>HG995309.1:16916666-18300000 GCA_905332915.2 Hecatera dysodea | reverse complement strand
GGCGAGCCGTGTAAAGTGCGGCCCGAAGCTCCACCGACTGTCGAGGACGAGTCCAAGGTACTTCATCGTCGACTCGACAGTGATGGAGACCCCTCCTACTATGATGCTGGACCCCGGAGGCGGCATCATCCTCGGCCCATGAAAACACAGGGCCTCAGACTTGTGCAATGCCACCTCTAAGCCCAGCCGCCGGATCCTACCCACGACGTGCGCGACACCAGCAGTCGCGCGTATGGCCGCCTGCCGGTACGACTTCCAACGCGCTGTGACTAGCGTATCGTCGGCGTAACAAATGACGCCGACGCCATGGAGAAGCGCCCCGCGCAGAGCCCAGTCGTACCCGACGTTCCACAGGAGCGGCCCCAACACCGAACCCTGCGGAACGCCGCACGACGTCTCTCGCCGACCCCATCCTTCTCGACCCGGGTACACCACCGATCTTTCCGACAAATAGGCCCCGACAATGCGTTGGAGGTAGCGCGGCACCCCGTGGTACCGGAGCGCCTCTCGGATGGTACTCCAGGGCAAGGTGTTGAAAGCGTTGGCGATGTCGAGCGACACCGCCAAGACCACCTCACCCCGGGCGACAGCCTCCTCCGCGAGGACCCTTACGCGCATAATCGCATCCACTGTGGAGCGCCCATGGCGGAAACCAAATTGATTGTCCGCTAAATCCGGGCCCACCCTGGTCATGTGCTGGATGAGGCGACTGGCGATGATTCGCTCAAAGATCTTACACACCTCATCCAGCAACACGATTGGCCTGTACGCAGATGGCGAGTCTGCTGGGCGCCCCTCCTTCTTGAGCAGGACCAGCTTTCCGGTCTTCCACCGGCTTGGAAACTGGCCCCGCTCCAGACATGCGCTTAAGAGCCCCGCTAGTCGGGGCCCGAGAGCCTTCATGGCCAGGACCCATGCACGGCCTGGAATGCCGTCGGGCCCTGGGGCGGTGTTCTTGATGCGAGCCACCGCCACTCTCATCTCTACCCGGGTCACTTCGGGCACGTCGTCGTCACTGTCGTCTTCCGCGTCGGGCACATTGCGAGGCGGAACCATAGCCGGTGGTGTGTGCTCCGGTCTCGACGGGAACAGCGCACACACCACCTCCTCCAGCAGCTGTGGCTGGAGACTCCGGGACAATGGGGGTGCCCATTGGCGCAACTTGCCCCGTACCATAAGGTAGGGGCGTCCCCACGGCTCTCGGTCCAGAGTCTCCAGCAGCTCTTCGTTGGCTTGGGCCTTTGCCCGGACAATGGCCAGCTGGAGGGCGCTCTTCGCCTCTCTATAGCGGTTGTATAGTTCCGCCTCTTCCTGTTCGGCCGCCGCTGTAAAGGGGCGGCGGCGTCTTCTTCTTCGGCACCTTGCGTACTGGCGTCGCACCTGCACACAAGCGATGCGCAACTGCGCTATCGACTGCGACCACCAGTACACTTGGCGCCTGGATGGTAACGGCCGGACTCGGGGCATGCCAGCGTCGCAGATGTGCGACATGCTCTCCCGGAACCATTCCGCCTCCGCGTCGATGTTGGTTGGCCTGTCTGGAGAGTCCAGCCAGGCCTTGACGATAGAGGCCTCCAGGAGAGCCTCCCTATCCAGCCGCTTCAGTGCCCAACGCGGGCCGTCTCCAACGCCCACCGGGGCCGCTTGGACCGGCCCAACCGAGGTCTGGGCGGAGACGCTAAATCGAATATACCGATGATCGGACAGCGTCTCCACCTCCTTCAGGACGTGCCAGTCCTGGACAGTGCGCGCGAGAGCGGGGCTAGCGAACGACAGGTCCACTATAGACCCACCCCGCTGCCGCACGCACGTCTGCACGGAACCCCGGTTCAGGAGAAGCAGGCCCTGCTCGACCGCCCACTCCTCCACTAACTCGCCCCGCGCATCCGTAGCCGGGGAACCCCAAGCAGTAGATTTCGCATTGAAGTCCCCTAGGACGATCACGGGACGAGAACGGCTACGACTGACGACCGTGCCCAACTCCAAGATAATATCCTCCACGTCGGCGAGAGAAAGGCTGGGGGCGAGATACACCCCTGCGACCATAACATCTCCCCAAATTGCCGTGACATAGCCCCGCCCTCGGGTGACGGCCTCGAAGGGAAGGGTGTCGGCGGCAGACCTCATAATCAGTGCCACCGAGCGGTTCGTGTCACACACCCAGTCATCCCTGGGTGGCACAAAATACGGCTCGGCGACAACTGCCACATCGATCGACCACTGCGCCATGCTCTGGAGCAAAAGATCCTGAGCCCTGGCGCAGTGGTTTATGTTGGCTTGGAGGAGACGACGTAGGGCCATTATTGTGTTTCCATGGCTGTTGTCTCCTCCCCAGCCCTCGGCGGATGTTCTGCCGCAACCGGCGGGTGAACCGGCTGCGAGGAGCTGGTTGCCTTCTTTGAAGCCGTGATACTAGCCGGCGGATGAGCCGGCTGTCTCTTGGCATTATTCTTCTTGGGCCTGGCGCAGGCCTTCGACCCGGTCTGATGGTCGGCTGGCTTGCCAGATGCCGCACAGATGACGCAGTGCGGCGTGGCGGCAGTGCAAGAGCCAGCCTTGTGACCGGACTGACCGCAGCGGTAGCACATTTGGCTGCGGTCTACCCCAGCAGTGCACCGTGCCCCCGCATGTCCTCCTTCTAAACAGCGGTAGCACCGATAGGGCTTGGGCGCAAGGAGCGCGACCTGCGCCGAGACCCATCCAACCAGGAGCCGTTTGTCTTTTATCTTCTTGGCCGCCGCTACGGGACAGCTGACAAGAACTGTCCCGAGACCGGAGACACCCCAGCGTATCGTGCCCGCCTTGACTTGCTCTGGCGGGCACCCTCCGGCCTTGGAGATGGCAGCGGCGACCTCGTCCTGTGTGACGGAGTCGTCCAGGCCCGAAATGCGCAGGTCTGCGCACTTGGTTGGCCTGGACACTCTAACATCATCCGGGCCTAGAGACGCCCTGAGTTTGTCGGCAAGGGCGTCTGCTTTGGGACCACTAGTGGTTCCCGAGATTTCCAAAAGGCGACCGCCGGTTGCAGTAGTTTTGCACCGGAGGCCCGTTATGCCGAGATCACTTAGCGAAATCTCGGCTTTCGCCTTTGCCAGGATCCCGGCATATGTGAGGCCCCGCTCCTCCGCCCCAGGCTGCAGGGTGAGAACCACTGCTGTAGAGCGGGGGGTACTGAGCCTCGCGGTCTGGCGCCCGGCCGCCGCTTGCTCCTTTCGGGCCTGTTTGTTGGCCCGCTGGCGCGCCTTTTTAGATTTTTTAGGCAGTATGTCCAGGCTTACCGCAGCGGAAGCAACCTCCACTGCGGTCGACCTCCGACGTGCACAACGCCCCAGTATGCCCATTAGCTAGGCACCGGTAACACGTCAGAGGTCTGGCCGGCAGCAGTTTTACCTGCGCCGAGACCCACCCTACCACCAGTCGACGGCCCTCCAAAATTTTCTGGGCCGCCGTGACGGGGCAGCTCACAAATACTGCCCCTGGGCCGGCAAAGCCGGGGCGTATAGCGCCCGACTTCACCTGCTCTGGAGGGCAGCCACCGCTCCTTGCGACGGCTGCCACGACCTCCTCGACCGTAGCCGAGTCGTCCAGACCCGTGATGCGCAGGTCTGCGCATTTGGTAGGCCTGGAGACCCGGACCTCCTCTGCCTCCAATGACGCCCTCAGCTTCTCAGCAAGGACGTCTGCTTTCGGGCCACTGGTGGCGCCGGGGACCTCGAGCAGGCGGGCACCGGTGATCGTGTGTTTCAACCGGATGCCCGCGATCCCAAGGCTGCCGAGATCGATATCGGCCTTGGCTTTCGCCAAGACCCCAGCGTAGGTGACCCCCCTCTCCTGAGCCCCCGGCTGCAGTGTAATAACTACAGCCGCGGACTTAGGGGCACGAAGCCGCTCAGACGCCTTTTTTGCAGACTGCGCAGCCTTCTTTTCGGCGGCAGCCTTCTTCTTGGCTGCCTTCCTGGCAGCTTTCTTCTTCTTCTTTTTATCGCCTACGGTCTCCCACTGACCCTGGTTGGGTTCGGAGGCCGCAGGGCGCTGTTCGGCGCCAGAAGAGGCAGCCACAGCAGGGTTAGAAGCCGCAGCGGCAGAAGCCGTGGGGGCAGAAGCAGCAGGGGTGGGAGCGGCCTGTACGGCAGCCCCAGACGCCCCCTTGCCCTTTCCTTTCCCCTTCCCCTTTCCCCCCGAAGTCGAAGTGGCCGAAGTCGGGGCCGCCGAGGTTGAGGCAGTTGGAGACACTGCCTGGCCTGGTTGCACCGACGAACGCGTTGCGGCTTTAGCCGCATACGTCACCGGCGCTTGCTCCGGCTTCCTCCGGTCCCCGGCCAGGGGCGGACGCAATATCCTGCTCTCCAGGACGGAGAAACGAGCGTTAAAACTGGCCATCTCCGTCCGGAAGAGCCGGACCACCTCCGACTCCTCGCAGCCGCCCGGCTGCACCGCTATGCCCGCCTCGGCACGCATGCGCTGTTGGCGGTCCTTCGCCAGGTCGGCCCTGAACTCTTCGTGCTCCTTTCGGAGCTCTGCGAGCTGGGCCGCTAGGCGGGTATTTTCCGCCTGCAGCCGGGCAGTTTCCTCGGAGAGGGTCCGCGCGAACAATGCCTCTGTTGTCTCTAGTATTGAGGTCGAGGCATCTTTTAGGGCTTTTTGGCAAGTGCCCTTCAACCCTTTGGACGCCTTGGCGACGCTTTTGATTGCTGCCACGGCGTCCTGAAGCCTCGACCTTAGCTCTGTTGAGGTCATGTCGTCCGCCTCCCTTGAGTACCGAGCAGCCCTTCCGGCGTTAACCTTTTCGGTCAGCTCGGCAGTCCTGCGCTCCTCCCGCGCGTCGCGCTCAGCTCGAGCAGCAGCTTTTTCTGCCGCTGATAGGCCTCTCTTAGTTAGCGGCTGACGTTCCTCCGACTGCGCGCCTGACTTTGCTTGTTCGGACCCATCCGAGACAAGCGACATGCGCGACATGTCAGAGGCGTCTCCTTCACTTTCGCCGCTGGGTCTGGGTGTAGGAGTCACTGCAGGTCGCTTAAGGAAGCGACCTTTAGCATCTCGTGATTGCGCCGCTGAAGTGTTTGCGGATGTGCGTCCGCGACCTCTCCTTGCCGTCGGCACTTTTGACGCCGGCAGGTCATCCTCACTAGAGGAACCAGACTCACTCCGCTCCGCTGGTCGTTTCCTCGCCCATAGTTTGACCCTTGTCGGGTCCTCCTCCTCTGTCTTCCTTTCATCCAAATCGTAGGTATCGGTTGTCCTTTGTGCTTGGCTGTTGTCGTCGTATGATAAGTGGCATCTGTTGCCCCCCCCAGAATACGAGGGGCAGACGAAACCCGAAGGCTCCGTGGTGGATTCCCCGACTGCGGAACAGTCGGAACCACCCTGGGGTAAATCACTATTACAGGTTGCCATTTTCATGATTTCCTTTGAAGGGTGAGGTCCCTGTAACTCCTCCCAAACGTCGTTTTTTTTTTTTTTTTTTTTTTTTTTTTTTTTTTTTTTTTTTTTCCTCCCTCTGCAGGCAAAAACCGCCAATGCAAAGCCTCGCACGTGGGGTGTAAAGGACCCCACTTGCCACCTCATTCCTCTGTTGCGCCCTCTGCTATGCCAGAGGGACACGTAGAGGCGCTCTCCCATGGCCAAACTGGCCTTCCCCCCCTTGGTCAGAATTCGCCACAGACAATACCTCTCGCGATAGCTCGCGGGAGCTATTGTCCGTGCCCAGAGTGCACCGGCCCAAGCAGCTGCTGTTCCCCCCGGACGTATCCATAAGGGACTAGGGGACTATGTCGCACGAAACGTCAGGGAGCCGTGCCTTCTCCCGAGCCAAAGGTCGAGCACTGGCCGGATGGCCTCGACAGTGGCGAGGCCGGCGGTAGGGCGTGAAAGCCTGTCCCGCCATTCCGCCACCAGGACCTCGCGCAGCTGCGACCGACGCAGCTCCATGTGACGCTGCATCAGTCGCTCGCCGCGCGCCCGCGCGTCCTCGCGCCACCGATACAGTGACGCGAGAACCTTCGCCTCCAGGTCCCACGGCGGAGATCCGGCCAGTGCGCAAGCCGCCTCGTAGGAGATCGTGCGATAACCCCTGATGACTCTGACGGCCATCACCCTCTGCGGCCTCCGCAGAACTGTGATAGTGCTGGCCGTCAGGTCAGCCGCCCAGATCGGGGCCCCGTAAAGGGCCATCGATCGCACGATCCCCACGTACAACCGCCTGCAGGCGGTGCCCGGGTCCCCCAGATTGGGAAGCAGCGTTGACAACGCCCCAGCCGCACCCAACAACTTGGGCGCCAGCCACCGGAAGTGAAAAAAAAAAGTGGGAAAAAATGCGTTACGCATACCTCCCGCTCGGGGGAGCGGGGGGCTATGTGGGACTCCCCGAGCTAAGCCCGGTATACCCACTAAAACGACCCAGCGGCATTCCCGCATCGTCTTACTGGAGGGGGACTGGGAGACCGGCGCAGCCTTTGCGTCCAGTCCTCCTCCGACGAACACCCACCCAACCCATCACGCCCTCCCCGTAGGGAGAGGGCCGGGAATGACGGACGAAGGCGATGACGAGTGCAATGCAGGCGAAGGCACCCCCGTGCCGGTCGCCCGCGTGTCACCACCAGGAGGAGGGAGAAAACGACCTCTTCTCCGACCTCTCCTTCGTCTTCGGTGCGGCGCAGCGAGAGGGTCTTCCTCACGCGCGCGCTCCGCCACCTCCTTTTGCGAGATGACATCCTCGCAGAAGGAGGCGACCGCTGCCCAAGACTCCTCGCTCTCCAGCATGGATTTGATCACGCCGGGGAGCGAGAGGTCCTGTCCGATCTCCGCAGTGAGACTACGGCGCCGCTCGGACCAAGCTGGGCACACCTCGAGAGTGTGCTGCGCATTGTCTTCCGCGGCGCCGCAGTCGTGGCACGCCGCAGTCTCCTCCCTCCCGATCCGGTGCAGGTACGAGCCAAAACAGCCGTGTCCTGACAGCACCTGCACCAGACGGAAGGACAGAAAACCATGTCGCCGCTCGAGCCAGTCCCGCAGGACCGGACCGAGCGCGTCTAGGGTACGGCGGCCAAAGGTGGCGGCGGCGAGGTCCTGCGTCCAGTGGACCACAATGGCGTCCCTCGCCTCCCTCCGCACGGCCTCCCTCTCTTCCGCGACGGGGCGCTCCCCGAGCGCTTTCCGGCGCGCCGTCCATTCGTACACTCTGGCGAGCACCCACGCCTCCAACTCCCAAGGAGGGGTGCTGGCCAGAGCGCACGCCGCCGAAAAGCCTACCGAACGATAGGCCCTCGCAACCCGCAGTGCAATGGCCCTTTGTGGCCTGCGGATCGCCGTCGCGTTCTCCCTCCTGTGTAGGGACTCCTCCCATATGGGGGCGCCGTATAGGGCCATGCTCCGCAGGATGCCACTATACAGGCGCCGGCATAGCGCACCAGGCCCCCCCAGGTTCGGCAGGAGCCATGACAGCGCGTCCGCGGCTTTCAACAGGCGCGTCGACAGCCCGCTGAAATGTGGGCCGAAGCGCCACCTGCTATCAAGTACCAGACCCAGATACTTCATCTGAGTCTGTACGTCCACCCTAGTGCCCTCCACAACGATGTGGGCATCCGGAGGGCAGCGCTGCCGAGGCCCGTGGAAGAACACGGCCTCGGTCTTGTTCAGCGCCACCTTCAACCCCAAGCGGCGGATCCTTCCTGCGACCAACGATCCGCCGGCCGAGGCCAGACAGGCCGCCTCCCTGAAGTTCCTGCCCCGGGCAGTGAGGAGAGTGTCATCCGCGTAGCAGATGACACTCGTGCCCTGGAGCAGGGCTCCCCGCAGGAGCCAATCGAATCCGATGTTCCACAAAGGAGGGCCTAGCACCGACCCCTGTGGAACACCGGACTCTGCGCCAACCTAACCTTTTTTTTTTTTTTTTATTTTTTTTTTTGCGCTGGGAAAAAATGCGTTACGCATACCTCCCGCTCGGGGGAGCGGGGGCTATGTGGGACTCCCCGAGCTAAGCCCGGTATACCCACTAAAACGACCCAGCGGCATTCCCGCATCGTCTTAGTGGAGGGGGACTGGGAGACCGGCGCAGCCTTTGCGTCCAGTCCTCCTCCGACGAACACCCACCCAACCCATCACGCCCTCCCCGTAGGGAGAGGGCCGGGAATGACGGACGAAGGCGGTGACGCGTGCAATGCGGGCGGAGGCACCCCCGTGCCGGTCGCCCGCCCGTCACCACCAGGAGGAGGGAGAAGACGACCTCTTCTCCGACCTCTCCTTCGTCTTCGGGCGCTCCCCGAGCGCTTTCCGGCGCGCCGTCCATTCGTACACTCTGGCGAGCACCCACGCCTCCAACTCCCAAGGAGGGGTGCTGGCCAGAGCGCACGCCGCCGAAAAGCCTACCGAACGATAGGCCCTCGCAACCCGCAGTGCAATGGCCCTTTGTGGCCTGCGGATCGCCGTCGCGTTCTCCCTCCTGTGTAGGGACTCCTCCCATATGGGGGCGCCGTATAGGGCCATGCTCCGCAGGATGCCACTATACAGGCGCCGGCATAGCGCACCAGGCCCCCCCAGGTTCGGCAGGAGCCATGACAGCGCGTCCGCGGCTTTCAACAGGCGCGTCGACAGCCCGCTGAAATGTGGGCCGAAGCGCCACCTGCTATCAAGTACCAGACCCAGATACTTCATCTGAGTCTGTACGTCCACCCTAGTGCCCTCCACAACGATGTGGGCATCCGGAGGGCAGCGCTGCCGAGGCCCGTGGAAGAACACGGCCTCGGTCTTGTTCAGCGCCACCTTCAACCCCAAGCGGCGGATCCTTCCTGCGACCAACGATCCGCCGGCCGAGGCCAGACAGGCCGCCTCCCTGAAGTTCCTGCCCCGGGCAGTGAGGAGAGTGTCATCCGCGTAGCAGATGACACTCGTGCCCTGGAGCAGGGCTCCCCGCAGGAGCCAATCGAATCCGATGTTCCACAATGGAGGGCCTAGCACCGACCCCTGTGGAACACCGGACTCTGCGCCGTACCGCCTCAGAGTGGCCGATTTGTCTACAAGGAGGACCTCGCGGTCCTCCAAGTAGTCGGCCAGCAGGTCCCTCAAGTACTGGGGCACTCCATGATACCGGAGCGCCTCCAATATCGTCGAGTGGGGAACGGAGTTGAAGGCGTTGGCTATGTCGAATGACACCGCCAGCACTCCGTCCCCCGCCTCAAACGCCCCCTTCACCTGACCCTTGAGTAGGGCCAGCGCATCGATGGTCGACCGACCCTGTCGGAAACCAAACTGGGCGTCCGACAGGTCCGGGCCGACCCTCCGCAGATGGCTGTTCAGCCGACTGGCGATGATCCCCTCGAACAATTTACCGACCTCATCGAGCAGAACGATGGGCCGGTACGCCGAGGGGGAATCGACAGGACGTCCCTCCTTGCGCAGTAGGCATAGCTGCCCCTCCTTCCAAAGCTTCGGGAACCTCCCAGCGGTAAGGCACGCGCTGAAAAGGTCCCGAAACCTGTCCTCCATTTGAGCGGCAGCTATGGCTACCACCCGTGCTGGAACGCCGTCCGGTCCAGGGGCCGTCTTTTTTGCGCGGAGGCTGAACAACCCCGCGCTAAACTCCTCCGCCGTCACCGGAGGGACCTCCTCGTCCTGCGACGCCTCCCTCTGTGGAGGATCCATCGTTGGTGGGGTGAATTCGAACCTGCGTGGAAACAAGGACCGAACCACCCCATCCAGCAGGGCCGGCTCGAGGGTCTCGATCAGCGGGGGACCGCGGGGGCGCAACTTGTTCCGCGCCGCCTTGTACGGTCTCCCATAGGGATCCCGGTCGAGACTCTCCAGCATCTCGGCGTTCGCCGCGTCCCTGGCAGCGCACATAGCCGACCCGAGGGCCGCCTGCGCCTCTCTGTAAGAGGCGTACAGGAGGTCCTCGGCTGCCAGATCACGTGCGCTGCGCCGTCGGCTTCGCGTGTAGGCCCTCCTGGCCGCCACGCAGTTGGCACGGAGCCCCGCCAACTCTTCCGTCCACCAATAAACGGCACGACGGGGAGGGGGACGGCGAGACCGAGGCATGCTGGAGTTGCACACTTCGGTCAGGGATCCCCTGAGCTGCACGGCTGCGACGTCAACGTCCAGGACCTCAACAGGGGGCGACAGCCAGTCCTGCAAGAAGGCCGCCTCCTTGGCTGCCTCCCGGTCCAAGCGAGTGAGAGCCCACCGAGGGAAGGGAGACCTGCCAGAGCGGGCCATCTCCCCCCGGGAGCTCGAACTTGAGGTGGAGATGTCGAACCGCACATATCTGTGGTCCGACATGGTCTCCACCGTCTCCACCCGCCAGTTCACGATGCGTGTGGCTAGCAAGGGGGTGGCAAACGACACGTCAACCACCGAACCTCCGCGTTGCCGCACACACGTGTGGACCGACCCCCTGTTGAGGAGGGTCACACCGCAAGACGCCGACCAAAACTCGACGGCGCGGCCCCGGACGTTGCAGGAGGCAGCCGGGTTGCCCCAGGCCTCCGACTTGGCGTTGAGGTCGCCCAGCACCACGACCTGGCGTGGCGCCGCCCTCCCGACGACGGCAGTGAGGATTTCGAGAAAATTCTCAAAGTCTGCGAGAGGGCGGTTCGGGGAGAAATAGACCCCCACAAGGGCCAATTCTCCCCACGCGACGGCCACGTATCCCGGTCCCTTCTCTAGAAGCGAGAGGGGAGGGGAGTCCGTGGAAGACCGCGACACCACTGCCACCAAGCCGTCTCGATCGCCTACCCAATTGGCAGGGACCGAGTAAGGCTCAGCGACCACCACTAAGTCCACCAACCACTCGGCCATGGTCTGCATCAGCAGATCCTGGGCAGCCCGGCAGTGGTTGGCGTTCGCCTGGAGAATGCGATGCTCGACTCTAGCCATCAATGGTCATCGCACCCCCCTCCTCTGCAGCCGTGCTAGCGGCAGGTCCGACTGGCGCCTGCGCTTTGCCCTTCTTGGTGGGGGGATTGCACATCCTCCCCTTCATCATGTGGTCTGCCGGGCGGCCGCTGGCGGCACACACTAGGCAGTGTGGCTTGGCGGCAGTGCAGGACACGGCTTTGTGGCCGACCTTGCCGCAGCGGTAGCAACTGTCCGTCCTGTCGACCTGGGACGGACAGAGGGCTCGGGTGTGGCCGATACCGAAGCACCTGTAGCAGCGCAGAGGCTGGTCTACAAGTGCTCGGACTGCACCCGAGCTGAAGCCTACGCTGAGCCGTCCCTTGTCGAGGACGGCTTTAGCAGCGGCGACTGGGCACTCGAGCCGAATAGTGCCCATGCCACCGCGGCCAGGTCTTATATCCCTGGCTTGCACCGCTGCGACGCTACAGCCACCAATGGAAGCGACCGCGGCCACCACCTCCTCTTTCGTGACCGAGTCGTCAAGGTCGGCCACCTCCACCGCCGCCAGCTTTACTGGTCGGGCCACCTTGGCCACGTCCGCGACGGCCTCCTGCAGCTTGGCTGCGAAGAGGTCGGCGCTGGCACTGCCCTCCGCACCCGGGAACTCGAATATCCGAGCCCCGGTTTGGGTCCTCCGGCAAGAAACTTTGCCGATTCCCAGTTGGGTGGGATCGGCATTGGCACGCGCCCGCACCAAAATGGACGCGTACGTCTCCCCTCTTTCCGCAGCCTCCGCGGTGAGCGTCACCACGACGGCTGCGGACTGAGGGGGATTTCTCCTCCTCCGTTTCCTCTTCTTCTTTCCTTGTCCAGTCACCTGCGACTGGCTGGGAGGCGCGGCGTCGGGGGTGGCGGGAGCGGCCGTTGCCTTGCCCTTCCCCTTGCCCTTTCCCTTCCCCTTCCCGACCACTTCGGTCCAACCTGCATCGTTGGCCGGAGTGGTGGAAGGGAGAAGCGCGTCCTCTCCTGGTGGCGACGGCGCCGGCTCTTCGCGCCTCTTGTCCGCTGCAGTTGAGGACGGCCCCGGCTCTTCACGCCTCTTGTCCGCCGCAAGCGGGGGCCGGAGGCGTTGTTCCGGCAAGAGCCGGTCCTCAATACCTGCGATGCAAGCTCGCGTGAACGCCCGCTCCTCCATAACGACCTTTCGGATTATATCCTCAAGGTTGGAGGATGGGGCTTCCACCGCAGGTCTAGGGTCTACCGCTGGCCGGGCAGTGGCATCGGCAAGCTTCTGATGAAGCTGGCTGACCTCCGACTGCAGGCGATCGACCTTCGCCTGCAGTTGCCGCGTCTCGTCGGTCGCTGTCCTCTTGACCAGCTCCTCGACTATGCCGCGCAGGCTCGCAGCACGGCATTTAAGCGCCTTCTGAAACGTGCCCTTCAGGTTGGAGGACTTAGAGGCGACCTCCACGATCTCTTCTTCGTCCTCCTCCGCCATCCGCTCCAGCTCGGCCAGGGAGTGGTCCGCGTACAGGACGCGGGACGCACCATACCCCGACCTAGTTCGAGCAGCACGAGCACGCTGCTCCTTGGCAGCAACGCGCTCTTCAAGCTCCTGCTGATGCAGATTCCGCCGAGCCAGATCCAACTGGTGTTGGGCGTCCGCGAGACCCACGACATGCGAGTCCGCGGCTGTTGCCGCCTTTTTGGGCTTCGACTTACCCGTCGAGCCCGAAGCCGAGGAACCCTCGGATGTCTCCTTCCGGAATTCGCGCTTCCGCGACCGGATTTCCTCTGCCTCGGAGACGCTTGCCAGGGACTCGCTCTCCGAGTCTGACATCGCTACCGCCCTGAAGCTAGCTGCAGACGGCGCGCGGCTAGCTTCTGACGCTGAAGCGTCAGAGTGGCCCTGAGAAGGGCCATTTGGTTGGCCCTTAGAAGCGCCTTTGGGTTGGCCCTTAGAAGGGCCTTTGGGTTTTAAAAAACGCCCTAGTGGAGCAGGCATAGCCTCCCGCGAAATCGTAACAGCAAGTCGAGAATGTGAGCTACGATGCACAGTGCACTTTGGCCGATCCCAGTCTGCCACTCCGTTACGGTGACAGAACTGGGTCGTTTCCAGGGGACGCGACGTGGACGCAAGCACTGTGGGGTGGTCCCCCCCCCCAACCTAACCTAACCTAACCTAACCTTTTTTTTTTTTTTTTTTTTTTGCGCTGGGAAAAAATGCGTTACGCATACCTCCCGCTCGGGGGAGCGGGGGGCTATGTGGGACTCCCCGAGCTAAGCCCGGTATACCCACTAAAACGACCCAGCGGCATTCCCGCATCGTCTTACTGGAGGGGGACTGGGAGACCGGCGCAGCCTTTGCGTCCAGTCCTCCTCCGACGAACACCCACCCAACCCATCACGCCCTCCCCGTAGGGAGAGGGCCGGGAATGACGGACGAAGGCGGTGACGAGTGCAATGCGGGCGGAGGCACCCCCGTGCCGGTCGCCCGCCCGTCACCACCAGGAGGAGGGAGAAGACGACCTCTTCTCCGACCTCTCCTTCGTCTTCGAAGCGGCGCAGCGAGAGGGTCTTCCTCACGCGCGCGCTCCGCCGCCTCCTTTTGCGAGATGACATCCTCGCAGAAGGAGGCGACAGCTGCCCAGGACTCCTCGCTCTCCAGCATAGATTTGACCACGCCGGGGAGCGAGAGGTCCTGTCCGATCTCCGCAATGAGACTACGGCGCCGCTCGGACCAAGCTGGGCACACCTCGAGAGTGTGCTGCGCATTGTCTTCCGCAGCGCCGCAGTCGTGGCACGCCGCAGTCTCCTCCCTCCCGATCCGGTGCAGGTACGAGCCAAAACAGCCGTGTCCTGACAGCACCTGCACCAGACGGAAGGACAGAAAACCGTGTCGCCGCTCGAGCCAGTCCCGCAGGACCGGACCGAGCGCGTCTAGGGTACGGCGGCCAAAGGTGGCGGCGGCGAGGTCCTGCGTCCAGTGGACAACAATGGCGTCCTTCGCCTCCCTCCGCACGGCCTCCCTCTCTTCCGCGACAGGGCGCTCCCCGAGCGCTTTCCGGCGCGCCGTCCATTCGTACACTCTGGCGAGCACCCACGCCTCCAACTCCCAAGGAGGGGTGCTGGCCAGAGCGCAAGCCGCCGAAAAGCCTACCGAGCGGTAGGCCCTCGCAACCCGCAGTGCAATGGCCCTTTGTGGCCTGCGGATCGCCGTCGCGTTCTCCCTCCTGTGTAGGGAGTCCTCCCAGATGGGGGCGCCGTATAGGGCCATGCTCCGCAAGATGCCCGCATACAGGCGCCGGCATAGCGCACCAGGCCCCCCCAGGTTCGGGAGGAGCCATGACAGGGCGTCCGCGGCTTTCAGCAGGCGCGTCGACAGCCCGCTGAAATGTGGGCCGAAGCGCCACCTGCTGTCAAGTATCAGACCCAGATACTTCATCTGGGTCCGTACGTCCACCCTGGTGCCCTCCACAACGATGTGGGCATCCGGAGGGCAGCGCTGCCGAGGCCCGTGGAAGAACACGGCCTCGGTCTTGTTCAACGCCACCCTCAACCCCAGGCGGCGAATCCTCCCTGCGACTAGGGATCCGCCGGCCGAGGCCAGACAGGCCGCCTCCCTGAAGTTTCTGCCCCGGGCAGTGAGGAGAGTGTCATCCGCGTAGCAGATGACACTCGTGCCCTGGAGCAGGGCTCCCCGCAGGAGCCAGTCGAACCCGATGTTCCACAAAGGAGGGCCTAGCACCGACCCCTGTGGAACACCGGACTCTGCGCCGTACCGCCTCAGAGTGGCCGATTTGTCTACAAGGAGGACCTCGCGGTCCTCCAAGTAGTCGGCTAGCAGGTCCCTCAAGTATTGGGGCACTCCATGATACCGGAGCGCCTCCAATATCGTCGAGTGGGGAATGGAGTTGAAGGCGTTGGCTATGTCGAATGACACCGCCAGCACTCCATCCCCCGCCTCAAACGCCCCCCTCACCTGACCCTTGAGTAGGGCCAGCGCGTCGATGGTCGACCGACCCTGTCGGAAACCGAACTGGGCGTCCGACAGGACCGGGCCGACCCTCCGCAGGTGGCTGTTCAGCCGACTGGCGATGATCCCCTCGAACAATTTGCCGACCTCATCGAGCAGAACGATAGGCCGGTATGCCGAGGGGGAATCGACCGGACGTCCCTCCTTGCGAAGTAGGCATAGCTGCCCCTCCTTCCAGGGCTTCGGGAACCTGCCAGCGGTAAGGCACGCGCTGAAAAGGTCCCGAAACCTGTCCTCCATTTGAGCGGCAGCTATGGCTACCACCCGTGCTGGGACGCCGTCCGGTCCAGGGGCCGTCTTCTTTGCGCGGAGGCTGAGTAACCCCGCGCTTAACTCCTCCGCCGTCACCGGAGGGACCTCCTCGTCCTGTGACGCCTCCCTCTGTGGAGGATCCATCGTTGGTGGGGTAAATTCGCGTACAAAACGCGAGACGCACCGTACCCAGACCTGGTCCGAGCAGCACGAGCACGCTGCTCCTTGGCAGCAACGCGCTCTTCGAGCTCCTGCTGGTGCAGCGTCCGCCTAGCCAGGTCTAGCTGACGTTGGGCGTCCGCGAGACCCACGACATGCGAGTCCGCGGCTGTTGCTGCCTTTTTGGGCTTCGACTTGCCCGTCGAGCCCGAAGCCGAGGAACCCTCGGATGTCGCCTTCCGGAATTCGCGTTTCCGCGACCGGATTTCTTCCGCGTCGGAGACGCTTGCCAGGGACTCGCTCTCCGAGTCTGACATCGCAACCGCGGAGCTAGCTGCAGACGGCGCGCGGCTAGCTTCTGACGCTGAAGCGTCAGAGTGGCCCTGAGAAGGGCCTTTGGGTTGGCCCTGAGAAGGGCCTTTTGGTTGGCCCTTAGAAGGGCCTTTGGGTTTTAAAAAACGCCCTAGGGCGTCCCGCGGTGGAGCAGGCATAGCCTCCCGCGAAATCGTAGTAACAAGGCGTTCAAAAGAGCTACGATGCACAGTGCACTTTGGCCGATCCCAGTCTGCCACTCCGTTACGGTGACAGAACTGGGTCGTTTCCAGGGGACGCGACGTGGACGCAAGCACTGTGGGGTGGTCCCCCAACCTAACCTAACCTAACCTAACCTTTTTTTTTTTTTTTTTTTTTTTTCACGGGGGGAAATCCTCATGGATATCCTCCACCCTGGGGCGGGCGGAGGGGTCTGTCAGACTCTTACTGACTAAAACCACCCCGGTGTTCCATCTCTCACCTACGCCGGGGATCGCGGGAACGTATACCACATCCGTAATCCCCGGCTGGTGCCGGCCCGCCTCTGCGGGCCACCTCGCGTCTACGGAGGGAGTGAGCGTGTTAAACACCCTCCGTGACTTCAGAGAGGGGCGCACGGGAACACCTCGCGCCGCCACCTCGGGTCCAGATGAATGGGGGGCGACAGACGTCCCCAAGTCCGCCGCCCCTGGACCCAGTTAGGGGGGCCGGAAGAGGGCAGCATACGCCCTCCTCCGACGCCCGGTGCGCCTGCTGCGGGCGGGGTCAGAGGTCGAGATCTCTCTTTCCCTTTCCGCAGCCTCCTTCTGCGAGATAACTGTTTCGCAGAAGGAGACCACCGCGTCCCAGGACTCCTCGCCGCCGACCATAGATTGGACTACGGCCGGTAGCGAGAGGTCACTGCCCACCACAGAGATGAGGTCACGGCGCGGCTCCTCCCAAGCGGCACACTCTGCCAGCGTATGCCGCGCCGTGTCCTCCCGACAGTCGACGCAGTGGTGACACCGAGCGTCCGGCTCCCTGCCTATGCGACACAGGAACTTCCCGAAGCAGCCATGCCCCGAAAG
The DNA here is from genome assembly GCA_905332915.2 of Hecatera dysodea. Taxonomy (NCBI): domain Eukaryota; kingdom Metazoa; phylum Arthropoda; class Insecta; order Lepidoptera; family Noctuidae; genus Hecatera; species Hecatera dysodea. The sequence goes on along the minus strand of HG995309.1, from coordinate 18,283,347 downwards.
GACCTGTGTCGCACGAAACGTCAGGGAGCCGTGCCTTCTCCCGAGCCAAAGGTCGAGCACTGGCCGGATGGCCTCGACAGTGGCGAGGCCGGCGGTAGGGCGTGAAAGCCTGTCCCGCCATTCCGCCACCAGGACCTCGCGCAGCTGCGACCGACGCAGCTCAATGTGTCGCTGCATCAGTCGCTCGCCGCGCGCCCGCGCGTCCTCGCGCCACCGATACAGTGACGCGAGAACCTTCGCCTCCAGGTCCCACGGCGGAGATCCGGCCAGTGCGCAAGCCGCCTCGTAGGAGATCGTGCGATAACCCCTGATGACTCTGACGGCCATCACCCTCTGCGGCCTCCGCAGAACTGTGATAGTGCTGGCCGTCAGGTCAGCCGCCCAGATCGGGGCCCCGTAAAGGGCCATCGATCGCACGATCCCCACGTACAACCGCCTGCAGGCGGTGCTCGGGTCCCCCAGATTGGGAAGCAGCGTTGACAGCGCCCCAGCCGCGCCCATCAACTTGGGCGCCAGCCGCCGGAAGTGGGGGCCGAAATCCCACCGGCTGTCGAGCACCAATCCTAGGTACTTCATGGTGGACTCGACAGCGATTCGGACCCCCCCGACCACGATTTGTGATCCCGGCGGCGGTGCCCGCCGGGGGCCATGAAAAGCCATGGCCTCCGACTTGTTGAGGGCCACCTCCAAGCCGAGGCGACGTATGCGGCTCACCACCTGTGACACCGCAGCCGTCGCCAGCAACGCTGCCTCCCTGTACGAGCTCCCCCGGGCAGTGACCAGCGTGTCGTCAGCGTAACACGTCAGGTCCACTCCCGGCTGGAGCTCGCCCCTCAGCACCCAGTCGTACCCGATGTTCCACAGGGGCGGGCTGGTGTCTGCCATCACGTCCCAGATAGGTGACACACCTCTCCGCTAAATAAGCCCCAACTACGCGGCGGAGGTAGGGAGGCACTCGATGGTAGCGCAGTGCCTCCCGAATACAACTCCAGGGCAGGGTGTTGAAGGCGTTAGATATGTCCAAAGACACCGCCAACATCACCCCACCCCGGGACACCGCTTCCTCCGCCAGGACTCTCACACGCGATATCGCCGTGATAGTGGAGCGCCCATGCCGAAACCCGAACTGGCATTCCGCCAGGTCCGGCCCCTCTCCGCACAAGTGGCTGACGAGGCGGGCTGCGACTATCCGCTCGAACAGCTTTCCCACCTCGTCCAGCAGCACTATGGGCCGGTACGCGGACGGTGAGTCCGCAGGGCGCCCCGCCTTCCTGAGCAGGACCAGACGACCAGATTTCCACTGAGTGGGAAACTGGCCCTGCTCTAGGCACGCTGTGTAGAGTCCTCTCAGTTGGGGCTCAAGCTCCTTCAGAGCGAGGGCCAACACGCAGCCGTGAATCCCATCCGGCCCCGGGGCAGTATTCTTTGCCCGGAGCCGCATCACGGCCGCCCTCAGCTCTGCCTGTGTCACCTCTGGGACGCTGGCGTTCTCCTCGGGCTCTGCGGCTGTGGGCAGAGCCATCGGCGGCGGAATATGCTCCGCTCGAGCCGGGAAGAGGACTGCGACCACGTCCTCCAGCAGCTCTGGTTGGAGACTCTCCGTAAGCGGGGGCGCCCATGGTCCGAGTTTCCCCCGGACCGAGCGATAGGGACGCCCCCACGGATCCCGGTTCAGAGTCTCCAACATCTCCTCCCTAGCTCGCGTCCTCGCCTCGCCGATGGCCAGCCACAGAGCCTCCTTAGCCGCGCGGTACACCTCATACAGCGCGGCTTCTTCGTCAGGGACCCGACGACGTCTTCTTCGGTATCGGGTGTACTGGCGTCTCACCTCCACGCACGAGATGCGCAACTGCGTGATCTCGGCGGACCACCAGTATACCTGGCGCCTTCTGGGTTGTATGTGGACCCGGGGCATGGACGCGTCACAAATTTGCGTCATTGCCCCGTGGAACCACTGCGCCTCCTCTTCGACGTCGACGGGTCCGGTCGTTGCCGACTCCCGGATCCAGGCCTGCACAATAGCGGCCTCCTCGAGTAGCTCCCTGTCGAGGCGCTTGCGCGCCCAACGTGGACCGTCCGTTCTCGGGGCCGATGGACCGCGGCCGCCCGCGGTCTGGGCGGAGATGTCGAAACGGATGTATCGATGATCCGACAACGTCTCCACCTCCACGGCGACACGCCAGTCGCGGACACGGCTCGCGACAGCAGGGCTAGCGAACGAAACGTCCACTATGGATCCGCCCCGCTGCCGCACGCACGTGTATACCGATCCCCGATTCAGGACGGTCAAGCCGGTCGTGACCGCCCACTCTTCCAACGCCTCGCCCTTGGCATCGGTGACCGGGGATCCCCACGCCGCAGACTTGGCGTTGAGATCCCCGAGCAACAGCACCGGGCGAGGGTGGTACCTGTTCACGACGGCACCCAACTCGACAAGGAAGCTCTCGAAGTCGGCGAGGCTCTTGTTGGGCGAGAAATACGCCCCGACAGTGCCAATGCCGTCCGCGAGGGCGGCCACCCAGCCGTGACCTCGGGACGGGTCGGCAAGAGCCCCGCCGATGATGGCCACCGAGCCGTCCAGGTCACCCACCCAGTTATCACGAGGGGGAACGTAGTACGGCTCGGCGACCACAGCCACATGAATCGACCACTCTGCCATGCTCTGGAGTAAAAGATCCTGAGCCCTGGCAGAGTGGTTGATATTGCCCTGGAGGAAATGGAATTGTGCCATTAAGCGCAGTCCATTCCCTCGGCACCATTCTTAGGCCGGGAGTCGGCCGAAGAGCAACCAGGCTGAGGGGGGTGTAAAGAGCCCTCCACAGCCTTGGTTGCCTCCTTCTTTTGGTTCCCCTTCTTGGGGGCGGGCGCGCCACAAGACTTGCCACCCGTACTGTGCCCCGCGGGCCTCCCTGCAGCTGTACAGAGGCTGCAGTTTGGCGTCGCGGAGCACTGAGCCGCCTTATGGCCGGGCTTACCGCAGCGATAACATTCTTCGCTGCGGTCAATGTCGGCGGAGCACCGCGCCTTGACGTGCCCAACGACAAGGCAGCGGTAGCACCGCATAGCCCTGGGTTGCAGCAGCTTCGCCCGTGCCGCAACCCACCCCACCAAAAGCCGCCCGCTGTCGGCGATCTTCCTCGCCGCCGCCACCGGGCACTTCACCCAAATGGTGCCGAGCCCGGCAGCGTCGGCGCGAATCTCGCCCACACGTACGTCGCCCGCTGGACATTCACCACTGCGGGCAACGGCCGCCACGACCTCCTCCGGGGTCGTCGAGTCGTCCAGGCCATTGACGCGCAATTCAGCGGTCTTAACGGGCCTGGACACTCGAACGTCCTCCTCGTTGAGGGCCTCTCTCAGTTTGGCGGCCAGGAGGTCCGCCTTCTCGCTCCCCGAAGGTCCCGACACCTCGAACAGTCGCGCCCCCGTAACCGCCGACTTCATTCTGAAGCCGGTCGGTGTACCCAGGTCGGGGAACGCGACCTTGGCCTTCGCCTGCGCGAGGACCTCCTTATAGGTTAGGCCCCTCTCAACTGCTCCGGGCTGCAATGTTAGCACTACAGCCGCGGAGCGTGGGGCCTTACCCTTGCGGGACCTCCTCTTCTTCTTTTTTTTTCCCGGCGCAGACTTGGGCTCAGCGGGTGCCGGCGGCGCCTCCTTCTTCTTGCGACCCTTCTTAACCACCGTCGTCCAGCCCTCTTTTGAGGGGTCAGACGCGGTCGCCTGGGTCGCAGTGGAGCTGGGAGGGGGTGCTGACGCACCCTCCGCGGGCTTCTTGGGCCCCTCCGCGGGCTTTTGGCCCCCCTTCCCAGCTTTAGCGGCCTCCTCCCTCCTCCGTTTGTCCGCCGCTAGCGGCGGCCGGAGGTTCTGCGCCGGGAGGAGCCTAGACTCCAAGGCCTCCAGGCGGGCATTCATCATGCCCCCGCACTGCTGCATGCAGATGCGGACGATCTTCTCGATCTCCGCATCGGGCGCAAGTGCAGGGGCTGAGGCCGACGGTGGGGCCGCAACCACCGGAGAGCTGGCAGCTGCAGGAGCCGCAGGCTTCCGCTGCCGGTCCGCTCTCTGTGCGGCCACCTCCCGTTTGAGGTCCTCCAACTCAGCTCGGAGACGGCCGTTCTCCTCCCACAACTTCGCCGTCTCCTCAGAGCTGGTTCTGTCAAGGAGGACCTCAACCGCCTCCTTGATGCCGTCAGCCGCCTCCTTCAGGGCGCGCGTGAACGTGCCCTTCAAGCTGCCCGATTTCGTAGCAACTTTCAGGACAACGTCCACGCCGTCCAGAACTTGGCGACTGAGCGCCGCCGCCGTTAATACCTCGCTGGAGGCCGCCTGAGCAGCGCGCCGCTCCCGAGCCCGTCGCGCTAGCTCGCTGACCTCGTCAGCCGCAACCGCCTTCCGCTGCGCCCGCTTTGCAGCGTTGGCCTCCGCCTTGTTACTATCTAGCAAAAGCGGGGACACAGCGGAATGCTCGGGATCACCCGACTCCACCTGCATAGCACCGTCAGAGTCACTGACTCCGCTCGCCGCCGGCGTATCAGGGCGCTTTAAAAAGCGACCCCGGGCATCGCGCGACGGTACCGTAGCAGGCGGAGTACGGCCTCTCCCACTCCTCCCCGTCGGCACCTTAGCGGCCGGAAGATTCTCCTCACTTGAGGATAAACTCACCGACCTCGTCAGGTCCGACCTCTCGTCGCGCGTACGCTTCCCCCAAAATTTGGAGGTGGCGTCCGCACGACTCCCGCTCGACTCCCTGCCAGGAGCCTTTAAATCAGAACTGATCAGATCCTCAAAGGATTCTGATCTTGAGCCTCCTCGGCCCTTGTTGCCGTTGCCGGCAAGTGGCACCTCCACTTTATCCTCTTTTTTATTATTATTTATGTGCGTGTCCATTCTGTTCCCACGAGTAAAATAGGTAATAAATGTAAAATGACGTGGAGAACAAGGACCCGCTGATCAGGCTCGGGGATGTCCTGTCGGCTAACACCGATGAGGACATCCTCAAGGCTCTTCGGAACCAGAATGGGGCTGTCTTCCACGGCCTCGGTGAGGGGGAGGATAGGATAGCTGTCAAATATAGAAGGAGAGCCAGAAACCCTCACACCGCCCATGTAATTATAAGCGTGTCGCCCAGCGTCTGGAGGCGGGTGACGGAAAGGGGCTATGTTTATATAGATCTCCAGCGGGTCAGAGCGGAAGACCAGACTCCACTAGTCCAGTGCACGCGTTGCCTGGGGTATGGCCACGGCAGAAAGTATTGCCAAGAGACCGCAGATGCATGCAGCCATTGCGGCGGTCCCCACCTTAAAACGGAGTGCCCGGACTGGCTAGCTGGGGAGCCACCCGCCTGCAGAAACTGCAAGAAGGCGAAACTAACGCAGACAGAGCACAACGCCTTCAGCTCTGGGTGCCCCGTACGCCGCCGGTGGGACGAATTGGCACGGTCGACCGTCGCGTATTGTTAACGCCAACGTTGTCACCACCACATACAGCTATATACAAGCGAACCTCCAACGAAAAAGACTTGCAACCATCGAGCTGTTGCTCGAGGCTCAAAAACGAGGGATAGCAGTAGCCTTGCTGCAAGAGCCATATATAGGGGGGTCCAGGACAATGAAGAGCCCTAGAGGAGTAAGGATCTTCCAGAACGCTGACGATGAAGAAGGGACTGTTAAGGCTGCAATCGCTGTCTTTGATAGCAACCTCAATATAAAACAGTACCCAAAACTCACCACAAATAACATCGTTGTGGTGGGGATACAGACCAGCGCCTGGGAGATCACCCTGGTATCCATATACTTCGAGCCAGACAAACCAGTAGAGCCCTATCTAGACCATCTCAGGGAAACAGTGGCCAAAAATGGCACTAAGCCCATAATCGTTGGAGGCGACGTAAACGCTAAAAGCACGTGGTGGGGCAGCCCGACGGTCGACCGTAGGGGAGAGGAGGTATGTGGGACTCTCGGTGAGCTCGGGCTGCACATACTCAACTCAGGAGATATCCCAACCTTCGACACAGTAAGGGGTGGACAACGCTACAGCAGCTTTGTTGACATAACGGCCTGTTCGGTAAATATCCTCGACAAGGTAGCAGACTGGAAAGTCGTCGAGGGCCTTAGCAGCTCCGACCACAACGGCATCGTCTTCAAAATTCTGCAGACAAAATCCAAAGGATTAAGGGTGGAAAGGACCACCAGGATATTTAATACTAAAAAGGCCAACTGGACTGAGTTTCATGAGAAACTCACCCAGCTGAGCCGAGAACACAACATCACAAAAGTAGAAATAGATAAAATAACGAAAGTAGAGCAAATAGACGAAATAGTAAACAGTTACACAGCAATAATAATAAAAGCATGCAAAGCAGCTATGCCAACTAAAAAACACACGGAAAAACTTACCTTGCCGTGGTGGTCGGAGAAACTAGAAAATCTGAAAAAAGCCGTAGCTACCAAAAAGAGGAGGATCAGGAACGCTGCTCCAGTCCGTAGATCCACCGTTGTCGAAGAGTACCTGCAACAGCAAACAGAGTATGAGTTAGAGGCAGCCAGAGCCCAAACCGAGAGTTGGAAGGAGTTCTGCTGTAAACAGGATAGGGAAGGGGTTTGGGAGGGGATATATAGGGTTATAGGAAGGACAGCTAGCAGGGTGGAGGACCCTCCGCTGGTAAAAGACGGGGAAGTTCTGGACGCGGAAAGGTCCGCCCGATACATAGCGGAAACCCTGTATCCGGAAGACCACCCAGCTGCGGATAATCCCCACCACAGCGGCGTCAGACTAGAGGCGGAATCAGTGAATGAAGGAGAAAATGGTGAGCCATACGACCCTCCATTCACTATAGCTGAACTGAAGACGTCGAGCGAGTCCTTCAATCCAAAGAAGGCTCCGGGAATGGATGGCCTCACAGCCGATATCTGTTACCGTGCAATCAGCAAAGATCCTGAAATTTTCCTGGCAATCCTAAACCGATGCCTTGCCTGCTACCACTTCCCCATAGCGTGGAAAGAGGCAACAGTGGTTCTACTACGGAAGCCAGGAAAAACGGACTACACAACACCCAAGGCGTACCGCCCAATCGGCCTGTTGCCGGTACTCGGCAAAATATATGAGAAAATGTTAGTGGCCCGACTCAGGTTCTACATAGCACCGAGGATGAGTACTCGCCAGTACGGATTCATGCCACAAAGGAGCACCGAAGACTCCCTCTATACCCTGATGCAAAAAATACGCGACTTGCTGAGACAAAAGAAAATTATAACACTAATTTCGCTAGATATAGAGGGAGCCTTCGACAATGCTTGGTGGCCTGCTAGAGTCCGACTGGCTGAGGAAAGATGTCCGGTTAACCTGAGAAGGGTCATTGACAGCTACCTGCGCGACAGGAAGGTACGGGTTAGGTACGCCGGCGCTGAGCACCGGAGAAGCACGGAAAAGGGCTGCGTGCAAGGCTCAATTGGAGGCCCCATTCTTTGGAACCTCGTATTGGATCCCCTCCTAAAAAATCTGGAGAGAAGAGGAGACTACGCGCAAGCTTTTGCTGATGACGTGATCCTAGTCTTCGATGGTGACACGGCATTGGAAATAGAGAGACAAGCGAATGCCGCCCTCGAACGTGTTCGGGCGTGGGGCGTGGAAAACAAACTAAACTTCGCACCACACAAAACCAGTGCAATGGTCATAACAAATAAGTTAAAATACGACGCCCCACGCTTGAGCATGGGCGGGGTCGATATTGCTATGTCTCGAAAAATGAAAATACTAGGAGTCACCATCGATGACAGGCTCACGTTCAACGCGCACATCTCGGATGTATGTCGCAGGGCCATCGCAGTCCACAAACAGCTCAGCAGAGCCGCAAAAGTGAGTTGGGGCTTAAATCCAGAAGTAGTCAAAATCATATATGTGGCTACGGTGGAACCAATAATTCTATACGCCGCCAGCGCATGGGCGGAAGCCGCATACAAACTGGGAATGATCAAACAGCTAGGCGTCGTGCAGCGGGGAATAGCGCAGAAAATGTGTAGAGCGTACCGAACTGTCTCCCTAAATTCGGTCCTCCTATTAGCTGGGATACTCCCCCTGGATCTTAGAATTCACGAGGCAGCATCTCTCTACAGAGCCAGGAAAGGGGTGCCACAGACCATATTGGGAGACAGGGAGGTTGAACAGATGAGCTCAGCACTGGAATCCCCGCATCCCGCGGAGCGAAGCGACTTAAAAATCGTCGGCCTGGTAAACCGGGAGGAAGTTAGCGCCAATTCTGACCAACAAGTGAAAATATTCACCGACGGTAGCAAGATTGGGGGGCGTGTCGGGGCAGCTCTGTCCATATGGAACGGAGAGGCCGAGACGCGCGCCCTCAAGTTGGCGCTACCGCATTACTGTACGGTTTACCAGGCTGAGCTACTCGCGATATGCCGGGCAACGCGGGAAATCAGGAAAACCACGGCGCCTACCTTTGGGGTCTTCAGCGATTCCATGGCGGCTCTTTTGACAGTGAAAAACCCCAGTTGCCTCCATCCCCTGGCAGTGGAGGCCAGAGAGAACCTAACAGCTGCATCTCTCCAGAACAAGGTAGTATCCCTGTTCTGGATAAAGGCCCACGCAGGGTTGGAGGGCAACGAGAGAGCGGATCAGCTGGCAAAAGAGGCTGCCATGAATCTTAAGAAAAGACCGGACTATGACCTGTGTCCGATCTCATTCGTCAAGCGCCACATACGCATGGAGACGCTCGACGAATGGAATCGGAGGTACAAGTCCGGTCAAACCGCCAAGATCACCAAGATATTTTTCCCAGATGCGGTGGCGGCGTATAGAGTAATAAGGAAGCTGGAAATGACCAGTATCAGGACACAGGTCATGACGGGGCACGGTGGATTCTCCGAGTACTTGAATCGCTTCAGGTGCAAGGGGAGTCCATCGTGCATCTGCGATCCAGAAAAAGAGGAAACCGTGCCACACCTGCTTCTGGAATGCCCCGTACACGCCGCGGACAGATGTGGACTGGAGCTGGCACTGCGAATACAGCTCAATATAGAAACAGTGGGGGAAGTGATGCGGGGAAAAGATAAGGAGATATTCATGGACTACTGCACAAAGATTGCACAGGTGGCAATAAACAGAAATAAAACAGCTTGAGAAAATATGCTTATAGTATATTTAGGTATATATGTATTAAGCATAGCAATAAGACTAATATAACTAGGATAAGTGGCAGGATTAAAAGAGATAGAATAAGAAGATAATGTAAAATTAGTAAAATAAGAATTTGTATTTTAGAATAAGAATAGTTATAAGAAATAAAGGATGAAAATGGAGATTGATTCCCCCCACCCCCTCCCTCCAACAAGTGTAATAAATGTAGAAATAAAGTAAAATTAGAGTAGCAGAATAGGCTATAAACGGGAGTCCCACCCGGAAAAAGAATGACAGATATGATGAATGCAGAAAGAAAAAGTATGCGGCATGAAAGTACGAGAGGAATAATAACGAGAACTGGTATGACAAAGAGAATTAGGCTAACCACAGGCTCCGATAACGTTGGAGGTAGATAGTATAAAAAAAAAAAAAAAAAAAAAAAAAAAAAAAAAAAAAAAACCTAACCTAACCTAACCTACACTTTTTTTTTTTTTTTTTTTTTTTTTTTTTTTTTTTTACGGGGGGAAATCCTCATGGATGTCCTCCACCCTGGGGCGGGCGGAGGGGTCTGTCAGACTCTTACTGACTAAAACCACCCCGGTGTTCCGTCTCTCACCTACGCCGGGGATCGCGGGAACGTATACCACATCCGTAATCCCCGGCTGGTGCCGGCCCGCCTCTGCGGGCCACCTCGCGTCTACGGAGGGAGTGAGGTGTTAAACACCCTCCGTGACTTCAGAGAGGGGCGCACGGGAACACCTCGCGCCGCCACCTCGGGTCCGGATGAATGGGGGGCGACAGACGTCCCCAAGTCCGCCGCCCCTGGACCCAGTTAGGGGGGCCGGAAGAGGGCAGCATACGCCCTCCTCCGACGCCCGGTGCGCCTGCTGCGGGCGGGGTCAGAGGTCGAGATCTCTCTTTCCCTTTCCGCAGCCTCCTTCTGCGAGATAACTGTTTCGCAGAAGGAGACCACCGCGTCCCAGGACTCCTCGCCGCCGACCATAGATTGGACTACGGCCGGTAGCGAGAGGTCACTGCCCACCACAGAGATGAGGTCACGGCGCGGCTCCTCCCAAGCGGCACACTCTGCCAGCGTATGCCGCGCCGTGTCCTCCCGACAGTCGACGCAGTGGTGACACCGAGCGTCCGGCTCCCTGCCTATGCGACACAGGAACTTCCCGAAGCAGCCATGCCCCGAAAGGACCTGTGTCGCACGAAACGTCAGGGAGCCGTGCCTTCTCCCGAGCCAAAGGTCGAGATCGAATGGCTGGGCCATGAGACCCTTGAAGCCCTGCAGGGTATCAAGGAAGTGAAAGAAGAGGTGAAATCAGCGAGTCTCAGGAGCCTAAAGGAGCACGAAAAGACGAGGCAGGAAAGCGCGCGAGCCCCCGGGGAACCAAAGTGGGAAACAATGGGAGATAGCTTTTCACGCCTTGATTGTAATGTTGTCAACATTTCAAACCAGCTTGACGTGCTCCGTAAGACTCTTGAACGTCTGAAAGAGGACCTATCCCAGCCTAAAACACTTCAGTCGGACCCGAGTAGCCAAGAGACAGACCAGGCTCTCGCGAACATATCCAGCAAGATAGAGGAGGAGTGCAAGAAACTATCCCTCCAGATGCAGGCTATTACCAACAGGCCTGTACCGTCCCCCCCACCACCACAACCTCCAATCAACATCACACAACACCTTAAACCAATTGCAGAAAGGTTGGAGATAGTTTCATCGGATATCCGCGTGCTGCGAGACAAGGAACCAACGATCCAGGCGCCCCCGGCGATGAATCTGGAAACGGAACTCGCAGTCGGAGAAGTGAAAAAGACTCTCCGTAACATTGAAAAAGGTGTAGCTGACCTGGGTAAAGCGGACAGACCGCTCCCACAACAATTGGGCCCCAAAACCTTTGCCCAGGTCGCCAGTACACCCAAGCCCCCCAAGCCGTCCCCACAACCTAACCACACCCTGATCGTCTCGTCGACGAATCCCCAACACACTGGGGACAACGTGATCGAGAGGATCAGGACTGCCCTGGACCTCAAAACGAGCGGAGCCCGAGTTGACACGGTCCGGAAAGCCCGGAACCAAAAAGTGGTACTCAGATGCGCCAGTAAGACGGACTTGAATAAGATCAGAGAGCAATTCAAGTCAAACGCAGGGCTCAAGGTCCAGGAGCCGAAACCCCAAAATCCCCTTGTCTGCATCAAAGGCGTGCTGTCCAGCTACAGCGACGGGGAGATCGTCGATCTCCTCAAGGCGCAGAATAAACATCTCCTGTGCAACGTCGCTGTGGATGAGCAGACCCTAAAGGTGCGCTATAGGAAGCGCGCGAGGAATCCCCATGAGTGCCACCCTGTTTTGGAGCTCTCCCCAGAGCTCTGGAAGTGCTACACACAAGCACAAAAAGTCCACGTGGGCATTAAACGATGCTCGATTGAGGACCAGTCCCCCCTCGTACAGTGCACAAAGTGCCTTGGATATGGACACAACAAGTCCATATGCAAGGCCGACAAAGAAGCCTGCAGCTATTGCACGGGAGCACACAACGGAAGGGACTGCCCTATTCGGGCTGAAGGCAAAGAGCCCACTTGCATAAACTGCAAGATAGCACACAGGACGGGCAGCGACCTGGCACACACCGCGTTCAGCGAAGACTGCCAGGAACGCCAAAAGTGGGATGGAATAGCACGGTCACGCGTTTCCTATTGCTAAGGACAACCAGGACGAGACACCCACAAATCAAACAGTCACCCTCCAAAACGAAACCAGACCGATAGCAAGATTGAAACTCATCCAAGTTAATCTTCAGCGCTCCAAGCTGGCCACGGAAGAGTTCCATATGGCGGCCATAACAAAGGGAATTTCAGTAGCACTTGTTCAAGAGCCCTATGTAGGAAGAACAGGTGTGATGAAACAGTGCCCCGGCACGCAAGTCATCCAGTGTAGTCTCAACCGCCAAAAACCGGTCAAGGCCGCTGTCGTTGTTTTCGGGAACAACCTGGAAGTCATCCACGACCCCCAGATTGTAACCGAGAACATCGCTGCCGTCTTACTGAAGGCGGGCCAGCTCAGATTCGGAGTGCTATCGGTCTATTTTGAGGGTGACCAGGAAATCGCACCCTACCTTTCTGAAACACACAACACAATACATAAACTGAACACGAACAACATCTTGGTGGGAGGAGACGTAAACGCCTGGAGTCCGTGGTGGGGAAGTGTTTCCGAAAACCACCGCGGGGCAGAGTATAACGCATTCCTCAACGAACGCGATCTCCAGATCCTAAACTCGGGTCAAACGCCAACGTTTGAGACTTATAGAGGCGACAGGTGGTGCACAAGCATTGTGGACGTGACGGCTTGCAGTCTCTCTCTGCTGGGCAAGATCGAGGAGTGGCGAGTAGAAAGGAGTTTAACAACCTCAGACCACAATGCAATAACCTTCTCGATGCGTTTAGAAAAGGCCTTGGAACCCTTGAGGCCAGTCTCGACGCGCATCTATAACACTAAGAAGGCAAAGTGGTCCGATTTCATCTCCCACTTCAAGAGCAGCCTGGCGGAGAACGACCTAACACCAGTCAGAGTCTCACACGTCTTAAACCCAGAGGACCTGGAGTCACTCATCACAACTTACACAGAGATCATTCACAAATCGTGCGAAGAAGCAATCCCAAAATTGGGGTTGCCCAAACACAACGCCAAGCCCCCATGGTGGAACCCTTCTCTAGATCGTTTGCAAAAAGACGCAACAAGAAAAAAGAGAAGGATCCGGAATGCAGCCGCGAGTCGGAGACACTTCACCATTCAGGAATACGTGCTGGCTAAACACGCATACACCACAGCGGCGACGGAAGCTGCCACTACAAACTGGAAGGAGTTCTGCTCGAAACAGGACCGAGAAAGCATGTGGGATGGCATCTATAGGGTAATAAGGAAAACAGCTAGGAGACAGGAAGATGCGCTCCTGAGAAACACTGCAGGTGAGACGCTCAGCCCAGAGCAATCCGCGGATCTCCTGGCAAAAACCTTCTACCCCGATGACTCAACGGATGCCGAACAGCCTTACCACACTATACTGAGGAAGATGGCAGAGGAAAAATATCCTAGAGGACTGTCTGCTGACGATCCACCTTTCACGACCGCGGAGCTGGAAATGGTTCTCCAAAACCAAAATCCGAAAAAAGCTCCGGGTCCCGACGGATTAACAGCAGATATCTGCACCGCGGCAATCAACTGTAATAGGGAGGTGTTCTTAGCGATGGCCAACCTGTGCCTTTCGCTGTCACACTTTCCGAAGCAGTGGAAAATCGCCCACGTATGCATACTCCGCAAGCCCGGAAAGGACGACTACACCAGCCCAAAGTCGTACAGACCGATTGGTCTGCTCTCGGTCCTCGGAAAAATTGTCGAGAAGCTCCTGGTAGGCAGACTCCAGTGGCACTTCCTTCCAACACTCAACACTAGACAATACGGTTTCATGCCACAACGCGGAACCGAAGACGCCCTCTATGACCTCATTGGACACATACGTGCCGAAATCAAAGCCAAAAAGATCGTGCTTTTGATTTCACTGGACATAGAGGGGGCCTTCGATAACGCATGGTGGCCAGCACTCAAAAGACAGATGGTAATCAAAAACTGCCCAAAAAACATCTACGCTCTCGTCACCTCATACCTGGAAGATCGGAACATCAGGGTCAACTACGCTAGAGCGACTAGCGAAAAAGGTACCACGAAAGGATGCGTCCAGGGCTCAATTGCCGGACCGACGTTTTGGAACCTCATCCTCGACTCGCTCCTACACAGGATGGCTAGATTAGGGGTATATTGTCAAGCCTTTGCAGACGACGTTGTCCTTGTATTCTCTGACTATACAACCGGTCCCCTGCAGCAATCGGCCAACGACACGCTAGAGATAGTATCGGAATGGGGCGTCAAAAACAAGCTACGTTTCGCCGCGCATAAGACCAATGCGATGGTGTTAACGAAAAAGCTTAAATACGATGTTCCGGTACTCTACATGTCAGGCACGCGGCTGAACCTAGTCCAAGAGGTCAAGCTGCTAGGTCTCACAATAGACTCGAAACTCACCTTCAACGCGCACGTGGCCGCGACCTGTAAAAAGGCCGCAGACATCTATAAGCAGCTGGCATGCGCGGCAAAGGTGACGTGGGGTCTTAACAAAGAGATTATAAGGACAATATATGTGTCGGTGATAGAGCCTATCGTGATGTATGCGGCGAGTGCGTGGGCCCCGGCGGCTGAGAAACTGATGACTAGAAATCAGTTTGACTCACTGCAGAGAGGCTTCGCGCAGAAGATCTGCAAAGCATACCGCACGGTATCTCTGACATCAGCTCTTATTCTGTCAGGCCAACTCCCCTTAGACCTCCGGGTAATAGAGGCTGCAACCCTTTTCAAGATCAAAAAGGGTCATTCCCAAGAGTTCATACCGCTGGGCCGCGAGCTGGAGTGCAACGTACAGCACTCCAAAAATCCACACCCAGCGCTACTCACAACAACAGAGTATGCCCGCCTAGAGGACTTGACTCCCGAAACCCTGGAAATCCATCGAGTAATCGGCCCCCAAATATACACCGACGGCAGCAAGATAGAGGGGAAAGTCGGCGCTGCCCTAACTTGGTGGGAAAATGGAAAGGAGGTCAAGTATAGCACTTTTGGCCTAGAGCCTCACAACACAGTCTTCCAATCGGAAATGTACGCTCTCTTCAGAGCTGTCAGGATGGTGAGGGAATCCCGGGCGACATCCGTAAGCATCTTAAGTGACTCAAGATCGTCACTTGACTTGCTGAGGAGTCCGTTAGTCACTCACCACTTGGCACTCCAAATTAAGAGACTTGTCAGCGAGATCAGAGAGGAAGGCAGAGAAGTGAGGTTCTTTTGGCTCAAGGCCCACGTGGGAACCGTCGGGAATGAGAGAGCGGACGAGCTGGCCAAAGAAGCAGCTCTAACACACCAATCGGCAGACTACCACAAGGTCCCCGTATCGTTCGTGAGAAAGAAGATACGCGAGGGAACTATAAAGAAGTGGCAAGCGCGATACGAGTCCTCGAGTACAGGAGCGGTAACAAAAGTGTTCTTCCCAGACGTCCTAGTGGCGAAAAGAACACTCAGGGACGCCGTTCTCACACCAGTCCATGTACAAGTCCTAACAGGACACGGAGGATTCTCAGCGTATCTCCACCGCTTCCATCTTAAAGATAGCCCCTCGTGCGTCTGCGATCCGAGTTGTGACGAAACAGTCTGGCACCTACTCTTCGAATGCCCAAGGTTCAGTCACGACAGAATGGAGCTGGAAATGAAGATCGAAACCCAGCTAAGCCAGTCCATACTCCACACCATCGTGGGGAACCCGGCTACTAGAAAACCATTCCTGGCATTCGCGAGCAAGGTCGCCCTAGTCGCAGCTGCGGCTAATAAAACAGACGCCACCTCACGGACGCGGAACCGACTACCATCTGTAAGAACAGTAACGACCACACCAGCAACCACGGTAACCACCACCCTATCAACAACAACACAGAACACAACACGCACACCACAACCCACAACACAAGTCACAAACACCAACCAACAGCCAGCACCGACAGTAGCAGCAGGGGTAGCAGCAAATAACCTACAGCCAACCCTAAGTACCATGCCCATCACACAATTTCTGGCATGCGGAGGAAACGGAGTCCCAGGCGTCAGACTGCGAGGCGTCGCCCTGTTCATGAACAGAGAAGGAGAAAAGCTGGGTATAAGCTTCTGCATAGGCTCAAGCCGACCTAGAGCCCGAATACCCATCTCACCTGGCCTTGCAGCTCTGATCAACGGAAGCACCAGCAAAACGACCATAAAAGGTAGCAAGTATGCTGCACTGCCCCAAATGGTAGTTGCCACTCACCGATGCCGTATAATGCGAACCAAAGGGAAGACGATCGCATTATTCGAGTGGAGAGAGGAGACTCCATTTGCCCAGGCAAGCTCACTGCTCCAACAAATCAGAGAGGCAGGAGAACATACGGTCACGGCCCGCACTATAAGTGTTGACGCGATGGTGGTCGGAGGGGAAAGAGGAGACGTCGCAGACCGCTTCGGCTGTTTAAAAGCCTCAGAACAGCATGAGGTAGTCGTCTATGAGGACAGAGGGGAAAGTTTGAGCTTTCTCAGAGCCCCAAGAGACCCAACAGCCAGCGCGACGAGCCCCAGAACGAGTTCGACCACTCAAAGTGGATCCGAGAGGGCCCAGGAGAAGGCAGCCGCCGAAAAAGCTGCAAAGGAACAGAGCAAAACTACCAGCCCAGAGGACCAAGCCCGGTCGAGGAGTCGCCTGAAAGCAATCGGCACTTTCCTCAGTTCTCTACTCCCTAGCACCAGCCGCAAATCACAAGCTGATAAACAAGGGGAAGCAGTGGAGAGGTTCTTCAGAAAAACACCAAGAGAACCATCACCAAAGAGGCCCACACCAACAAGAGCCGACAAAGGGCATGTTATCCCGCCGACCCTCGCAGCCAATTCGGGCACTACGGACCATGTGAAGAGCGCTTTCCTCGAGTACATAGCAATCGTGAGAGCGACCAGAGAGGTTAATCTCATGACATGCAAGAAGATCCTGCAGACCTTCCAGAGAAACACTGAAGGACTGCTAAGGGTACTGCTCGAGGAGGCCGAGGCGGCCGTATACGACAACGTCAAATCTCAAGTCATCGTAGGAGAAATGACGGGGTCGTATATGGCAGCCTTCAGCGCGGAGAGTGGCTTTGTGATCCTGGACGAGGAGGAAACGGAGCGCTCAGGCAAAATAAAATTCAGAGCACCGAACACCGACCCGATACTGATTACCGCCAAGTGTACCAAAATCATGCTGGATGACAAGATCCTTGAAATGGCTCAGTCCATTCTGGGGACTTCAGACATCCAGGAGCATTGGGCGGTACCCAGTATCAGGTGGGTAAATGGAGTTCCGGGTTGCGGCAAGACAACCTGGGTGGTGAAACACTTTGACGAGGAAAAGGACGTTGTGGCCACCACGACAACTGAAGCTGCCAAAGATCTCAGGGAGAAGCTTGCGCACCGCTTAGGAGACCGAGTAAAGACAAAGGTGCGCACTATGGCCTCAATCTTAGTAAACGGGTTCAGAAAACAAGAGAAATGCTACCGCCTCACGGTAGACGAGGCCCTTATGAACCATTTTGGGGCCATAGTCATGGCAGTAAAGTTGTCTGGAGCAAGCGAGGTTGTCCTTATCGGAGACATAAACCAGCTACCATTTTTGGACAGAGAGAACCTATTCGAGTTAAGGTATACCCGTCCATATATGGTGGCTGGCATCACCCAGGAACTCCTCTGCACACATCGCAACCCGATGGATGTAGCATTCGCACTGAGTGAGATATACTCCGGTATATACTCCTCCAAGACGACGCTGTCGCGGGTCCACTCCCTGAAAGTGCAAGGTTACACCGGTGCGCAAATACCGAAAACAGCCCAGAACACCCTTTTCTTGGTGCATACACAAGAGGAGAAAGCTTTTCTTGTAAGCCAGGGATTCGGATCTGGCGAAGGGTCGCGCACACTAACCATTCACGAGGCTCAGGGGTTGACCTACGACAGCGTTATCATCATCAACACCAAGTCCAGGAGGCTCCAAATTCACGACAGCGTCTCTCACGCGGTAGTGGCGGTGTCGAGACACACAGTCAGCTGCGTCTACTACTCCGACGACGCCGATGACGCCACGGGTCGCTTTGCACGGAGAGCGATGGATGCGCCGACTAAAAAGGTCGTCGACTACAATCTGAAGACGGCCATGCAGCATCGAGACGCAGTTGTCGTAGAAGCACTTCTCAAACTAGCGAAGTCCCTGGTCATTAGGCCCACCTAAAATAATCCCTGTCCCCAATAATAAACTCCACCCAAATTCTGTATTTTCCATAATTTTAAATAAACTACTATATGTAAAGCTGCATGGCAGAGTGAGTCTGTCATACTCACATTCCCTCAAGGTCGAGGTTGGCCGGCTCAAACTGCCATGCATCACCCCCTTTATGTATATCCATTTGTTTTAAGTGTGTCAAAACATCCGTACTTTAACTAATATAGAAATAAGTAATTAAGAACAAAAAGCCTGAAGATAAAAAAAAAAAAAAAATAATAATAATAATACTAATAAATAAAAGAAACATTAAAAAAAAAAAAAAAAACAAAAAACAAAAAAAAAAAAAAACAAAAAAAAAATTAATAAAAAACAAAAAAAAAAAAAAATGATGGACTCACATAGAGAATAAGCTACGAAATGCTTTTAATTATGCGTAGATTAAGGAAAAATGTCCTATGTGGAAGCACATACTGTATGTAATGAAAAAAAAAAAACAAATGTAAACAAGTTTAACCTGTAAAAAAAGGCGCGGACCACCAAGTCCGCGGTAATGTCCTGTAAAAAAAAAAAAAAAAAAAAAAATAATAATAATAATACTAATAAATAAAAGAAACATTAAAAAAAAAAAAAAAACAAAAAACAAAAAAAAAAAAAAACAAAAAAAATTAATAAAAAACAAAAAAAAAAAAAATGATGGACTCACATAGAGAATAAGCTACGAAATGCTTTTAATTATGCGTAGATTAAGGAAAAATGTCCTATGTGGAAGCACATACTGTATGTAATGAAAAAAAAAAAACAAATGTAAACAAGTTTAACCTGTAAAAAAAGGCGCGGACCACCAAGTCCGCGGTAATGTCCTGTAAAAAAAAAAAAAAAAAAAAAAAAAAAAAAAAAAAAAAAAAAAAAACCTAACCCAGAGTCCGCGGTCACCCCCCGCGACGATAACACGTGCCAAAGGCTGCTCCGCGCAAAAAATTTCTTTGAAAAATCACCGAAGTGGTATTTTTTAACCGTTTTTTGACAAATTTAGTACCAAACTGTGCGGAAAAATACAAACTTTCACATGGTGTAAAGCGCGCAAGTGTGAGTGCCTTAAAAAGTGCAAAAAAGTGCAAAAAACTGAAAAAAGTGCAAATTCAAGTGTTTAAAATAAATACGCTGCGAGATTGTGATCGGTGACACCACCTTTTTTCGATGCTAGAAGACCCGTCCTGCGGACGCCCATAACCTCAAGCCGCTTCCTGATTTTTCCGGGCAACGGTTTCCGAGAAAATCGGGAAAAACCTCACACCACGTGGCCACGTGCTACCCCTTCCTGCAGAGTGCGGTGAACAACATCGAGAGGCCTTGAGAGAGGACATCGAGCACATCAATACGGCGCTTCGAACTCAAAAAAAGGTGAAGTGGTTCCGGAGTTATTAAATTTTTAAATTTGTCTAGATTTTTAAAAATTCATATTAAATTTTTTGTCGCGATGACCCAATAATTTTAGTTGATAATTAGAAAGGTCCTACAGGACTTCATAGTCTATAAAAATTTCAGCTTTCTATCATAAATAGTTTTTGAGTTAAAAATTTTCCAATTTTAGGGGTTGGTACTAGGGGTACGTAATTGGGATCCTACGCCTCCGGAACCACCACTTAAAAATAGTTTATAAGTAGATTAAGGATATTTTATGTTTTTCAGAAATTTTTAAATGTTTATCTGGCACTTATTGTAAATTTAGTCGAATTTTGGGGGTTTTTTCACATTTATAAATCGGGGGTAAGTTTTCCAAGAATAAAAAATTAAGATCTGGACTGGACTCATCAAGCCCAATCCAAGGAGCCCAAACTCGGCTGGAATAGGACAAAAACTGCCAAATCTAGCCAAACTGCCGCCATCTTGGAAGCCATCTTGGAAAACTTACTTCCGACATAACTCCCAAACCAGAGGTCGTGGAAACCTCGGGTTTTTTCCTGGGACACCGGCAGACTGTTCTCTACCCGCTCCATTAGTTTTCAGGATTTTTCAGTGCCTGAAAGTTTTCAACCTGAAAACACCCTAGCCGGTTGGATCGCTTCGAGCACGTCCAGACGAGCCCAAGCACGGGGAAGTTTGGTTCAGTGGCTGCGAGGGGATCGCGGTTTAAATATATTTGAGCGGCCATCTTGGATCGTTACCAAAATTTTTGGATCTCGATTGCTCCGGGACCCCTGGAGCTGGATGACCAGTGTTTGGGTTCGTTGAAACGGGCTCGGCGGGCTCTATTTGGCTGTTCTATCAAATCGACTCTACATAGAGCCATCCGCCTTCATATAACTTGACCCCCCCTTATTTTATTGGGTGTTAACGTGTGTACCGCAGTACACTGAGTATACTGACTTGGGCTATTTACTAGACTGAACTAGTCAGACAAAGCTCACTCTATATAGAGTAAAGCAAATTTGAAATTTATTGTTTTTATTTATATTGTTTCTTTTTACGACTCTTACGCAAGGAATTACTTTACAACTTTTACAAACTTTTAATTTATTCCTTGCTGACGAAAACTTCTAGACTAACTGGTTATTCCAGGTCATTGTTACTACCTCCTCATTATTGGAAATAAGATTTCTGCTACTATTAACTTTGTATAGTTTTACTACTATAGAAATTTTATTACTGGAGACAATTGTCATCAAAAATGTTTGGATATCACACGCCTAACAAGGAGAGGAAGTCTACTTCCGACTCCGGGTCACCGCAGGGTATAGACCGCCAAGCAATGCTGGGCATCGGTAGGTCTGAAGGTAAAAAAGAATCGACGCCTATTCAAGGGAATGCTGTGGATATGGGAACGAAGGGAAAATCCCTAAGTTCTCCAAATAAGGGTGCAGGGCCATCTAAACAGGTAGAGCCGTCAAAGACAAAAGCAACTGTGTCAGAAGCCAAAACTGGAATGCAAAGGACCCAGACATTAGGTGGACTCCTAGAAAAGACACCAGGACGAGAGACGGAATACGCAAGCCGTATTGCAGAAGCAAAGGGATGGCTCATGAAAGCTAAGCTTCAAATAAAAAAAACAGCAGAAACTTGAAGACCGAAATAAAGGAAGACGTCCTGGAAGCCGTTGAAAAGCTGTTTAAGCTAGTGAAGGACGCAGAAGAGGGAAAACCTTATAAAGATTCAAGAGAGGCAAAGTCGTCAAAAGAACAGGAAAAGGTAGTAAGCAGTGACGGGACCTCAGAGAGGGGCATGAAGGATGAAAAAAGAGACTTGGAACTTTTTACAAAATTGGAAGAGCATGGCAAACTATTAAAAGAAAATAAGGAGGAAATGGAAAGGTTTAGGGAAATCCTTATCAAGCAGCAAGAAGAGATTAAAGTTACTTACGCCAGTGTTGCTGCAGCCCAACCCAAAAAGCAACAACTTAACGCCACAGCCATGCATTCAGTAGTAGTTACTTCCAACGATGAAAACGATACTGGAGAGCAGGTTCTTGAAAAGCTTCGATCAGTAGTAAATGCAAAAGTAGAAGGATTCAGGATTGATAATGTAAGGAAAGCGAAGGACAGAAAAGTTATTGTGGGATGTAAAACGCAACAAGAAATGTCTAAAGTAAAAGAGAGAATACTGAAAGCCGGGGGAAATTTAAAAGTTGATGACGTTCAAAACAAAGACCCACTTGTAATTCTCTACAACGTCCTGCAGTATAACTCGGATAAGGAGATTATGGACGGGTTATGGAAACAAAACACACATATTCTTACAGGTGTAAATAGAGCCGATGAACGTTTTGAAATCAAATATAGGAAAAAGACTAGAAACCCACATACTGCCCATGTAGTGGTAAAAGTGTCGCCGCAAATTTGGACTCGACTTACGGAGGCAGGAGTAGTACACATAGATTTGCAAAAAATCAAAGTGGCGGATCAGTCGCCCCTAGTCCAGTGCTCGCGTTGCTTAGGCTATGGGCACACCAAGCGCTTTTGTTTAGAGACGCTGGACATGTGTAGTCATTGTGGGGGACCGCACCTGAAGTCAGAGTGCGCAGACATGCTTGCTGGAGAATTGCCGACATGTTGCAACTGTCAGAGAGCCAAGATGGACAAGGTGGATCACCATGCATTTAGTTCCAACTGCCCAGTGAGAATAAAATGGGACGCCATAGCAAGATCATCCATCGCTTACTGCTAAGGTGGTCCCAAGCTGCACATCGGTATGTACCCAGGGCCCAGCATCAACCAAACGGTATCTCGTCGTCCAGGCAAACTTACAGAGGAACCAACTTGCGACTGCTGAGCTCATAATGGAAGCAAGGAAGAGGAATATAGCGTTTGCCTTGATACAGGAACCCTATATAGGTCGGATAGGTGAAATGCGGAGTTACCCAGGGGTTAGAATAGTGCAAAATATAAGGCAGACGGATCGTGTAAATAAATCCGCTATTGCGTTATTTGATGCCACTATTGACATCGTCCAGTACCCGACCCTGACAACAGAAAATATCGCAGTTGCAAAGCTAAAAACGAAAGCATGGGAAGTGGCAGTGGTGTCGGTCTACCTGGAACGCGATATGCCGATTGAGCCTTATATGGAGCAAGTGAAGAAGATAATAGAAAACCTAGGGGACAGAAACGTGATACTGGGAGGGGACGTTAACGCGTGGAATACATGGTGGGGTAGTCGGAACGTGGACTGCAGAGGGGAAGTGATGGCGGGGATACTGGAGGAGTTGGAACTACAAATACTGAACCGTGGTTTGGAGCCCACTTTTGACACAATTAGAGGAGGGAACAGGTTCAACAGCTGCGTAGACATTACAACTTGTACAACAGACATGCTAGGAAAAATAGACAACTGGAGAACTGCAGGAGATCTAACTACTTCGGACCACAGGGCAATTCTGTTTGACTTGAATTTTGAAAAATCTCTTGGTACAGATATAAAAAGAATAACGAGAGTGTTTAATACTAAGAAAACAAACTGGAGCGAGTTTCGTGAGAAACTAGCTTTAATTTGGGTCGAAAGAAATATAATCAAACCGGAAATTGATAAAATAACCAGTCCAAACGAATTAGAGGATATGGTGCAAAAATACACTGGTACTATAACGAAAATCTGCAAGGAAACTATACCGGAAATAAAAAGCAGAAAACAAACAGAATTGCCTTGGTGGAATGATGAGCTTGAAAAACTCAAGAAAGAAGTACTTACAAAGAAGCGTAGAATATCATGCGCAGCATCGGTTCGCCGAGCATGGGTTGTAAACCAATATATTCAAGCCAAAGATAACTATCTGCTGGAGGCTAAAAAGGCTCAGACTGCCAGTTTCAAAACCTTTTGTGAGAAACAAGATAGAGAAAGCATGTGGGACGGAATATATAGGGTCATAAATAGGACAACAGCAAGGCCAGATGATTTGCCCCTGACCAGAGAAGGAAGAGCTATGACCGGCGAGGAATCGGCGAGGGTTTTGGCAGAAACTTTTTATCCTGATGATAACTCACATGAAGACCAGGCAGAACACAAAAAAGAGCGCGAGACTGCACACCTTCTAAATGGATGGGCGCATGGTGAATCATATGACCCTCCATTCACAATGGAGGAGCTAAAGTGGGCATTCTCGAGTTTCCACCCAAAAAAGGCGCCTGGACTCGACGGATTTACTGCAGATATTTGCAAAACGGCCATCACCTTGGACCCGGAACTATTCTTGGCCATAGTAAATAAATGCCTGGGCATTTCATACTTTCCTGTAGTCTGGAAGGAGGCCGCTGTAGTTGTGCTACGTAAACCAGGAAAAGAAGACTATACGCATCCCAAGTCCTATAGACCGATAGGGCTATTACCGATACTGGGAAAAATCTTAGAAAAAATGCTCATTAGGAGAATTCGGTGGCATATCTTACCGAAGATGAGCATACGCCAGTACGGGTTTACACCGCAACGCAGTACCGAAGACTCCCTGTATGCAATGATCCAGCACATACGAGGTAAGCTCAAAGAGAAAAAGCTGATAACTCTGGTTTCGCTCGACATAGAGGGAGCTTTTGATAGTGCTTGGTGGCCTGCAATAAGGTGCAGACTGGCGGATTCTAAATGTCCCGTGAACTTGAGACGACTCGTGGACAGCTACTTAACAGATCGTAGAGTACGAGTTAGGTACGTGGGAGCGGAATGCGCTAAAAGCACCACAAAGGGATGCGTGCAGGGATCGATAGGTGGCCCAACGTTTTGGAACTTGTTGCTGGACTCCCTTTTGCAGGAACTGGACGATAGGGGCGACTACAGCCAAGCCTTCGCTGATGATGTGATCCTGATTTTCTCCGGGGACACGGCACTGGAAGTACAGAGGCGGGCCAATGCCAGCCTCGAACATGTTCGGAATTGGGGAGTTAAAAATAAACTAAAATTCGCGCCGCATAAAACCAAGGCCATGGTAATAACTAATAAGTTAAAGTACGACTCACCAATTCTGAGCATGGGCGGTGTGGGCATTGAGCTGTCTCGGGAAATTAGGATACTGGGGCTGACGGTGGACGACAAACTCACATTTAACTCGCATGTAACAAATGTCTGTCGCAAAGCTCTAAACCTCTATAAGCAACTATCGAGGGTTGCGAAAATACATTGGGGGTTACACTCTGAAATTGTCAGGACGATATACGTAGCGGTGGTTGAACCGATAATTATGTACGCGGCAAGTTCCTGGGCGCCTGCAGTCGATAAGCTCGGTATTAGAAAGCAGTTGTCAGTGGTACAGAGGGGTTTCACGCAAAAGATAGTCAAGGCGTATAGAACGGTTTCTCTGAACTCGGCCTTATTACTCGCCGGCTTGCTACCTCTTGACTTAAGGGTCAAGGAGACAGCCTGGCTCTTCGAAATAAAGAAAGGGTTTTCCCGGCGGATAATAGGAGACCGAGACGTGGAGACTCCAATTGCATTTAAAGACTCCCCACACCCTGCGGAACAAACAGAGATAGGGTTTAAATGCGTGGTAGACAGTGCACAAATGGCACAAAATAGCAATAACGAAGGCCTGAACATATTTACCGATGGCAGTAAAATCGAAGGGAAAGTTGGTGCAGCACTGTCTATTTGGAAAGATGGTGCCGAAATCAAAAACCGAAAATTTAAATTGGAGTCGTTTTGCACTGTTTACCAGGCAGAACTCTTGGCCTTGTCTAATGCCACTGACTTGGTTTTATTAGACGCGGCAGCTAATTGCAATATTTATTGCGATTCAAGATCAGCATTGCAGACTGTGGAAAATGGCATTTCCCTTCATCCCCTAGCGGTAAGAACTCGAGCGAATATAAATACATTGAGAAAACGCAGCAAAGTAATAAATTTATTTTGGGTAAAAGCTCACGCAGGGTTGGAGGGAAATGAGAGGGCTGATGATCTTGCGAAAGATGCCGCACTAAAACTGAAGAAGCAAGCTGATTACAGCAGCTGCCCAACTTCGTATATTAAACGTCAGATTCGCTTAGAATCACTGGCCGAGTGGAATAAACGTTACATAATGGGTGAAACCGCCTCGGTTACCAAAGTATTTTTTCCGGATGCAATTCAAGCATATAAAATATTGAAAAAAATCCAATTGGACCCAGTTTTGGTGCAAGTGATGACGGGTCACGGGGGCTTTTCCGAGTACCTAAACCGTTTTAAATGCAAGGATAGTCCAGCGTGTATTTGTGATCCTCATGTCAGCGAAGGCATCCTCCATGTTTTGACAGACTGTCCGGTGTATCAGACAGAAAGATTAAATACTGAAACTGAAATGGAAATGCAAATTAATGTTGAAAATATCCCCAAAATTATGGAAGACAAAAATACTAGGAATAAGTTTGTAAATTACTGTATAAAAATAGCGAGTAAAGTAGCAAATAAGAATAAAACTTAGCAATAAGGATACACTGTGTTATGTATCATAAGTATATATAAGAACAGGTATCACATAGTAAGTAAATAATGTGTAGAGTGTAAGCTAAATTTAACAATAAGGAAAAACAAAAAGAAAAACAAACAAAAAAAGGAAAATAAAAACAAAAGAGGAGAAAAAAAAAAAAAAACGGAAAGAAAAAAAAAACAAAAAAAAAAATGAAACAAAAGGGATATAGGAAATCTAACATTAACCTAATTTAGATTCAAAACTGAAAATGAATAGTAGCGATGTTGCTAAAACTATGGTGTTAATTTTAAATATAAGAATAAGTGAAACTATTATAACCTAGACATAATCTACCTTAAGTATTTATTTGTATTCTATTATCACCAGTAAAAGGTCCAGTGACCTTATTACACGCAGAATTTACAGCAAGGGCACAAAAAATGAAAAAAATAATAATAACGAAATCAAGTCAAGAACCATGCCTAGCCAATAAAGACTCTGACCTGTGTCAGTGGACAAAGGCACAGCACACATTAAAAAAAAAAAAAAACCTAACCTAACCTAACCTAAAAATATCGTGTTGTACAGGCGAACCTCCAAAAGAAAAAACTTGCAACCGAAGAACTCATCCTCGAAGCCGGGCGAAGGAAAATCAAGTACGCTCTCGTACAGGAACCATATGTTGGAGCAAAAGGGGAAATGAAGACCTACCCCGGAACAAGAGTAATCCAAGCTTTAAAAACGAGTGACAAAGTCATCAAAGCCGCGATAGTCATCTTTGACAGTGACGTGGACGCAGTGATGTGCCCGACAATGACAACTGAAAACGTAGTGGTTGCCAGACTAACAGTCGGCAACATCACCACCGTGGCAGTGTCCGTCTACTTTGAGGACTATCTCGACATTGAACCGTATCTCGACCGGCTGAGAGGAATAGTCGCAAAGACAGAGGGGGCGAAATTAGTCGTGGGAGGGGATGTGAACGCATGGAGCACGTGGTGGGGAAGCGATAGAGAAGACGAAAGGGGAAGACTCCTATCGGGTACCCTAGACGAACTCAACCTCCACGTGCTAAACTGTGGAAACATTCCAACCTTCTATACCATTCGAGGTGGCAAGAGGTTTAAAAGCACTGTAGACATTACGGCCTGTTCAGACGACATGCTTCGACACGTGGAAGAGTGGCGAGTAGACACAGGAATGACGAGCTCGGACCACAACGCGATAGTTCTGCAAATAAAAGGATCCAAAGAAATCAGCAATAAAATTAAGTATAGTAACACCAGGGTATATAATACAAAAAAAGCAGATTGGGGAGGTTTTAGAGAAGAATTGTCAAAATTATTAAGGGAAAACAAAATAAACATAACACATATTGAAAGTATAGATAATTCAAGAGATTTAGAAAAATGCATAGAATTATTAATAAAAATCATAACAGAAACATGCGAAAAGACCATACCTAGAATAAAGAAAGTAGACAAAACGTACTTACCGTGGTGGAACGAAGAACTTGACCAGCTGAAGAAGTCCATGTGCACGAAGAAGGCAAGGATCCGATGCGCAGCCCCACGTCGTCGGGAATGGGTCGTGAAGGAGTACCTGAGGACAAAAGAAGAATACGAATTAAAAGCTAGCAAAGCACAAACCGAAAACTGGAAAAACTTTTGCGGAAAGCAGGACAGGGAAAGTGTCTGGGACGGCATTTACCGGGTGATCTCTAGGACCAAGAGAAGGCATGAAGATCTGCCAATAGTCCGGAACGGAGAGGCGTTAGAGCCGGTCGAATCCGCCAGGGCCCTGGCAGAAACCTTCTTCCCGGATGATAACTACCTGGAAGACAACTCTGAACATGCTCGAATAAGAGAAGAAGCGAAGCGCTCTGAAGAGGGAATGCAAGAGGACATCATTGATCCACCCTTTACTCTTGCCGAGCTTAGGTACGCATCCAGAAGTTTCAACCCGAAGAAGGCGCCGGGCCCTGACGGCTTTACGGCTGACATCTGCGGGGCCGTTATTTGTAGTGACGAAAATATGTTTTTGGCCATCGCAAATAAATGCCTCGAGCTGTCCTGTTTCCCGGAAAAGTGGAAAGAAGCCGCGGTCGTCGTCTTGAGAAAACCAGGGAAGGAGGACTACACCCATCCGAAGTCTTATAGACCGATCGGACTCCTACCTATCCTTGGAAAAATACTCGAAAAGATGCTAGTACGCAGGTTAAGGTGGCACATGCTACCCAAAATGAATCCACGACAGTACGGGTTTGTGCCGCAACGGAGTACGGAGGACGCGCTGTACGACATGAAGCAATATATAGATCGCAAAATAGAGGAGAAAAATCTGGTGGTAGTAGTCTCACTGGACATAGAGGGGGCTTTTGACAGTGCGTGGTGGCCGGCAATAAAAAGTCGTCTGGCTGAAAAACGCTGTCCACTTAACCTCCGAAAACTGGTGGGACACTACCTGGAAAACAGAAAGGTCGTAGTGAGATATGCAGGAGCCGAAAATAAGAAGAAAACTACAAAAGGATGCGTGCAAGGCTCGATTGCAGGGCCTACGTTCTGGAATCTCCTCCTTAACCCTCTGCTGGACGAGCTGGAAAAAAGAAATACATATTGTCAGGCTTTTGCAGACGATGTGGTTCTTATATTCTCCGGAAAAACAGCCTTGAACATTGAAAAGGAAGCCAATGCCAGCCTGGCACATGTGCAGCAGTGGGGTGTTCGAAACAAACTGAAGTTCGCACCACACAAAACGAATGCAATGCTGGTCACCAAGAAGTTGAAGTTCGACACACCACGGCTGCACATGGGCGGGGAAAACATTGCACTAGTAGAGGAGATCAAGCTGTTGGGAATTATAATTGACCGGAAGATGACCTTCCGAAACCACGTCACATATGTCTGTAAAAAAGCAATCAACATATTTAAGCAGCTGTCCAGCGCGGCAAAAGCAACCTGGGGACTAAATCCAGAAGTGGTAAGGATCATCTACACTGCGGTAGTGGAGCCGGTGATCTTATACGCAGCTAGTGTATGGGCTGGGTCTGCGGATAAGATCTACATCCAAAATCAGCTCAACACTGTTCTGAGGGGCTTCGCCCAAAAAATAAGCAGATCGTACAGGACGGTCTCACTGAATTCGGCTCTCATCTTGACAGGTTTGCTGCCACTTGACCTGAGAGTCAAGGAAGTAGCATCCCTTTACGAGGCGAAGAGAGGAAAGCCACAGCCAATTCTGGGGGACCGACATGTCGAGGAAAAAGCATGTTTCCTGGCGAGGCCTCACCCAGCTGACGAGGAAAGCCTCGGTTTTCAATGCCTGCAGCATGAAGAGGACGTACAGCGGTGCATGGGAGAGGGCGCAGTAAGAATTTTCACAGACGGGAGCAAAATTGAAGGAAAAGTTGGAGCTGCCCTTTCTTGGTGGAAAGGGTCAGTCGAAACTAAAAATAAGAAATTTAAGCTCGAGGATTACTGCACCGTCTTCCAAGCAGAGCTGTACGCAGTATACCAGGCCCTGGAGATGGTAGCGAAAAGCCCGGAAAAAGAGTTCTGCGTGTGCAGCGACTCCAGGTCAGTCTTGGAACTACTGAGGAACGACGATACCTGTAACTCGCTCGCCCTAGAGGCACGAAAAATACACAAACAAATAAAGTCATCCGGTAAAGTTGTAAACCTCTACTGGGTCAAGGCCCACGTCGGTATACCGGGCAATGAACGAGCAGATGAACTGGCCAAAACAGCTGCACTAAAAATAAAAAGAAGACCTGATTTTGATAAATGTCCTCTCTCATTTGTCAAGCGTACTATCAGGAGTGGCTCGATTGACGAATGGGAGACGAGATGTCAAAGGCAGACGAAGGCCAGTGTCACGAAGCTGTTCTTCCCTTCAGCTACAGACGCCTACAGACTGACCCGGAATATAGAAATCACCTCTACCTGCATACGCAGCTCTTCACAGGACACGGAGGCTTTTCCCAATACCTGCATAGGTTCAAAAAAAAGGAATCACCAGAGTGCGTCTGCGACCAAGCCGCGGAGGAGACAATCTTGCACTTAATAACAGAGTGTCCTATGTTTGGGCTCGCCAGATTCGAACTGGAAAATGAAATAGACATAAAAGTATCCAGCCATAACATAAGCGAAATTATGAAGGAAAAAGAATCACGCAAAAAATTTTTGGAATACAGTATAAAAATAATAAAATCCGCAATAGAACGCAACAAAACTTAGCACAAGAAAATTAACACGGTGAATATAGTAGGGTATATTGCACTTAGTGTTAAGCAAAAAGCACAGCAAACAAAAAAAAAACATATAATTAGTAAATACATACCAGTCATCCTGCGCAGCATATCATATAGCCGGCGATCCTGTAAAAAATAAAAAGAAATTATATCACATTACATTATCTAAGAAAAATATAAATAATTAAGACTAAAAAATACATAAGAAAAATAAGCCTCCGACCGACATATCGGAGAAACAAAAAGATAAAATAAAAAAAAAAAAAAAAAAAAAAAAAACCTAACCTAACCTAACCTGCATTGCCGACTGATAAGCTGCATTGGGAAGAGGCGACCTTTGGCTTTGTTCGAGGGAGGCGGCACAACGGACGTGTAGGCGACACTGGCTCAAAGATTATTTATTTATTTATTTATTTATTTAAGGATTACCAACAAGTAAGTACACTACAAAAAAACTTATACCTAATATAAACTTATTTCACAGTACGTTTAAGTTTAAGATTATATTGGAGTGCATGCATGGCCTGAGGGTTGATGATGAGGCAGCGAACTTGGATCACTGCGGCATTGCTTTTGGTTTACTACTCAATTGGTCCAAGTTTCGTAAGAAACTTGGCCAATTGAAAATGGATTTGGGACTCAAAGGAGCCAGGAGTGCTGAGGAAGTGCCGTGGTGGTCCAAGAAAATCGTCGACAAGTGTGGCATCGTCATTTCCAAAAGCCTGAGAAGCCGTCGTGTTGCCGAAACCCGGGGAACGAGGGTCCAGAAAGAGTACCTGCAACCAAAAGAGGTTTTAGCTTCAGTTAAAAATGAAAATAATACGATAGCTTTAGAATGTTTTAAGATTAGTTTAAGTGTAAAGAAAAAGCGATTAGATTAAGTAAATATGCTAGCATAATATAATGTAGTATATTAGTGGCTAGCATAGATTAAAATAAGGTGTAAAATTAAGTAGATTTAAAAACAATATTCTATATAAGAAACTAGCTTAAGATGTTACTAAGTATGTTAATAGGTTTATGTATAGATTAAAACGTCATAACAAATTGTAAACAATGCGTATAACGGAGTTTTATAAAATATTCTGTGCATAGCGGGTAGGTCTAAAAATCGGCCAAAATCTATTTTAATCCCCCTAAATGATAAAACGGGCCCTCTCACCCTTTTTTTTTTGGATGGGAAATCATCAAACCCTGGGTGGAGCGGTATGGAGTGTCAGACTTTTACTGACTAAAACCCACCCGTGCTCCTCCATGTGCCCTTTGCGTTCCAGGGCCGCGGTAACTCTTTCGAACAAATTCCGCAACTCTAGCAGGCACCGACCCTATGGGGCCCCGTCTCTCTCTCCCGCTCACCGTCCACAGGCATCAGCCACTGCGCAATAGCACAGCGGCCGACTTGTCTCTGGAGGAGGCCGCAATGGGACTATTCTGGCACTCCATTTCAGCCCCCTCCCGAGAACCGGGAGTCGCAGCACCCACAGCAGAAGCGGCAGAAGCGGCGACGGAAGCCGCGGCGGCGGCAAAGGCGGCGGCGGCGGCGGACGTCTTGCCCTTGGTCGGGGCGGATGGCGCGCAGGCCCTTCCCCCAGCCCAGTGCTCGGCCGGCTTGCCAGCAGCCGCACATGCACTGCAGTGCGGCGTGGCCTCGCACGAGCCGGCCCGATGACCGGGCTGACCACAGCGGAAACAAAGTCCGCTGCGGTCGACCTCCGAGGGGCACATAGCTCCCGGTAGCACCTCAGAGCCTGGGTTCCAGCAGTTGGCCCTCTCACCCCTAAATATATTTTTTTTTATTTTATATGGCAAAACAACGTTTGCTGGGTCAGCTAGTGAAAAAATAAAATTGTATACGATGGTTTGGAAGAGCATTTTAGTATTTGAAGGTGGTCCCTTATTAGTTTGGTGAAGATCTGATGAAAAACAGAGATTATAGGAAACAGAACTTTTTTATATATCATAAAATCTTTTTTCATCAATTATAGAAAATTGTTAGAAAAAAAGATTTTATGATATGTATGTATCTATGATGTAATTACAAATGTATACTTTTCAGATCTATCCATGTAATTGTAGAATAAGCCCATATTATTTAAAATTGATTGAGTCAGGCGTTACTTTGCGGAAATCCATTTTAAATTTGAAAATGAAAACAATATATCTAGTTTTAATTTCCGCGAATATTAGTGGGTTGCAGGTATGCACCTCCCTCCCGCCCGCTATATTATGCACATGCAAGATTTCTGGGCGAATGCAAGGATTTTAAGCACATGCAGGAAGGCAATGCAAAACCCAACACCATTACCGACACGTGTTTCGCCTCTCCACGAGGCATCCTCAGGGGACGTGTTGACTCGCTGACCGTTGAGTTGCGACTGAGAAATTACACTCGCACACTCGTAGCAGTAGCTGCGCCCCCGTAAGGGGGCGCGGCGAGCGGTCACGGGACTTTCATCCCCTGGCCGCGGGGGCACTCCGGGGTGCGTAAATACGCACCCGTAATTGGGTTGCCATCATGGGCATGGCTGATGGCGCGCGCCTGCGGATGCTACGCAGCTGCGCACGCCTAGGTGTTGCTACACCTAGGCGTGCGCGTAATTACGCGAAATTACGGGTGCGTATTTACGCACCCCGGAGTGCCCCCGCGGCCAGGGGATGAAAGTCCCTTGACCGCTCGCCGGCCCGCGCCCCCTTACGGGGGCGCAGCGACTGCTACGAGTGTGCGAGTGTAATTTCTCAGTCGCAACTCAACGGTCAGCGAGTCAACACGTCCCCTGAGGATGCCTCGTGGAGAGGCGAAACACGTGTCGGTAATGGTGTTGGGTTTTACATTGCCTTCCTGCATGTGCTTAAAATCCTTGCATTCGCCCAGAAATCTTGCATGTGAATAATATAGCGGGCGGGAGGGAGGTGCATACCTGCAACCCACTAATATTCGCGGAAATTAAAACTAGATATATTGTTTTCATTTTCCCATATTATTTGCCAAATATCATAGTTTTAGGTCAACGAAACTCGAGAGTGCCGAAATAAGTATTGTTTTTTTTTTTCGAAAGACGTCCACCGTATGCTAAACCGTGTCCTCCGGGCGATCCACACAGTGTTGACACCGGGACGTGTCCTCCGGGCGATCCACACAGTGTTGACACCGGGACGTGTCCTCCGGGCGATCCACACAGTGTTGACACCCGGACGTGTCCTCCGGGCGATCCACACAGTGTTGACACCGGGACGTGTCCTCCGGGCGATCCACACAGTGTTGACACCGGGACGTGTCCTCCGGGCGATCCACACAGTGTTGACACCGGGACGTGTCCTCCGGGCGATCCACACAGTGTTGACACCCGGACGTGTCCTCCGGGCGATCCACACAGTGTTGACACCGGGACGTGTCCTCCGGGCGATCCACACAGTGTTGACACCCGGACGTGTCCGCCCGCTGAATCCAAAACAGGTACCTCCCGAATCAGCCGTGTTCGGTGAACACCTGCGTCGGGTGGAAGGTGAGGTGAGGTGTGGCGTCTCTCCAACCACTCCTCAAAGAGGGGACGACACCACAATGATGGCGTGCCCAAAGAGACTGTAGTCCTAAGTGTATGGTTTTCAATATTATCTCGATACCTCCACACGGTTCCCAGATAAAGAGACAGATGGACAACAGTTGTCCGTCCGTCTGATCTGATAGGAGAGGAGCTGATAGCTCTGATAGGATCACTTAGTTACTAAGTGATCCTATCAGATGATCTGAGTTCTCTTTTATCCTTTTGACGAAAAGATTTTAGAAAATCAGTACATGTAATTTTACAAAGTTGCTTCCCGCTGTCTATCCTTCTGTGCGCTTAGATCTTGTAAACTACGCAACGGATTTTAATGCGAGTTTCACTATGTAGAAAATTTCTAATTCCTTCATACAGATGTATAAATCGATATATAAATAAAGAATAAGATTTTGGAGGAGTTGGTGAAGGTGCTGAATCTCACAGTAGTAAGACTAGTAAGTCCGATTCCACGCGGACAAAGTTGTTGACCTTTACAAGGTGTACAATACTGTTGTGCATTATTTTGATCTATCTCGTAGGGTTCAGCCAGCGTTTGAAATGTAAGCGCAAAAAAAAATGTGTTTAATTATGACATCACACTAGAAACCTCTAAAATTATCAGTTTTTCTCTACTATTTTCTGCATGTTTTGCTGTCATCAGCAAATAGAACCATAAGATACTATATTTATCTAGGTAAATCATTTATGTAAGTAAAAAAATAGTGGAGGTCCCAACACACTGTCTTGTGGGGCTCTGTATTTAATTATCCTAATACTAGATCTATATTTTCTTTCAATTCCAGTCCGTGGGCATATTCTTGTTATTTCCAAAATCTGCTTTCTGTTGTGTAAATAAGATTCAATGACACTCAGAATATTGCCTCTTACCATATTTAGCTAATTTACTAAGTAGTATCTTATAATCCACATAGTCAAAAGCCTTTGAAATGTCCATATAAATAGCACACACGGGATTTCTTTTAACCACGTTCAATAAAATAGGACGTATCAGATCATGGAAAAGAATTTCGCAAGAATAGGACCATTAACATGCCTAATGTTAATTGTCCTGTTCTTGCGAAATTCTTTTTGTTCATTAACTAGGTTTGATTTCTCCAAGTAGGTAAGTATAGAGAGCTATATAAATGACCCTCTCAAATACCTCGGCAAATAAAGATATCAAAGCAATAAGTCTATAATTTTTCATAAGAGATCTGTCTTGCTTTTTGAATAGTGGAGTAACTATGAAGGTTTTGAGTTTCTCTGGGAAGATACCGTTCTCAATACTTAAACTGATTATATAACTAAGATGAGGGGATATGTATTGAGATACTACTTTTCTGGCTTTTTTACGAATCCATTACTACCCAACTAACACTGTTTCTATCCTTAACCGATTTAATATGATCTCTGACATCATGCGACAGTTTCATAAATAAGGAGTACACAGTATTTGGAGTAATAGAGATTTCTTGTGTTATGCTATGGTTTGAATTAGGTACTTGGATAATATAATATACATAGAAGGAGTTTGCTATTTCAATAGGATTCGTGATGATCTTTGTATCCGTTTGTATTGCAGTTATAGGTTCTTTAGGAAAGTAGGCTTTATTCTTGTTAATGACCGTCCACGTCGCTTTAGATTTATTTTGCGATGTTTTGATAAAGTAGTTATTTTGAGATTTTTGTGTCAAAGAAATAATCATTTTTAACCGACTTCAAAAAAGGAGGTTATCAATTCGCCCCTTATGTATGTAATATTTCCAGAACTGCCCAGTTTTCGTATATGTTAGTCTATATCGGCGTCTGAACAAATGTGCCAAATTTCAAAAGTGTGTGTATGTATGTTTTTATGTTTGTGTTCGCATACCTCCGGAACTACAAATCCGATTTAAGTAATTATTTTTTTGTTGTACTAGATATTGGTCAACTTAGGGAATACTGCAAGTTTCATCAAAATCGGTTCAGTAGTTTTTGAGATAGGGATTCTTTTAACCGACTTCAAAAAAGTAGTTAACCTACTTCAAAAAAGTAGGTCTGAACAAATGTGCCAAATTTCAAAAGTGTATATATGTATGTTTTTATGTTTGTGTTCGCATATCTCCGGAACTGCAAGCCCGATTTAAGTAATTCTTTTTTTTTTGTACTAGATATTAGTCAACTTGGGAATACTGCAAGTTTCATCAAAATCGGTTCAGTAGTTTTTGAAAAAGGGATTTTTTTCTATGTATGTACAGCGATTACGCCGAGATTTCTGATCCGATTTACGTGTTTGGTTTTTTATTCGATGAAGAATAGTTGCCATTTTGGTCCATAAGAATTTAGCATTTTTGTTAATTTCAATAAATGATA
Organism: Hecatera dysodea; assembly: GCA_905332915.2. Lineage (NCBI taxonomy): Eukaryota > Metazoa > Arthropoda > Insecta > Lepidoptera > Noctuidae > Hecatera > Hecatera dysodea. The sequence continues at coordinate 18,247,335 of HG995309.1, read as the reverse complement.
GAAGATCTGTCGGGATAGCTGAAATCGCATGTTTATTTATTATTTTTTTACCAATTTATACCACGTCATGCTGTGATGGATATGTTTAGCTGGGAGTGAACCATTAGAAAGCGAAAAATAAAAACTTTTTACAAAAAATACAACCGACTTCTAAACAAAAAAACCAAAAAGTACAAAATAACTTTAATTTCAACAAAAATCTATTGATGTTGTAAAACACATACAACATCATTAGATTTTTTCTCACTTCGCAGTTCTTCCAAACAAACATTTAGGATGTCAGTTTTGTTTACAAGACCGGCAAGCATAATATATTATATGCTATTGTAGACGAAAAAAAATTAGAAATACTTTCTTGTTTGTTATTACTATTATGTTGAATGTTGATCTGACCAAATATGTAAGTGTAAATCAATTAGCAAGTTATTATGATATTGTTGTACATATGACTCATTCCGTATTTATTGATTTTTCCTGTACAGTAAAAGAACATCTCAAGCGACAAGTTGCGATAGCTGTCAAGCATGTACGCGTACTCATGAGTTAGTTACAATCTTTATCACATTCTATCACATTATATAGTTGTTCTCCTTCTTTGTATCATTATTTCCAATCAAAAGCAGGCAACAGTCGTTTAAGGTGAAGTCTTTCAATTGTTTGCGAGCTGCTTCTTCTCTGTTTGGAGTCTGCTATTGTACACTTTTTGTTTATGTACTATGTAGTGATAGGAACAGTGAAGTGATGTAGCCGCTTTACACAAGTCTACTGAACGAACAATACTCGTGTAACATAATATTTTGTACAAAATCAGTTTTAAAGTTGTAGCGAAAACCTGTATAATTGGAGCGGAGTGGAGGTGGGAGGTAAATGAAAGCCGCACCTTTTAAAAATATCGTGTATTTAGTTCTCCGCGAATAACTTGAGCAATGATATAATTGTCCCTATTAAATACGTGGACAGTGCATGACGTCACTCGTGCGTGTGATATGGTGGGGGCGCCACCGTCCACCAGCCAGTTGTGACCTCGAAGCTGCACAAGGCGCGTGCGCCACTTGATTGTCGACAAACAAGCAAAGAGACCATATTCACTTAACCCAATCCCTTAACGCTTCGACACTACGTCAGTGTGAGACTCTATCCTAGAACTTGTTTAAGTAACCTACAAAGTGTGTGCAGTCTTATCTTTGATTGGCTTTAAATAAGCGCACTCATGTTTATGTTTGTGCATCGTAAGTGCAGCACGTGATCGCCTACTTCTGGCGGAAGTAGCGGCAGATGTTGCGCACGACAGCAGGCAGCTGGCGGCCGCTGAGCGCGGCAGCCGTGTGCTACTGTGGCTCCGACCCGATGTGCGTAGTAAATAATCGGGCTAATTTATCGTTTTACAAGTGCGCAAATTACATTAAAGGGGCTCGCTTCTTTAATGTGCACATTTCTTGGTAATATCCCAAATGAGTACAAGCTTCTTAGATACTGTTATTGGCGATCATAAATCTACCTAATGATTTAATACAGGTATCATAAAATAAACCCTTTTGACATGAGTACCTTCGGAGTGACACAGATCTCCAACGGATTGGCAAATTTATATTTCTACGAGTTCTTTTTTTACATTTTTGACACTAAAAATAATTGTAAGACGATAAAATGGCACGATGTATGCAGAATGCGCCTTGTCAGCGGCGACGCACTTCGTTGTCGGCGTCGGGCGCCGAGGTGGCGCGTGCCGTGGTCGTGGTGGTGGTGGTGGTGGTGGGCGGGTCCAGGCCCTTGATCTCGAAGGGGCCGCGGAACAGCGGCCGGAAAAGGCGCAGGAACGTCTGGTAGCGCACCGCCGAGTTCTGCAACACGACGCGCCGTTATACACACGGGCAACAGATGCGCGGACAGACTGCGAGGAGCGGCGCTCACCTGGATGACGTCGCCGACGATCTTAGTAGTGCGGATGAGCAGCGACACGGACGGGCCAAACAGGCTGCCCGGTAGGTCCAGGCTGACCTTGTTCCGGTCGAACACCGGGATGTCGTCGGGCACCGCGACCTGGCGGCGGCGGCGCGGCGGCCCAGGGCTCCGCGGGCGGCCAGGGCTCCGCGACGACGATGGGCGCTGCGGGGCCGGCGCCCGGCGCCTCCACGTAGTGCCAGTCTGCGACAGGCGCGCGGTGAGCCAGTGCTCGCGCGCCGCAGCCCTCGCCTCGCTCGCTGGCGTGTGTTAGTGTGCGCGGTGTGTGTGAGTGCACGCGACATGTTCAGTCAAGTCTGTTGTGACTACGTGTGTCTTGCGCATGTTGGACGGACTCACTACTACCTCATTACTATCAAATGCTGATGTGGACGACGGAGCAGGCACCAACCAGCGCGTGTAGTCTGGGAGGTGAGTCCCGCTCGGTTTGTCATACCTATGGCAAGCTGGCTAAGTATTACAAACATAAAATACAAATATTCATATAGATATTCATTCGAATTAAAAAAATCGGTAAACAGGTAAATAAATAAGTCAATCTAAATCACCAAATACTTCACTTCTACTATCACTAACGTATGCAATACCACAACCCACACACACAGGGTTGGATGAGTTGCAAAGGATTCGATTTGCTATTATTGTTTATACGAGTAAGCGCGTCAATACTAGTCTTCCCTGGGGCACTACTAGCAATAAGGGTACGACAGTAAAATTGAAACAAAATAACAAATGAGTTACATTTATTACACACACATAAAAACGAAGTAGACAGTGGTACAGTATCGCAGTATTGGTGAAGTGACAGTGGAGTGGTGCGTGTGTGTGCGTGCAACCGCTACGGCGCTACGAGGGCTACGAGCTACGACAGGCTACGTGCTACGACGCGCGACGCCGCGGATGCTGTGCTGCATCGCGCGGCTACTAACTACTACTATTGTATCATACTTTCCTGGCTGTGACACTGTGGGACACGGTGCGGCACAGTGTGGCACTGTGTGGCACGGCGAGCTGCGCCAGTCCACCACCGGTGCTAACTCACTACACACCAATCTTTATACAAATGTACTTATTTACACTGAACAGACGCTCAGGCCGTGAGCGTCGCGGGCTCTGTGACGGTCGTGGGCCGCATCAGCCCGGCCGGGGGAGCGCTCGACGTGACGTGTATATAACGTATCGCTGACCGGACTACTGCTACACCGGATGTTTGTTATTAGAGGCCGCATACTCGGGCATCCTGTGTGTTATTTACTATAATAGTAACGGATATATTAAAACGTAAATTATAGTGACCGAAACGTTGCGTTTGAGTGAAACACAGTACGAAACGCGCAGTGAGCGGCGCGCCGCCGCCTGTGAGCCGCTGGCTAGCGAGGCGGCGCGCGTGCTCGCGGCGCGGCGTGTTACTTGTATTCTTTGTTAGACTGTAACATTTTTATAGAATACATAAAGAGTATGTGCGGCCAGTTCTCCTGTGGAAAGGTATTTTATTCGAGAAAACTAGAGAATGATGTCTTATGTTAAATGTTTAAACAAGATTTAGCAAAGATTTCAGATTATGACTCGATCTAAAAGTTCGCGTCAGCGCTTATTCTGATAATGTTAACAAAGTTATTCAGTATTGGAACACACACACACAACGTTCATCACTCAGTCCTCAAACATCGATTGCTTATATATGTGTTTAATCAAAGATGTTGAATTTTGAAATGGATGAATTAAATAATCCGTAAGCCCGTTTGCAACACTAATAATAAGATGCGTTTAATGCTAAATATACATATTTGAATTATTATTCTGTTCCTGTCAACTTGAAACGGGTGACAGAAACACGTATTACAGAGCAGCAGCCCGCCGCGCCGCTCGCGGCCAGCGCGTCTGTGCAGCATGACTACACACGCAAAGTAAGTGCACATTTATAGCAACTTGTGAAAATAGGTAATATCCATGTGCGTGTTGCCCAAGTGAGCAGAGGTCGCGAGCGGCGCGCGCGACCTTGTGCGGTGAGGCAACACACTCACACATCTGGTACGTACACGTATATGTTATTTGGACACTACTACGGCGACGGGTTAGGAAATAAAGCTAAGGACAAGCGGCGACTAGATACGACGGAGACTGGCCGGAGTGCGCCAGAGCGCGACTAGAGGGACTCGTACTATACATGCTGAGAGGCAAGAACTCGAATCGATGTACTTATACTTCTACGGCGATATGTTACATTAACAGCGGGCGTACGTGCAGCATGCAGGACGCGCGGGACTACTGTGCGCGGGCGGGGACGGGCGCGGAGGTGCGGGGCGCGGGTGGGCCATGCGGCGTGCAGCGTGCAGTAAAACAACACATCTTCCGAGGAATCGTTTAATATCACCAACGCTCACCTAAAACCTATTTACAATATAAATACAAAACGTAGAGAATGACGGTACGCCGCCGGCACTGGGGCCTGGGAGGGGGACGGGGAGGAGAGGAGCGGCCGCGGACTGTACAGGCGGCCCGGGGGGAGGGAGCAGGGGTGCTCGCTCGCGCGCACGCAGTCCTCCGGCCGCTAGTCCAGGCACAATGTTTAACCGCAGAGAAGCGCTGGCCTCGAGCGCAGGCCTGCCGCGCCGGCGCTGGAGACTGCGCGTGCACGAGCGTGAGGGAGAGCTAGCGAGTGAGCGCTCACGCATCGTCCTCCTCGGAGGAATCGATGGTCTCGACCGTGCCGCCGGCGCCGGCGCCGCCCGACGACGAGCCCGACAGCGACGTCACGAGCGAGATGATGGAGCCGAGCCCGCCCCCACCTGAGCCGCCGCTGCCGCCGCCAGAAGCGCCGCCCAGCAGCCCTGTCACCGCTTGTATCTTGGGCCCCAGCAGCTGTAGCTTGGGCCCGATGACCTGTCCCACGATGCCGCTCAGAGACGCCAGTCCGTTCTGCGGCGCCTCGATGCCGTACTGCTTGTTCAGCTCGATGTTCTGCCGATCCAGCTTGTCCACCAAGCGCGTCTTCGAGTCAATCAGCGAGTTGATTTTCTACAACAGAGAGAACGAGTGACGCCCGTGCTGCGGTGGGGAGGTGCGGGGGACGGGTGGTTAGGACGCGGTACTCACCCCGAACACGAAGCCGAGCACGGCGTTCTTGATGCCGAACTTGGCCTCCGTGACGCCCTCCAGCTTGCGCTTCTCGCGCGCTTGCTCGTCGCCGGCGCCGTCCTGCACACACACACACTCCGTCACTCCACTACTCTACACACTACACACCACACCACACCACACGCCACACCACACCACTACACTAAAGCAGTCCGTCACCATAGCCTTCCACCGCCGCTTCACCGAGTTATATTAACAGTACGGAGGTGCCAACTCGCGGGTTTACAACTAGAGCATCGGAGGAGTCCGTCGCTGTGGCCAGCTGGGGCGGCGCACGCGCATACTTCCCAGATGACGCGCGCGTTTCTTACTCTTCACTAAGTAGTGACCGGTGCGCTTTAATGCAAGCAAGAACATTGCCAAATTTCTTCATCGAAGCATTCGTACCGATGTAGTCACGTTCCACAAATGGCAGCTTTCAAGACGAGCGAGAATGTGTATTGAAACATTAAATAAATAAGTAGTATTTCATAGTCTTTTCAAAATGAGGAATGACCAGAAATCCGAAGAATTCGCGCAAAATACCATGTAGCAGTTACTCTCAGGAGAGATACTGTGCTCCGGTGACACCAAACTACGGCCCGACCCTACACAACAGGCCGAGCACCGAACTGGCCAGCGCCGCGCACGCTCAGGTATTGTACTGGTCCAGGGTGCCACTCACTTATAAACACTCACAGCTGGCCAAATGATTTCCTTCGAATAAGGAAACACTTAAATAAATAAAAAAATACAGATTTATGTAACGAACTCTTAAATGCGATAAAACGATTACAAAAGGAGCACAGATACCGGCGTTATTTAAATAAGTTTAAACATAATTTCGACCCTCGAAATGTTCTGCCATTTACTTGTGTTATCATTAACGTGTAGCCGATATATGTTATGACGATATTATGTTGTGTGGAAGCGCGCGGAGATTGCACAAGCGCGCGCCGCGACCGCCCGCTGTCACACGGCGATTAGCGAGATACGCACGCGATGCGATCTGCCGGTGTCGGGAGGCTGCGCGCATATCGAGATATTGAGATGTCCACGAGAACAGTGACACCACACACACCAGACAGACCGTCTTGTCTACAAAGCGCATAACTTTAAGTTTTGTTCCAGACTAAAAATACACTAGGTAAGTTGGGATTTTGGGTGCGCTAAGGAAGAATGTTGATTATTTGACATTCGTTGCCTTTCCAACAGCAGTTCTCGTGAGTCGCGAAGGGTTCTGTGTGTGACGTTGCAGGTCTGCACAAAGATCAAGGTGCGACGGTGCAAGCTGACTGATATGGCATGTATCACGGCTCGGCGACTCGGCGCCGCGCGCGTCCTGCAGGCGGCGCCGCGGGTCGAGGCCGCCCGCCTCTCGCGGCCCTCGCGCGCTAACGTAATCACACCTAACCTGCACTGCTCCACCGCAACTACATCTTATTATGGTATCCTTCACAAAGCGCTCGTGCTACGAGCATGGCTTGTGGTCGCTATCGATACCGCGCTGGTGTGCGCACTCCTCTACGAGTGAGCGTCTCGGAGGTCACACAATCTCGACAAATGAGATGCAACGTCGCCCCGAAGGTTACCGCAACGACTAGAAGCTGTTATGGCGTCTACCAGTTTCTTGAAATACATAATGACGAAACGCGCTGCTCAACAGAAACATGATATATCGTGTATCGACATCGAGTCGAGGCGGACGACTCTGGCGCCTTTCTAATTTGTTGAAGTTCAGCGCAGCGGAGATACAAAACCTAATATCATGCACTTAGTGCCTCTTATTGCAACACGGAGAGGGAACCAGAGGAGGAAGCAATGCAACAAGCGGGCGAGCGCAGGGCGGGGGAGAGGCCTGGAGGGGAGCCCCGCGCCCCGTGGGAGCGGCGCGCGGCGTGCGATACTAGCTGGTTCACTCCATTATGTCGGTTTTATACTCGCGGTTCCGAAATGCGCAAAAACGATAAAACTGGCTCCGGTGTGTTGTAACTGTAACAATCGACTGTTGAGCAATACCCAGAAGACCCGTGTAACCCACGCGACCCGCGCGAGCCCGAGCGAGCCCGAGCGCCGCTCACTGATGCCGGAAGCTAATTCATCCCCATCAGTTCGTCTTCTCACAGCGCGGGTATTTTTGTCTTTATCAAGGAGCATTGTCGCAATACTCACAAGGGCGCTTCATCAAAGCGAAATTTTGAATATCAAGAGCGCGGGTCACGACTGCAGTCTGTAGTAGGCACGCTTAGCAGACCTGGCGCTCCCGATGCACGCACACATACACGTGTGTTGACACCTGGTCACTGCGTCTGGCGAGTACTTGACGCCTACATATATACTGGTAAATTATTATAATGAGCGTTCCTGTGACCGAAATGGACAAATGCCACTGCGCCTGCGCCGCGCATACTAATGCGAGCGTCCTCAGCCGCGCTCCTGCGCTACTCTCTGTACTAGTGAGGGACGGCGCGCGGCCGACATTATATTAGAATTATGAGCAGGCACGATCAAGTAAATTGTCTACTTGGTAAGTAATCCAATGACGAAGTATTGATTATAAGGACGAAATGTTAGTATTATTGCAATGATTTAAAAGCAAGAGTCGTGACAGACAAGACAGTTCTAGACCCAGCAGTCGACAAGTATCTGATGGTGCGGCGCGATGGCTCCGTGACGATGCCCGCTGTGCTGGCAATGCCGAGCCCCATTCTGATAATAGCATCTCTCCGCTCTCGTTCGTAATACAACTGTATGCATGCACTCTTGTGTTTGAGGCCGAATAATGTACAATGACGATGATATTAAGGAAGAACATGATGCTTATATAATGTTACTTGTTAGTTGGCAAATAAATATTAAGTAAGATGGTCCATTGTTTGTATTTCGTTGCTGTGTGCAATAACACGAGTGCGAGTGTCGAGCTGATGGTGGCGGCGCTCGGTGCGAGTCGTGCGCACCTCCTGCCGACACTCAGTAGCTCAGCAGTTTGCTGACGTCAGTCTATTCTTCTATGAACCATTCTGAAGTAAATAGAGAACATTGACGGAGATCGATCCGTAATCTCCGAAACTACTGAGCCTAAAATGTTCAATATATTGATTACAGGAAAACCGTATAAAAATATAATTAGTTCGGAAACCTTTGCTCGCGACTCCCTCTCACACTTGGCTGTTTTATTTTGTATTGTTGTGTTGTACCTACTCAGTAACCGTTGTCTTCGTAAGTAATAGACCGTCCACACTATGCAGACTTGGAACTCGGAATAAAAAATTATGTCAAATCAACATTTGTGAGCATTGAGAAGTTGCGCCGACCTAATTCTATACTAGATGTTCACATGAAAGTCTGCGTGAAGCATGGAGCCAGTACAACGCGCGCGCAATCACTTCGACGGTCATCTGAAGATTCACGACTAGTTTTGTAGTCTGGGGGGTCTGGGCGACTTACGTACATTTTCAGATGATTTTAACTAGTACTAAAATTTTGGGTCGGGCGATCGTCTGGCTATATAATAAGCCTTCTCTCATACCTCATGAAAATGTCCCAATTGTAAAGGGCACATCTTGAACACTCCATAACACAAATGTTTGTGTCGTGTCTTTAGTGTTGGTCGTGGGTTTTGGAAACAAAATAAAATTGAAGGAAGAGCATGTTTCGTGCTCAATCAAGTTTATGCTAATGTAAAACAATCATGTATCTAGTACGCAGCCGGAGTCCTTAAGCTGAGCACGCAGTTGCACGCGCTGAGGTATGTACTGTACAGAGGCCGCTTGTGCGGCAGACTGTCGGCGGTTAGTGTGTCAGACGAGTGTGTCGGGGGTTAGATGAGATGGAAGCGATGTGAGTGAAGCGAGTCGAGCGAGGCGCAGGGCTGCGGCGCTGCAACAGATACACAGACGACGCGCGTGCGAACCGGGGCAATGTCGCGCGCTCGCGCGTTACATAAGTCGCGCCGCGCGCGTTACGTCACGCGCCGCACCGCCGCCGCCTGCTCTGCCGGCGTGACACTGGCCACTAACCCGGTCAGCCGGCGCTGCTGACTAGTTGACTACTGAGCACATGCGACCGTGTGACACCGAGCAGAGCCGCGGGGGTGCGGGCGGTGTGGCGTAGAATAGTAAGCATTAGTAAACAGCCGCGGGTCGCGCTAGGTCAGCGATGTGCCAACATGTGACCTATTGCGATAGTCGCCGCTAAAGTATTTTACAGTGTTGGCACTGAACATGATCAGTTAAGCTTGGGTTTCCTCATGACTGTCGTTGATACACACCGTTCGGAAGAGCGCCTGTCCCGCACAGTTACAGAAAGCGTTGTTATACATCATGAAATGGTGGCGTCGTTTTCATGGCCGCTTCATGATAAAGCGGCCACCGTGGCCTATGAAAACCCAAGCTTATCAATAAGTATAATAATTATAATACAGTGTCGTTGCTCTAGTACACACAATGCTCGGCGCCGGCTCAAGAGCGCGATACTTGTTTACGCGAGATTGTTGTTCTACATTATTTCTTCAACTTTACGTAAATAGCGTAAGTTGTTTGAGAGTTATACAACGCTGCGTGTTTGTTTGTATGTGTGTACTAGCTCAGCGTACTCGCGGGTGTACCTCGATGGGCTGCAGGGCGTCGTCGTCGGCGAGCTGGCGGCGCAGGCGCAGGGCGCGCGCGGCCTGGGGCGCGAGGGGCGCGGGGGGCGCGGCGGCGGCGACGGCCAGCAGCGCCAGCAGCGCGAGCGTCGTGAGCGAGCGGGAGGCGACCATCGTGCGGTGAGCGAGCGAGTGTACTGATGCACCGAGCTGCGCGCGCGCCGCTCGCGCGCCCACGCGCCCCACGCACGCTTGGGTGGGGCGCACCCACCACCGCGCCACTCCTGCTCACTGCCCATGGCTGCAGGATCCATTCTCATTAAGTTGCTGATACAGCAGACACACCGGCGCTCATGACCTCCGACCCCTAGTTTACTGAAGGATGCGTCAATGACAGAGGAGGCCGCGACTTTCTTCTCACTGCTCGGTCGGGCTCGCAGCGCATAACACTTAGCATATAGAACACTATATGCTAAGTGTTATGCGCTGCGAGCCCGACTTAAAGTAGGAGATTACAGCTCTAGGGGTATGGCCGGAATTAATATTTCATTGTAGCTGGTCACTGAAGTTATTTGAATTTTGTGACTCAACTCGAAAATACTCGGATGAAGATATTCATAAAATCAAACGATAAAAGTTTTGATGGATGTTTGTTACTCAATCACGAACGGCTGAACAGGTCTACATGAAATTTAGCACAGATATAATCGTTATACATACGTTTTTTTCAAGTTGTAATCATGGAAAACAGTTCATACAGTTTTGCTTAAACCTGATGTCAAAAAAAAAAAAAAAAAAAAGGTACACTAGTGTTATTTGCCTGAAATATCCTGTGTTCCAGGCGAGAGGAGGTAAAAACGTGATGCAATAATTACACTGTAATTATGTAAAATAAAATAGTCACCTGGTAGCTACGTAAATAAGGTGAAAATAGTAAAAAAATCTTACTTCCTAAAATCTAAGTACATTAAATTAGCTAGCTAATTAAAAATAAATAAATAGTACACTCATCTCACCAAACAGAGAAGTTGTTACTTGTATTTAATTAAAGATATTTAAAGACAAGTTACTACTTCTCTGTATCTTCATAGGACAAACTTTGAAGAGCTACCTTGACATTTTTGTAGTAATTTGGATATTTTAGGGGGAAAAAAATGCTTTTACATAAAACATAAAGTTTGGCTGTGAACGCATGTTTTGTATTTTTTGTGGGGCAACCAATGTCTTTTCGTCTCTTGCTAGTGAATTCAGTGCTGTAGCGAAGGGCAACGCGCTGCTTCAGTACATGCTCGTGATGAATGATTGTCGAACTGTTAGTACTTCACAAGATTACTCGTTGTTTATTCAGTCTATGGGTAACGTCCTACAAGCACGCGGGCGAGCCGCTGGCTGCCAGCCACCATAGGTCGGCACCCGGTCGCCGAGTCGTGCCGAGCTCCTGACCAAGGATTGAGTGGTGCCCGCCACGTAGGACACACCGTTTGGGCGAATGTTGAACATTTGACGACGCTCGACAGTTTCGCATTGCTTGCCGCTGACAATCACACTAGTCTGATAACATCTAAATAATAGGCCCGGCGCGGTCGCGGTCGCGTGCGCGTAAACGCACTAATTTACGTTAAATCTGAGTGTGGATCAATGAAACAAGTAATGTGGCCAGTTGTGTCAGATCTTATAAACGTTGATGGGCATCGCGGTCATTGATTCGCAACTCTAAGTACCCGCGTCACGCACTTGATGAGAGAGACGCTCGCTGCGCGTTGATGTCTTTTGTACCGAGCGCACTCTGTGCATATTTTGCTTGTTCAGCAAAATGTTATAATAACAATGGTGTGGTGGGTGGCTTTCATTTTTCTTTTCAGCTTACAAAAATTATGGCTACAAGGTCATCCAGTAACGGCTCATTGAGACTTTAATGCAAATTGATACACCATCAGAAGCTGAAGCGCGCTCGTCGATGATGTAGCAATACACACGCCCCAGCTCTCACACGGGTGCCCGCGCGAGAGCCAGGGCGCGGATGTGAGTGTCGCAAGCGCGTCCTTCGCCCGTAATGCATGCATTAGACGATATTTTCGGCGCATGTTGTGGCGAGGTAGTAATAACGCGGCGCAAGGTCGCAGCGCTTTACTTTCAACGTAAAGCGCAAGGAAACGTCCTTTCTAAATCCGCTGAACGGCGAGTAGCCATAGAGCCACGCGAGCCACACCAGCCACGTGCGCCACACGTGTTCTTCAGATTCTTGCTTCGAAGCCTCAGCACTGCCAGGTCCACACTGTCGGAACTAACACACAAACGGGGACTGACAGGGCGGAACAACGGGCCGAACAATGGGCCGTTGAGGGATCGGTCAGACTCTTACTAACTTAACATCATATTCAAATTGATTAAACAAGTCATATTATTAAACACAGCTGTTGCCCGCTGCTTATTCCGCGTCTGTTAAGAACTTCATGGGTATTATATTTTGTGAATGGAATCCTTATCCTATTACTAAAATAAAAAACAACTATACTTATTATAGCAACATCAATCTGTCAATGAAAGTCCCGTCGTCCCGAAAGTAACTAACCCACACGGTGACCTGCGGCTGCAGACCGCGCGCCCCCGGCGCCGCGCGGAGCAGCGGACGAGCAGTGAGCACTAGACCACACGGTGACCTGCGGCTGCAGACCGCGCGCCCCCGGCGCCGCGCGGAGCAGCGGACGAGCAGTGAGCACTAGACCACACGGTGACCTGCGGCTGCAGACCGCGCGCCCCCGGCGCCGCGCGGAGCAGCGGACGAGCAGTGAGCACTAGACCACACGGTGACCTGCGGCTGCAGACCGCGCGCCCCCGGCGCCGCGCGGAGCAGCGGACGAGCAGTGAGCACTAGACCACACGGTGACCTGCGGCTGCAGACCGCGCGCCCCCGGCGCCGCGCGGAGCAGCGGACGAGCAGTGAGCACTAGACCACACGGTGACCTGCGGCTGCAGACCGCGCGCCCCCGGCGCCGCGCGGAGCAGCGGACGAGCAGTGAGCACTAGACCACACGGTGACCTGCGGCTGCAGACCGCGCGCCCCCGGCGCCGCGCGGAGCAGCGGACGAGCAGTGAGCACTAGACCACACGGTGACCTGCGGCTGCAGACCGCGCGCCCCCGGCGCCGCGCGGAGCAGCGGACGAGCAGTGAGCACTAGACCACACGGTGACCTGCGGCTACAGACCGCGCGCCCCCGGCGCCGCGTGTACTGCTCACAAGTCGACAAGTATGCGTGCTCTGTTGGGCTTAGATCGCGTTCATGTCCATTTCGTGAAATTGTGCACCCAACGATCCTTAGTCATTAGTACATTTTGAGTTTACATTGAAGGCATTATTATTATAATTTATTCATTGAAATTAACATAGTAAAAGCACCTATTACGGAGGTATTTCGCAACACTTGAAAGTAAGAAACAAAAATAAGAATTTGTAAGTATTTTTAAAGGTGCCAAACAACTTTATCGTCAAAAGTGGAACTTAAATTTTGTATTACTGTTGAGTCTATGTTTCTTTTCATGATATTTCTTATTTAAAAAAAATATTCAAATAGTCGGGTCGATTTTCCCTAATACGGAGGTATGATTTTGGTCAGAGCCTAATACTGCGGTAGACGGCTCCTAATACGGAGGGTCTGAAATTATATTCATTGAAGTTTCGTACAAATAATATTTATCTATACTAATATTATAAAGCTGAAGAGTTTGTTTGTTTGTTTGAACGCGCTAATCTCAGGAACTTCTGGTTCTAATTGAAAAATTCTTTTTGTGTTGAATAGACCATTTATCGAGGAAGGCTTTAGGCTATATATCATCACGCTTAAGCCAATAGGAGTGGAGCAGCGATAAAGAATGTTTTAAAATCGGGGATTCCACGGGGACGAAGTCGCGGACAGCAGCTAGTTAAATAATATAAATGTGTTAGTAAATTGTAAGTTTTTCATTCATTGACCATTGATTTGATTACATTGATTCATTTTTAATAAAATTACAAATATAGCATAACCGTGCATTCACACACACGTTTTGAAAAGAGTTTTGGGTTATTAAAATAAGTTTGATTTTTTTTAATGTTCAGTAAAATGAAAAAAATGAGCGAAGCGAAATTGGTCTGTATAGAAAGATCTTTCTATACAGATAGACTTCGCTGCGCTCATTTTTTTTTACTATTGTATTTTAACATGAGAATCCGCTAGGATTCTCTCATATTAAAATACGATGTTAATGTTGATGTTATGTTTTATGAATAGGGCCGTAATAGGAGATCATATAACCTAATACAGAGTTATCTGGAAATAACTACCACCGTAATAGGAAAACTACTCGTGTTTTTAATAATCCTTATTCTGACCTATCAAAATTTCGATAAACAAAGAGTGTAAATGCTTAATCAAACGATAACAGTTTTTTGGCTCAGATGTGTAAAACTCAAGTCAACAGTTATACAAAATAAATGATTTGTGATAAATTAAAATACACCTTTCTATTTTTACCCCTTCTAAGAAACCAACATTTTGTACTCAACAGTTTTCATATTTAACAAGATTTCTAATTAAGAACACATACCGCAGAATATGGTTTCTAATTTATGACATTAATAATTATTTTAACTAAACTTGGAACTAATTCAATAAGTTAATAAATTGAAAGTTATAAACAATTAAACATGCCCAGTATTTTTCCTATTTCGGAGTTATACCACCGTATTAGGATTAATCTATAAAATTCGTATCGTATTACGGCGGTATTTTATTTCTTATTTTTTGGGTAAAAAGTGAGTTACAAATATGAAACAAGCTATTTAAATAGTGGGTTTAATAGTAGGAAAATGCTATATATAATACATAAACAAAATTGAACGGCTTATTTATACGAAAAACTTTGTTTATAAATATTAGTATACTTACTTTTGTTTTTCCGCGTTTGTATGGAAACGCCTCTCACTTCGATGCCGTTACACTTACTGATTGATTTTGTTGTGTTGTCTATGTGCTATACTTGCAAACGTCAGTTAAGTCAAAAAAGTAATAAATTTGGAATAAATATTTTACGTTTTGGTGTACTTAAACTAAATAAAACAGGAATAAAACTCGAAAATAGAAATACCACCGTAATAGGAAGCGATTTTGACTACCGCCGTATTAGGAGCTTTTACCTTAAGTGCCATTTCCAAATATTCGAAAGAGAATTTAATAAAGTACGAGAGAAGAAGAAGGAAGCTACCGGAAGTACCGCTTGCGAAACCAAGCCCTTGCTCCGGTTTATTTTTAAGTATTTCAGTATAAATTATATAAAATAGTAGCCCAGCGATATCAGGAATAGGATCCAAGCTACCGGCGGTCAGGGCTTCTGAGAGAACAACCTCCTAACAATACGAGCGTGTCCAGAAGTACCGCTTTCTGAGAGCCTCCTCAGGTGTATAATTATTAAATTATACAAAGTTGGTGCTCATTGGAATAGTTACAGTTTTTAATTATCTAACAAATGTAACTGTGACAAAATAAACAAACGTAAGAATTTACTAAATATTATGAATGGGTGATGTTTAAATATGTTAATTAATGTTGATTTTGATTAAAATTACGATTTTATCCAAACACGTTGCTTAAAATAAACTCAATATTAATATTATTTTGAGAATTCTGTAATATCGTGACTTTGGAAACCTTAATTTAGATTAGTAGGGCGAGCTGCGGAGCAGACGACGCGCGACGCCAGCTACGCCGCCGTGACCTCTGTCAGGTGTGTGATTCAATAGCGGCAGTTCGTGCTTGAGGCAGCCCAGGAGACCAATGCTGGCTGGATGACTTGTAACCATCGCCAGTCCGCTAGTTTCCGCAACCTAATATGTACGTCTTCAAAAGCCGAGAGTGACTTGTAATTAATTACGTAACCGGGATTTGATTGAGGGTTACAAATACTTTGCATACGCGAAGATATTTCTATCAGCGTATAATGCGACAGGTTAAGGAAATCGCCAAGTCCTAGGCCTTACTTATTAATATGAGCGGCTCCTGACGCAACCGCTGCGCGCCACATTAGTTAATGCGATCTGATCACTGCGCGGCTATGAGACACGTCATCTTCACTTCGCGGTAGTGATTTGAACTCGTTACGTAAGCATCGAGTAATCCGAACCAGGTAAACACCTAATATTATAAATGAGAAAGTTGGGCTTTTGTAACTCTACGCCTAACGAGCCACCGATTCCTTTGAAGTGGGCGCACAGCTGTGCATCGGGTGTTGGATGGTGATAGCTGTTATACTAAGAGACAAGGGAAGGAATCTATACTTACATACCCGCCAGACGTTGTCCTGCCCGATCTTAGGCTTTTCGTAATGTGTTCCCTATTTAAAAAACGTCTTAGGATTACACACAGACACATCACGCACACACACACACACACACACACACACATCACATCACATTTATTTAAAGTTCAGGGAACGTATTCTGTTAGAATCGTAACAGTGTCCAAGCAGTGGTTCTGTACCTTTAGGTCTAACAGTACACATACGACGAGGCATTTGTTCCATGTCACGAAATGGGTTTATAGTTCTCTTGTGCAGATATAAATTAACGTACAAGTAAACCGTGAATATATGAAGCGCAAGCGTAACGTTCCTGTCCCCGCCTTCAGCGTCATATATACACTGAAACCCTCTTGTCTCATTAACTTCATACTCTATTATTGTTTGACTTATTATGTATTACTAATGGTGAATTCCCTATATTAACTTCACCTTGTATCCCCTCCTTGTCCCTAGCCTCTAAGGTCGGACAAGGCAGTAGTTTGGGAATTCATTTCGTACTAACGGTGGGAGAGTGACCAGTTTGGTAACGAGCTCTACAGAGCCGGGCGGACGGCGGAGCCCGGCTCCTTCCCCACAGGGGAAGCCGACCCTTAACACTAGATGTAGGTTAATTTTAGGAAAAACGAAAATTTTATCAGCCTAGGGTAATTAAGAAACAGTCACAGTAAGATATCAATCTTTAGAACCCGAGCGCCACCTACCGTGTTCAATTTGCATCTAATACACCCCAAAGACCTACGCAAGAAAAAAACAAATAATTAAAAAACACTCCTGCCATGTCAAAAAGTGATCTAAAAAATAAAAACAAGATAGATAATAATGTTTTCATTGCAGTCGGGAGACGGTTCCTTAGAACAGTTCTTTACAGGAGCCCCGACTGCAATGAACAGTCTGTCGCAGCGCTACGCGCACTCGGGCGCCGCGAGCAGAGCGAGGACGCCTGCGCAGACTGCGCTTGTACGATGAACGTTAATCTAGAGGCACGGGTGGCCTCTGTGGCCAGGAGCACCATTCACCAGTAAGGCGTAGTATATAACGGGATCCTTCTTTATAAATCTCGTTGTGGATAACAAATGATATTTACTACGGCGCCATTCACATCTTGAACACTAAAGTCAATTTGACCAATCTTGAATATGACATACGCGGCATCGATGCAATAAATTCGCTAAAATCTGCAATAAGGAAAAACACGTTCACTGAGACAATGCCTAGAAAGTATAGTTGTATAAAACCCTGAATCACACCCGGACTCGTTCGCTGCGTAAGGCACAGAGACCAACTTCACCAAAAATTGAGACTCGCTCCTGATAGCGAAGTACTTTCTGTAACTTATAAAAGGTATCGGAACCTCTGTTACAATCTTTTGAAAAAGCTCAAAATTCAAATGATAAATAGGGAAGTAGGTACAGAAGGCGGGGAAAGTAATAAACTTGTTTGGAAATTTGTTAAAACTCATACACTTACTTACTTGATATACTAGCAACAGAGAGAAACCCATCCGAAGCAATTAATAAAGTAAACAACTTTTTTATTAACGTTGCAAAAAACCTGGCTGAGAAATCATTAAACTCATGAATTATTTTCCAACAAAACCTGACCACGACATCCTCTACACTATACTGTGGGGAAATTCCGCCGATATTCAGACAATATTTGTCAGACAAAAAAGGGCTTGTCGTGGAATTTATAAATTAAGTCCCAGACACTCACACTCCCTCAGAGACAAATTTAAATAGATTAACATTATGACTGTGCCTTCCCAGTATATTTATGAAAACCTCTTGTATGCACATAAAAATATTAATCTGTTTAAAAATTCAGTGATATCCATAGCTTAAATACTAGGAACAAACACGATTATGTCGTTCCTAAAACTAGGCTCAAAAAAATAGGTTGTTCGTTTCGATGACAATGTATACATTTTTATAATAAACTTCCTAGCCCGATTCACGATATAGCTATATTCAAGACTAGCTTCTGCCAGCGACTTCGTCCGCGTGGAAGAGTTACTTTACCCCCGATTTTGAAACTCTCAGCCCGATCGGTTTAAAATTGACAAAGTTTCATACAAACGTTCATACCCTATTTTATCCCCTTGGGGGTAGAATTAATCAAAATCCTTTCTTAGCGGATGCCTACGTCATAACATCTACCTGCATGCCAAATTTCAGCCCGATCCGTTCAGTGGTTTGGGCTGTGCATTGATAGATCACTATGTGTGTGTAAAATATGTACAACTTACAAAAAAAAAAGAAATGAAAGTAAAGCTGAAATGCCTGTGAAAAATTATATTATAATAAGCTATATCTACTTCACTTAAAAATAAATACCTATAACTAATTAATAAAATAACTACTAATTAATAAAAGTATCTACGATTTTACCTACTTAATACTAAAAAAACAGAACATAAAGTAGCCAAAACTAACCTATCGGTATCTAAAAATCTATGCTCCTACTTCTACTACTACTTCACCTAAAAAGAAATAAAATTGAAACTATTAATAATTTGTAATTGGGTGAATTGCGCAAGCAAAAAAAATACACGGCAAACCTGAGAACGGTAGTGCAATGTGCTGGTTTTTTATTTTATATATTTTTTCTCAACAACGTAAGTACTTCTCTACCTTGGCAAAAAAAATCATTGATTTCTACCCTCTAATATACCAAAAAAAAAAAATTACAAAGTGTTATTTTATCATCACGGTGGCCTGTCCTGAACCCAATTCCGCTCATAAAATACCTTCCCCTGCCAATAGATTCATAATATGGATTTAAATCAATTCTCTTATCATTAAATTATAATATATTCGATCAAATAAAACTATTTTTGTTTGTTTATCTTCTTTCTCGTGGATTTGACAGGCAGTCAACTTTTGTCTGGAAAAAAGTTATCATTTCAGAGGACAGTAAGTTTTAGTAGATTATCCATGTCAACATTGCGTTGTTACGCCCCTCTCACCTTTCCTCACTTCGGATCAGTCCGGCTCAAGCTCTCGGCGCGAACGCAGCGGTCCCAAAGCTTGCGGTTTTTCCGCCAAAAAAGTAAGTTTATCATTTCAGTAACATGGGGACAAAAATAGTTTCATTTCGGTGTCACAGTCCACCGGAATTAAATGTATCTCCGAAATGATAAAACCATAAAGTTTTAGAGATCCTTTATCAAATATAAAGTCATAGTTTTGTAATGTAAGTAAGTGTAGATTAGATTATTCGGGTGTATTTGTTGTGTAATATTTGTGTTTAAGATTAAAGATATATAATATACACATATTTCTATGTAGCTAGTACCTTTTTTTTTTTTTTTTTGGATGGGAAATCATCAAATGACCCCTCCCGCCCTGGGTGGAGCGGTAGGGAGTGTCAGACTTCTACTGACTAAAACCCACCCGTGCTCCTCCATGTGCCCTTTGCGTTCCAGGGCCGCGGCAACTCTCTCGAACAAATTCCGCAACCCTAGCAGGCACCGACCCTATGGGGCCCCGTCTCTGGTGCTGACGGCTCCTTGAGGCGCGCGTGAAGCACAACGCGTCGTCGACTCAGCCTGGTATCGGACGGCGAGCCACCCACTCTCACCGTCCACAGGCATCAGCCACTGCGCAATAGCACAGCGGCCGACTTGTCTCTGGAGGAGGCCGAAATGGGACCATTACTGGCACTCCATTTCAGCCCCCTCCCGAGTACCGGGAGTCGCAGCACCCACAGCAGAAGCGGCAGAAGCGGCGACGGAAGCCGCGGCGGCGGCAGAGGCGGCGGCGGCGGCGGACCTCTTGCCCTTGGTCGGGGCGGATGGCGCGCAGGCCCTTCCCCCAGCCCAGTGCTCGGCCGGCTTGCCAACAGCCGCACATGCACTGCAGTGTGGCGTGGCCTCGCACGAGCCGGCCCGATGACCGGGCTGACCACAGCGGAAACAAAGTCCACTGCGGTCCACCTCCGAGGGGCACATAGCTCCCGTGTGGTTGCCCACATGGCAGCGGTAGCACCTCAGAGGTCTGGGTTCCAGCAGTTTTACCCGCGCAGTAACCCACTCCACCAAGAGCCTTCGACCCTCCGACACTGTTCTGGCCGCCGTCACGGGGCAGCTCACCACAAGGGTTTGCATGCCCGTGTTGTCAGGCCGGAGGGTGCCCGCCTTGACGAGCTCGGCAGAGCACCCCCCAGTCCTGGCGACGGCGGCCACAACCTCCTCCTCCGTCACGGAGTCGTCCAGGCCCACTATGCGCATGTCAATGCACTTAGTCGGCCTGGACACTCGAACCTCGTCCGCGGGGAGGACCTCCTTCAGCCTTTCGGCCAGGGCGTCCGCGAACGGGCCACTCTCCGCTCCGGCGAGCTCGAGCTTCCGGGCACCGGTCAGGGTTCTCCTGATCCCGAGGCCCCCAGTGATGCCCAGCTCCCGGAGGTTCACCGCCTCCTTCGCCCGCTTCTTCAGGGCGAGGTACGTCACACCCCTCTGTTCCGCTTCCGGCTGCAGTGTTAAAACCACAGCCGCGGACTTCGGGGCGCGAAGCCTCGCCGCGATGGCGTTGGCCTTCCGCCGCTGCCTCTTGGCCTTGCTCCTGGCCGCCTTTTTGGCCTGCCGCTTTTCTCCAGCAACCTGCCACCCGGCCCCGGTCGCAGGAGGGTCCGAGGCTGGGGGTGGGGGCGGCTGCGGCGCCACTGGCGCTGCAGCCTAAGCCGCTCCTCCTCCAGCCTTCCTCCCACCCCTCTTCGCCGGGGCCGACTTGGTCGTCGCCGGCGTCACGGGCGCCGGCGTCACAGGCGCTGGCGCGGCTCCCGCCTTGGCCTTCGCCCGGCCGGACGTTCCCGGGCCAGCAGCTACCGCGGCTGCGTACGAAGCCGCCCTCTGCTGTCCCGGGGGCCTCTGTGCCGCCGCCAACGGGGGACGCCGGATCATGTCCTCCAAGACGGACACCTGCCTCCGGAAGGGAGCCAGCTCCTGCCGCACCAGGCTCCGCACCTGGCTCAGCACTTGGCTCCCCTCCAGCGCCGCCGGACTCGGCCCCCCCTGCGGCTCTTCCGAGGCCGCCCTGGCCATGCCAGCCAGGTCCCTCCGAAGCGACTCATTCTCCGCTATGAGTCGCTCCGTTACGGCCGCGAGGCGGGCGACCTCCGCCCGCAACTCTGTCGCCTCTCCGGACCCGCCGTTGTTGGCCGCCGCTGCCGCCAAAATGGAGGCCTTGGCCGCGCTGATGGCTTCCCTCTTAGAGGACTGCTTCCTCTTGAAGGCCACAGCGCGGATCGCGGCCTCCACTACCTCTTCGAACTGGGCCCTCTGCTCCTCGGCAGCGGGCGGTTCCTCTCTCGGGGACTCTTCGTCGTCAGAGTCGAGAGGGGGCGGAAGAGTAGAGGGAGCCCCACGACCGCTCCCTCCAGGGCGACGCCCCTCCTCCACCGATCTCTCGGCCCGACGGCCCGCCTCCCGGGTAGAGGGAGCCAGCCCCCTCCCTGCCTCTCTGCCCCTGCCCCGACTTGCGGTGGGGATTTTTCGGGCGGAGGCAAACTCGCCCTCGGAGGACGACTCCTTGTCATCCTCCCGTCTGGGTCGCTTGCGGAAGAACTTCTCCGCAGCGCCCCCCCCTCCTCTGTCTCCAGAGCCCGCCGAGCTGACCGTTACTAGGTCAAGTCCAGAGCCAGAATCTGACCCTGCACCTCCCCGGCGCTCAGGCGAACTCCCCGCATCACAACCGAACGCCATCAGCTCCTTGAAGGAGGCGGATCCGGATGACGTCGATTCTGAGCCTCCTCGGCTCTTGTTGCCACTGGCAAGCGGAAGACGTTGGTGCCCACCCCAGAGTACGGAGGGCAGCCCGCCGAAGCGGGGTGGGATTCCCCGACCGCTGAGCAGTCGGGACCCACCTGGGGACTCATTTTGCAATCGTCTTTTTTCATTTTTTGTTCCTTTTAAGGGTGCGGTCCCTTTTCGCTCCACCCCTTCTCAGGGCCCTCTCTCCTAACCTCACCTCTCCACCTGCTCGCTGCTCTCGCAGTCACGTCTGATGATCAGACGCGTACCAGAGAGCAGCGAGCAAGCGTGTGTCTCTCTTGGTCTGATCCCTCACTTGCGACCTTCCGGCATGAGTGGCTCTACCGGGAAAGCTCGCAAGATCATTGAGACGCTCAAGCCCCACCACGACGACAACGTGGAGACACATTCGGTGGGGATGTAGCTAGTACCTACATGTATATATTGGGTTGGTAGGAAAGTAATGAGCGTTGCAAATAAACAAAACAATTTTAAATTATATTTTTAATTTACAATTACTTGTCTTTATAGTAGGCACCGTTGTTATCTACAACCCATTTCCAGCGATTAGGTAAAGCATGGATACCCTCAGCGTAAAAACTTGGGAGCCGTGAGGCAAAAAAGCTTTCGAGGAAATCTGTTAACTGTGCTCTATCATCAAACTTTTTGTCCTGTATATGATTACTGAGAGAGCGTAACAAATGAAAATCCGTTGGCGCTAGATCGGGAGAGTAAGGTGGATGTGGCAGTAGCTCCCATTCAAAATCCAATAGCTCTGACGAACGACTTTGGCTATGTGCGGCCGAGCGTTGTCGTGAAGGAAGTATATCTTTGTTTGTTCACGGCGCTTTTTGTTGATTTCTGTACGGAGTCGGTCAAGCTGATGACAGTATATTGTCGAGTCCACGGTGATATTATCGGGTAGTAGCTCCCAGTATAAAATATAAGAGTTGATTTAATTTTAGAAGTTTTACTTATATACCTGTAGAAACACTATTCTCGTTTCGTTACCAATTTAACTAAATTATACCTAGCATTTTTCTCTTAGTGCAACGGGTACACATTATGTATTACTATTAATGGCATAACTTACAAATGCAGCCATCATATTAATCAGAAACTTTAAGCTTTCTTATCGCGCTTCGTTCACTCTTTTGAAAATATATGAAGTAAATTAGTATTAGTTCATAAACAAACAAAAATATTTATTTATGGTTACCAGCATTTACGATTAAGTTTTCCAACATTTTCACACAACAACAACCAGAAAAATTACCAAAGGTTATTTAAGTGAAGAAACAATTCATTCATATCATAATAAATATTACAATAATATCATTCTTTGAGGTTATTGTAACCTCAAAGAATGATATATGTAATAGTAATTGTAATATCTATATATTAATGATGATATTAAAATAACTGTCTACTGTCCTGTCTCAGTGTTTATCTAAAATTTGTGGAAATCAAACCTAACAAAGTACGGAACCCTGGCTGCCCGGCACGGTTGTTCTTAGCTGTATCATATCGGTGGATTTATTTCATTCCGGTGCACAGTTTATCATTTCGGTGGTCATTTTTATCATTTCGGTAGACACTTTTCATTTCAGTGGACTCTTAAAAATTCATCCTTAAATATTTATGTAAGTTTTGATGAAATTTGATGTCCACTCACGCACAATGTTATAAAATAGGCTAAAGTTTTATTTGTCACTAAAAATATGTAGATAGCATTGAAATTAAAAAATCCCACCGAAATGACATATAAAAATCACTTGTTGAAATTCACCCAATTGTGAGTCAACCATAAGAGATAGACATATGTTGTTGTGGGATATTTTTTAGATAATTTTATGTAGAACATTTCCGTCATACATGATTTCTATGTAACTTTAACCATTAAGGCTACACACGCGACGGAAGCTTAAAAATGGAGTAACTTCTCCCGTTTTCCCAACATTTCCCTTCACTGCTCTGCTCCTATTGATTGTAGCGTGATGAAAAGTATACTATAACCTGCCCAGGAGTATGAAGAATAACTGCACCAAGTTTCGTTAAAATCGGTCGAGTAGTTTTTGTTTCTATAAAGAACATACATACAGACAGACAGACAGACAGACAGACAGACAGACAGACAGACAGACAAAAATTTTACTGATTGCATTTTTGGCACCAGTATCGATCACTAATCACCCCCTGATAGTTATTTTGAAAATATATTACCTGTACAGAATTGACCTCTCTACAGATTTATTATAAGTATAGATATAGATAAATTGAAATTATGTATAAAACGTAAGCTATGCCAGAAAGCTTTTCATACAGTTAAAGTTTATCTTGATGACAAGAAGTCTTCCAGTTTTAAGAAGGCGGCATATTCTCGCGGTATCCTTAGCACCTATTTTATTTACTCCCAGAGGCTGTCTTGAGCATTATTATTATGGTATTGTACGAAAAATCAATCGGTTTTTATATTCGCTAGACGCAAATTTTGGTATTTTTCTACAAAAGTTACATATTCTTCGCGTACGACAAAAGACCAGTCAAGGTTCGTCTTCGTGGCCCCAGGCCAGCAGCAGAAGGCGGCTTCGTACGCGGCTGCCGTGGCTGCCAGCCCGGGAACGTCCGGCCAGGCGAAGGCGAAGGCCAAGGGGGGAGCCGCGCCGGCGCCTGTGACGCCGGCGGCTGCGACGCCGGCGACGACCAAGTTGGCCCCGGCAAAGAGGGGTAGGAGGAAGGCTGGAGGAGGAGCGGCTAAGGCTGCAGCGCCAGTGGTGCCGCAGCCGCCCCCACCCCCACCCTCGGACCCTCCTGCGGCCGAGGCCGAGTGGCAGGTTGCTGGCCAGAAGCGGAAGGCCAAAGAGGCGGCCAAGAAGAAGGCGAGGAAGCAGCGGCGGAAGGCCAACGCCATTGCGGCGAGGCTTCGCGCCCCGAAGTCCGCGGCTGTAGTGTTAACACTGCAGCCGGAAGCGGAACAGAGGGGCGTGACTTATGTCGCCGTATTGAAGCGGGCGAAGGAGGCGGTGAGCCTCCAAGAGCTGGGCATCAGCGGGGGCATCGGGGTCAGGAGGACCTTGACCGGTGCCCGGAAGCTCGAGCTCGTCGGAGCGGAGAGTGGCCCGTTCGCGGACGCCCTGGCCGAAAGGCTGAGGGCGGTCTTACCCGCGGACGAGGTCCGGGTGTCCAGGCCGACTAAGCGCATCGACATGCGCATAGTGGGCCTGGATGACTCCGTGACGGAGGAGGAAGTTGTGGCCGCCGTCGCCAGGACTGGGGGGTGCTCTGCCGAGCTCGTCAAGGCGGGCACCCTCCGGCCTGACAACACGGGCATGCAAACCCTTGTGGTGAGCTGCCCCGTGACGGCGGCCAGAACTGTGTCGGAGGGCCAAAGGCTCTTGGTGGGATGGGTGTCTGCGCGGGTAAAACTGCTGGAACCCAGACCTCTGAGGTGCTACCGCTGCCATGTGGGTAACCACACGGGAGCTATGTGCCCCTCGGAGGTCGACCGCAGCGGACTCTGTTTCCGCTGTGGTCAGCCCGGTCATAAGGCCGGCTCGTGCGAGGCCACGCCGCACTGCGTTGCATGTGCGGCTGTTGGCAAGCCGGCCGAGCACTGGGCTGGGGGAAGGGCCTGCGCGCCATCCGCCCCAACCAGGGGCAAGAGGTCCGCCGCCGCCGCCGCCTCTGCCGCCGCCGCGGCTTCCGTCGCCGCCACTGCCGCTTCTGCTGCGGGTGCTGCGACTCCCAACACTCGGGAGAGTGCTGAGATGGAGTGCCAGTAATGGTCCCATTTCGGCCCCCTCCAGAGACAAGTCGGCCGCTGTGCTATTGCGAAGTGGCTGATGCCTGGGGACGGTGAGCGTGGGTGGCTCGCCGACCGATACCAGGTTGAGTCGACGACGCGTTGTGTTCCACGCGCGCCGCAAGGAGCCGTCAGCACCGAGGACGGGGCCCCATAGGGTCGGTGCCTGCTAGGGTTGCGGAATTTGTTCGAAAGAGTTACCGCGGCCCTGGAACGCATAGGGCACAAGGGTGGGTTTTAGTCAGTAAAAGTCTGACAGGGAGTGTCAGACTTTTACTGACTAAAACCCACCCTCTACCGCTCCACCCAGGGCGGGAGGGGTCATTTGATGATTTCCCATCCAAAAAAAAAAATAAAGGTTCGTCTTCGTATTTCTCAATTTTAATAACAATAATTGATCTGAGTGCTTTTCGATATTATTACCTGTAATAGCTGTTTATTGCCACACACTCCATTAATTCCTATGATCAGTACCTACAACCTGTAATGAAAATATTACATAACTAGCTGTACCCGCGACTTCGTTGGTATGGATGTCGGAAAAAATACGCTGCTGCCTGCATTCTCTAACCCCTCTTAGAAATAAGAAACAAAAAATATGTCATAGATAAAATGCACATACTTCCAGTCAATACCCTGCATTCTCTGACCCCTCTTAGAAATATGTCATAGATAAAATGCACGTAGGTACTTCCAGTCAATACCCTGCATTCTCTGACCCCTCTTAGAAATAAGAAACAAAAAATAATATGTGGTTTGGACGATATAACTATAAGATAATAAAGTATTTACTTTTCGTTTACTACGTATTAAAAGCTTCACAAATAACTCAACACTAAATGTTGGTGTATTTCCAGGCATTCGAAATGCAATAGTAGGTAATGGTACTAAACTATTACTATTGGATTGGATTGATGGCGCTGCGTGTATGTGAGTCACGTAATGAAAAGCAATTTCTTCTTGAACACTTTACATTCAAATATCTTTTGATAGAGTGAAGCGATTTCGATGAAACAAAAACTAAGTTATTCTTGCAGTTACACACAATGTTAATGTATAAAAGTTTTCTATATTACTTTTGTACTTTCTACGTGATGCTTAGCTTGTGACTTGGCCGTTTTATTCCAAGCCTAATGAACGAATGCCTATGAAATCTTCGTGATGGTAACAAAACGGCCGAGCCACAAGTTTTGACTAAACTTAGCTTGTAGGTTTAGAGCGTGCAGTCTTTAGAGCTTGGCTTTATACGAGATCTGATGACTTTTTCACAGGGTAAGCTACGTAGATTCGTCTTGGCAACATTGTTACATGGAAATGTTTTTGGTGGGATATGTTGGTTAATGGATTTTTTTTGTTTGTTTTTTCTTCCTTTTTTTGGGTATATTTCTTGAAGAAGTATTTTAATTAATTTTCACATATGTAGCACAAACTGTACCTAGTGCAAGTCTCATATAAACTTACACCATGCTATCTTGAAATTTTAACTATTTAGCATGTTCGAAATCAAAGTTATGAGAGTTCAAAAAAAACGACGAAGCGTTTCGAGGAAAGGTAGGCAGTGCCCTTGCGCTTCGCTTGGCTAATCTTGGCGAATTATTATTATTATAATCTTCTACAATTCGGTAGCCTGAATGTCGATGTTGCCAAGGTTCGTCTGAATATTGAATAGTTACATTGATTGCTGAGCTGGCAGCGAGAGAGCAACACCTTGGTCTAACAGCGTTGCGTTGCGACACACACGATACGTACAAGCGCTGGCGCAACACGACACCACTCAGCTAACGCTCAGACACATCGCTCGCTCACCGCTGCCACTGACAGCCGACACTGACAGCTGCCACTGACAGCCGACACTGACAGCTGCCACTGACAGCCGATACTGACAGCCGACACTGACAGCTGCCACTGACAGCCGACACTTACAGCCGACACTGA
Organism: Hecatera dysodea; assembly: GCA_905332915.2. NCBI lineage: Eukaryota > Metazoa > Arthropoda > Insecta > Lepidoptera > Noctuidae > Hecatera > Hecatera dysodea. The sequence goes on along the minus strand of HG995309.1, from coordinate 18,219,852 downwards.
CAGCCGACACTGACAGCCGACACTGACAGCCGACAGTCGTCAGGAGGGCCGGCCGCGGCCGGGCCTGGGGGCTGCGGCCGCCGCGCGCCGCCTGTGCGGGGGCAGGCCGTAGGACAGGGCCCCAAGTCTGGTATTTTTATAAATTTGTCATTCCAACACGATGCCATTGTCATTTTGCTAAAAGTTCGTAATCGGCTAAATTTCTTTCAATGGAGTATCAGTGGTTGACCATTGGGAAGTCATAGTGACGCTTTTATATTTGTAGATTACCAAACTTGTAAAAATTAACCATTATGAAATCAGTGATAGCTGACACCATTGTAATAGCAGACTTCCCGACTTCCCGACCCTGATCAATCGCTGCTACCACGCCAACAGTATGGTCACATACCTAAATACACATTGTTGTTCATACATACAAATAAATACAATTGAACTGTCACTTTGTCATAACAGCTTTTTAATAAAAGTATGTAAGAATCTTATAAAAAAAAGTACCATCTTAAATTTATTTTCCATGTCTGTCTGTTTGTTCCGCCTAATCTCCGAGACGATCAGACTGATTTTGACGGGATGTCTACTGGCAGATAGCGATAAACAGTAACTTAAGCTTCTTTTATTTAAAAGTATTAAAGTTCCATTCCTCCCAGCAACGAGCATCGCTGAGTGACGAACTACACTCGCGGTCTACTTGTAATAAAACACTTTCTGTGTTTGTTGAAAATCTTTATTAAACAAGTCACTTAAACATGTGTACACATTAGACGACTTTCCGCTGAACATTGGAGAATTGACAATGAACCATCAATTTTAAGTATTTTAGAGATGTAGGTATGTAAATAAATAATCCTATTAAATTGGCCACAATCTGACAAGCTTAGGAACGATGTCATTTATTAAATGTCCGTCAAGCCGTGAGATAACTGATTCTTATACGTTGGCAGACACAAATTGTTGTGTGGTAATACCAAAGTAAGCGGTGCCCAAGAGCAACGTCAGCCGACTCAGTTCAATTCTGCTAAAACAATTACATTGAATATAATACTTTTTCCGCAGCAATTCGTGGCTGCTAAAGTGCTAACTGGAAAACCCAAGTCATTGTCGGCATCGCTGTCTACCGGATACCGCACACTCACCGACAGGATATGGAATTCCAAGTGCGCTACCAACGAACAAATCGTTGGACAAGTTTGTCCTGTGTGATCTGTTATCGTCTTAATCCCGGAGCATGCCCGCGTTGTGTGCCGTAAGGTCGGTACACGTGCTGTACCGATGATGTTGGAGTACTTGTTTCAGTTTGCTGTACGAGTAGAGCGCCGCCCGGGTGCACTCAGGCCGGCGGCGCGCCCCGCGCCCCGCGCCCCGTGAGGACCTGTGGCGGACGGTGCGGACGAGGTTGTGTTCCAATTCTCTATTAGTGAAACATTTCACAAGCGCCACCTTGTCGCGGGTCACGCATTCGCCACGCGGCGCGACCCGCGACCCGCGACCGGTGCACCGCAGATACCTAAGATACGGCACATTTCACATCTAGCAGTATGTCATAATAGTATAAGAAGATTAAGGTAAGATCATCTGTTAGCGTCAGCAGCGACGATGTCCACACGCTCCCCCGACGCCCACGCGACCGACCTTCTGCGTGGAACATTACGCCACCAGCGCCGGGAGCCGGCAGAGCCGCGGCTATCCGTGTGCCTTCTGATTGGCACACACAACTAAATATCCTCATAATTATACATTCAAATGTGACGTAACGGTTACGTGGAGCCCGTGAGATGGAATCGTACCAGTCATCGAGTGATCGAGGGCAGTGTTCCGAACGCGGCCACAGAGCGCTCTCTCGCCGCCATACGCGACACTACCGCTGCGGTAGCGGTGCCCCGAGCCTGTCCAGCTCTACGCATCGGACTTTACCACTAGTTGACTAGTTGTCCCCTTCAGTCACACCTACACACGTCCTAGTAGAGGGTAACCTTTACACCTCAGAAGAGATACGTACCTATCATGTACGTATTATCTAAATAATGGTGTCAAAGTCCTCTTTCGCTATTTATGCAAGTCATACGTTGCCCGAGTGGCAAGTTATTATTCGTTGCGGTATTCTAGATCGGGGCAAACAGAACTTTGTGGAACATGGCCTGCTAACTGAACAGGACTACGCATGCGCGGTGCGGGACGGATGCACGCACGCTAACCGTCGCTGTGGCGCCGTCACCAGCGCCTGCGGTGCGTGCTCCCTGACGTGCTCGAACCAAACAACATATTATACGCGTACATGTGCGGCCCTTCAGACATCATGTCTCAAAGCGTGCATAACAGCATGTGTTATTTCGTACAGTAAAAACCTCATCATGATAAATGATATTTATTTTATAAGTAGGTTGTAAATAACATGTCAATATTTTTGGTCGTTATAAACTAGATGAGGCTGGTATTTCCTAGCTGACTACCCTGAGCATTCTCTATGCCTGAGATGAAACACCGAAACAAACTCAGAGATCAGTCTCTTTTGAAGTCCATACAATTGTACTGGTCAAATCATATGAGAACCATGTAGGTTGATGTCTGAAGTGGTATTTTGAGGAAAGTGCCACACAGATTTGAGTGGACCTGTCCAGACAGTGCAAGCATTTGTCAGTTATCGTGTAGCTCAAACTTAGAACTTTAAGGAGCTCGTCGATTTGACGATCAATACTAAAGTAAGGACATTTGGGTAGGCCACATAAAGAACTCAAACCGCCAGACTAACATGAAATGAACCCCTAACATAGCGATCTACATGGTCCTCACATTCACAATACGTTATATCCTTTATCAACATCCTTTATCAATAAGCGCGCGTGCTAATATATGTACGTACAGTCATCAATATACATATATGTACAAGTACATAAATGTATCTCTTCCGTTACTAATGAGTGAGTGACTGACAGACAAAGCTAAGCTGAAACTATTAAGCACTAAGAAATGACTGTGCCTACGGGAACGCGGAAAAACAGGATATGCGCCGCAGAAAAAGCTAGTTTATTATAATGGTTTAAACATAGCAATCAGGGACTGACTGAGAGATACTCCGCACGTTGAGTTTGTGTGTGGGTGAGGAGGAATCAGGAACATTCACATGATATCTTGGTAATGCAGCGCAGTGCTATCGAGGGCGAGCGGGGAGCTGTTGCAGCCGACGGCGCCGCCCTCCCGAGGTCAACTTCAATGTGTACGCCACAACTAACTAGGTGAGACAGAGTTAGTAGCCGCGGGCGCCGCCAGAGGTCACCTATCACTAAACCGCCGTAAATCGTACGCCATATCCACGAGGCATGTAATACTTCTGTCGAACTAATTAATTATTTTCACATTGAACTGTAAGACGTCAGATCTGTAAAACCGGTCAGTTTGAAGGTGTTTACATTCACATGAATTACTTAACCACTCTTTGGAAACTTTTACTTGCGCGCTGCGGCTTCAATGTTTTATTTATGTTTGTTTTTATTGTTTCATAAAGCTCGCGTAAAGCTACACCAGGGACTCGCGGCGCAGCGGATGTGCGCGTGCGCTGACGGTGACTGCTCGACACAGTCAGTAGCTAGCGGACCGCCTTCTCGTTTGCATCCTTTATTTTAAACTATTAAAAAAAGAAGCATCTACCTGTACTATCTGATATTAATTAGGCGTAAACTGAGAAAACTAAGCCAAGGCGCTACTCGCAGCGAGGGCCGCAGAGAGAGCTGAGTCGATGGAACGGAGACAAACAATGACGATGTCACTCACAAATTAAATAATTATACATACTATTATCTCCGGCAGTAAAAACCTAAGCATTCGCAACGACAAGTGGATGATGAGTACGATGCCACACGTGGCGGCCGCCCCGCCCGCCCCCGCCCCCGCGCCGCGCCGCCCCGCGCCGCCCGCTATTGTTACACTTGTCAGTCCATAATCACGACTTTTCTTTTCTCGACTAACGACTAGCACCTGGTGACTTCACATGCAACATTCTGATGGACGCGCTCGCGGTACGTCGACGTTGGCTACGGTTACTACAACATAAGTAAAAAAAATTGGATATAAAATGTTCATAAATAAAAGTGATGCGTGGCTTGTGGTTCCTTCCTATTGAAGCCGCGTGCAGCCCTATGCTCTCCTGGTCTACGGCGGCGCTGCGCTGCCGCACCGCCCCGAGCGCGGCAGGCGAGCTGTGTCGCCGGACACTCGAGAGCAACAAGTGTGGCGCAATCACTGTCGGGGACAAAGGCTACCCTTATCTGACTTCACAACAATGTTAATTGATGTGACATATCACACGCGCCACAAATGTCGCAGCGGGACCTTCGCCGGCGACAAGCGCCGCCAGCGCCTGTTGCGTGCGCGCCGACCCGCGACCCGCGACCTGCGACCCGCCGCCTCGTCTATACTTGACGTGTTCATTATGCTCGCTAATTATTGCGTAGTCTCGGCAAAAGATTTACGATGCGTTACTTAGGCAGGGTCGAATATACAAGGGTCATAAAATTACAATATTTTATTTAGCAAGTGAGTGGCTGCACTTCGCACTCACAAAAGTTCCACTCGCTAGCAATAGACGCGCACAGCAAGCCCAGCTCAACGCCACATCACTGCGCGCATCACGCTGCCGTCCTATCCACCTCAGACTCTATCGGAACCGGACACCAATACTTTATCAAATGCTTACTCTCTGTGTCGAAATCCTCCCTTACCCCGAAGGATGGGTTGCTGGCTTCCATTCTACGTGCGAGCACCGAACCACTTCGGATCATGTAATAAAATAACATCAATTGGTTACTTACTTCAAATGGCCGCGACGGGTCGCTCAGTTTCCGATCAGTCTTTTCGGTGATTTAAACTAGATTATTAGTGAATGATATTAAACATAGAATCACCATGATGCAAGAGTATAGTAATACCTACAAATGCCTGCATAGCACACTAGACGCACAAAAAAGGCTCCACTCTAAACAGACCTACTTACTAGTGTTACATCATGTCAGCCGCGCACATGTGATAGTGCTGTGCGGTGCACAAGGAGCTGGCCAACAATCACATCGGAAGCTCCTCGCACTAACTGATACATAGCTAATCACTCAATCAGTATGTAAATATAAATGTTGTAGGAAAATCGTCTGTTATGTGTATACAATACAGTTTAACGACAACTGACCTCACGACATGAGGTCAGTCTTTGTTTAAGGAAGTACTCGCACGATGAAGATCTCTAAAGTGGTGCTTATGTATCAAAAGATGAGCTTCAATGACGATAACTAGACATTGTACTTTGTTCTGAGGACTCTCTACCACTCACAGGTCCCCTTGTAATGATTACAAGGGGACCTGTGGGTGACCAAACTACATTTATCTGGCATATTCTTCACTATTCGACAGTTTTCCTTTAAGTCACATACCATCACTAGGTAATATAATGAACTCACTAATTCACTTCATAATTAGCCATACCATTAAAATCTCGATGATCTAGATTATAAACAGCAATGGACCCAGAAATTGACCCTGACGGACTCTACAAGCGAAAAGGCTCAGCTAGTTATTGTAATTAATCTATATTGTGGCTTGGATCTGTTCTGTAAGTGACAAGAAAATTTACTGAGGAGGACCCGCTAATGTCATTCTATTAAAGTTCGATAACTTGATATGATGTTAAATACGATCAAAAGCATTACTGCAGTCAATGTATTTACTACATTGACCTACTTACAGTTTTCTTTGGCGTTGATGACAAATACTTTAAAACATTCAGTTTACGCTTATAATGCCAATTCCACACTTTCCTCGCAAGTGTGTTGTTTTGGTTTATTATTTATGATAAGTAGATGAATTCAAATTAGACCGCGCTTCGCGATACCCCAAAAGCTCTATGTGTAAGGGACGCGGACGGGAAAAACCACGCGGCGCCGCGGAAAGCTTACAGCAGCGCCTGGTGAGAGGCTGGCGCGCGCGGGTGGCGGCGAGGGTGGGGGGCCGGGCAGGCACGGCGCCAGCGCCGGTCGCTGCGGCACTCGGTCGTGCGCGCCCGCTCCGATCGCTCGTGTCCCCGGACTTCTCGCGCCAGCAGCTCCGCTCCCGTACGTGTCGCTGCCGCCGCCGCCGCTCGGTAACGTACCCGCACACACACACCTATAAACACTCCACACAGCACGCGCGCTTGCATAAGCGCGATGTTTCCGCCTCACCACCCGTTATGAAACCGAAAGTGAGCCAGCGGCCGCCGCTCCGGCACCTGGGCGCAGCCGCCGCCGAGCTGTGTCGGGTGCCGGGGTAGCGCCGGGACCTCTTTGACTCTGAGGAGAATTCTTGCCGAACTGAATGTAGTGCAATTGAAGTCCGTTGCCTCACCGGCGCGGCGCAACCTCGCCGTCCGACATTGGGCGCGTTTCGACACACAATATCGATCTATCGCACGATTGAAAGCGATTTCGATAACATTGACCACTTTGCCTTCCACTTTGTCGACTATTTAATCAATTTGTGTTATTATGAACAGCAATGTGACAGGCGATAGTTCCGCCAGACCGCAGTTCGTTCGATGCAAGTAGTTGCCGCGCTCGGGAGCGCTAGATAGTAAGATGTAAACAAACATGTCGCTGGCGTGTGTGACGTCACTCACGTGGTGGTCGCAACACACACTGGCAGACAGTCACGACGCGATAGGTTTCCTCGTACACAAGTGGGTCGCTTGACCATTATGTAATGGACAGTCGAGCGTTCCAATGATTTCATGTCATCTTATCTAACATTCTACATTCTGCTCAGAAAAAAGTGTGTTTAAACTTCGGAGGAAAGTAGTGTGATCGCCGGTCAGGGTCATGACCCGCGTGGGTGACCCTGCGCACTCCCCCACTCCCCCTACCCGCCGCCCCGCTGCAGCCCTCGTGACAAAATTAAAACCTCGGACTGTGAAACTAGATAGCGAATTATTTAGATTATGGAATTGAGATCGTTGGCCGTTGGCCGTAGCATCCGCTTGGCGGAGGATGCCACATACGATTCATTAGTGATACTTTTCGTTTCGTACAATTGTCATCCTTGTTTACACTCTGGTCTCGTTGCAGTCAAATGATTCTCCCCGTCACTGTCACTTGCAGTGGAGCTGTTTATATTGATCAAAGTTGATAGGCGCGCTTGACCACCATTCCTCCTCAAATGTCAACTAGAATAAGACCTTTAAGATCTAGATGTGCACTGTGCATATTATTATTTTAATTACATATTGCTAAAATTCGATGAACTTTGTCTATTTGGGGTCGGGTCGCCTTCAATCGTTTGTCCCTAAATAAGCACGAGTTTGGAGAGGAGCAGGCTCCCACGGCAGACGACGCACGTCGTGCTCGTGCTGTGCATCTGGTCCATGTGACACGCTCTGATCTCCCATCCCACATCTCTCAACGCTGGGCCGTGTTTTAATCTTCACGCCACTCTTCCTGATGCACAATCTTTGTTTTTCTTCGTCGTTGTTTGTTCGTTTGTTTGTTCACTAACAGTAACGACTGCCCCTCACGCATATTCACATAAAGTCTTGAGCATATTATGAGCTCCGTCCTGGTTTCCACGACCACGATACTAGTCCCTCCCTCCTCCCGCCCCCCCCGACACCACAGATGTATCTCACACGCTGCGCACGCATGCGCCCTCTGCCCTGTTGCCCAACTCGCGCAACAGTACCACGGCTCACGGGTCACTGCTCGCAGGATACGAGGTCTAATTATGACAGTTTTAAAGTGTGTGCTAGTAACAACGTTCAAATTATCCATTATGTTTATTACGATCAACCTCATCTACGAGTTTTCTGATGTACGTGTATGTAGAAACTGGCTTCTGCAAGCGATGTCGCTCGCGTGAACGTGGAAAATGTATTCCCAGGGAACCTAGTCCCAGGACAAACTGGTCTAGCCTAGCCTATGTGCTTTCCCATACTATAATCTATTAATCGCGTTTTTGTTTGTTTCTTAACCTACCACTATTATTTTCTGTATCACCCAAAGGTTGACTAGTAGAAAATGCCTAAGGCCTTAAGTCCGCCTCTGTACGTTTGTGTGCGCAAAATATTAAATAAATAAATATATCTCTGTCACAAATTTCGTATAGAGCGACTGATTAACAAATATCCATCCAACTTCCGCATTCATAATATGTAGTTGTAGGTACTAGTATATAAGTACAGACTAACTCTTCGATCTCCATAATGATTGAATCATCGTCAGCCAGGCGCCAGCAGTTTGATTCTAAACTATTGGAATTATAGTTGAGTTGTTGGATGGGCTGCGCTAGCAAAGAAGCAAAGACATAAACGCACGCCGCAACTTAACGCTAACTCTGTGAGTCTCCGGATGGTTTAATATAATGCTAGTAGAGAAACTAGGTGCAGACACAACGGGACAGTTCGAGGGCCGCGTGCCCACAGCACCCTCGAGTGGTACAGACGACGACACGACGCTGCACTGGCGGACGTCCGCGCAGCCGCACTAGGTCAGCCGGGTCAGCCGGGGTCAGACCGATGTTCTCGTTTCGGGGGCAGGCGTCATTGCCAATGCTCATTAATCGGACAGTAAACGAAGTGGAAACGAGAACAAGGATATCGAGCCGCAGCGCGCGCGCTGCCTCTCGGCGGGCGGAGGTCGCAGCCGTGGCCGCAGCAGGCGCTCAACGTCACTCAACTGACTGACTACTTGTCGGAAATGATCTTTGAAGACTCGTAATATTTTTGAAAAACCTATCCAACGACCCCCCACTTGATGGGGTGAACGCGAAAAAAAATCATCCCCACTTGACTACAAAAATAATTTTTTTTCAAGTTCTTCCATTTTGTCGGCATCAATCATTAATATGTGCATTCATGCCGCAGCTACACAGCTTTGTAGTCCCCATAGTCTCTGAGCAAAACCGCGGACAGACAGACAGTCGGACGGAAATGAGCTTTTGACAGATTACGACTGAGATGCATATGCATGAGTAGAAGTGGCGCTCAGAGGTGACGCGTGTCAGTCGGCAGCGCGCTAACTGCGGAGCCCTTCCGTGGTGCCGCAGGCTCTTGATCTTGTTGACCCGTTTCTTAAATGTTTCGTTCTACATGAAAGTGTCGCACGATTGCTTCGACCTCGTGTGTAGTAATCGTTTCTGGAAATAAACTGACAAGAGAATGCTTTTAGTGCATTGACTTACCACATGGTCAAAGTGCAATTTTGAAAAACGGAAACAATTTTCTTTCTGTTTGTTTGTCAGTATTACAGACTGAAGACAAACTGACAACTTTAGTTCTTATGGACATCTTCCCGATCTTCGCTTAATTCACTATTGTTCATCTAATATGTATCAGCAGTCTTCCCAGCATTCAGTTCCTCATCATCCGTCGCCAACATAACAAACGCGCTCCATGTGACGTCGCGACGTGTCGTCATCGATGGACATGCACCGCACATGTCCCAGTTCCTCTGAAGCGGGTTACGTGCGGCTGTCAAAACCGCAGAGTAGCGATTGCATCATCATAATTACAGCGAACAGGACAGTATCACAACAAAACAGACCATTCTCAAGTAACTGCAATTATTATTCACAAGTCATTTAACTGTTTCATAGTGGAAACCTTTGCATTGTGTACTGTACGTATTTTTATGTACATGTATATGCAACTATTTCCTCGTAACGTGAGTCATGTCATGTGCGGCTATTGTATTATTTGTAATGTGACGGCCATCGGCGAGACAACCCTAAGCTGAAGTTATGAAAGAGCAGAAGCCAGTGGGAACGCAACCATAGCAACCTGCGTTGCTTGTGATCACGAAGGGACATCAGTCGTGACTGCGAGCTCACTGAAACAAAATGAACTTTGTTCAACAGGAAGCCATCCAGGTGGCTCTACAGGACAACAGCGTCTGATCTAAATAATAAAGGGACGGTTATTATTGCGACTTGATTAGGATTCATTGAAATGGTTTTGCAGGTTGTGAAACCAACCTGAGCAAACATCCTGTATCTTCATACATATCTGCGTCTTGCACTGCAGGAACTACAAAGACGATGAATATCAAAGGTAGACAAAAGTGACCCATCCTTGCGTTCGACACTCTGCCAATAACTGAAGAGTCGTGACGTGAGCCGGAGACGTCGTCACGCAGCACTGTCGCGTGCTCGTGGAGCAGCGCTATCATGACGCGTGCATGTGTGGCGACCAGCTGAGCGACCTTGTGCCGAGATGCGCCGAGCACGCGGACCCAACCCATGTGACAAACAGAAGTACGACTCTGTACGAAGCAGACGAGAGTTGTGGAACATACTGGAAGAGGGAGACTTCGCTGAAGCACTTGCTAACTGGCGCCACTGTTCTTGATGGTGATGGTGTGTGTCGCAGCGGATAAGTCTGTCTAATCAGCGTCGGGTCGCCGGGCCTTCTGCGCGGCGCTGTCGTGTACGGCGCGTGTGTGCGCATGCGCCGACCTCGCGCCACCCTTGAACTTGCTCATCTCGCGGTATTGTCGCGCGCCTCGCGCCGTGTGACATCCTCCCCCTCCCGCGCACTCCGCACCGCACCGCGCTGAGCACTCGAACGTTAAGACTTGGAACAATGTCGCGCACCACTTTGTTCTCTATTTAACATTAGTCACGCAACTCAAGCCGAAGGTGCTTCATACAAAGTACCGCAATAGATATCCATTATTACTTATTAACTCAATAAACCGCATCGAAGTTAATGTCGCAACATTGTTGGCCAACGAGAACTAATCGGTCAATCGATCAATCTTGTGAATATTGTTCAGACAGAACACATTCACGTTCAATATGACACGCTGCGGCTGTTGCCGTTGTGGGTGAGACACTCGTTGCGCAACACGCGTGGGAACATGCCAGAATACTTGTGAGATTGACAAGTGTTTGTTATCCGGATTTAAAGCTTGTAACATAATTACCGCGTGTAATTGTTTACAATCTGAGCGGCGCACAGCACGCGCGTCGTGTCACAACTCAGCACTCGCACGACATGCCCTCTGCCGCACGCGACACTTGTCGCTGTTGCGACACTGCACAAGTAGCCAATACAGGCAAACATTACGATACTACTGACGAGAAAGTGACAGCATCCATACAAGTAGAGGAAGCCATGGACATGACCGCGGCATGCAATGCGAAACGGTTTAATAGCAAGTCGTATTACTGCGACATGGCAGATGAAGTTTCGACTTGAAACGAAACAAGCGAAGAGGTCAGCACTCTAGTAGGATTAATCAGTACATCGAAGAACCGGAGCGAGTGTCGGCGCTGTGCATACGGAACCTCTCTGGAGTGATAGTGGCCCAGCGCTACCGAGCACTCGCCGGTGCTGGGCACACGTGCGGGACGCGCGTGCTGGCGGCCGGGCAGCGACTCCGCCCGCACCACCACATCAGCTGTTACATAAAGCAACTCGATGTGTAACCGATAGTGCGCTCTCAATGGAGGCGAGCGTGGTGTGTGCGGCAGGAGCCGCAGTGGTTGCGTAACGTGCGCCGTGACGTCACCGCTCCCGGCGCGCGTCGTGACGTCACCGCTCCCGGCGCGCGTCGTGACGTCACCGCTCCCGGCGCGCGGGCGCGTGTCGCGCTCGTCCTCACCGTGACGTACACGCTGTTTACTTTCTCGCTCCGCTAACTACTTAACATTCGCGGCGTGCAAACATTCTCGACATCTGACGACGTGCTAACTGCCTGCGCACACACCACACACACCACACACGCCGCCACATCTACTCATGTACGCATACTCTTTGGAACGACCATCGTACACTTTGACCTTTATAATGCGGAATAAGCGCGAATACTAAATGCTAAGTGTTATGAAGTAATATAATAAGACGAATTCGTACTCGTAATTATGTTCTGGAAGCTGTGATGACTTCCTGCAATGAGATGGCGGCACATAGCTCGGCCGCTCTCCGCGCGGCGCACGAGCACTACAGTCGGGGCGCATTAGCATTTCCTGCCGAGTCCGGAACTAGTGCGCCATTCGTTCTAACTCTCCTATTAGTAATAAATAAGTAATAACATTTGTAATTTTGCTAACTGCAATTTACAATAACTGCTCAGAGAGACAATAACACTAATTTGGTTCAAGGCTTTCAATTATGTTTTTGCACAGGTTTTCCATTTGTTGCGTAAATATTTAATTTAAAATAGCCAAAGATTATTTTTTCTTTCTCGAATCAATTAAACTAGTGTTCAAACGTCGTGAGCTCTCTCGCTGTGCTCGACAAGCAGATACACTCAAAACTCAAACACTAAAGATTGCGCACGTTGACGACAAAACGCGTCGAGAGATCGTTAACTGAACGCCGACATCATTAGTCGCCGTAACGACAATAAGTGTTTAACATTTACGCCATGAAGACGTGGAGGCGTAGAGATACCACTTCCATACTCTTAATTAATGTTCAAGTGACATCTTGTACAGAGAATTACTGAGTACATTAGTTGTCCTTTCGAGAGCCCGTCCATCCGATGGCAATCGGAGCAGTGCAACAGCGCCAACAGCGGTCTCGCCGGAGACGCTGACAGTGCGCCAGCTGAGCCATCATGGACCAGCTGACATTGAGTCCACTCAGCTGGTCGACGAAGCGGCACGAACTCCGGCTCTCGACCGGATCTGGGCACCAGCTGCGAAATGAAGAGTATTTTATTACCAAGCAGAGAGTTGTGAGCAGCGCCGGGCGCTGGGCCGAGCGCGAGCGGCGCGCGCCGACACAAACGAGCGCTGGTTATGTCACCGCGCGCCGCGCCGAGCAACTGTTGTTTTGCTCCCTATTATTCAACCAGTTAAACACTTATACAAACTACTTTTAAATCTTTCACTAAATCGAAATTCAATCGCGGAAGCACATACCGTCCGTCGTTACTTTTACAAAAAAATTATGTCAATGAACGATGTCTTACATAATGTTAATTAATACTTTGTGATTTTTTTATAGATGTATCAACATCAAAACAAATAACACTGTAATAAATATGCATTTATAAGTTGAACACATAATATTGAACCAGTTGTAATCAGAGCACGAAGTTTGCAGTCGGCACTGACGCGCCACAGCCTAGCGGACGCAGTAGCACAAGCCGCACTACTGCTTCATAGGAAACAGTGCCGTCCTCTGCTCATCTTCATGACACAGATAAATAATTATGAAGTACTTTGCCTCAGAGGCCATGATTTCATAGGCAGTTTTGCAATTTGGAATTTAAGTTTTTTTTTGTCATTTCTATTGAAATGTGTAAATCATTTCCTTAGTGATCGATTGATCAATTAAATGGTTACTTGTTAATGTTTGCTCTTCTCGATTGCGCCATCGTTAACCCTTGTGAAGCATCTAAGTCAGTGGACTCGTTTAGGTTTGAATGTGAATCTGAGAGCAGTAGTGCCCGCGAGTTGAGCAACTGTATGTGTGTAGTCTACGGCGCGCGTGCGCCACTTTCGCCTGCGGAAGGAGGTCGCGCGCGGCGAAAGGAAACGCACACGCGCGCAGAGCCCGCGCACACGCGCAGGCGCGCCGTGTCCGACACAGTGCGCACACACAGGCGTGGAGTTACGTGTATTAAATAGCCGCATTAGGTTCGCGAACACATCTCATAACCCGCGCAATCGCCTCCACCACTGTCCGGCCACTTGTGTGCGTCGTCGTGCCCGGTGACGGTCCACGCGCCACACGACCGCGGACTGTTACGCAACAACTGTTATAAGTGTCCTGCGGATCAATTTGATTTGATGAACAAGATAACAATCTTGTTCTTATAGACGATACAATTGTTTCAGGATCGGTCTCACTACGACCAGTTTAACCACCTCCCAGAATATTAACTTCTCTATATCTTTGTGCTTTTTAGCAAAATCTCCTCTTAAAACTCCATAGCTGATCGTTATAAATCCTATCTAAAATAAACACATCAAAAGTATCTAGGGATCAACATATATTTTTGCAATAACTTTTCTCCTGATTGATATTAATTAAAATTTTCTTTAAGGATTCATCAAATAAAGTGTTTTCGTTTGTCACAGTAACGATAAACCAAGTCACCTTTGCATTAATAAAGAAATTTGCCATTTTCCTAATAAAGGGATTTTTGACATTTGAACCACTAACATTAAAGTTCGAAAAAAAGACTGAAATAACAGTTTTCTTTAAAATTTTATTGGGTAACTTAAACAATTAATAATCCGTGTTTCTACCGCGAACACTAACAACACAAGAACATCGGTTTGGCATACTCAAAATGAGTTCATCCAAATCACGCTGTGGAATGGCCGCCCATGTTCGTTGCAACAACAAAAAAAGGTCTTCTTGCGACTGGATACCCTCCATATTCGGCAGAGCTCTTCGCTTACCTTGGCTGAGCGCCATGGAGGACGGTATCGCTGCACCACACGGAGACAAGACCGATACATTCAAATCTTAACTCGAAGAGCTCCAACAATAACCGCCATGATGTTAGCCGTGAGGCTTCATCACTCTTCAGGGAACTTAATTAGCGACCAAACAGTCAGAAACCGCTTGCATGAAGTGAACCTTCATTCCCGAAGACCGCTACGGGTACCACCTATAGCAATGCACAATCGTAGGATTCGATATCAATGGGCTCTTGAACACAGAAATTGGGCAGAAGAACAATGGCGTTTCGTGTGCTTTTCTGATGAGTCTCGTTTTGGTATGAGACCGGATACAAGACGTATACGACACTGGAGAACCCCTGGACGCCAACAGCGATTAAAATCCTGCCAGGAAGTCCATCCTTATAGTGGTGGAACCATCATAGTATGGGCGGGTATTTGGATCGGCGGAAGAACTGAGTTGATTTGGATCAGAGGCAACCTCAACGCTCAAATTTATGCTGAGACGATTGTATCAGACGTCATCGTTCCTCTACAAGTGCAAATCGGTCCCTTATTTCAGTTAATGCATGATAATGCACGACCGCACACCGCAAGAGTTGTAAGACAGACTCTCGCCGCAGCTAACATCAATGTCCTGCCCTGGCCTGCTCAGTCGCCAGACTTGAACCCGATTGAGCATGCATGGGATATGCTACAGAGAAGAGCTCTGCCGAATATGGAGGGTATCCAGTCGCAAGAAGACCTTTTTTTGTTGTTGCAACGAACATGGGCGGCCATTCCACAGCGTGATTTGGATGAACTCATTTTGAGTATGCCAAACCGATGTTCTTGTGTTGTTAGTGTTCGCGGTAGAAACACGGATTATTAATTGTTTAAGTTACCCAATAAAATTTTAAAGAAAACTGTTATTTCAGTCTTTTTTTCGAACTTTAATGTTAGTGGTTCAAATGTCAAAAATCCCTTTATTAGGAAAATGGCAAATTTCTTTATTAATGCAAAGGTGACTTGGTTTATCGTTACTGTGACAAACGAAAACACTTTATTTGATGAATCCTTAAAGAAAATTTTAATTAATATCAATCAGGAGGAAAGTTATTGCAAAAATATATGTTGATCCCTAGATACTTTTGATGTGTTTATAATAAGATAGTTCATAGAGCACGCAAATATAACTAGCTCTATTCGAATAGTAACATTATGTTACCTGCGCACTAGTTGAGTGGTTGTAACCAGGTGACAGCGGAGAGACGACTACAGACCTAACGTGACCTTCGCCTCCGCCAGCTGCCCACTGCTGCCGCTCGCGACGAGCTGTCTCCCGCGAGCGCGCGCCTCGCTCGACATCTTTGATATATTAGAGTAGGTCGCGTTCGCGCAGGCGCAGGCGGCGACTGTGTGTGAGGCAAGCGATGTTTCCTTGGATAACAGAATGCATTCCACTGCACTTAGCTAATTGATAATTATCTGCTCTGCCGGGATCCTCAGTGCTACGGATGAGTTCTGTTATTACCTAGACCGACGCTCCGACACGTTCAACAAACTAACTTGGCGTACCTATTCATATAGTTTGGCCACATTTACATAAGTGATGCAAGAAGACAGACGTGTCATCCTGACTGTCTCACAAACGTCGCAGCGTTGTGCCACATGCTTCTTTGACCTCCACAGAACGTTCAAACTAAAAATATCGTAACGTTAAAGTTTTGTGTAACCGTGATTATTTTAGAGACAAGCCTTTTTTAATGGATGGGAAATCATTAAATAACTTCTTCCACTGTGGGCAGAGTGGAAGGTAGTGTCAGACTCTTACTCACTAAAACCTACGCGTCTTCCTCCTAGTGCACTTTGCATTCCAGGGCCGCGGTGACTCTTTCGAACAAATCTTGCAGCCCTAGCAATATTGGGCGCCGTCTTCTAAGGTGACATATCTTCGAGGCGCGCGTGGAACACAACGCACCTTCGACTTGGGCCTGCTAGTCATCGCACGGCTAGCCATCCATAGCTAGCCACCCATCGCTTGCCATACGCGGGCCCGTGCGTGCGACACCCGACGCCCGGGGTGACTTATTCTGTTGCGGCGGCTAGGGCGCGAGGTTTCCATCTCCATCACGCGGTTTGCCTCCTCTTTCGCCTGCATTATTGCTAAGTAGATGAAGGTGACCGCTGCTCATGCCTCCTCACTTCGGACCATAGATTGAACCAGGGCTAGAGAGAGAGGTTGTCGCCGCCGATAGCCTCGACGAGGATAGGAGAGCAACGCCGTGCTCGGCCCAAGCAGGGCAGACCTCCACTGTGTCCTCCGGGCCATCCACACAGTGTTGACACCCGGACGTGTCCTCCCGCGAATCCGAAACAGGTACCTCCCGAAACATCCGTGTCCGGTGAGCACCTGCGTCAGGCGGAAGGCGATGACGCCTCTTCAACCACTCCTTCAAGAGGGGATGAATGCGTGCCCTTTAAAGACAATTCTGGGACCTGCGTTTAACAAATAAATCTATGAACACCTCCGGTTCTATGAGCGGTGGTAACAGCTTAGGCGCCATAAGTGACAGGTGCAGGCACAACAGACGCGGCGCAGACTGGCGCGTTACGTGATCAGCCCTTAAGTGGCGCATCGCGTCAGCACTGAGGTGAATGTCACGCGCACGCGCAGCAGGGCTACTCTTGCATGTTTTTACAGTCACCAGTGGCTAAAATAGTGACATTGCTCGGCACTAAAGTTTTATTAATATTCTAAAGTTTTGACAATGACTCACATTTTTTATGGATTTAGAAATAGTATAATAGTCTGTGTCGTTTAGTGTGTACAAAGCATTAAATTAGTGAGTACTGTGTGAAGGCTCTTGTGTGTGTGGACGAGCTGAGCACATTTGTCTTCAGGATTCCTGCACACTCGGGGTCACTCGCTGGTCCCTCTGGTACGGGTAGAACTAGCCTAGGGTTCAGTAGATTCGGACAAAATTGACCGTGGAATAAGACAAACGGAAAGTTCCTATAAGGGATCCCAACTATGAATAGATTATCTCATCATTAGTCTGTGGTCAGTGTCAGGCGCACTGAGACTAGAGCTCGTGGCTGCTCTGTGCGCGGGTCAAGGTCGCGCTCGACAATTACTTGCGCTTTCTCGCTGACCGCTGACCGCTGAGCGCTGACCAGCCTGCGCAGCGCACAGCTGTGTTAACTGGTACAACAGCTTTATTAATACGCGGCATTTTTCTCGTTTATTGAACTGGAATATGTTAACTTTTTAACTGTGTCGTCGTGATAAAACCTCTTTCTAAGTTGACATTACACATTTTCTTAGAATTACTTATACAATTCATCTCATAAAATTAATACATAAAATAAATACGATAATTTAATGAGATAACTATAAACGTGTGGCCTTCGGACGCCAGACTGTAACTTGTTTGATTGATAACTTATAAACTGCAGTAAGTAGGTTGTTGAGTAACTCATTAAACTTAAATGTCAAGATAACATCAATCAGCACTCTAGTGCGAGCTATAAAACCGTCGCTTTTCGTTTATTTATATTTTAATAACATTTCCTTGGCTTCAATCGCTTAAGTTCACTTTCAATGTAATCAAGTTGCCGCAGGCGCACAGTGTTTAGCAACAGTTAACTCTCTCTCGAGTGAAGTCCTTCAAGCTGTAACAGAGTTCAGTGAGAGGCAAAACAATAAAGTATGATGCGTGTCGTATCAGGTATTGTCAAGTGTTGGTTCACAAAGGCGCTACGTCGTAGCTCGTAGCTCGTAGCCCCTCGTAGCCGACCTACATACGAATGCTCCACAAGCTCCTACACTCATGATCCTTCCTCACTCTCTGACTGAATACAACCGCTTGACGGGGAAATACGAGTGAGGAAGTGTCGTAGCAAGTGCTACGGCGCTACGAAATTACGAACAGCTACCGTGCGTTGATGTCTTTTACTCGAAGCAATCCAGTTTTGGTTAAATACGCGTTTAATTTGTTATTTCATGAGTAAGTGAGCAGGCAAATGTCGCGTGTTGCAGTATTTAAACCACCAGCCTTCGGCCAGTTCATTTATAATATGACCTTAATAGACATTCACATTTCATATTCTTGTGAACTATAAATGTTTTTTCTTTTGTTGCGCTGCTAAGTACGGATCTTCGTTCTAATGTAGATCGATATTAAAATTAATGTTACATATATAAATCCATGCCAAACATAACCTCATACACAATAGTTGCCATTATTTCGACCAGTAAACATTGATAATAAAATAAATAAATATGAACACAGTACTAATCTTAACTCATTTAGTAAATCTAGATTTTCATTAGGGGCGTTCGTTGACTACATGCGGCGGGCGCGTCGGGCGACGTCGGGTGGCGTCGGGCGGCGTCGGGCGGCGTCGGGGGGCGCTCGTAGTCCGTACGATGGACATGTTCTAGTTCCGCTATTAACGCTCGCCTTTAGTTAAACTCGCCGTCTAGTCTGCAAAACGCACAATGAATTAAAACGTAGCCATCGGAACCATATTGTTTGGCTGGCAGGATTGTGTGAGAATGCGTGCAATGGGAGCAGTTCTTGTCGTGAGTGCGAATGCACATTGTGCATACATGTTGATAATGTTCACGTTTTTCGCTAGGTCGCTGTAGTGTGGGAACTCCACCGGCTCGCCTGTGGGAAGCCTCCAGCTACCTGTACCGGTCTTTCGAAGCAGCACCAATGCGCCTAACACTAACCATTCTTCTTGAGCTGTTTCAATTTCGACATATTATATCAAAAACTACGCACATCCATTAATAACTTTTCATTCGATGAAAGATTTCGTCAATCATGCGAGGTTATTCACTTTCAATAAATTGAAGTTGAAAATCAATAGCAATAAACCCGATGAGCGGCGCATGCAACTCGTGCGCACACGCCGCGCGCACAGAGCGTGACGCAACCCCCAGGGGAGACGCGCGTGAGCGACTGAACTTTGAGATGAACCACGTAACAGGTGAACTTTAATGCATCCACTCACATCTGACAGAGCCGGGCTAGTGATGTGAACACCGCTCGCATTCCCGGCGCATCCGGCGCACTCGGTGCTTGCGCAACACGCACGCGCCGTAGTTGCCACACCGACTTTATTAATAAACTTTATGAACCGTTAACACCTCCACAACATATGCACGACGTTCACTTCTAACCCCGCATAAAGTATTTCATAATGATTTCGTCAAAGAACAACACCTTCTACCGCTCTAACTCTCAGTGTGTTACTCATACTAGTACATTTTGATGTGTATAAGGAATGGATGAATAGTGAGCAATCACGGCCCAACTGATGAACGGCTTTGAGCATAATGAGTTCGGTGCGATCTGAGCACAGGGCGTCAGCTGTCGCCGCCTGTCCTGCTCGGAGCGGGCAGGTCGCGCGGCGCCGCACTGTTCCCGAGCGTCGTGTTGCGCGTCAGTTGCGTCACGCGCTCGCCGATGAACCGCGGCTCCGTTTAGAAAGTACTGAAACTGTTCGTATTATATTTGTATGTAATTGCATCTACTTAACGTTGCATCACGACCCGACAGAAAGTTGCGTCGCCAGTAAAAGGTTACCGTTACGTCTAGCACGCCTTCGAGAGCGTCCCGCTGTGTCCCCCGCCCTCCGCCTTCCCCCACACCCTAGGAGTACGCAGCAGAGGCAGACCGTCAGCTCGCCTGACGCGAACCACCTCCATACAACACCCGTTGTCACCGAAACAAGAGTGTCTGCAGGAACGATATTTTTAACGTGCCCCCTCCCTCGTTATTTCTCCTGCACCAACACGCAGCGCAGCAGTGAACTGTCCCTCCACTGCGCCCACTGAGCACTCTCTTCTCATTTAGTAGCGTCGTACGTTTCACATTGAGTGAGACCCTAGCTTGCTGAACCAGTTGTCTGTTATTTAACAAACTTGTGGACATCGTAAGCTCTTTGTATCGATTGCAAGTAAAAGCCAATGTAGGTGTGAACCTAGAGTGTTCCGAAGTAGTGGCCTGCGAGACGTGGGTACATCGCCGTCTGCTCGCGGCGCGGCGGCGGGCGCGGGGCGCTGTGACGTCACCGGCTCGAGCGGCCCCACAGAGCGGTGGGCGTCGCCGAAGGGCGCTCGAGGACGGTAACATTCTCCGGGTTCGGGGTTTTTCCTTTATGAGTCAGCACCACCACCACCGCCACCGCGCGGTGAAAGGGTGTTGTGCAAAGTGCCCGCAGCTGCGCCCCCTCCCCCCCCCCCTCGCGCTCCCCGCACCACTTGCATGGCCTGCGTTTATAGCCACAAATAAAGTTCACAGTAGGTGCGTACAGCAACGCCTGCTATGTAGCAAGAGATTCGGTTTATTAACCGCTTCATATTTAGCAAATATTTGAATACAAGATCTTTTAGAACGATGCCAGACGACTTTGATTGTACGAGAAACCGTCATTTATTTGACTTATAACATTTTCCTTTTTCAAAAACTACTAAATTCACTGAGTAGGCTCGAGAACAATTAAACATAAAAACAAAAACTGCGCATGCGTCAGGTACAGCTGAGACGGGCACGCGCTTCGCGGACGTGGTCGCCGACCCGCTCATGCAGCCGGCCGCCGCGCGCCGCCACGATCATACGCACTGCACTAAGTGGGTAGTAGCCGCTGGGCAAAGGGCGCGCTGCTGTCGGCGCCGGTGGAGGTTGCCCTCACCGCGTCCGGCGCGCCACACCACGCCGACACGCCACATCGGCGACACCGATGGTCAATAGTTGTGAATGTTTGGGACTGCGCATATGATTGTGCACTTGCCAATTCCATGGATTTTTTTATATTCTTTGACGGAATATCAGTTTGTTACGACGACGCGCAGCTCTTGCAGCTACAGCGATTTAATTGCGACACGACTCAAATCCTAATGCGAATATAATACGACAGAATCGAGGACTCATGATAAACGCCCGTCAATAGCGGCTGAGTGCGAAACTGGACATGTTTGAGACGACCGCCTGAGCTTGCAAAAGCTGAGCGTGTCGCAACGAGCTGACGCAATGTAGTACTAGATAGGAGCAGCTAGTGCGCGTGCGCAGGTACGCGTCACAGAGCGCAGAGTATCAGATGTTCAGTGAGATCGCAGTGGATGAGAGCAAGCAGCTAGCCCCAGAGATGCACTCGCCTGCCAGACGGCGCGTCAATGAGCAAGACGCGAGGGGCCCGGGCCGCGCCGCTTGACGCCGCGCTAACGTTAAACAATATTAATTATTTAAGGTCATAATGTATTGGTATCCATTTCCCGTTTGTTGCACATTCACGAACATAAGGAAGTGTTGTGAGTAATTGTTTTTAAACATAATTTTCCGCCGAAACACAATAATTCGTGGAAACCTTTAAACACGACGTGTGTCACTGCCACCTCGCAAGCACGCACTTTAATTAGTTTATGGACTTCCGCGTAGAGTGGACGGCCGTACTACAACACAAAACGTTTGACTTCATACTACAGCGGATCCCTTCGGCCGCGGGCCTGCTGACCCAGAGAGGGTGACGGCTCACGCTTGCAGCCAGCATCCCGCGCGCCATAGCAACAAACATAAGGCTTCACACGACTACGTGAACTTCATCGTTCAGCGACGCATCCCTACAGTGCGTACAAGACCAACTCATGCGCACGCGACTATGGTCATGAGATAGTTTCCTAGACGAGGTTTACGTCAGAAACATCCTCATCCCACTTGTACGATCCCTTGCTAGACCATACGTTACTTATAGATGAGGAAGGGATGGAATAAACGAAGATAAAGTTCATAATACTAATTATTGTCCCTGATGGTGTGGAAATGACGTGAGTGGCGCGGACCCTTGTGGCGGTAACGAGACCGCCTGGCTGACTTGATAGCACAACGCTAACTGAACTGATTATTATGAGTTAAAACTGCTGAATTGCAGAATGTGCGGTTGCACCGTACACCACTAGACACATACTTGTTTAAATAACATGTGTACCGAGGGGCGAGAGGGTCGCCTACTCACGAACAATTACAGTAATGGCGCTAATGATATCTGTGGACATGCTACTTTTAAATACGGCGAGAATAACGCTAGTGTGCCGCGAGCTAACTCCGGCACTCTGCAGCTCATTACCAGACGACGTGAGGTCGTAATGCACGCGCCACATTGTCGTGCGTCTGACCAGAGCCGGCTGCGCCGACAGTGCACCGGGCGACGCGTGCCACATCTAGCGACACTGGCTGTGTCGAGCGAGCTCAGACAGGTTGGTGCAGCCTCCCGTTCGGAGTCCCTGCCGTGCTCGTCGCTCCACGTTACGTCACGCACACCGTGTGCTGTAATGCTCAGAACATCATACTATACTTCAACAATATTACGAAAAACAAACCCAGCTATCAGATTGTCGCAACTCCGCTGACACACGCCGATGCCGTAATAACTCAAACAGCTATGGAAGCGTTCCGACCGCAGCGCTCACACTTAACCTCATTTGCAATGCTTAAAAAAAAACAAATGGTCTAGTAGTTAAAAACTGGTAGTTGGCAAATAAAACCACTGGAGCGCTATTATTAGTTATTATTTTACAATTAGGGGCGTCGAGTGCGAACCTTCGCGCGCTGAGCGAGGTCGCGGCCTCCACCGTCGCCGCTGTTCCCCTCACCGAGGCACCAACTGTGCAAGCTTAAGATCCGATTTGCTCTCAATCGATCCTCTGCCAAACTAGCTGATTTCGAGACGAACGCGATGTGATAGTGACCACGTGTGGGGCGCGTCGCGTGTCCGGGCGGTGCGCGCGCGGCGCCGGCGCAGCCTGTCATTACGCGCGCATTACGTGCACCACGACACACACACATGTCGCACTCGAGGAAGATCTCCGTTCCCACAGACTCGCTGTTTGTACTCGTATCAGTACTATACAAACATTTACTATCGTAGTATGTACATTCTTTAGGTCGTGGCTGTGCACCGTTCTCACGTTGCTATCTATTCTGAAGCGCCTCACAGACTGTCCGACGCAACGTTCCACGCTATCATTTGGGAGCGGATGACCGCAGTGGGCCAACCAGGAAGCTCGATATGATCGTTCGGCGTGAAGCGCACACGGCGAGGCTCGCTAGTTGCGCCACGCGGCGGCGCCCAATTTGCCGGCGCACAACACTCGTCACTTTCGCAAATATTACGTGCACGCGCCGGGAGCGGGACGCGGAACTGGCCGCCATTGTGCACAATGCCAGCATTCTCCACAATCAGAGTAATTGTGATCATTACACGTTATTAGATGTTGTCACATAGCTCCGTGACGAGCTGTTCCGCGCGCATTCCTAGACTCACATAAAACTGAGAATGTTCCGAGGAGTGCAATCTTGCATCAAGAGCTACTCACCGCCCCCGACACATGGCACGCTGCGAGCCGCGCGCGGGCGCGTCGGGCCGCGTCGGGTCGCGTCGGGCGGCGCGAGCCGTCGCTCCGGTGCCACTTACATAACGATAAAGCGATAAAGGCATCACGTACGAAATAATAACCGGCTCCACTAGTTATTGCACTGTTAAGTATTCTTACGAGAGGAAATAATGCTCAAACTGTGTTGCATATCATTACATTATGTGCGCACTCTCGGATCACTTGTAATTGTCGTTGCTCAACATAACGAGTAGGTCTGCGAGCTGCCGAAATCAGTCAATGACTGCGGGTGACCCGGATCTTTGTCGCCGTCATGTACGCACACGTGGCCCCATTAGTGTGTCAGTGGGCTGCGGACACGGCTCCGTCAAGCGACGCGGAGACATCGTGCGGTAGATCATCCGTCACAAGCGTTCCCATAGTGAAGCCCCTCATTGCGGATCACGAACGCGCACAAAGTTCGCGGCCGCCGCGCATCGCGCACGAGTACTTTACTTCTTCCACATCTTTTATTTTAAGATGAGCGTATAAAAGAATAAAGGACCGAAGATAATTTGCGCAATTTTGAAAGCAAAACAAAACCTTACAGTTTTATACTAACTCTCAGGCGGGTGGCCTCACTACAAATAAAATCTGTTTTATAGACATGAACGCGGAAGAGTCGTGTTGCGCTGTTTGTGGCAGAGAGAGAACCGCTAACGTGCGAAACTGATCGCAAGATCAGTTCGCTAAAACTGCACTTAAACTGAGAGTCGAATTAATTACACATTCCTCGCCGGTAATATAATAATTCTAGGCCAATGTATTATTTATTGTGTGCTATTATTGTATGAGCCATTAATTTAGCAATATAGCTATATTGATAGATGATGACAGACAGCAGCAAATTGATAGATATTAACTGCCTATAATTGAGGATCTCGGTTTTAAATCGATTCAAAATAATGAGGTCCGATAGGGGCAGCTGCGCTACGAATGGCAGGCAATAGCGAGCGGTTGTTAGTGCAATCATACCGGCGCGTGGACGAGGCGAGTGGTGACGCTGTGCCGGCACGCTGATGTCGATCTGGCAGACGTAATGTCGCCGGCTCGCCGCCCGCTAGGCCTGCACTCCCCACATGTACCCACACGGGCGCGCCGCCCTCGCCTCCACAGCACCCGGTACGTCACCTCACACTGTCAGACAGTCCACATTCCTCCGCAAATAGTCCGTGGTCTATTCAGTGCATCACGCGTCGCCAAGGATGGCTCGTAGCACATCCCGTAGCAGTGCTACGCGCTACGCGCTACGCCGCGCTACATGCGCTCGCGCAACTAAACACACTTTATGTAAATGAGCTTGATTAAAAGTTGTGCAAACTGCCAGTTTTGCTATCTGTTTATTAATTAATAGAATTAATTATATGGTATTTCTTAAGATACTCAAAAGAATTATCGCATAGTCAAATAAAATTAATCAATTTGAGCGCTTTCGTAATGCTAATAAAAATGTAAAACCTTGTCATTAATCGAATATAATGCAAGATTGCTGGGTGACCGCCACCGACACCCGTCTCCCGGCAGAGGGCGCCACTCGCTGAGCTCTGTACACTTTCACGTGTTTATTGAACCACGTGCCGTTTATTGATCTTTCGCAACGTGTACTGCTGACTACTATTAACTATTGAATTGCTCTCATTTGCTAATCAATTGAAGCTATCACCAGTTGTGAGTTTAATAATAGGGAAATAAAAAATGCTGGTACACATCTTACATCACACGATGACCGCTGACACGTGAGGCGCGCCGCTGGCGGACAGCGCGTGCTCGCGAGCACACAATCGATCAATTACACGACATAATTGCTCTCCCGAGATTATAGCTCGCTCGCGACGCGCGTCTGTCGCCCAGCACGTGTCGCGCGCGCCGCACTCTCACATCCCGACAGTATAGTCCACTGCTGGTGCGTTTTGCTACCTACTACATTATATTCGCTGTTACCGAAACCGAGTGTAATAAATCATATTTTGATGTTTCTTAATAAACGTGTGAATATTATTATGTAATTTTACATTTGACCGTGATCTGACATCCCATTTCAAACACTTAATGCTTAAATCAACAGTTACCAATCGACCTCGAGCTCATGCAGACGATACATTCTAATCAGCTGTTGAGATCAGCCGCTCGCCTCTTGAGATGTGAACAGAAGCTTGATCAAATAAAACCAAAGGCTGTCACTCTTGGGGTAGGAACCATTGAAATTAGATCACCGCGAGATTAACTCTAATGTCCAAACGGAAGCTGGCGCAACGTCCGCCGCCGCGCTCTGGCGACGGACTCGTATCGCCGTGTTGTGATCGGCGATCGGTTGCGTCGTGTCGGTCGCGCCGTGTGTGATCGTGTCGCGTCGCGTCATATCGGCTGCACGACTGACACTTCCGCCCGTGGTGTCGGCACCTCCCGCCTGCGCAATGCTTGCCTCACCGCAGATCATTTCTTGAGCTCGTACAATCTGGTGCCCGCGTGAAATGCATCGCTTTGCGACAGGCGCTGCGACGTGCGACGTTAAACAGCACTAACAACCGACTCGGCGCCGCCTGGCCGAACTATAATTACTCGTGTAAGTAGTACTTACCTACCGAGTGCTGCAGTCGACTCTGCAAGCATCTCACCGAGTAAACCGCTCCGCCCTGCGCGACGCACTTGATCCACTTTTGGTAATTCCGCCGCTTGGCAAGGCTGCCGATAACTTCGACATCAGCCGGAATGGAACTAATTTCCATAATGTGAAGTGTTGAGCAAGTTTGACCGCGCTTACGAAATATCATATCATACATTTAAAATGCAAATGTTACACAGTGTCGGTGTGACCTAATAAATAGAACTGCTTCAACTTGAGACTTCAAGCAGTCATTATGTTGTACATTTATTTTATTAAATCAAGAAAAAGCCGTGTTATTGGGTTTCATATTCATGTCATGTTTTGACATTTTTCCTTAAAAAATGGCAGTAACAGCAGACTCGTAAAGCGTGCCCTTTAAAATAGTGAATGGTTTCGCAAAGTGTGCGAGAGCGACTCATTGCTGAGCATATCCTTTCAGGAATACTTGGAGGTCAACTGCAACATTTCCTTGAGGCGGAGTTGTTGACTCGTACAGTCACTGCGCCTTATACGTTAACACGTAAGGCGACCAATGCCAGGTGTCCCACTACTTGCACAATACCAAGCCGATGTCCGCTTTCCTCGAGTGAGTGTCGCCAGCCCGGCAGGCGGCGCGGGCGCACCACGCGGCGGGAACCACTTGCGACACCAGCGGCCTGCTCGCGACCTATATACGATGAGCATCTAGTCCTGTTCTGCCTACGTGAAGCCTATCATTTTAAATTTACAATGTTCGTGGAGATAATACTCATAATAGATCTTGAGAGCCCTCATCAAGGTCGCTTGTAATTCAAATTAAGATAAATTATAGTGTGTGCGGCGCTGACCGACGACCACTAACGTTAGATAAATGGACAGATACGTGTAATTATAATGATACGTTCACAAAGTGCGCACGGCACGAAGTTGTTTCAACATTTCAAAGCAGTATTCTTTACAAAATAATTGCATACTTAAGATTAGCTAGTTTGAAGCTCGTTACAAAGTATCCAACGTTATTACGATGGTACTTTACCGTCATTACTTGAAGCAACAGCTATTAAGGCTCGCGCACACACGCGACCGGGCGGCGCGCGGCGCGCTCCACGCTGTGCGGGAGCCCTAGGTCGCGACCTCGGCCGCCGCGCTTGCACAAAGCCTTTGGCTCCCGACACGCGCTTACTAGTTTCGCCTGAACCTCGAACACTTAGAGAGTGTGCCCAGCCGCCTGCCGACTGCCCAGCAGCAGCGTGTTGCAACAATTGATTACTGTCGGTGGTAATGCACCGCCCGCTCCCCGCGCCCCGCGCTTCTGTTTCGTATCATAAGGACGCGCCCTTGCCGCGTCCGCATTACGCACTACTTCCTGCCGAATTTATGATATTAGGTATAATCAAACTTAACATTCAAAATTTCAAGCAGTCGTGAAACTAATCATAAACGTAGTATACATGGTAGCATACATAAACTGCTTTTTAGGAATTTAATTGCATTTTTAGGAGCTAATTTCAGCATCTTGTGACGCAATCGTTAAGACGCACACGCACACAGCACCCACCGCGCTTACGACTGCGGTCGAGTTACGGCTAGTATCGTCCGCCGGAATTGTCGCACCTTACTCGTTTCCCAACTCAAGTACATTTTATGTCGATACTATATTCCTAATACCTATTGTCTACACTTAACTGTACATAGATATGTTTAGGTGACGCTTACTTTGAAAACAAGCAGGAATGTGAAGCAGTGCATTATGTTGTTGTCGCAGCGCCGCGCGCCGCGCTCACAGACTCAGCGCAGCGGTAGGTAGGTGGCAGCGCGCGCGTGAGACACGCCGCCATCGATAGCTATTCTCACAGAATCGATTGCTTAACAGTTCTCTCACGGTGTTTTTCTATTCATATATGAGGTGATGATTAGAATTTGTTTTATTTAGAATTATTGACATGATGAATGTTTTTATAAGTTCGCAACGAGCGATTAGTTGTCAGCTCGCGGGCAGAGCAGAGGTCGCGCTGTGCGGTGCAACCTGACGCGCCCTGCATACACAACCAGCGCTTACAGAACCACCACACGCACACACACACACACACACACCGTCGTGCGGGGCTCTCTACCGAGCTGCGGCTGTAGCTTGTTCTATGTTTGTGATGTTATAATTCGGGGTGCGCTGGTCCTCTCGCTTGCTGTCGTTCTGACACCGAAGCTATTGAGTAGGACGAGCGGGACACCAGCGCCACCCCGGCGGAACTGTCAACTAACCTTGTGATTGTGCCGCAGGTCCCAACAGACAGTTTGCAACGGTGAGATCGAACAGGAAGTGTGTGCTAGTCGAGACCAGTGATACAACAGAATGAGGACGTCCGTGTACATAGTAGCGCTGTGCGCGCTGGTGGCTGCCCACGCGGCGCCGGCGCCCGAGCCCGCGCCCGAGGCGGCGCCGGCGCCCGCCGCGCTGCCCGACCCCAGCGCCGACGACCGACCCGAGATCATCGAGATCATCGCGCCCGCCGCCAGCGCACAGGTAACCACCATTTTAAGTTCCTCCACCACCAGTTCATCACAAAACAGAAGGAGATGAGAGCTGCGTCTCATTACAAGGCGATGAATATCGTTAGCCAGACGTCCTCATTGCGCGCCGGTGCATGCACAAGAAACGATCGCCTCTACAGCCTATGAGCGGTACAATCGCAACTCAACGTAACGAGAGACGCGGTGAGGGGTGAGGGACGGGTCAGCGCCTCGCGTGACCCTAATTAGATATAAAACTGAGATCCATCAATAATATAATTACGTAATTGCATTGCTTTGTTTGCGACGAGACCCTTAACGTTGGTAATAATGAACGATTTGTCTGTCTGCCCACGCCGAGGCTGCGACTTTTCGACACAGATGAGGTCGAAGAGGCCACAGCGGCGCGTCGCAAGCACGCGACTCTTTGGCACCTGAACGTCCTTATGTCCTTATAGCATAAATGATAGCATTCCCATAAAAAACTGCCGTGTAATGTGCCCTGCGTCGTGTTACAGGAGACGCTGGCGACCCTGAACCTAGGTGCGCCGGGCTCTGAGCTCAGCGAGAGGAACAAGCGCACCATCGGCATCCTGCGCCAACTGTTCCCTTCTCTCACGCAGGTATGACGCGCAGGCTCCGGTCGCCTCCTGAAAAACTTAGTGCCACTAGGTGCCACTAACCACCAGTAGTTAGATCCCCTCCACTAACACAGGAACTGACCTGGCCCCTCGGAGCCCATCTGAGCAGTCGAGCAGGTGGCGGCGAGGCCGGTCCGCTGGTCGCGTGCGGCGTCGTGTGTGTTGTGTGGTCGCAGCGGCGACGCTAAGGCCGGTGTATGTTCTAGATAATCGAACAGAAGGTACAACAACTAACGAGCATGGTGCTGACGACGCTGGGCCCCGTGGTGCTGCGCCTGTTCCTGGGCGGCCGCAACAACGGCGGCAACACCGGCGGCGGCACCGTGGAGCTCGACGACGACGACGATGACGATGACGACGAGCCCGTCAGCAGCACCAGCAGCACCACCGCCGCGGCGCCTGTCGCCGGCTTGCGGCGCCGGCGTGCGCTGCTCATCCTGCCGGTATGACCTGGACTATGCGCACTCTCAGCCTGCCCGGAGACGGCAGAGCGGGCGCGCGCAGACCGCGCGCCTCCATCGTCATCGTCATCGCATCGTCACCGTCACTCACGCATGGCCACGTCACGTCACTAACTATCACCTCCTCTCACCATGGCCGCCTCTCACCCTCGCTCCCTTGCAGAACGCCATCGCGGAGGAGAACCAGCTGCTGTCGGGCGCCGAGTCGCAGCAGGCGGAGGTGCGCGTCGCGTTCGGCGAGGGAGCGCCTGCGGACCAGCAGGTGGCCGCCAGCGACGACCAGCAGACGGCCGCGCAGACCAACGCCGCCAGCATCGACGAGATCACGCTGGACGACGCGGACAACAGCGAAGAAAATAGAAACAAGAGGTGAGCCTCGGAGCGGCCCTTACTCTTTAGCATATATGTAATTTTACGCAAATAATTTATATTTTAAATATTATTCGTCTATGTAAGTATAGTGACTTTTTAACCCAAAGGTTGACAGGTAGAGTGCCATGTTGCATTTATTTCGTCAGTTTGCGGAATTAATGTACTTAAAGTTAAACAAATATTTTACTTTGGCTGTCTTCCCAGGCCAGCCAGTCCGTAACCGATACGTTCCGTATCCCAAGGTTAAATGATTTCAGAACCTTTTGAAACCGAATGCCTGACACTGGTGATATGAATACATTACCGTGACTAATCGATCCATTGAGCCGCTTGCCGGAGCAGCGCGGAGTACTGTGGCAGGTTGCGTTACTTCGCTTAGAGCTCGCTGCTCGCGGTGAGAGCTGCTATTGTAGCTTTTTGCGACCATGTTCGCACGTTTCGATTTAGTTTCGCGCGGCGCACGAACATGCAACTGTTCCGGCGGCTCCTCCGGCCGCAGCTATGCTCTGATGCTAACGAGCCGAATGTTCCAGGTTCCTGAGCTTCGGCGGCGGCGCCGGCGGCGGCTCCGGCGGCGGTTCGGGCAACTTCCTCTTCGACATCGTCAGGGTAAGACGCCTCACTCGTCATATCACATTATTAACATATAACTTTTCCGCCATAACATTCACTGATAACACTTTTATACAATTAGCATTACACAAAAACATCAAGAATTCTGTAATATTCGCCGCGGATAAGTGGACTGCAGTGCGCAGTGCGTGCGCGAGGGTTGCGCGACAGATGTGCGACAATTGCGAGTGAGAAGGTTTGTTTTGCAGCGCGCTCCGGAGGCGATGGCTCGCGCGGCCGGCACGGCGTTCCGTCTGTTCGCCGGCACGGACTCGCTAAACGTGGGCCTGACCGCCTCGCACACCGCCACCCTGGACCCTAACGACCCACAAGTATACACACCACATTCTGCACCATACATAGATGACACACGCCAGAACGTAGACACGTCGCACTACGGTGCCCTGCCGGGTTCTGCTACGCCCGGGTACGAAGCGCACCAACAAGTTGTTGTTCCGCTTGGTCCGCGGGGGTCGCGCGGAGCGTCGCCTGGACGCCGTAGTGCGAGTGACTCAGCTCGTAGAACATAGCTAGTCGACGACTTAGAACACAGTAGTGACAGTAGTAACCGTTGACTCACCCACCCCAATCCATCTATATCCGTGATACCATCCCTTATTGTCCCTCCTCAGTTAGTTAGCCTGCACATACAGATAACGTAGGTAATACTAACTCGTAGCGCATAAGATAAGCGATGTCTCGTAGCCGCAGCGACTCGTCGGCGTGGCATTAGCGTGTCGTCGGCGTTGCAGCGCGCCATTCTTGTAGTTTGTTTAGTAAATTAACATCGTTGTCAGCTCAACGGGGAATATTTGGGGAAGGTTGATGAATGTCACTTGCTTTCAGAGGCTTTCTGCGGGACGCGCAGGAGACCCGGCTCGTGGACGACATGTTGTACATACACCGTAGTCACCGCCTCCGCTCGGCAGCGCCACAGACGCTACAATACCTTGCCCCCACAGACACTACACTGGTCGCTCGGCGCTCACGCAATGCTCAATATTTGTTGTAAGAATTAAATATTTAAGCGGACGTTACAGCTCCAAAGAAAAGGTCAAATTCTTTGTACCAAAGCAAGCATTGCGTGTTGTCGACGAGATATCTGTGGACAATGTAGGACGGCAAATCTGTGGCAGCCGCGAGATCGACTGTTGTATTAACGTGTGTTATGTTGTGTTGCAGCTGGTAGCCGGCTCGTCCTCAGGCGCGTCGGGAGGCGACGCGGGCGCCGGCGACGGAGAAGACGCCGGCGCCGCCAAGGGCGACAACCTCACGGAGGGCGTGCCCGGCCCCATCACGAGGCTGTTCATCATCGCTAACCGCGGGATCGCCAACCTCATCCAGGACCTTATCCTGCGTATCGCGCAGACCTCCGAAAGAATAGTCAACTTCAAGGCGCGACTGATCA
Organism: Hecatera dysodea; assembly: GCA_905332915.2. Lineage (NCBI taxonomy): Eukaryota > Metazoa > Arthropoda > Insecta > Lepidoptera > Noctuidae > Hecatera > Hecatera dysodea. The sequence goes on along the minus strand of HG995309.1, from coordinate 18,187,475 downwards.
CGTCCATCATTTAATGCGCAGGCATGTAGAACAATATCCTAGTGTAGGTAGTAGTGTAGAGGCCCGGCGCGGGCCTGGCGCCGGAGGGGCCTGCGCCGCGAGCGCGCGCGCCGCGTGACGTCACGTCGCGCCGGGCGGGGCGCGCGGGGCGGCGGCGTGGCGCGGCCCGCGGGCCGCCCGGCGCCGCCGCCGTTCCTGCTCAAGCTTTTTTTATACCGCGATATTCTCGATTCGTTTTAACGTTTGTAAATATGTATTATAGGCGGAATTTGTATAAAATAAATAAATAGTTAAATTATTATCATCTTTTACTTTTACAAATTTTCTCTCAGCTCGTCGACGACGGTAACTCAATCCCGACTTAAACATGAACAACTTCATTGAACCAAGCGTTAAAATTCTTCCATACCAATTTTAACACCCTCTCATCCCCCTTGGGGGTAAGTATTTAAAAACTTTATACTTAATGGTATTAGGTATTTATTTAGGTTAATATTCTTACCAAGTTTCTAGGTTATAAACACTTAGAATAATATTATCCTATACAAACTTTAACATCTCCTAAAGGAGTAGTTTTGAAAAACTAATAGTGAAACCTTCTTTTTTAATTCAATTAGGTCAAAATTAGTGTTAATGAATAAGTTCAAATATAACAAATAAGATAAAGATAAGATGTTACATACGAACTTCCGTCCCCTACTTCACCTCCTCGTCCTTCCTTCTCTGCTCAATTCTTTCTTAGTCAGTCGACAAACTACCTCCATGCCAAATTTCATCTTAATACGTCAAGCGGCTTTTAACCGACTTCGAAAAAAGGAGGAGGTTCTCAAGTCGACTGTATTTTTTTTTGTGTGTGTTACTTCATAACTTTATACTGGCTGTACCGATTTTGAGGATTCTTTTTATTCGAAAGCTGGTGCTTGTCATGTGATCCAATTTAAATTTGAGTGAGATCTGACGACTAGTATTTGAGTAATCGCTAATAATGTGTGGCTTCAACTACTGTATACCTACGTTGCTGATTTTTCATTCTCTCATTGTCGATGTAAAATGAAAAAAATAAATAACTGTATACGATGGTTTGGAAGAGCATCTTAATATTTCGAGGTGGTCGGTTTCTATATAGACACTCACTCTCTTCACCAACAAGATCTGATGAAGAACCGAGATAGGAAACAGAATCTCTCTTCAATAAATAATAGCAAATCTTCCGGGATTGCTAATGATAAATTATATTTATTTTTTAAGTAGGTTAAATATGACACTTACCTACACGTCAAATATTTCTGGTAATTTTAAGCTAGATGAAGCCGGAAGCTGAAATCGCATGTCTGTTTATTGTCTAGACCAGTGAAAAATAGAAAAACTTTTTAGAAAAAAATAAAACCGACTTCTAAACAAAAACAAAAAGTATAAAATATCTTTAATTTCGGAAGTCGGTGTTAAAGAACGAAGAAACAACCAAAATCTTATTTTTTTTCCTTTCTATATTTCATTATTAGTGCCTACACCCTACAGCACGCCCCACGAGCGGCAGCCGTGGAACAAGGTTGCGCACCAGTTAAAGAAACTCTTGTTGAGAGGCGACTGTTATAATAAAATCAGTTTGTGTTCATTTTGGCCACCAACCACATCAGTTACGAGTTGTAGCTGTTAAAAAATGAATCCAGCATTTTAGCTATGCATCCGACGACGACGCGGCGGTGCGCCGGCGCGCTGGCGGAGCGGGGCAGGCGAGGCGGCACGGCGGCGCGCCGCGTGTCGGCGGCGGGCAGCAGGCGCGGGACGCGCGCCGCCTGCGTCAGCGGGTGCGCCAGGCGCCTGTCCAATATATGCTGGGCCACTCTTTTAAACTGGATATACTGACTAAACTCACTGCAATTTGAATATTAGGATGAATTTTACTTCAAACGATAAGAGTTAGCACAGGGAGCAAGGGAATCAGTTTGTCGGTATTTGGGAAGATGACTTGGAAAGAAAGGTGAATAATCAGAAAAGGATTTGTGCTATAAATTGTGTGATTGTGACCAGCCAGTAGATGTCCAAAAAGGCTCGGCTCGCTAATCCCAACAGTGTCCTGGTGCCTATGTCGGGGCCATATTACAGAATTGACCACTTTGCCAACCATTTTATGAAATGGTTGTATTTCACGAAATGGAAAATACTCGCTAAAACACCAAAACATCATGATATGGTCTGGCCAGATCAATGAATAACTCAACGTTTGTCGATATCAATAGCTACGAATCGCTTTACGGAGGCAAAAGTTCTCGCGTCGCTGCATCGGTGGCGCAAGGACGCACAGGCGCGCGGCAAGCGATGATGCATCGACACATCGAGCTCCATCAGTCGCAGCTGCTCGAGGCCCTGGTGGTGGAATGGCGGGACCGGCTCTGACGCCGTTCCGCCAGCCTCGTCACTATCGAGGCCCTTCGGCCGGTGCTACCTTTGGATCGGGAGAAGGCATGGCTCCCTGTTGTTTCGTGCGACGCAAGTCCTCTCGAGGCATGGCTGCTTCGGGAGGTTCCTATGTCACATAGGCAGGGAGCTGGACGCTCGGCGACACCATTGCGCCAAATGTCTGGAATGTGTGGGAGCAGACGGTGCGGCATACGCTAGTAGAGTATGCCGCTTGGGATGAGCCGCGCCGTGCCCTCATCTCTGGGCAGTAAACTCTCGCTGCCGGCCGTAGTCTAATCTATGGTCAGCGGCGAGGAATATTAAGACGGGGTGGTCTCCTTCTGCGAAACAGTTATCGCGCAGCAGGAGGCTGCGCAAAGGGAAAGGGAGATCCCGATCTCTCTCCCGACCCGCAGCATGCGTAGCGGGCGTCGGAGGAGAGCATTCGCTGCCCTCTTCCGGCTCCCCTTACTGGATCCAGGGTCCCCATTCATCCGGATCCAAGGTGATTGTAAGATTTCGGAGGCCATTTCATGAAATACGACTATTTCTTGAAATTTTCGGCCACTTCACGAAACGTCCAATTCTATGATATTGGCCGCGACACAAGTAGGGAAGTGAACGTTGGATGTGGCAAAAAGACATTATTCTGGGAGTAGAATAAATGCTGCAAAGCTTAGACAGTTTATTCATGCTTAAAGGATGAATTAAAGGCGACTTAGACAAGAGTGAAAACGCTGGAAGGGGACGCTCTAGAGTAGAACACATCTATACTAATATTATAAAGCTGAAGAGTTTGTTTGTTTGTTTGAACGCGCTAATCTCAGGAACTACTGGTTCGAATTGAAAAATTCTTTTTGGGTTGAATAGACCATTTATCGAGGAAGGCTTTAGGCTATATATCATCACGCTTAAGCCAATAGGAGCGGAGCAGCGATAAAGAATGTTTTAAAATCGGGGATTCCACGGGGACGAAGTCGCGGGCAGCAGCTAGTATACGGATATATACGAATTTGATCTCAACACCACCTTTGGCTGACTATTAGAAGGCACAGCACAAGGCATTAAATCCGCCTTTGTAGCTATTTGCATAAACTTATACATAAATACACAAATCCTAGTGGTGTTGTCATGTCGAAAACTCAAGTAGCGTAGGTAGTGCTCGGGTAGTGCTCGCAAACGGCGTGCGTGTATGACCAGATATCGCTGCTTCAATTCAAAAGTAAGTATCTACTACTTACATATAAAAAAAAAACTGCAAAAATATTTTTCTTGCAAAAATACAAAATGTAGGTAATACATCCTTAGAGAAAGTACCCTTTGAATCCATCACATTTATATACCTATTTAAAAAAGACACCCATTGAAACGACCATATTTTGAGTTGCGCGTCGACACCCAAACTGTAACACGTTATCTTGTGCAAAAATGCCATATGTCGAAATTTAAATCAGTGCTATTCATTCATTTTACATACCATATTTCAAAACTGATTGTTTTGCACAGAAAAAAATACATAGGTATACCTAAATGAACATTATTTTTTTGTTTTAGAAACTTATTAGAGTTAGACAGTGTAGGTATTCGTTTTGCATTTAGGTTATTAAATATGAAATACGTTATTTTAAAATAGTTTATTTTGAATGTAAAAAAAAACATGATCTTTCTATTATTATCATTTCAAATCAAAATGGCCTTATTCAGGAATACCTACACTCGTTTTATTTTATTTTTACAGAGTTGTTTAATTAATGCATAAGTTCATCGACAAGGGGCTACAACAGTGTCAACATCAACGGTGCCTACCTGTCTCACTTTAGATTTGCAGATAACCTTATGGTTTTGGTTGAAAACTTCCAGGACCTCCAGAAAATGCTTAGTTGATGTGTCTTTCAATGTAGGCCTTATTTATTTTATTTTTCTCAGAAATCAATTGACTTCTTCCGCTCTGGGTGGAGCAGAAGGGAGTGTCAGACTCAAAATGACTAAAACCCACCCGTGTTCCTCTTAACGCCCTGTAAGTTTTAGGGCCGCGTTGACTCTTTCGAACCAATTCCTGTACCCTAGCATGCACTGATCCTATGGGGCCCCGTCTTCTTTGCTGAGATCCCTTTGAGACAATAACTTATACATACTAATAAAGATTTATTACAATCTTACTTAGTCTGCAATATGCCGACGACAGCGACAACGATTTATTTAGTCAAAAATGTTTGGGATTGACCCCAGGACATTTCGGTAGTGAAAGTCAATCATAATTTTTACGAAGCTATAGCTGACTAGCAACGCCCCGCGGTTTCACCCGCATTGTTCCCATTTCCATGGCAATACGGGGATAAAATAAAGCATAATTATGTTACTCAGAGTGAATGTAGCTTCTAATGGTGAAAGAATTTTTAAAATCGGCACAGTTGTTTTTGAGTTTATTGAATACGACGCGCCGTCGACCCGGGCCTAGTTGTTATCGGACAGCAAGTCACACATAGTCGCGGGGGTGCGAGGCGCGGTCTGCCTTCTCCTTCGCCAGCGACGCCAGCATTACTGTTTCGCAGAAGGAGGTGACCACTTCCCTTGCCTCCTTACTCCGGACCATGGATTGAACCAAGGTCGGAAGCGAGAGGTCGCCGCCGCCTCGACGAGGACGAAGCGTTGCTCCACCTAAGAGGGCAGACCTCGTGTCCGCCCACTGAATCTGAAACAGGTACCTCTCGAAACATCCGTATCCGGTGAGAACCTGCGTCAGGCGAAAGGTGAGGACGCCGTAACGCCACTTCAACCACTCCTTAAAGTACGTGTCGCCACAATGTATGTGTGTGGTGTGCCATTCAAAGTAGGCCTGAAGATGAAAATGGACAAGACGAAGGTTATGGCAAATATCTCCAGTAATATAAATTGTCCCGGTAAAAGTGGAAGTGTTGGAGATAGTTGACAAATATAAAATCAGCAAACGGAGGTCTCCAGAAGAATACACCCGCTTATAGTAAATTGGACGATATTTTAATGTCAACCAAAATTTCCTCAATGTCTGAAGGCCCGCCTCTATAGATAACCAGTGTGTTCTGTCTACCATGACCTACGATACCAAGACTTCGACGCTCATGCAGGAGACTATGCACAGGCTGAAAGTTGCAAAGAGAGCCATGGGGCGTATCATACTTGGCATTCGGCAAACGCCGATATCCGAAAACGAACGGAAGTTTTCGACAGCGGAAAACGTATAACGGAATTGAAATGGAGCTGGGCAGGACACCTGGCGAGGCGTAGTGATGATAGGTGAAGTAGGGCGGTGATCTATTAGCGTCCGCGGACTGGGAGAAGAAGTATGGATCGTCTGGCAGCGAGATGGGAAGACGACATTGTTGCTATCGCGGGTGCAGCTTGGATGAGCTGGTATAGGAACGTGGAGATTGGCATAAAAAGGCCTATGCTCAGCTGTGGGCAAATTGGGCTGTGGGTGATCACACGTTATAACAAAGTTTATATTAAAAACGATTGTATTTGTGGTCTCATAAGTGTTACTAATTGCATATATAGTATTACTAGCGACCCGCCCGCCCCGGCTTCGCACGGGTGCAATGTTGATATTAAATTTCTGCTATATTATGCATGTAGTAGGTACCTATACATATAAACCTTCCTCTTGAATCACTCTATCTATAAAAAAACCGCATCAAAATCCGTTGCGTAGTTTTAAAGATCTAAGCATACATAGGGACAGACAGCGGGAAGCGACTTTGTTTTATAGGCACTATGTAGTGATAATTCAAAGATAACATAGTAATTGTTATTGTTGATTTTAAAGTTAAGAGTATGATAATAAAGAATTTTGTTCATAAGTTTTTTTTTTGTTTGTAGCGTCTTTGTTTTATTATAAATTTTGTGGCTTCTTAGAGCTATGCGTCATTGTAGACCCTGTTTGGGCACAGCAATTAGTTAGGTAATAATCAGTTATGAAAGATTGAATTGAAGCAGCGATAAGTATATGAACGTTCAATTATTATGAGAATCTAAGGTACCTAGGTATAGATGGAAATGAGCAATTTCAAGGTCACCATCTCGCTTCTAACTGGTGATTGTGTCTTAGATAATGTACCTATGTTACAATCATAATTATGTATGTTAGGTAGGTACCTACTATCTGATGTAATATAAATTAATGTCTACTTATTTAATATAAATGGGAACAATACCGGCATGCGCCATCTGATATCCTTTGGAAAATGAAATTGCTCATACAGATATATAATAATACAAAATAAATCACTAAAAAATTATAAAAATCATAAGTAAATTCATTTTTGTTCGATCAAAACAGTTGTCCAAATTAATGATTTTCTCTATTTTACAACATGTCATATCACACCTGAAACGCCATCAACTTCAAAACAAAGTACTTTTGTTTTATTTGATGAAGGTCAATCATCGTCAGAAAATGCAAAAAAGCGATTTGTACTTAATTGTGTTAGTCGATTTCCAGTCGTAGATTCAACTAACTAGATGACAGTGACAGAGTAAACGGTTGACATTAAACGGTAACTTGACTCATACGATGCTGTCATTGCTGTCATCAGAGCAATACTAACGAAAGGAAATGATAGTTTTGTTTTGGTCGTCCGTGGTCTATCCCAAAAAGTGCCTAACTATCTTATTGGCCAAATAAACCAATGAAATAATATAAAGAAGAAATAAATGATTGAATATGGCGCTGTACGAAGGTATAGCGTTAATACAAGAAAAGCAGGCCGTCGTGTTGGACCTCGGCACTGACTACACCAAGTAAGTTGGTTTACCGAACGTTTTTATTCCGTTTTCGCGTCCCTTTTTCCTTCCTTCAAGTCTATTTATTTATTTATTGACCTTACATCGATCTTTACCGGTTTTATTTTACCCCAATGCGATAAATGCGCTTATCTTAAACTACTACTAACACCTACCTATAATAAATAATGCATTCCATGTGAATTCAGCCGGTGTACAACAAAATAAGTCTCATTAGCAATCAGGTTGAGCGTGCGAAGTGCAAACGTCAGCGGCGCCTCTCTTAAAAGGTTGGGCCGAGTGCACGGCTCCACCAGCATAAAATGTACAGCAGTGTAAACCGTTCTACTTTGATGACGCCAAGTTGTAAATAAAGCTGAGGGGTCCAGACTTGTGATGTGTTTTGTTTAAAGATGCCAAAAGCTCCGTTGTTAGCCAGCTTGAGAACTATTTACATGGTTTTACACATATTTATAGAATGTAGGAGTTACCTTCACTACATAGTATAAAACAAAGTCACTTTCCGCTGTCTGTCTATCCCTATGTATGCTTACTGCTTAGATCTTTAAACTATGCAGTGGATTTTCAGATCATATATATGTATAGGAGGCCCTTAAATATTGTTCTTATTTTGTTTCTTTTTTAAGTACCTATTTGTTGTTACAGCAGAAGTAGAAAAATATCATGTGTAAAAATTGTAACTTACTATCATGGTTCATGAGATACAGCCTGGTGATAGACGAACAGACAGTGGAGTCTTAGTAATATTGCATATCAGTTTTGAAAATACTGTATATCTTCGAAATGGTTATATATTATACAATTATTTTTTAGGATTACTTTTTATTTGTTATACAACTTGCAACAACACAAAAAAAAAAGGTTACACAGGGCACTGACTGTCACCTCACCTGCGTAAAATGCCACCCAGCCAGATACCTTGAGTCAATGTGATTTTTAATTTTTTACTACTTAAAATTAATTAAGGATACTGTATTACTTACCAGTAATATACCCAAATTTAATCTATTCTCCAAAACAATTATTTTTTACGATATAAAAGATTTAGAAAAGGTCCAGGCTAAATAATACACAGATCGATGTTCTAGGTGGGTAACTATCTAAACATACCAAAACTCCTCCGTGCCATGAAAAAGACGTTGATCCCAGCTGTCATTTGAAGATCCTTGGCAGTCATTATGAATGTCAGGAGTCTGTTAATCTGACACCAGTCTTGCCAAGAAGTACCATGCTACCCAGTTAATAGTTAAAATACTGGTATTCAGCTGAATCCGGGTTAACCGGTAGCTGACCCAAATATAGTTTGCAAAAGGCTCGGCAAATGATGAGCACTTTTGTCTCGTCGTAAGTCGCGACGGGCTTATCACGATGCATCGGCCCTGCCCGCGGGTGCTAAGTCTTTGAGACCTGGGAGTGACCCTTGGCAATGCTATGCATAGTCTATGTATAGTCTTAAACCTGGAGAAAGCTGTGAACCTCTTAGTTGTTACTGTACTAAAACATGTGATGGTATATAGTTAATTTTTAAAAGGTTATTTGATTATTTGTTCCAATATAGTTAAGCCCAAGCAGCCAATCCTTACAGCTGAAACATTTCATGTAAAGGGGCGTCCGTAACACTAGTACTTTGTTCGGGATGCGTTAAGTCCACCCTACTTGATCGGATTATTTGTATTGAAATGCTGAAATGTGTATAGAAAGCGAGTGTGTTGTGTCAGGTTTGGGTTCACGGGCGAGGCTGCGCCGCGCTGCATCGTTCGCTCGGAGTTTTGGTGCCCGGCCACGCGGCGCTACCGGCGCGTGCATGACTACGCCTCGGCGGACGAGCTGTACGATAACCTCGTGCACATGCTGCATCTGCTCTACTTCAGGTACTCATCACAAACATAACTATGTTATATGGATACAGGAATATTTTTTATTCAATGCACAAACCTTGATAAATTAAACTTAAATGAGTGTTATTTTAACACATATTTTTTTAAATTTTGGCATGTCTTGGTACAAAAAAAAATCATTAATGAAGACGACTTTGAAACTGACTTTATTGTTACGCACCTGTGATGTATTTTCAACTGGAAAAAAAAATACTTTCCCTCTTCTTTTAAACTTTCACTAAATGATCATCAAAATAAAAATATAAATACATACGGCTGCCATCATGTGCAAAGTAAGTGCTATTAAAAACTTCCGTTACTTTTTCGCTGACATATTTATCACTTTTCTACAAACTATCACTCAAAACGAAATCGAAATTTATTTATCAAAAAAATAAAAAATAACAAATTCAAATTATTTTATACTTTTAGTTTTTTTTTTTGTTTAGAAGTCAGTTGTTCCTTTTTTTATTTTTCACTTTTTTACTGGTACATCCACCCCCCACCCCTTTTTTTTTTTTTTTTTTTTTTGGATGGGAAATCATCAAATGACCCCTCCCGCCCTGGGTGGAGCGGTAGGGAGTGTCAGACTTTTACTGACTAAAACCCACCCGTGCTCCTCCATGTGCCCTTTGCGTTCCAGGGCCGCGGCAACTCTCTCGAACAAATTCCGCAACCCTAGCAGGCACCGACCCTATGGGGCCCCGTCTCTGGTGCTGACGGCTCCTTGAGGCGCGCGTGAAGCACAACGCGTCGTCGACTCAGCCTGGTATCGGACGGCGAGCCACCCACGCTCACCGTCCACAGGCATCAGCCACTGCGCAATAGCACAGCGGCCGACTTGTCTCTGGAGGAGGCCGAAATGGGACCATTACTGGCACTCCATTTCAGCCCCCTCCCGAGTACCGGGAGTCGCAGCACCCACAGCAGAAGCGGCAGAAGCGGCGACGGAAGCCGCGGCGGCGGCAGAGGCGGCGGCGGCGGCGGACCTCTTGCCCTTGGTCGGGGCGGATGGCGCGCAGGCCCTTCCCCCAGCCCAGTGCTCGGCCGGCTTGCCAACAGCCGCACATGCACTGCAGTGCGGCGTGGCCTCGCACGAGCCGGCCCGCTGACCGGGCTGACCACAGCGGAAACAAAGTCCACTGCGGTCCACCTCCGAGGGGCACATAGCTCCCGTGTGGTTGCCCACATGGCAGCGGTAGCACCTCAGAGGTCTGGGTTCCAGCAGTTTTACCCGCGCAGAAACCCACCCCACCAAGAGCCTTCGACCCTCCGACACTGTTCTGGCCGCCGCCACGGGGCAGCTCACCACAAGGGTTTGCATGCCCGTGTTGTCAGGCCGGAGGGTGCCCGCCTTGACGAGCTCGGCAGAGCACCCCCCAGTCCTGGCGACGGCGGCCACAACCTCCTCCTCCGTCACGGAGTCGTCCAGGCCCACTATGCGCATGTCAATGCACTTAGTCGGCCTGGACACTCGAACCTCGTCCGCGGGGAGGACCTCCTTCAGCCTTTCGGCCAGGGCGTCCGCGAACGGGCCACTCTCCGCTCCGGCGAGCTCGAGCTTCCGGGCACCGGTCAGGGTTCTCCTGATCCCGAGGCCCCCAGTAATGCCCAGCTCCCGGAGGTTCACCGCCTCCTTCGCCCGCTTCATCAGGGCGAGGTACGTCACACCCCTCTGTTCCGCTTCCGGCTGCAGTGTTAAAACCACAGCCGCGGACTTCGGGGCGCGAAGTCTCGCCGCGATGGCGTTGGCCTTCCGCCGCTGCCTCTTGGCCTTGCTCCTGGCCGCCTTTTTGGCCTGCCGCTTTTCTCCAGCAACCTGCCACCCGGCCCCGGTCGCAGGAGGGTCCGAGGTTGGGGGTGGGGGCGGCTGCGGCGCCACTGACGCAGCAGCTTTAGCCGCTCCCCCCCCAGCCTTCCTCCTTCCCCTCTTCGCCGGGGCCGACTTGGTCGTCGCCGGCGTCGCAGGCGCCGGCGCCACAGGCGCTGGCGCGGCTCCCGCCTTGGCCTTCGCCTGGCCGGACGTTCCCGGGCCAGCAGCCACCGCGGCTGCGTACGAAGCCGCCTTCTGCTGTCCCGGGGGCCCCTGTGCCGCCGCTAACGGGGGACGCCGGACCATGTCCTCCAAAACGGAGAACTGCTTCCGGAAGGGAGCCAGCTCCTGCCGCACCAGGCTCCGCACCTGGCTCAGCACTTGGCTCCCCTCCAGCGCCGCCGGACTCAGCCCCCCCTGCGGCCCCTCAGAGGCCGCTCTGGCCATGTCAGCCAGGTCCCTCCGGAGCGACTCATTCTCCGCGATGAGTCGCTCCGTTACGGCCGCGAGGCGGGCGACCTCCGCCCGCAACTCTGTCGCCTCTCCGGACCCGCCGACGTTGGCCGCCGCCGCCGCCATTATGGAGGCTTTGGCCGCGCTAATGGCCTCCCGCTTGGAGGACTGCTTCCTTTTGAAGGCCACAGCGCGTATCGCGGCCTCCACGACCTCCTCCAGCTTGGCCCTCTTCTCCTCAACCGTGGGACGCACCTCTCCCGGGGGCTCCGAGTCGTCGGAGTCGAGAGTAGGCGGAAGAGTAGAGGGAGCCCTACGACCGCTCCCTCCAGGGCGACGCCCCTCCTCCACCAGCCTCCCGGCCCGACTCTCCACCTCCCGGGTAGAGGGAGCCAGCCCCCTCCCTGCCTCACAGCCCCTGCTCCGCCTTGCGGTGGGGATTTTGCGGGCGGAGGCAAATTCGCCCTCGGAGGACGACCCCCCGGTATCCTCCCGTCTGGGCCGCTTGCGGAAGAACTTGCCGTTCTCCGCAGCAGCCCCCTCTCTACCGGATCCAGAGCCCGCCGAGCTGACCGTTACTAGGTCTGGCGCGGAGCCGGAATCCGACTCCGCACCACCCCGGCGCTCAGGCGAACCCTCCTCTACAAACTCGTGCGCCATCAGCTCCTTAAAGGAGTCAGATCCGGATGACGACGATGACTCGGAGCCTCCTCGGCTCTTGTTGCCACTGGCAAGCGGAAGACGTTTGGTGCCCACCCCAGAGTACGGAGGGCAGCCCGCCGAAGCGGGGTGGGATTCCCCGACCGCTGAGCAGTCGGGACCCACCTGGGGACTCATTTTACAAGCGTCTTGTTTCATTTTTTGTTCCTTTTAAGGGTGTGGTCCCTTTTCGCTCCGCCCCTTCTCAGGGCCCTCTCTCCTAACCTCACCTCTCCACCTGCTCGCTGCTCTCACAGTCACGTCTGATAGTCAGACGCGTACCAGAGAGCAGCGAGCAAGCGTGTGTCTCTCTTGGTCTGATCCCTCACTTGCGACCTTCCGGCATGAGTGGCTCTACCGGGAAAGCTCGCAAGATCATTGGGACGCTCAAGCCCCACCACGACGACAACGTGGAGACACATTCGGTGGGGACCCCCCTCCCCACCTAAACGTACCCATCACATTTACACAATTTATAGCGTACACGGTATAAATTGGTAAAATCAACCATGCGTTTTCAGCAATACTGAAAGATTTGCTGTCGTTTACTAAAGAGTTCCGTTTCTATCTCTGTTGTTCATCAGATCTTCACCAGACTAGAAAGGCACCAAGCGTACGCGCGACAGTTCGCGCACTACTCAATACGATACCGTATAGGTACGGCTGACATTTTAGGGGTGGTAGGTAAACAAACAAATAAACTTTAATGTTTACACTATGTTTCAAAACGAATCACATATGACTCAATTCACAATACTATAAAGACAATCAACAGCAATCAACATATTCTTAAATACTGTCATAATGACGGTAAAACACAGGGTTGCTAATATAGTAAATTCTCTTTGAGGAGAAAAATTAAATTCCTGCAGTTTTTAATTATTTTGAGAGAGCTGTTGCTATTCCTCAAAATTTAACATTTCTTTTGGAATTTATAAAGAAAATAATACCCTATTTTATTAACTGTCTCTATTAGTTATTAAGCAAATTATCGTTTTTGTGTGGAGTCCGTGAATCTCGAGTTGGCAACCCTGCTAAGCGCCTTCATTCATTCCAACTTGAGTACTCGACATCGTGTTGTGTGATAGCCAATCACGACGCTCGGTGGCAGCTCCTCTGTGTCTGGAAACTCCACACTTGAAAATATAAACGCACATGCATTTTATGAATGAAAAACAGACTGTTCGTATTCGTGCCTTACCGTCTCGTAGGTACAGTACAGTGGCGTGCAGTGGTTCGAGTTAGGGTAGGCCAGAGAAAATGTCCTAATAAATTTTAAAAAATAACCACATTATTCAGGGTTGATTTTTAATGAAATGAGTTTTTTTTATTTTTTTTAAATTGCCTATTAAAAAAAAAACAAAAAAAAAAAAAACAAAAAAAAGACACCAAATTTCAACCCTGAATAATGTGGTGTGTTTTTTTTGGACATTATTTTCTGGCCTACCTACCCTAACTCGAACCACTGCACGCCACTGGTACAGTATAGTTTGAAAGACGTCACACGGGCGCGAGAAGCTGCTATATGCATTATTCTAGGAGATATGGGTTAATACCTACTTTTGTTTTATTTTAATGCATAGTTATAATAAATGCATTTTTTTTGTTTTTCCGTTGTTGTGGTAGGGTAGGCTAAGCTTAATTGCCTATTAAGGGAGCACGCCACTGACAGTGTCTATATTTTGCTAAATTAAAGCCGGATAAAAAACAAAGTGTTTGAAAATATCTATAATGGAAATGTGTTCTAATACTGATATAGATCCACAAAAATGTTTTAATGTACTACTTTAAAAAAAATCCTGTATAAGTGTCGGGGTACTTCGCAAGGTGTCGGTGTTTTTGAGGAGAAACAAATGTTTATGTTGAACACTATTTATTGATTCACTCTCAAACTGTTCTTAATGTTAAAATGTTAAATGAAATGTTGACAAATGTTAGAATACACCCGGCTTACGCGGTAGACCAAAGTGCACTGAATCTAATGTAAAGTTACAAGTAATAAGTGTGTTTAATAAGAATTAAAATTAGGTCAGCGCGTCACGCCGATATTGCTAACTAAGGCTAACTAAGGTGTTCGGTGAAAACACCGAACATACTCCGGGCCACGCAAGATAAGGATGCTGTGATTAAACAATTTTATGTTAGTAAAATAATGGATTGATCATGTTTATGAAATGTTTACAAGGTGAAAACAAGACAAATTAAGATTAAAATGTTAGTATACCCAAAGTAAAAAATATCTATACTAATATTATAAAGCTGAAGAGTTTGTTTGTTTGTTTGTTTGTTTGTTTGTTTGTTTGAACGCGCTAATCTCAGGAACTACTGGTTCGAATTGAAAAATTATTTTTGTGTTGAATAGACCATTTATCGAGGAAGGCTTTAGGCTATATAACATCACGCTTAAGCCAATAAGAGCGGAGCAGCGATAAATAATGTTTTAAAATCGGGGATTCCACGGGGACGAAGTCGCGGGCAGCAGCTAGTTTGAAATATAACTAAGAGCTTATTGTTCCTAAAGGATTCCTAGGGACGCGAGGACACGCCCTATTCATCATTGCACTATTTACTTCACTTTGACTATGTGTCGCACTAGTATTACGTTCACTTATGTTTTGCCGCGCACTCGCACTAATACTGATGACGTTTACATCACTAACACTTCCGGTGGGTTGAAGTTCCATTCCCGATGTGATGTGGGCGCGGCGCGCTCGGATCCGCAGCCATCTGTACAACAGCGCTCCCGCCGCCAGCGCCAGCGCGCCGACCAGGATGTAGCTCACGGTATACTGATGGATATCATGAGGGGATAATATCTGACCGATTTCCACTTGACTGTTTTTCATGTCATCGATCCGTTGGTGTAGCTTTTTTAAGGCGTACTCCATTTCGCTCGAGTCTGTGACGTCTTCGTCTTGTGTTTTTTGGAGAGGCATAGTGCTGTTGATGATCAAGTTTAACTGATCCATATCAGGTATAAAAAGGTCCGGGCTCATATCTATTCTGTTTTTGTTTTGGTTCTGAATGTTCAGAGTAAAGTCCTGACCCTTCAGCAGGCAACCTGGTTCTATGTAAATGACCCCAGCTTTGCTCAGCTGTACCTTGTATATCTGTTCGCCGCAGATTACTTTGAGGGCATGTTTGTTGCAATAATGGTACAGGAATAGTGACGGGTTTGTAAGCGATGTCCAACGGTTTTCACACTTCGTCCTCCGTACCTTGCACGTATCTGTGTCTCGGTCGAGATCACAAAAGTTGTTATCGTTGCCAAGATGATATATCGGCTTTTTCCAATTGCACATAAACATGTCATCTTCTTGTTTGCATAGTGAGAGTTCTTCCGGCGTAATGGTTAGGTATAAGTCTCTTTTGAGATCCGTCGCGACGTAGTTTGAAGACGGGATGAGCTCTAACATACTATTGTTCGTCTGGTGTGGTATTGAATGTATTCTGTACACCTTGAATCGGTCTCTACTGATAAGAGGGAATGTTATTTGGAAGAGGAAGTATTTATCAGTTATTCGTGCTTTTATGTTTATCAGAGAATATAGTTTTCGAATATCGTGCGGTTCAATAGGCAGTGTTAGATCATCTGATAAATGCCCAGAGATAATGTTAAGCTCCTTTTGGAGCTGTTCAGGGGTAAGCAGATGAATGTTAAACTGTCCATGGTGGACATTGGTTAGGATGTCTAGTAAAATGTCTTGAGTTCTTTTTAGGTTGTGCAATAAATTACTGGCTGTTAAAGCTGTCATGGTAAATTCTTGAAGTAGAGATATGTTGTTTATCTCTTGTTGTAATTTGTTGGAGACGTTATCCAACATAATTAGATGTTTGTTAATTATTTTATGCTGTTTTGCCATTATTTCTTCTGTTCTTTTCAGCATATTGTACTCTGATTCGACAATCGACGTCTGATTCTTCCATAAACTGGCTAAATGTTTTTCATTTTGTTGTATCAAGTTGATGTCTCGGCTGTATTTTTCCGCGAATTGTTCGTCTAATACGCCGAATAGGGAGTTCGCAATGTTTCCAACTGCATTGATAAGTCCCCGCCGCCGCCTGGAGTGTCCGCTTACATGTTGCGTCATCAGAAGTTCATTGTAGTATTTTAGTTCATTACTCTCATGGATCAGCTGAGGGACTATCAGGTTACACTGTTCGCTGCCGGTTGTTTTGCATGTTTTGTCCAGATATGTTGTTACTTTTTCAAACGCCTGCATACCTTCCCAATACGGAGACATGTTATAGAATACAACTAGGACCCAACTGTCTTTTACGAGACTTAATCTGGATATTGGATCAAAGTAGAAAGATTGGTTATCGTTTAACGTAGTGATGTTATAGCTGCAATTTGCAATACTGCAGATCGACATAAAAAAGATTAATGCCATGGCGACATACGATAACCTGCCCTGTGTCATTTTTCTTGTTCGTTTTCTGTTCTTCTGGGTACCAGAGCCTTGTTCAGCTGAACTGTCTGTTTTATTTGAACTGTTTTGTTTGTTACCTGTTTCGATTTCTACTGGCAATAAAGAAAGTTTGACTACTGGTCGCTTTATGATGCCATTTTTCGTTTTTAATGATACCACTCGGACATAACCATCGTTGCCGGGGTGCAGATCTATCACTCGGCCCATAGTCCACCGACCAGCTGGAATGTTATCCTCATGCACTACCACTATGTTGCCTATTTTTAAGTTTTCTTGAGGTTTAGACCATTTTTCTCTCGCTGTTAATTGGCTCAAATATTCATTCCTCCATTTTTTCCAAATCTGTTTAAAAATGTTTGTTGTTAAATGCCATCTTGTTCTAGCATCCTCCTTCGTTTCAATCACAGTTAGATCGGATCTTCCCGTTAAAAAATGTGCCGGTGATAAATAATCCAGATCCTCAATGTTTTCTGTTAGCGAACATAACGGCCTTGAGTTCAGACACGCTTCCAGTTGTGTCAGCACAGTGGTGAACTCTTCGAACGTTAGTCTTTGTTCCCCAACGACTTTTCAGGTGGAACTTTAGACTGCGGACGGCTCTTTCCCACAGCCCGCCAGCGCTCGGCCATGACGGAGCGTTGAAGTGCCATTGTATGTTCATTTCAGCGATTTCTGCCTGGCAACTATTCCCGAAAACTTGTTCTAATTGGCTGTACTCTTCATGCAGCAATCTATTAGCTCCGATAAAATTTGTTCCTTGGTCGCTATACAAGTGATGTGGTGTTCCTCTCCTGGCCGCCATTCTCTTAAGAGCAGCTAAGAATGCTGAACTGGTAAGGTCAGATACCAATTCCAAATGAACGGCTTTCGTGACCATGCATATGAATACCGCCACGTAGCCTTTCAGTGTTCTCACTCCTTTTCCCTTGTTTGCCTTAATGTTCACAAAACCTGTATAGTCCACCCCAGTATGGTAGAATGGTGGAGCAGGGTTGATTCTAGCTGCGGGAAGGTCACCCATCAATTGATGTTGCTTCCTTGCTTCATATTTCCGGCAAGTTACACAATTCCTTAACTGTTTTTTGGTCGTACTGTATCCGCTTGTTATCCAGTATTGTTGTCTGAGAACAGCTAGGGTCAATCGAGGACCCCCATGGAATGTTAACTGGTGAGCTTCTTCTATAAGTAACTCCGCTAACCGACTTTTGTTAGGTATTATCTTCGGATGTTTCATTTCGTCGCTCATGATCGCGTTCCTTAAACGTCCTCCCACTCGGAGAAAGCCACTTTTATCGACAAAAGGGTTTAAATTCGATAATTTGCTGTTTGTTGCTACATTTCCATTTTTCTGTAACATTTCAATATCTGACGTAAATGCTGCACTTTGCACGTGTTTTATGATAGCTGATTTGGCTTTTCGTAGTTCTAGTAATGTTAGGTACTTCGGTAAATGTTTACGTTGCGGCTTCGGTGTCAATGCCCTCAGTACCCATGCCAAGACACGAGTTATTCTTATAAACGAATTATGTTGTAGTAATAAATTATCTATTATACTATTACTGTTAATGTCTTGAACAATGTTTACCACCTTTATCCTTTTAATCTCTTCGTCTGTGTGGTAGATAGCCTGTTGTTCTTCTTTTTCTACATCGTAGAAAGCTAGCCATGCTGGTCCCTTCCACCATAGGGGATGTTGTAGTAGTTGGGGCGCTGTTAACCCTCGGCTGGCACAGTCAGCTGGATTGTCTCCCGATTTCACATATCGCCAGCAGCTTTTCGGCATTATTTGTTTTATAGCGTTGACTCTGTTAGCAACGAACGGTTTCCAACGTGCAGATTCACCTTGTAACCACCCTATGACCACCATAGAATCACACCATCCATAGATTTCCACTGGACAAGTTATGCTCTGTTTGATTTTGTGAATGAGCTTAGATAGTAGAGAAGCTCCACAAAGCTCCATTCGTGGCAATGTTACGCTCTTCTTGCTTGGTACAAGTTTTGATTTTGCTGCTACTATTACTGTTTCTTGTTGGTGTTTGGTTCGTGCGTAAACCACGCACGCATATGCATCGATGGACGCGTCGCAATAGCCGTGCAGTTCGATGACGTCATTCTCGTTGCATAGTATCCATCGAGGAATCTTGCAATGTTTAATGTAATCAATTTCCGTAATCAACTTGAGCCATTCATTATGTACATCATCTGTCACTTTGTCATCCCACTGTAGGTCTTGTTTCCATAACTTTTGAAATAATAATTTTAGTTTCGTGGATAGGGGTGTCAGCCACCCAAGAGGGTCGTATAATTTTGATATTTCGGATAGTAAGCTCCTTTTAGTAGGTTTCGATATTGTTTGGGAAAAGTCGCAACGAAATGTAAATTGATCTCCTTTTGGGTTCCAGCACAAACCTTAGGTTTTCAACATGTCATCATTTTTGAAGTTATAAACAAATTCCTCTTGACTTGTTGATATGTTAGCCAGTAATTCCTGGCTGTTTGATGACCACTTCCGAAGATTAAACCCTCCCGATTTCAAGAGCTTAATTAAATCATCTATCGATTTTTTACCTTGTTCTATTTTGTAGCAGCCGTGTAACAGATCATCCATATAAAAACTGTTTTCCAGGACAGCAGCCGCTTCTGGAAACTTGTTTCGCTCATCCGACGCCAACTGTTTTAGGGTTATAATTGCTAAAAACGGTGCGGCCTTAGTCCCGTATGTTACCGTGTTCAATTGATACACTTGGATTGGTTGTGCTGATGACTCACGCCACACTATTTTTTGCAGATGTTGATCAATAGGGTTAACTAAGATTTGTCGGTACATCTTCTCGATATCCGCTGTGAAGGCAAAGGGATATTGTCTCCATTGTAGTAGTAATGTCTGAAGATCTTTTTGAAGATTGGGCCCTTTGAGCATGACGTCATTTAAGCTGTATTTGGTGGATGTTTTGGCAGATGCGTTGAAGACCACACGAAGCTTTGTTGTTGATGATTCTTCTCTCTGCACGCCGTGGTGAGGTAGAAAGCATTCGAGTATTATGTTATCTGTTTTCTGTTCCGGTTTCATGTGGTTCAGCGCAGCATATTCATTCATGAAATCCTTGTATTTTTCGGATAATGTTGGTTGTTTTTCTAAGCGACGTTCCAAATTCTTTAGCTGAGCAATAGCCATCGGTTTGGAAGTCCCCAATTGGTGTTTTAATTCAGTTTTCAGTGGTACTCTGACTTCATAGCGACCCTGACTGTTTCTTTTTGTAGTTTTTGTGTAGAAGTCCATGCATTCCTGGTCTTCTACGGAAAGGTTTGAAGGTTCTGAAATCTCTTCAACTTCCCAAAATTTCTGAATCTCATCAATGTTGTTTAGAACCACGTTACATTGGTAGGTTTTTACACTACCGCACAATAACCATCCCAGCTGTGTTTGTTGCGCCATCGGCTGTTGGGCATGTTCTCCTTTAATAAGTCCACCTAACATAATGTTGGCATAAATGTCCGCCCCGAAAAGCAAGTCAACTGGTCGACTTTTGTAGAATTCCGGGTCGGCTAAATTTATATTTTTTATGTAAGTCCAATTTGGTTTGGCAAATGTTTGGTTTGGTAGACTTTTGATGAGTTCGTTCATGATGAGCACATCAGATTCGAATTCAAAATTGTTGTACATCGAAGCACATTCTATGCTTATCATCCCTTTAGAGTTGTTCTCCTTTTGCCCTACTCCAAAGATGACTCCTTTGCATCGTCGTCTCTTGATACCTAATATCTGAGCCGCCTTCTCAGTTATTAAGGAGATCTGGGACCCTTGATCATTCAAGGCGCGCATGGTTTGATAAGTTCCATCCACACTTTTAACCTTGATCAGGGCAGTCGCTAGCAGTATCTCCCCTTTTTCTTCTTGGGATGCATTAACGGAACCCGTCATGGGTTCATTGCGCTTTGTGTTTTGTTTTTCAACGTTGTTGCTGCTTGACGACAGCGTTGATGCATTTGCTAATTTAGCAAATGCGTCATGTAGAATGGTGTTATGTTGAGCTTGGCATTTTCGGCATGTTAAGTTGGAGGTGCATTGATTTCCGAAATGGCTAAATAAACAGTTTGTACACAGTTTCAATTTGTTTGCAGTTTTTAGCCTCTGGTCATCACTCATTTTTAAATATGTTTTGCAATTATAAATGCCGTGTTGGTTACTGCAAAGAGGGCATTTTATGTTCGTCGCGTGCATCGATTTCGCAACTGTTCTATTTCCGTTGCTTTTGTTGTTCGAATTGTTATAATTATTTTGCTTATTGTTCGATGTTGAGTTCAGATGACTGTTTTGATGAGATGAAGTCTTCGAGGGCACACTGTCTTTACGGCGAACTGTTTCCAGGGATGTAAATTTTGTTTCCAAAAAGTCTAGAAACTCTGCGAGAACCGGTAGTTCTTTTGAATTCTTCAGCGACTCTATGTAGTTTGTGTATGTTTCTGTATCTAGTTTTTGACCTAGAATATGAACAATGATTGGGTCCCACGATGTGGTGTCAACTCCCATGTTTTTGATGGCGTTAAGACATTCCCTTGTGGTGTCATGCATTCGCTTAATTTGCTGTAGCGATTGCTGTTGTATGTTTGGCAGGCCTAACAGGATGTTCATATGGGACGAGAATATTAGTTTTTTGTTGTCATACCGATGGGTGAGAATATTCCAGCACGCCGAATAGTTATCAGTACTTATCGGTAGATGTTGTATAAGTTTCTCTGCTTCTCCACGAACTTTACCCTTTAAGTACTGCATCTTTTGGCCGCTCGATAATGAGGGGTTATTGTGTATGACTTCTGTGAATATGTCTCTAAATGATACCCATTGGTTGTAACTTCCATTGAAGTTCGGTATCTCAAGTTGAGGTGTTGATTTTTCCCTATGTGCTACTGACCACATTTTCGTGTTGATTGCTCTTTTCAGATTGTTGAATTTATTCTCATACTTCTCGTACATGTTGCTATATTGTTCGTTCTCTTCCTCCAATTCGATCTCGATGTCCCAATGTAGTATGTCGATAGCGGACCATCTAGCCTGTAGTGACCTCAATGCGTCCTCAAATTCCCACTTATCTGAGATAGAGTCCACATCTATGTTTGCGGTTGTACGCACAAAAGCTTTAAAATTGGCATACTGTTTTTTCAGTAATTCGTCTAGCTTGCTGTTTGGCTCCCTGTTCGACTTCTGAGCTGGTTGGTTACTCAGCTGCCTTGAAAAACTTGGTCCCGCCTCCTCACCTGTTATTCCTTCTGCACGCATACTCGACGCCGATGGTGATATGTCTCGAGCTGTTGTTTGCTCATCTGTTGCAAGACTCCCTGTTTTCATGAGCCGCTGATACTGTTGATTGATCAATGCCTTGGTTGACTCGTACACCGTACGTGTTTTCTCAAATTCCCGCCCGGTAAAATAAGGATCAGTTTTACTTACTTCCCCTTCAATTCGCTCATGATTTACTTGATAATCATTCCAATAACTCTCCAAAGTGTTAAGTTTTCGCTTAAAGTAATCTACCGTTTTCCTATCAGCACTATCCTTCTTTAAGTTAATGCCAAGTTTTATGATGCTATCGTATATCATTGATTGCGTTTCGATTAGATTCGCCATTGTATAGGATGTTAAATTTCAGACGTTACTGACTATAAATAAGGAAATGTATTACTTGTATGCTCCGCTGTTTGTACTCAGCCTTTGCTGCTGCTGCGCTGTTCTGCTCCAATGTTCGCTCCGACAGCCCCACGACGTACACACACTGTTGTTTGTTACGATAGTTCAGACCTCGCACACCGAAATTCCGAATTTCCGAAATTACGCGACGCGTGGTCCGGCTCGAAGGACCAAAAATATGTCGGGGTACTTCGCAAGGTGTCGGTGTTTTTGAGGAGAAACAAATGTTTATGTTGAACACTATTTATTGATTCACTCTCAAACTGTTCTTAATGTTAAAATGTTAAATGAAATGTTGACAAATGTTAGAATACACCCGGCTTACGCGGTAGACCAAAGTGCACTGAATCTAATGTAAAGTTACAAGTAATAAGTGTGTTTAATAAGAATTAAAATTAGGTCAGCGCGTCACGCCGATATTGCTAACTAAGGTGTTCGGTGAAAACACCGAACAATAAGGTTTATCGAAATTACTTACCTTTGCCTCGTCTCTAAACAAATTTTGAGTACAGTCATAGTTCGAACAGTTGCATTAAACCAGAAGCACAATAATTTGCTTGCATTTCATTGGCCACTACCGGTAATGATTTTTCACAGCATAAATGAGTATTTTCGTAGCAATTATTTTTGGAGAGTGTTGCTTGCAGACATGTGCTGGTGAACCCGAAGGAGCGCAAGGTGCTGGTGGTGGAGTCGCTGCTCACGCCCACGCTGTTCCGCGAGACGCTCGCCAGGGTGCTGTTCACGCACTACGAGGTGAGCCTAATCACCTGAACACTCATGATGACAAATGTCATAATGGTTGCGATCAAAGTGTAGTTTGCTCTTTAGTATTGCCGGAAACAGTAGCAAGTTGTGTGATGTGCAGGTGTCGGGCGTGATCTGGGCGGACAGCGGGCGGCTGTGCGCGCTGACGCTGGGCACGCCGGTGGCGCTGGTCGTGTCCATCGGTGCCAAGGAGGCCGAGGTCTGCGCAGGTAACTAACTCTATCAGCTTCAAATCGCACGTTTGTCAGCCGGTTATTGGCGCAACACTCTAGAAATGTAATTACCTACTGTTACAGTTTCAACTTGAAGCAGATACTCTATTTTCTACAACCTTGTTGTCAAGTCAAGTGATGTTATATAAATTAAGTTTTACTCGTATTATTGAAAAATCTATAGGAAAAGAGCTGTTAACTAGTTTTTTTTAATCAAAATTTCAGGCTCTGTAATTTCGAAGAAAGGGAGAGATTGGTCAATTTTCAATTATTTTGTAGAAAAACTGTTAATTTTATGTGTGTAAAAACATTCTTGAAGCCTGTGTGGGGCTGTGTTGGGGGACCAAAGGAAGGGTAAAGTTTTTTTTTTATAAAAGAAACGAAAAATGCTCCAATTGATTTTATTGTTGGTTCACAAGTCAGGACACACACAACACTGCATGCCCTAATACTATAATAGTGAACACAGCATGCGCACTGTGTGAGTTAGTTGAAATCTGACCAGATTTCTTGTTCCATTCTCTTTCTATCTAGAAATTTACAAATTCTTGAGCAACTTTTAGGTAAGTGTTATTAAGGTCTTATTACCTAACCTACCTAAGGTTAGTTAATAAGACCCTGACTAATTTAAACCCTTAGAAAGATTAATTTTCGTACGTAACCTGACAGATTCCAATCGACGCTGTGACTAAACAATATCATTAATCCTAATACTTTCAACCGTTTTGAGATTCAAAACTTATACACGAATCCTTTGATTATATAATGTCTAGATGGAGCGTCACCCTACTGTCAAAGCAAAGAAAACGAGGCAACAATTTCAAACATGTGTGCGTGTGGACGGTGTTTTACACTATGCGTCTTTGTCTCTGTGTGCGTGAATAATGATACCAGCTACTAGAATTCTCCCATAGATCACATATTTAAAAAAATAAGATAAGTTTAGTTGTATGTATGTAGTATTATTCAGTTTTAGTAGTGTCTGTTTTTCTCTTTTTTAAATAAATAAAATATACAATTTAATTAGAGTTGTGTGTGTGAATGTTGTATTAAATCAGCTAAGTTAATCAAATTAGAATAATAAACTTTTTAGGCAGTTTATATAGATTGAATCTATGATTTAATACTATTAATAAGTACCAGATATTAATCATTACCAAAATGAGGACAAAAAGACGGTACAGCAATACAGCATTAAAACTTTATGGCGGCTCGGAACATGAGGCGAGTCGCTGTGCAGTAACAAATTCGAGTGTCAGCGGGGGTGAGGGATGCGGACTGCGCAGGGAGCAGCGCACTTCAGAGCCGTCATAAAGATTGAATTGGAGTATAACAAGTAAATTATTTACCGAGCTAATAACAATTTTTACTTGGCATCGGCTTCAAAAGCATAATTATAAAGAAAGACTTAATAAATTAATCTTATTAAAATTACTCTTAGCATTTTTTAAATCGGTTTATTGAACCCAATGCAAAAATAATTATTAAAATTGGGTCATAAACAAAAAAGTTATTCGCCAAAATTATATTATTATATAAAAAAGTAAAAGTATAGACGAATTAAAAAACTCCACCTTTTTATAAATCGATAAATAAACTACGTCAACTAAATTATATAAACGTTACCATAAACCAACGAATATACCCACAAAAAAAATATGTTAAGTTGGGAGAATAAAAAAAGAAACTGGCAACACTGACAAAAAATGGCGTAATTTGGTAATCATAAAAACAATAAATAAATACGTAGTTTTCTAGTTACTTAGCGATGATAGGTGATGTATTTGGTACTTTTTACCCTTAATTTATAATTCCGTCGCAGTTTAATAACACATACCTTCATTTTATCGCTGTTTTTTGTTTATTACTCAGCGCGCGTAATACGTAGTGACACTAAAGCGGCACGATCGGCACTAATCGGCGGGTAAGTACTTATAGGCCAACAGTTGGCTGATATTTTTTGACACGTTTCTGCGCTATTGATGCTCTATCTAGACATTATATAATCAAAGACACGAATCATTCATTCAAATCATTTATTTCAATTAAACCCTTTACAGGCACTTTTGAATTCTCAAGACGAAAGAGATGTTCGAATATAGAACAGTTCCAAATTCAAAATTGCCGGAAAATATGGAAACGACTGCTATTTGACTTTTTTTTGTTAAGGCAGTTTTTTTTTCATGAATCTGAATAAACATTTTTAAAAACACACTAATTGAAAGTCTACCTCATTATTTATTTACTAGCTGCTGCCCGCGACTTCGTCCCCGTGGAATCCCCGATTTTAAAACATTCTTTATCGCTGCTCCGCTCCTATTAGCTTAAGCGTGATGATATATAGTCTAAAGCCTTCCTCGATAAATGGTCTATTCAACCCAAAAATAATTTTTCAATTCGAACCAGTAGTTCCTGAGATTAGCGCGTTCAAACAAACAAACAAACTCTTCAGCTTTATAATATTAGTATAGATTTTAGGTCAGCCAACAATTGTTTATACAATGCATTTACAATATATATGTTATATCTACAATTATAAGTGTAACAATTACTTATTGGCTATTTACCTTTCTAATGATATCAAACACAGTGTAAAAATACCCATAAGAGGTTTTACGGCACAAAACCCAACAAATGGGTAAAATTACCCAATTTCGCTTAAGAAATAATGAAAATCAAACTCAAAATTCTTGATCAAATTGTTAACTAATAAGGTGTATTCCCTCCCCTAGCCTTAATTACAGCTCTTAATCGGTTTTTCATGGACCGTACTAATTTTACCATGAATCCTTGTGGTATAGCGTTCCACTCCTCTTCAATGGCAAGTTGAAGCTCTCGGAGGCGCGTAGGAGCAGGGCTTCTTGCTCGGACTCTTCTTTTTAGCTCACCCCAGACATGCTCAATCGGGTTGAGATCAGGACTACTGGAGCTGGCCACTCCATCGCGGTGATTCCAACGTCT
The DNA here is from genome assembly GCA_905332915.2 of Hecatera dysodea. NCBI lineage: Eukaryota > Metazoa > Arthropoda > Insecta > Lepidoptera > Noctuidae > Hecatera > Hecatera dysodea. The sequence goes on along the minus strand of HG995309.1, from coordinate 18,161,391 downwards.
TCCATGTAGTCGCAAACTGTTCTAGCGACATGCGGTCTGGCGTTGTCGTGCATTAGGAGAAAATCTTCTCCCATAAGCCACGCAAGCGGCCTCACATGTCCTTCGAGCACTTCTTCGACGTATCGTGCAGCCGTCAAACCTGTCGATCTCGGGCCGGTACTCGCCCCAGTGATGAATACAGTGTCAGTTTTTGTGTCCAACATTATACTACCCTAAAACACACACGATCCACTGCCAAAAGCCACACGTTCGCTTAGACCCTGGAGCGTCCATCATGACCACGTAATGTCATTCTGCACTCATCAGAGAACATAACGGACCGCCATTGGTCATACGTCCAATTTAAATGTTCCCTGGCAAATTGTAGTCAGGCTTGTCGATGATCTGTGGCCAATATACAATAAGTATAATACTATAATAATAATAAGTCAGTCCTGCTTCACCAAGTCTTCTTCTGGCTGTCCACCGACTTATACTGACATTGCGAACTTCTCGAAGCTCTTGTCCCAGTTGAACCGCGTTCAGTTGCCGATTTGCCGACACAAGAAAGCGGTCATCACGCTCTGATGTTCTGCGTCGCCGGCCAGATCCTGGTCGCCGAATGTAGCCACCGGTCTCTTGAAACCTCTGGTACACACGACGAACAGAGTAGCGGCTCAAGTCGTCGAGCAACTTCACTTTGATTATGGCCTGCTTCGAGCAAGGCCTGACTTGAGCGGCTTCTGCGGGCGTGGTATCCATATTTTTCCGTATGCTTTCAGTAGAAATGTTATCTAGTTAACTTTCTTTAGATTTAAGAAAACAATCAGTTATAAACCAAATTACAAGGGGTGTGCGATTTTATTGCTCTCAAGTGTACTTTCTACAATATTAATAATAAAATCTCCACAGATAATAAAAGTTGTTGGTTAAAACCACTTGCATAACATCACCGACTCAAAAATAGAATAATTTTGATCATTAGGGGGTCTGTAAACGCACACTATGACATGCTTGGATAAGCATGTCATAGATGTGTGTTGAGCTAGATAGCTCAACACACATTTTGGTTAATTTCTATCGTATCACTTTTATTAAATCTCTTCTATAAAAATACAAATTTTTTTGAAACATTGGTAAAGCTTTTTATTCGCACTTGGTGAATCAAAAGCTTTACCAAACTATGAAAGAATGGAGACGGGTCGATAAATTGACTCTTCAGAAACCTCGCCATTTATGAAGATCGGAGTAATACGAGCTGTCTTCCATTTCCTTGGCAAAATACTGAGGGAACAGTATCTAATTTAATCTTAAATCTTAAGTAACTTAATAGTTGTAATCAAATTTTGGTTGGCCCAGCAAATTCTTCTCTAAAATGTTATTAATGTAGAAAATATTGTGAATCATATTTTAGGAATTTATGCTTACACACTTTCGGAGCCCAGCAGTAGTCTGGCGGCATCGTTTCATTGATGCGGCGGTGCGACGCCCCTGCTCCAAGCCCCATTATAAAGTAGCCCTTCCATTTGATACGAGCCACGGTGCAGTTTAAATAAATAATAATAACCTTTAAAAATTGAATACAGTACTAGGAATTCTGTTCTGTTTAGTGCCGTCTGACATGTATGTACGTGCTAAATGTGTGTGCAGTGGTGCACTCGTGCGTGGTGCTGCACGCGCTGCAGTCGCAGCCGCTGGGCGCGCGCGCCGTGCACGCCGAGCTGGCGCGCCTGCTGGACGAGCACGCCGGCGAGCCGCTGGGCCTGCCCGACCACGTGCTCGAAGACATCAAAGGTACGCAGCGTACACACATCCGTCCTTTATTGTATTCCAAATGTATAGGCATTTTTGAAAGCCGACAGACAAGTTCACTTAAAATTTAACTTTGGAATGCTCCTAAGATAAAGATAACATTTTATGAAAGCTAAAATGAGATACATGAATTGTTCAAAAATATGTGCTTCGAAATAAAATTTCAGTGAAGACATGTTTCGTAAGCCCGCGTGCGCGCGCGCTGCAGTGGGCGTCGGGCTCGCCGCCCAGCCCCGCGCGCTCCGTGCGCTACGGGCGCGTGCGCGTGCCGGGCGCCGCGCGCGAGCTGTGCGCCGAGCCGCTGTTCGCGCGCGACGCCGAGCAGGCCTCGCTGCCCGACGCCGTGCTGGCGTGCGTGGCGGCGTGCCCGCGCGACGTGCGGCGCGCGCTGGCCGCCAACGTGCTGCTCGCGGGCGGCTCGGCCGCGCTGCCCGGCCTCAAGGCGCGCCTGGCCGCCGAGCTGCGCTACCTCGTCACGCAGCCGCCCTACGAGTTAATATGCGCTTCTCTTTCTAACACCTACCTGTCGGCAACGATTTCTAATAAATAATCAACGTTTAATATAACCGTTGCAGCACCAGCCTGCACATCAACGAGTTTAAGTTCCACACGGCGCCAGCGCACGAGAACGCATGCGCATGGGTGGGCGGCGCCGTGCTAGGCGCGGGCGAAGCCGGAGCTGCGCGCGCGCTGCCTCGCGAGCACTACGCGCGCGAGCCGCGCCTGCGCGACTGGGTGTGCCTGCTCGACAACACGCCGCCCTCGCACCCGCACCGCGACCTGCGGGACATGTAGACACCGCTCACTCACACACTACGCGCGCGAGCCGCGCCTGCGCGACTGGGTGTGCCTGCTCGACAACACGCCGCCCTCGCACCCGCACCGCGACCTGCGGGACATGTAGACACCGCTCACTCACACACTACGCGCGCGAGCCGCGCCTGCGCGACTGGGTGTGCCTGCTCGACAACACGCCGCCCTCGCACCCGCACCGCGACCTGCGGGACATGTAGACACCGCTCACTCACACACTACGCGCGCGAGCCGCGCCTGCGCGACTGGGTGTGCCTGCTCGACAACACGCCGCCCTCGCACCCGCACCGCGACCTGCGGGACATGTAGACACCGCTCACTCACACACTACGCGCGCGAGCCGCGCCTGCGCGACTGGGTGTGCCTGCTCGACAACACGCCGCCCTCGCACCCGCACCGCGACCTGCGGGACATGTAGACACCGCTCACTCACACACTACGCGCGCGAGCCGCGCCTGCGCGACTGGGTGTGCCTGCTCGACAACACGCCGCCCTCGCACCCGCACCGCGACCTGCGGGACATGTAGACACCGCTCACTCACACACTACGCGCGCGAGCCGCGCCTGCGCGACTGGGTGTGCCTGCTCGACAACACGCCGCCCTCGCACCCGCACCGCGACCTGCGGGACATGTAGACACCGCTCACTCACACACTACGCGCGCGAGCCGCGCCTGCGCGACTGGGTGTGCCTGCTCGACAACACGCCGCCCTCGCACCCGCACCGCGACCTGCGGGACATGTAGACACCGCTCACTCACACACTACGCGCGCGAGCCGCGCCTGCGCGACTGGGTGTGCCTGCTCGACAACACGCCGCCCTCGCACCCGCACCGCGACCTGCGGGACATGTAGACACCGCTCACTCACACACTACGCGCGCGAGCCGCGCCTGCGCGACTGGGTGTGCCTGCTCGACAACACGCCGCCCTCGCACCCGCACCGCGACCTGCGGGACATGTAGACACCGCTCACTCACACACTACGCGCGCGAGCCGCGCCTGCGCGACTGGGTGTGCCTGCTCGACAACACGCCGCCCTCGCACCCGCACCGCGACCTGCGGGACATGTAGACACCGCTCACTCACACACTACGCGCGCGAGCCGCGCCTGCGCGACTGGGTGTGCCTGCTCGACAACACGCCGCCCTCGCACCCGCACCGCGACCTGCGGGACATGTAGACACCGCTCACTCACACACTACGCGCGCGAGCCGCGCCTGCGCGACTGGGTGTGCCTGCTCGACAACACGCCGCCCTCGCACCCGCACCGCGACCTGCGGGACATGTAGACACCGCTCACTCACACACTACGCGCGCGAGCCGCGCCTGCGCGACTGGGTGTGCCTGCTCGACAACACGCCGCCCTCGCACCCGCACCGCGACCTGCGGGACATGTAGACACCGCTCACTCACACACTACGCGCGCGAGCCGCGCCTGCGCGACTGGGTGTGCCTGCTCGACAACACGCCGCCCTCGCACCCGCACCGCGACCTGCGGGACATGTAGACACCGCTCACTCACACACTACGCGCGCGAGCCGCGCCTGCGCGACTGGGTGTGCCTGCTCGACAACACGCCGCCCTCGCACCCGCACCGCGACCTGCGGGACATGTAGACACCGCTCACTCACACACTACGCGCGCGAGCCGCGCCTGCGCGACTGGGTGTGCCTGCTCGACAACACGCCGCCCTCGCACCCGCACCGCGACCTGCGGGACATGTAGACACCGCTCACTCACACACTACGCGCGCGAGCCGCGCCTGCGCGACTGGGTGTGCCTGCTCGACAACACGCCGCCCTCGCACCCGCACCGCGACCTGCGGGACATGTAGACACCGCTCACTCACACACTACGCGCGCGAGCCGCGCCTGCGCGACTGGGTGTGCCTGCTCGACAACACGCCGCCCTCGCACCCGCACCGCGACCTGCGGGACATGTAGACACCGCTCACTCACACACTACGCGCGCGAGCCGCGCCTGCGCGACTGGGTGTGCCTGCTCGACAACACGCCGCCCTCGCACCCGCACCGCGACCTGCGGGACATGTAGACACCGCTCACTCACACACTACGCGCGCGAGCCGCGCCTGCGCGACTGGGTGTGCCTGCTCGACAACACGCCGCCCTCGCACCCGCACCGCGACCTGCGGGACATGTAGACACCGCTCACTCACACACTACGCGCGCGAGCCGCGCCTGCGCGACTGGGTGTGCCTGCTCGACAACACGCCGCCCTCGCACCCGCACCGCGACCTGCGGGACATGTAGACACCGCTCACTCACACACTACGCGCGCGAGCCGCGCCTGCGCGACTGGGTGTGCCTGCTCGACAACACGCCGCCCTCGCACCCGCACCGCGACCTGCGGGACATGTAGACACCGCTCACTCACACACTACGCGCGCGAGCCGCGCCTGCGCGACTGGGTGTGCCTGCTCGACAACACGCCGCCCTCGCACCCGCACCGCGACCTGCGGGACATGTAGACACCGCTCACTCACACACTACGCGCGCGAGCCGCGCCTGCGCGACTGGGTGTGCCTGCTCGACAACACGCCGCCCTCGCACCCGCACCGCGACCTGCGGGACATGTAGACACCGCTCACTCACACACTACGCGCGCGAGCCGCGCCTGCGCGACTGGGTGTGCCTGCTCGACAACACGCCGCCCTCGCACCCGCACCGCGACCTGCGGGACATGTAGACACCGCTCACTCACACACTACGCGCGCGAGCCGCGCCTGCGCGACTGGGTGTGCCTGCTCGACAACACGCCGCCCTCGCACCCGCACCGCGACCTGCGGGACATGTAGACACCGCTCACTCACACACTACGCGCGCGAGCCGCGCCTGCGCGACTGGGTGTGCCTGCTCGACAACACGCCGCCCTCGCACCCGCACCGCGACCTGCGGGACATGTAGACACCGCTCACTCACACACTACGCGCGCGAGCCGCGCCTGCGCGACTGGGTGTGCCTGCTCGACAACACGCCGCCCTCGCACCCGCACCGCGACCTGCGGGACATGTAGACACCGCTCACTCACACACTACGCGCGCGAGCCGCGCCTGCGCGACTGGGTGTGCCTGCTCGACAACACGCCGCCCTCGCACCCGCACCGCGACCTGCGGGACATGTAGACACCGCTCACTCACACACTACGCGCGCGAGCCGCGCCTGCGCGACTGGGTGTGCCTGCTCGACAACACGCCGCCCTCGCACCCGCACCGCGACCTGCGGGACATGTAGACACCGCTCACTCACACACTACGCGCGCGAGCCGCGCCTGCGCGACTGGGTGTGCCTGCTCGACAACACGCCGCCCTCGCACCCGCACCGCGACCTGCGGGACATGTAGACACCGCTCACTCACACACTACGCGCGCGAGCCGCGCCTGCGCGACTGGGTGTGCCTGCTCGACAACACGCCGCCCTCGCACCCGCACCGCGACCTGCGGGACATGTAGACACCGCTCACTCACACACTACGCGCGCGAGCCGCGCCTGCGCGACTGGGTGTGCCTGCTCGACAACACGCCGCCCTCGCACCCGCACCGCGACCTGCGGGACATGTAGACACCGCTCACTCACACACTACGCGCGCGAGCCGCGCCTGCGCGACTGGGTGTGCCTGCTCGACAACACGCCGCCCTCGCACCCGCACCGCGACCTGCGGGACATGTAGACACCGCTCACTCACACACTACGCGCGCGAGCCGCGCCTGCGCGACTGGGTGTGCCTGCTCGACAACACGCCGCCCTCGCACCCGCACCGCGACCTGCGGGACATGTAGACACCGCTCACTCACACACTACGCGCGCGAGCCGCGCCTGCGCGACTGGGTGTGCCTGCTCGACAACACGCCGCCCTCGCACCCGCACCGCGACCTGCGGGACATGTAGACACCGCTCACTCACACACTACGCGCGCGAGCCGCGCCTGCGCGACTGGGTGTGCCTGCTCGACAACACGCCGCCGTCGCACCCGCACCGCGACCTGCGGGACATGTAGACACCGCTCACTCACACACTACGCGCGCGAGCCGCGCCTGCGCGACTGGGTGTGCCTGCTCGACAACACGCCGCCCTCGCACCCGCACCGCGACCTGCGGGACATGTAGACACCGCTCACTCACACACTACGCGCGCGAGCCGCGCCTGCGCGACTGGGTGTGCCTGCTCGACAACACGCCGCCCTCGCACCCGCACCGCGACCTGCGGGACATGTAGACACCGCTCACTCACACACTACGCGCGCGAGCCGCGCCTGCGCGACTGGGTGTGCCTGCTCGACAACACGCCGCCGTCTGTTCCTGGCTTTATTTACCTGCACGAAGACCGAGCAATGTATCGCTTAACTTTGGGATGTACGTGTAATTATGTACAGAAAGAGACTCGGCACTGTAAAATACCAACGTCTGAATGATGTAGGTATTATATTTATGCATCATTTAGTTTTGTAATTTAATAAATAATTATTTATAACTTTATTTTTGTTATATAATTAACGACTCTCTTAATTCCCTACTGCTCCAGGATGAAGGTGAACATATTACTCAGGCATCCAAGATGCCCTTGACGGCATTCAGAGTACAACAAAACTAATAGAGCTTCCAATGACCGCACTCACAACAATAGACAAAAAACAAACAGAGCTCGCAACACGTCTATTTACCGTTCTGTTGCCCCGCTATATATTTGCGATTACAGCCCAGAATTCAAACTATTGAAAATTCTAAAAATCCTGAGATTTCATGAGATTTACAAAATCCGGCAGCAATCCTGAGAACAGTCCAAAATCCTGAGATCTCAGGACAAGTCCTGATTATGATATGGTAACCCTAATTTCGTCTCTCGCTTCTTCCCGCCAAAATAGTTTTATTGAATTTTAAAGTGTTTACCCTTACGTTTTGCTAACCGATTCAAACCAATGATGAGTTCACGGTTTTCTGTATTTAAAAACAATCATTATATCTATCCTCGTATTAAAGTACGTCTTTCTGTAAACCCAGCGTGAGTTTTAGTCTGGCAAACGAAAGTAGAGACTGAAAAAACGTGGCAAATTTAAAAAATCTCAGCCTAGTAACCCTAAAATTTGTAGGACGTATATTTAATAACCTGTCTTGATACTTTAGAGTTATTTTTGTTTTTTTTTTTTTTGTGAAAAATAAAAAATTGTACACGACTTGTGTGGACAGGTCCAAAGGGTCCAAATATGGGAATCTATGGTAATAGTTGTACGTAAAGTCGTATTTTTAATCAGACGAAGTAAATTGAAGTTTCCTGATTTAGAATCAGTTCACCCATTATTATACTAGAGGCATTTCGTGCATAAATCAGTATACTTTATTGGAATATGAACACGATTAGGTACCTAATATGTAATAAAAGCTGTTACCCGCGGCTCCGCCCGCTACAAATCGAAAATTATCCCACGAGAACATAAGATCGGGATAAAACCTATCCTGTGTCCAGGTTATAAAATAGCTGTTTACCAAATTTCGTCTAAAACCGTTCAGTGGTTTTTGTGAGAAAGAGTAACAAACATCTATCCATCCAAACAAACTTTATAACATTAGTAGGATAACTTTTAAAATATGAGTAGGATAGGATTATCTGAATAAAAAAACAACAATTTAATAATTTTAATTTATTCACTTCCATAATCAAAATCTGAATCAAGCATTTCCATTTCAAAAGATTCATCTGACTTACTGGATTCACTATCTCCAACATTAATTATAAAACTTTCTAAATTTTCTTCAGTTATTCTATCCCTTTCTTTATATTTATTTTCAATGTGAATTACATGGTCAGTCATTTTCTTCCATTCCTGTGGAGTTATATTTTCAAACGACTCTTGAATCAGTTTCTCGAACTGATCAGATGGAAGGGCAATATTCTTACTTGCCACTTTCCGTTTACCTAAACTCCATATTAGCTCAATAGCATTTAAATCGCAATGATATGGGGGAAGACGCAATACTTCGTGCCCATTCTGCTTCAGAATTTCATCAGCTTCATATACTGGTTCTGGTGTATTTTGTTTTACAAAACATAGTAGCTCTGCTTTTGTGTGATATTGCTCAAATGAAATATCATTCAATGTAAGCCATTCTCTTATTTCATTTTTGCGACTTTGCGATGAAGGAGCTTTATTTACAATTATTGTATGATAACTGGCATTATCCATAACGATAACACTTGGCTCATTTAAATTGTATATGAGTTTTTCTCGTAGCCATTTATTGAAATTAACAGCATTCATATCGTGGTGGTAGTCTGCCATTTTAGATTTAGTGCTAAACACTAATAATGAGTTAGGGACAGGGCCTTTCTCCGATCCAGCATGTACAATTATGTATCTTTTCCCTGCAGAAACATTTTCAATTGCACCTCTTGTGGATGGACCTTGCCACAGATAATATAATACTACAGTACAGATACCCAATCCCATACAAAGAAATGACACCTCCCTAAGTCTTACTATTGAACTAACTATATTATTTTCTTAATTTTTACGACAGATGGTAGCATCAGCGGCTCACTGATTTCCAGAGACTGTAGTTTTACAACGCCATCTAGGAGACAGCCTAGATACTAGGTGTCATCGATGCGGTGAAATCAATACTACTAGATGGCGTCGTTTTTCAATTATTGTTTCTCTACATCTCTCTCCAATCGAGTATGACATCGCACCGTTCGTTCTATCTAGGACAAATACAACAATACAACAAAAATTATCTTCGAGTTGGTTGTCGTACTTAATAGTTTAATTTTTGTGTTTAAGCTAGCAATTTTCAGCTTAAGTAGAAGACGGTGTGTTTCCAAAGCAAGAATAGGTAGGTATATAAATATAGGTACCTACATATCTTCGTGCAGTTGTTAATGCGTTTATTTGGTTTATTCCATTGACATAGAAAAGTATGGACTGGAAATACCTACAAAAAAAGGGTGCACCTATAAATATAAAATGGCTGCCATTGCTAGGGATGTATCAATCAAGGGACATAGGTGTTACTATAACGAGTATCGATATTAAATACGAGTTTTACTAGTTATCACGTTTGGATCATACCTAATCTAATATTATGTAGGTACTTACTTAAAGTCCATTGTAATTGTAACAGAAAAAGATGAGTACCTAGGTTATCTTACCTTCTGTTATCTATATAAATAAATAAAACTTAAGTGTCTGTTATAAGGTATAAGTCTGAATAAGACGCAGGAGTATTTATGTTAATGTTTCAGCAGCGGAACTAGTTTCGGAGATTATTAGGTACGGCAAGTCGGCACCGGTACAACAGCATTCCATTATGATATATGTTTGTAAATAAACGAATGAATTAACAAATAATAAAAAGGCCTGTTACATGGAAATTAACCCAAATATCAATACTTTAGCCATAAATTCATGATCGCGTTACAATAGGTAGTATCAACGAATGTGTATTATTGTGAGTATTAATGCATATTGAAGAATGTTAGGTATGCCAAATCGCTTGAAATTTTTTCTCAGTAAAGCCTGTATGTATACAAATACACTAGTTTTTGTTGTAGTCAAAAATACCTAGTAGTTTTGATTTTATAGGCATTCAAAGTTTAGAAAAATATCGAGTCCCGCTAACAGTCACGTGACGCCTATGACGTCATGTTACAACGCGCCTCGCGGGCCGCGGCCCGCTTCGTATCAAGTGGCCAGCGGTTATAGTAGGTGTAATAGCTTGCGCTTGTTGCGCAGTATTTTGTTGTGTTTTTATGCGCGTATTACGTTAATAGTCTAATAATAGTAAATATTATTCGATTAATAAAATGGATGAAGGATTCGAAATATTCCTCACATATATGAAGTATTTTTTGTATTACCAAATATTGTAAAACATTGGTTTGAAAAGAGTAACTATGGAGTATGTTATGTTTCTTGTCCGTTCTTCTCCATAAGAATCTACCTTTGCGAATGGACGCTAGAGTCACTTAATTTATGATATTTTTTATTGATGACGTTCAAAAGTGCCGTTAATGGCCTAATTGAAATAAACTTTTTGAGTTTGAGTTTGAAAAAGGGCAATCGGATAATCTACCTAAAATACCTAGATGGATTAATGGTTGCGCATTATTTATCAACAAATAGTGATTCCGTTGGCGCCGAAATGCGAGGAATAAAAATGCAAAAGTACCTAAGTAAACTTTCCTTGCTACTACTTATACTTAATAGTTTATCTATTCTAAATTGTTTTATCAAAACAAAATACCCAACTAATATAATGGAAGAATGCAACTCAAATAGTAGAAGTACCTACCTACCTAAAATTAAATTTTTACGTTAAACAAATATGTAGGTATTATAGTTTTGTAGCTATAGGTAGGTACGTATGTATATATAGGTAGGTACCGCTCTTCTTAGTAAATTTAAATTAATACATAGGTACATTGATTTATTGCAAACTGGCTTCCGCCAGCAGCTTTGCCCCCGTTTCCCTTGGGAACTGTACATTTTCCCAGGATTAAAAGTATTCCAGACTTTGTCCAGATCTGTTCAGTAGTTTTTGCGTGAAAGATCACGAACTTTCGCATTTATAATATTAGTAGGAAGTAGGATGGTACTTAGGATGTAGATGTAGTGGATTGAACGTTACAGATGTAGGTAGGTACTAAACCTTTTTATTTGTATTTTTTTTAATAACAAAATACGTAAGGCCATTTATTTTTATTTACAGCTATGGCGATGATTCTATTTTATATTCAAGTAAAAAGAGTAGGTGATGTATGTATGGTTAAATGTAGAATCACTCCACCAGAACACGGCGTACCTACGTACCACACCTTATCATTGCAGTTTAGAATGCAATGAAAAGGACCAAGAAGTTTTAAATGTAACCTGCGAAGATTGTGCCGCCAGCAGAGATGGCTGTAAACATAATATAGCATTTTTAATATGACTAGGGACATTGTCAAAGCGAGGAGAAAAAACAACTTTTCCGGCGAATTGGTAGTTGTATTTTTACAGTTAGACACAACACATGATTTCCTAGTATTTGGATTCGACATTTAAAAAAATATTCAGGTATAATATCGACGGTACAGGCGCGCGACCGCGAGCGGACCGAGTGAGCCAGACTGAGCGTGTTGTGCGATGACGTCACACCGTCACCGGCAGCCCGCGTCGTGGAGTTACAACTTGTTTTACTTCTAAATCGGGAGCTAATTGACACATCGAAATAATTCTTTCACTAGTATTTTTTATTTTTGACAGGGAATATGGAGTGCTAATAATCAAAATTAGTTAACATTCTTCATTAACCTGTGCAAAGACAATTGCGATTGATTTTGACTATTTCATGCACCACATTTCACAATACAACACACAGGCATGTTGAGCTTCTGTTTTCCAATATTTACATGTAGTTTTAAAAGTAAAAACCTCGTACCTAATTTTCTCGCAAATCTCAATAATACAAAAAATTAACAAATGTCACTACGTCACGATAAAATGTTGCCATAATTAGCAACAACTTAAAATATAGTTGTCTCTTTTATCAAATAAGATTATCTCACTAGAAAGAATGAGACATAACGATATTTCAAGTTCTGAATCATATTTCACTCATATATTTGTATACCTACCTAAGCAAATGTTAGAATAATGCAGCATCTCCATGTTTCTCCTATCTCAATGGTTTATTCCTATACGCGCTTCGTTAACTTACTAAAGTCGAATTGGTCGCTATGGCGAATTTTACAATAAGTAGTACCTACTTATTCATGTTTTTAAATTTTATTATCTACTCTACTCAAATCAATGTTCATCTGTCTAACCTTTTCCGAACTATATATATTTGCACCGGATTCAGTTGAATACCAGTATTTTACCTCCGACCTGATGAGATCTTCACGTCACCCATCCACAGACAGACCTCGGCAAACGTTTAACCTTGAAGATCGAATCAATCAAAACTATAAAATTTCTTGTAATTTAGCGGTAATGTTACTGCGGCCAGTGCTGCGGCACAGTAAAAATATGGAACAGTATGGAAACTAAGCCCATTTGTTGAAATAATTACCTACGCTCCAGTAGAGAGTTAGGGTTGTCACTTTTAATGTTTGCAATAAGTGTTTTATTGGAACGAAGTTCTTTAACACGACTTGCGGTAGGAGTTGACTGGGAGAAATAGTCACGCGAAAATGCGTTAGTGCATGTTATTCCATGCGACTTTCTTCTTTGGTCAAAATGTAAATAATGCCATTGTAAAAAAAAAATACAAACTGAATATTGTTTATCATTTCTATGCCATTTTATTCCATTTCAATTATACCTAATATCTGCCCTAAAATTTTGATGAAGGATTTCTGTACCTATGTTGAATAAAAAAACTTTTTACAAAAAATACAACCGACTTCTAAACAAAAAAAAAACAAAAAGTACAAAATAACTTTAATTTCGGAACTCGGTGTTTTTGATTGCTTTTTTGTTTTGAACACACCGACTTCCGAAATTAAAGTTATTTTGTACTTTTTGGTTATTTTTGTTTAGAAGTCGGTTGTATTTTTTAAAACAAAAAAGAAATAAATTAAAGTTATTTTGTACTTTTCGGTTTTTTTTTGTTTAGAAGTCGGTTCTATTTTTTGTAAAAAGTTTTTTTATTTTTCACTTTTTAGTGGTTCACTCCCAGCTAAACATACCCATCACAGCGTAAGTGGTATAAATTGGTATAAACAATAAACAAACATGCGATTTCAGCTATCCCGACAGATTTGCTATCATTTATTGAAATTAACAAAAACCCGCTAGTTCGATTTCGATAAAATTTTCATGGGACCATTTGGGAAGTTATACCCTTTCCAACAAAAAAAGAATTTTTCAAATCGGTTGGCAAGCGACGGAGTTATGCCCGAACAAACATTAAAACGACTAGAATATAATGTCGTAAAATTATGGTCATTTATTTTTTCATACTCATAAGGATTAATTTATTCCATATGTTATATAAATTATAATACAATATAAATTAAAATTAGTCTTCGGTATAAGGATTTAATACTAGTATTAAAAATCTGTGCTTGGGTACACAGTTTTTGCAAAACGAAAACCTGAGTGGTCCACCTATAGCCATTATAATAGCGTAGGTATTATCTATGAACACGGCACCCGCCACTGAGCGCACCGCGAAAGTCCCTTAGGGGCCTCGTAGATGTGCGCGTCTGTGTGAGTGTGCCGTTTCGACCGTTTGTTCGTAGTTTCTGTACTGTTCCATATTTTCTACTGTGGCTGCGGCATGGAAATTAAATGAAATAGGTACCTAACTATACCCCATTCACGATAAGATTAGACTTTGAAATACATCTTTTTTACAGTCCGTTCAGTTATGTTTTGTACAATTGTATTTTGTAATTTCTTTCTCTCACGATATTCTCTACCTACATCTTTGTGCATTTGTCTTTTTCCTTGATGTTAAAGTTTGTACCTAAGTAATCGATGCTTTAGTATGAAATAAAAAATTGTACATGTACATACAGACACACACACACACACACACACACACACACACACACACACACACACACACACATAAATATATCAGACATAACTGCTTAACATACCCATCCAAATCGTGACCTCACTAACAGCTGCTTAACTCCACCCATCCTTTTCGCAACCTTGCCAACAGTTGCTTAACACACCCATCCAAATCGTGACACAAAAATACAAACATCCGAATTGAGAACCTCCTCCTTTTTTAGAAGTCGGTTAAAAAGTGTCGTTACAACTTTTCGTATGATTTTTTTCCGTCTAGCCCCCTTTCACAACGCGCGATAAGGAACTTCGTTCCAATAAACAAACTATCGGAAACCTGTGTCTCCTATTTGCCCTACCACACGGCAACTACCTACTACACACACAGATCAGTATTAAGCAAAAGATACCTACGCAGTCGCGTACACGCCTGCATTACCTACTTAAATCAAAACATACCTACTACACAATCAATTATTTTATAACGAGTTAAATAAAATCCGAAGTTTTTACTAGCTTAGAAAACTGGACAGGCTCTTGCACATATATAGGTATATGTATATGTACGACATATATATATAATATATGTGTGCGAGACTCTTTGTCCAGTTTCCAGGTTCTAAGTATAATAGTCATAGAGAGGTGTCTTTTCTAAAAATACGTAAAGAAAACAAAAAATATTGGACTTAGAGAAAATAACTTTGAAACTGAGCAAGTAATAACAGTCAACAAAGACAATAACAAGCCGCTCAGATCCAATTGATACAACGGGGCAAAGGCGGATTCACGCGGCTTAATTCTCTATTTGCATTAGCAATAAGGCACAATATCGTGTTTCATTTCACTCAGTGTTCCGACGGACATGACGGAAATAGAATTGACATTGAAAGATAGAAGAGCTACCTACTTTTAAAGTTTCTATTGTATTAAAAGTATTATTGTTTCGGGATCTGATAATTATGTAAGTACCAAAAACATATTAACATTTTTTTTTTTCAATTATTATTTTTATATGTAACATACAAGATTTAAGGAAAAAAATGTTATTTGATTTACCTTAAAATGAAACAACTGAACGTTTATTTAGTAGGTAACGATTGTAGCTCGAGACACTTTAGGCAATCACAAGAAAAATTGAGTAAAGCGCCATCTACTGCAAAGAGTTCTAAATAAACAGCATGACAGTCTTCTACTTTCAACTACTTCTAAAGTTCGAATTGAAGTAAAAGGCTTAATTTATAGTTTTTGTTGAAAGTACGTGATTTATGAGTGTAAATAGCTAAATCAACATTAAACAAGGAAGTTTTGATTTTTACTTAGCTTACTTCAGCCAAAATCGATCGTATAACGCTTTTTAGTGATTGTTAATTTCATTATTGTTACCTATGCTGCCATCTATGATTTATTTTTACTAACTAATTATACTTTGTTCGAGTTGAGACCCCATGACCTTGCCAAGACTTCTTGGGCCTGTAGTTTCTATGGATATAGGTCTCATCTAAATAAATGATTGCCTTTCCTTCTCTACGTTTCAAAGCCATGGTTCGTAGAAACCGATGTCTCCAGGCAGATATGTCATAACGTTCAATTAACAATGAACGTTCATTTTTGTTAGTCTTAAATTCGTACCCATTGGACAATAATAAGTGGCGAAGAGTTTCTCGGCATCCATTGAACCCAATACTTTCTCGTAATTCCACCAACAGAGTTCTCAACGTAGGAACTTGTTTTCTAACAATGTAAAATTCATTTATTTTGTTACGAATTGCATCTATATCGAAACTATCTAAGTTCGACACTGTGAGTTTGTGTGGGCGTTTTTTCCCCGGGGTATTCCAGACGCCTTCATTTACCATACCTTCCTTTTTTATTCTTTTCAATGTTGTTACGCTCACATCTGTAAAGAAAGATGAAAGAGAAAGATTAGATGCTGCTTTTTTAGTAAAAAAATAATGTAGGAAATTATCATTGTTATACAGCCAGGTATGTATTTAAATAAAAATTACCAGTGATTGAAGCTATTTCATCCAAGTACTGGTTCTGGGTTTTTATTCTGTCTTTCTGCTCTAAATCAGTAAGTTTTTCAACAGTTTTCATTATATCATCAACCCCTACCACATTCTCCAGATTGCCTGTAAAAGAAAACAATTTATCTTACAATTGCAATACAACAGAATGCATATTAATGTACAACAAATAACAATGCATGATGATGTTTAACGTTATTTGAACAGAATATGAACCAATCATAGAATAGATTTTATATAAAATCATAATTGATTAGTTTACTACGAATACAATCAAAGTATCAAAATCAAAGTAACAAACTACCTATGAAATCCAACACCACACGTAAACAATCTTGTTTCTGATTGAAATGGGCGTCTTTCTCCTGTTGTCTTTCTTCGAACTTTGATATCATGCGAAACAGCATCTCCCGCACTCCACTTTTAATCGTTTTATTCATGTTTAAGTTGGAAAAACGCTAAACAAAAGTCACATTAAATCAACAACAACACGCCATCTTGTTTTGACAATGCGAGATTGACATTAAAAAAAAGTTGCCATATGAAAAGTTTACAAATAATTAGAGTGTCTACTTTCATTTGCCAGACTTTCTACACCATTATAAATATTTTTATATGAATATAAAAATAAACAAATTGATGTTCATAGATATGTAGTTATTATTTAACGTAAATCTCCTATTAATCCTTAAATATAACGCAGTAACAGTATAGATTTTATGACGGCTTAAGCTGACGCGACGGAGACGCACCGATAGAGTGATTTTGTAATGAGTGAATACGAAGCTATTAGGATAAGCGAATGACACTGAATGGAGTCTTGAGCCTGCTTTTAATGAAAACTCCGAAGCTTTGTGGTGACACGGTATGGTTCCACCAGGTTCCACATGGAGCTATTGTTGGACAGACCTAAAACTTCAAGACAATATATTTTACGATATTTCTTTATAGGTCTTGCAACACATAGAGCCGCGTAATGTCATTTTCATTTTGTCATCTGTCATTGTGTCAATTTGTGTCATCGGTCGAAAATTCTAAAAATAATAGAAATTACTGCAAGTTTTGAAGACTTACTAGTTTTTACCGACTAATAAGTAACTCTATCGCCATGTCGGATATTAAAATAGTAGCAGCGAGCATTGTCAACTTCTTAAAGCGGCAGCTAGAAGGTGACTCGCTCAGCGTGGACTCACGCGAGAGCGTCGAGGTCGGCGTGCAGTGTATCGAGACCGCGTTCGAGCTGGGCCCCGAGGATGCGGCTCGCGGCGTGGACTTGCTGCAGCTTGTCCGCGCGCAGACGCGCAGCAGCGCGCCGCTGAACTCTCCGCCGACGCGCTCCGAGGCCGAAAAGCTCAAGAACGAAGGCAACGAGTTCATGAAGAGCGATCGCCACCGGGAGGCGTTGGACAAGTACACGCGTGCCATCGAGCTCGACCCCTCCAACCCTGTGTACTTCTGCAACCGCGCTGCCGCGCATTTCAAGCTGGGCGACAACGAGGCGGCCGTGGCCGACTGCACAGCGGCGCTCGCGCTGCAGCCCGACTACGGCAAGGCGCACTCACGCCTAGGGCTCGCACTCACCGCGCTGGAGCGACACCGAGAAGCGCGCGCGGCCTACGCGCGAGCTGCGCAGTTGGAGCCAGACAACGAGTCCTACCGCCAGAACCTGCGCCTGGCCGACGAGCAACTAGCGGCGCATGGAGAGCGTCCGCCGCTGGACCTGGGCGGTTTGTTGCAGAACCCTGCACTACTCAACATGGCCACAGAGATGCTGGCCGACCCCAACATGCAGAATCTCATATCGGGGCTCATGAGTGGTGGTGGCGGCGCTGCGCCTGGTGGGGGAGGTCCAAACGGAGGTGCAGGTGCGGGTGGCATGTCCGCGCTGCTGGAGGCGGGGCAGGCGCTGGCGCAGCACATGCAGGCCGCCAACCCTGAGCTGGTGGAGCAGCTACGGCGCCAGGTGCGCCCGCCCGGCCCCAACCCGCCGCAGTGAGCCCGCGCCCACAGCTTAGCACGTTCTTCAGGGAAGATTGTTTATCTTTTAAGATGTAATATAATTTTATTTTATTCACAGCTGCTGATTTTCCAAGTAATAGTGGGAATGATAATACTGATTTGTACTTTTATTATAAGACACTGCTTGTGCCTACAACTGTTATGACATTGGACTGACAGCTCCCTTGTAAAATTGATAGTTTTCTATCTGGCTGTCTCCTACTCAGAAATGTATATAATATTAAGATGGAATAGGATTATTCCATCAACAATCTATATAAAAACAACATAAACAATAACATTGTCTATGTTGTTTTTATATCTGATAGAAATATTTGATAGCAATGGAGGTTTAAATATGCATTTATTTGTCAGCAGATATTACTTACCCACACAGGACTCAATCCCTAGTTAGAGTTAAATTGTATAAAGTGGACTCCGGGACGGAGAGCCGCATGGAGGCCGAGCTCGTATGCCACATGCTATGTAAAATATTATAATATTTAATGATGTGTGGAATGTTAAAGGAGAGACAAACTTCAAGAGAAGTTTATATAGAAGTTTATCTATTTAACCCAAATTATAAAAGGCTAAGGTTTCAATTATTGGTATTGTTAATAAATTTATTTAAATAATATATTTTCTGATTTTGTTAATATTTCAAAGTAGCTTCATTTACGATCACATCCCGCACTCTGACTACTGAGTCGGACCAGAGTGGAATGTTAGTACAGCAGTAGGTTTACAGTGCTGCCCCGGTGTGCACACATACAACTATACATGTCACAATGATTGTATTCCCGATAAGGTTAAACAATAGCTGGTTAGGTTATCAACTTTTAAGTAAAGCTACATTGGCTGATCGAAAAATTATTATTATCAGCCATTCTTGCAACACCTTAAAGCTGGAGCCACACGCGTGGCACTTGCGGCAAACTTCAAACGTCCATAAACGTTTGACTAAATTGGGGTATCGATCTCGAAAATAATATAAAAATAATAATATAATAATGCTTGCAGCGTGTGATTGACGATCACACGCTTGAGCGAGCATTATTATATTTTGGACAGGCAAGCATCGGACATCGGGCATGTGACGTTGGTTTAATGTATTTTTATTATACGAGGCATGTCTTTTAAGTTTTGTCGTTTGAAGAAAAAAACAACTAGAACCTTATAGTACTTTTTATTGTTTTTCAAAGTATTCACCAGGATACACTTTTCCATTAGTTCAAACCAGTTATTATAACACTTATTCCACTCGTAAAGTGGGAGTGTTCAAAATGGCTGACTTGAAAGCGTCGACTGCTTCTTCACCGGACTGGAACCTTTGACCACGAAGACTTCTTAATTTTAGGAAATGTAAAGAAATCGTTAGGGCACTAAAGCCGTGTCAGGCCTCTTCTAAAGTTGTAGAAAATTGTTGCACGAACATTTTCCTTAGAGAGACTCATTGTCGTACGTAACCTGACAGATTCCAATCGACGCTATGACTAAACAATAGCATTAATCCTAATCCTAATACATTCAACTGTTTTGAGATTCAAAACTTAACACATTCGAATATAGAAAAGTTCCAAATTCAAAATTGTCGGGAAATATGGGAAGGACAGAACTTAACAGGCATGCCTAGTACAGTTAAGTAGGATACCTAGATCCCCGCATATTCCACCGGTGTCGGCCAGCCGCGACAGTGTCGTGATCGCGAGACGTCACTGGTGTCGGCCAGGCGGCGACTGTGTCGCGAGACGTCATAGCAGCCACGCGCTCATTCTTCTTTTCGAGTCGATGGTTAACTCCTTCGAGTTTGTGTACTTTTTTTTACTCACTTGCTACTTTAAAAACGCCGACACTCGCAACTCATGCGCTTAGGTAATCGAAATTTATTAAAAAACGTATCTTGATATCTAGGCAAATTGTTGAAATGCAGGTGATGTTTTACTGTAGCGAAAATTGGGGGTTCCCAATATAGGCGTTTTCCGGCTCGGAATCCATCGTGAGACTGTACAGCAGGAATGTTACAAGTTGTAGCGGCCACCGATCATCTTCGTTTGCGCCGCACCAAAAGATTCGGCGCGCGACGCTCACGGTGGCTGTGGTCGGTGGCCGTTTGTGCTAAGCTTAGTTCTTGAGCTTTTCTTTATAAATCAACTATATAACTTCTATTTCAGTATGAATTATCAAAAGCAAAATAAAACCTTTTCGAGATGGCGTGCACACAGAACAGAAAAAAACAGTAGAAGTCGCAAGTAGGCGGGGCACGCGTAGCCCTAGTATTGCGTAGCTCCGCAATTGTAGGCGCCCAAGCGCTGTCGCGCATATCAGTCTAGTTCCGACTGCGTTCACGTCACTTACTCTCGAAAATCCGAAATAAAATCAAATATGCCGTATTGTGCTGTTTTAGAGTATAAAAACGATAGCTGTACCAAAAATGTATCCCATAGTGGTATATCGTATCATAATTAAGGACTATTTTATTTTATTTTAATTAATATATGATAAAACATTGCTTACATTTTTATGCAAAAACGCTAAACAAAAGTAGAATCTATGATTTAAACCATAAGTTCTACTTTCTTTCACATCAAACCTGTTATTCTAGATGATTCCATCCTATGTCATGTGACAGTTTGCTACTCAATTAGAGAAAGACGTTATCGATAACGAGTTGTCGATGTTTCAAACCTTATCAAATAAAAATTTAAAATTAATTAATAGTAATATTATTTGATGTTAAACAGATAGTAATTTATTTATATCCGTTGAAAATGAAATATCGTGAGAGTATGCATAAGCATGGATTCGCCAGAACTTCGCAGCTTCGCCCTTACTCTACATTATTACTCACCGAAAGCCTATAAATACGTGCGTAGTACGTTTGATTGCTCTTTGCCTCATCCACAAACCTTAACAAAATGGTATGCTAATATCGGTGGAGATCCTGGTTTCACAAAAGAGTCATTTACAGCTTTAAAACTTAAAGCGGATTCATCAATATACGTAGAAGAATTGAATGGGATGGTTTCATGGATATATTGACATGGGTACAGGATTAATAGGTGACCATCTAGCAGAAGCTAAAGAAGTAAAGCTAACAAAAAAATATTCATTAAGCAGTCGATCGGACGTAACACGCGTATAAAGGTACATTTCGGTAATTCGTTTAGATTTTAATTTTGTTTTGTTATTTTTTATTTTGTAAACCATGTGAAAAAATATGATTTAGTAAAATTAAATTGATTTTATTAAACTTTTGTTCCATTTAAAGATAATTTTGCTTTGTATAAGTTGGTTGGAAAATTCGGTAATAGTACCTGAATAATTGAGTTTAATCTGTGTTTTAGCATCAGCGTATTCAGCTATCAGTGTATAGTTTTCGCCAAATACGAAGAATGTTATGCTTATTGAATACGAATATAAATATAAACGGAATGCACGAATACAATTAAATATCGATAAGTAAGGTTAAGATGTTGTACATCACTAGCGAATGTCATAATAGCGATCAACTCTATAAACAAATATCTATCTTATGTTCAATGCCATACTGCATACAATCGAATATATTACAATTTAGTGACATCTAGCGTCGAATAGCGGAACTTGCTAGAAAAACTATGCCTACGAGCTTTCACGGAAATATAAGATTTAATGCCTACAAAAGATTGACAATAATGAACTCTATTTATATGATGTAGTTGCACTTTTTTTTTGAATAGTGACTGACTATAGAGACTTTTTGGCATGGACCAATCACAAAATGAATTTGCTAGTGTGACATAATATGATTATCTTGAAGATGTGTTTGTTAGGGCACGCTGGTTCTGATAGTAATTTATGCGTTATGCGATTTCTACTGTTTTTTTCTGTTCTGTGGGCGTGCAAGAATTTCTTCAAGTTAAGCTGTTATTGTCCTAAGCGCCTTTGTTACTGGAGCTTACCCGCATCAGTCAAAACTTACTTCGAATTAAGTATGGATGATAAAAAGAAAATCAAACCTACCCGAGACGTGAGTTCTGGTCTTAGCACGCACATTTATCAACACAATGGCAATATGAACTATTTGTGCGCAAGCACTGGCTTGCGCACAAATAGTTCATATTGCCATTAAAACAGATGTAAGGAAAAAATTCGAAAGTCGCAACCACAGAAATCTTAATAATAAGGCAGATTTCTGTGGTCGCAACCCACTGTTATTACCCGTATCATTCGTGCTAGCTACGCCACTGTAAGTTTACCCGTAGGGTATCGCAAACCGACGGCGTCAAGCAAAATACGAGGCAAATTGAATGAAAGGATTTAACTATTCTTCTAAACTGTTCTTCAGAACTAGCTACCACCTTGATTTCCACTCAGTTCCTCAAGGCTCAAAGGCTGCTTTAAAACAGTTTTGAGGATTTTTAGTGTTTGCAACGCTTGTTTGGTTGTCTAATAATCTAGTTTTTTTTTAGTAATAATAAAATAACCTACGCATGTAGCCCTGAGACCGACAGGCAAGATTTGCGTGCATTTCTCTTAGTGCGAATGTGACCAACAAAATATCAAACGACATCCCTCGATTGCCTGCTGATTAATTGCAATTAAATACATTCAAGAAATAAAATAAAAATAATTCAAAGCACAGAACAGGAATTCTATACGCATAAAAATTACTTATAAACTACATCCAGTACAGTTGTTTATTTTGTAGAGTATGAGTTTTTTTAAAGGTACTAGGACATTAAAATGAAATCCACCGAATGCTTTCTTAACTATTTATTACACTCTATGTATAATTTATGATAATTGTAATCAATTTACATATCTTTATGTACATACAGTAGCAAAATGTAAAATCATAGCGCGCGAGTCGCCGGCGCAGCGCGGCCTGTCGCGGAACTACACCCGCCGAGTGACGTCACAGGGCAGTGACGACAACGAGCGAGCGGCGGCGCCGGCGACGCGCTAAATACATTCCAAAACATCTAATAAAATTCTGTATTTACACAAACCCCACACGACGTGCCAGACCAGAGTTAGTATTCGACTATACATAGTTGTAGTGCACACTCGCACCCTCCCCCCTTCCTCCCCCACCGTCGTACAAAGCTTTACATTTAATTATATCAAAGCAAAGGCACCGTGGATCATCGATAGTCCCATATTATATAAATGCAGCACATTTAGTAAAAAAGTAGCGTGAAGATATCATAAAGGAACAATATAAAACGATAACAACGGCTCGCGGCCGCAGCGCGCACGCCTGGCGTGATGTGACGAGAACACACAGAACTCGCCACTAGGAACGAAGCGACGGAACAGACGTGACGACGGTATGATACAGATGTCATAGAATGTCTTTTGTGAATATTTGACTACCAGGTTTTACATTGCTACACAATTATTCAGAAAGGTGGAAGAAGAAATAAAGAATGATCTATCGCAAACAATCACAAATCAACTACAAAATAATTTTATGAACATTATCAAATAAAGATGTACTTAAAGTAGAACGTTATAATTAACAAAGAATAATTTAAGCGAGTGTTCGACTAACAGTAAATTAAGTAAATAAAGCTAATACATTGGATGCAGCTATTTGATCAATCATAAATTTTCAATTATAAAATAGAATATAACTTACAGATTGAATGTAAGTAAATAAATAATGTTTTAATTGTAATAAATAAATCTCCAATATTTTATATTATGCTATCAATGAATAAAGAAAATAGTTGGCTAGGATATGATGACGTTATGTGTAGCTGTATGTCACAGCATCACATTTCGTCCGTTGCGTTGTACGACAACGTGTGTGACGTCATAAGACACGGCCGTGAAGTGCGACGCGGAACATTTTGAACGTGGCGAAAACGAGAAATAACATGACATTTATAGGTTTATACGGGTGAATGACACTTCCGTTGTTAAGCAGCGCCAAATTTTTCACTATGATTCGTATCGCACTACAGACGCATTTCCGCGGCCCCCTCGCACACAAAACTATTTGTTCCAGGGATGGACATGAACATCGCACAAGCGCCGCGCGACTGCTGCGTACATTCTGTGACACAACACTACGCGACTGACATACACACACACAACTACACAGCGTTACATCAAACTGGTTAGCAAAGCATCAGATTCGCTGCCAAAATAATCTTCGATCATTCATTATATATAATTAAATATATCTGACTTACAAATTAATCGCTCTGCGATTGAATAGGCTCTTTAACTTGCATCTATGAACATACAATTGTTTCTAAAACATTCACCATGACTTTTTCTCATTTTTCAGAAAAAAAACTGTACCCAGATGTGCTAATTACAACAACAACTAGATGTAGCGATTGTTAATAATCGTTTGGTGATTAACAAATAATCGTTAAAAAGTTGGATAAAGTTCCTACTTTGCGTACATGCGAGAACAAAACTCGAAGGGAAAGTATGGAAATGTCGTAGAGTGAATTAGTTTCACCTGTATCGTTTAGTGCGGGTCACATGACTGGCTACCGGGCGCGCGCTCAGTTCCGCTTGGAGGGCGGCACGAGGTGGTTGGGCAGCTCGGACGGCAGGTCGTGCCCGTCGATCTTGACGTGGATGAGGTGCATGGCGAGCGCGAACTCGTCCTCGTCCAGGAAGCCGTCCTTGTCGATGTCTGATAGCTTCCAGATCTTGCCGAGCACCGAGTTGGGCAGCTTCGACTTCACCATCTCCGTCTTGGCGGCTGTCGACAAACGCCAGGTCAGCTTGTGGGCGCAGCGAACTGCGTCGGCAACGAACATGGCTAGCACACAGGGCAACTGACAGCCACAACTAAAGTGACCACAAACGGAAAAAATATTCTAAGTATCGGATGCATGCCAGGCCTGCGTAGTTTCTCATAACCACTTTCGTTGCCAACAGAGTTCGGGAATCAAAAATGCACATGAAGAGGCGCGAATATATAAAGCAAGGGAAGCATAAAACAGTCAGTTTAGTCATAATTTGAAAATAATCACGCAACGAGAAAGATTACATCGTAAGTAGAAGCGTGACGATAAAGAGGCGAGATAGCGCGATATTGGGACACGATAGCGAAGTTAGATAACACTCGTGTCGACACTGAGGGCGAATGTTACACAGGCGGTAGCAGTCCCGCAATACTACGCTAACTTGAACCTAAGCTGACAAGTCGAATACTATGACAGCGGCAATACATCACTGAGCAGGTACTACAAGAAGACGACACAAACATCAACTGATCACAATCAAGACTAAGCCGACATCAGAATTGAGCAGCAGGAGAACGACCTGCCGGGGTTGCGGAATTACTTCCAAAGAGTCACCGCGCCCCTGAAATGCAGAGGGCAACACTGACACCTTCCGCTCCGCCCAGAGCGGGAGAAGTTTAAAAAGGACAGAGTAGAGAAGGCACATGTAGAAAAGACATTATACGTTACAAGGTAAAGCCTTATTTAAATATTGTGCCTCTACGTACAAAAAGCGCAATCTACTCCAGCTCTTTCAAAAAGCTACTTAGTGGTTTCCTTTTGAATAAATAAATGTCTTCATGCTGTTGAAGATCTATAACAAAATTCCCATATACATATGTTGCGTTTATAAATTATTGTTTATTGTATTTTTTTTTTCTTGTTTATGAATAAATTACTATGATTATGAGCAAGAGAACTAAAACCGTTAATTACTTATTGGGTCAATATTCCTTGGTTATATTTACGCAAGTCTCACTAACTAACCAATATTCGACAAGACTTTTTACATTGGCATAGAGGTTGTCAACTTCTCTGTGAAATATTTAAGTATATGGACGACATTGTCGCGATAAAATAGCTCGGCGAGCGACTTAATCCGGACGGCCTGCTGCTCCGGCCCGAACGTCACCAGCTTGGCCTTGTCCAACCAGGAGAGCGGCGGCCTGTCCACGAGGAACTCGATGTGCCGCTCGCCCGTCAGCACGTACACCAGCGACATGAACACGAGCTCCGCCGTGATGAGCAGCGCCACTATGTTCAACGACAGGAGGACGATGAATTTGACCGCAATGAACAACGACCCACAGTAGCCTGTGTGCTCTGGCACACTGACGTCCAGCGACGCGGATTCCAAATCTGACTCAGAACTACTATCGTCGACGCTGTCATCACTTTTATCGACATTTTCAGAGTTCCAGCCAGAATGAACTTTGAAACCATCATTCGCTTTAGTTTCGAGAGCCTCGTTCTTGTACCTAGATTGGCTGGACTCGCACCTATCTCCAGCTCCGTCGATGGCCGGCGTCTCGCGCAAACTGTGTATGGAGACGGCGGGTGACACGCGCGCACTGCTGCCCGCGAGTTGTGCCTCACGCGCGTTCATAATGAACTGTGTGATCAATTTACAGTTTTCTGTGGAACTAGAGAGAGATTCTACGAGTTTCGCGAAGCTATCGTCATCCTTTTCATTCTCGCTATCTTTCAGTCGCATGCACAGGTCGGTAATGAGAGAGCAGTTCTGTGTGGTCGAGAGCAACGCCTCGAGCGCCTTGTCGACGACGAGGTGGCCGCGCAAGTGCGGGTGTGTGCTGAGTAAGAAGGAGAGAGAGCGGATGTCGGAGCGAGAGAGTTGCGTACCGGCGCCGGTGACCTTGCCGTCGATGGGGTTGAGCGACTGGAACAGCTGGTCGTATCTTGGCTTCTCCTTGCTGCAGATCCACTCGGGGTCGCCGTGGCCCGCGTCCACACCCTCGCCGCGCCCGTAGCCGAACGGCGACACCTGGTCCTCCACGCCCTCGAACGCACCTCCTGGAATGTTACCGTCACAACGTTAATGGTTTGATCATCGAGTTAGGTAGGTACATGAAAAAGGGCTTAAACCAAAATAAATAAAGTTTTCTGAGATCTCCGTATTTCATCAACATTTTTATTGTATATTCAGAGATAAAAATCGCTTACAGAGACGACGTGACGTGAAGCAGCAGACTGCTTAAGATTGCTAAGTCGTTCGTCGTATCTAATATATTTTTATAATGTATGGTCAACGTGATTCACGTAGATACACGATATGGGAAATACGTGAGTAATTAAGTAAGTTGTCAACGAGGTAAGCTGGAGGCGTCACGGCCGGGGGTGCCCCGCGTGCAGCCGCGACGCCGAGGGTGCGCCATGTTTGTAGCGTCCGCGCTCGGAACTGCAGCTATATCTTATTGTTATTAAATACTACATGGATAAAATTATGCGATTTAAATATAAACACAGTGACTTGCGCGCGCTACGTACCCGATGCGTACTTACATTGGATATTGGGATATTTATAACTTGGAAATTATAATTTCTATGAAAGTTTCACATCTGTGCCCATTAAGAGAATTGTACAATTGTTTCCTATATTTTTTAACGGCCGGCAATAACCTTTTGTAACCCGCGCCGAAAATAGTTTGTAATTTTGTTAATAAGAAATAGTGTAGCGAGTACCGTTCTACCCCCACTAAGCGGGGTGAAACTAACGCCAAAGATCCATACAAAAGACGCCTGCAGATCCAAATACATCAGTTCCCATTCACAGTCCCCGCAGTTCCCCCTACAGTCCCGATAATCAGTTCCAACGTATGGTTCCGACTTGAGATCTGCTACGAGACCGAGCACTTGGCTTGTTCACACTGACAGTGTCTTGTCGCCTTCCAACCCTCCACTCCAGCAAATGAACTATACTATTGTCAATAGCACAACATATAAGCCAGCTGGGTACGTCAAGGTTTTATTTAAAATTACCTTATCAGTATTGTACAGACGGTGTTGTTCACACTGATGGCCGAATTTACTTACATACAATGATATTGGCCAAATAATTTATAATCAAAGTTAGGGGCGTACCGCTTTATCAAGCAATGATTCATTTGACAGCATAGTTTATTGAAAAAATACTGATACAGTAATGAAAACTAACTTATAAAAATAAAACAATAAGATAGAATAAAATTGTTGTGTTGATCACATTTGCACGCCATCTTAAATGCTGCTGCCACCGCTGCCGGCTTATCGCTGAACCAACACACAGTAGGCAGATAAAGGGGTTACTGTAATTGGGTTTGACGCAGCGCGTATTTTGAGAAATACTATTTTGAGAAGTGCACATTTTTGAAGAGCACAATATGCAAAGTGCACATTTTGCGAAGTGCACATTCTGCGTCAAACCCCTGTAAATCATCTCGTAGAGCGGCGAGCGGCACTTGTATACGAATATTAAGGACAATCACTGTGTTAGTGTTAGTGTTCAGCTTGCAGTGCACTGTGCAAGTCAAGAGAGCACTGATAGCGTATCTGTGCCGGGCGCGCGGGCGACGAGCTCGGCTCATCGGCTGCACATTTCGCTGCTGGCTCAATGGGCCGCCGGTTACTGTAGTGACTCATCGGTTACTAGCGCTCCGGGCAAGCCGTTGTTTTGTGTACCTTCTGAGATCAACGCCTACATATGCCTCTAAGAACTCACTAGTGAAACAAGTTTCACTAATTGGAAGAACACTTCATCTCCCACCTGTATGAGATTTTGAGTTGCAATTACCCAGGATTTTCTATCAGACGGAGGTTTTTTTTTAAACGAACTGGCAGTCTCTAAACCTTGTTGGCAGGGACTACCTACCTACATACATACCTTCTAACTAATGGGAAACAATCTATATATACATGTATATCCGCAAGTAGAGGATGCTACTATATTCTAATAAAATGATTGAAGTGGCTGCTGAGACACACGAGCATGACTGTCTATAGTAAATCATAGTTAGTGCGAGGATCGCCTTAATTGTCGCGGCGCGTATCGTTTGCACAGCCCTGCCTCACATGCACCAGCGCCAGCTCGTGGTGCCTATGTCAGCGCAATATGATCCACATCAATGAAAGGACTTATTATATTCGGATTCAGCCCATGTGCCAGTGGCGTTGGGTCCCAGCTTCCTTGGAAACATGTTCGATTCAAACCTCTACAAACAAAGGAAATAAAGAAGACCCGCCAAAAATTAGATGTTGCGTAACAATTCTCAAACAATATAATATTGTGCATAATATAAAAAGCAACAATCGGCTCAATAACCGTAAATGAAAGGCGAGGACATTATTGATTGCTGTGTCAGCGCTCAGCGAAGCGCGCCGCGTATTTTTATTAACCAAAGAAACGCTGCTATTGTTCTACCTCTCTTACTTGTGAGTGTTACTTCAAAGATTTAATGCGACTATTATGTAGATGCAGGTCAGCATTTTGTTTAGTTTTTAAAAAGTGTTGCGGAGGTGATTGTAGTTCTAGAGTATTTTTTCACCGGCGCCATTAGAGCGTCACGAAGCGGTCCGCGCCGCTATACTGCTGAGTCGTACTAAAGTGACAAAACGCAATTGAATCAATATGCAACTAAACAACTTTCATCACTCGTTGTTATTCGAGCAACGCTTCCTTTTTAACGGCAACTGGTTTTTTGTTGGATCGATGCCTGCTACATGAAGACGTGTAAAGTATAGAAGAAGTAGTCGACGAGCACACAGTCTGTACTCGGAAGTACCTTTGCCTACCAGGCTACCACACATCGACATACATACGTCACGGCATCAGATCCCGTGCCAAGAGCAACTTGAGCCTGGTGTATTTAATGTATTTAGTTGCTTATCCTCCAAAACATTACAGTTTGAGTTCTCTTCAGGAAGCGATTTGCTAATATTTATTAAACAGTTCTGTTACTTCATCAAACAATAGCAAACACAGTTACAATGGTAAGAAAATATGCACAGTAGGTATCTACGTGTTCGTAGGTACGTTACGTGAAAGACAACGCGTAATTTAAATTGTACTCGAAAGGTATTAAAACAAATGGCATGGCATGCCGCGAGTGCTCTATATTTACACAGAGTAGTCGTGGCCCGAGTCGGTAGTGCAGCACAGCCCTAAGTACAGCAAATAGGTACGAATTAGAATGATGCCGAGATGTCACATGTCGCCCACCATGCAGCAAGTAAAACATTTACAATCGTAAACTGATTGGACCATTAAGAGCGAGTGAGCGACCATTTGGATGCCGAACGGCATTTCATACAAATTTTCAAGTCGTTATTTTCCGAAATGACTAAGCCGATGAATGAAACTTTACATACATAAGCAGGATACACAGGTCTAAAAAGTTACTTGAAAACATTTTCAATAAATAGTGTTACAGTTAAATTAGACCCATTTTAAATTTTCCATACAAACATATGTTTCCAGTTACCTTTTTAAAATAAGACATTTCGAAAATGTTTTAACTAACTTTTTAGACCTATGTATCCTGCTTATATTATTATGTGTGAAGTTTCATTAGAATCAGTTCAGTAATTTCGCAAAATAGTGACTTGAAAATTTGTATGAAATACTATACGGTGTACACGCTCGTAATTCATACTTACAACACAATAAACAATACTAAAATAAACAATAATTCAAAAAAACGATGACTGCAGGATTTTCTCTTTTATGATCAAAGTTACAATTCGTCTCGTTCCGCATAACTCCTCAGAATATTAAAGTCGACATTTTGATGACCAGATCAAACAAGGTGTTTTAAGGTACTGCGGCATTTCTTAGATTACTGAAAACTAATTACATATATAATTCCTGTTTAACTGTATTTCTCTGTTCGACCTACTGTTCAACCTACCAGCAGTAATGCATTTATGTGTCCTCATAATTTAATGTTTTGCAGACGAAATCGTGATGGCAACCGACGCAAGTGGGCCGTTCTCACGGCGACAAGTGACATCAGCCCTAACAATTGTACGTCGATGTGAAACCGGCGCGATGCGAGCGCGGTGTATCACAACATTCACAACACATGTAATAGTTAATGGCGCAGTAATCTAGATCGCGTTTCATACGAGTGAAAGTGCAGGAAGTGCGGCACACGCCGGCGGATGGCGCCCAATCGAGGGCTGCTCACTACTGCAGCACTGCGACCACCGGCGGCGCCTCATGCACGCTACCACATTGTCCGCACATCGGTTCCGCTGCCCACGCAGCTGCGACGTGCGCAATATCCTCGCTTTTCAGTGCAAAACCTCCAAACAAATAAATCATAGTGCTGAAATATTTATAGCGTACACTGCAGCAGGACAGTTCGAAAAGGATAGTTCGCTCATAAAAGTTATCAGAGAAAAAGAGAGATGCATAATAACATCCCACAGGCAATGATTAGATAAAGCGCCACAAATTGACTGAAAACTTGATTGCAACAAAAAGCAATGAACTCATGTGCAGACAATCTATAGAATCCGTTGCTGCAATTGAGCAGTAGCCGCAGATTGCCGCGAACGCAGCGAATGCTGGACTGCCGTAATTACCACGCCTGCCACTCACACTGATGACGGCGATTTGTAATTTTTATTGCTAAGGTTGTTGCCCCTATTACGCTTTCCGGGACAATGTACACATTGTAAACGACGAAGGTATTTGTGTCCGGATGGCCTGTTGGTAACAACAACAACACGACTGTTTTTTTTACAAAATCTGGATGTATGATCTAATAATGCGTGTAAGTATGATTCTGTAATGTGCTAAGATAACTGCGATGTCAAAGCAAACTTGGTTATCGCGAGTTAGCACTTTGCTTTTGAAGCCGTTGGACAAACATCTAATATTTGGTGCCCCATAGTAAGGCGATGTCGTCACAACGAGGAGCGAGGGCACTAGGAAGCGACCTTGGTGTTTTCACTTTGTCTTACATTTTATGAATACGAAATTTGTGAGAAGATACATCGTGTCTTTATGGTTTGGTCATCACAGTGTATGTAAACTCAGAGAGCATTATTATATACATAGGGAATGTTACGGTACTTCGGGACCCAATCTTGGATGTAGTCACATAATATGTTTAGCTGTCTCGTTTAGAGCAGATGGCCACCGCTTGTGAACGTCCAATTTCGTTCATCATCGCAGGGGGAGATGTCTTTCCTAAATGCGAAACGGAGTAATTTGGGTGTTCCCCGGTGGCTCAAGGTCTGGTCAGCGCAGGATACCTGTATCCTCACGGTAAGGAGGATGCGCATCCGCCGCTCTCCCACGCAGGCCGCTCATCACTGACCGCTGTTGTGCCGCTGGCACTTGGCCTCATAACGCGCGACCTTGGTGCCCACTGAAGGACGCTTGATTGTATAATGAACTATAATGGCGAGCTCCAACTCTTCCTTATTTGATGATTACCGACCACTTTTGTATTGAAATGAGTTTTTGACAGAAAACTTTTTACAAAAAAAAAAACCGACTTCTAAACAAAAAAAAAAACCAAAAACTACAAAAAACTTTAATTTCGGAACGGTGTTTTTGGTTGCTTCATGTTTTTGAACACACCGACTTCCGAAATTACAGTTATTTTGTACTTTTTGGTTTTTTTTGTTTACAAGTCGGTTTTATGTCTTGTAAAAAGTTTTTTTATTTTTCCCTTTTTAGTGGTTCACTCCCAGCTAATCATACCCATCACAGCGTACGTGGTATAAATTGGTGTAAACAATAAACAAACATGCGATTTCAGCTATCCCGACAGATTTGCTATCATTTATTGAAATTAACAAAAAACCGCTTGTTCGATTTCGATAAAATTTTCATGGGACCATTTGGGAAGTATACCCTTTCTAACAAAAAAGAATTTTTCAAATCGGTTGGCAAGCGACGGAGTTATGCGCGAACAAACATTAAAAAAAAACATACAAACATCCGAATTGAGAACCTCCTCCTTTTTTAGAAGTCGGTTAAAAACCGATTCGTTCGATGTTGCATAACTCGGTTCATATTTAACCGACTTCCAAAAAAGGAGGAGGTTCTCTCTTTGTGTGTGTCACCTCATTACTTTGTACTGGGTGTCCCGATTTTGATGATTATTTGTATTCGAAAGCTAGTGCTTGTCGTGCGGTCCTAAATTGAGATTGAGATCTGACGACTAGTATTTGAGTTCCCCTTTGAGATCCCTAATGCGTGGCTTCGACTACATTGATGATGTTCCCATTCACTCTTGTCGATGCAACATGAAAAAATAATATACAGTATGTTAACTAACAGAAGGCGTTTCCGCTAACCCGCTATAGTATAGCATCCATATATGATAAAAAAATATGTATTACCATTAGAAAACAATTTTTTTAATATATATTTAAATATTCACTAAAAATGTTAAATTGATACGTTAAAGAAACACTCTGTACACGCGTACTTACCGGTTTGGGCATTGCTACTACGAGTTCCTACTATTCCGCGCTACTATTTTGATTTTAAACAGGATGTTTCGAATTTATTGTCAATTAATCAAAGTCAAGTGTTGAAAAAACGAAGAAACAACCAAAAAACACAGAGTTCCGAAATTAAAGATATTTTATAGGTTTTTTGTTTTTCTAAACAAAAAAAAAATAAAATAACTTTAATTTTTCGGATATTTTTTTTAATACTTTTTTCTTTTACCGTATGAATACGCTAATGTTCGGGGTGTTACTGGGCACTCCTTGGAAAAGTTTTTTTACTTTTGCGAGAAGTGTATCCATTTTCTGATTTAAATTTCAGAAGGCAGTATAGTATCTTTATCTATAGACCGAGAAATTGCACGAACATATTATATTAAAATCGAATATAATTGTCGAATCAGTCGCGTTTGAAAAGCTGATCTACATTTGACGAGAACGTTCCGTACCGTTGTTCTAACTGTTCGCTGTTCAGATGCATTGTCAAGCAGAGCATACAATAATAACGATGGTCGGATTACTGCGCCGAGGGTAGTAAGGACAATGGCGGCATACAGTCACGCGCGTGCGCACGGCACGTCGCATACACGCCTCGAATTCATTATGACGATTATCATACACCATCGCACCAGCGCATCATCATAACCGTTATTATAGCTTTTTTTTGCAATAATTTATAAAAACTTTGTAAAATCTGTTTCTGAAAAAGAGCAAAATATAAAACGTAGTTCCGTTAGTGATTCTATAACTGATGTCGTGAAATTATAATAGGTAGTTGCAGACAGACCAAAGCGTCAAAACAAACTACTTTTCATTTAAGCTGAATGTTTAGATATAAAGCCATTGCGTCACTTCTGACATGAGACTAAAGGTGCTACTTCTAGAATGTACAGTCCAGTTAGCAATAGCTCGGAACCCACCATGATAGTGCATTTCGCAGCCTCTCAATCAATGCGCTGCGAGTGGGTGTCGCGGAGCGCGCGCGTGCGGCGTCTATCTACATGCTGCGCACGCGCGGCACACATCGCCCGCGCCCCAACTTATCATACTCCGGCACGAGCATCGATTTCATTTGTTTGTTTGTATGCCCCACAACCCAACGCCATCTACTTTTACCTACGAAACGAAAGTTTGACAGAACGAACTTGAATTTGCATAAACAAAACAACTGGCCAAGTGCGAGTCGGACTCACGTGCTGGGTTCCGAACAATTCATATATTTTTCGTGTAATCTGTAGGTAAAAACCTATTATTGTATTTTTTCAAAAAAAATGTATCTGTAGTTTCGGAGATCCCAATTTTCATCTATTACTTCGGAATGGAATATTTAAAAATTAAATTAAATAATATTTTTGAGGCACAGGCATTACTTGCTTAAAGGGAGGCTCCAATCACCAACTAATTTAAAACTTCTTGGTCATTAATAAAGATTTGTTTGTTTGTTTTCAATAAGTCCGTTGGACTGGATATGACACGATACAGTTATTTTTTTTAAAATTTTGTATTTACCCCCAAAGTGACCCCATTTTAAAAAGTATATAATTTCGCGTAACGCGTTCTTGTTTGGGTCACAGAAGGTACCAAACTCAAGTGAATCGGTCATTGTACGAAAATCGACTGTGTCAGACGGGCAGATAGTCAGCCGAGTGATCCTATAAGGGTTCCGTAGTCAACACATTATAGTTTCGGTCTGTCCGTCTGTCGGTCTGTCCGTGGTTTTTCTCAGAGACTATGGAGACTACAAAGCTGTAATTCGGCATGAATGCATATATTAATGATGCCGACATAATGGCAGAACTTGAAAAATATATTTTTTTATAGTCAAGTGGGGATGACTTTTTTTTTCGCGTTCACCCGATTGTTTGGGGTGTCATTAGATAGGTTTATCAAAAATATTACGAGTCTTCAAAGATGATTTTCCGATTTAGGGATCCGTTTGTGAAATATGAAGTTCTAAAGTGGAAAAACTCGTTAAAAGACCAGTGTCCCCCTTTCTGCCGGCTAAACGGTTGCTTCTGGAAATGTGAAAAAAATCACGGGAGTAGGAAATATGCTGAATTTAAAAGGAAACTATCACGGCTAAGAAGGCTTCACAAGTTACTGAATAATAGTCAACTAAAAAAAATGTACTCGGAGAAGTATTAACGGAAACTTCGTTCAAACTACTTTGTACATAACTGAGATGACGTTGTTAGTAGCAAAAAACACGTTGTAAATATAAATTCGGTGACCATGCAAAAATTATGTAATACTAGCGGTTTGTCCCGACTTCGCACGCTTTTAATTTTTTTCAAATTACCTAGCATGTTTACTCAGGGACAATGTAGCATTCCTTCTAATGGTGAAAGAATTTCTGAAATCGTTCCAGTAGTTTTTGAGTTTACCTAGAGCTCAAACTGGTCACAGTATTAAACAACCAAAACAGTTTTTTTAATTAAGTTCACATTATTATGGATTCATAGAAGTTTGTAACCCTAAAAATGCCGAAACATAGCAACGGGACTGCCGCCAGTATGGACAGGAAATCCAATCCAATTTAATCGATTTTATCGGAATTGGTTGACAAAGGCGAAGAGAACAAACGAATGGTTCAATATTGTTGTCTGTGAGTCTTTGAGCTGGTACGTTGTCGCGATGCCAGCACAATGAGCCGCCATTGAGCGGCAAGTGGGTCGCGCTGGGCACCCGGCGGGCACAATGGATGCTGCTCAGATCGTCTCAATGGGTGCTGTGCGGTGATGTCACAGCGGATGCGGAACAATGGCCGCTGCAATTACCGTCGCGTGTGTCCGCGGTGCGCGCATCCGACGTAAACACTGAGGGCCGAGCGTGCGCCAAGCGTATACAAATTCATGGATCCATCAAATTCACTGAATCGAAGCGATCAGCGGGCTCACTGACTGTGCTGCCTGTTGGCATAGTGCGCACTGCTCACACTCATACGCCGAAGGTGAAGTTTGTATCGATTACTTCGCGCGAGCGTTCTAGATTACGGTGTTTGTATGTCTCGTTGCCAATGTCGCTATCAATATAAATATTGTCACCCCTTTTTTTCTGGATGGGAAATCATCAAATAACTTCTCCCTCTCTGGGCGGAGCAGAAGGTGAAGTGTCCGACTCACACTGACTAAAACGGAAATTGTTACCACTGCAGTTCTACAGAACCTTACTGAGGTATGAGTCAGAACAATCGTTTTGGTAACAGCCAGCGTCAAAACAACCGCTGTGTGAATCTAAGTGAAGTATAGATGTCTGGAGAGCTCTTATGGTTTGCTCAACTATTATTTGCTTAACAAACAAAAATGATTTTAATTACTTGTGAATTCCAATCGCGAAGGACGGTTTTAATGGTACATTAATGAGGCAACCGATAACTGCTGTACGGTTACATAACCCGGCCGGCAGACTCGCGAGGAACCGGCGGTGTTGCACCTGCGCTGCGCCGGCGCCGATTTGCGACACTTCCCCGCGAACACACGCGATGTGTTCACGACGCACTTATCGGGCTCTGATCTAGCATTTCTTGCAGTTTAATGAACTATAATAAAAATTGATCTAGTTACACAAGCGACTTAATAGCCGCATGCGGACCACGAATTGCTTACACAGTTTCGCGCCGACACGCGAGCGAATACTTTTGATTCCGGATCGCGGTGGATGCAATGCGCGTCGCATATTCACTCAGCTTCAAGGTTCAATTAGGTAGAAATATTACAAAGTATGGATTAAACTAAACATAGTAATGTACTGCTCGACGGACGCTAGGTTAGGTAGCATCGCGTGTAGGTCGCGACTAGCGCCTCGCGAGTCCAACAACCTCCGGTGACTAGTGAACACGGCTCACGCCCATTTTCCATTGTAATCATGATTAATCTAGAGCTAACGAGTGCGGCCGGCGAAAGTGCCGCCGCGGTCGCGCTCCCATTGCGCCTGCGCCGCCGGCAGACTGCACGGACACCGAGTCAGTGGCACCAATACATGCCATGCCACTCCCTTTATGGAGGGCCTTGACATTTGCACCGAATACCACGTTCCGTCCTACTTTAAAATAGTTTTACGGCCGTGAAATCGGACGCAAAAATTGCAGTCAATAATATTTATCGATAAAACTTGTGTACCTTGATAAGATTAGGGCTAATATTTCATGAGCGAGTACAAAGTGGCGAGTTTGGCAGTGAGGACGACGGTAGTTTGTTCAAGTTGTGGGCTCGGTGTGCCCTTAATTACGTTTCCGTATTAACGCGC
This sequence comes from Hecatera dysodea, assembly GCA_905332915.2. Taxonomy (NCBI): domain Eukaryota; kingdom Metazoa; phylum Arthropoda; class Insecta; order Lepidoptera; family Noctuidae; genus Hecatera; species Hecatera dysodea. Next base: position 18,123,805 of record HG995309.1, on the reverse strand, counting down.
CGAGTCACCGCCCGGCGACTCGGCGCGTGCGCCACCCGCAAGGAACCGCACAAACTTGACGTTTCAACGACTACCTGATTATTTATCATTATTGTAAGTGAGCTTGGATTGGTAACAATCACGAAGATTCTAACTGTTAACCATTTTGGTGTCTTTCAGGTAAGTAATTGAAAGCGGTCATCGACGCCAATGTTAAGAGAAATAGAGAAAAAAGATGATAAGAGATGTAGCTTGGTAAGTACAAGGAGTAACAGCAAACTACTCTTATCCAATATAAGCTATTTGGATACTTAAGTGAGATTTAGTCTTCAAAGGCAGGACTGAAGCTTTGGCTGCCTCAGAAACAGTCCGTCATGAGAGTTATGGCAGAAAACGTCATGGTTGATGGAACGGTGATGAACGTAGCCTTGGAAGCCGGACCTCGTTACCTACACATCGACCCTTACGTAACCCCAGCGAGGAAATAATTTATTGCTAATTTACAATATACATACATGCATTAGCGGCATAATTATACTTGGGACTCATAAGATAAGGCAGCAAAAACATTCAATAGAACACTCGGTATTATAATGTCGATTTCAGATGATCACGTACTACGTGAGTGCAATGCTGATTCAGTAACAGTGTATCGCAAAAATATCAACCTACTTAGCTTCATTAGCGATGACTAACTGCTGACGCACACTACAAAGAAATGAAGCAAGAAAAAGTTTGAGTGTGTAAAGTGGGCACTAGCAGTTAGCGAGCGCTACGGGGCCTCGATAGCAGAGATAACTGACGCCGACTAGATCGCCCTTACCAAATAGATTAGCTGCGATAACACCAGCTCAGCAGATAGCAATAACATTGTAATTGCATAACGTGTTTGCCACATTCATGTAATTGCTCAATGTGACTATATCGAGGAATTACAGAGTTATGCCCGATTTGATGATTCATTCAGCTAGCTAGCAGCAAAGGCTGGAGCATCAAGTAGCATATCGGAGCTTGGTAGTGATAGTGCAGTGGAGAACGTTCTGGCTGCGTTATGTGCAGTTGATCTAAGCGATATAAAATCGATGCAGTACCAAGTCCAATCTGCAGTGGTCACAGACAGCTTCATGTGCTCAGGCTTCACCGAGGGTTGACTCTCAGTTCTTCCGGATAAAATAAACCAAGCTATTTTCGTCACAAATTAAATGATTGTAGTTAACACTTCAAAAATATAGGAAGTGCTATTGAGTTAAACGAAGTAGGTATCCTGACAGGAAATGAGCATTTAATTGGAGTATTGATTAGAGCGACACGACGGCAGTGCGGGCAGTAGTATTCGGAAGGGCATGGCGCAAGGCACTGGGCGCGCTATACAATTGGCAAGGTCGCGGTCGCTCGTGCAGGCAGGACAGGTGCGCCGCCCGCCACCGACGGGGTACGGGGTTCACTCACACGCAGACTTGTTCTGACAGTTACAACAATGACGGAACTATGCAAATTCTTCATGCTCACGATGATGCTAAGGAGTTTTCCTTACAAATACAAAGCGGAGCATTGAACAATGCAACTAATGTACGCTACAATCTATGCATGGTCTATAATAGGACGTATTAACTGCTTTGTACCTCTAGATGCAAGTCTGTTTTGGTTACAAGGACGGTTGCTGATCGTGATAACATGGCTTTATTCGAATGTATTTTAAAGGACGACATGGTAATGTCGCACTTTTCCGTGTTTTGGCGGCTATTCATAGAGGACTGCTTCCTATAGGACTATAATTCTAGTTTGTTGCACTGACGAACAACTTTGCTTGGATCTTCTGAGACGGCAACTGTGTGCACTAAATATTTTGACTGCCGACTGTTGGTAATGTAGCGCGAAGTTGTAACAGAGGTCTTAGTGGGAGTATTTAAACGGCTTCGTTGCCACTAGTACCATTAACAGTTCCATGATGGAACTATTGATGTTTTTTTTAATCACTAGTTCCATTTTAAAAGAATCTGAAAATAATGGAACTAATGTTGATTTTTTTATCACTAGTTCCATATTTTTATTTTAGGCACTTGTGAAATTTTTAAGGGTGTAAAAACACTAGAGGTAAAAACACTTAGGTATTATAATAATTGTATTGAATAAAATCAACAATTTTTTTTCTTACTTTAATTTGTTTTATTATGGGTAGTATGTAGTGATAGTAATCGAATAGAAACATCTAACCAGTAAGCTAGTAAGCAGCTACAATAAATTAACGACCGATAAATATTGGTCGTTAATTTATTGTAATAAGCATAATCAGCCTTTTAACGTTCCCACTACTGGGACACAGGCCTCCTCTCTAAGAGAGGGAATGGGCCGTAATCCACCACGCGGGCCCAGTGGCTAATTTTTTATTTTTATTTTATTTATTTATTTGGGAAAACAAACAATAACACATTAAGAAATACAAAAAAAAAAATAAGAATTATATTACATTACATTAACAAATAGATATTGTAATATCTATTTTTTATTTTTTCCTTATCGGGGGTATTTAGAAAAGCTTAAGGATTTGTATTTGCAAGCAACTTCACTCAGCTCCTCTTAACCACTCTGCTCGACAAGATTTTGACTTTATTACACTAGCTGAGTCGACGGGGTGTGCATGTTACGTCATGAATTTCAGAAATTATCTCGACATTCACCATGTTAATTAACTATGATAAATTTGTTTCTGCAGCAATTTTATACGATAAGTTAAGAAATATCTTAAATTAAATCGTTCAAATCACGACAGTCAACTTAAAAATGCGTCTAAAATACGATACGATACGTCTTGGATTTGCTAAATATATTAATAATATTTTTTTTTTTTTTAATCTTAATAATCTTTATTAAAATCTTTTACACAATATAGTTACAGATTAATAGCCACAAGTAATCTTAAATAAAATAATTATGTTAGTATCCAACAAATAACTATGTGTTTAACTAAATTATCAATATTTCAGGACGTATGGTAAATTTATTTTAAAACTACAATTATGTATGATTAGCGACTTTCCTGAGCTAGGTTTATAAAACCTGTGTTTCAGGTCATCACTTAACAAGACTAATCATTTATGGTGCATGAATACAAAAATTAAAGAATAACAACTTACGAATTAAACCTTACAATTTATACTAGAACTTCCAATAGCTTCTCTGTGTCTGTGTAATTGAGTCTGAATAGATACTCTGATATCAATTTTCTACATTGAATGTAATTTACGCTATATATATCTAACAATTTGTTTAGCTTATTGCATAAAAAAGGTCCTAAAAATACGTAAAATCTATGGGCAAATGCATGTCTTGTCTGTGGTTTTATGCAAACCAAATCTTTCCTCCTCCTGGTTGAAGATACTGGGTCAAAAGGAAGCTCAGAGTGCTGATGAAGTATGATGTGCATTATAAATAGTTGACGTACTGTTATATATATGTAAATAACCTTCTCGCTTGCTGAAAAGAAGCATAACCGCAAAATCAAGACTTATTCATTCTATTTGCGGTATTTCTTTGTCATTTTCTATACTAAAGTTAATTTAAAATACGGTTCAATATTGACAAAAAACTATTACTTTGCAACTTTAATGGCACTGATGTTTGAGGCCAAAAAAACATAAAAATTTCTCTCGTGGAATTCATCAAAGCGGAGTTTGGGTTTCTGGAATAAATTCCAGAAACCCAAACTCCACTTTGATGAATTCATCCATATTTCTAAGGAAATATGTAGTAGTAATGTGTCTAAAGTGAAATGTATCTAAAGTCAAAGTTTCGCGCCAACTGTGTTTTTTTACGTTTTTATTTCACATGTAAATTACAAATATGATTATTGTGATATCGATTATTAAAAATTAGAACAAATTATTTTATTTATCATAAAATGCAATAAGCACTTATAAAAAACATATTTGTACTTTGTAATTAGTTTAAATAGTTTTTGGAAATCAACGAATAAAATCAACTGAACAATTTAATCGGACCCACTTGGATTTCGCGCCAAAATGTTTATTTTATTCAAAGTTTAAATCCAGAACCAGAAAGCGCTCGTGATTCAGATTATTTTCCCTTTTTTTTAAATATCTAAATTAATTATGGTATCGTTAGGTAACTTTGTTATAATGTTATTTAAATTCCATATGCTATATAATGTGATAAGTTTTTGTATCCGTAAAAGGATCTTCTTTCGAAAACTTATAAATTATTATAATACCTAAGTGTTTCTACATCTACTGTTTTTACACCCTTAAAAACTTCACAAGTTCCTAAAATAAAAATATGGAACTAGTGATAAAAAATTCAACATTAGTTCCATTATTTTCAGATTCTTTTAAAATGGAACTAGTGATTAAAAGAAAACATCAATAGTTCCATCATGGAACTGTTAATGGTACTAGTGGCAACGAAGCTTTAAACGTACTGGAGTTACTGCCACCAGACGGAGCTTATTCAGTTTCAATACAAATTGAAGTTTACGCTAACGCGATAGAGAGCGACAAAAACTCGCACTAAGGCCACAGGTCGCCAAACTGTCACCTAAGTGTAATACGGTTAAGGTTACGAGCTGCTAACAGCGGACGAAATGCTACCAAACGTTAAGCACACAGTACCTATCGATTTAATGAAATATTGTACGAAGTACAAACCTTGCGGGAGTATACACATAGTTTATGAATAAGTCAATTGAACGCGATCGAATCGGCTGCCGAATATAGAGCCAAAGGGTCAAGTGCCCGCCGAGCCTAGGCACAGCGCGAGATCGGTCCATGGAAACTTTTTGATATGACTGTGTTAATACGGCAACTGCCTTATTTAAAGCGGCGATGAGCAATGAAGTAGTGACAAGTGTTCTACGAGTATCAGTACATTCGATATTAGCCATGCATGCAGCTGTCACTTAAAAAGGCATCGCGCATTAATTAGTTTATTATAGTACTAGCAGCACCCCGCGGTTTTACCCGCGTAGTTCCCGTTCCCGTGGGAATATGGGGATAAAATGTAGCCTATGTTACTCAGAGTAAATGTAGCTTTCTAATGGTGAAAGAATTTTTTAAATCGGTCCAGTAGTTTTTATATAAAAATACAAATCTTTCCTCTTTATAATACTAGTATAGAAAAATAGATAGTATAGATTGACACTGATTTCTGTCGTTCGTTGTACAAAACCCTTCGTTATTATTTTGTAATGCAATCAGAGTGAGGCATGATTCATACAGCTACATATTTTAAAGCGATCAACATCGACTGGTGGCCGTTGATCGCAGTTTTTGTTGTGGATTTCCTGAATGTGCTGTAGTGGCTACATATTTGGTTTTAAACTTAGTTTACATGGATGTGCGAAAACCATTTTTGTTGACAAGTACTTCAATACTACCATTAATGTTACAACACTGTCTTCATGATATTATATTGTAACTCATAATTTATTGCTGTTGGAAAATTCCAAAGAGAATGTGTCTTAAGTTGGACTCTGGCGCTTGTGTACGAGTATGGAGCAAATGAAGTGATTTGCTTGCGCGACGGTTAATAGCAAAGAATCATTAGCGTCGTGTCAGTGCGTCACCGTGCGCCTGTGACCCCACCGCGTCAGCTCGCATAATTACACCTAACACACTAACCAATTCATCGTGAAATCAGACGCGGAATCCACCAACACAACAGGAAAAATTGGCGCAAACGTAGCCTACATACTCGTATGTTGTTACTCATGCCATATTGCCTTAGTCCACCACCGGTGCTCAATTTATCGCTAAAATTAATTGCATGGGAATTTAATTTACGTATGTATGTTTTAGAACAATAAAGTTTGTTATCGGTGGTCTATTAAATTATGAATTAATGATAAATGAATAATTATTAAACTGACTTGTACAATAAATTATTAGTTAATTAGCCGTTATTGTAAGAAACAAATAATGAATAGCAATAACAATCGGCTGTCGGAGTGAAGGTCTTGTGCACCGAGGAAGGCGACGCCGCGCCGGGCACACAACACACATGTCACAAACGTGTGACACATTGACGTGTTGTAGTAAACAGCGCCCTTACGACCCGCCCGAGAAGCGGCTGTGAAGTGCCTGGCAGAGAGAAACGTTTAGTGAATCGCAACACTTCCTAGTATTGGACGGCCCACTGACTCAGCGCTTAATAACACGGTGCATTAAGATGCCCAGTTAAGTAATAACTAGAAGCTAGAGCTCATGGGCACTCACTATCACTGATCTTATATAATTGCAGTGACTGGTGAGTTTACCAGCGGAAGTTAGAGTAAACAGAAATGAAGCCTGAGTTCCACCGCCTCACTGATTCAATGCCAGCTCTGTCGATCGATGCGTGTCACACAGACCTATTACAATAAAATAGGTCCGTTTACAAAGCGACAAACAACGAGTATTACCTACTACAATCGTGACAATCGTGGGCTCATGACATTAACTGCTTACTATTTTTACACGACTGCCCAATAAATGGAGTGTTATGTTTTCAGGGTTCATGTATGTATGTATGTCTGTGAGTTTCTTTAATCCACCGTAACTTCTTAACGGCGTAACCGATCTATCTGTTAGGGCGTAACAATCACTTGTCAGAAATAATATTTTGTGAATGTCGATCATTAAATGACTCAGTAGAAGACATACTCATATGATTGTGGTGGTCTTTGTTTCCACCACGAGAACAGAGACATGAAGAGCTCAACTAAATTAGCTACAACATCACGGTAACAACATACAACAAGTATATATACAAAAATACTTCAGTTATTTTTAACGATAACTGGCAGTTTGAGTACTTTTGGGGCCTACACAAATGTCCTTTCATTGGCATTGTTCGTCGAGTCGTTGAGCTCCTTATTGGTTCTAAGTTGAACTACTCGACGGCTTGCAATGACTGTACACTGTACAGGTCCACTTAAGTCGATGTGGTACTTTCCTCGAAAGACCACTCCAGACAACCTGCCATATTATATGGTTCTCATATGATTTGACCAGTATGGACTTCAAAAGAGACTTTGACCTCTGAGTTTGTTTAGGTTTATCTTCTCAGAGTAGTCACCTAGGAAACACCGGCCTTATCTAACTTACAACAATAAAAAAATATTGACATGTAAAAATGTTATTTAATGATGAGTTAGTAATGTACGAGTAAGTCAAAGTCGATACTTAAATGTAAAGACATCCAGAGCTAAGATTCAGCGGACATTGGCCGCAGAGAAACTCATCGGACGTGTGGAGAATTAAGCGGAGATTTAGAAGATTGTGTTTGCGGCTAATTATAATTTGAGTGCACAGCGAGAACGTGATGGAGGATCGTTTGGTGCCGCGGCGCGACGTCGACACTTTCGCCGAATGCACCCCGACGACGCGACGCCGCGCGCCGGCGGCCGCCGCGACTTCTGCTGAGCACGCGCGACGCGAAGCGGCGTCGCGGCCGTGTTTCTCATTGTCAACAATTTGAACTGTTTGTTTTAACGCGAAAGTAGTTTATTCCGAATTGAGAAGTAAGTAAATCGATAGTAATTATCTTTTTTTCTTTTTAAAAAATAAAACGTTGCCCCACACTAGGAATGTCTCCTGTGCCGTGAGTGCGTTTAGAAACAACAACATGTCACATACACAAACAGCCAGACCCGGAACAACTATCTGTAGGCCATACAAATATTTGTTCCGTGCGGGGATCGAACCCACGACACGTAGCGCAGCAGCCAATCGCTCAACCACTGCGCCAACCGTGTCGTCAATGATAAATTTATAATTGTTTTTTTTTGGTTGGAAAATCAATTTAATGCTCGTATTAACCCTTTGTAGATGCTATCAGCGCCTAACCACTTCCATAAAATTGAGTTGATAAGAGAAAGCATCGATTTAATCGAAAAATGCGAATTTTCGTCAGTAGGAAGTGTTCCCGTCGGTTCCACATCCAAGATACCTATTTCATTCCGTGCGGATCCCGTACATGCAGCATAGAAGTTCTACCGATAGTCGATAATACATTAATCATAACAATATATCATTTATTTCGGGTAACAAAGACCCACAACATATATACCTTAAACAACACAGCTAGCTCTTGAATCGTAGGTACAAATAAACAATGCGTATGATTTACATTTGTGAATAATTTTCCTGATTTTTTTTTACATTTATAACATTATCGAGTGAGGCGTGTGACAGCGCGCACGTGACTCCACACTCCACAGCACATCGGTCAGTTGCTTCATCAACTATCTACCCATGCACCTATTTTCAATTCCCGACCATGAGGTCACACATCATAAGTCTATAATTTCTAATTTTAGCGCTTGCCTAACGCATTTAACAGCTACGTTAGCGAATTCCAGGCAATGCGTTATCACTCTGATAAGAATATATTCAGGTCTATATCTCGTGATAGCAGATGTCTAGGTACCTTACTCTTACAGGCCGTTTACACTTTACGCAAATAAGTGCTCGTTCATAAGCCCTACTATCTGGGTAGATGAATGGCCTGTACGTTATACTTTTAGATTTGCGAATACAATAGTACCGACTTATGTGCGGGTCCTAGCGGGCGCCGGTGTCGCGCTGGCAGCCTTGTCAACAGAGTGATAAGTGCCGCTCCCATATTACTACAAGTATGTTGATTGTACTGCTAAGATAGTAATTTGCTCAACTTTATACCATCCACTTCAATTCAATATGCTTCAGTTTTCATTGAAAAATGATTCACTGAATTGTTGCAACATGAAGTAATTTGATAAAGGCATCTTCATAATTTAATATTGCCGAACCTATTCTGAGAAACCTCAAATAGTAGATTAAGTTTCCTCGAACATAATAAACCTGTTTCATATATTTATATCCTACTGAATACTGCACTCACTACTATTAACTGGCACAATGTTGTTGCAGTATACACTGCAGGGTACACTCTTCTGAAGTCTTATTATTTAATAACATAGTGGATCTACTCACCCTTTATTAGTGGTTCAGAGACGATGTTGACGTCTTCCTGTGGGATCATGTCCATTAGGCGTGCAATGTCAGTGGCCAGCATGTGGTCCACCACCTCCAGCAGCTTGGGCTTCAACGGGTGGAACTTTGTGAAGTCGTGGTTAGCCAGCGTCTCCTGCATCTTCTTAATGTCGGGGAAGTCTCCAGGAGAGATCTGCTGCTCCCTCTGAATGCGGTCATATACCTGACCCAGATTCTTTATCAAGTCTTTCTTTTTACCATCCTTACCAAACATAGAGGGCATCTCTTTCCTTAACTCACTGACAATGTATGCATGCACCTTAGCAAGTCGAGCCCTCTTGATCAAATCATTCAGTTTGCGCAGAGCAGCATTTCGTGGCAGGGACTGCATGTCTCTGAAGAGATCTTGCTCTTCATCCTCAAATAATCTTCTGTTTACATCATAGCGTAAAGGTTGGTCCCAGAAGGATCCAATATATACTCGGGCCACCTCGGGTGTCTGCAGAACTTTACCTAGTGACCACATCAGAGCACCGTACACACGCATCAACTGCTGGTGATCAATCATATCAGCCTTGTTCAGTACAATACGAATTTTGTCGTCGTGCCCCCTTAGCGCCTCGATGCTGCGGCGGAACTCGTCGGATATGTCAAGTTTGTGCGCGTCGAACAACAGGATGATGCGGTCGACGCGCTCCGCGAACCACTCCAGCACGCCAGTGAAGTCGTAGCCGCGGTCCACGCGCTGCTTCTCGCCCGACAGGATGCCGGGCGTGTCCACGATGGAGATGCCCTTGAGCACGGGCGAGCTCACCGTGGAGCACTGGAAGCGGTTGAGGAAAGCGTTGCCGAATTTGCTAAGCGGCCGAAACTGTTTCTTGGGGTCTACGACGAGCGCGTTGCCGGGGATCACACCCTCCTTCTCGTCGTACATGACGGCGATGAATCTATCGGTCGTGGGCTCCGGACCTATCCTAATGCCGGGGAAGTCTCGCTCCAGCAGGTATTTGATGAATGTAGTTTTACCTGTGGAATACTGTCCCACGAGTAGAATCATAGGTTTCGCATCGAAGTCCGGCTCCTCAAGCTGCGGCGAGTGGAAGTCGTGGAACTGGTAGTGCAGCTCCAGAGGTAACAGTTTTGTTCTATAAATCCTTTTGAGCCCTTCCACGACATTTTCGATACTCTCGGATTTTTCACCTTCCTTCTTTAGCCAACTAAACATTGTGTGTGTTAATTGTATCGCTTTGTAATTATAATAAGAATACGGACGGCACGGGCACTAATTCACTCACTGCAACACTTCAAAATATTTTTACAACAAATGCGATGAGACCACCACGATCATCCTCCCCCACAAAAATGAATTCAAATGTCAAGTGACGTGTGTGACGTGACGCATGGAATGACGTGACTGAATGAATGTTACTATTACAAAATATAGAATTCAAGTTAATGGCAATAATGGTTTGTAATTTACATTATTGACGTATTCAAAAGGATTTTTTGATTTGTTTACAACTAAATTAGGTTTCGTTTAAAAAATTTCTCCTGAATAAAAATATGTTGTGAAGTTAGGTCTGGGTCCCAAATTGTGATAAATGGAACGGAAATTCAGATTTTTTGGCACAGTCAAGTCACATCACACCATTGAGGTAGGAATAATAAGGAGACGCTGCGTTATTCTAGACATACATTCGCTTATACAAATATGAGTGAAATATGATTCAGAACTTGAAATATCGTTATGTCTCATTCTTTCTTGTGAGATAATCCTATTTGATAAAAGAGACAACTATATTTAAGTTGTTGCTAATTATGGCAACATTTTGTCGTGATGTAGAGACAGTTGTAGGTAAGTGCCGTTGCAGCCATATTATATTCCAAATTCATGGTAGTTACGCTGTCAAATGGTTGTTTACTTCTAATATTATTGAGATTTGCGAGAAAACTACGAGGAATTTTACTTTTAAAACTGCATGTAAATGTTGGAAAACATAAATCCAACATGCCTGTGTGTTGTGTTGTGAAGTGTGGTGCAAGAAACAGTCAAAATCAACCTCAATTGTGTTTGCACAGGTTAGTAGTCGGTTTTCATGCATTATTACACACAATAATACACATTCGGTGATACTATTGTAACGCAATCATGAATTTATGGCTAAAGTATTGATATTTGGATTCATTTCCACATAACAGGCCTTTTTATTATATTTGTTTATTCATTCGTTTGTTTACATAATGAAATAGTGTTGTACCGTTGCCGACTTGCGGTAATACGAAACTAGTTCCTCCGCTGGAACGATATCGGTATATTCTGTGATGTTAACATAAATAATCCTGCGTCTTATTCGGTCCGAGTGACCGAGCTAGGTCCGGCCTGTGATTCACACTTCACACCAAAATCAAAATATTTTACGTAAATCTGAACAAAACATTGAAAAAGCTAATTATCTCTAAAAGAGTAATCATGGAGTTTCTTGCCGGCACTTTTCCATAGGAAACAGCTAATTGGAACCGTGCACCTAGCTTATAATGTTTTATGTTTGTTTTAGTTACATATTAGCATCTCTAACCAAAATGTTTTAAAAATACTTTAATTTTTATAGGTTTCCTAAAAATGAAGGCTTACAGAAAAAATGGTTAGAGGCTAAGGGTCGTGGGGTGATGTTAAACAGCCTATAGCCATACTGGCTACCAAAAGCAAAAATAATTTTAATGCTTTTTTTTGCGCGGTACCCTAATTATTTCTCTAAAATAAAAGTAGCCTTAGTTACTCCTTGTAACATATCTGCCTGTAAAAATCCCGTCAATATTTGTACAGCTATTTCAGAGATTAGCCGGGACAAACACTTCAATTTCATTTATTTGTATAGATAGCAGAAGGTAAGATAACCTACTCATCTTTTTCTGTTACTATTACAACGGATTTTAATTAAGTTCATAATATGAGGTATGATCCAAACGTGATAAATTAGTGGAACTCGTAACTAGTATCGATACTCGTTGTAGTAACACCTTGATTGACTCAACCCTAGCAATGGCAGCCATTTTATGTTTTGTAGGTATGCACCCTTTTTTCGTAGGTATTTCCCGTCCATACTTTCAATGCATCACACACGTTAAGTTAAATGTCAAATTGTTAATGATAAATGATAATGAATGATGTCATTATTGTCATTTGCACATCATTCGCATTGGTTATTTTAATGTTATGAAAACACATCGAAAACTGTAGCATAATATTATAATGACGACATTTCACGATGAAATAGAAATTGAAGACTTCGAATATGAGGAAGATGAAGACATGTATTACTATCCATGTCCGTGCGGCGACAGATTCCAAATAAGTAAGGTTAGAATTTCTTAACTTATTGACTACACGCTTGTGTAAAATTCTACTTGCGCACTGCTTCTCGTGTGCAGCCAATGGTACTGCACTGCTCTTTACAGGAACCATAACATGCGAAACCAAACTATTATTATGCCTGTGTCAAAACTGCTTTAACGCAGAATCTTATTCATACTAGGCAGAGTGATCTAATGTGCTAGCAGGGCCTATCCCAATATTAAGTAACCCGATACATGTTCATGTCCACTACATAAAAACAGTTACGTAGCATGTTATACCAGTCTCTATTCAATATATAACACTGGTAACGGTAAGGTTTTAGTAGTTGGGCTGAATCTAATAAAAATTACTTTTTGTCTCAGGAAGAGTTACTGGAGGGTGAAGAACTAGCGACTTGTCCGAGCTGCTCGCTCGTTGTTAGAGTTATCTATGATTTGGTAAATATGGTTCTTATATTAAACCTGTCACAATATAGTAAATTAATAAAGAAAATACAAATTCTGTATGAATTGTTTAAAAGCATATTTGTAAACTGTGTTTCCAGGAAAAGTTAAAGGCAGAAAATGAAGAAAAACATAAGGCTGAAAGTAACAGAGAAGCTGTGAGAGCGTAACACACTCCAGTAGAAGACAAACATGAAGCGACAAGCTTTGTCGATGGAGCACTAAGAGGTGACCCCAGCTGTGAGGCACAGGGTCCTGCAACAGATCTGTGATGGTTGTGAGATGGAATACAGTTTCTGAGCTATGAAAAATCTTGTGGTTGGTTTTATTACTCAATAATATCAGTCCTGCTTCATTTGATATCAGTTCTTATAAATGTTTGGGGGGGGGGGGGGGGAATATATCTATGTGTGGTGTAGGATATTGGAAAATATGATTTGATTTGATTTGATTTTTTTGTAAGTAGGTTGTAAAAAATACTTTTACACGTCAATCTTTTTTGGCCGTTATAAAAACTAGATGAGGCCGGTGCCGGGAATGTGCCTTCATATTTTAATTTTCATTCTCACAACCTGTTAGATGCTCTTAAAGTTGTGTGATGGTTTGTTTCATAAGACAATAATTTAAATTTCAAAAAGCGGCAGCCCGACACCACCAACCTCCGAACTCTAAGATGCCTTTGAGAATTACTAATTAAAAAAACAAACAACAACAAACTGGGAATCGAATCTAGGAGCTCACACACAGCAGCTGTGATGTGCGACCATAAAACCAAAGAGGCAGTCATAAGCAAGACGGCTATTGAGAATGCTGTAAACAATTGGCAGATGATTGGGTTCTGGGATCAGTCCATATAGGAGTAATCAGGTAGTAGTAGCGACCTATTTCAGAAACTCTACACAAGTATGATTTTTTCATTTATGTAAGCATAATAGCATAATCAGCCTTTTAACGTTCCCACTGCTGGGACACAGGCCTCTCCCTCCAGGCCATAGGCCATCTCCAGGTCCAGGGAGAGGGCTTGGTTAACCCGCCAATAAAGAAAGCTTTAGGGACCATTCCAAAGATAATAATAGTAAAAGAAAATTGTTCACCAGCATTTTGCTTTGAAATACAGGTAGGAGGAGGAGGTACAAGTACGTGCCCAATCCAGTTCTCGAAAATGAACATATCACATTGTATGGGATTGGTCTATTATCAAGACTATTGTTGCTAATAAGCCAGATACTGTGATAGACCGATTAGTGCGCCGCACATTGATAATCGACGTTACCATCCCACGTGAGGAGAACCTCGTGAAAACTGAGAAATAAAGTATAGTGACGAGGTTTCTTTCTCTGGAGCCCTAACCACCGGTAGCTTGGACCCTGCGCCCGACTACTATTATATATTTTTAAATGTAATCAATATGTAAGTACATAGTAATGAATAAACAAAATAATAAAGAATATTGTATCTACCAATAATGAAAATTAGCTTAAGTTCGTTTCTTACTTTTTTTTTTATTACTAAACTTGAACTTTGAGAACAGCAAATTTTCAATATGTATTGAAGCACTAGGACCGTGGGTTCCGAGTGCTCATCACCATTTAACGTGGCAAGGCCATGCGGCGAATGTTCTGAGCACTTTTTCATCTAACCGATGCCCTATGAGTTCTTCCCCTCCCCATTTTGTCCCTCTTGTACATATTATAGTTACTAACTTGTATACAGGGTTATTTGTAAAACACCAACAACCTCTTAAGAGGTCATTGTACTCATCATTAAGAACAACTTTTACTATGGGACCAATGATGAGTACACTAACCTCTTAAGAGGTTGTTGGTGTTTTACAAATAACCCTGTATACTGTGCAATAAGTTTTAAGATAAGATATAAATGAAACAGCATAAAGTGGCAAGTGATCTATTTTACACTCTTTAAAAATATGATAAAACACATTGTCTTAAATTTATAATAATAGTGTATAATTTGCTCTCTAAAATAATAATATTTAATTAAATAAGTCACATTGATAGTACAATCAACTAAACAAGAACTTGACTAGCTAGAATGAAACTTGTCCTATGCTCCACATACGTACAGTACTCGAGCTAATCCATGCCATATTGTCATTATTAGTTAAGGAGCCCATTAATTGGCAGTTTAAATGCACCGTGTAGACTGATAGTCCTATGAGATCACTAGGGTACTAAACTAAGAGAAACTACCCATTCTGGCCAACTTGATGTCAGTATAAACTGCCAATCAGTGGGGGTGTAATTATCAACAAGATTACAATACATAATATACTCACTAAAGACGTAATTGTCGCTTATAACAATGAGTTGTAAAATACAATATTTTATATAAGTACTATGTGTGAAAGTTTAGTTAATACTGTGATAATGTTGGTTATTGATAATATTATTTTCATTACTTACAATAATTTTAAATGTTCAACACTTCTCCATTATATGTTCCCAGGATATCATCATTACAAAGGGAAATACATATATACATTAGCTTAAAATTAACGATTATTATTCCTTCATAAACAATATTTGATGTCATAATATCATAGGAACACGTGGGGTTCGTGTAGCGTCATCAATGTACGCTAGTTACTAACACGCAGAACATTATTTATTCAGCTCGACTATATCATTATCAAAGAACACAGAAGCGTTACACTGCGGGAACATTGGAAGGATAATGTCGAACTGAAAAATTAGACTAACATTGTGCCTAGTAACAAACCAAATTATCGTAATAAGTATAGTTTAAAATGTATGTATATAAAATGGACTTGGAAAACTACATAACTAGGCAAGCGTAAAGCCATCAATACTGGAATGAATAGCATACATAACGTAAGCTTGGTCTTCACACTGAAGTAACACACTACAAAAATAAATTATTCAGAATATATCTACTAAAGGATATATTTTCATAGTAAACTATATGCTCAGAATGCGTTATGTGCAAAAATATACTTATGAGCTAATAGGCTCGCTATATTAGATCATTCTCTGAGTTAACACTTGACTTAGTAAACACAATGTAGTGACGAAGTAGTAATAAGTAACGCTCCAAGCATAGTTCTATCACTAAAGTCAGAGTCGAAGGGTCATTTCAATTTGGTCAAAAGCGTATAATATATGATATCACACAAATAAAATGAAGCTTTGCAATATTCATTTTACACGTATATAGTCTTCACTTCGATCTGTCCTCACTGCAACCTAACGCTGCGATGTGCCTACGGTTCACATAATGCGTAAGTATTATTTTTACGTTTTGTAACTATCTTTCATTAATTCATTATAGCTATTTAATTTTTATAAAAAGAAATTTGGAGATGAAAGTACGTTATTATCGGGTGATTTGATTTTCAGATGAGTTTAGTAGATAGTAGCCATTTTCCGAGTGGCTTTCCAGATAAAACGAAATGATATACAGCATAGTACGAGTCTATACTACAACATAATAGGAACTAATGAATTTGTACAACTGAATGCATTATGAAGACATGGGAGTACAAAATTTGGAATGCCGGAGCCCTTCGTTTCGTCTGGCCGAGTTTGGGGCTCGCGAGGGGCGCACTACGTGATGGAACGAAGCTCGAGTCGCCTTCGCCTTGCTGACTACGCGGGCGGCGGCGCTGACGTCACGGGCGCGGGCGGTGCGGAGGGCGCGGGGGCGGCGGGCGCGGGGGGCGGCAGCACGTTGAAGTGGCGCACGGCCGCCTCGAGCGCCACGTTGTTGCCGCTGAAGTACGCCGACACCGCGTTGTGGAACAGCAGCAGCTGCTTGTTCATCACCTTCACCTGCAACACGGACAGGTGCTCTACTTATTACCGATCTAACGCTGAGCTCGAGTCGCATCAGAGTACGGGAGCGCATGCGCTCACCCGGTTCTCGTGCAGCAGCTTGAGCTTGACGGCGGAGTCGTCCCGCAGGCGCTCGTAGTGGCGGCGGTGGCGCTCGATGTTGGCGAGCAGCAGCTCGGGCGGGTTGCCGCCGCTGGCCTCCAGCTCGCTGCGGTACGCGTCGTACTCCACCCTGCAAGCGCGGACACACGATATGTGCTGTTGTAATCAATGGCGTAGCTAGCATGCGCAACACCCGGTGAGCAATAAATGTTGCAATTATTAAGATCAGATGAGACGATGACAGAGGTAGGCGTGTGTACCTGGCGGCCTCGTACTGGCGGACGGTGAGCAGCGTGTCCTCGATGTGTAGCTATAGCAGTGTGTGGAGCAGTGGCTGTGGGAGACGATGACAGGTAGGCGTGTGTACCTGGCGGCCTCGTACTGGCGGACGGTGAGCAGCGTGTCCTCGATGTGTAGCTAAAGCAGTGTGTGGAGCAGTGGCTGTGGGAGACGATGACAGGTAGGCGTGTGTACCTGGCGGCCTCGCACTGGCGGACGGTGAGCAGCGTGTCCTCGATGTGTAGCTATAGCAGTGTGTGGAGCAGTGGCTGTGGGAGACGATGACAGGTAGGCGTGTGTACCTGGCGGCCTCGTACTGGCGGACGGTGAGCAGCGTGTCCTCGATGTGTAGCTAAAGCAGTGTGTGGAGCAGTGGCTGTGGGAGACGATGTCAGGTAGGCGTGTGTACCTGGCGGCCTCGTACTGGCGGACGGTGAGCAGCGTGTCCTCGATGTGTAGCTAAAGCAGTGTGTGGAGCAGTGGCTGTGGGAGACGATGTCAGGTAGGCGTGTGTACCTGGCGGCCTCGTACTGGCGGACGGTGAGCAGCGTGTCCTCGATGTGTAGCTATAGCAGTGTGTGGAGCAGTGGCTGTGGGAGACGATGTCAGGTAGGCGTGTGTACCTGGCGGCCTCGTACTGGCGGATGGTGAGCAGCGTGTCCTCGATGGTCTTGTTGGTGAGCGTGTTGAGCGAGTTGTTAAAGAAGTGCAGCGCCGCCAGCAGCGTGTCGCCGTTGCGCGTCAGCGTGCGCTGCGTGTCCGCGTTATACAGGAACCTGCAGCAAACTCACGTAACTCTCCGAAGTCTTCACTTGATATAGTACTAGTAGCACCCCGCCGTTTCACCCGCGTAGTTCCCGTTCACGTGGGAATACGGGGATAAAATACAGCCTATGTCACTCGAGGATAGTGTAGTTTCCCAACAGTGAAAGAATGTTTCGAATCGGTTCAGTAGTTTCTGAGCCTATTCAATGCAAACAAACAATCAAATCTTTCTTCTTTATAATATCGATGTAGATGTATCTTACACTGAAAATATTGTATAATCTCATGGAAATTCGCCAATTAAACAGGAGGTAATTTTTATTTATTTATCTGATCATTTTAGATCTTATACATATAATTTCTAGACTACCACCACTGTATATAAATACTTACAATGAGGGATACGTTATGTTAGGCAAACGTTTTCTAAGAATGAATAGTTTGTTTGACACCTAAATTGCCGAATCGATTTTGAAGAATTCTGGTGCAGAAAGAGATGGAACCCTGGAGACCCTAATAGGCTACTTTAACGCGATTGAAGCCACGGGAAAAAGCTAGTAGTCTATACTAATATTATAAAGAGGAACATTTTTCCTTTTTTTGTACCGCAGGTTTGTACTGGGGTGAGAAAAATCTTTCTTTCTCTTAGTAATATTAGTATAGATGGATATTGGTTTATCGTTTCAGGAGGATTGTGAGTGAGGGGTACTGACTGGTTCTGCAGCTCGGGCGACTTCTGCGCCAGCTCGGCGAAGGCCTCGCCCAGCGCGCGCTGCGTGGCGGCGGCGGCGGCCAGCTGCGCCGTCAGCGCGCCCGACAGCCGCAGCACGCCCGCGTACTTGCGCTGCGTCTCGCGCAGCATTTCGATCTGCGCCTCCAGCTCTGCCGCAACACACAACTAGTGTCACAATAAACGCGGCGCCTTGTGAGGCGCTGCGGACTGATTTGGTGCATAGTAAAATAAAAAACGCAGTAAAAATGTTGCTCCTGCTAAATTAAGGTGCTACGTGAAGATAGTAGGACCATACATTTGACTATAACAGAAAAATAACTTGCTGAAATTGTTCAAGTTTGGAAACAGAGAGTTGTCATACAGGCCATACTGCCTACACCATCAAATTTAATTACATTTGAAATAAAACTCACCAGTATCCACAGTGCGCGAGCTCTTTCCAAGCTTCTCATACAGTATCTGTTTGGTGCACTTATATGTGGAAACTCCCCAATTGCGGATGGCATCCAGTTTGGAAGAGCCGGCACGCAGCAACGTACTGGAGCCCGCACCATTCTGTGACACATCTGGGGGAGCTGAGACAATACACTATTAATTTAGATAAGTCAAATGGTGGAATTTATATGGTAACCTAACATGTTCTGTTACAACTTTCATACTTATTTTCATTCCAAATAAATAAATTAATCTACAGGATTCAAATACAGTTCTACAGTACCTACCCAATTCATTATAAAAATATAGAATGGTTTCCATGTTGTTTAGTTGTTGTTTGTTTACTTTCTGAGCTTATTATAATATTTTCTTCCATAAAACAATGTGAATCAACAATTCTTTGTTTGATCACAATAAATAGTACCAATTTAAATATCAAGATTCCAATTCAAAATTATTTAGATATTCCTTTATTGTCTTGACAATTATGATGTTACACAAGATGCCTGGCCTACTTAACAGATTGAAATGTGAGTGTGTGTAGTATGTGTAGGTACAAATACATTACTCCTAATTGATTCAATAGGACCAAATGTAGAAGATCAGCAAAAACTTCCAGTTCAACTCACTCACTAACAAGATGTACTACTAAGAGATACATACCTACTGAAAACTGGTTTTGAACCCATTATTAACATGCCATGTCCTGTATGTATTTTATATTGGAAAACTTAAATAAATAATAATACCGATCATGTAAAGTTAAGAAAGCATTGTCCTCTTTGGCCTATGTAGACAGCGATTTTCTGAAATGACAGATGCAGGCATAGGGTAGCTTGTGTTATTCACGTAGAACAGCTGTGCTTACCGTAGGCGGGCGGGAAGGGCATGGAGCGCGACGTGGGGAACTTGGGTTCCGTGCCCGACGTGATGGAGTCGCTGGACTCGCGCAGCGGCGGCGTGTCCTTCAACATCTCGTGGATGCTGCGCTCTGATTGCCTGCACGATAACAACGTGTTACTCCCACACACTAGCCACTGTGGACGCTGCTACTGATAATAGTATTATTGTTTAAATTCAAGACAACATTTAATAAAACATGACACACCATTTAGACATCTTGGGGTATTAGTGATGCCTTCCTTCAGCGACTGGACACGTCGTACGCAGTTAACGCCCTAAACTTCTTCAATTACACGACTAACTTAGCATTTTTATGGAAACGCCGGAAAATATTTTATGAATTATATCAATCGACGCTCAAGTACACTACACTTTTGACAATGACAATAATTGACAAAAAAAATCGTTTCGTTCATTGACTGTCAAGTTGTGACAGCAGGATAGACAATAATGTTTACCGTAAGTTCGAAAGAGAAGGCAGCCTGTATGTCATTTTGACGTTTCGGAAGTTTATAAAATTTATTGCTATAGCAACAATTATTTTATGTTTGGATACAGTCATGCATGTGCATGGTGGCTACACCTAGGCAATTTCAGATTGATCAACTTGATTCATCAGTCTTAGTTTGAATATTAGAAATAGTCTGTTTTGTTGATCAATATTGATTCGAAGTAACAGGAGATACTCTGTTTTGTTTTGTTTAGTTGCGCGCGCTAATCTTAGAAACTGCTGAGTCGAATTTGAAAATTATTTTAATGTTGGATAGCCCTTTTGTTCAGGAAGGCTAGGATAGGCTATATAACATCTAGCAACGATACATAGGAGCATCATTGAAACATACATAAATGGTCATTTTTCCTCTTATGTGACGCAGACGAAGTTGCGCGGGTCAGCTAGTAAATAATATAAATAGTAAAGGGCCCAAAACACTTCCTTGCGGTACTCCGTAACTTACTATTCACTCTTTTGATCTAAAGGGTTTGTCGTGTTTATTTACTAAATTAATTAATTATTTTATAGTCTATTTATAGGAAAGTTGTTACAAAATGGGGTTTGTCTGTCCACTTATTTATAGCAGGTTTCAAAATACTAGCTAAAGTAGCCGACGTCGACGATGTTGATCTTGCTGGGCTTCATTAGCTGTTATTGTTCTACTGGTATTCTGTTCAGCATCTAGAATTTAGAAATGTTACCAATGTACCTACTTGTGGCGACGTAAGAAACCCTACGAACAATGAAAGTAAAGGGAAGTGCTATTTCATATGACCAAAATAAAACAGATGAATATGCATCATAATTATTTTATTTTTATAAATAATCATCCTGTTGAAAAAGAATAAAATCTATTAAAGCCATGTGCTTGTGTTCCTTGGTCAACATTATACAACAGTCATTATAAAAGATATACCACAGTATGTAATACTATTGACAATAGATCATTAGTTAAGATAGTATTTGATACTCTGAGTATTACTTATGTACGTGAACTACCGACTTTCTACACTACCCTACATTTTTAATTGTTATATTGTCCAGACCAGTTTCGCCTTAGTCTTTTAGTTTCATACCTGTAGGCTCAATTAAATGAACCTAACAGTTTTTATTAGTTAGCGATTGTTATGCTCCGAGGTATTATGTACCTTTACCAGACATGTAGGTACCCAGCTACGTTGTAATGCTAAACAAGGACATTAACTCAAAGAATATGGCGAAACTGCCTATCAAATCTCAATGTAAAAATATGTATACCTAATATAAAATTTTCTTATATTCTAAATTAAAATTCACAAATGTACATACATTTTTCTTATTTTATATATAATTAATAAGATGTACCTAAACATGAGCGCTGCCAGTTTTTTTTGCCATTTTACAGATCTGCATGTGAGTGAGTTAGAGAAATCTTAAATATACCTATCTGAAGTATAGTCTTTTCACAATTATTATTATTTTAGCTCCGATTTTGAGTTGTAAAATAATAATTTTGATAGCACTAAAGTATTTATTATGTAGGTAGAGACGTCTTCAATAAAGTTGCGAAGAGTGACGGTGCGTGGATTTATAAAATAATTTATGTTGCGCTCGCGCATTACGTCGGCGCCACCTTACATTATTTGCTTAAATCAATCCTATCATTAGGTACTTCGTTGGGTTTGAATGTGCAAATCTTCGTTGTCAGGTTTTTCAATAAAACAGTGTAATATAATAAACAATACAAATATACTTAAACCTACAACGGGTAACTATTTGAGACTAGGGTTTCACATACATTCCGGTTGTCGCGCGTCGCAGACTCGCTGCTCGTCAGATAAACTTGCAAATAACACGATACAAAAATATAAGTCGTTTACCTTTTATGTTTGAATGATAAGTACATATGTTTAATTATCTTTACGGTACTACCTCCTAAAGGATTATATATGTAGAGCAATATCAACACTAGAATCAGCACCATCTGACTTCACTACGGAGATCTATTGTACAGACAGGACCTGCATTTATATGTAGGTAGTATACATTTCACATACAATCTGGTATTATTCACACCACTGCTGTTATTCGCAGTAATACTATGCTAAAACAATCTCACCGTGAAGAGGGAGGTGAAGTTTGCTGTAAGTGATCCGTTAATGATTGGAACTGACCCGTAGGCGCCATAAATTGGAATGACAACTCACTTCTTGCTAATGGCGAGGTTTTTTTCGCAGATTGGACCGGGTAGTTTTAGTAAACTCACGGTTGCAAAGAGTTCTCACAAATTCTTGTATCTAACGCGAATCCAATGACATTCTCTAGGTATACTCCGACATAAAATCTTAAACAGTAGGTACCTACACTAGACATATATTGTTGGCCAAAAGGCCAAATCACATAGAACTATCTGTCTTTGGTTATGAAAATGCGTGAAACACAACACCTTGATTCGAAGACGATCACTCATTGTAAAGTACACCAAGCAGCACGTTTACTCTCAGCACACTCAAGTTGTGTTGCAGGATAGGAGCTGATCATGTGTTGCGTTCACCACTGCTCTCCTGCTGGATGCTGACTAATCCAATGTAGACCAACAAATGTGTTCATTCGCTGCACTGTGTCCCCTCACGCTCCTACATGTGCGTGTGCGCGTGGGGCGGGAGGCGCACGCGGCGCACGTGTCAGTCGAGCGCGCGCGAGTCGTGGCCGGCCGGCGCGCGCAGCGGCCGCAGCTCCGCGCCTGTCGAGCCGTCGCTCACCACCAGCGTCTCCTGCGGGCAGCACGAGGTCTTCATCGACATGGACTCCGTCGATGTTTTGTGACTCTGTGGGGGGAACAAACACTCAATTAATAACACTCAACTTTAACACCAAGGGTTCAAGTAGTTGGGCACGCTACCATTGCGACGATAAGTTCCCTCTTTGAGGAGTGGTTGGAGAAATGCCACGGCGTCCTCACCTTCCGCCTAAAGCAGGTGCTCACCCAGACAGTTTCGGGAGGTACCTGTTTCGAATTCAGCGAGAGGACACGTCCGGGTGTCAACACTGTGTGATTCGCCCAGAGGACACGTCCGGGTGTCAACACTATATGTGGGTCGCCCGGAGGACACACCGGACCAACCCGCACTGGACCCGCGTGGTGGATTACGGCCCATTCCCTCTCCTAGAGAGGAGGCCTGTGTCCCAGCAGTGGGAACGATAAAAGGCTGATTATGCCGGAGGACACGTCCGGGTATCAACACTATGTGTGGGTCACCCGGAGGACACGGTGGATCATACGGTGGAGGTCTGCCCTGCTTGGGCGGAGAAACGCCGTGTCCTCGTCGAGGCGACCAGCGGCGGAGACCACTCGCGTCCGGCCCTGGTTCAATCCATGGTCCGGAGCGGACGGCGGAGGTCTCAGTACAAAAAGCAAGCAGGTTGTTGTGACACTTCAAGCTGGTTCTTATACTGCGCATACTTAGCTGTATACAGGCTGGAATTTGCATGTGAAAGACTAGCGAAAGAGGCAGTTGCCCAGTCTGTGCCAGAGTGAAGAAGTCTGGGAGTTTCTCTGGATATCTACCGCCATCGCCTTCAAGACGTTGAGCTCTTTGCGCTGAGTTTGAGTAAAAAGGGATCACCTTGTTTTCATAAATATCTTAAAAACTATGCATGTTATGTAGTAAAAAGTACCTAAAAATCATTTTTGAATTTATTTTTTAGATAAGAGCCGTATGCAATTATTTAGTATTTCCTTTATATAAGCCTAATTATTTTTCTGTCGCGTGAATATATTAGAGGAAAACATGTAAGGTTTCACAATAGATTTCAATCAGCACTTTTTTCACTCATTAACACTATCGGGTATCCAACTCCAAGCGTAATAATTTCATTTTCAAAATGAAATATGTGTCCCATTAAATTTTGATCATAGGTAGATTAAAACAGTATTCTCATTTTATTTTTTGGTACTTTTTAAGATATATTTAGATAATATCATCTGGAGTTTAATGTTTCATTCTACACCTACAGCTCTAACACAATCACGCAAAAAGCTGTGTGTGATTGTGGCCCTTTGGCACTTATAAGGATTATATACGCGCTTATGCAGCCTGAACATACAGCTTCTAATGTACACCTGTAGTTAAATACAGCTTGCGATGCTACTTGAGGTGCTTATAAATATTCAGCCATTTTTCGCCAAACTTTAGTACCAACGCCCACGTACGAGACTCCTTGTCGTTATCAACTGGGCACAGCTCCAGACTCCGGACGCTCATTGCGATATGTGCGCAGCGCGTGCACTGCTCAACTGTGGGCTCGGAGCCGCTGCGGACCTGCGAGAGAGTTGTCAACAGCGTGCGCTAACTCCCTTACCCGCTTGAAGCAATGCGCGATGGAGTGGCAGAGGTTGGTGAGCGAGAGGTGCCGGCGCTGGCGCATGAGCACGTACAGGATGGGGTTGAGCACGTAGTTCAGCAGCATCAGCAGGTCCGATATCGTGGAGAGTCCGTTCAGCCACGGCCACTTGTGGTCGCCGCGTGCCAGGAACAGCGCCGACGTCGCCTGGGGAGCGAGCAGGCAGGAATGTCAGTATATATGACCTCAACCTACCTTGCAGGTAAATCATTATAATCAAGCATTATGGAAAATGGTTTTGTAGACTCTGACGGTCATACGTGCTTGACAGTTTGTTTCTGCTCAATTGAAAATAATTTTTGAAAATAGTAAATATTGAACCAGGAAACTGCAATGACAAATTGGAAATAAACAACATATTATAGCATAATAAGCATGGCTCGCGGTTTTTTTCATTCGTCGACTTTGACTTTCCTGAGGGTTTGACGGGAGACTAGTGTAGTATGACAGGCAGCATGGCCAGATACTGTATGCAAAAAAAAAAAGAAAATGGACTCTGTCGCTGATACGTAAAAGCTTGTTTCTGATGCTCATTCAGATTCTTGTATACATCAATGTTCAAAACCATTTTTTAGTTGAATCCTCAAATGTATACCAAAACGCCTATCTACTACGTTTGTACCCATCAATTTGTCCCACGCGCGCAAAGACGCCGCAATTATTTTTTGCGGGACTAGCATGAAATGTAGAAAGTTCAAAGAGTTAGTTATTATTGAGTGCAGATCCCGACACGACATCAATGAAGGCGATCGGTTTAATTGACCAATTACCAGCTCCCAGCGAGGAACACCCGCCAGGTCGCGCAGAGCTCACCCACTCGTTGTGTCGAGCGAATACTTTGAATTTCTATTGAACATTATATTACTAGGTAACATACAACGATATCACGATTCTACAACATAAGTACTTATTTGAAAATTGGCTTTAACTCCACCGCTATGGACGCAATGAAGCATAAAACTTGAAGCGTAAAAGTGCGGAAACCGGGCACTCCTTACAAGCCGCGAGCCAATTCTACAATTATTTCTATCTTTTGTGACTATATCATGAAGGTTTGATTAATTGTTAGTCTGTATATAAGGTCCGTATTGATCCATCAAGTGTTTGTCTGGAATATAATAGGCCAATATATCAAGTGTTGTATGCGGACATCGATGTAGGCTCATCTGAATAAAATTGTAGTTGTATTCGCTTCGCTTGCCATTTTAGAAACAATGAAATATTTTCGCCAATGTCCGGGACGCGAGCGGCATGCGGATGGCGCCGTCGATGTGCCGGTCAACAATAAATAAGTATTGTAAAGCCACGACGTGACTGACACCACTTGACTGTTTGCCTGGAGATCGTCGCTAGTGGACCGCTGTAGGACTCGTCAATCAACGCAACTGCCCATAATCCACTGTACCTACAGGACCTATCGGCAACCACGCAGTATATGGTCAGCGAAGGCCTGTTTTCTTCTTGTATACTTCTCTTATAGCAATTGTCTCAGCTATCACCTCGTCGTATACACAATCTATTACTGCATCGTTTATTTGCCTCCTCTAGATACTTTTATTGTCACACACATTTATTTTCTTACGACATCATCTTTTTCGTTTATCTCAGTTCATTTTATCGGTGTCGCGTGGGTGTGGGCTTTAGAACTCCAGAGGGTTGTAACCCTGTGGCTTGCGATTTGTCTATTGGTACGTGTGATAAATTTATAAACATTACATTTAGTTCTTTTTCAACATACTTTATTACTGTGCAGAAAGACTCGCGACAAGAATACTGATGTTGAGATTTTAATTGATGAGCAAATCGTGGGAGGGGTCTGAAATGAATCTTGTGCGGATCTTAGTGTTAAAGAATAATAAAGAGAGGGTGTAGGTAGGTACGTGTGTTTCATGTAGAACAACAAACACCTAGTCAAGTTTCTACTTTTAAATTCAGATAAAAGTACAATTTTATTGATGTAGTTCTACATTCCGCGTGACTGCACATCAGCCGCACGTGCTCAGTGTTTGCAGTGGAACGCATCCTTATGCGCCTCATTCAGCAAGCGCATACATATAAATAGCGCGACTTTGCTTACAATGCTCAATTCAGCAGCTCCTGCAGAATATTGATGCGCCGATGACAGATCTGAGCTAATAATACTGTACGATCATTTATTTGTTTATGTTGATACACGAGGAACTGAATATCAATTTCCATGTTTAAATATTCCTCATTCCTTTCGCATTTTTTAAAATGCATTTTCGCCAACTGCTCCATTTTGGAACTTTAGCAACAACATAAACATGTAGTCACGAGGGCTAGTGTTTGCATCAATAACAGACATGCATAACATTTGCTTTTTTTATCAGCAAGAAGCCTTGAAGTTCTCAGCAATAGCAAACAACAATGTTTCATTGTTTTAAACTATTACGAAGTTTATTTCGAACGTATCCAACTAAACAAATCGCTCATTATTTCCTGTAGCTGTTATGAAACTACAGTGATCGCATGCCAAATAAGAGTCGCACAAAGTTGCAAATAAAACTGAATGCCCCTTTGAGAGCTGAGTCACGAGGTGCCGGAGTGCCTCGTCTCGCTGAAGGAACTCCAAGGTCGCGAGGAGCCGGTGGTCCGCGTTCTATAGTATCCCCGTGAACACACTAGTTGAATACAAATGGTACGTCGGTCAGTGCGGCTGCGCCACCAATACGTGGCTCGAGTGCCAACGCGCTCACAAGAAATCGCCAAATGATTTAATTGCTTAATTATAGCTGTCACACCGCGCCTATTCTTATGTCAATCCAGGAGTGTCCGGAGCACGAAAGGACATTCAGTGTCTTTAACAAGAGTTATCACCCATCCGTTTCTCTAGAGGACAAAGACCTATGCCAAAATTGGCGGCAGGTGCCTTGGACTATGTATTTCCGGGTGATGCACTGATTACTAATCTTTCCTACGGTATATACGAACATTGAATTCAGAGGTTTTTCTTAGAAACTGTCTAGCTCTTAAACCGCCAGACCACCTTTTGTGATGATTTCTGGGGAAGAAGTCGCCTAACAGTGCTGTAAAATTTCCAAGCAAGGTTCATACATCAATTCAAACATTTTAAATTATATAAACTGTACAGGGAGAACAAGTTGCGAGGCAACACTGCAACATCAAGCCGGAAGCTTATCTCAACTAGATCATACTATTATGGCAGGTCACCGATGGGCCTGAAAGGTATTGGAGTGAGGAAGCAGCGTAGGAAGCTCAAAGTCGGGTGGAGATAATGGCAATTCGTTGCATGCAGGCATACAGGACAAGAGACGTTTGAGGCCCAGCAGTGGACTTAATGTACTCACCATCTGAGGCATCCAGCAGAACATGAAGAGCACGGACAGCGTGGCCATGAGACGGCTGAAGGCTACTTCCTCGGCGGTGGCAGCATTGTGGTGCGCAGGCGGCGCGGGACCGCCGCGCGCGCGCTGGCGGCAGCTGGACTTGCTGACGCGCCGCACCACGGGCGCCGAGCCACGCGGCGCGCTGATGGCGTACAGCGCGCGGATCACCGCCAGGTTGCAGTACACCAGCACGACGCACAGCAGCGTGCCTGTACCACCGCGTTGTGACGCGTTACACATGGACGACTTGTAGATATTCATTTACGAAGAGTACGAGTATGTGTGTAGGAAGAAAGAAAATGAGTTTGTTTGCTCAGCATAACAAATGCCATAAAAAAGTGAGGGAGTGAATCAGAGTGAGTCCACAAAAGAATGGGTGCCGCTCATTTAGTATAAGAACTCATCTAACAATATTTAAAAAAATTAAATTAAGAATTTAAAAAACCTCCGACACAAAAAATTATATAAAATACCCAATCTTAAAGTTCCAAAATATGTATTAATATTTCTAAAAAAAATACGTCGAGTTGGGGGACCGCTCCAAACCTAACAATTTAATTACAAATAGTCTATTATCTAACTAAGCAGCGCGGTCCCCCAATTCCTTATAAGAACAGTTCATTGGACTCTTCATGACATGCGGTGGACTCAAGCCAGCTAGATAAATAATGAAAGTTTTAGTTAGGGAAGAGAAGAAGAGGGTACTGTTTCTCCGACCCATACTTCATTATTATCTCCACTTGGAACAGTGAGCCAGTGACGGAGGAGCTCGTGGCTACACAATAATAGGCGCTCGGACGATCTAATGTGAAGCAACCCGATACTCGTCCGCCGCCGAAATTGGGTTTCCCGGTTTTAAAACTGGTAAGCCGGACACACCAGCCAGTTTAATAAAAAGTCCGAAGCGTATCCTATTCTGGATTGTGTCTTTAAATTAATATTTAGGAGCATTATTGTAAGTAAATCTAGGCTTTTTGACTCTTCAAAATAAAATCATTACAAATAATAATTTAAAAAAAAAATGATGTGTCAATTTTCTCTACGATGCAATTTTCAGTCAACATCTGGCAATATATTAAAAGCTTAACAAAAACCGGACAGGTTGGAAACGCATCCTAAAAGTCGAACTATGTCTTGCTTTATCCGGACGTTACGGATGTCAGAAGCCAGAATCTGACACCAGTCTCATTAAGAAGTACCGTTTTACCCAGCTACTGGATTGTGGAGGACAAACAACAGTCGTTCCACGTAAAATACTGTTATTCAGTTGAAACCGATTTAACTGGAAGCCAACCCCGATGTAGTAGGGAAAAGGCAGGCAGATGAAGACTTGGAGCAGTGGCCCTGAATGGTATGCGAAACTCACCAAAAGCGACGTAGAAGATAGCGTAGGCGAGGTCGGCGGGCTTCTCGGCGTTGCGGTAGCGCACGCACTTGTGCGCGGCCTCGTCGTAGTACAGCCCCACGCCCAGGATGGGCGCGCACGTCAGCAGCGCCGCCCAGAACCACGAGGCCAGCAGCGCCGTGCGGATCATGTAGTACGTCACTTGCTGGAAGGAGGGCAGCGAGCTTCATAAGAGTCAAGTTCTGGCAGAACACCTCTCGTGGATACATAAAGGGGAGTTAGATTGGGTCTACCATACATCTATATTAATATACTAGCTGCTGCCCGCGACTTCGTCCCCGTGGAATCCCCGATTGTAAAACATTCTTTATCGCTGCTCCGCTCCTATTGGCTTAAGCGTGATGATATATAGCCTAAAGCCTTCCTCGATAAATGGTCTATTTAACCCAAAAATATTTTTTCAATTCGAACCAGTAGTTCCTGAGATTAGCGCGTTCAAACAAACAAACAAACTCTTCAGCTTTATAATATTAGTATAGATTTTTTTATTTCGATCGGTTCATGAAACGCCATAAATAGTATTATTTATGATGAACCTGATTCATCGACCTGTTTACATTATGTTGTACCTTACCATATTTTAAAGAAATCTATATAATACTCGTATCGTAAGAGGAAAGATTTGTATTTTTGTATGTAACGAATAAACTCAAAAACTACAGGATCGATTTCAAAAATTCTTTTACCACTAGAAAGCTACACTCACCCTGAGTAACAGGCTATATTTTATCCCCGTATTCCCATGGGAACGGGAACTGCGCGGGTGAAACCGCGGGGCGCTGCTAGTATCATATACATATATTTCTTTCAAATATGGTGAGGTATTATGAAACTGTGCCCAATATACATAAGTTGGCCAGTCATAGTTCAATGTGTAGTAGTAGGCACGTCGCAGTGTTTATATCATCATCATTGAACATTTTTAAATAATACCTACATTTTAATGTTTGCCTCTCTGTCTAAGACACTTTACTTCAGAACAGTGGCATGGAGACCCCATTTATCTGCAGGGGATTGATTATGTGTAGTAGGTAGGTACCTATATAGTAGGTAATATAGTATTTACAAACAGCTTGATAAAAAAAATTTGTTCAATAACAGAATTACGAAAAAGCTTGATCCAGTATCCCATCACTCAATATCTGTCGCTGTTCAAACTTTGTTCGTACCGTGTAAACTATCGTTAAAGATCCATCAGCTGCGCCTTTTATATCAGTGCTGAACATCTCATAACACGTGTTATATGTCTCGATATGAGCATAGTTTTCCTGTCCTTTCACTGGTTGGGAATTCCTCTCAAACTAGTTGTACCAACAACATTCTCGCCAGCGCTCGCCTGCTAGGCTGTTCGCGTGCATTTATTAAGTCATACATTACGACCGGCCATTAGTGTCGCATAAGAATTGACCACTTAAAATGGTGTGATCAAGTGAATTCAGTGTTATTAAATGCAGAGGCAGTTTGTTGTTAACTTCGTATTTTTGTATTGACTTTTGATTTGTACTTCTACACATTGACTTAAAATGGTGTGACCAAGTGCATTCAGTGTTATTAAATGCAGAGGCAGTTTGTTGTTAACTTCGTATTTTTGTATTGACTTTTGATTTGTACTTCTACACATTGACTTAAAATGGTGTGATCAAGTGCATTCAGTGTTATTAAATGCAGAGGCAGTTTGTTGTTAACTTCGTATTTTTGTATTGACTTTTGATTTGTACATCTGTAAATATTTTTGTAGGTAGGTATACATTAAAGATCTTCGGTTACTTACCTTTACATATAAATTATGAAGTGTTTTCGAAATAGGACGATTAGATAACTGCCTCACCTGTCTCCGGATTAGCAAGTCTAAGACGATGATGCTTCTTCGACCTATTTCGTAGTTGCACAATATTGCGTAAAATAACCTAAATAAGCTAAGTGTAAACTAAATGTTTTGTATAAACTCCTCGTTTGACACTTTCCATGAATAAATTGAGCCAAGTCAATGTTTAAGTTTAGTAGATCATAATTTATTAACTTTGTGTAAATAATTCTACAACTTAATAAAAGTTATTTTTAAATAGCAAACATTGATGTAACAGTTATTAAACAAGAAATTGTTTAAATTACATAAGTTCTTATAAAGAAATTTCAGGATTGCCTACAGAACTTGCCACCCATTTAGATCTCAATTGTGTTGTCGGTGAAGTTGACAACCATACCATCATAATGTTGACTTGGCTCACATTTATGTTTATTGTTATATAAAAGTGATTTACTTAGGTATTAAATTATTCTTTTTTTTCTGCGCGTACGCTCTATTTTTTTTATGATATCATCTATTATTTATTGGTTCTTGAAATATTACAGCACATCATTTATTTATCATCTGCAATTTTATATACACGTTTTCTGCATATGTTTAATTTGGCTAAATCGGGGTGGTGTAACGTTTGCAGGCGGTTGTATTATAATGAACTTTCTTGTTCTTTAATTTGACTAGGATTTAGATTGAAAACCTAGAGAGATGTACTCCGTCTAGTGTTTTGACTCCAGAGAGTGCTCTCCGCTGTATAAATATAGAAGTATCTATGTCGAGAAGAGCGCTATCAAGACTAAGGCCTTGTGATTTGTGAATCGTAATAGCTTAAGCTAAGAAACAAATTATTAATCTTATAATTTTGGTAGGCACTTAATGTTTGGTACCAAATAAAAACGATTGATTGGAAAAAAACAAATCTTAGAAATATTAGTTTACTTTGGAGATCTTGGTGTGTTTATGTTTATAAATAGATTTTGAGTTATAATTCAAACGTTGCTCCAAATGGTTCTTGTATATTAATTACACACGGTGCTGCTCACCAATATCTTGACTTGGCTTTATACGCTACCGTGTGTCTAGATGTTTCCTCGTCACTCAAGAATTAGCAAGTAAGATCTTTGCTATTACGTACGCAATGTATGAGAGCTTGAGCTGTCAATATATTCAGTGGAATTGATCCAAGCTCGCTACATATGCTAATGTTTAGGTGCGGCGTCCTAAGGCCGCAGATGGGCTGATTCATTGTATTGTTTTCTCATAAGATTTGAGTCAACATGGATTTACTATTCCTTTTCTGTATGATACTAACGAGTCAGCAACCCCCCTCTTTCCTTCCTCCGTACTGTTAAATACCTACCTCCTTAGTAGTTTTTCTTCGGTACTCCTGAAGCACTTTGGTACCAATGTACAAAAACACATTTCTTCGTGAGGAATTTCAGTCGGTTCGTTCACTATAGCTTTTCAAATCAAAATGCTGAGTTCCTGTGGCGCTAGTTTGGATGCACGAGCTCCATGCTCGGCATGGGTCAGTCGGTCGGAAGTGACACTCGCGGTGTAACTCGCCGACACAATGACCAAACAATGCGCCTGCGACGCGACACGTGCGTTATGGGTACCAATTGTTTATATGCATGGACTAATTAGTAATTAGTTAATTTCACGGAGTGTTTATTAAAACTCATAAATTAGCGGCATTATGGTATAAATAGCCGGCGGCTCTATGACATCTGTCCTTCAATGGTTTGCCAGTAGTCGGGCTGTCCTTTGAGCTGGAAGAATCTCCTTGTTTGATTAAACCCAGATGAGGACGGTTTCTTTCTTTGAGAGAAAGTTTTGCGCCACTAACATGGTCACTAGTAGGTAATAAGTGAGCAAACTGTTGCTACTTATCCTCGGAATTACTTCGGGACAGCAACAAAGCTATGAAAACTATAGCGATACCTACTCTTAGGCTAGCAGCCAATCCGGCCGCTGTGCTATTGCGCAGTGGCTGATGCCTGTGGACAGTGAGCGTGGGTGGCTCGCCGTCCGGTAGCAAACAGGCTGAGTCGACGACGCGTTGTGTTCCACGCGCGCCTCAAGGAGCCGTCTGTATCGAGGTCGGGGCCCCATAGGGTCGGTGCCTGCTAGGGTTGCGGAATTTGTTCGAAAGAGTCACCGCGGCCCTGGAACGCAAAGGGCACAAGAAGGATCACGGGTGGGTTTTAGTCAGTAAAAGTCTGACACTCCCTACCGCTTCGCCCAGGGCGGGTTAAAAAAAAAAAAAGCTAATAGCCAATCAAGGATTTAATAAGTGGCAAAGAGGATGCTCCTCTTGTGCTCACATCTAGACAGACCACTCAGGACAGGTTCTGGTGGGATAACTCACAATCTGCGATTGCCTTGGGATCAGCTGCAGTCCCTCCACGTGAACCACTGGTCTGCCACAGTGACGCACCGCAACAATGACTGTGCATCAGCTTACGTACTGGTTCCATAACATTAGCCAAAAACAAACGTTCATCTGTAAGTTAATCGTGCACCATAATAATTTCAGCATTTCTTTGTTTGTTTTCCTCTTGACATTCCTGATTCAAGTCTGTGACCTAAAAATATCGATTTGAACTCGACAAAACACATAAATCTCTTCTAGAGAGTATAAAAATAGCTCTTTATTATGTCGGAGGAAAGTGCTATCCGTGTTAGAGCAAGCTATGTTTTATAGTCGTAGGTAAGTAGTAGGTAGTTACTATACGTGTAGGTATAAATTCTCAGTTGCGGAATTTGTAAGAAAGAGACACCACGGCTAGGAGGAACACGGGTGGGTATCAGTCTGCAAGAGTCACTTCCTTCCGCTCCACCCAGTGCGGAAGAAGCCATTTGATGATTGCCCATCCATTACAAAAAGGTATAATGTCTCAAGTAGGTACTAAGTAACTCATTGCGATGCAAACTTTTAATGATGTCTAAATACCAGAAGAGTTTCTAGCCGCTAATAAACTCTCGTAGGTACGTATAGCTAGTACGCATTGTAGAGGATTAAATGATAATTAAATGAGTCGGTCTGCCATCTTTCCTGGCCTTCACGGCCCCACCAGCACGCGCGCGGCCAATAATAGCGGTCCAAGAAACGATATAATACTGGTCGGAAAATAATTGAAAAGCTGAGTCAAGTGATTCGAAACGAAGAAGAATCAAATGGGTATTATCTACATAAATTAAGATTTGATTTGTTGAGAAGATTTAATTTTAACCGACTTAAAAAAATGGATAAGGTTCTAAGTTCGACTGTATGTATTTATTTTAATGTATGTCCGATTTCAATGCCGATTGTGGACGATTTTCAAAAAATTTTGGAAGATTATTTTCTCCGAGTGGTTTCACTTTAATTTGGTGAAGATCTGATGAAGAACTTCGGAGGCAAGGCAACGAAACTCTTCAATAAATGATAGCAAATTATCCGGGATTGCTGAAATCGCATGTCTGTCTATTGTTTACAGCAGTTCAATCATCGGAGCGCTGTGAAGACGCACATGTGCACAGGACACTCCGGTACTCTCAGCAATTATGTGCAATGTCCATGTTTTCAGGTTGTTATCTCTTTGTGTGTGATTTTTTCCGTTTAGTTATAGCTGAAATGCATGATTGGATTGGACGTTGAACTTTGAAGATACACCGTGACCTCCTCAAAATCTCGGAAATGTAAAGTGAGAAAATGTTAGGTTTATGTCAATCCCAAAGCGAAGTAGATATTTTACCAAGAGCTGGTCTGAACTGCATTATAAAATAACTTTTATTTTGGAATTCGGTGTCAAAAAACGATGAAACCAAATAAAACCCACCCGAATTTAAAGTTATCATGCTTTGTAATATATTTATTTGAAAGACGGTTGTATTTTTATTCGACTTCCAAAAAGGAGGAGGTTCTCAATTGGCATGTTTTTTTTGTGTGTCACCTCATATCCCTTTCTAGTTTGGTGAAGATCTGATGAAGAACAGAGATGATAGGAAACGGAACTCTTCAATCAATGATAGCAAATATTTCGGGATTGCTGAAACTGCATGCTTGTGTATTGTTTACACCAATATGATTGGTACGTTTAGGTGTGGAGAGGAGCGTGTACCACTAAAAAGACATACTTAAATAAAAAAAAACCTTTTTACAAAAAAAAAAAAAAACAATAGACTTTAAAACAAAAAAGTATAAAATAACTTTAATTTCGGAAGTCGGTGTTCAATATACGAAGAAACCAACCAAAAACACCGAGTTCCGAAATCAAAGTTATTTTAACCTTTTTTTTAAAATGTCATTGTCCATTCGTCACCCGCACAGAGCACTTTTAAATACTTTTCGGTTTCGGGATAGAATTTGACCCTGCATGTTTAACTAGTTTCTGTCAACAGCTTCGCCCGCGAGATGTTCGAAAATTATTCTCATTCATTGTGTTTCATCTAAATCCGTTCAGAGGCTAAGACATGAAGAGGTAACAAACAAGCGGAGTTACTTTCGCATTTTTTATATCAGATAGGTTTGCTCTTGATTCTAAAGACTCAAAGGGGCCCGACGCTCTCCGAAGATCTGTAGAAGATCGACAAGCAGATGACCTTGCGGCGATGAGCCAGGCTGTGAAGCTTGGCATTCACCAATTTTCATCGCAAAGCTCTGCGATCCACCGAGCCAAGCGCGGCTAGTTGGTGTTTAGCTGAGCCATCCCACATCTATACTTATAATAAATCTGTAGAGAGGTCAATTCTGTACAAGGAATATATTTTCAAAATAACTATCAGGGGGTGATTAGTGATCGATACTGGTGCCAAAAATGCAATCAGTAAAATTTTTGTCTGTCTGTCTGTCTGTCTGTCTGTCTGTCTGTATGTTCTTTATAGAAACAAAAACTACTCGACCGATTTTAACGAAACTTGGTGCAATTATTCTTCATACTCCTGGGCAGGTTATAGTATACTTTTCATCACGCTACAATCAATAGGAGCAGAGCAGTGAAGGAAAATGTTGGGAAAACGGAAGAAGTTACTCCATTTTTTAAGCTTCCGTCGCGTGTGTAGCCTTAATGGTTAAAGTTACATAGAAATCATGTATTACGGAAATGTTCTACATAAAATTATCTAAAAAATATCCCGAAACAGCATGTCTATCTTTTGTCAATTTTAAACCGATCGGGCTGAGAGTTTCAAAATCGGGGGTAAAGTAACTATTCCACGCGGACGAAGTCGCTGGCAGAAGCTAGTTTATAATATTAGTGGGTATGGATAGCAAATAAAAATAGCTACATTGTTGCAAGTTTTGTAGCTACTAAAAGCTCCATTAGATCGCGAAATTATTTAAATCCGCTTCAGCCGCGATGATGTATTGACAGCGATGGGTTTGAGCTGGCTTAGCGATAGCGATACTAGCGTAATGTCGGCTGCCCGAGTTATTGATATCTACACTTTCAGGAAACGATTATTTCACTGAAAAATGGCGTGTTTGCATTTAGATGCTTTATGTTTCGTTTATTTTAGGAAAGTTTAGATGGCTGTTGATGCTGTCTACTGTTGCAGTTGATGAGAGGACGTTTCAGGACGCTTCTCCCACAGGACGTGTGTGTGGCGTCGACATAACCGACCCACATTATGTGTGATGTTTTTGGTATACAAGTAGCCTAGACGGACACACGCAGCGACAGTGGTGTAATTGGATTAGTATCTACTTCCAGAGGACCAGAGGTGGCCTACTGCTCTGCCAAGCGTTTTCTCAACTATATTGGGGTTAGCTCTCAGTCAAACCGGACTCAGCTGAATACCAGTATGATACGTGACGCGGCTGCCTACCTGACTCCCATCTCTCCAAAAGAGATGGGAAAAAAAACTCCTAAATCTCCCATTAACTAGTTGCACGGTAGTTCTTGGAAGGACTGGAACTTTTCTGACTTCTGACAAGTCCGTGATGACGACAAAGGTCTACAAATGACAGCCACGGCCAACGGCTTAACGTACTTTCTCGACGCACGACAGGAGTCTCGGTATGTTAAGACGGTCACCCATCCACATTGACCCGACCATCCCGACCTCGGCAAGCGTTGGCAAACCATGAACATCGACCCGTGCGGCTGTTATCAATTAGCCACGAGCTCCTCCCTGAGATGACCTTCAAATACACTATCTCAGGAACTACTGGTCCGATTTGAAAAAATCTTTCAGTGTTAGATAGCCCATTTATCGAGGAAGGCTATAGGCTATATTTTATCCCCATATTCCCACGGGAACGGGAACTACGCGGGTGAAACCGCGAGGCGCTGCTAGTATTTACTATAACTAGCAGCGCCTCGCGGTTTCACCCGCGTAGTTCCCGTTCCCGTGGGAATATGGGGATAAAATATAGCCTATAGCCTTCCTCGATAAATGGGCTATCTAACACTGAAAGATTTTTTCAAATCGGACCCGTAGTTCCTGAGATTAGCGCGTTCAAACAAACAAACAAACAAACAAACAAACAAACAAACTCTTTAGCTTTATAATATTAGTATAGATTAAATGTTCTATCATTGTCAACATTTGATAAGATGAGCTATGCAGACTATCTAGTTAGATCTAGGAAGAACTGTTCCGAATTTCTGATAAGCTAGCTACCTTTGTTGAGGGAACTAAATGATGATAGCGGTTTGTATTTAATTGAATGCCAAACATGTCTATCAAATTCAAAAGTGTGCAATACATAAGTAAACATGGGAAGTTGATTAATAGAATTTTTGTTGTTTATCTACATTTTTCAAATACCAAGGTCGTTCCTTTGCGCATTCTGTGTGACAAGGAAAATGGAGACAGTGTAGTGATGTAGGAGGTGGCGCAGCAGTCTAGTTTTATTCAATATGACTTTAGCACACGTTTCTATTGCGTTGTTTAATATTGTCCCTATTTGTCGTGGAGTGTTGACGTCAAGATCGCCCTCGCGCGGCAGGTGGTCGCGAACAATGTGCCATTTCTATCTCCTGATCGTGCTGATAACCTGGTACTTACGGCAGCCAGTGGCTACTCATTACTGTTATGTCCACGAACCCTATTTGGCACTCTTGATAGGATAGATTGTCCGCTGAAACTCCGTACGTAGCGTGGGCGAAGTGGCGAACCATTAACACAAATTAACGTCGCCCATTTCATATTTTGCACGTCGATATTATATAGAATGTCTCAAACCGATTGCTTTCACTTATGTTCTATTAGTCGGTTCTTAATTATAGTAAGTTGTTCCTGGAACACAAACACTACGAGACTGTCCCTGCAAGGTGAGGCAAGCTGGCCACTCATTAGAAAAGTCAAAGATAACAAGCTGTAATTGATATTGCCTGACTCACGGGCACACCTCACAGTTTTCACTCATAAAGCAACCAAAACAACGAGATTAAATTGTTATTGCGCCCGTAGAGACAGCTAATAACAGTTTGTGTGATGGACCGAGTGATCATAACATGAATGTTACGTAAACAAGCTCGCGAGTGGTCGGGCGCGCGGAGGATCGTGGCGCGAGTAGCCGCTGCTAAAAATAATTGTATTGATTTGATGGATTCGATGAGATGAGCTGTTGAGCTGTCATTGGAGCAGACGGCTGCGGGCTGAGATATTGCAACGACTAGGTACGGACGACTGAGCGCAGAGGAAACCAAAGCCTTTTAACGTTACGTTGATCAACAAATGAATCATTTTAAAATCTTTATTTAAGGATTTTGACAGAGCAGTCATAGGGATCCTTTGAACATCTTTGACACAGTTAAAGAATCTAAATGTAAATATTGAGTCTGTCGCATTGGGGACATTCCAATTCTAAGTATATAATCAATATATAATTCTACATTGGTTATGTACCTAGTATTGGAATGTGTGCAATTTAAAATCGATGATACGGAGATTGCGATCAAATAAGTGTAGCGCTAAGATAATGTCGCCCCGACTGCTAATGCTGCACTTTGTATGATCAACAGGTCGGAGTGCTTGTGATCGCAGTGAGCTCATCTTACTGTTTTAGAATTCTAATATAACAAATTAAGGTAACACCATATTTCTAGAATTTTATCAAATGAAGGACAGACTCCTGCTTAAGTCCTACATAAGACACACAACAGGATGGGACGTATCCTTCATACTAAAATGATGTCATGTCTTCCTTAGGCTAATTGCTGTAGCGATCTCAGTGGGAGGCTGCAGCAGTGGGCAACTAGATTACAGTCATCAGAAACAATCTTCGTAAAACATGAGCACGCTC
The DNA here is from genome assembly GCA_905332915.2 of Hecatera dysodea. NCBI lineage: Eukaryota > Metazoa > Arthropoda > Insecta > Lepidoptera > Noctuidae > Hecatera > Hecatera dysodea. Next base: position 18,084,347 of record HG995309.1, on the reverse strand, counting down.
ATTCATGGCCTCTGGTGATAGATGATTGATAGCGGCTACTATACAGATACACTCACTTGTTGCACAGTGTCGCGATGGGTCTACTGACTTGTCTACTTGACCCATCACTAAAACCGGTAGCTCGTAGTACCTACATGAAGGGTCTGTGCCAACTTATTGATGCTCGATGCCTCAGAGAAAACGACATTATATCAGGGATATGAATGAAACTAACTAATAGTTGCTACGAAAACTGTTGTTTGTTGCTGATGTCCAGAACTCCAGATCAACGTTTTTATTACACTTTCTTCTCAACCTCACTGATCTACTTTGCCCGACCGACTCTTTGATAATTCAAAAGTGCCGTGAAGAATTGCTGTGTGTTTGATATCGATTGTTGTCAAATGGCCACATTGTCATCATGCAATGGACACATCAGGGCTCGATACCGTTATTTACCGATACCGTAATCGCTGATAGCTGCCAATTACATTTTATTGAGGTTTGCTGGATCGTCGCAAGCGCAACTCTGCAAATGCTCCGCTACTTATTAAATAAATCTAAACTTACTAAATAAATTGCTATTGTAAGCGCACCTATACTTTGATCGATGTGAACATTGCGAACTTTTATCGAGTATCATCTCGTAACTATAACGTAATAATATATAACGTACGTAAATAGTTGTCTTATCTGATAAATGATAATGATAAATGATAAATGATATTTATTTTGTAAGTAGGTTAAACATAACACTTTTACACGTCCAATATTTCTTGTCATTTTAAGCTAGATGAAGCCGGTGTTTCCTAGCTGACTACCCTGAGAAGAAACACCGAAACAAACTCAGAGGTCAAAGTCTCTTAAAGTCCATACAATCCGTACTGGTCAAATCATATGAGAACCATGTAGGTTAATGTCTGAGGTAGCCTTTTGAGGAAAGTGCCACACAGATTTGAGTGGACCTGTCCAGACAGTGCAAGCATTTGTCAGATACCGTGTAGCTCAAACTTAAAACTTTAAGGAGCTCAACGGCTTGACGAACAATACCAAAGTAAGGACATTTGGGTAGGCCGCAAGAATTACTCAAACTGCCAGACAAACTGAAACAAGACCCTAATATGGCGATCTACATAGTTCCCATTCATAATATGTTATATGAGAACTATGCAGATCTGTGTCTGAAATGGTCTTTTGAGGAAAGAACCATACAGATTTAAGTGGGCCTGTCCATTCAGTGCAAGCCTTTGTCTATAGTTGTTTGTCACAGATCACACTAACCGAGTGTTTGTGACGAGACGTGACGAGTGTTTTCGGAAAATCTATACATTTATAGAGTTCCGGTAGCAGTTACTACCTATCATAGATGGAACGGCTATAAGTGCGGTATCTTTGAGAAAATCTTCCTGTTCTTGAAGCCGGTGTTCAGTTTGAAGTGAAACAGAGTTATTCTGTGAAAAATATCACCGTGAGAATGTAGGTGAACTGAGCTATCGCTACACTGAGGCGAGCTGCTAAGGTTTGGCAGCACTTCGCCTAAGTTTTGATGAATGAGGTGAAGACGGTCCCGGTGAGATTAATATAGACTGGCTGGTAGCTGTCTCTAAAGCAGCCTACAATATGTCTAACAATAAAATATATATAACCCAAAAGTGACTGACTGACTGACATAGTGATCTATCAATCCACATAAAATAGGGGATAAAAGTTTGTATGAAACTTTGTCAATTTTAAACCGAGATTTTCAAAATCGGGGGTAAAGTAACTATTCCACGCGGACGAAGTCGCGGGCAGAAGCTAGTCTAACAGTAAACATTATCGTAAGTCATAGCGCTACCCTCGTGAAGTGGTGACGTGCCTCATCCCAATAACGTGCGCCCGCGCAGCTCTGCTCTACTCAGAATTAGGGCAGCCTCGAGTGTATCTAGCAGATAGCCGTGAAACTAAATCAGCGCTATAACCTGAATCATTTCGTTTATTTTCTCTCCAGCGTGGCGCCTGACTATCGGATCATACAATATAACATCTGGAGAATAGTTGTGTAACGGTGTATGATATTTGTTGCATGATCATTTATTCTTACTAAACCAAAGATTTTCACGATGTGTTTATGTTAATGCAGTGGCATTTTCTAAGGGGGTACTGGAGCTTGTTGTCATAACTTTGAAATTATAAATGCGATTGTGAGTTTTTGTTTGTTTGTTACGCGTTCATGCTGAAATATTAAACGATTTTGATGGAGTCTGGAGACGGTTACAGGCTTCGTTTCTTTCGAAAATCTATATTATTACGAGCGAAGCCGCGGGCAAAGGCTATCTATAAGCAAACCTTAAATAGGTAAACATCCGAAGATCCATCAATTTTTATTATTTACCGACTGGTTAAAGTGATGTAGATCTCGGGTGAGTTACGTTTACAGAACGAATAAACTTGTCAATATTATTGTAGCCCAGATGTGTTAGGTAAGAGTCCAAACACTCTTTCAAGTTCAAGGTCACCACGCTCCGCGGTAGGCGCTTAAGGAGGTTCTCGACGTAATGGAAAACTCTTTGTAAATATGCAGTTCAAAAAATTCAACTCCATTCAATAAAGTAAATAGTATTTCGCATTTCGATGTATCGTCCAATACCGCACCTCATGTTATGTATTGACAAAACAAAAGAGCTACAGTAATTTCAATAGGAGACAACAAAACAACCATTGACATTCCATAGGTGGATGGACATCCATACTCAATTATGTGCATGATCATCACGTATTCTACATCGTGATTATTATCACCAATAGGTAGGTACGTATTCACCTAACACCGTTTAGTGTTTGCAAGTCATGTGGAGGTTTACTCCACATTGGAGTGAACTTTTACTCAATCCTAGAGGATCAGACGATCTGGATTTACATAAAACTGTTAAGTACATACAACCACAAATCATAATTCGTTTATCCTATCTCTATTGCCCGTTCAAAGCCCCCCGACGCTATAGATAGGTACTAAGGTCTAGCCGTCGCTATTACTACTGCGATATTGAACTTTTGCCCGCGCCCTCTATATTCAATGGCAATAAAGCGCATAGAGAATATGAATGGTGAAACATAAACATTACATAGTGCCGTGCGACAGTCGCCGCGGCGTGGACTACGGGCACGTGGTGCAGGGGTACAGTTACACGTGCTTTTGTAGGTCTTCGTCTGTGTCACACGTAGGTAAAAGCCTTAGCCACATAGTAAAATCTCGATGGCCTAAATTGGCGACGGGTGCAGTTTAAGAAAGGAGAAACAAATCACTTCCTAAAGATATCGTACCTAGATAGAAGAGAAAGGATATAAAGTACTGCTATTTAGTATTAGAAGTCCTTTATTTACTTTTTAAACTTGAACTAAAATTACCAAACGAACTTTCGTTTGGATGTCAGTTCTGTGACAGTAAATACTTTCGATTCTTCAAAAGAAATATTAATATAATTAACATTTAAAATAAACTAGCTTACCTTCTGGTAGAGGAAGGGCCGGGTGAGCGCGAGGTAGCGCTCCAGCGCCATGGTGACGGCGATGCACACGGAGCCGATGCCGAACACGCGCAGCACGACGCGCGTGGCGCAGTAGGCGCGCGTCGTGCCCACGCCCGCCACCAGCTCGCCCACCAGCATGGCGCACATCATGCCCACCTGCCAACAACACTCGGTCATCACCTTTAAGTCAAGCGTGGACAGGTTACTTTTGGGTAAGCGTGCTCCATCATCCACCACGTCTTCGCTTTTCATCAGGAGAGATTTACATCGCGAGCCTATTAATAACAAAATGTCTTCCTTGTTTTATATTCTGCTGAGACATTTAAATAGGCTTTAATAGACCTCGTTTCGAATGAAATATATGCTTCTATGTATAGATTCCTCTTTAATACATAACTTAAAACACGTTTCCTTAACAATAACCTTCCTTTTACCTACTGTTAAAATGGCTGCATACGTAGTGGTTGCTCTGTGGTGTGAACTAGAAAAGCCTTGTTTTCTGCATTTTAATTGGGACAAGTTAGTAAAACGTGATGGGAACCATCATAAACTGTCTTATTTAATTTAAATTGAATTATTATAGCTTCAACAACACAAATACAGCACATGATCGTCATCGATCGTGATGTCAAAATCGATTACGCTTGTATGGTGACGATTCGGGAATTAGAAGCATGACAAGCATATTACTTTCACTCCTCTGTGGACACTCAGTCGTACTGTACGTGCCGGTCAATTAAATAGATCGTCAACCTTTTTTCACATTTCTCTTAAGTATTTATTATTGTTCATTCAGTATTTTAAAAAGATGAAAACGTGCGCATTGTGTAACGTGCATTTTAACGATGGCGTTCAGTGTGGGAGCTGCAAGAAGTATTTAGATCTTGGATGTGCAAATATATCTGAAGCAGGATGGAGAAAGCTGGGTGCTGCTAGAATGGCACAGTGGAAGTGCTCAACCTGTAAAATCTCATCTCCAGTTGTACCCACTTCTGACCAAGCGTCCCTCGAAACCATACTAAGCGAAATTCGGGACATGAAGCGGCAGTTACTTAACCTACCGACACTAAGTGATGACATTAAGACGATTAAGGATGAGCTATCTGAGCTGAAGACGACATGTCAAGGTACTAGTGGAATACTCAATGAATTTGATGCGAGGATTTCTGAAGTTGAAGGAAAAGTATCCGAACTTGTGAAGGTACAGATGACTATGAATGCCTTGCAGACAGATTTATCGAAAATGAAATTCGAACTCTCATCAAATGATCAGCGAGCCCGATTAAATAATGTAGAAATCAAGGGAGTTCCTATGCGAAAAGATGAGAACCTGTTCACGATTATCGAAGCCATTGGTCGTAAAGTAAACTATAGCTGCCCCAAATCACTGATCAACTACATTTCGAGGGTGCCCATTTTCAACTCCAACGATAAACTTATTATAGTAAGTTTCCTGAACAGATATGTCAAAGAGGACTTTATAGCGGCAGCGCGAGCTGAGAAGAACTTATCCACCTCAGATATCGGGTTCCAAGGCACTTCTCAGCGTGTGTTTGTTAATGACCACCTTAGTGTAGAATATAAGAAGCTGCTGAGTAAAGTTAAAATTATCGCCAAGGAAAAAAATTACGAGTTCGTTTGGGTGAAGCACGGAAAAATTCACGTACTCAAGAACACTAACTCTAAAGTTCTCATGGTGAGGAAGGAATCTGATTTAAACAAACTCGCCTAAAATGCCACCTATACTGTATACAATCTTCTCTGCTTTATCGTTTTACTGTATTCGATGTTGTTTTGCCAAAATGTTACAAATTGTTGAGCACCTCTGCCTTACTAATGAGCCCGTCACCTGACTTTTGTTCTGTTAAAGAAATCCTTTGTGTTTCTTATCGCGCTGTTCATTTTAAAGTGTCAGTTCAAAATAATATGCCTTGCTCGCTCGCGTTTGCAGGCACTACACATTACTGCTTGCCTACTCACATAGTTGTTTACCGATCGGTGTCAAATTATTGCTGTACTCTAGTAATAATAGTCGCCGTTTGTTTACCTCAGGTATATTTATTTTCCAACCACCCTGATTTAGTTGATATTTTTATGATATGTATTATAGTAGTCTATTTTACTGATCCAAACTATTCTGCTGTAGAATTTTATTTAAGTGATGGCTGCAAACTTTAATAATAATATACCTGGTTTAAACATATTTTATCAGAACGTTCGCGGTCTGCGTACTAAAACTGATACTTTCTATCGTCAAATGATAGCCAGCTCATTCGATGTTATTGTTCTCACTGAGACTTGGTTACTGGATGGTATTTTGAATTCAGAATTTTTTGATGATAGGTATATTGTATGGCGTCGGGATCGGGATTACGCTCTGACTGGACAATCACGTGGTGGAGGAGTTCTTATAGCTGCTCGTCGAGAATTATCAGTAATATGTCAACAAAATTTTCAATCTACAGCTGAAGATCTCTGGATAAGCATACACTTAAAAAATTCGAATACGCGTAACTATTTTAACTTACATCTCTGTGCGATTTACTTATGTAAGCAAAATCTTGGTCTTTCCTTTTCTTCACAGTTGACGAATTTTCTTTCGACATTAAATCGGTCTGTGATTGATAATGGTTCTGATAGATTTCTTATTGTGGGTGACTTCAATATGAGCGGAATAAGTTGGGTTCCTTCTGACAATGTATCGTTCGTCCCAAGACTCCCAACGAATCTTAAGAGTGGTGATGAGGTGCTACTTGGAGATGAGTTATGCACTCTTGATTTAGGTCAATATAATGGCGTGACTAACAAATTTGGTAAAATACTTGACCTAGTCCTCTCGAACCATGCAGTCAACGTGACTGAAAGTCTAAGCCCACTAGTACCAACCGATGATTATCATCCAGCATTGTTAATCACAATGGATCTTGTGGAAACACCTCCCCTTGAGTGTGCGTCACGTGTACAATTTTTATATGATAAGGGTGATTACGAATCCATTAATCGTGACATTTATATGACTGACTGGGAAAGTGAGTTCGCAGTAAGGTCAACTGACGATTCTGTAGATTTCTTCAATAATGTTATCCATAATCTTCAATTGAATTACATTCCTCAGAAACTTTTTCGTAATAAATCATATCCGGCCTGGTACAATTCCTCATTAATAAAAACAATAAAAGAGAAATACAAATACTTTAAAAAACTTAAAACGTATGGCAATAAAGCCGACGAACTAACGTTTAAACTTCTTCGTGATAGGGTAAAAATATTAGAAAGCCAGTGTTACGCGAATTACATGAAACTTACCGAAACGTCTATTAAAAACAACCCTAAACAATTTTGGACTTTTGTTAAAAAACGTCATAACGTAAATGTAATCCCAAGCACGTTCAATTTCAACAACGAAACACTGCGTACCGGGGAATCCATATGTGAGGCATTTTCAACTTATTTTCACTCCACCTTTTTAGATCCAAGTCATGGTGGTAGTTCTAGTTCCGACGCCCCTTCCGCTTCTATCTCCGAATCCTCAAACCTGTCGTCCGATATCAGTCGTATCACGGTGAACGTCGAACACATCGCCAGCTTACTCTGTAAACTGGATACATCGAAAGCGCCAGGCCCGGATAATATCTCATCACAGCTTCTCGTACGTTGCGCTGAATCTATTGCACTTCCTATTTCAATTCTATTTAAAAAATCTTTAGATGCTTGTGTTGTCCCCAAACTTTGGAAATCGGCATTCATAACGCCTGTACATAAAAAAGGTGCCAAAACAGACATCACTAATTATAGACCGATATCTAAATTATGCATCATTGCCAAGGTTTTCGAGAGGATTATTTATAACCAGGTCTATTCAGCTTTGAAACAATCCTTTAGTCCCCTCCAACACGGCTTTCTTAAAGGTAGATCAACTGTCACCAATCTTATTTTACTTAATGATTACATCACCGATGCAATGGACCACGGTAAGCAAGTCGATGTTGTCTACACAGACTATAGTAAGTGTTTCGACCGAATCGACCACGTCATCTTATTACGGAAGTTAGAGGGTATCGGTATACGCGGGGACTTACTCAGATGGTTTTCCTCTTACATAGAAAATAGGTCGCAAGCTGTGGTACTGAATAATTATATTTCTAGCTGGGTTTTAGTCCCCAGCGGAGTCCCCCAAGGTTCGTTGCTCGGTCCGTTATTATTTATCATCTACGTTAACGACATCGACTCCTGTCTGACCTCATCCAAATTACTGTGCTTCGCTGACGACATGAAAATTTATGCTACCATATCATCAACTGCGGACATGATCGCACTTCAAGCTGACTTACAGTGTCTTGAAGTATACTGCCATAAAAACAAGCTTGATCTCAATCCCAAAAAATGCTCAGTTGTAACGTATTCCCGGGGACGGTCACTCGTAGCCACAGCATATACTCTCGCTGGTCATATATTACCTAGATGTAGTACTATTCGTGATCTGGGGGTTCATCATGATTCCAAACTTGTTTTTGAGAAGCATGTAGACTCTATCGTCGCTAAAGCTTCGAGATCCCTTGGTTTCATAATGCGACTGTCCAAGTGCTTCACACAAGCTAAAACGTTAAAAATTCTATATTGCACTTTTGTTAGAAGTCACTTGGAATACGCATCTGAAATATGGAATCCATGCTATCACAAATATATTGACCGTATCGAGCGCGTGCAAAAAAAGTTTATAAAATTCTTATGTTTTCATCAGAGGGTACCGTATCAGTCCAGTAACTATCTCGGTCTCTGTAAAAAATATCATCTCTTACCACTAACTACTCGTCGTGAGATCTCTGACTGTATTTTTTTGTTAAAAACGGTTCGAAGCGACATAAATTGTTCAGAAATTTTGTCATCTTTCTACTTCAACGCTCCAAGCAAGTCCAAACGGTTCAATCCACCACTACGAGTGCCATTTGCAGCTACTAAATATAGACAAAATTCGTACGTTGTGCGTGTGAGTAGGTACTTTAATAGGGTGTGCAAACAGTTCGATTTTGATCTTTTTGAAACTAGTGTGACCAAGGCAAAACAATGTTTGTCAATGGATTTCTTTGGATATTGAATTGTTTATGTGTACTTTGTTTTTATTCTTTAAAATTTAACATCTTGGTTTTCATGAGAAATAACGTGTCAACATATTATCTTAGTTGATGATCTACCAGCACGTTTTTAATTGTGTTACTGTTTTTATATTATTATTTTTTTTGGCATTTTTTTTTTGTACTTAGTATGACATTGTGTTCCACAGTACTTTTATACCATTCTGGCTCTGGACGTGAAGACTTATAATTGGCTGTCAAATTATCAATCTGTTGTACATTACCATTATATTTAGCTGTAAGTCTTCCATAGTATTTAAATAAATAAATAAATAAATAAATAAATTACAAACTAAGCTTACAGCCAGGCTTTATTCTATCTATTTAATAGCAGCTGTGTACTTTATCGGCCACAATATGTCACAACAATTTTTACTTGTAAGTACCAATAAAAGACGAACCCACCGGTCCTCAAATCTGAAAAGGTAAATGAGGTAACGCTTGTCCACGAAGAACCCATACCCATGTAAGTAAAGCTGCTGCTGGCAAGCACCGAACGAAAGGAAAAGTATTGGAATAGAAATAGATATTAAATTGTACATAACCCGCCGAGTGCCTGCCAGGGTGTGCACCCGAGTGCCTGGCGCGGAGGACAGTCGTTGTGACGATGCCACTTTATGTAACTGGTCGTCCTGGCCCTAGCACACATAGTTGCGGCTAAATCGATAAAATGCTGCATAGTGCGTGATACGCTACAAAACCTTTTCACTTATCAGTCTGGCCGGTTCGGATTAGATTTTGTCTTAAATTAAAGTTCGATCGACTAAAAAAATTCGTCTCAGAAAAGGGTTTATTTTCTTTTGGAGTAAGTTATTAGACCAAATTATGGAATATGTAACATTATTGACATGTATATAGCACTAGCTGCTGCCCGCGATTCCTCCCCGTGGAATCCCCAATTTTAAAACATTCTTTATCGCTGCTCCGCTCCTATTGGCTTAAGCGTGATGATATATAGCCTAAAGCCTTTCTCGATAAATGGTCTATTCAACCCAAAAAGAATTTTTCAATTCGAACCAGTAGTTCCTGAGATTAGCGCGTTTTTGAAATCGCTCCAGTAGTTTTTGAGTTTATTCGTAACATACAAAAATATAAAACATTCCTCTTTATAATATTAGCATAGATATAAATGTAGATATCAATATATTAATCAACTGTTCTTGTGGTGATCTGCGAAAAGCGAGCGGAGCATATGTATAATCTACGAAATCGGCATCCGGTTTTCCGTACGGGCTGCACGCCGCGCGCCGGATCTTTGTGAAGCCTGCGATCAGTTCGGTTATGCGCTTATCGCGCGAGCTCGAGGCGAGAGCTTTAGTGTCCCTGCCAGGTCTGAAGGTCGTGGACGTCGCTACGTGCTCTGCTTCAGGATATGCGAGTATATTTCTGCAATCCAGCAATGGATTATATCCAGCAATATTACGGAAGGCGGACTCTTTTCGGCGCGGATCTCCGAGGAGTGTCTCACGTATCGTGTTTTACTTAATTTAAATTTTGTTCTAGAATTAATCCGTTAAATTCGTAGTGAGTACATCTAAAATGTTCATGGTTTAAAACTTAGCTTCACGAAATTATGGATATGTTTTACGGCTGCAATAACTTAAGGCACGGAGTACTATTAAAAAAAAAACTCAAGAAAATTTAACGTCTATGATTTGTTCTATGATCTACTTTTCTTTATATTTTTGGTCTTATTATCGGAATTTTTAACGAAGATATAAATTATACGTTTAAAAATAGTGAACTGCTTTAATTTATTTTAAAGTTAAGCTGTGCAATTGAATTAAGCGGGAGTTTTGGGAGTAACCAAAAGAATAAACGACACGTGTTTCAAATTTTAAATTGATTGTTCTTCCGGTTTTGTAATTCCAAAAATGCAGGCATCGTGCACCGCATGGAATTTAAATAATGTTATTACCAAAATTACTAGAGCGATACGTTAGGTGGAAAAAAGTGCCTCCAGCAGACAGCTGTACTGTATCCCGAGAGGTACAGCATCGCCGCATAGGTTTGAATGATGGCCGACGGCTAGAACACGGCAAAGACATCTTAACAATGCTGTTTGCCGTTACATGCCCAGGTAGTTACTAGTCACATACACACGCACACAATCCCTGTACTGGTTTACACAGATAATGTTCACTACTAGAGCGTGAGTACATTTACTCTACCTACTTATTAATTCATTAAATTTTAAAAAGCGTCAAAATTTTCCATAATCATGCCATCCATGTTTACGGCAAAAATCAACCAATATGAACTGTAAATCAATTTCTTCATACAAGTGTCTCCAACATTGTTAATCATCATCATGTTCTGATATCAGAATCAATGATTGGTTTATCTTTTTACCATCTCATCGTATAGAAAACATCTCGTTACAAAGAAGGTAAATAAAATTACGTACGTACATAAATATCGGAAACTCTTTTACGATTTTGTTTTGTATTCCATCTAGAGGCGTCAGGAGCCCGATATTTACGAGATATAAATAAAACATTACGATAATCTAAAGTACAAAAATGTTATGTTTGTGGCGTTTGTTAATAGACTCGGCGACTGCATCATATATATTCTCACGAGTTCTATGCTCCTGATTGGGGAAGGAAACCTGATTGATTTATTGAGTATGCGCACAGTCAAAGTGTCGAATAATCAGTGTGGCAACAGTGAGCATATTCTCGAGGGAACACACATGCGTCATGCAGCCTCTTATCACTTTATACCGGGCAAGAATATAGTCGTACAGTCGATTTTTTTAAATACAGAAAAGAAATTCAGTGTGCCTCACCAGCGCCACAAGGTCGTTAGCTGCCAGCGACGTGAGCAGCAGCAGATGCTTCCTGTTGCGCACCCTGCGCTCCCCTCTCCGGAGCGCCACAATAGCGCAGGCGTTGCCAATGATGCCGACGGCGTACACTATCTTCACCAGCAGCACGAACATCCTGCTCATGGGGCGCGCCGGCGCCGCCGCACTGCTGGAGTTGCCGCCGCTGGCGTGCAGCATGTGCGCTACCGCAGTCGTGGTCTCGTTCAACAGATCCGCCACTGTTGGCGTCGCGTTGAACAGATCCTCCACAGAGGGCATCGTGTAGTTCCCCTCCATCACATCGCCCGTAAAATTATACTCAGTTGAAGGCTCCATTTTGTCTTTTTCCAGGCTTCAGTTGTACAGATGATTAGACTGTTACAATAATATTGTTGTGTATCGTTTCGCTAGTCGGAATGGCTTCGTAGTTAGAAGTCGGTATGCTTGTGAATGTTGTGAGATACATCGCAGTCTCGCGTCCACGTTCTCTCTGCGGACAAGACAGTTTGATTTAGTTAGAATAATCTGGTGTCCTAGACAACGGGGAGCAAAGGTGGAATCAAAACGCACGGTGGCACGCAACCATCCGCGAGTCGCTGTGCAGCAGCCATTTCAAGTGACAGTAAGAATGAGTTTGGGGGAGAGTACTGCTTTGCGGAAAGCGAACTTCGCAGACGTTATTAACTTTAAATTGCTCTATAATCGTATTTACGCTGCTGCTGACATTAAGGATAAAAGAAAATGCCATCAAAAACATAATTTGCAAAAAAAAAAGGACAAATTTTGCAACTTAGTTCTTCCACCGCAAAATTTTGTGAGATCCATGTAATACCAAGGGCATGAAAATACAATGTGTCACGCAAGAGTCACAAGTAACGCATATTACATGAAATTAGATTGTTTAGTGCGATTGAATTCCGGGTTCTACCTTTATCCACAGCAAAGTTATGGGTTGAAAATGGCCTGGATTGGTTCAAGAAAAAAGCGGCACGGCCGGCCATGCCGCTTTTTTGCTCGTTATGGCGGAGGCATGCCGTGCCCGCAGATCCACGAACTTTAGATAATACCAAAAACCATTTTATTCTAAATTCGCTACAACTTTGGCTACACATAATAAAATAAATAAAATAAAATAAAATAAAATAAGCCTTTATTGCTGTTAAATGTTTACAATTACATAATATTCTTAAGCCTAATCTATAAAAACTATACAAAATGAGTTTATTATTTGACATCGGCAAACAGTTCCCTCTTCTCAACAGCTTGTCCTTCGACAAAGGCCTCCTCTAAAGATTTCCAAGAGTTCCTGTCCCTTGCAAGACGTAACCATAGCGGGCCAGCAATTTTCTTAATATCATCTTCCCATCTTTTTGTTTGTCTTCCTCTTTTTCTTTTACAACCTCTTGGGTACCATTCCGTTACTGACTTAGTCCATTTCTCCTTGCTTTCTCTTATCATATGCCCTGTCCATTGCCATTTTAACCTTCTGTAGACTTTGTATGCGTTCTTAAATTTTGTTTTTCTTTTTATGTCAGTTAGTTTCACTCTGTGTCTTCTTTTTATTCCTATTACACTTCTTTCTATACCATTTTGGCAAACTTTTACTTTGTTTTCCATTTGCTCTGTTAGAGCCCATGTTTGGCAACCATATAACAAACAAGGCATAATACACGTTTCAAATAGTTTCTTTTTTATTTCCATTGACATTTCTTCATTTTTCATAATCTCACTAAGTGACCAGAAGCGTTTCCAAGTGTTAGATATTCTTCTTTCTATTTCTTTATTCATACACTCTTCAGTAGATATTAGTTGGCCTAAATATATATATTCTGTAACATATCCTATTTCTTCCTTATTTACATATATAGACTCTGTTTGTAATGAATTCGTCAATATTTTTGTTTTAGTCAAATTCATCGACAACCCAGCCTTAGCGCTTTCATCTGATAGATGTTGTAACATCTCTTGTAAAGTTTTTGAATCTTCTGAAAATAATATAAGATCGTCTGCAAAGCGTAAGTGACTAAGAATTTCTCCATTTATGTTTAGTCCAGTGTTATCCCAATTAAGATTTCTAAAGATCATCAGGTTAAACTAGAATCAAATGGCGAAGAATTTCAAATCAAAAGAGGCGTTCGTCAAGGAGACCCCTATATCACCAAAACTTTTTCGGCCGTGTTAGAGATGATCTTTTGGCTACACATACATATTTTCAAATTCTATTTATGATAGTAGAGATCTACGCTTTGGAACGTGCAGATAGCTTCACCTCTTTCGACTTGACAATTCAAAAGTGCCTGTAAAGGGTTAATTTGAAATAAATGCTTTGACTATTGACTATGTTTCGCAAATCGGCGTGCCTCCTGACCTGGGCCTCCTCCAGCTCTCAACACTGAGCTCCTGACTCCTGACTCTGGTCCAGTATGGGCGCAAGGTTAGGCGGACGTCGTCTTGCCACCTTGCTTTCGGACACCCCTGTCCAGTGTCCTCTCTTGGGTACTCTGTCTCGCTCGTCTGCTTACCCCCATCATCCGCAGCCGCACGTCATGCACGGAAGGACGCAAGTGTTGAAATTCTTTCTCTTGCATGCATGCTAAGTTCTTTGTTCTTTACTATTTCTTTCAACGACTAGTATATTTTCCGTCCGCAGGTTATTCTTTTATTTATTTCCTTGAACATAGACACAATTTGTCTATACTAATATTATAAAGAGGAAAGATTTGTATTTTTATATTTTTAACCGACTTCTAAAAAAGGAGGAGGTTCTCAATTCGGATGTTTGTATTTTTTTTTTTATTGTTTGTTCGCGCATAACTCCGTCGCTTGTGAACCGATTTGAAAAATTCTTTTTTTGTTGGAAAGGGTATACTTCCCAAATGGTCCCATGAAAATTTTATCGAAATCAACCAAGCGGTTTTCGAAAAATCTAAAAAAAATATCTACATTGTCTACATTGACGACCTCTTAGTGTACTCTGCAAAGGAGCAGTGCTTTTTTTTACACCAAAATGTGATTGGTTCGTTTAGGTGGGGGGAGGGGAGGGGGTGTAGGTACCACTAAAAAGTGAAAAATAAAAAACTTTTTAGAAAAAAATACAACCGACTTCTACACAAAAAATCAAAAAAGTAAAATAACTTTAATTTCGGAAGTCAAGTGTTCAAAAAACGAAAAAGCAACCACAAACACCGAGTTCCGAAATTAAAGTTATTTTGCACTTTTTTGATTTTTTGTGTAGAAGTCGGTTGTATTTTTTTGTAAAAAGTTTTTTGTATGTAACGAATAAACTGAAAAACTACTGGACCGATTTCAGAAAATCCTTCAAAGTGAGAAAGCTACATTCACCTTGAGTAACATAGGCTATATTTTATCCCCGTATTGTCACGGGAACGGGAACTACGGGGGTGAAACCGCGGGGCGCTGCTAGTCCTAGATAAACATATTCAAACCTATGTATATATTAAAATTTCCTGATGCCTTTATGACTTTTGTGGATAATTTTATATTTCCGATAATAAAAATTATTCAGTATAAAAGTTACAAGCAATAAATCAAACCCAAGTCCATGAAAAAGATTCCAAAATTACTACTTTTTGATTACCAAAATTACCTTCTCTTTCAAAGATAAATGTATATCTGCTCGGTTTTATATACATTAACTGGTTGTAAGTGATTTGTTATCACTGTGGCAAGTGAGGGCCACTTGTTGTGTGTGATTCTGGCTGCATATCAATCGAGACTCGTTTTTAGCAATCATTTATTAATAAACATTCATGAAGCAACCGCCGAGGGTTGCAAATGCAAAGAAATTGTATGAAGTTAGTTATTATTGTCCACGGATTTATAAATAGTTGTATTGAAAATGTAATCTTATTCTTACTAATATGATAAAAGCGAAGCTTTGGACGCATGGATGGCTGTTTGTTACTCAATCACGATTAACGCCAGAACGGCTGAACGAATTTGGATTAAAGGCACAGAGAGAGATCATAGTCTAGAATAGCATACCTACATTTTAAGTATCTGGCGAGGACGTTCCATTGGTATAATACCCGACATTCACACGAGCGAAGCCACTGACGGAGACTAGTGATTTATAGAATAGCTGGACGGATATAAAAACGATGGAAGAAATGCTGAGCCAATTCTATGGAAAAGTTTACTACCAATAAACATTCATTATCGCATTAGTTCTTATACAACCTATTCCAATTAAAACTTTAACATGAATTCCTTTATTCCATTATGCTAAGTACTGTCAAAACTTTAGGAAGACTTTTTATTAATTGACGGATTGTGAAGCTGGATGTGACGACGAATAAAAAGATTCTCTAAACGGTCAAGTGACAACCCTGGCAACAAGTACCCAAGCTTACAAAGTAACACTGTCCCATATCACCAACAAGAATTAGCATGTAATAAGTCATCAGGATTAATGAATGCTCATCACAATATTATGTTCTGGATAGGCTCGCGAGATAGCCCTGGACTGATTCCCGGTAAATGTGGTGTCTGGTCTGATCATTTTTTTGATATGGCAAGCAAAGCTGATGTCGGCTATTCTGCCAATGTGTAAAGTAGATTGGAAAATAAATTTTATTTATGATAGCGGGAGACATAGTCCCTGTAGGTACGAGTTAGATTCTTCGATCCAAACAGTTCATTACTTGTTGTACTTAATAGCTTTAAGATAGTCTTCTACTTTGCTATGTATGAAAACCACAACCTAAATAGATTGCTATTAGGTTTTGGTTTTCATAAAATTGGTGCAATCTTCGTGAGGATTATGAGCACGCTCGTTTATTGAACGGTCTTCCTAGATTCTATGCACTAAAATTATAATGTGAAAATATTTGCGCGTATGTAATGAATAAACTCAAAAACCAATGGACAAATTTCAAAAATTCTTTCACCATTTTGATTATTATGCATGGGGAAACCGGCATGTCCTAGAACCAAAAATTCAAAGACATGTGACATTCACCAACCCGCACTGGGCCCGCGTGGTGGATTACGGCACATTCCCTCTCCTAGAGAGGAGGCTTGTATCCCAGCTGTGGGAACATTGAAAGGCTGATTATGCTTATGCTAATAGAACAACCACATTGATGTTCATTATGCTCGTAAACATATAATCAGTAATCGCAGCACTGTAAACATATTAACTCGGGGAAAACCGGTGAGAGCTGTTGACTATTCATTTTGATATTGAAAACCAATCCATTATTTTTCGCTCACTGCTGCCTACGTTGATTTATTTATGTATATGTCTATTATTGACATATAAGGATATCCCTATTAGTATATGTACCAATAACCGAGTTTCAAATTAATCTTTTACAATAATAATGTTTTATATTCCACGCTATTGGCATCAGTACCCATGTCCGTAGGTCCCTAAAATACGTAACACTTAACACGCCTGTTGAATGTTAAAACATTTGTATAATTTTACATAAAAATGTGGGCAACAAATATGTACCTATCTACAATTTTCGTTTGTTTGACAAGAAACAACAGAAACGATTCTCTTTTTTTGTAAAAGACTTAATCTTTTTGTAAAAATGCTATCAAATAAATTGCTTGATTGGATGGCAAAAAGCAATCTGCACATTTTCTTAGGTGGTGCGAGGTATGATACCAAAAAGGGCGCCATTATTGTAATCGTTGCATCGTTGCGGAATTCCGTAAATGACGATAATTGCTGGAACTCGGCAGTCCAGCGTGGTCGCAGGCGGCTGTCCGGACGACAGTGTAGTATGCGATAAACAAGCTTTCGCAAATAAACACAAGCCCTACTACGTACCTACTGGTGTTGCAGGGAATTCCAGAAATTCCAATAATTTTGCACGGCAATTAGTTGAGATTACATGAAATGGTAAAAGACTTGTACTCGTAGGCAGCTCTTCCTCCTGGGGAAGGTGTTTGCAATCGCCTGCAAGCAGTAGGGTTCAACTTTCAGTACTGCCCTGGAAAGTCTTCCATGCCAAGTTTTGAACCTTCATAGCAAGTCCGAGCTACAATCTTGCCAAGTTAAGTAAGTAGTAAAGTTGAGTGTGTGCGCAGACTACGTCCTAATCATTGGCGCCTCACTACCGCTCGTGTGGACACACCATTACGTGATGATTTGATAACAACGCTTATTTAACTGGCCATTAATAGAAAAAAAGACAATAGGTACTTTCAACTCGTTACATTTTTGTGATAAAAGTAATAGTACGTACTATGTCAGTAGGACGGCGTTAGGGGACAACGAATGAAGAGACAGATACGAAAATCAGTAAACCTAGTTGTTTTAGGTTTTAAAATGCATGGCACTTTATTAAACACTAGTAGCGCCCCGTGGTTTTACCCGCGTAGTTTCCGTTCCCGTGAGAATATGGGGATCAAATATTCAGGGTGAATGTAGCTTTCTAATGGTGAAAGAATTTTTGAAATCGGTCCAGTAGTTTTTGAGTGTATTCGTTACATACAAAAATACAAATCTTTCCTCTTTATAATATTAGTATTATAGATTTAGGGCAGGCCTCAGCTTCTCGCCTCGGGAGTTATCACAAAATATTGTGGAAAATTGTCACAATAATGTTTGTTGATGTTTGGTTCAATGAGTTTTAACTTGTCAATAGTTTGTGATTTTTCAGCTGAATTGTTATGTTAATGAATGATTAAAATGTTGAAGCCTACTGCGTTAAGTGTTAAATTCGTTTGTTTAATTAGACAAAAACTATTTTCTTCATAGATACAATCACCCTGCATCAAAAACTCATATTTTTTACACTTGGATGAACCAAGTGTCAACATAAAAAATATGAGTTTTTGATGCTGAATATGCATATGAAGATGCTGATGTTGAATTACGTCTCCCAAATTGTATATTGTTTATTTTCAGATAGATTCAGTTCAGTGATAGATACCTTATTAGAAATGATTAATTGAATGAAACGAATGTAACGAGAACAAGGAATCTTTGTTTAACATCATTCAAAGGTCCCTTGACTGAAACTATACCTAATATTCAATAGTTTCAGTCAAGGGACTAATTAACATTAAAGCTTCACTTCGTCTTTGATTTAATTAATTGATTCATAAATTCAATTTGATGAGATGTGATATTTTATCTAGAGTTGTTGTTAAATAAAGATGAACTATTTCTTTATTTAGGTGAGGATAGAAATTGGGTTTAAGGGCAATTTACTTATATGCTTAATGCTTATAAATAAATAATATACAATAAACTCGTAATCTAGCTATAATTTACGAGTTTGTACGAAACCCTCGCTGCGCAAGGCTCTTTTAACGATAAACATTCAGCAGTTGGTTTATTTACAGATTATTTAAGGCTCCTGTAGACAGTTGCGTCTCTGCGAACACAAAGACAACGAGATAACATCGTATTTTCACGGAAAGTATCGGATCAACGAACTCGGTGTTTTTGGTGTTTCTTCGGTTTTTGGACACCGACTTCAGAAATTAAAGTTATTTTATACTTTTTGTTTAGAAGTCTCTTAGGTTGTCTTCTTTTTCTCTTTTTAGTGGTCGTAACCTCGTAGCCTATACCACCTCCCCCCACCCCTCCAGCTAAACGTACACATTACAGCGTACTGGTATAAATTAAACAAACATGCGGTTTCAGCAATAGCGAAAGATTTGCTATCATTTATTGAAGAGTTCGGTTTCCTATCTCTGTTCTTCATCAGATTTTCACCAAACTAGAAAGGAACCACCTTGAAATAATAAGATGCTCTTCTCCAAACCATCGTATACAATTTTATTTTTAATTTTACATCGACAAGAGAGAATGAGAACATTATCAAATTAGTTTAGTTAATTAGTCGAAGCTACGCATTATTAGGGATAACTCAAATAATTGTCGTCAGATCTCAATACAATTTAAATGGGACCACACAACAAGCACCAGCTTTCGAAAATAAAAAGAATCTTCACAATCGGTACACACAGTACAAAGTTAAGAGTTAATTTAACAAACCCACAAAAAAATACTTCTTAAGACTTGAAAACCTCCTCCTTTTTTGGAAGTTGTTTAACAATAGGTATCTATGAAACATGTTTAGATTTTGCCAATGTCAAGGTTCGAAGAGGTAATGATGGTCGGATCTCATTTACGATTCAGGGTCATCTTTGTTTGGGCACGCCACCATTGCAGCGGTAAGTCCCCTCTTTGAGGAGTGGTTGGAGAGACACCACGGCGTCCTCACCTTCCGCCTGACGCAGGTGCTCACCGGACACGGCTGTTTCGGGAGGTACCTGTGTCGGATCCAGCGGGAGGACTCGTCCGGGTGTCAACACTATGTGGATCGCCCAGAGGACACGGTGGAGCATACGGTGGAGGTCTGCCCTGCTTGGGCGGAGCACCGCCGTGTCTTCGTTGAGGCGATCGGCGGCGGCGACCTCTCGCATCCTGCCCTGGTTCAAGCCATGGTCTGGAACGAGGAGGCATGGGAAGCGGTCACCTCCTTCTGCGAAGCAGTAATGCTAGCGAAGGAGGAGGCGGAACGCGTGCGAGTGAGGGAAACCTCACGCCCCAGCCGCCGCAACAGAAGAAGACGCCCTGGGCGTCGGGAAACGCAGGGCGATTCCCGGCCATCGTAGGCGCGGGCCTGTGGATGGCAAGCAATGGGTGGCTCGCCGTCTGATAGTAACCAGGCCGGAGTCGACGGCGCGTCGTGTTCCACGCGCACGTCAAAGAGCCGTCAGCAACGTAGACGGGGCCCCATAGGGTCAGTGCCTGCTAGGGTTGCGGAATTTGTTCGAAAGAGTCACCGCGGCCCTGGAACGCAAAGGGTACAAGAAGGATCACGGGTAGGTTTGGGTCAGTAAGACACACTCCCTTCCGCTCCGCCCAGAGCGGGAGAAGTCAGATGATTTCCCATCCAGAAAAAAAAAGGCCAGCTTTGTTGCGAAGCGAGGATCAAAAGAACAAAATATTTTTTGGTTACCTATACATTTAGGACAGCACATATGAGTGTTAAGACACGAAGTAAAGTATGTAAACAAAATAAAGTAAGTAAACAAATAAAGTAACACGAAATATTAGTTATAAATGGATTTTATTAATATTAATACATTTATAAAGGATTTCAACTGCGGGGGTATAGCCCTCTACCACGTTGTAGCGTCTGTCTATGTATTATATACCGCGTAAGTACACAATACGCCACGAGTCCACGGGTTCACGACGAATGCATTTGATTGATGATGTTTGTGGACGCTCGGGTGTCATGGCGATGCTTGGCATTACTCACAATTGACTTTGATTGTGATTGTTGTAATAAATTTAATTTTATTCGTTATTCAACATTCATTGATAAGTAAGTTAAAAAGATCGATTCAGGTTCGTGTTAGTATTTTTCTTGGAGACGTCCATGAGAGATTGGTCGGGGATGGCAACACACCTAGAAGAGTGGAATGCTATAGGAGAGTCGATGCCCAGCAGTGGGACAGTATGGGATGACCTATTAATGAAGTACTTTTCTGAGTCACCAACTATCGTACTAGTAAACCGTGACTAAACTCTTAAGTACAAAACCATATACATTATAATTTGTGCCCCGTATCGAGGTAAGATTACCTATAAGTCGTCCGCGAACAGACAGACAGACCGTCACGGCGATTTGTTTCATGAGAAGATTATTACATTACTGCTAGCAAATCATTTGTATGCGCGATGGTTTATCTATTCACATTAATTACATCCCACTGAACTCTATTATGATTAAGTATTCATTTGATTTCACATAAAGTTGTGCCATGTAGGGCCCCGCCACTTCTCGTGCCTACTTAAATTAATAGCGTTTAAATTCAAGGCTCCAAACGGAAGAAGATTAGAAGATTCCATTGAGATTTCTGCCCTGTTGTTCTGTTACTTGGAATACACTTTTGTGAGCTGTTTGACAAGCAGGTCCTGTACCTTCGGACGCGGTGCAATTAAAGTAACTGAGTTTTAATTCAGAAACGGGTTTCACAAGCTGGGGCATATTGAACGCAGCTGTTAAATTGCCGCTTCGGGTCATAATAAATGTTCGGCTCTGCAGAGTGTCGTCTATTTCACATTTAATTAACAGGCTCATTCTTAAATGCAAAATTATTTCGCCAACTGTATTTTGTATTTTGTGTGGTGTACGTACATACATACATACATAGATATAAGGCATTGTTAATAAATCGTTCAAATTACTGTTGAAGAAGTTTTTACACTTTTTTCCTGGATGTTGTGTTTCACTTTTCAAAAATGACCTTTTCATGGCTGGCCAAATAATTTTGAGCGGTCGAGTATACCAGCCGTTAAGTAGTACGAGTAGCGTAGTGTAGATGCCCCGATTGTAATTTCTATAGTTTCGTGGATGTATCGCATGCCATTTTATTTATCCATCGGGAGACTTTCCAACTACCACTTGTGGACCGTGTCTCATGTCTCTGTGCGATTGCATGGGAAGGCAAAGTGCATTCAAAGTTTTTCGGGAAAGATGCAGGTCGTCTATCCTAAACGTAAGTTATATGGACTCGGCAACTATCTTTATAAATGACGTTTAATAGTTTTGGGACATCTATCCCATATACACATACCATACGTATAAATATGCGATAGATGTCCCAAAACGTAGAGGTCCGCCAAAATCGCTAATACCTACTCTGGAAATATCATAGACCATGTTTTTTACTTTTTATAAATTTGTATATAAAAAACCAAAGTACTTGCCAGTTTTAAAAATCAAATGTTTTGATTTTTGTGTGTAAAATAATTTCAAAAAGTGTGGTATCTATCCCGATTTTACCCTAAGCGATGACGGAACAACTGCATGCTTTGTTGTTTTATTCTCATAGTACGTATCGTTTTAAATAATAGAGTAAACTATTTAAATAACAATCCGGATAGTTCGGCCACGCATCAGATATCTATTGGGTCGAAGGAGGGGAGAATGATTTATCATAATTATTGTCACGAGGTGGGGCGAGCGAGTGTCTTCAGTGTTATGATGTTAAAAACCTTTGACAAAATAAATGAATTGTACTTTTAGATTGTACATGCATGCATGGGTTTTGGTGCATATTTTATTGTTGAGAGCAATTCTAAATAATAAGGGATTTGTAGGTAAGTATTACTATTATAATTACAAGTTACTGTAACAATACTCTTCGTGACGCTCATGTTTAAGCTTTTATGTGGAGATAGGTGAGAAACTAGATTGTATACAAATATGTATTAAAAATTTAGAGGTCTTATGTACCTATTTTGTTAACCGACTTCCAAAAAAGGAGGAGGTTCTCAAGTCGACTGTTTTTTTTTTGTGTTACCTCATAACTTTTTACTGGTTGTACCGATTTTGTTGATTCTGTACATGATGTTCTCATTCTCTCTTGTCGATGTAAAATGAAAAAATAAAATTGTATACGATGGTTTGGAAGAGCATCTTAGTATTTCGAGGTGGCCACACGTTCTAGTTTGGTGAAGATTTGATGAAGAACAGAGATAGGAAACGGAACTATTCATAAATGATAGCAAATCTTTCAGGATTGCTGAAACCGCATGTTCGTTTATTGTTTACACCAACGTATAGCACGTACGCTATGATGGAAATGTATAGTTGGGAGTGAACCACTAAAAAGTGAAAAAAAAAAAACTTTTTATTACTTTAACAGTGATTTTCTTTGACCTCAAAAAAGCAAAAAAAAAACACAAAAAGTATAAAATAACGTAAATTAATTCGGTGTTTTTGGTTGTTTCTTCGTTTTTTATGTTTAGAAGTGGGTTTTATTATTATTTTGTAAAAAGTTTGGTTTGATAATGATAATAAAACTTTCACAGCATAATTTGAGGTAAGTACCAAATATTTTATTAATAGTTTCATACAGCATATTATATAGGTATAGTAAACTCGTCACAGGTACGTCAAACTTGTTTTGAATGAACCTATAATTATTAAACACTACTACTTCGTTTGCTATCGGTACTTTTAAAGCTGTGGCAAGATTTCGTGAGATAGATAAAAGACTGTGGCGAGTTGACTATAATTTTTACTTGTGGCAAATTTTCATTAGGGCGAGTTTACAATAACTCTGTAAATCAACCCCTGAGTCTGCGCTGATGAGAATATTAGGTAATTTGGAATGCGACTGAATTAACGTACGTTACGACTTTATAAGGCTTCCGAATGAAAAGGCAAAATTCGAATAATTAAGAGCCTTATACTCGTTCAGCTTATTAATGTTTTGCAGAGCTCAGTGGCATTAGATGGCATGACCACAAAATGTAAGAAGCTTACAAAAATGATTTTCAATTGCAGATAATTAATATTGGTAGGTACATTTAAAAATGACTAAGCATAAAGCTCCTAAAGTAAATTATTTGCTTTAATTAATATTTAGCAACATGAATACTTAGATATAATTGTGATTACTTAATATTTGGAGCAAAAATGTAGGTAGGTATCTAAATGATGAAAGTTGATATGTACCTACAGGGTGTTCCAGAAGCGCGTGCTCACATTTAAAGGTTTCGTATCTGCTATACAGTTAAGAAAAAAATAAAAAATAAAGTTTTTTTTTTTAAACTGACCTCAAAAAAACGACTAAAGCTCAAGTAATATCACTGTTGACGCAATATAATGGAGTTTGTGGTGTTTATATTTCTTCAGTCACAGATTTGATACCAGCAAATGCATCCTACGCTTGAAAAGTGCTTTTTTTAATATAAAAACATTTTCGGCATTTAAAAAAGACGTCTTTATTATTTTGATATCATTACTTGTCTGTATATAGATACAAAATACTACCTTAAATATGACCACGAACTTCTCGAACACCCTGTATATATGTACAGTACATATTAAAAAAAAAACTGTCAATCCTTTTATTCCTGCTTCATCCGCGTCAAACTCGTAAAACAACGCAAAGAATAATTTTATGGGATTGTCTTTATTTTCCGCGGAATCCTTTTTATTTTTCTGAAATAGAAGTAGCCTTCTAATTTTGTTGTATTAAATTAACCGCGGAGATTGTGTCGGTATAAAATTACTGTTTGCGCCGTTTTACGAGATTGACGCGGATGAAGTGGCGGGCACCAGCTAGTTGTAAGCAGGTACTCAGAAACCTGTAGGTAGGTACGGTTAAGTACGGCTGCCTATGCCTACTTCTTTATGGATGGGAAATCATCAAATGACCTCTCCCGCTCTGGGCGGTGCGGAAGGGAGTGTTCTTACTCTCTCTGACTCTTACTGACTAAAACCCACCCGTGTTCCTGCTTGTGCCCTTTTCATTGAAATGTTGCGATGATTCTTTCGAATTAATACCGCAGCCCTGGTAGGAAACGGTTGCCTACTTGCCGTACGCCGGCGGCCGGTTTGACTGACAGACATAAAGACACGGGTCATTAACTAAATCGTAGTCTTGCCGGGGAAGCAGACAAACTTTTATGCGTTTTTGTGGCAAACTGCCCAAACATACTTACGAGTATATACTAGAAAGCTTAGAAGGTGTTCTTAATTTTGATCGTAGTTGATTACTAGATACACTTAGCTACTCTGATTGATTTTACTAGCTTAGAGACTCATAGACAGCTTTGTTATGCTGACATTAAATCACAATAAAATCAAATCTTATTTCCGTGATATGTTTTTGCTCAGCATACAACTGATAAAACGCGTAAAGTTCGCGCGCACAGAAAAAGTTGTTTTCCTTCATAATTATCTATTATTTATTTTTTTCAGAGTTATAGAATTTGTAAAAAGATGTCTAGCCTGGACCATAGATTATTTCTTTTATATCCAATATTTATAAATAAAGTCTCGAAAAAAAAAAACATCTGCTTTGCTAACATTTCTTTGTAGTTCCAATTCTACAATTATCTAGTGACACATACATACATAATTATATTGATTGACAATGTTGTCTGAATCTTCTCATTCGATTCTGTAATCGAAGAAAATTCAGCCTCTGTCACGCAGCTCGAACTAGTTCATAGAGTATATTGTAGTACTCACCTAACGTTTTCTGCAGTTTTAGAGAAACAATGATATGATAAGCTATATCCCATTCACGACAAGATTAGACATTGAAATACATATTTTTTACAGTCCTTTCAACTGATTTTGACTTCTATTGCGTTGGCGGCATGACACATGGTAGCTGCAGTAAACAGTTGGTATTATAATCAGGTTATTGCTTTTAATGCCATCCTTATGCCTACAGAATAGAAGTAAAAATCGGTTGAACGGACTGTAAACAATTTTGTTCCAATGTATAATCTTATTGTGAATGGAGTATAGGTAATCACTCGTCACCTACTGGAAGCTGATGCGATGCTCATCGTGATACGCTATCACTCCCCGCTGTAGTAGCTTTCATTAGTGGCGCTCACTAGTCGAATATTGATAACCAAACGAGTTGCCTTTGTATCCACTAGATAAGGCATTACCGATATTATTGTTGATCGCACGAATTCGGGAGTTCGTACTAATAGTAACAAGATGACTTGTAATTGATAAAAATGCATGTTGTTTATGAGAAACATGTTGCCAAAAATGTAATAATCAATATAATTTATTCATAATCAAGTAATATGACTCATACTCGGCACACAATTACAATAATAATAAAATACATTTATGTACTTATTAAAATAAATAACATTACAAACATACAAGACATTCAATTTAATTTAACTTATTCATTCACAGTTATGTTATTGCAGAATGTGCATTATTTATTTATATTTAACTTGTATCCTAACTTAATATTTTAAGTGTGTGTGTTTTTATTAAGTTTTTAGGTGTAATTCGCTGACAAACCAAATTGTGTTGAATTATGGTAGAGAGAGATTGGATCTTTTTGTGGGTTGGAAATCATCAAATAACTTCTGCTCTGGGCACATTGGAAGGCAGTATCAGACTCTTGCTGACTAAAACCCACCCGTGATCCTCCTAATGTCCGCCGCGTTTCGCGTTCGAACTAATTCCGCAGCGTAGATTGGACGAAGCCGAGTTCAAGACCTAGTTCGATTTAATTTGAATATAAACAAATCCCAGCAATCCTATCAATCCTCTTACCAATTTGTACACCACGTTATGCGGCTGATCATGTTAGAATTTTTCTGTGTATCATTATTATCTTACACGCAATGTATCATGTACACCATGTTTAAACAAATAAAATACTTACTTATCGAATGTAGTATAACTAAGACTAATCGTGGTGAAAAGGTTCGGCCTGGAGATGAAAGGCTTTCCTTTTGTTAGGCTCGACTGTCTGCCGCTAAGAGGCCGTAAAGTTACATAGTACCTCGTAAATGTTTCACACTAAACTATGATTGAGTACCTAATCGGTGAACTTGGTCTTTTTTGGCGCAAAAAGCATTGTTGCGAATTAAAGAAAATGTTTCCAGAACGAATGTTTTATAATAGGTAATACTAACAACTTCTGTAGTTGTAGAAAGGAGGTAATCATAACAATACTTGAGCGAGTAACTACCTTATAAGTAATGTTATGAAGTGGTAGGCTTTGTTTGTGTAAAGGGTTGGTTCCACAGCCTTGGTGTGAAGCCTTCGTCTTGGATAACTTTCAATTTCAAAGGTTTGCGTTTTATTTATACACTAACTTTTATATTTGCCACTGTGAATAGCTTTATAAATAAATATGTATAGGTAATGGAACGTATTAAGCAAAGAAATAATTTAAATATTCCAAACACTAAAATATTTTACTTTTATTATTCTCTACTCTATGAATTCTATCTATTTTTATCTGACTTCAAATAAAGAAGGTTATTTATTTCTTTTACTAGCTATTGCTTGTGGCTTTGCTTGCGTTGTAGTTGCCCTGTAGTAGCCAGGTTGCCGTCTATCTCTGTATCAAAATTTATCCGAACTGGTTCAGCGATTTAGACTTGAAAGCGTAACAAACTAAAGATCTCACATTCGTATGTATTATTTCATTTAGAATTTTACAAACTAGGAAAGAAGTAGATAAACATTTACTTCTTTCAAATTAAAATGTAAGCGCAAAAAATTCGTGAAATTTTCAGAAATAAACAAAACAAAACTTACAACAACTGAACGTGTCACTGAACTCTTCCAAAAAGTTATCCAACTGTTGCGGCTACGCGATCGCTACGCACTGCTACGAGCGCGCTACGGGCGCTACGCTGCTACGCGACACGAGCGAACTCCGTCAACACTGCTCCACTACTGAGCCACCGCGCCGGCCAGCACTGGCTTGTTTACTAGCGCTAGCCACTGGCGCGTGCCGGAGCTTCCGAACTTGGATATAAGGATACCGACACAATGGTAGGAAAACCTATCATTGATGATAGTGTAGCGTGGAGTTATTTCATAGTATGTATAAACATAGATTTTATGACTAACTGGGTTTATCCCGGCGATACTTCATATTCATTAATGTGAACGAATAATTAGCGATTGTGTCTGGTAAAATTCTGACTAATAATTAAATACACCATAACAGTATGAGGCTGGCCCTAAGACAACATAAACCAGCGCTTTCTTGTGTGTATTTTCTAATTCGACAAAAGTCTGATATGTTGTGCATTTATTGCAATATAACAATAGTGTAGCTCTCAATGTGCCAGCACCTTACGATATCTTTTCATAATGTACTAGCAGCGCCCCGCGGTTTTACCCGCGTAGTTCCTGTTCCCGTGGGAATATTGGGATAAAATATAGCCTATGTTACACAGGGTGAATGTAGCTTTCTAATGGTGAAAGAATTTATGAAATCGGTCCAGTAGTAGTTTTTGAGTTTATTAGTTACATACAAAAATACAAATCTCTCCTCTTTATAATATTAGTATAGATGTAAACAAGTGCCGGCGCTGCCACGGCGGCTGCGGAAACCTTAATCGGCGTAAGTTTTGAGCCGTTTGGGGTTGAAACCCTCGGGCCGTGGAGCCCCGGTGCTCACAGCTTTTTCAAAGAAATTTCGAAAAGGCTGGCAGCTTAATTTCGGAAGTCGGTGTGTTCAAAAACATGAAGCAACCGAAAACACCGAGTTCCGAAATTAAAGTTATTTTGTACTTTTTGGTTTTTTTTTTGTTTAGAAGTCGGTTTTATTTTTTGTAAAAAGTATTTTTTGGGCCGCTCGCACCAGGGCGGGCAGAGTTAGTTGTTAATAAAATAGTTTTTTTGGAGGCGGTGTTCCGACTTCGCGACACTGAAATAACAAATCATAGACATATTAAATTTAAATTTAACTCTAAATTCTCAATTGTGAAACGGCCCTAAGTATTTGAATAGTTTGAGGCGACAACAACTAACAATTTTACCATTGTGTTCTTCTGAAGCCATATTAGTAGCTCGTGCTCACCTATTATGATTCATTAAAAACTTACCTGTGTCGGAGCTACTCGGATTGTTTGCTTCGTCGTTATTTCCCAGAGGTTATCGTTGTATTGTTAACTGTTTGTTTGTTAACTGATGTCGAACACTTCCTTCAATGACCTACCTATATCTCATAGTACGCGTGCTTATGATGACGTCACTAAGTTTTTGGTGGTTATCTTCTGTTATCTTTAGTAGGTAGGTACTCTCTCTATTACTAGTAACATTCTAGAGACCTTTATATGTCGTCTGTCTTCAACTTTCGTGAGCTTTTTCTGTATCTATGCTACATTCTCTTCACTGAGAACGTGACTCCATATCAACAAGGTAAACAGTTTGTCGCCATCAGTGACGAGTCGACCAGCAGCTGGTGGAGTGCGGTGGTCATATTGTGTGGTCATAGTACGGTGGGCTTATTGTGTGGTACAAAGCGTTCCTTCAAGCTGTCGAGATGTGATGGAAGATTTGTTTAGCTGTGGTTGGCCATCAACACGTTTGCAACTGAAGTTAACATCGCAAAAGTGAAGGTAATAGTGACCGAAAATCCGCCTTCATACATGGCCAGGGCCTAAAACTCGACAAATACCATCAAGATATGGCGCTTTATTCACCAGACATTCACTTCACTTCTTCACTTCTTCCTTTTTCCTAAACTCAAATTACCATTTCGTGGAACCTGTTTTCATTCGGTAGAAGACATAAAGGAATTCTCCTTTATGTCTTCGCGTCGAGAACTGAACTCAATTCCGGAAAAAGCCTTTAAAAAATTTGCAAAACGGATTTAATTAATTCTCTGAACGAACAGACAGGAGCTGAAGAATACCTTCTTTCCTGGGGAAATCTGAGGGAGTGTGGGGTTTTTACCTCACTCAAACTACACTGGTGACCTGGAACCCTTTTAAAAAAATAAAAGAATCTACCTACATCTTACATCCTTGTCACTGGGATCTGATAAGTAACATACGCTATTGTCGTCATTGTGTGTTGAACTTGGATGAAGTTGATACAAGAGCCTGGATATCGGCACAAATAAAAAGAGGCCGGGGCGGTGCCCAGCAGTGGGCGCTGTCGGGCTGTAGTCGGATGACGATGAAACTTATCATCATCTGCCTAACCTTTTCCCAACTATATTGGGGTCGGCTTCCAGTCATACCGGATTCAGCTGAATACCAGTATTTAACGTGGAGCGGCTGCCTACCAGACCTCCACAACCCAATAACCGCGAAACACGGTACTTCTTAGCAAGACTGGTGTCAGATTTTCTGGCTTCTGACAATCCAGTAACGACTGCCAAACGACTGCCGATCTACAAATGACAGCCGGGACCAACGGCTTAACGTGCTTTCCGAGGCACGGAGGAAACTCGGTATTAAGATGGTCACACATCCACAGACCAACCTTGGCAAGCGTTGCTTAACCTTGAAGATCGATCTATGCGGCCGTTCTTTAGCCACGAGCTCCTCCTGACGATGATACTTATCACTTGTGCTAAAAGTTAGACTTTGTCCTAACTCCGAGTTAGGTTCGCTCTAAATTTGTATGAACAAGGACATCGTCGCATCGTCTAGGTGAATGACTGTGTCTACGGGACAGCCACATGATTGTTGCATGTCGTTATCTAATCAGCTGCTCTCCGATGTAATGTGGAACTAGAACAGAGCGAGTTGTACATTAGCGCGCCTACAAACAATTTGGGCGATTGATAAAACTGATGGACTCATAGAAATTATGTTCGAAGTAATTTGATCATGATTATGAATAAATTATTTGAGTACCCGACCGCAATCTGTGATTTGATTCAGCACAGTTGACATGGTATTTTATAGAGATGGGTTTGGTTATAATTTAATGCTTCGATAAATTCGAGAGTACAATTTTATTATATAGTCGCTCCTCTCTGTTTGTCGTAAATAGTTATCTTTGCGGAGTCTAGTCTATGTCAATAATGTTTAACTTAACATCATCTATGTAGAGGTACATTATCTCGAAGGGATGAGCAGAGTGTGTACGTTTGAGTTCACCCGCATTTCCGGCCATGATCCTAACTTTACATGAATGTCAAATTGAGCTTGTTTGTTAAGCTTTCACGTCAAAATCGCTGAGCCGATTTAGATGTATTTTGGTACAGAGATAGATGGGACCCTTGACACGGTTATTGGCCATTTTTATTTTGCGAAAGTCTATATCAACGCGAGCTGAGCTAGAATGTAGATAATGGATTAGTTGTTATATAATAGAATTAGTTGTTATATAAAAGAAAGGACTGTCAAAAACTTATGCAAAGATGTTACAATAGCTACATAGACGAATTAGAGAATAAAATAAAATGCCATCCCAAATTCTTCTGGTCCCATATAAAAAACCTTCGGAAAAGTAATACTTGCTATCCTTCTAAAATTACCCTAGGTACTGTAACTGCATCTGGAAGTAAAGCTATCTCGAATTTATTTGCCGACCAATTCTCATCGGTATATGACTCGGAAAGTCTTGACCATGGCAATTCTACTTATGACCTACCTTTTACAACAATTCCTATTCCAACCACTAATGATTTTTCGATATCTCAAGAAGCAGTATTTAAAAAACTTTCCAGACTTGACCTATCAAAGGGTGCAGGATCTGACAATATACCCCCAATATTTTGGTCACGATGTGCCCGTTATGTGTCCTCTCCAATAACTGATGTATATAATATTTCACTTCAAACGGGTACCTTCCCAAATGCATGGAAAAGGGCAAGAATAGTGCCTATTCATCTAACTATCGACCAATTTCGATTCTTTGTACTTTATCTAAGGTCTTTGAATCACTAGTGTACCCGATATTTTACAACCAGGTTAAAAGTTCCCTAACTTTAAGTCAGCACGGTTTCATGCTTAAAAAGTCTACGAACACAAATCTTGTCACTTACATCACTGAGTTAACATCTGCAGTTGATGAGGGTCTACAAGTAGATGCAATATAAACTGATTTTTCGAAAGCATTCGACAAGGTTAATCATGAACTATTGCTTATTAAACTTCAGTCCCTGGGTATCACCGGTGCCATATTAGATTGGTGTAGGTCATACCTTAATAATAGGCCATCTTTAGTTGTCATTGAAGGTGATGTGATACGGTAGAGTCGGATCCTTATTTTGCAACCTCCGGTGTTCCACAAGGGTCAAATTTGGGGCCATTGTTCTTCATTATATTTGTAAATGATATCACAAGAGTATTTATATATACTACACCATACCTATTTGCAGACGATCTGAAATTGACACGCATAATTCGGACTGATTTCGATGTTCAATTGCTGCAAACGGACTTGGATAACTTGACTCAGTGGTGTACAAAGAATAAAATGTATCTAAACTGTACCAAATGTCACCATATCAAATTTACCAGAAAGAGGAATAAAATTCAATCAAGCTCCAATATTCAAGGAAAAGTATTAAATGAAGTGACTGTGATCCGGGACTTGGGAGTGTATTTGGATAGTGGTCTGAGATTTATAGAACATATTGACAAAATGCTCAACTCAGTCTATCGGGCTCTTGGATTTATACTGCGTTCTTCCAAAGATTTCAAAAAACCTTCTACTACACTTCTGTTATACAATAACTATGTAAGAAGTCAGCTGGAATACTGTAGCACGGTCTGGAATCCAACATACCAGGTTCACATAAATCGAATAGAAAGAGTGCAGAAAAAACTTGTTCGTCACCTAGCCTTTCGGTTTAGAGTCGGGAATTTGAACTCGTATGCTGATAAACTGAATTATTTTAAAATCAGTCCTCTCAAAGCTCGCCGTACAGCCTCTGATTTAACATTCCTGTTCAAGTTGCTGAATAATAGTATTGACTGTCCAGATCTTCTTAGCAGAGTATACCATCCCGCGATATCCTCGTCCGCTACTTAAAGCCCCGCGATACCGAACGAATCTAGGGAAACATTCACCAATTCCCAGGATGACCCAGCAGTACAATGCCTTGTCATGCACATCGGAGGACATAGACATCTTTTCAAATACTCTGGGCCAATATAAGTCACTAATTCGTAAAAAATTGAATGACATGTAAATGTAGGTGTTTAACTACCTGCCTGTTAATGTATTGTTTGCTATTTTTGTCTGTCTGTAAGTATAGAGAGAAAGCTTATCTTTTTAATCTTAATCTAATCTTAATCTTATCATCAACTTTAATAACACTATAAAATTTGAATTGTAACTTTGCATGATGTGGTCTCCTATAATTGAGGGAGCACATGGAATGTTGTTATTGTCCTTTATAGAATAGCATGTATTCTTTGTTGGAGATCCTAATAAAACAAAAATAAAAATAAATAATATGTTATTTGAAAATAAGGGTATCCTTTGCTGAGGTGGTGGATACGTACTGCGTCGTTATAGTAGCTTTTGTTGTTGACAAGACAAAACGAATGGGGCTGTGTCGTCGACGCGACCGAGAACGTGACGAGAGAACGTGTCGTGTAGAAACAAATAAATCAAGCCTACTTTATTGACATATAGAGCCTTCGCTAAGGTAAGATACAGACTTAACATTTAAGGAAACTGCACGCATCACCATTTCTCTAAACAGCTGATCTCGTATCATTAGGCCCAATTCTGCTGGGATGTCAGAAGAATTAAGAATGCCAGACAAAAAGGATTCGGCGATAGCCCGGGTGTCTAATTAGTTAGGGCTATTTCAATTAAATCTATCCAAAATATTTAAATTGACGATGAAGGGCAAAGTGTGTCATCAGCCTCCCCCTTTCCTTCCATTGTTCCTGTTTCTGTGCCACTTCTTGCTAATTCCATCTCCTTCGAGTTCTGCGGCGGCGCCGACTCGCAATTACAGGCTCCACCACACGATGGGCATGTGGCAGTTTAAATGTTCAAAGGTTATTTTCCATGAAAAACTAAGCGATGAAAATGTGGGCCTGTGCGCCTCCATCACTGTACATTTCAACAGCGCGTCTAAGCCGCTGCAATGTCCTGGTGCAGCGCCACGTATCATTATTTGTTTTAAGGCCCATGTTGCTAATAGCGAATATTTCCAAACGTTTTAATTCAATGAGCTAGTTTGCAGATAGTGATGACAGCACCCGTCGGATATCTTAGGTTACATTAATTGTGTAAGTCGGGAGTTTTTATTAATTCTTTAATTCTTTTTCAATTATATTTTTACCGTCGTGGGTTTTTTCAAAATTTTCAATTTTGCCTTTTATTTCAAACTTTTTAGAGAGAATTTTATTATGAGCCAGCAGCGCCCCCTGGTGAGTTGTCACCGTAACACATACCTAAGTACATGCACAAATCAAATCTTAACCCATCATTGAAAACTGCATCAAAATTGGAATAGTAGTTTTGAAGATAAATGGCAACATTGATTTGCCCAAATACGCTTGACTGCAGCGCCCCCTGGTGAGTTGTCACCGCAACACCTATCTAAGAACATGCACTAATCAAATCCAAACCCATCACTGAAAACCGTATGAAAATCGGACTAGTAGTACTGGAGATAAATGGGAACATTTGTTTGCACAAACAAACATCCTCTCACCCCAAACGCATACACTGTCTCCGTTCCGTCGTGGGTAAAAAGCACGTGAACATCAATCTTCACAACACAGTATAAAACAAAGTCAATTTCTCTGTCCCTTTATCCCTATCTATGCTTAAATCTTTAAAACTACGCAACGGATTTTGATGCGGTTTTATTAATAGATAGAGTGATTGAAGAGGAAGTTTTATATGTATAATACATGCATATTACAGTAGAGGAAACATTAATATCTACATTGCACCCGCGCGAAGCCGGGGCGGGTCGCTAGTTTACAAATAATTTTGATGGTTTGATCTCCCTCGCTTGACTGTATTATTGTATTTGACATCTCACCACGTGCTTGATTAGGCATGTGATGATATGTCAAATATCCGTATGAAATGAACGAATCGACAGTGTTCGTCCAAACCCAGGAGCAGCAACCTGTACATATACTACGTTAACAAGAGGACTTGGATTACTCGATGAATGATTGACAAACGCCGACGTTAATGTTGAAAACAAAATAAAACTACAACGGACATGGCATTATCATAAACGCGAGTTTCTCATACGATGAACTGAACTCAAATGTGATTTCTAACGTGAAAAAGTTTTCTGTTTTTAAACTGCACGCCTTCAAAAAATAGGATAAGCGCTTTTTTGGCGCCGCCGCCGCTGTCAAGAATCGCCACTGCGCGCATTATCTAAACAGTGTATTTGTCCGTGGCATCTAAACAGATACTTAATCGATTTGGATGTTGTTTCTTTTTCTGTCAAATAAAGTATGTCCCGTGTTCAACCCAACACTCTGTATGTATAGGCTGCGTAACTGGCTGCTGGCTGGCTGGTAGGTGGCTGGGTATAGCTTTATCTTTAAAAGACAAAAGGTAGCTAGCATCTATTAATATAATCACCATTTAGCTAACTCATATTAAGAGACCATAATACCCAGTCACCTACTTAACAGTTTAGTGACCTCACAAGCACAATAGCGCACCTTGACTGGTATTTTTTGCGAAGTTACATAAAACCTCGCGTCAATAACACAGCATCAGAATGGTGTGAATGACAATTCAAGATTTAGAAATCAAATTGTATTATATTGAAGA
The DNA here is from genome assembly GCA_905332915.2 of Hecatera dysodea. Classification (NCBI taxonomy): domain Eukaryota; kingdom Metazoa; phylum Arthropoda; class Insecta; order Lepidoptera; family Noctuidae; genus Hecatera; species Hecatera dysodea. Next base: position 18,048,931 of record HG995309.1, on the reverse strand, counting down.
GAATCAACAATTAATATTAACAAATAAACTAAACATACAACAAACTAAAATATAGTAAAAAACAAAATTTGTCCTCAAGTTGTCAGCTGGTAACGTGCCCTAATGCTTAGCCTCTGGCCAAAGTAAAAGCAAGCTCATGGGTCACGGGAAGTGTCCACCAGCCATTTCGATATTTCTTTGAAAAGGCTGTGAGCACAAGGGCCTGAGAGTTTCAACCCCAAACGGCTCGAAAATATAGTTGCGCCGCTTTAAATATTCAGCCGCAGCGGCAGAGCCAGCGTGGTAAGCTACGGATATGAAGAATATAATGAATACTTCGGCTCGAACTCCAACTCAAACATGAGCATGAAAACGTCATAAATTGAAGTTTTCATTCTTAAGAGATGAGCAAGCAAACGCGTAAACGCGCTTGCTCTGCTACTCGTAAAACTCGTCTCTCGAGCACGAAAACTTCAATTTATGCCAAGCTTTATTGACAGTTTGACGCTCCGATGGAGTTGAAGTTCGAGTTGGGTTAGAGTTTACGTTGCGAAATATGGGCCTGGGCCAATGTTGTAGACTAGCCTTACTTGAAAGTAAAAAAAAAACTTGGCTTGTGTCTCACTAAAACTTTCCAAATAAGTAACTTTTCAAGCAGTGTGATGCAGTCGGTGGCATATATTTTAGTTCAATCACAGATTTGATGACGGTTCTCTATTGTGTCACCTAACTTTTTTATCCATAATTTAAAGAGCCATAACTTTTTTTGTCCTAATCATCATTTGTCCGAATGATAACTTACCCGAACTTAATATCACCTAATATCTGATGCCATAAAATTGAAATCCCTAAATATAATACCTATGTCCTAAATCCGTTTGTCATAAATATTACAATCAATAATATACATAATTTATAAAATCGTTTTCAATAAAAGTTATAAGTCCTAAATTCAAGTTTTATTTTATTTTATTTATTTTTTATTTAAATAAATAAATAAATAAATTCAAGTTACTTAATGTTTATTTATAATAATAATATTCTTAGATCTTATAACAAAGCAATTGCTATGAGCTTCTCTCATTTGTTACAATTAAAAATATCTGATCATGCATTATAATCTTCATCTATTTTTTCTGTAACTTATATTTTGTACATAATAAAGAGTATTCTATTCTATTCTATAATATTTTATTATACGTAAATAAATATATTATACATGTACTCAATAAAGCAGTTGATTGTGAACATGTGGTTTTTGTAAAGCAAGCATGCAGCATGCAAGCAAGCAAGCATGCAGCATGCAAGCAAGCAAGCATGCAGCATGCAAGCAGGCATGCAGCATGCAAGCAGGCATGCAGCATGCAAGCAAGCATACAGCATTCAAGCAAACAAGCACGCAGCATGCAAGCAAGCATGCAACATGCAGCAGGCATGGTTTCTGTCACGGCTCCGGCGCTGCGGGGCTCCGGCGGTCCCACGCGAGTTTATCGTCGCAGATGGGTTTAACGCTCTCCACCGCAGCTTCGGCAGCCTCAGCCGCGGCGCGGCGGCGAGGGTTACAACCACCTGCACAACTCGCGGGCCACCCCGCCCCTCCGCGCCTACGCGATTTTAAATTATACTCTAGGGGTAGGGCAGACAAGACTGCGTGGAGTCGGATTTACAGCGATTCGTTTCTGTCACTAAAACCTATTTTTAGCAAATGATTTATTATAAATGAACATTCGGAGTAATACACGTTATTCAACACAATACTTAGGACATATGACTTTAGGGCATGTAAAATTAGGAGATTCAATTATTATGGTACTCGATATTATGACAGAATACTTTTAGAACTAAAGATAATTATGCTGAACAAAATTTCGGGGTTTTAAACATTATGGTTACTGCAGTTTATAGCAAACGTGTTATGGATAATGACTTTCGGACAAACAATTTTATGTGAAGAAAGGGAGTACCTTTGATGACACCAGCTGTATCTGACTGATTCTAAACCGATGATAGCCCACTTAGCGTATAGTAGCAAAGTTCAAGTTTAAGTTATTTTATTTTTCTTTAAGTTATTTTATTTTTAGACTAGGTACAAGACGCTATACGTCTTGTACCTAGTCTTTCGTGATATACGCAAGATTAAGACAAATCGATTTACGTGAGAATCATCAAAATCGAGCCACGCGTTTGTGGGCAAGAAATTCGCCACAAAGAACAAACATACATAGGTTCCTACATACTTAAATATACAAACATAATAAACACACATTACTTTTGCGTGGCATAGTCGGGTAAAAGGCGTTCGAATTCAAGTCATAATATATTATCATCTCGGCACCATGGACCTAAAAAAAAAGGTCCATGCTCGGCACACAATAATCGCAACAGGTAGCGACATTAAAATATGACAGTTTGCGACTGGCGATGCGGACGAAAGAAATATGAGAATGTTAATGATACATATATGTGGGATCGTGTGGTGAATTAAAAGAATCACTTTGTCACTAAACGGTATATTTATCCGGAATTAAACGATATTCTTAAAATCTTAGAACAAACACGTCAATCGTCGTTTCTACTTCCTTGCACCGTTCCACCATTTTCCTCGATGTCCCGTATCCACACGGATGCTGTGTGCGTGTCGTCTCGTGCACTGAACGTTAGTACGAGCTGCTCCGTAAAGTGCAACATGTCACCGTGTGCCGTCTGTGCTGGTGCCGTCTGTGCTGGTGCCATCGCTGCGCCATCGTGGAATTCCTGGTCGAACTTCGTCGTCATCGTTCGTCGTATCGTCTTAATAACTAATTCCACTTACATTTGGACTAAATTTATGAAATGTTAAGATAAAATCAATTTCGAAGTCAAGATATTACATCCTACTAATATTATAAACGCGAAAGATTGTAAGTATGGAGGGATGGATGGATGTTTGTTACTCTTTCACGCAAAAACTACAGAACGGATTTGGAAGAATTGACGCAGGTCGTAAAAAGTTGATCATCTACATGAATACAAGCAGCGTTACACACATTTCCACTACGCCCTGTATACAATCCCCACTGCGCTTGTTCGGCCGTTGGCCAACAACCTATTGTTTACTGTCATTTGTCGCGTCCCTGTGAGCAGCCAAACATTCCGGCCAAACTTATGTGTCTTTATTTTAGTACAACTTAGCATAAATACAATAGCGAGTCCTTTTCGGGCGCGCGTTCCATTGCTCGCTTCCTTTACGGATAAGGCACCAGCGGCCCTATATGGCAGGTTATGAACCACCCGGCGGTGTATTGCCACTTGTTTTTAACGACATTGCTAATCTTTAATTTATGTTATCTTGAGCAGTGTGATCCTATTTTATTTGGTTCTAGGCTTTATTACGTTTCTATATCTGCCTGCCGCGCCTTATCCCAACTATGTCTGGGCCAGCTTCGAGGCTAAACAAATGCAGCTGAGCTTCTATCTAAAACCCAGTAAATGGGTAACACGATACTTAACCGCCGGTCTCGAAGTTCTTGGCTTCCGATTACTTGTAACGACTGTAAAAATCTAGAAATGGCAGCTGGGGCCAACAGCTCAGGGTATTTTCCGAGTCACGGAGGAATCTTGGTATTTGAAGATGGTCACCCATCCATTGACCGACCTCGTCAGGCGTTTTTTAATCTTTGAAGGTCCCATGATTATTTAGCTCCTCTCCCAACTTTCCGTTTGTATCACGACTTACTCACTAGATAATATATTTAGGTACCTAGATGTCGCGTTACGTTAACGTCGCATATGCCTTTATCATATACATCTTCAGGATTTGTAGGTATGTACGTATACAACAATATTGCGACGACTACCGTAATGTACATAGCTATATTTCTTGAGCTGAACAAAGCTCGCTCGTTTATTTTTATTATAATAAAAGAAGCCACAACCCGTACTGTAAGATACACGGCATTCTCTCAGTAACTACCTATTTCATTGAGATTCAGAGTAGGCATAGGTACTTACATTCCTGCCAGGGTTGTTGAGTTGTTTTGATAGAGTTACTGCGGCCCTGGAACACACAGGTCATTTGAAGGAACACGAGTGGTTATAGTCAAAGTCCCGCCCCGCAAAGAGCGTAAGAAGCCATTCTTTCAGTAATTCATTCCCATCCACAAAAAAGGCATAAGAACGTATACATTTGTTAAAATTGTTTTCTACTGTTACTCCAAATCCAAAATCATTTTATGAATGCGAAATGTTTGCTTGCGATGAATTTTAGCCGCTGGCAAAAGTTTGCAAACAATCGTGCTACAAACTCGTCCGATTCATTCAACATCTATACATATAATAAATCTGTAGAAAAGTCATTTTTGTACATTGAAGAAATTGAAACAAAAAATAGCCAGCGTGTGAAAAGATAAGTAACAGAACCCATTTCCATCATTTTTGAAATTTTTGTCTGTTTGTCTGTTTGTCTGTTTGTCTGTTTGTTTGTGCGCGCATCACGTAAAATCTACGAATTCAATGCTGACAATGTTTATATACAAAAATTATACGCAACTTGAGGTTTAACTTAGTTTTTGTTTCATCGAAATCGGTTCACTCTATCAAAAGATATGATTAATTTAGTGAGTTCAAGAAGTAAAATATTACGTTATTACGCAATTCAGTATAGTACTTGCAACGACATCTTAAGACTAAAAATAGAACTAATGTTGATAGTTGAAATCCAGATCCGATAGATGGCGTTGTGTCTAAATAATAGTTGGGTGGTACCGTATTCTCCAGTTTTGTCAAAAGCTTTTCAAGCACACATTAATGTTGAAATTTGTAATAGCGTCGAATCTATAAAATATATATTATGTAAATCTATACTAATATTATAAAGCTGAAGAGTTTGTTTGTTTGAACGCGCTAATCTCAGCAACTACTGGTTCGAATTGAAAAATTCTTTTTGGGTTGAATAGACCATTTATCGAGGAATGCTTTAGGCTATATATCATCACGCTTAAGCCAATAGGAGCGGAGCAGCGATAAAGAATGTTTTAAAATCGGGGATTCCACGGGGACGAAGTCGCGGGCAGCAGCTAGTCACAACTATTACGTAATTAGGTACATAACACGTGCTGCTAACAATGTATTAATAAACAATAATTAAATGACGCTCAATGAGTTAGCTGCACAACATCGCGATAAGACTCGCTGGATGAATGGGAAACCGCAAAGTAACCACAACAGGCCACAACTGCTTGTAGGTAGATAATGCTCGCGAAATTAGACCGTCACCAAGCTACTAATTACAAAAGTTTGATACATTAACAAACCAATATAATAGAAGTTATAAAACCATTAAACATCTAAATAAACTCGCGATGCCCCGGGGGTTACAGTGCACTAGAAGCACGAAGAAGCGCCTTCGAAACTGAAAAAATTTAATTGCAATATTAAGTTTTTTTTTTTTGTAATTTCTAAGTTTATTTTAGCCACAAACTGATCCACATCCTTCTAGATCAGTTTGTGGAAACGCCAAAACAGAAACCCCAAACAGCAATGAATGGCGTCTGCAAGACTGCAGCGGCAGGAAAGACCATGCGCAACCCGAAACTTTGCTAAGTATATACATATATATATAATTATGTATACCTAAAATAAACATGCCACGCTGTAAATATGACCCATTATTTATTGCTCTGTTATTAAGCTTGTCAGTGCCGAGCTACCAGTTACAGGCACTTGATGATGGGCGTTCCGCAAGGCTCAATATTGGGTCCATTCCTTTTTTTAGTTTATATTAATGATTTGCCCCATTTAATTCCAAACCAGCCAAACATGGTATTATTTGCGGATGACACTTCATTAATTTTTAAAATAGACCGACGGTCACAAAATTTTGACGAAGTCAATAGCGCAGTTAGTCAGGTCCAAAATTGGTTTACGGCAAACAACTTAGTACTAAATGAAAAGAAAACCAAATGTATTAAATTCACTTTACCAAATGTTAAAAGTAGCAAATGCGACATTATATTGAATGGAGAAAAACTGGAGATCATTAATGAGACGGTTTTCCTGGGAATTACTTTAGATGAGAAATTACAATGGGGACCTCATATAAAATCTCTTGCTGGTCGTCTAAGCTCAGCCGCTTATGCTGTTAGAAAGATAAGACAGTTAACAGACGTAGAAACCGCACGTTTGGTCTACTTTAGTTACTTTCACAGCATTATGTCATACGGTATTTTGTTGTGGGGTCGGGCTGCTGACATTGAATCCATATTTATTTTACAAAAGAGAGCTGTCAGGGCCCTTTATAATTTGCGTCCCCGCGATTCTCTTAGAGAAATTTTTAAAAAGATCAATATTATGACAGTCCCTTGCCAATTCATCTATGAAAATATTATGTATGTACGGAAAAATCGACATCTTTTTAGTAAAATTAGTGATAGACACAATTTTAATACTAGAAATAAAGACAAATTAGACCAACCATTTTATAGATTAGCTAAAGTACATACATCTTTTATGGGGTACTGTGTTAAATGTTACAACAAAATACCTTGTAACATATTAGAATTAAATGAAAGAAAATTTAAAACTTTTATTAAAACCACCCTTTGTAAACAAGCATATTACAAATTAGAAGATTACATTCAGGATAAGAATGCTTGGAAACATGCTGGTCTTGCTCCATAGGGCAATCAAGGATGTAGACAAAATCAAACTGGTTGATAATTTATGAGTGAATTATATTTATGAATGCATTTTTTTTGTGTCTTGTACTTTTTTTTTTCTTTTTATTATTTCAATATTTGTAAATATGTGAGTACCATGGGCATGAGATATTTAGAAGTTTACCTCTGCTGGTAATACTTTGTTCTATAACTAGTATACTTGGTGCATCGTCCTCACATATATGAAGTATTTATTGTATTACCAAATATTGTAAAACATTGATTTCAAAAGAGTAACTATGGAGTTTCTTGTCCGTTCTTCTCCATAAGAATCTACCTTTGCGAATGGACGCTAGAGTCACTTAATTTATGATATTTTTTATTGATGACGTTCAAAAGTGCCGTTAATGGCCTAATTGAAATAAACGTTTTGAGTTTGAGTTTGAGTTTGAGTTTTTCTGCTACTTGGCAGGCTACCCCTACTGACAAGCATCGCTAGTTCTCCAGTGATAGGTACAGTATGAAGATTTATCACTTCACACAATCTTCACCTATTCGCATAAATTCCAAAACCCTTTGATAAGCGTACGAGGGACCGAAGCCAACTCGCAGAGACCACCCCCGTTAGACACTTCAAACAAAAAGGGGTCACCCACCGACGATTATAGCACACAGCATGCACTACCAAAGTATTATTAGCGATAAGGCCGTCTATTCTATTCTATTCTATTCTAATTGAAAGAAATCCTGCATCGCGCGATTTATAATAGGGTAGTTAACTAAAAAAATCTTATTAGTCCCTCGGATAGATTTCCAAAAAATATTGGAAACGTATTTTTTCTTTTTTCACGTAAACAAAAAATGAAGACGATACAGTGCGTTGAAAACTCGTGTGACGTCACTACGTGCTACAATTTTTACCACAGCGTGACGTCACACGCCCCCACTCGAGATCTTTGATGCTTTGTATCTTCGTCAGTGTTTATAGATTTGATAAAGGAAAAAATACGTGTCCAATATTTTTCTATAATCTAACTGACGGACTAAACATAATCATATATTTTTTACTCAGGAAACATCCCTATTATGGTAGTTGTTCACCGGAGACCGGACACAACAACCGTCGATCGGAGGTTCCTCCCTTTCCATGGAGGTTTGTGGGACTTTATTCTTTGCATCGCATACCTTCTACAGAATCAAAGAGGTTGAACTATGGGTTAGACTGGCTAAAGTGGGCTGGTTAGATACAATTATGAAAATGGGTTCCTTTATTGTTTTGAAGTTACAAACATTCAGCAAGAAAGCTTCGAGCAATTAATTATAGAGGAGGCATTTTAAGCGATTACTAAGCAGTATTTAGTAAAAAATAAGACCTATTTAAGCGATGACTAAGCAGCATTTAGTAAAAAAACAAGACCAAAGTGGTCACTAATAGATTCCTCATTGGATTTCGTCGAAATTAATAGGCAGATTACACACTATTGTAATTCGGCCACAATAGCCGATTCCAAGAAATAATTCATTCATACATTTTACGATCGGAATTTTACAAAAGGAGCTCGTGGCTCAATAATAACTGCCGCGCAGGTCTATCTTCACGATAAGGCACCGCTTGCCCGTATTAACATATCGAGATTCCTCCGTGCCTCGGAATGTCCCGGCTGTCATTTGTAGATCTTTGGTAGTCGCTACGGATTATCAGAAGCCAGAAAATCTGACACCAGTCTTGCCAGGACCTACCGTGCTACCCAGAGAGGCTGCCTACCAAACTTCCAAAACCCATTAGTTTTGGAAGTTTGGTAGGCAGCCTCTCCACGTAAAATACTGGTTATTCAGCTGAATCACTTTTTTACTGGCATCCAACCCCAATGTAGTTGGGAAAAGACTGTTCATGATACATTTTGTAATCATAAGAAGTGACAAGAGAAAAATCATTAAAGTGTATTAGTAGCCATTACATTCGAGGAAAAATCAGACCCTGACATTTGTCTACTTTAACCTGGAGATTTATGAAGTTAGGATTACTTTATATTTTACTAGCTACTGTCCACGACTTCGTCCCCGTGGAATCCCCGATTTTAAAACATTCTTTATCGCTGCTCCGCTCCTATTGGCTTAAGCGTGATGATATATAGCCTAAAGCCTTCCTCGATAAATGGTCTATTCAACCCAAAAAGAATTTTTCAATTCGAACCAGTAGTTCCTGAGATTAGCGCGTTCAAACAAACAAATAAACAAACAAACTCTTCAGCTTTATAATATTAGTAAGTATAGATTTATTAACAAAGGTTACACAGTTAAAACGTGGGGTAGATCTATGGCTTCATTATTTATAAACTCGGGCACTAGGATGTTATTTATCATCACCATCTATTAAGCTTGCCTTCAATTATAGACCTCTCTTTTGTCGTGTTTATTTCGTTTTTTGTAATAAGACAAGAAACTATTTATTTATTTAATTACAAGGGTTGAAAACCAATTACAGTAACAACAAATAAACTTTCCTGACTGTTTCTTACGTCAACCTCATCCAGGGTCTACTAACGACCACAACAATGTGTTGTGATCAGCTACTAGAACTCGTTCCACCTTTTGAGGATTATTAATTATAGATTGTAAAAGTGCTTATCCTATAAAACAAATGGGGATCGTGATCAACATGCCGCATCGTACTCCCAGCGTGGTACACGTGGCTCGCGCGCGACACGCATGCTGATTGGTCCGCGAGAACAATGGGCACCTACCACCCTCACTACTTGAGCCCTGCCCTTTTTTTTTTTTTTTTTTTTTTTTTCTGGATGGGAAATCATCAAATGACCCCTCCCGCCCTGGGTGGAGCGGTAGGGAGTGTCAGACTTTTACTGACTAAAACCCACCCGTGATCCTTCTTGTGCCCTATGCGTTCCAGGGCCGCGGTAACTCTTTCGAACAAATTCCGCAACCCTAGCAGGCACCGACCCTATGGGGCCCCGTCCTCGGTGCTGACGGCTCCTTGAGGCGCGCGTGGAACACAACGCGTCGTCGACTCAACCTGGTATCGGACGGCGAGCCACCCACGCTCACCGTCCCCAGGCATCAGCCACTGCGCGATAGCACAGCGGCCGACTTGTCTCTGGAGGGGGCCGAAATGGGACCATTACTGGCACTCCATCTCAGCACCCTCCCGAGCGTCGGGAGCCGCAGCACCCGCAGCAGAAGCGGCAGCGGCGGCGACAGAAGCCGCGGCGGCGGCAGAGGCGGTGGTGGCGGCGGACCTCTTGCCCCTGGTCGGGGCGGATGGCGCGCAGGCCCTTCCCCCAGCCCAGTGCTCGGCCGGCTTGCCAGCAGCCGCACATGCACTGCAGTGCGGCGTGGCCTCGCACGAGCCGGCCTTATGACCGGGCTGACCACAGCGGAAACAGAGTCCGCTGCGGTCGACCTCCGAGGGGCACATAGCTCCCGTGTGGTTACCCACATGGCAGCGGTAGCACCTCAGAGGTCTGGGTTCCAGCAGTTTTACCCGCGCAGATACCCATCCCACCAAGAGCCTTCGGCCCTCCGACACAGTTCTGGCCGCCGTCACGGGGCAGCTCACCACAAGGGTTTGCATGCCCGTGTTGTCAGGCCGGAGGGCGCCCGCCTTGACGAGCTCGGCAGAGCACCCCCCAGTCCTGGCGACGGCGGCCACAACTTCCTCCTCCGTCACGGAGTCATCCAGGCCCACTATGCGCATGTCGATGCGCTTAGTCGGCCTGGACACCCGGACCTCGTCCGCGGGTAAAACCGCCCTCAGCCTTTCAGCCAGGGCGTCCGCGAACGGGCCACTCTCCGCTCCGGCGAGCTCGAGCTTCCGGGCACCGGTCAAGGTCCTCCTGACCCCGATGCCCCCGCTGATGCCCAGCTCTTGGAGGCTCACCGCCTCCTTCGCCCGCTTCAGTACGGCGAGATACGTCACGCCCCTCTGTTCCGCTTCCGGCTGCAGTGTGAGAACTACAGCCGCGGATTTCGGGGCGCGAAGCCTCGCCGCAATGGCGTTGGCTTTCCGCCGCTGCCTCCTCGCCTTGTTTTTGGCCGCTTTCGCGGCCCGCCGTTTCTGGCCAGCAACCTGCCACTCGGCCTCGGCCGCAGGAGGGTCCGAGGTTGGGGGTGGGGGCGGCCGCGGCGCCACTGGCGCAGCAGCCTTAGCCGCTCCCCCTCCAGCCTTCCTCCTTCCCCTCTTCGCCGGGGCCGTCTTGGTAGTCGCCGGTGTCGCAGGCGCCGGCGTCACAGGCGCTGGCGCGGCTCCCGCCTTGGCTTTCGCCCGGCCGGACGTTCCCGGGCCAGCAGCCACCGCGGCTGCGTACGAAGCCGCCTTCTGCTGTCCCGGGGGCCTCTGTGCCGCCGCCAACGGGGGACGCCGGATCATGTCCTCCAAGACGGACACCTGCCTCCGGAAGGGAGCCAGCTCCTGCCGCACCAGGCTCCGCACCTGGTTCAGCACTTGGCTCCCCTCCAGCGCCGCCGGACTCGGCCCCCCCTGCGGCTCCTCCGAGGCCGCTCTGGCCATGCCAGCCAGGTCCCTCCGGAGCGACTCATTCTCCGCGATGAGTCGCTCCGTTACGGCCGCGAGGCGGGCGACCTCCGCCCGCAACTCTGTCGCCTCTCCGGACCCGCCGACGTTGGCCGCCGCCGCCGCCATTATGGAGGCTTTGGCCGCGCTAATGGCCTCCCGCTTGGAAGACTGCTTCCTTTTGAAGGCCACAGCGCGGATCGCGGCCTCCACGACCTCCTCCAGCTTGGCCCTCTTCTCCTCAACCGTGGGACGCACCTCTCCCGGGGGCTCCGAGTCGTCGGAGTCGAGAGTAGGCGGAAGAGTAGAGGGAGCCCTACGACCGCTCCCTCCAGGGCGACGCCCCTCCTCCACCAGCCTCCCGGCCCGACTCTCCACCTCCCGGGTAGAGGGAGCCAGCCCCCTCCCTGCCTCACAGCCCCTGCCCCGCCTAGCGGTGGGGATTTTGCGGGCGGAGGCAAATTCGCCCTCGGAGGACGACCCCCCGGTATCCTCCCGTCTGGGCCGCTTGCGGAAGAACTTCACGTTCTCCGCAGCAGCCCCCCCTCCTTCCTCTCCAGAGCCCGCCGAGCTGACCGTTACTAGGTCTGGCGCGGAGCCGGAATCCGACTCCGCACCACCCCGGCGCTCAGGCGAACCCTCCTCTGCAAATTCGTGCGCCATCAGCTCCTTAAAGGAGGCGGATCCGGATGACGACGACGAATTGGAGCCTCCTCGGCTCTTGTTGCCACTGGCAAGCGGAAGACGTTTGGTGCCCACCCCAGAGTACGGAGGGCAGCCCGCCGAAGCGGGGTGGGATTCCCCGACCGCTGAGCAGTCGGGACCCACCTGGGGACTCATTTTGCAAGCGTCTTTTTTCATTGGGTTTTCCTTTTAAGGGTGTGGTCCCTTTACGCTCCGCCCCTTCTCAGGGCCCTCTCTCCCAACCTCACCTCTCCACCTGCTCGCTGCTCTCTCAGTCACGTCTGATGATCAGACGCGTACCAGAGAGCAGCGAGCAAGCGTGTGTCTCTCTTGGTCTGATCCCTCACTTGCGACCTTCCGGCATGAGTGGCTCTACCGGGAAAGCTCGCAAGATCATTGGGACGCTCAAGCCCCACCACGACGACAACGTGGAGACACATTCGGTGGGGACTTGAGCCCTGCCCTGCGCTGGCGCCTGTGAGCACCATACATCATGCATGATGCAACGATCGTGAAAACATGACTAATTCGCAAGCGACGCGAATGTTGCTCGCTGTATTACGATAATTGTTCTAATAAAATACAACTATCGTTACGAGTTATTGTTTTATAGGTTTGGTTTCCTTATTACACAACTAGCTGCTGCCAGCGACTTCGTCCCCGTGGAATCCCCGATTTTAAAACATTCTTTATCGCTGCTCCGCTCCTATTGGTCTTTGCGTGATGATATATAGCCTTCCTCGATAAATGGGCTAACTAACACTGAAAGATTTTTTCAAATCGGACCAGTAGTTCCTGAGATTAGCTCGTTCAAACAAACAAACAAACTCTTCAGCTTTATAATATTAGTATAGATTTAAAGTGACATTTCGAGTTTTAAAAACAGTGATTTAGTGTGCGGTTTTCCCCATAGCTTCAAATTTGGACGCCGCCGCCGTACTGATTACATTACAAATATTGAGGAAGACTTTTTACAAAAAAAAAACAACCGACTTCTAAACAAAAAAAAAAACAAAAGTACAAAATAACTTCAATTTCGGAAGTCGGTGTTTTTGGTTGCTTTATTGTTTTTTAACACACTGACTTCCGAAAGTTATTTTGTACTTTTTGTTTTTTTTTGTTTAGAAGTCGGTTGTTTTTTTTTGTAAAAAGTTTTTTTTTTTAATTATAAGTATTATAACAAATAAGAGAAGGTCATAGCAAAAACTTTGTTAGACGTCCTAAGAATATTATTATTATAAATACACATTATGTAATTTGAATTTGAGAATAAAATATAAATCTTAACGGGAAAGATTGAAATTGTAATGTAGTAATAATAATGATTAATGATTATCCGCTAAATATTCTTGAACAGTGTAATATTTTGTTTTAAATAACAGCCTCAACAATAACCTTTTCAACAAGGGCAAGGCCAAATTTTGAATATTATTTGGCAAATGGTTATAAATATGTAGGTATGTATAATAATTGCCATGCAGTACATATTTCTTTTAAATAGCAATCATTTTGTTTGGGGTAGTTTCAATTTGTCTTTGTGTTCTACTGTTTATTTTGTATCAGCATTTTTCAAATAAGTTTTTTATTACAAAATTTTTCACAAATATTAAGACATGGTAAAGACAGTATTCTAAGTTTTTGAAAAAATGGTTTTCACACATTGCCCGGATAACTACATTTTTTTGTCCTTTAAAAACTCATTGCTTGGCTACTAAGTTTCCCCAACTTATGAGACCGTATCTGAGTACAGATGTTGCATAAATAAGCTTTGTTGTTATTAGTTTCAGGTGGTTTCAGGACATACGTAAGGCGATATTTATTTCAGTATTTTATATATGCCATGTGTGGTTTCACTTCAACTGCAATTTTTGTCCATCGCATTCATTATCAGTGTTTAAAAAGTAATTGTTATTTTTTTTATTACCAATTTTACTGGACAAATTACAAACAGTCTTAAATATATATCTTAATTCTAAGTATTACGTGTCATATGGCATATCTAGACTATTTGTGCTTGTGTTGAGTGAAATTGTAATTATATTTATTATTGTCATGTTTATTTTTAAGTTATTTGTTTTTAGACATTGATTGCCTTGTCTACCTAATGCTTTAACAATAAGTTTTTATTATCATCGCTTTTAATAATCAAAGTTGTGTTATCAGCAAATAGTACGCACTCTCAATTAATCGCCTCTGGTAGTTCGTTAATAGTTACTAAATGAAATACGGAATAGGTAAAAGTAGTGTTTGTCGCCACGAGTATGTGTTGTTGTTGTGATTAAAATGTTAATTAGCAGTAGTGATTGTAGGTACGTAATAAATAAGCGTTTTCCTCTGGACAGCAGAACCCTCCCTATGACCGCAAGCGTGCGCGTGCGCTGCGGTGTAGATAGCCCTCCTCACTGCGTCACTTGTACCTAACTGCATTTCTCACTAAAATGCAGTTAGGTACAACTGTACAAATATTGCTTTTAGCGATGATAAACTGTAGGCAATTATCATGTTCACATTAGTCACATTACATTAATTATGAAATTGTTTTTGTTGATACTAGACCTATGACGCCAATACCATTTAATGCTGTTTTTTTTAAATAATCTCTGTAGGTAGCTGTTGGTAGTATAGTTATATGGTTACAATTTACATAATCTGTACTAATATTATAAAGAGGAAAGATTTGTATTTTTGTATGTAACGAATAAAGTCAAAAACGGCTGGACCGATTTGAAAAATTCTTTCACCATTAGAAAGCTATATTTTATCCCCGTATTCCCGCGGGAACGGGAACTACGCGGGTGAAAGCGCGGGGCGCTGCTAGTAATAAATATTTTACGTAATGTTTGGGTAAGTCCCCATGTCATCGGGACCGATCCCGTTGCCAACGAACTGCGGGGATTAAACCCTGAGGAACTGAACTGAAGGAATTGAACCCTGCGTCAAATTTCTATTCATCGGAAAATATAGTAAACTATAAATGGAAATATAGAAGTGAATGTTTCCGTAATCAACATGAACATGTAACTATAATTTATTGGACAAGCTAAGTATAGGCGAAAGTAGCAAGTAGGTACAAATATTTGGGTACGGCTAAATCTATGAGAGTGCGGAATCGTAATAGAGAATGAAAGTGTAAGGTCAGATCAATGCACAGAGACTGTGTGAAGAATCTGGACTCTATGTATTGTGATACGATCTTCCTCCGCCATGCTTCGATTCCTTAATGACCATAACCTCTCAGCGACATGCGCGGCATCTTATATTAATGACTGCAAAATTCTAATATTCCGTACCTATCTAACTGACAAGAATTAATATAAATGTCTTTAACTGAAGTGCGGCAATGTCACCTCAGGATTTTGTCAGAGAGTAACCCAGCTGAAAGGCCCATTAGAAGGATTCCGCTAAACACTTGATTTTTACAGAGATATGAATAACGGCCAAGTTGGAAAGTCGACGATCAAGCACAGTCGCTTAGAAAGTGTCCTAATTAGTCTTGTCTTAAAAACCCCCACATAGTAGCTGTCAGGAAATAGAGATTCCGGCTGGGAATTGTCTTAGCTGTTGCTGGGGAATGCTTTCATTGCAGCACAATAAAAGCCTTCCCCACACGTTTTCTGCGTATGGATGGGGTCTTCTTCTTTTTGTGTCTATTTTCTAATATTATTATTTTTTCCAGCCAGTATTGAGCCACCAGTACAGCTCTATCATAATAGCATAATCAGCCTTTTAACGTTCCCACTGCTGAGACACAGGCCTCCTCTCTAGAAGAGGGAATGGGGCGTAATCCACCACGCGGGCCCAGCGCGGGTTGGTGTGTGGGTTGGTGAATGTCACATGTCTTCGAATTTTTGGTTCTGGGACATGCCGGTTTCCTCACGATGTTTTCCTTCACCGTTTTGAAAGCAGTGGTGATGAAATTAATTACACAAAGTAATGCACCCGCGACCTACAATTCGTAAGTCGGGGCCGTTACCACTCGGCCACCACTGCTCTCACCACAGCTCTATCATTGGCCTCTAAATCTAGGATTGGCGCATGTCCTGTGAAAATGCTCCACACCGGCACTGATATGGCCAGATTAATTTTACAGCGGCCAACCTGGCTCCTGGGTGGGATGGCCACCATGCGTCGCCGCCATCGTCTGCTTAAGTTAAGCTGAGTAAGTTAAATTACCGCAATGTAGCTATATATAGTTAGTAGACGTCTATCCTCGTGACGTGGTAACAATGACCTCAAGTGTATATAATGGCAAAAACGACTGGACCGATTTTAAAAATTCTTTCACCATTCGAAAGCTACATTATCCACGAGTAACATAAGCTAAATTTAATTTTGGAAAAAAATAGGGTTCCGTAAGATATTTGGGTTTTTCGGACACAAGGTGTAAAAAATCAACCAGATAAGTTACTTATTTTGCGTACCCTGCCTAAACTATAAAAGATAGAACCACAAAATGTTCTAATTAATTGTAGATCTTATATATAGTTAGAGAAAGTTAAATTAACGAAATGTAGCTATATATAGATAGTAGACGTCTATCCTCATGACGTGGTAACAATGACCTCAAGTGGATAATGGCTAGTTTATTGGATGCTCGTGTCTCGTGAGCGTTGACCTCTGACGTTCGCCGTTACTGACCATTTCCATAATTGTATGACAGGCAATTCGCAGTATCATACAAGCTAATGTGCTGGGCTAAAGATATGCTGGAGATAAGCTTGTACAATACGCAGTTATTGCAGTTATGTTTGTACTGTCAAAGGTACCCATCAAATTGCGACCCTTATACCTTCACTAGCTGCTGCCCGCGACTTCGTTGTCGTGGAATCCCCGATTTTAAAACATTCTTTATCGCTGCTCCGCTCCTATTGGCTTAAGCGTGATGATATATAGCCTAAAGCCTTCCTCGATAAATGGTCTATTCAACCCAAAAAGAATTTTTCAATTCGAACCAGTAGTTCCTGAGATTAGCGCGTTCAAACAAACAAACAAACAAACAAACTCTTCAGCTTTATAATATTAAGTATAGATAATATTAGTACCTATAGATAAGAAATAATCAGCTGTCACGTGTTGTTCGTGGGCCCGCAGCGCTCGTAGCTCGTCGTAGTACTGATGTCGCGCTCATGGCATGTTCTACGAGATTTAAAACAAAATAGAGCGAGAAGGTATGTCTTCTCGCTCTATTTTCTTTTTATTCGTACTATACAAGTATAATAAAATCGTACTCTGTACATACATTGAATATTTTTAAAATTGTGATTAATTTTAATTTATGTTGAAAATTATTATTACTATATTTTTTTTTTAAATTACTTGAATGTTATGGTGACTTACTTTACTTAATTTATTTGAATTATTTTATTGTAACTTTTAAGTTTTCTTTGAAACGCGTGATTAATATTTTTCCTGTTTTCTGTGAATAACGCTGTTAATTATATACTTAATTGTTAATTTTATATTTAGCATTTGCTTTTGCTTTTTCTTGTTAATTCAATTGGTCCGTTTCTTTGATTGTACAAGGGCTATGGCTTCGTTAGTATGGCTTTGGTAGTATTAGCTATCATGTAATTGTTAGTTATTCCAAATAAAAATAAAATGCATTCATTACTGAGAAACCTTAGAAAAAGAACATAGATTTTTTGTATGTTTATCTGTGGGTTTGTGGAAGCATCACGCAAAAACCACTAGGATAGCCAGGTTCTTAAAAATATTTAGTCTAGTAGCTATCCCAAGTTTTATTTAGCGTTTGTTTAATAAAAATCAAAAGTTATTGAATTTTAAAGTTTAATAAGAAACTTTATAGAGCGCTGAGCGTCATATTGACGAAGGCCTGCGCACATCTCGTACACAGTACAACATCAATACTGAAAAATTTTACTACGTATATGAACTCGCTAGACTCAATAAAAAATTACATGTCAAAACACACAAAAAAACACAGTAAACTTGAGAACCTCCTCCTTTTTTATAAGTCGGTTTAAAAGGCTGGCTAAGGAGAACAATAGACCGGTAGACTGTAGAGGGGTGAGGGCAGTAATTGGTTTCCCTAATTCTCTACGTCGTCGTTTTAGAGCAGACGAAAAACTGATTCACTTATCTGTTATCTTAACAAATGAAGGGTCCACTGCAATAATGATGAAAGTCCATTTTTGTAAAAAAACAAATAAGTAAGCACGTATTTCAGCCACTGGATATCTGTAGTTGGTAATCTCGTTAACAAACTTGGAAATATTACTTACAATCCCGATATTTTAGACAGTGAACGCTTAAACTAGATATATTATATAAAACGACGGTACTCAATAAAGTCCGTTTTTGAAAACTTTAAATAATATATTTTTACTTTGTTCTTAAATACAGCTTGAGTAAAGAAACAACGTAATATCAATAATCAAAATGTGCTGTGACCAATAATGTATTATATTCATACCTTAAAATACGACTTTCCTTTTCCTATAAATGCAATTGAAACGCAATTATCTCAAAACGAGGTAACTAATACATTTATCGTTATTGCAGTGGACCCTTCAAATGATTTTGAAGTCAAACTAAATAATACACCCTGTATAACAGATATATTGATACACAAATTACTAACACTCAACGTCCAAAACGATAATAGTCAGAGAGGTCTTCATATAATTGCTATTTACGTGTGATTCAATATCGCGCATCGTACTTGGGGGCGGAAAGTATAGGTAAGGGAAACCAACTACGCGGCCAGTACAGTCGGCTAGCGTCGTACTGACCTTCATTACCCGCTGGTCATTTATATATGATTTGCATATGAAACATCAACTTTTACCAAGAAACCTACCCAGCAGCGGTGGTCAACTGCCACTCTCCGTAGCCTTCTTTCAATTATCTCGCTTAGATCAAATGCAGTAGCTGTGAGAAGAAGTTTAAATCTCGTCGGGGTCTTTGCCTTGCGATAGCTTGAATCCCTCACTGCATTCAGGATTCTAGTAATACCTGTTACTTAGCTCTGGAATCCTACATTACGCTCGACAGTAAATATGGTGCCCGTTTCATGAGACACTTTATTGAGGTCAGTACAACTAAACTCGGTGTGCTCTGAACTTTACTGTGTACGATGTTGCACTTAAGGTGCGTTTAGACAAGCATTTTTTGAGCAATTATTGCTCAGCAACACGTATGGATCAATCTGGAGCGGTGTGCAACAATTTCAATAAAATGATGCAATTATTTCGGCAATAGTTTGATCCATAAATTCCATATTGCTCTCTCTCTCTCTGTGTTTTGGTTTATTTTTCAACTAAATTACTCGTGTATTGCCAGTTTTTTGCCATATCGCTCAACGTTGTCACTGCAATACATTTCGCTAAATTGACGCTTGCTGCCGATACCGTATATTGCTTGATATTTTGTGACGTCAAAATAGACCAGTATTGCTTATAATTGATACATTTTCATTGCCCGTGTAAAGCCACCATTAGATTGAGATGTAGGTGCTACATCAGTTTGTATGAAGGTTCATAACGATTGTGTAAGAAGGTTTATAAAGAAAACTTGAAGGTTTTTCAGCTAAAAAAATAAATTACAACCTATTCAAAGTTTTCTGTCACGTTTCCGTCAATCACAAGAAAAATTAAGATCAAGCGAGATACCTCTCGTTTTTTTACAAAACTCTCATCTCCAGGTCTACAGAGAAATGTGAAGGTTCGGATATTCTGTAGACGAGGACTGGGCCAGGCTCGAGGAGACGATGAGGGCCCTGCACGCCATCGTGGCGTTCTTCACCGTGGTGTTGCTCTTCATCCAGCAGAAGTACATCTCCGTCTGCGCCGGACCCTGCTCAGTCAGTATCTCTTCTCCTCATAGGGTTTGCTGCTTCCGCAAGTGACTCCCATGTAATTATCCTCGTTTATAGGTACCGCTACCGCTGCTTAGCGAAAGAGCTCTGATGACCAGCAAATGGCAGGATAACCTTCCGTCCTACCAGCCAAAATACTCGCGCCAGGTGGCTCGCGACAGCAGGTCAGCAACGATATGCATCTATGATACGATAAGTTGTGTTGCTTCATGACATTCACCCCAATAGTAAAATGTGGGCTTGGCCACGGGTACGGTTTGTCTTATTTTTAGGATGTCACGTTTGAGACAACATTCCATGCAAATAGGAACTAGACAACGATTCCTATTTCGATCAGTAGATACTGTATACGAGATTCGGTTCAACTAAATGTTCCCCAATTAGTACTTAAATCCACATAATATCTAGTTGACCTAAAATTCCTCAGTACCTCACGCTGTTTAAGGGTTATCTTGAATCGGTAATCAGATCCAGAAGCCAGCTAAGTGCAGTGTCGAGACCTTTCTCTCGACAAATGTTTGTCATGAGCTGGCGACACTGTAATATCGAATTTCTGGCCGGTGCTAACCTTCGGGCTAAAACTGGAAGGTGTGCACACTGGTAAATACCTCTAGGTCACTGAGAGAATAGTTTTATACGATGTAGGTTGGTACATACAATCGTTTTTATTTAAATAAGTGTAAGGTGAGGCAGGGTTGTGGCACATCTTGAGGATGGCCTAAGGCCAGCATGTTCACTGTGATAGAAATGATACTGGCTCACTGCGTAATCGCACGCTCCTGTTGTACTGATGCTATTCCTGTCTTACCAAAACTAATGTTGGCATAAGCACAATACGCGCTGCAGATTTTTTGTAAGTACACGTTTACTGTGACATGTCCTATGCGTCCTGCCGCGCTATGTTTGTTAACCATTGATTCACATTCTCATGAGGCCGCGTCTACACGCGGAGTGTATACTCCACTTGTGTTGTGCTGACTGTGGTGGATGGCTGTCACCCAGATGCTCTGCCTCACTTGTTCCAGAGCAAGCAGCCCGTGCCGACGTGGGCGCACTCGTCCGGTGACTCGCCCGCCACCACGCTCCCGCTGCTCGCTGCAGACTGTGTCGTGTGCGCCCGCGCAGCCCGCGGCCACGAAGAGCGCGGACGGCCCAAGTACAAGCGTGACCCAGAAATAGCCGTCGACAACGAGTTCATCGGATACCGCCCTCACGATGACGACTAGACAAGTATATTGAAACAATAGAAATAGAACCTATCGATTGAGTCATATTCTTCAATAAAAATTGTAGCGTATTGTAATTTAAAATGTCAATAAAAATTGCAAGATAGGTAAATATTGGTACTTATTATTTGCTGAATCCGGCTGTCACTGTGTTACTTATACCTACTACCTAGGTCTGTAGGTAGGTAGTAGGTAATTCTGCGTAATCTGCGTTTCGCTACAAATTCAGCGTGAAGCGTGCGCAAAAAAATTGTGACTAAAATTTAATTGTGAGTCAAGACATGGTCCTAGTAACATTGTGAAGCAAAGAAAACAATTTGGAGAGTTTTCTACGTTGTTTGAAACATTAAAGAGTGACTTTCCATGAGTATGTAGTGTATAGGTATATAGAGTATGATAAAATATTTTGTGCGTGTGGGTGGGATGTCCAACATGTAACGACATGGATCTCTTCAGCGACTTAAGCGCAGGCCACACCGCCAGCTAGCGGGCGGGCGGGATAGGCGGGCGAACATCGTTTCATCTCTTTACATACTTCGGTTCACACCGCGAGCTACTGACTAACCTAACGAGCTAAGCTAACGAAATATCCGACGATTCCAGCGAAGCTACTCGTTCACCTCGTTGGCGCGCCCGCGCTTCGCTAGCTTAGCTCGCCCGCTAGACCGCTCGCCCGATTCGTTCGCCCGTCCTCCCCGTTTCGAGTAGACTAGTCGACGCTCGTCTTTCGAATAGCAGTGTAGTGTTTACGTTTGTGAACGATGAATATGTCATATATTGACGAAAGTTCTGATGATGATTTAACTACAATATTAAAAGATATTACTGTTAAATTCTCTTCGAATTAAGATGAGAGAGAGCTTAGCCCGCTTCGCCCGCTCCGCGCGCTCCGCCTGTCGCTCGTCTGTCCGTAGTTTTCGGTGTGAACCCCATAGTATAGCTCGCCAATATTTCGCGTAGTTTGTATAGTTCCCTTCGTTCGCTTCGCCCACCCGTCTAGCCCGCCCGCCCGCTAGCTGGCGGTGTGGCCTGCGCTTAACAATTGTATGAAATTAAATGGTCATAAACCTTTCTTACCAATAACAGGTTTAGTGGTCTGCCTCTCATCCTCGTCAGTAGGTTTCACAGGACCTACTTTTGTCCTTCCAGTTAACAAAACGCCTAAAAAAAACGGTTTATTTGGCCAAGGAAAAAAAATTTGAGCAAAACTCACTTGAACCTATTCAAGTGAGTTTTGCTCAGATTTTTTTGAAGGCACTATAATTACTTCTTATTTTATAATTTCTCTTTTGTTTTGAAAAATATATTCAGCAATGTCTGCCTCAAAGACAATATTTCTCTATGGTCTGCCTCCATAACATGCTTGCGCACATAGTTAGAAAGTGCGGTTCCAAGCAAGCTTTCACCTTATTTGCTGTAAAATCACTAACGCGCTTGTATAGCAGTGAACTCCAGCCCTCGTCCTTGGCTGGCTCATGCCACAATCCTTTTCTTGCACTAATTTCTGCATATGAATGACAGTTATGGTTTTTCTGAGAGTCGTTCTTCAAATAGTTTTGTTTACCACTGTGACTTAACATGCCGATTTAGTGAGCCAGAATCACAGCCGCTATTTTATGGGGCGCCTTCCATAAAAATAGCGGCTGTGATTCTGGCTGTTCCGCTTCCGGCCGTTGTACTGTGCGACAGCGAAATGACTTCTCCCGCTCTGGTCGGAGCGGAAGGGAGTATCAGACTCTTACTGACTGAAACCCACCCGTGATCCTTCCAGAGCCCTTTGCGTTCCAGGGCCGCGGTGACTCTTTTGAACAAATACCGTAACCTTAGCAGGCACTGATCCTATGGGGCCCGCCTTCTTTCCTGACAGTTCTTTGAGGCGCGCGTGGAACACGACACACCGTCGACCCGGGCCTGTTTGCTATCGAACGGCGAGCCACCCATGCTCGCCCACTGCAGGCCCGCGCCTACGGTGGCCGGGAATCGCCCTGCGTTTCCCGACGCCCGGGGCATCGGGGTGTGAGCACGCACGCGGTCTGCCTCCTCCTTCGCAAACGTACGTACCTTGAAGACACACACACACACACATTTATAACAAGACACACACACACATTTGTAACATGACAAAAAAGCTTGTAAAAAAAGTATTCAGCTGTCAGTTTTGATACATCTATACAGTGTGAAATTTTAATGGTTGTTTTCCCGCGGCAGGCCGATTACCCATCAGTAGTACTATCGAAACACAAAGTTAAACTAAAAAAAGAGAATGTTTTTTTTTTTCAAATCATTAAAAAAGTGTTCATAAACTCGAAAAAGCGAGAATCAATAGTAGTGCACTAGACATAACGTAGGTAGATACCTACACGCGCTGTCGGCAAATTACAAAGGAAGAGTGAATAATAAATGTTCGCGCGATGCACTACTTTTGGTTCAAGTAGCTTTCGAGTTTTGTTTATCACAATTGTTAATCTGCCATATATGGAGTCTAATATTTTTTATATATATAAATCGATTGTATTACCGATACAAACTCATTTCGCTTCGGGAAAACAACCATTAAAATTTCACACTGTATACTAATATTATAAAGCTGAAGAGTTTGTTTGTTTGTTTGTTTGAACGCGCTAATCTCAGGAACTACTGGTTCGAATTGAAAAATTCTTTTTGAGTTGATTAGACCATTTATCGAGGAAGGCTTTAGGCTATATAACATCATCATCATCATACATCATCTGCGAGTAGGTACAAGGAGCGAAGAAAAAATGGAAAAAATGGAAAATGTGGAAAAAACGGGGAAAATTATTCATCATTGAGGGCTTCCGTTGCGTGCGCTGCGAAAACGGTTCAAGATACCAAAAAAATATGTAGGAAAGAATTATTCCTCTTAAAATGATCTAAATAAATCTCCACGACAGTATATATCTGTCTGTTAAGATTAACTCACTAGAACCGTTTTTATGGTAATCAAATTTGGTCGAAAGGGATGAAAGTTTGTACTTTGTCAATTTTAAACCGATCGGGCTGAGAGTTTCAAAATCGGGGTTAAAGTAACTATTCCACGCGGACGAAGTCGCGAACAGAAGCTAATTTCTAATATGTATTTTCTAACATCCTTACTATACAACACGAAAGTTTGTATTATTAATGTATGGATGTTTGTGACTCTTTCACGCAAAAACTACTGAATGGATCTTGATGAAATTTGGCACAGAGATAGTTTATTATATTGTCTGGATACACATCAATCTGGAAACACAACAGTCTGGAAACACGGATACTTTTTATCTCGAGTGTATGTCCCCTAAAATAGTAATCATTATAGTGATCATTTTCTACAAGCACGCGGGCGGAGCGGGCGGTGGTAGCTAGTACATCTATATATATATAAATCAATGCCACTTTTCGTTGTAATTCCATAACTCAAGAACGGGCTCACCTATCCAAACCAAATGCTTAGGATTTGGTCGGCATATTTAGTAGATGGTTTATGTGAAGTTTGCACAAAATCGGTCGAGCGGTTCCTCATTTGTCACATTTTTTGTAATAAATGAATTCAATAGAAACTTTTTTCACAGAAACTTTTTTGAAGTTTTGTTGACAGGACAAGCACGTTGTTATGTCATTCATGCCGTCAATTCATTTTGGACGTGGTTTGATTAAATCATATTATCAGCGATAAATTTTTTCTTTTCACATAATTGCATTTGCAGTGCATTCATACAAACGGTGAGTCCTGAATTTATGTATACTTTTCTAAGTTGCCGTATATGATTTCACATGGCATCATATGCGACAGCTTCTTGGGAATTTGTTTTTTTTTTGTTCTAATTTTTTTTTTCGATTTTTAAGCGAAAACATATGTGCATACGGGAAAAATGCCACCAGCCAGACGAGCAAATATAGGTTACGAAATATTAATCCACCAAAACTGTGTAACGGAACCAGATTGGCAGTGAAAAAGTTATTGCCAAATTTGATTGAAGCTACGATCTTAACTGGTAAATCAAAAGGAGAAGTTGTTTTGATACCGCGTATACCTATGATTCCAACTGATATGCCTTTTGAGTTCAAACGTTTACAATATCCTGTGCGTTTATCATTTGCGATGTCCATCAACAAGGCCCAAGGTCAAACACTTCACGTTTGTGGTGTGAATTTGGAGGAACATTGTTTTTCACATGGCCAGTTATATGTTGCCTGTTCCAGAGTCGGTACCCCCAGCCGTTTGTTTATTTATGCTCAAAATGGAAAAACAAAAAATATTGTTTATCCAAATGTTTTGGATTAAGTGTGTTGTAAATAGCTAGCAATTGATTTCGATTTTAAATAAAATATTTTTTTGATTAAATAAATGAATTTGATGTTCCGATTTGTTTATTTTATTTCACTTTATACGTAGCGAAGCACGTACCGGGCCGCTAGTTATACATATATTTAACTAGAACAGTGTGTCGTTGTAGACATTGGTGATGAGGCTGGATGCTGTTGTTCCAGTTTTACTTCGTAGTTGTGTCGTGATGATCACCCCCTTATCAGTTGTTACCTTGAATTAATCTCCGTGAGGTTGAGTAACGATGACGTCCGGTCTTCACATTCTCTAAAGAAACTACCCGAGTTTTAAAACAGACGTATATTAAAACTAACAAAAATATAAATCTTCGTAGAATTAAGAACACTGTCGGGTTGGTGAGTTATAGTTCCGCTGCCGCCTGGCCGGCACCATGAGGTACCGAACGTTTTTCTTGTAGTAGGGGCACGCGGGCTCGTCGCAGCCCAGCACCTCCGCCTCCCGCACGGTTCCGCCCCGCTGCAGCAGCTCGTCGCCCAGCACGAGCCGCCTCACGCACGCCAGCAAGCATGGCCCGCACACAGCCACTGCACACAACGCTGCCAATACTTCCAACACAAGCATCACAGTATCAGACCACATTTTCTAAAGCGATAACAGTTTCGATTTCCCATAAGTTCTGTACATTATTAACAATGCTGTTTGAACGAGATATCAAGTTATGCACAAAAATCTATTTATGAAAATAATAATTATTTTAAACAAAAATACAGTGGTTAGAAAACTATCAAACTGTCAACGTCATTGTACAATATTTGGTTTTCTTGTACAAAATGTGTCTGTCTGGATACTATGGAGATCACAATCAAAGAGCTTGTGACTAAAAGAGTAATGATGACGTAACAGATTTACAGACTGAGGCGCCTAAAACCTGGAACCTAAAATTCAACTTCAAAGTGTGCTTGCGCTTAAAGATTTTACTTAGGTAGCACGTAATTTCTCTCGATACCTTGATTGAATTTCCATTTTCTTTTATTATACATATTATACAGTTGCCAGCGCCCTAGGCAAGTAGCTCATCGGAGCTCCTAAAGTGGTCATGAGCAGGCGCGGATCCAGAATTTCACTCAAGGGAGGGGGGGAGGATATTTGTCTCTGTGTGGGGAGGGGGTTTACAGAAAAAAGAATGCAGGAGGACAGTTAGGTATCAGGTATACCTAAGGTTCTGTTTCCATTAGCACAGTAACAGGATTGAGTTTAACTAATAATTCATAAGGGCCACAAAATCCTAGAAAATTCCAGATGCGAGGGCAACTATTAATATCTAGGCTTGCGTATATTAGCTAGAGAATGTCAGCAAGACTCCACCAAATGCCAAACTCCAGGCAGCTACTGAAAACTTCCTAATAGAAAAACACAAGGAGGCTGTCCAATCCGGGAATAGAAACCAGGACCCCACGCTCGGCAGCCGTGGTTTACGACCGCTGTACCAACGACACAGTCATAATTTCATGGGCAAAAGGAGCTAATGTGTATGCCAAAGCCACAATAGTTTTTGGAATAGTTCTTCGGAAGCTCAATATAAAGTATGATTTTTTTTATGTAAGTAAGTAGGTTCTTATTATTTGTCTATAGTTTCGTTTTCGCCTCTTCGTGTACCTACTCCTTTGAAATCTAATATCCCTAGGCACGTGCCTAGTTGGCCTTAGGACGGTGTCTAATGTCTAATCCGCCTCTGATACAGTCCAAACAGGCTTTTATTTTGCATTTAGGCAACATCCACTAAATTTTTATGCTTGCAACATACATATAACTGTCAAAATCATAAGATCTCCGGCCTCTCAGGCTGCTGTCAAGTTTGACGTTCCAAAACTATGGGTTGGTGGTGGACGTCGCGGACGATCACTGAAATAGTGAAATTATTATTTTATGTAGTGAATGAACAATAATAAAATCAAAAGCATTTATTAACATATCTGTCAGTATTTTTGTATGTTTTAAATATATATTTGTGATAGTTTGTTCTCACAGAACTGTACAATGTCTACTGGGATCGCGATATGGTAAGTTATAAACTTACAAACATTGGTTTAATTTTAGCAATTTACTAATCTTAGTCGTGAATATTAAGTAGGTACTAATATTAAGCCAGTCGAGGTCTGGTGCTTATCTCAATAAGGCCGGCTTTATTGCCATCGTATGTTAATATTTTGCATGACTATCAGAATGTTTTACTGGATACGCATGACTTTGTTTTCCATTTAATTGCTGATTGCATACTGCTACCTTACGGCAGTGCGTTATGTCAAAGCCTAAAAATGAGCTTGCCACAGAGGCAGAGCCTAGCCTGAGCTCAGATTTTTCTAATTGTATTGTTTTAAATGAGAGGAAAAATTGGCTCAGGCAGTTAAATGTTTATTTTAAATCTCTATGTTATTGCCTTTATTGCCTCTGCAAGAATTATCTGGATGCTCCTGTTTACTTGTGTTCCCCATTTGAATTTGTAGTCAGAATCTGAAAAACTGTTGTTATTTAAAGCAACAGACTTGGTAAATCAGTACTAATAGTATAAAGTTGAAGAGTTTGTTTGTTTATATGGTTGAGTGTGCTAAAGGTTTGAATTTAAACATTCTTTTAGTGTGGGATAGCCCATTTATCGAGAATGATAACATCACGCTACAGCTACAATCAATAGAAACAGAACATCAATGAAAATAATGTTCTATTTTCCTCTCCCTAATGACGTGATGCA
The DNA here is from genome assembly GCA_905332915.2 of Hecatera dysodea. Classification (NCBI taxonomy): domain Eukaryota; kingdom Metazoa; phylum Arthropoda; class Insecta; order Lepidoptera; family Noctuidae; genus Hecatera; species Hecatera dysodea. The sequence continues at coordinate 18,021,005 of HG995309.1, read as the reverse complement.
GATGAAGATGCTAGTCAAACTAATTTGTCATTTCTAATTGTGCTATTAGATTATTCACGCGACTATGAATGAATTATTAAATAAAATAAAATAAAAATTAAATCAAATTAAAGATGTCTCTGCGAATCATGTGATGGTCAGATCATTGTGCCACAAGCTTATAAAATTATTAAGTTATATTATCTTCTAGGTTAAGCAACGCTTGCCGAGGTTGGTCTGTGGATGGGTGACCATCTTAACATAACGAGACTTCTCCGTGCCTCGGAAAGCACGTTAAGCCGTTGGTCCCGGCTGTCATTTGGAGATCTTTGGCAGTCGTTACGGATTGTCAGAAGCCAGAAAATCTGACACCAGTCTTGCCAAGAAGTACCGTGTTCCCCAGTTAATGGGTTGTGGAGGTCTGGTAGGCAGCCGCTTCACGTAAAATACTGGTATTCAGCTGAATCCGGCTTGACTGGGAGCCGACCCCAATGTAGTTGGGAAAAGGCTAGGTAGATGATGAAAATTATAGATTTTCCTTTCTTCATAGTTTGGGACACAAAGAATGAAAAATGGTTTTTTATCCACAATACCCTGGGGTTACTTAAACATGTACTTGTAAAAATACTTGATGTATGTTCCCTGGAACAGGTCCATGGGCGTGATATGCCTGGGGGTGATGTGGCTGATCTCTCACCTCTACCACCTGCTCATTGATGCATACGAGCGCTCGGCCACACTCAGCGACATTGAGTACTCATGGTAAGCTTGTGGTTTACTCTACTAATTGCCCAAGTCACTGCTTAATATGGGCCAACCATTAATCACGTGATGTATTTTTGGCACTTTAACCCCCGTCCCCATGGTGATGTTTAAGACAAACTTTTGATTTTGTGTAATTTTTATGGTTACTCCCCCCCTCCCTTTCGGAGCCTCACGTGATTAATGGACAGGCCCTTTTTCATTTCAAGTTTTTCACATTATCTAATTTATTTTTAATGGACCTGTTATTTAATTAGCATTAATTCAAAGCTGAGCACTGTTTGCTGTTCAGAAATAAGTATGGTATAAACAACCACACATGTTTGTTAACAATTTGACAGACAACGCCTTAATTTTATATCAGTAAGGATGGTTTTCCTAGCTCAATGTGACTGACTACATGATTGATTCCAGGTTCTTCCGGCTGCTGCTAAACCTGGTGGGCTACTCCACCGTGTTGGTGCCCATGTTCATATTGTACAAATATCTCGAAAAAATCAATTACTTCGATAAGCTAAGTGAGTATTTGGCGAGAGTTATCACTGATCAGCGCTGTGACGCATTTTAACAAGCTCATTAGTTCCGCTCTATCTGTGATGTTTTCTCTTAATTATTTTCCTGGTATGCCTAATTCAAACATTGGACAGTTTTATAAATCTGTTTTATAATTTGTATTTAACCATCCTTCTTGTCAGGCGTTTAATCGGAACATGTGTTCATTGTAGCTTTATAAAATATTATCACAGTGAATCCATAGCATTAAATTCAATTCAACTACTCCTCATTGTACGGCGGGATTACAATAGACATCATCTGTGCAGATGTAACGTCCCCATTCTACTATCTTATACAATGAACATAAATATAAAGACAAGAATGAGTTTATTTGGTGTTTCTAAATATAATATATCATTAGCATCCAAAATATACGTTTCTAAGTATTTATTATGGATATGCGAAATTTGTTTTATGCGTTTTATCGAAAACTGGCAGCATTTTATAGGGAGCAGGTATAGAAAAAATATTAGAGTTATTGGTATAGTCTTACACGTGTTCGTAAATATATTGTAAGTAGGTTATTTTTAATTAGCCACAGATGCGGCGGAAGTAGCGGTAACACTAGCCGACCGCGCGTGCAAGTTAGGAACAATATCATGTTACATGAAAAATAAGTTAGAGCGTGCCATTAGGGCTTACTTTACAGTATTGTGTTGTTTTGAATCTACTAAACATATATGTCTGCCTACGTCATACGATCGAGTCGAGACTTTAGAATACCTAAATAATATTAATTATAACACGTCGGTATCGTTAAAAAATAATCATATTTTATATAAATAAAAGTTGGTCGGTTATATGCCTTACGTAGAATACCGCACGGCTCCTATAGCTACTATGAGTGCCCCCCCCCCACTCATAATCTCGGGAGATACGCATAAGTTGTAGAAGTACGCAGTAAGCAGTTTTTCATTGACCGAATGAGATTTCTGGAATCCTGTTGGATCCTGCCAATCTTAGACTGAAGCAGTTTTTAGGTCTTCTATCGACGCTGGAGCTGGACATCTTCCTCGTACCCGCTTTTCAGCTCGTCCTACATATGTGCAACCCGATTCAAGTCACGACTAGTGTTGTGTGGGAATCACGATTACTTCCAGTTACTGGGGCCGTATTATGACATCTTAAAACCATCATGTTTTCTGTGTGATGATGGTTTTAAGAGGTCATAATACGGCCCCTGTCTAGTCACTGCAGGGATGTGGCAGAGGGCACTATCGTGCATTAGCGGGAGATCTTCACCAATAAACCTGGCCTGGCCTAGCAGAATGTCGCTGATTTTTTTGAGCGTTCAGGCCTACCCGACCTCCACCAGGTACGAATATCAGATCCGTTTATGCTTCAGTAGAAGTCCCCGCCGATGTGGTTGGCCACGCCCTGGTTTCGTTCAAGCGCTATCCAGCGTTGCGACAGCTTCCCTCTCTCTCTCTCCATACCGCCACGAGATCTTGCCGGAGGTCTGTCGGCCGTAGTGCGATTTGTCGCAGCAGCGAAGTTTCTGTTTAGCACCTCCACGCGCCTCTCGTATACGTGCGCGAGGGCTCTCACCTGCAGATCCCATGGTTTTAATCCAGCAAGAAAACTCGCCATCTTGCCGGAGACCGTGCCGTGCGGTATCTGACCGGGCCATCCGGATAGACATTGCACTCTGGGACGCATTCAGGTCGTAGTCTGGTCGCTACCTCAAAGTATACGCCCATCAAAAATATAAGATTCACTATTAACTAGACGCCGCAGTGACATGTAGACAAAATGTAAGGTCATTTATTCAAATAAGGCTGAGTTCCAGCACGTTTTGACCGTCATCATGTACTAAAAAGCGCAGTCCCACAAAACACTCGCCCGTCACCACGTCCTAGTGTTTTAGCTGTTGCTGTTTTAGCTGGCACGTACTCTGCTCTTGACAAAAAGCATCACTTGCACTTAATGGCTTGAAAGCTATTAATATCCGTCTCTGCTTACATCGGAAGCATTATCGGAAGCGTGACATATTAACACGTTGATTGAATGCATGATTATTAACATTAGTATTAAAAGCGCAGGGCGCTGCATGCTAAAGACTGAAAAAAACAAGCTAAAGAGCTGGGTGAGTCGCGTTGTGTTCAGGTAACTCCGGGCCCACGTACCGCGTGCTGTTCGCGTGCTTCGGCGAGCCGGGCGAGCGTCTGCCCGAGGCAGCCAAGCGCAAGGAGGACACGCCGGTGCGCGAGGGCGCCGAGCTCGCCTTCTGCTTCACGGGGCTCATGGCCGCCTACCTCGTGTGGGGGCTGCTGCAGGAGAAGATCATGACGCAGGTGCCTTATGCCAACATCTTTTAAAACTTTATTTATTTATTTAAAAATTGCACGTTTTCTAGTGTAAGTGATCACCGAACACTTGGATGGGTTGAGGTCAAGTTTTTTTGCCCGACAATAGTCTTCGAGCCGATTCAAGTCAGCCTGAAGTGCTAGTCTATCTTCGAGCGTTGCAATAGCGGCAAAGATTTTCATGTAGTCGGCAAAGCATAATAGTTTGGATGAATGGAGGCACTGATCGATGTCGTTCACATAGATTACAAATAACAATAGACCAAGCAACGAACCCTGAGGCACGCCGCAAGGCACCTTTACCCAACTAGACATATGATTATTGAGCACTACTGCCTGAGACCTGTTGTCAATGTAAGAAGAGAACCACCTCAAGAGGTCCCCACGGATGCCTATATAGTTTAGCTTTTTAATTAGAGTATCGTGGTCAATCCGGTCAAATGCCTTGCTGTAATCTGTGTAAACAACATCGACCTGCTTACCATTATCCATAGCATCCGTAATGAAATCATTGAATAAAATCAAGTTAGAAGTTGTAGACCGTCCCTTCAAAAATCCATGCTGAAAGGAGCTGAGTGAGCTAGCAAGGGCGGAATATAACTGGTTATAGACAATCGCCACGGTTTAATGGTAGACGTCCCACCCACACGCACAAAACGTTTTGGGAACGAATTCGTTGTGCGAACAGCTAAGGATGGGAATTCCCTGGCAGAGTGTGTTTCCTGCCCATGAGCATCATGTTCGTCGTGCCTGCAGAGCTACGTAATGGCGGACGGCAGCACGCTGCGCTTCAGCGACTCGCAGTTCCTGGTGTTCGTGAACCGGCTGGCGGCGCTGCTGGTGGCGGGCGCGCGGCTGCTGTGCTCGCGCGCGGCGCTGGCGCCGGCGCCGCTCTACAAGTTCTCGTACTGCTCGCTCACCAACGTGCTCAGCGCCTGGTGCCAGTACGAGGCGCTCAAGTACGTCAGCTTCCCCACCCAGGTAACGCCTCTACATTATTATTCACTAGCTTCTGCCAGCGGTTTCACTCGCGTTCAATTTTTTAGGATTTAGAATGTTGTCACAAAATATATCGTGTATTGGCAACCAAACTAAACGTGTATACAAGAAATTACTGCCCAGCTCCTAGAGCTCGGAGCTCGTCTGCTAATGGTGCTGGTGTCCACTATCTCTTGACTGCCATCCCCTTTACAATGTTCTTTGACGAACTTATTTATCGCTTCCTACTAATTTTTGAAACCGTTATATGTCTGCAGGTGCTGTCGAAGTCGTGCAAGGTGATCCCGGTGATGCTGATGGGCAAGCTGGTGTCGCGCAATAAGTACGAGTTGTATGAGTACGTCACCGCCGTGCTCATCTCCGTGGGCATGGTGCTGTTCATGTTCGGCAGCCACGACGACAGCGTGGGTAAGCAACGAGTACTGTACAGTACGTCACCGCCGTGCTCGTCTCCGTGGGCACGGTGCTCATAACAATATACAGATAGATTAGGAGAATAATATGTATCATCGGGATTATTAGAAATAGTGTTTGGAATGTTCCAGTGTCGAGCGCGATGACGATGTCGGGCGCGGCGCTGCTGGCGCTGTACATGGTGTGCGACAGCTTCACGTCGTCGTGGCAGGGCGCGGTGTTCGCGCGCTACCAGTGCGGCGCGCTGCACATGCTGTGCGCCGTCAACGCCTTCAGCTGCGCGCTCACGGCCGCCGCGCACGCGCACCACGCGCCGCCGCTGCGCCTGCTGCACGTACGTACATGGTGTGCGACAGCTTCACGTCGTCGTGGCAGGGCGCGGTGTTCGCGCGCTACCAGTGCGGCGCGCTGCACATGCTGTGCGCCGTCAACGCCTTCAGCTGCGCGCTCACGGCCGCCGCGCACGCGCACCACGCGCCGCCGCTGCGCCTGCTGCACGTACGTACATGGTGTGCGACAGCTTCACGTCGTCGTGGCAGGGCGCGGTGTTCGCGCGCTACCAGTGCGGCGCGCTGCACATGCTGTGCGCCGTCAACGCCTTCAGCTGCGCGCTCACGGCCGCCGCGCACGCGCACCACGCGCCGCCGCTGCGCCTGCTGCACGTACGTACATGGTGTGCGACAGCTTCACGTCGTCGTGGCAGGGCGCGGTGTTCGCGCGCTACCAGTGCGGCGCGCTGCACATGCTGTGCGCCGTCAACGCCTTCAGCTGCGCGCTCACGGCCGCCGCGCACGCGCACCACGCGCCGCCGCTGCGCCTGCTGCACGTACGTACATGGTGTGCGACAGCTTCACGTCGTCGTGGCAGGGCGCGGTGTTCGCGCGCTACCAGTGCGGCGCGCTGCACATGCTGTGCGCCGTCAACGCCTTCAGCTGCGCGCTCACGGCCGCCGCGCACGCGCACCACGCGCCGCCGCTGCGCCTGCTGCACGTACGTACATGGTGTGCGACAGCTTCACGTCGTCGTGGCAGGGCGCGGTGTTCGCGCGCTACCAGTGCGGCGCGCTGCACATGCTGTGCGCCGTCAACGCCTTCAGCTGCGCGCTCACGGCCGCCGCGCACGCGCACCACGCGCCGCCGCTGCGCCTGCTGCACGTACGTACATGGTGTGCGACAGCTTCACGTCGTCGTGGCAGGGCGCGGTGTTCGCGCGCTACCAGTGCGGCGCGCTGCACATGCTGTGCGCCGTCAACGCCTTCAGCTGCGCGCTCACGGCCGCCGCGCACGCGCACCACGCGCCGCCGCTGCGCCTGCTGCACGTACGTACATGGTGTGCGACAGCTTCACGTCGTCGTGGCAGGGCGGTACCGACCTTTCGCATCCGGTTCTGGTTCAGAGCGAGGAGGCATGGGAAGCGGTCACCTTCTGCGAAGCTGTAATGCTAGCGAAGGAGGAGGCAGATCGCCTGCAGAAGGGCAAACCGGCGTCAGGAGTCGCGGGGTGATTCCGGCCACATGGTGCGCGGGGCTGCAGACGGCGAGCTATGGGTGGCTCGCCGTCCGGTAGCAACCAGGCCCGAGTCGACGGCGCGTCGTGTTCCACGCGCGCATCTAACTAAGACTGGCCTCCATAGGGTCAGCTGGGGTTGCGGAATTCCTTTGAAAGAGTTACCGCGGCCCTGGGACGTAAAGGGCACTAGAAGGAACACGGGTGGATTTTAGTCAGTAAGAGTCTGACACTCCCTTCTGCTTCGCCCAGGGCGGGAGAAGTCATTTGATGATTTCCATAAAAAAAAGGTTGTTTACTTTTGGAATGTCGACTCGGCTATATTTGTGTCGATTGACGTTATAGCCAGTGGCCTGATGCCCAAAAGCTTCGACGACTCCCTGTCGAAGTTGGCGTAGCGCAGTTGGATAAAGGACCTGATACACCAAGAACGCAAGGCGCAAGGACGGTAGGTACTCTTTCATACGGCTCGTATCGTGAAGAGGATCTTCCTTCTCCGGAGCCCTTTTTAAATAAAAATAAAATAAATAAAAAAATAATAAAGCCTTTATTTCCTTATCCTTAATTTCCATCTCAAATGTTGGTATTGGTATGTTAGTGTTAGTTATGTTTTTTTTATTGTCTAATTGTTAGTAAGAGTATGTTCTTGTTGGATATGGACCCCTCCTCGGGTGAAGGCCTCCTCCAGTCCTTTCCACTCATCTCTGTCCTTGCCAATAGTTTGCCAGTCCTTTCCTATTAGTTCTGTTATGTCGTCAGCCCATCGTCTTTTTGGTCTTCCTACCCTTGTTTTGCCAATTGGCCCTTTCCACCTTGTGGTGCTGATTGTCCACCTTTTGTTTGTGTATCTCGATACGTGACCTGCCCATTGCCATTTCAATTTCATCTGTTACCTTTGTTTTTTGTCTGATTATTTTGCTTCTGACTGTGTGTATTTTTCTTATGTTTAGGATACTTCTCTCCATAGCTCTTTGTGTTGTTATGATCTTTTGCTTTGCTTTTGACGTGTATATCCAACTTTGGCAGCCATACAGTAGACAGGACAGTATGCAGGTGTCTAATATCGTTTTCTTAAGGTTTATCGAGTAGTCTCCTTTTAGAATTTCTTTTAGGGACCAGAATTTCTTCCAGGCTATGTTTGTTCGTCTTTCAATTTCATCTTCATTGTGCGTTTTCAAAAAGGATATTTGTTTGCCTAGGTCGATGTAACTTTGGACATATTCAATATAATTTATATTTACGTTGATGGGCCGTTCTATGCTGTTTGACATGATTTTGGTTTTTGTAGCATTCATCTCTAATCCCACTTTTGAGCTCGCTAGAGCAAGAGAGCGGAGCATATCTTGTAGTTCATTTGCTGTTTCAGACAGTATAACTATGTCGTCCGCGAATCTGAGATGGCTTAGATAGCTGTTGTTTATTTTTATGCCTCTAGTTTTCCAGTCTATGTTTTGAAATATATCTTCTAAAACCGCAATAAACAATTTAGGTGACAGGGGGTCCCCCTGTCTGACTCCTCTTTCGACGTTAATTGCCTCGCCTCTAGATTCTAGCATGACGTTACTTGTACTGTTGCTGTATTTATATACTTTATAATATTTATATATTTCGAATTTATGTTTAGATTTTTTAGTGCTTGCCATATAGAGTTGTGGCTTATGCTGTCGAATGCTTTGCTGTAGTCGATGAAACCTAGATAGAGTGGCTTGTTGAACTCTTCGTATTTTTCTATGACTTGTTCCAGTGCATGTACATATTATATGATCTAATGTACTGAACCCAGAGCGAAACCCAGCTTGTTCTATTGGTTGTGCATTTTCAATTTCTCGTGATATGCGTTTAAGGATTATAGATAATAATAATAATAATAATAATAATAATAATAATAAATAATAATAATAAAGTTTATTCAATAACTTAAAGGTATAACATTAAATACAGTATTTCTTAAATCTATGTAAAGTGCACACGTGATTTGTGCCTGAACTAGGTAATCCTGTGTTTCAGGCGACTTGGGACATTTTTAGTTTATTAAATAATCACATAGTCATCATATTAATCTTATTGGTATCTATGTAAAAAGGTGTATAAAATAACATTATCTTAACTTAGCTTAACTAATTTAATATAACAATAATACGACCTATATTTACTTTAGCACAAGTAATAATTTCTCTGTATCTTCATAGGACAAAGTTTGAAGTGTTTCCTGTAGAATTTTCTTGCACTTACTATGATTTAATGAGTAGATGTTTCCTTTTTTATTTATTCTATTATATAGTAGCGGTCCGAGGAATATATAAAATTTGGCTGTGAACGCATGTTTTGTACTTTTTTGCGGGCAAACCATATCTTTCCGCCTCCTTTTAGTTAATTCAGTGCTATAAGGAAGTGCTGCGTGTTGTTTTAATACAGTGCTCATTATAAATAACTGTCGAACGGTTAGTACTTCACAACATTTATACAGGAGGTTAGTGGGGAAAAGGAAAGGGCGACCAGTCGCCACCTTGAGAATAGCTCTTTGAGCTCTTTCAATGGGCAACATCAAAGTTTTACTCGCCCCACCCCATGACGTAATACAGTAAGTCAAAATTGACTGACAAAGAACAAAGTATACCTGCCTAATTATTTTTGGGTCTGTAGTAAAACGGAGCTTTTTGAATACAAATATTAGCTTACGAATTCTATTATTTAGAGCTTCCAAATGGTGTTTGAAGGAAAGAGTTTCATCCAATATAATACCCAGGTACTTTATTTTATCAGTCTTTTTAATATTAGGGCATTGACAATGACTACCATCAAGGATTGGGCAATAATGAGCATGCAATCCTGAGGGGATATTCGATATTTGCTTGCGCATCGAAAACTTAATATAATGAGTCTTTTCTGCATTTAGGGTTAGTGAGTTATTTTGAAGCCATTTATTTACAATATTGAATCCGTGTTGCGCAAGTTTGTAGACTTCATTTTCTGAGTCAGCCGAGAAAAGTAAAGCAGTATCGTCAGCGTAAGTTATGATAGTGCCATGCTCTAGCTTTAGATTGCAAAGGTCATTTATATAAATCAAAAATAGAGTGGGCGCTAAAATACTTCCTTGGGGAACACCATAAAATGTGTTTTTTTGATCATCGCTGAGAACATTGCCAATCTTTACGCACTGGGAACGATCTTCTAAATAACTTCTGAATATTTTCAGCTGGGTGCCTCTTACACCTATGTTCTCAAGCTTGCGCAACAGAATGGGAATGGAAATTGTGTCAAAAGCTTTGGCGAGGTCCAGGAAAATCCCTACTGTGTGGTTACCCTTGTCAAGTTCTTGCACTATATAGTCAGTCAGATGATGAACCGCATCGGCGGTTGAAATTTTAGGCCTAAATCCAAACTGCCGTTCTGACAGAATTGATTTATCTTCCAAATATTTCAACAACCTTTTGTTTATAATTTTCTCCAATATTTTTGACAAAGAAGGCAATAAAGAAATAGGTCTATAGTTTGTCACCTTATCTTTGCTGCCTGATTTATAGACAGGAATAATTACAGCTCTTTTAAGACACTCCGGAAAATGACCAGAAGATAAACAAATGCGGAAAATATAAGTCAGTGGTGGTACCAAAATGTCCTTGAATTTTTTAATAATTTTATTCGATATTTTATCCCAGCCAACTGCACAGTCTTCTTTCAAAGTCATGATTATACTTTCAACCTCAGTCTCGTCAGTTTCTAGCAGCGCGAAAGATGTTAAAGCAGTGTTGCATGTTAAAGGATGGCTCGTTAAGTATTGGGATTGACCCACATTTTTTTCTGCCAGACACTTTCCAACATTAATAAAGAAATTATTTGCTATGTTAGCGGATTCTAGCGGTGTCGAGTGTGTTTGTAATAAACCTGAAGATGACTCATATTGTTTCGTGGTATAAGTTGCGTCTTTAATATATTTCCAGATCTTTTTACTGTTTGTTCCAGCCTTTTCCAATGCCACTTTGTCATAGTTGGTTTTAATTCTTTTAAGAAGATCATTACAGTAATTCCGATATCTTTTGGATGAAACTTGCAATACTGCATTGCCTGGATTAGATTTAGCTTTCATATGCAATCTATCCCTATGTTTCATACAGCGAATAAGACCTGGTGTGATCCATGGTTTAATGTTGTGATTTTTGTTACTCAATTGAGAAACGACTGTGTTTTTCTGAATTGCATTTCGCAAGTTTTCAATTACATACAACATGCAGAACTGCGGGTCAGCGGAATTATAGACTGGATCAAAATTGATGACGCGTAAATCTTCTTCAAGTTTATTTATATTCAGTTTTGAGATTATGCGACTGTCTTGTTTAGGTAATTTACAATTTAGGGTTAGTAGGGCAGCATTATGATCGGTTATTGTTGAGTTAACAACAAGTGCAAGTGAAGGGAAATTCGATTTAAGCATAATATGATCCAAGCAGGAGCCACTGTGATGTGTAGGAAAGCTGTGTGCTGGGAGCAGGCCATGAAAGGCGCATAGGTTCAGGTAGTCCTGAGCAGACGCATCAGCGCTTCCTGAGAGAATATTGATATTAATATCTCCAATTACAACTGTGTTTTTGATGGATGACAAGTTTTTCAAGATCTCGTTCAGAGAGTCAGTAAACACGTTAGTACTTTTAAAAGACGGAGGTCGATATAATGCTAATATCGCAAATTCTGATCCAATTTTAACCAATAATCTGTTACAGTCATGCATATCAGGTTCCTCAACAGAAACATTTAAATGATTTCTTGCATAAACTATCACCCCATCATTTTGGTTGTAATTAATGGTACTTCTATACATGTTATATCCCGGGATGAGTGGTATGTTATATTGTTTTGCGAGCCAGCATTCGGTTAAAACAATAACGTCACAATTTATGTTTAACCGTTGCTGAAATGTGCTAAAGCTATCAAAATTCTTAAAAACACTGCGAATATTTTGTGTTAGTATGGTAAGCGGAGTTTTGTAGCCGGATAGATATTGTTTGCAGTTTTCCGCTTCACAAACTTTAGATTCGGATATAGAGAAATTATCTAAATCATTGATTAAGTTATCTATCATAATGGTAGTTGAAAATAAAAAATATGCAATAAAAACAAAAAGGTCAGAAAAATAACTAATTTAACGGCGCTCTTAGACGCCTCCATAATCTACAGAATTGATATACCTTTTTTCAGCCATTATTTTCGCCGGGCAGTCCGCAGCACCTGTGTTATGCTTGCACGGCTTTTTGAAATGCAAGCAAGTAGCACATTTTGGTTCATCAGCCTTCTTTGGGCAGTCTTTAACTGAGTGACCTTGTTCACCACAATGGCCGCAGACGTACGTTGTCTGTCGACACGACTTGGCCGCATGTCCATACTGCTGACACTTATAGCATCGTGTCACCAAAGTAAAGTCTCTCACAGGGCATGATGACCAATTTACAAAAACTCGATCTTGTGATATCAGGGCTTTGCGTATGACTGCAGATACTTCAACAATGTAATTACAGGTATCAGTGTCTTTCTTACCTGACTTGTGACTTAACTTAATTGAGCTCAAGAATGTCTCAAGACTGCAGTCCTGAAGTTTTTCCGCTAGATTTTGGTTGTATAGGCAAGTGAAAACCTCATTTTCTTGCATGGATGTCGGCACTCCTAAAATCACAACCCTGGGCTTCCTTTTATGGGGCTCGTCGACTGTTAGGCCTGACTTGGTTAGCTGCACCGATTGTCTCAGCTTTTCGATATCGACCTTCGTCTCGGTGCTGATGATAACACCACCATTCCTCGTCTTGCGCAGGCCTCTCACCTGGAGCTTCATTTCTTCAGGGCTGATAATTTTTTGGACAAGAGTTTTTGTCTCATCGCTGGTCTTCAACTTGTCACTCGGATAGATAGCCACAGAACTTACATGAGTGGGCTGGATAAAGTTGTTGGCACCTTTCTTTACCATGTCAGCAAAGGAAGATCCCTGGGCAGGCTTCGTCGACTCTTCGATACTCAGCTTGAGCTTCTGTAGTTGCTGCGAAAAATCGAGTTGGCTTTCGAGAGCTTTGATGGTGTAGTGCGACTGGGTGGCTCTTGCTTTGACGGACTGGTACTGGACAGTCATCTGCGAGGTCCCGTGACCAATCTTCCGGCATAGGCCATGTATTCGTGTTTTTTGCTCCACGTTTAGCTTTCCATCAGCTGCAATAGAGCACACCTCATTCAGGCTCTGTTCAATAACTGACATCCAGCTTTGGATGTCTGTCGTCGAGATAACTTCAGGGGCATCATTTCTCTGGGTAGGCGTTTGGGGGGTAGAAGCTGGTATGCTCACGGGCACAGGTGTAGAAGGCGGGGATCGAATACATTTACTACTTCGGGTAAATGGACTATCCGCCATCGTAAAGTAGGTTACTTGATTTTGTTAAACACAGGTCATTTCAACTAACACACCGCACACAAATCTAATGTACGCGAACGTGTACTACTGGCTATCGGTTAAACTAGGTCACAAATTTCGCAAGTGATTATTTGTTTATTGTAATAATTGTTCGATACGTCTGTTCACTACAACCGGCAATATCGCAATCAATCAGATGAGAACATTTTGTATATGTTTGCCAATAGACTGATTGGTCTATAGATATTGATATCCAGAGGGTTTCCTTTTTTATATAGAAGTATGATGTCTGAATTACACCATTGGATTGGCACGATTTCTTTTATAAATGATAATGATAAATGATTTTATTTGTAAGTAGGTTGTAAAAAACACTTTTACACGTCAATCTTTTCTTTCTTGGCCGTTTTAAAACTAGATGAAGCCGGTGTTTCCTAGCTGACTACCCTGAGAAGAAACACCGAAACAAACTCAGAGGTCAAGGTCTCTTTTGAAGTCCATACAATTGTACTGGTCAAATCATATGAGAACCATGTAGGTTGGTGTCTGAAGTGGTCTTTTGAGGAAAGAACCACACAGATTTGAGTGGACCTGTCCAAACAGTGCAAGCATTTGTCAGTTATCGTGTAGCTCAAACTTAGAACTTTAAGGAGCTCAACGATTTGACGAACAATACCAAAGTAAGGACATTTGGGTAGGCCACCTAAAGAACTCAAACCGCCAGACTAACATGAATGAACCCCTGACGTAGCGATCTAAATGATCCCCATATTCACAATACGTTATATGAGGACCATGCAGATCAGTGTCTGAAGTGGTCTTTTTAAGAAGGAACCACACAGTTTTGAGTGGACCTGTCCAGTCAGTGCAAGCCTTGGTCAGAATCGATTAGCTCAACTTAGAATCAATAAGGAGCTCAACAACTCGACGAACTATGCCAATGCAAGGACATTTGGGTAGGGCACAAAAATACTCAAACAGCCAGACAACGTTAAAAAAAATACTTAAAGAGGAAAAGCTAATAATAACCCATATAGTCCTCACATTCACAATAGGGAATAAAATTAAAATTTAAAAATAAAAAATATGATACTTTACAAAGTAAGTATTCATGTCAAAATAAGAAATTGTAATAAAATAAAAAGAATACTTTAAAAAGTAAACATTCATGTCAAAAGTAAATGAAAATGTCAAACTGTATAAATATAAACAAAAAGCACACAAAAGAGAACAAAACAAAAACATTAAAACATTGGGCCGTGTAAAAAACTGAAGCAGCTCAATCCCAAGCCTTCTTGTCCTCAAGATAATCTTTAACTGTATAAAAAGCTTTCTGGCATAGCTTACGTTTTATAAATGATTTGAATTTATTTCTGCTTAGTTCTTGAATAGGGCTAGGAAGTTTATTATAAAAATGTATACATTGACATCGAAACGAACCACCTATTTTTTTGAGCCTGGTTTTAGGAACGACATAATTGTGTTTGTTCCTAGTATTTATGCTATGGATATCACTGTATTTTTTAAACAGATTAATATTTTTATGTGCATACAAGAGGTTTTCATAGATATACTGGGAAGGCACAGTCATAGTATTAATCTCTTTAAATTTGTCTCTGAAGGACTTAATGGACTTAATTTATAAATTGCACGAATAGCCCTTTTTTGTAAGACAAATATTGTCTGAATATCGGCGGCATTTCCCCACAGCAGAATGCCATATGACATTACACTATGAAAGTAGCTAAAGTAAACTAAACGGGCGGTCTCTAAATCAGTTAAGCCACGAATTTCCCTAACAGCATATGCTGCAGAACTGAGCTTTTTTGACAGTTTGTCTATATGGGGGTCCCACTGCAGCTTCGCATCTAAAGTTCGTTTCTACTTTCTCTTCTCTCTTTCTCCGTTTCGACTTCTAGTATGCGATTGAACAATTCTGTGAGAGGTCTAAGTAAAACTGGTGCGCCTATTTTCAAAGGTTCATTGGTTATTCCATCGGGACCAGGACTTTTATCTGATTTGAGTAGTTTCAGCTGGGCGTATACATCTTTCACTTCTATCGCTTTAATTGTTTCCGTGTTACCACAATCATGTTGCTCATTGGTTTCCTCGCTTGTTTTGTCTTTGTTTTTGTATAGTTCTTGATAGAAAGTAGTTGCCTGCTGTATTATTTCCTGCCTTGTTTTGGTTTCTATATGTTGGCCTTCCAGTTTTTGTATCCAAGTTTTTCTTAAGTTTAACTCTTTAAATGCTCTCTTTGTGCTTCTGAATTTGTTTAGATTTTCTGTTATTATCATTTTTCTGTGCTTACTATAGTCTCTTTTGATCGCTCTACTGGTCTCCTTATATAATTTACTGAGTTCTTTCTTTGTATTAACATCTTTATTCTTTCTTATAGTTAGTTCACTGCGTTTATTAATTAATGCTATTGTTTCTTTGCTAAATACTTTGTGTCATTTTTCTTTTTTAGGATTGTTTTGGCTAGTCAAACTTTTTGTTATAGTTGCTTCTGACGCATAGCCCTTTTTAAGGGGGGGAAATCCTCTTGGATGTCCTCCACCCTGGGGCGGGCGGAGGGGTCTATAAGACTCTTACTGACTAAAACCACCCCGGTGTTCCATCTCTCACCTACGCCGGGGATCGTGGGAACTCTGCGGGCCACCTCGTGTCTGCGGAGGGAGTGAGGTGTTTGACTCCCTCCGTGACGTCAGAGAGGGGCGCACGGGAACACCACGCGCCGCCACCTCGGGTCCGGATGAATGGGGGGCGACGGAGCTCTAGCTTAACCCTGCTCCCAATACCGGCGGTCAATTTTTTATTTTTTAAGTGTTTTTTTTTAGAAATACATATTTAGAAATATAAATTAATATATTATGTAATCTTAAAAAATAAAGAAAATTATAATAATCGAATCCATTCTCCACATTATCACTGTTTTCTCTCAGCTGATGGGATGATGATGAAAATTGAGAGTTACACAAATGAATAAATTGAGTGAACAGTGCATGCCAACATCACAACAAGGCTCCCCGTACTTGCAGCACCCGGTGTTCGCGGCGGACATGGTGGTGCTGTCGGTGAGCTCGGCGCTGGGGCAGCTGCTGATCTACCGCACCATCGCGCGCTTCGGCGCCGTCGTCTTCACCATCATCATGACGCTCCGCCAGGTGGGCACAGCATTCTATCTCCATTACGCACTAACTACACCACGGCTCCCCGGCCGTGGGCACGGGACATTTGTAGTGGCGGGTAATGGGTCTTAGAAAGATGGTTATTCATTAGTGAAACATCATATAGATTTTTGCATTTATTTTAATCTGCATTTATTTATTAATTCTTCCTTGCATACAGGGTGAATTTTCAAAGTGTGCGGATGGTTAAATCCGAATATCGAATAACACTGAAACGAGTTTCGAGCCAGATTTTAATGAAAACTAAAACTGTTTTTGAAAAATAAAACACACCCGTATATGTGATCTGAACTTAAATAAACTTTATTGATATCCCGGAACCGGGATTTTCCCTAAGTCACGTGGTTAGAACAAACGAATAGAAAATTTGTAGCCAAGTTGGCATCGTTCAAAATGATAGAATTAATTGTTATCGTTTTTACAATGTTCAATGCTACATCCTTTGTTAACATTTTAAAACTTAATGGTTAAAGCATTTAAACAGAGTTTAAATTTTAACCTGTTTGACGTTTGTAGGAACGCTCGCCAGAGACTAAAGAATAGGTCGTTTTTCTAAAGACACTGTAGAACGAGCGGCCGACTCAGGCGCGTCAACATGGCTACCAACTTATCGTTTTCTACAGTTGCTGACACCGAGGCGTTACCGATTGGAGAACAGAATTCGACACGAAACGTTTGCAACTTGGCTAGGGGGCTGTGCTAGATGTCGTTACTGGGCTCACCACAGTAGGTTGATACCATATAAGACGGTTGACAAACGGTGAGAGTAACATTGAGTGAAATTAGAGAATGTCAATTGGCGGTCGACAGGAAAACTAACGGTTCCTCCATAGTTAATTTGCGTACTTGCGAATTTTTTTTTTAAACGTACACTAGGATTTACTCCTGTATCGTGGGAGCGTTCACAAACATGAAAACTCACACACAAAAGACACCCAAACCCGGAACAATTATCTGTAGATCATACAAACATTTGTTTCGTGCGGGGATCGAACCCGCGACATGTTACGCAGCAGCCGAACGCCATCACTGCGCCAAACGTGTCGTCAAATTTGTCAGTCATTTATGTAAACTATAAAAATGGAATAAACCCAATATTGAGCCTTGAGACACGATTCCTAGTCTCATTTTAGGACTCTAGTGAGTTTACAACGTTTACCTGTCTGTCCATCAGGAATGAATTAAGTAAATCAATGGATTTATTCCTTATCTCATAGTGCTCAAGTTTTAGCAAAAATGTTTTTATGGTTAACGTCGAACGCCTTCGAGAGGTCGCCGAATATTTTTATTAAATTGACGTAGATTTTCTTTGCTCACACGAATGCCTAAAGTTGCCAAATCGTAAATAAAAACTTTGTGTAAATACTTTTAGAGGAAAATTTTTACAAAATTGCGTGTTTAATAATGAATAAAACTCAGCATAGAACTCATTTGGGTCGCCTATTATAATCATGAGCACCTAGTTTACTTGCATTTTCGAGATAATAATTTTGTTTGTTTATCTGTAGCCTTTACTTTTATTTTGTTGTAATAATTCAACTATCCGGTAGTGCTATTATATATCGATGATAATTCATAGTATGGTTTTAGTGTCTAGATTGGAAATTGGAAATTTCACTCATTAAAATTGTATGTCTTGTTTCAATAACCAGTTTGCTTGGAACCCCGGTCTTCAAAACAGTTTAAAAATTCATTCTGTATATCTGTCACCAGATATTTGTAAAATGCGTACTATTTTAAAATATCTTGAAAGATTGGATTATCACTCTGGGAAAATGGCAACAGAATATTTGGGGTACTTATAATCTCTCGAAGTCATTCTGAGAAATTGTGAACCGACATAAACTGACGGCATGTTGGCGAACAAGCAATGTGCGGTACTTTAAATTATAGGATTCTCAGACCTAGCCAAGTAGGGGAACATAGGGTTCCCCGACTCGGATAGATCAGGTTCGAATGATATGTTATTTTAATTGCCTCGAGAGACTATAGACTATCAAATCTTGATGCGTAAAAAAGTGTTCCCATTTGGAACACTTTCAGTTGACAATTTATAAAAAGTTTACGATAAGTTCTCAACATATTTCATAATCTTACGAAGTATGCCGTTTGTCGGTGACATATCCAATCCAAAAAATCCGTGAAGTTCAATTATGCAGTTTTAGTTTTGATCATAAAGAAGTCCGAGACCCCTTAGAGTTTTGATCATAAAGAAGTCCCGGACCCCTTAGAGTTTTGATCATAAGGAAGTCCGAGACCCCTTAGAGTTTTGATCATAAAGAAGTCCGAGACCTCTTAGAGTTTTGATCATAAAGAAGTCCCGGACCCCTTAGAGTTTTGATCATAAGGAAGTCCGAGACCCCTTAGAGTTTTGATCATAAAGAAGTCCGAGACCTCTTAGAGTTTTGATCATAAAGAAGTCCCGGACCCCTTAGAGTTTTGATCATAAGGAAGTCCGAGACCCCTTAGAGTTTTGATCATAAAGAAGTCCGAGACCTCTTAGAGTTTTGATCATAAAGAAGTCCCGGACCCCTTAGAGTTTTGATCATAAAGAAGTCCCGGACCCCTTAGAGTTTTGATCATAAAGAAGTCCCGGACCCCTTAGAGTTTTGATCATAAAGAAGTCCCGGACCCCTTAGAGTTTTGATCATAAAGAAGTCCCGGACCCCTTAGAGTTTTGATCATAAAGAAGTCCCGGACCCCTTAGAGTTTTGATCATAAAGAAGTCCCGGACCCCTTAGAGTTTTGATCATAAACAAGTCCGAGACACCTTAGAGTTTTGATCATAAAGAAGTCCGAGACACCTTAGAGTTTTTTCGTTATTCCTTATAGTTTTGAATCTGGCCATCCACCCATACTTGAACAATTCACCCTGTATAATTAATAAGTTTCTAAATCAGATGTAGTTTTCGATGTTCCCGTACAAAGCTATAAGTGTGGTCCGTGGGCGCAGGCGGTGTCGATCCTGCTGTCGTGCGCGGTGTACGGGCACCGCGTGTCGTGGGGCGGCGCGCTGGGCGTGCTGCTGGTGCTGGGCGCCGTGCTGCTGCGCCTGTACTGCCGCGCGCGCCTGCGCCGCCGCCGCGCCGCCGCCGTGTAGCGCGCCGGGGCACGCCGTCTACTGGTACTGCTGCTGGTGCTGGGCGCCGTGCTGCTGCGCCTGTACTGCCGCGCGCGCCTGCGCCGCCGCCGCGCCGCC
This sequence comes from Hecatera dysodea, assembly GCA_905332915.2. NCBI lineage: Eukaryota > Metazoa > Arthropoda > Insecta > Lepidoptera > Noctuidae > Hecatera > Hecatera dysodea. The sequence goes on along the minus strand of HG995309.1, from coordinate 18,001,707 downwards.
GCCGTGTAGCGCGCCGGGGCACGCCGTCTACTGGTACTGCTGCTGGTGCTGGGCGCCGTGCTGCTGCGCCTGTACTGCCGCGCGCGCCTGCGCCGCCGCCGCGCCGCCGCCGTGTAGCGCGCCGGGGCACGCCGTCTACTGGTACTGCTGCTGGTGCTGGGCGCCGTGCTGCTGCGCCTGTACTGCCGCGCGCGCCTGCGCCGCCGCCGCGCCGCCGCCGTGTAGCGCGCCGGGGCACGCCGTCTACTGGTACTGCTGCTGGTGCTGGGCGCCGTGCTGCTGCGCCTGTACTGCCGCGCGCGCCTGCGCCGCCGCCGCGCCGCCGCCGTGTAGCGCGCCGGGGCACGCCGTCTACTGGTACTGCTGCTGGTGCTGGGCGCCGTGCTGCTGCGCCTGTACTGCCGCGCGCGCCTGCGCCGCCGCCGCGCCGCCGCCGTGTAGCGCGCCGGGGCACGCCGTCTACTGGTACTGCTGCTGGTGCTGGGCGCCGTGCTGCTGCGCCTGTACTGCCGCGCGCGCCTGCGCCGCCGCCGCGCCGCCGCCGTGTAGCGCGCCGGGGCACGCCGTCTACTGGTACTGCTGCTGGTGCTGGGCGCCGTGCTGCTGCGCCTGTACTGCCGCGCGCGCCTGCGCCGCCGCCGCGCCGCCGCCGTGTAGCGCGCCGGGGCACGCCGTCTACTGGTACTGCTGCTGGTGCTGGGCGCCGTGCTGCTGCGCCTGTACTGCCGCGCGCGCCTGCGCCGCCGCCGCGCCGCCGCCGTGTAGCGCGCCGGGGCACGCCGTCTACTGGTACTGCTGCTGGTGCTGGGCGCCGTGCTGCTGCGCCTGTACTGCCGCGCGCGCCTGCGCCGCCGCCGCGCCGCCGCCGTGTAGCGCGCCGGGGCACGCCGTCTACTGGTACTGCTGCTGGTGCTGGGCGCCGTGCTGCTGCGCCTGTACTGCCGCGCGCGCCTGCGCCGCCGCCGCGCCGCCGCCGTGTAGCGCGCCGGGGCACGCCGTCTACTGGTACTGCTGCTGGTGCTGGGCGCCGTGCTGCTGCGCCTGTACTGCCGCGCGCGCCTGCGCCGCCGCCGCGCCGCCGCCGTGTAGCGCGCCGGGGCACGCCGTCTACTGGTACTGCTGCTGGTGCTGGGCGCCGTGCTGCTGCGCCTGTACTGCCGCGCGCGCCTGCGCCGCCGCCGCGCCGCCGCCGTGTAGCGCGCCGGGGCACGCCGTCTACTGGTACTGCTGCTGGTGCTGGGCGCCGTGCTGCTGCGCCTGTACTGCCGCGCGCGCCTGCGCCGCCGCCGCGCCGCCGCCGTGTAGCGCGCCGGGGCACGCCGTCTACTGGTACTGCTGCTGGTGCTGGGCGCCGTGCTGCTGCGCCTGTACTGCCGCGCGCGCCTGCGCCGCCGCCGCGCCGCCGCCGTGTAGCGCGCCGGGGCACGCCGTCTACTGGTACTGCTGCTGGTGCTGGGCGCCGTGCTGCTGCGCCTGTACTGCCGCGCGCGCCTGCGCCGCCGCCGCGCCGCCGCCGTGTAGCGCGCCGGGGCACGCCGTCTACTGGTACTGCTGCTGGTGCTGGGCGCCGTGCTGCTGCGCCTGTACTGCCGCGCGCGCCTGCGCCGCCGCCGCGCCGCCGCCGTGTAGCGCGCCGGGGCACGCCGTCTACTGGTACTGCTGCTGGTGCTGGGCGCCGTGCTGCTGCGCCTGTACTGCCGCGCGCGCCTGCGCCGCCGCCGCGCCGCCGCCGTGTAGCGCGCCGGGGCACGCCGTCTACTGGTACTGCTGCTGGTGCTGGGCGCCGTGCTGCTGCGCCTGTACTGCCGCGCGCGCCTGCGCCGCCGCCGCGCCGCCGCCGTGTAGCGCGCCGGGGCACGCCGTCTACTGGTACTGCTGCTGGTGCTGGGCGCCGTGCTGCTGCGCCTGTACTGCCGCGCGCGCCTGCGCCGCCGCCGCGCCGCCGCCGTGTAGCGCGCCGGGGCACGCCGTCTACTGGTACTGCTGCTGGTGCTGGGCGCCGTGCTGCTGCGCCTCTACTGCCGCGCGCGCCTGCGCCGCCGCCGCGCCGCCGCCGTGTAGCGCGCCGGGGCACGCCGTCTACTGGTACTGCTGCTGGTGCTGGGCGCCGTGCTGCTGCGCCTCTACTGCCGCGCGCGCCTGCGCCGCCGCCGCGCCGCCGCCGTGTAGCGCGCCGGGGCACGCCGTCTACTGGTACTGCTGCTGGTGCTGGGCGCCGTGCTGCTGCGCCTGTACTGCCGCGCGCGCCTGCGCCGCCGCCGCGCCGCCGCCGTGTAGCGCGCCGGGGCACGCCGTCTACTGGTACTGCTGCTGGTGCTGGGCGCCGTGCTGCTGCGCCTGTACTGCCGCGCGCGCCTGCGCCGCCGCCGCGCCGCCGCCGTGTAGCGCGCCGGGGCACGCCGTCTACTGGTACTGCTGCTGGTGCTGGGCGCCGTGCTGCTGCGCCTGTACTGCCGCGCGCGCCTGCGCCGCCGCCGCGCCGCCGCCGTGTAGCGCGCCGGGGCACGCCGTCTACTGGTACTGCTGCTGGTGCTGGGCGCCGTGCTGCTGCGCCTGTACTGCCGCGCGCGCCTGCGCCGCCGCCGCGCCGCCGCCGTGTAGCGCGCCGGGGCACGCCGTCTACTGGTACTGCTGCTGGTGCTGGGCGCCGTGCTGCTGCGCCTCTACTGCCGCGCGCGCCTGCGCCGCCGCCGCGCCGCCGCCGTGTAGCGCGCCGGGGCACGCCGTCTACTGGTACTGCTGCTGGTGCTGGGCGCCGTGCTGCTGCGCCTGTACTGCCGCGCGCGCCTGCGCCGCCGCCGCGCCGCCGCCGTGTAGCGCGCCGGGGCACGCCGTCTACTGGTACTGCTGCTGGTGCTGGGCGCCGTGCTGCTGCGCCTGTACTGCCGCGCGCGCCTGCGCCGCCGCCGCGCCGCCGCCGTGTAGCGCGCCGGGGCACGCCGTCTACTGGTACTGCTGCTGGTGCTGGGCGCCGTGCTGCTGCGGCTCTACTGCCGCGCGCGCCTGCGCCGCCGCCGCGCCGCCGCCGTGTAGCGCGCCGGGGCACGCCGTCTACTGGTACTGCTGCTGGTGCTGGGCGCCGTGCTGCTGCGGCTCTACTGCCGCGCGCGCCTGCGCCGCCGCCGCGCCGCCGCCGTGTAGCGCGCCGGGGCACGCCGTCTACTGGTACTGCTGCTGGTGCTGGGCGCCGTGCTGCTGCGCCTGTACTGCCGCGCGCGCCTGCGCCGCCGCCGCGCCGCCGCCGTGTAGCGCGCCGGGGCACGCCGTCTACTGGTACTGCTGCTGGTGCTGGGCGCCGTGCTGCTGCGCCTGTACTGCCGCGCGCGCCTGCGCCGCCGCCGCGCCGCCGCCGTGTAGCGCGCCGGGGCACGCCGTCTACTGGTACTGCTGCTGGTGCTGGGCGCCGTGCTGCTGCGCCTGTACTGCCGCGCGCGCCTGCGCCGCCGCCGCGCCGCCGCCGTGTAGCGCGCCGGGGCACGCCGTCTACTGGTACTGCTGCTGGTGCTGGGCGCCGTGCTGCTGCGCCTGTACTGCCGCGCGCGCCTGCGCCGCCGCCGCGCCGCCGCCGTGTAGCGCGCCGGGGCACGCCGTCTACTGGTACTGCTGCTGGTGCTGGGCGCCGTGCTGCTGCGCCTGTACTGCCGCGCGCGCCTGCGCCGCCGCCGCGCCGCCGCCGTGTAGCGCGCCGGGGCACGCCGTCTACTGGTACTGCTGCTGGTGCTGGGCGCCGTGCTGCTGCGCCTGTACTGCCGCGCGCGCCTGCGCCGCCGCCGCGCCGCCGCCGTGTAGCGCGCCGGGGCACGCCGTCTACTGGTACTGCTGCTGGTGCTGGGCGCCGTGCTGCTGCGCCTGTACTGCCGCGCGCGCCTGCGCCGCCGCCGCGCCGCCGCCGTGTAGCGCGCCGGGGCACGCCGTCTACTGGTACTGCTGCTGGTGCTGGGCGCCGTGCTGCTGCGCCTCTACTGCCGCGCGCGCCTGCGCCGCCGCCGCGCTGCCGCCGTCTAGCGCGCCAGATACTCTTGCTAATTCCAAAAGTCTACGTTATACATACTTGACATTGACGTACTGTGCTGCCATCTATAGTTTCTGCAGCATCATCGTCAAATCGTTTATAATGTGTGTAACATCATGATACGATCCCAAACTGCTGTACAATGCAAATGCGAACATACTGCATTTCGGGATAAGCTCAACCACCTGCCCCGGCTGAACAGCGGTGCGTTCGCGTCATCCTGCTGTATAAGCACAGGCCTTAGTGCAAGTTTTTAATGATACTCACTCGCGTACGTCTAAATGTTCACTTACGTTAATTTTATACAAATTAACACAAGTGAACGTTTAGGCGTTTAGGAAAAAAGAGGTTTTCTGTTATTTTACTCGAACAGCGCACGTATAACACAAATTAGTTTCTCGTTAACGCGATCGACTACGTTCAAAGACTCGCACTAAAGCCACTCGTCGCCGGACTGTGGACTCTACTCGCCGCAAGTAAGTCGAATTCTTCTCCACTACTAGTTTATTCGCGTGTGTAAGAATTATATATTAATTTCGAACTTGCTCAGTTTTGAGCATCGATGATGTTTGACAATTTACACAGTTTTTTAAGATTACGGTTTGAATAATAGGCAATATACCTATTGCATCAGTGCTCGATTCGTAGCTACATATATTTTATCAAATGCCTTTTCGATATATTTTTACGCCGTTGTTTTTATTTATGTTCTGTACTCTTAATTATTTATTTAGTTAACATTTTTTCTATCTCTATGTAATACTCAGTTAACCAGTGCTCGAGTGAACTCTCTTTAAGTAACTGAGACATGAGAAATATTGTTTTTAAACTGTAACACTCTCGCTGATGTGTTATAATAAACACATCAGTGAGAGTGACCAATAAATCAAATAACTTGTGACTCAACTATAAAATTACTGCATTTTTGACTTTAACTGCAAAAGCTGAAGCTGTGACCTGGGCCGTTTTTCACCTATTGGACCCCCCCCCCTTCTATATAATTATGATGATTGAAGAGACCCTTCTAGTTTTGATATTAGCAATCGTCAGTCACTTGTTCAGTCTGTCTCTTAGCACATCATACGATTGACATCCATGTCTTAGCGATTTGGCATAATCTGGGGGGCCCGACGTGGGCCCCTCTCGATTATATTATATAATTATAAATTATATTATATTATATCCCGGGGTCCTGGGCAAATGCCTATAGTGGCCAGTGGAAAGCAGGGGCCTGCTTGTGACCTGCAAGTCATTTCATATTGATCCTTCAAAGTGTTTATTCGCTAGCACCACGTGTATATAATATCTGAGGTATGATCGACTTTGGAAAGACTTATAAAAACTGTGGACTCTAACTTACTCGTGTGAGTAATATCTATATTTGTAGTACTTCTCTTAGTCAACTAGATAGGTAATCAATCACGTGTGAAACATGTTTGTAAACATACTAGGCTGTATCTGTATGGAGTATATAATTTTATCTTGGAAATCTTCATTCCTTTAAAATTAAGAGCGATTATTGATCGCTCATCCCTGTAGTAATAAGAATACCTATACCCCATTCACAATAAGATTAGACATTGAAATAAGTCTTTTTTACAGTCCGTTTAACCGATTTTGATTTCTATTGCGTTTGTAGCATGACACATGTCAGCTGCAATAAACAGTTGGTATTATAATCACGTTTTTGCTTTTAATGCCATCCTTATGCCTACGGAATATAAGTAATAATCGGTTGAACGGACTGTAAACAGTTTTGTTTAAATGTCTAATCTTATAATGAATGGAGTATAGGTGCCGCATGTAGCAATATGCGAAGTTTAGTGTTAGTTTGGTCCTCGTTGATAGAGAATTAAGAGCGATGACACTGAATTTAGCATACTGCAAACAGCCCAGAATTGTGTTCTAAATGGACTATCTTTTAAATGGTTTTATTTGACTGCTGTTACATAATCAATATACATAATATATTTCATTATTTTTAATTTATTTTTTTGTTTGTAAACGACGCTACCTAGATGTAGGTACGTTTGTGTTTTCCACAAGCCTTGCATAGTTGTCAAATTAGTGAAGTGAATGTTCTGCTCAATTAGTATGAAAAACCAATAGTTTTATATCACCCGTCAATAGTCCTTATACAATATTCCAATGGTGTGGTTATGAAGGTCGCTAGGGCCTTCAACGCGGCCACTTATTGACACCAGTGATTGAAAGTTTGTCGAGAAGAAGCAATCCCATCTTGAGGTTTTTGTTTGCCTGAAAACTATAAGGAAATTCATTTAACCGTTTCTTTTGGAAAGTATTAAGTTGTACGTACGTGATGGACATTTGCAGCATCCTTTTTAGTGTTCTAGGAACAGTAACATCAAGTAACTTTAAGCGAGAAGCAAGGCTTACGTGTGGTACTAGGAAAACAAGTAATGGAACGATTCGGAACGAATTGTAATGTTGTGAAATATACTTGAATAGCATTCGTATTCTTGGTAAATAAGTTTGGCAACAGTTGCTAAATTTTTTGTTAATAACCGACTTCAAAGAAAGAAGGTTCTGAATTCGTCTGACTGTATTTTCGCCAATTGTCAACCAATTTTCATGATTCTTTATTTGTTTGAAAGAGTTGTTTTTAACACTCGTATTCTAATTTATGTAATATATTTAGAGCTGCTGTGAAACTTTATTTTACTCGTTTTTATGAACACGAAGCTTTGAAAGTCAAAAGGTTGTATAGACAGACGTATCGAGGGAGACTGTATGTAAATAGTGATAGTTATGTAGGAGACCAGTTAGTGAATGTGCCGGATATTTATTTGATAAATATTTATTTGTGCATGTGATTTAGAAGTACGATGGCGGCAGAACTTAACCGTGCCACAGTACTTCTGTCTGCTTTGTTTTTAAAGCAGATATTGACCTATATTTATCATTCCACATATTATTTTCATGAATTATAGTTTGAAATTAAGCAATGAATTAAATTTACTAACAAATGTCACCGTCATTGTACCAATTTATTGATTTGTTTAAATACACAATCTGATTGTTCAATATTATAGCACACTCGAATGACCTCGACACATACTGTGTGATAGTTAAATAAATTTGAAGATGGAACCAACAATATATGCATTTTTTTTGGTTGAGTGAGCCTTACTTACACTCTGTACACTTACAAACTCGTCGCAAACCCCTCGCCCCAGCCGCCGCAACAGAAGCCGGGCACGTACTGCGCGGGCTGCAGGCTCGCCTGCGGTAACAAGCAGACGCGGGGCCCAGGCGCGTCCGTAATAGTGGTCAGAAAAGAACACGGGGCCCGCTAGTGTCAGTGCCTGCTAGACTACAGGAATAGTTCTGACACTTCCGCTCCGGGCGGAGCGGAAGTGTCAGAACTTACTAAGTTATTTGATGATTTCCCATCCGTAAAAAGTATGGCTAAAAGTAAGAAGGTTTTGTATGACAACTACTATATTTTTGCTATGTATTAGTTCTGCCAGCGGCTTCGCCCGCTTAAATGTCAGAGATTATCCTGAGGCAACATACCTACTCCCAAGAAAAATACATATCTATGTTTGAATTCAGGACATGATATACACATGTGGTAGCTGCTTACTATTAAGCCTTGAAAACTATAAATATATTTAATCTATGTAGTTTTTCTGCAGCAAGTTCTAGCTATTTGTGGTTAGGACTCCAGAGAAAGGAACATTCCCCTATACGAACCGTAGCGAGCAGTGCTGTATTCTGTATCAAATAGAAGCTGTTCTGAACTCCCGACCTATTATTCCTCTTTCCTCAGCACCCCTTGACTTTTGTTCTCACACTTTCTCATTTCTTGATTGGTCGGCCACTTATGCTATACCTCATCCACAAGTCTCACCTTCTGCTGTAGAAGGTGAAGTGGCGCTCTTCGAAGGCAGAGCTGAAGCTAGGCTCTCTTGTCCTCATAAAACATAGAACTTTTACTCCTGTACTCTGGTGTTTGGGAAGGGTCACAATTGTCGCAAAGGTTTACCCTGGCAGCTACGGCATAGAGTTGCGCAAACAAAGAAGGACATCATAAGGAAGGCTTTCAATAATATTTGCCCCATTCTAGATTTTTTATGTGTTTACTTCAACCCGGGCAGCGTGTTGTGAATAGCACCCAGCAAACACGCAGACGGCACGCGTAGGCAGCGTGCACCAAGCCTATAATTTAAGATACCTACAGTCCGCTTTTATTTACTTCCCAACGAGCAATTCGAACATTGGTCCTTCGAGTCGGATCCTTTATCCAAACGCGCAACGCCAGCTTCGAGTCCACATACCACATGTCAAAAACCTCGTGTGCTAATTCGAGATACATATTTGTTTTTTTTTCTTTGTCTCCGCTTTCACGAGGTTCCCATCATACGGGATGGTAACATCGATTACCACAGTGCGGCGCGCTATTCATAAACACCACTATCTATCTTCTATCACCACATCACCACTATGTCCGGCTAGTGGCAACAATAGTCCTATCACCCGAGCCTATCACTCTTTTTCTTTCTTTTATCCTTTATTATTTACTTCGGCCAGTATCCCTACTAAGTTTCACGTACCTTGGCCCCAGAAATATAATCCTTCCATAAATCACTTTAACTCCCCCTAAATCATCTTCCACGCACTGCCAGGGTTGTGGAATTTGTTCGAAAGAGTCACCGCGGCCCTGAAACGCAAAGGGCACTATGGGGAACACGGGTGTGTTAGGGTAGTTGTAAAAAACTAATAATGAGAAATTTTATTGTTTACTTAGCTTATTTTTTGTGGCAAGTATCATGTTTATAAACCCATAGGATACTAATTTTCCGTACAAAAACACACTCTAAATTGTCTTTACGAAATACCTACTTTATCGTGAAAATCTAATAATGACAAACGTTATTACTTTCATTGGCCAGCATTTGAACCAAGTTCCAAATACATAGGCCGAAAGATTAAGATTCTTCCATACAAAATTCCACACCTCCTAATTCGTCTTTTGGGTGTAGGTAGTCGTGAAAAACTAAAATATAAGAATGCAATTTATATTTTTTACTTTGGCCAGTATTTGATCCAAGTTTGAAGGATATTGGCCCAAGGAATCCAATTCTTCATAAAAACCACCTCCATTTCGCCCAATTATGGAATGAATTTTCAAAAATCCTCCCTAATTGGATACCTACATTCTAATTTCTTTCTTTAAGAACAGGTGGTGTACTTGGTGTTCGCACCATGAGACCGATACCGAAAATCAATTCAATAAAATAGTATCTTCCATTAAATTGACACTCGCTGGCAATAAAATTCGCTACGAAAAACCAAAACACACTGACAAATATTCAAAAATAGAAGCCGTCCGAAAAATCAAATGTAGCTCCAGATTGCGATCACCTGCGGTCTCGATAAAATTGTTCGTGGTTATTTCATGTTCTGTGTGTGTGTCCCCGATGTGAAGCATGTTGTGGCTGGCCAACCCCATCAGTATCAACAACTACTATGAGTTCAAGCAGTTCCAGAGCATCCTGTTCGAGAAATAAGTGGCAAAGCTTCCTCCATCCTCCTGTTCTCATCTCGCCACTAGGTAATCATATCTCATGTACCTACTTATGATTTTTCGATTTTAGGATTCAACTAGCAATGCTGAGCAGATAGCTCAGGCGTTGAACGTAAATATTTGAACTACGAAGTCATCTTGAAAGAGGCTTGACAACGACAATCTTGCTCCCGATCTCTGTCTCTTAGGGTCGTGTCAGCTTGCCATCCCTTCGGACTGAAGCGAAAATTCCTTCGGACTGTGGAAACATGCACATGAATACATATTATTAAGTCGAAAACCGACGTGCGACTCGCATCAAGCCACGGAGGAATATCGGTCGGCCAAGTAAGGTTAAGGCCCGTAAGGTTTATATTACCTTAGCCGCTTGGCTGGTCTGTCTCGCAGCCCCCGGGCGTGCGTCAGGTTGATGCCGGTAGCTGCTAACGCTTGGCAGGCTGGTCTGTTCCAGAGCCCGCCGGCGCCCATGTGGACGCCACTGATGCCGCTGCTGGCGACGGCGGCGCTGGCGCTGGGGCTGGCGCCGTGCGTGCTGCAGCGCGCCTGCCCCGCGCGCCGCCCGCGCCCCCCCTCCACCGTGTGCATGCACCGCATCCCCTCGCTCCGCACTGACCGCCTCGACAACACGTCCATGTGAGTATCGGCCAGCACACGAACACTGGTGCAGGTGCTAGCGCTATCTTACTTAACGTACTTACTTACTCATGAGTTACACGATAACCTACCTAGGATCTTGATTATTCTGGTATACCCAAAGTTGTCGCAAAGGAGGTCAGGCATCTTTGAGTTTCTATGGATTTGGGGAATACTTTTACAATATGAAACAATGCCCTTGTAGCGACCCTAGCGATGCGATTGCTGAATTGCATTTTTAATATTGAACAATCCTATTTTACTTAAATAATATTTACGCGTTGCCGAAAATCCAAAAGAGCGCTTTTGGGCATCATAAACAACAGTTTTGACTGTCGACTTTTGATTGGAAATCCCATGAAGTGAAAACTCTTGAATTTAAACAGTTTTTACCGAAGGGATCAATTTAACAATTATAAGATACCTAAGTACTTATGAAAAAACAGCACGTTTCGCATTTGTACCTACCTGCTTTATATATATCCATTAAAATATTTCCTCTAACATAATTCGTTTCATTTTCAGAGTATGTTCATCAAAAACCAAAATGAAAAAGAGAATCGCCGTATAAAATCGCCCTAACTTCTTAATCATATCGCTATCTTACTACATTTATTACTTATACTATCTTAACGCAAGCCTATTCATCCTTTAAGGTGAGTTTCTCTACTTCACATATTTTATATAAGTTTAGGTACCTACTAGCTGACTCGGCTAACGTCGTTTTGCCACATAAAATAAAAATTTAGGGGTGGACCACCGACATTTAGGAGATGAAAAATAGATGTTGTGCTATTCGCCACCCTAGCCGATATGCACGCTAAGATTCATGAAAATCGGTCGAGCCGTTTCGGAGGAGTCCAACCCACAAACACCGTGACACGAGAATTTTATATATAAGATTATTTTTACAGCCCCATTACCCTGTAGGTAATTGTTCCAACCATTTTTACTTGTGTACACAAATAAGTAAACTTATTTGTTTTGTTATATTAATTCATACGTTAAGTTCTATTTAACAAGCGATCCGCCTCAAATTCGCGCTTGCTCAAATTATAAGTATAGGTACTGACACAAACATTCCTCGGTTATCACTGTCTATTGAATCAAAAAATTGTATCAAAATCCGATACTTTCTTTAGAAGAAGTTAGCGGAAAAATCGATATAGGCAGCGACTATTTTATAACTACGTGTAACGTTAATGGCAATACCTGAAATCGCGAAAAAAGTCAGCTGTTCCGTAGGTTACACACCACACCACCTACCTACTTATTTGAGTCTCATATAATTTATTATCAATGAAGCAAGCTCTCTGCTGCACTAATTAATCTTCATGATTAAAATCAATATGTGTAACAGTCGGACATTTTATCGAGTAAAATACTCAGTTGTCAAATAAACTTATAAGTATCCGATAAGGAGACCTGGTTACAGTTACCACTTTTGTGGAGAGAAATATGGCCCACTGGTGCCCTTAGGTACACCTGTATCATTGAGGACTTAATGACGGCATCATTAGGTCATCAATGGTGCAGGTACACCACACGCGGCGATATCTGTGCACCATCGACTCCAAAAGAAGAAGTAGAACGAATACAAACGCCCCACGACGATGAACATCAAGAAGCGGATGACTATATTCCAGGTTTTCTCTGACGCAAAGTATAGACACAAAAAAGTCTCACAACATCCAGCGAATGTTTGTTTAATACTGAAGCAGTTATTCGTGCCTTAAGAGACAATGGCGTGAAATATCTGGCGAGTGAGCGTCCGTGTTGTGAGACCGCGTCCGTCGCCTGTTTACCAAACAAACTGTCATATTGCTTCGATATTTTCATAATTATTGCGCCCCCTACTGCGGTATCCCACGAGATTTAATTCGACAATCACTACTTTATTTTTCAGCTAAACCGAGACCCTCATCAGAAAAAGTTTCTATCACTTAATAGAATATTAAGGTTGGCCATCAGTTGAATCAAGGCTACTTAAAATATAAATCCCTACCTAAGCCATAAACTCGACAAGGTAACTATAACTTCGTTCGTTATCGCCTGCGTTAAGTAGCTTCAAAAGTCTACCATTCAAGTATTCTAATGTAGAGTTAACACAACATCTACTCTTCTCTGTAACATTTACTGAACTGCTATCCGGAAATTCTTTAAAATCTCACTTGGAATGTTCGTATTCATGTAAAGCAATTTTTAAACATGGTCAAAATATGTCTCTGGAAACGGAAGTTTTCTTTAAACCTTTTGCCTGTATCTAACATTCAAAATGTTTCCTAAAAAACAACATGTTGCTGCATCATGTTCTGTTACTTGTTTCTCGCTGGACAGCAACCAATCAGATCGATTGTTCTTTTACTCAACTCGATAAATTAACTGCCCTAGGCTGGGCAGTTCGACATCCTCCTGCAAACTCCACATTTTCCAAAAACCTTTAAAATTGTTCCCACAGAAAGTAATCGCGTATCGCTATCGTTGCACCGCGTTCCGTGGTAGCGGGGCGGCGCGATGCCGTGCGAAATAAAGAGAGAGGGGGGGAGCGTGACGCACGAGTGGAAGTGGAAGCGTTGTTTGGGCTGCCGGTGGCTTATGTGCTGCTTCAAAATTAACTGCGCCTTCCGCAAGACCGTCTCATGAGTTACCCGCGCGCCCTGGCGCTGCTCGCGCTCGTCGCCATCACCAACCAGGTAGGCTCCTCGGCGAAGTGCTGTGGACGGCGCTCATGCGGGAATTGTTTGGTGTGCCCGTGTGTTTTTAATGTAGTGATTTGAGTTTTTGCAAGCTTCACTGTAATACTGTGACGATGGGAAAATAGCTGACTTATAAGAAACCTGAGTCTGCAGTTTTCTTCTTATTGAAGCACTGGGACAAATTTTGGGAAACCAAGTGGGGACGAAGGTTTTACTTTCAATATCGCATTTTATACGAAATCTTCAGACAATCTACTAGATAATAGAATATTTTGGAAAAATGCATTCAAAATTTAGAGCTTATTAAATGTTATTTTTTTTTGTTTCAGGCAACCACAGGATGCAAGAACTGCATAGTAAGTAGTTTGTCTATCTAGTCCAGCTCCCAGACACCACGCTGGTTGCATGTCGTCAGCATCATCTGCCTGGGCAGCATCAGTTTCCAGTCAAACCGGGTGCAGCGTGAACAAAGAAGATGTCATGGCTTCATCATTATTTCAACCGAAAGACGTTAACTGGTAGCCTTAGGTCTCCCTTAAGAGTGGCGCCAAAAAACGAGAAGCCTCCAAACTACATATTTTTTGAATACACAAATGCTCAGCATCAACTAGATCAAATAGTTGGTCAGTTCCTTTGTGAAGTAGATAAGAATTTGGAGTTGAGTCTTTGTGAAACTCTACTTTAAGGTTGGAAAGTAGGATTCGAAACCTTAACTTGAAATTGTGAATGCGTCGCGTGCGCAGGTCCTAGGTAAGGAGGAGAAGGCGATGTTCCGGCTGCACTCGGCGGCGTGCCTGGCGGCGTCGCACGCGGCGCCGCGCGCGGTGGACGCGCTGCTGGCGGGCGAGCTGCGCGACTCGCCGGCGCTGCGCCGCCACGTGTACTGCGTGCTGCTCAAGTGCAAGCTGGTCTCCAAGGACGGCAAGCTGCAGAAGGCGGCCGTGCTCGGCAAGATGGCGACCAGGCCGGACGCCAAGAACGCTACCAAGGTACGCTACTCCTGCTTCTGTTCTATAATTCCATTAACAGATATGGTAAAATATGATAGTTGTTAATCACTCAGGCCGAGACCGTTGATAGTATTTGGATGAAATTCTTGGAAGAAGCTACAATTTCAAAGATGTAAACCTTTGTAAGGCTTATGAGTCACTATATCTTACAGCTAAGAGTGACATGCCTATATAGACAACGCTAAATAACGCTTTTAGATGTCTAATATTTTGCGTATAGTTATAATCTCCTCAATTCATAATGGACGCTTAGAAACCATAAAGCTTATCAGCTCGGACTGGGGAAATAAATTTTGGACAGGGCAGGTGTAAAAGTTTATTCATTCAGGTCATGTGGCCTTCAATTTGGACAGTGATTTCTGGCTTGGGACACATTTTTTTTTTATTTTAAGTATATTACCGGACTAATAATAAAAGCCGGACTCGCGTGTAAAGGGTTCCGAACAAATCTAATCTTTGTAACTTGTTAATTTAAAACCATAGACTTCTTACAGGTTTTCCTGTAATCAATCTACATAAAGACCAATTTATTAGCTTTTTTTTTTCAGGTCTTATCTCGGTTTTGAGGGGATGATAATTTTTCATCAAAATTCTTCAATAACTTCAAAATAATTAATTTTCAACTATGAAAACAAATATTTGAACCTCTCACAATAAGACATTTCTTTTGCACACAATGCACTATGTAAACTACTTTTTAAAGATTTCCTAATATCTCCCAAAAGTGACACCCTTACCCTTGTTTGAGTCACAGATGTTCATGTGTGTACCAAATTTTAACAGAATCGGTGCTCTAGATTCGGAGAAAATTGGCTGTGACTGATGGATAGACACACAACCGAGTGATCCTATAAGGGTTCCGTTTGTTGCGGATGTTCGGACTCTAAAAATACATGTCCTACCTACCTGATTCTACTCGTGACACATTAGTTAACTTTTCCAACTATAGGGAATGTGCAGAAACTACTTATAGGTGGCAGCACAGACGCGTCAATGTCAAGTATATTGTACTTATAAGTTTCGAATTTGCAACGCTAGATGGCACAGTCTTCTTCGTGTACGTTCCCCTAAACGGAGGGTGCAGGAAGTATAGCAGCACAGGTCAAATATTTACAGCGTAAAAGTTTCAGATTTACAACACTAGATGGCATAGTCTACGCCGTGCACGTTCTCTACATTAGGTGTCCTTTATACGACCTATTCCTGACCCAGTCAGGTACAGGCCGTAAACTAGAATTGGTATTTATTTTAAATGTTTCTTTTGTATAAACAAAGTGGTAGATTGCATGCACTGATGTACATACATATGTATATCTAAACACTGAAAGCTGCTTAAAATTATTCTTGTCATCCCAGGCTTTGGAGAGCTGCGCAGAGCAGACTGGCGACACGCCTGAGGACCTGGCGTGGAACCTGTTCCGCTGCGGCTACGACAAGAAGGCGCTTTTGTTTGAGTACATGCCCACCAACACCAGCGAGTCGGAAAACAACTCCTGAAAGTTCCGCAAGCTCTCCTTAGATGTCACTGTTAACAATTCTACTCTTTAGTTCTATGTTTAGCTCAGAGATGGCGCTGTATCACTAGTTTTCAGTTTCCCAAAATTATTCTTGTACCATAAAACAAGGTTTAATTAAAATATTCTCGTGATTTCCTTTTGTAACCTTCCACATGTAATATATATTTACTAACCAACACTTGGGTTTTATTTATGACTAGCTGCTGCCCGCGACTTCTTCCCCGTGGAATCCTCGATTTTAAAACATTCTTTATCGCTGCTCCGCTCCTATTGGCTTAAGTGTGATGATATATAGCCTAAAGCCTTCCTCGATAAATGGTCTAATCAACCCAAAAAGAATTTTTCAATTCGACCCAGTAGTTCCTGAGATTAGCGCGTTCAAACAAACAAACAAACAAACAAACCAACAAACTCTTCAGCTTTATAATATTAGTATAGATGATGATGACGTTGTCGGCTCTAATACACTACAGTTCAAAAGTTTGGAAGCACACCATACAAAACAAAGGAATGCCGATCCCTGCGGTAAATAATAGCAATAAAATAAAGTTTTATGACTTAAACAAAACAAAAGGATTACTATAGTGCATATTCCCCGAGTTTTAACAAATTCCTGGATTTGACGAAACGTGTTTTATTATTGCTATATCCGTCGGGAATTTCTTTTATGCATTGATGCGGTTTTATTGAAAATATTTTGTAGTATATTTTATCTTTTTTGGACCAGTCTAAACAACAACAACACACACACACACACAACAATAACACTTGAGCATTAGTACGCGAAGGTTGTGATATTAACATCGTCTATATTCGAAAGATTTCAACTACTTCCTTGATCGTGTTTTTTAATTTGAAATAGCAAAACGCAGGCAAATCACGCTTAAACAGCGAAGCGCTGTTTGTACTCTATGTGAGGAAGGCTATAGTGAACGCCAAATCGCAAAAAGCCTCGAAATTCCCTCGTAAAGGTGTCCACTACACCCTCTCTAGACAAAAAGAAACTAGCAAAAATGAAGATAGAGGTCTGGTAGGCCCAAATCCACTACAAGTCAAGAGGATAACTTCATCAGAGTTCTTTCTAAACGGAATCGTCGCTTAATTGCACTATAAATTACCGCAGCTCTGAATGATATGCGAGAAACGCCCATTTCAATAACAACTGTTAAAAGACGTCTACTGTCTGCGGGGCTAAGAGGTTATGTTGCTGCATAAGAAAAACAGACCAGAATGGGCAAAGGAACATAAAAACTGGACAATAGACCAATAGGGAAAAGTTCTTTGGAGTGACGAATGGAAGTTTTAGATTTTCGGATCCAATAGACATATTTTTGTGCACCGGGTTAAAGGAGAGCTTCAGAAGCTTGTACAGAGCCTACTATCAAACATGGTGGTGATAATGTCATGGTTTGGAGGTGTTTCGGCAACAGTTAACCGGGAAGTCTTGTGAGGGTAACCGAAAAACTAAACAACTTAGTTCTGTATCAATAAAAAAAAAATTAAGATGGCTTACTTTTATTTTATTTGATTTTATCTTGTTGTTTCAGAAGTTTTGGACGGTAGTGTAATTAAAATAGTTTACCTTAGCAACACGTTAATAACGTTTTGACGGGCCAAGCTGGAATCGGTTTGTTTAAGTAATTATACTGTACTCATTTTTTATTGGCTTTAGTTATCAAATTCCGTTATGATTTTTGTCGTGTACACAAAACGACGTTTTATACAAATAAAAGAATGGAAGTGTCTCTTTGTATAATCAAAATAACAGCTTTTTACTAATTGCTTAGTTTAAGCTAACGTTAAACAATTGTTTTGGCTGTCTCTTTAATTCCGGCTAATCCGACTGGACAGAGCTCAACCAATTTTGACAGGACTTTCACCGGCAGATAGATGATGTCATTAGAACGATCCAATAATATTTATTTTATAAAAGGGATAAAAGGGTTCCTTACAAAAAAAATTAACACCCTTTTCTCGCGAGCGAAGTAGTTGAAGTTACTACTATAAAAACATCAGTCAAGAAAAAGTATGATTCATTCGGAGCAGGTCCCATCGCAAATACCTGTTTCATTCGGCTTTCATTGAACCAAAACGAGACGGAAATTGTTCACATTCCTGATTGATCCATTCTACCTCACCTGACTTCGCAGACCTCAAACTACTGAAATATTCTCGGAAGGTCAGCAGGATTTCGTCCATCAAACCGTATTAAGTCAAAAAGCTTACTTACTGTTCAGTTATAGTGTTTATTCTCGTGAGCTTTACGAGTGAAAATGCCATGTGTAATTTGGGAAGACGAGTTTTTGCTAAGATGAGCAAGATACTTATCTATTTTTTTATTAAAATAAACTATAGGTACCTACACGGTAAGAAGGCATAGGGACTTCCGCTCACATTGTGTTGATTTTAATTAATTTGAAGATTTTCGCAGAAAAAGACTGCAACGGAGTGACAATTAAGATGTATTTTTAAGATAATGGGCTTGAGGAGGATAACAATACAGTAGGGCCTCGTTTAACCGGAGAGGCAAAAACAAGACACTTTCTGGATTATTGAGGCGTCCGGATTATAGTATGCCATATTTAATGGTAATAAAAAATATGTTCAACCTTGGTTTCTTTAGTCAATTTTTAAATTAAAGACAAAAATGTACCTACATGTTCAAAATTAAAACCATGTAAGATAAACAATAAGTTAGAATGAAACATTACTTAAAACTTCTTGGAAAAGTCTGTAAATCTCTTTTGTTTATATTTAATTGTCGCTATTCATTTCAAAAGCCCGCACCTACACCCGCCTTCCCCGCGAACCCCATTGTCCGGCCGGATTACACCGATCACCGAACAAGCGGGAGTCCGAATTAACGAGGCCCTACTGTATTAACAATAATTATGATTATTTCCTCCACCTTACTTTAAATAGACAAAGTTGGTAATCCAATGATTCTCGTCTTCATTTAATTGAAAAAAGAAAAACAAAGAACGAGTGGATCAATCACCAGGTACATTACTTTGTAAACCTTCTGAAGCTTCACCGTTCATGTAGGAGGTAGTAAACGTTCGCGCATTGATCGGTGGGTGATGGTCATTGCGCGCGCGCAGGTGAAGTCATCGATACGATAATATAATGTAGTTACAACAACGTAAACTTGTGTGACATGTCACTTTATTTAATTTTACGTGCTGTTTGTGTTTTTCCAGTGTTCACGGTCGCTTGTCTCTCAATTTCCCATGACCTTATATGGGAATAAATGATCTCGATGGCAATAGGTATACTTATGCGATTACCTTTCCTTCTTATTTTCTTATGTACCTATACAATACGTACTGATATACCCATAGGTGTAGATAATATTTTGTCCTGCTTTGGTTAATTGAATATAACCTGATAACCATACTGACTAAATCCACAATGTCGATCAACTTTGCTCTTTGGAAAAAAATCATAGTAATCAAAAGAGATTACATACCATCACGCCTGCATTACCCGTCGCCGCGCGAGTCGGTCAGGCCTTATTCAGTCCCACTTAGGCTATAAGTGGTTTGACTTTGATGTAGATAGATGTATAGGTATCTAATGTGCCATCGAAAAATAACCTGACTGTCTACCAAGGTTCAAGTACCTATGTACTAATCCCTTAGTAATTTTGTATTTTCGCCTGCCACAGCGGCATCGTTTCGCCACAGTCGTGAGCGCATATCCTAATGAGCGCGGATCATTAGTTGATGCGCCGGATGACAGCATCCAAGGCGATCTTACATAATTCTGTGCATCTTAGTATTTTATGTAGGTATGTACTGAACGTTCTAGACGTCAGACGACCGCTAGTTATGCTAGGTCCGGATTCAGGTTTAGATTGTAATCTTTGCATGCTTGGTTGGCTTTAAAATCAACAAGGTAGGTACTCATCACAAGAGTATTACAGAGCTTGTCAAGTTAATTAAAAATGTGATGTTTAAATATTACTTACTATACTTGGGTAACTACTCAGGTAGTTATGTAATTAAATAATGTTTTGATGAGTTTCGACGGATGATATTACTATATTTTTGCCGTAACTGAGCCACAGATCTATGCAATTTAAGGTTAGCAAAAAATATGATTTCGCTAACTTACTTACTTGTTTCTTTGTTGGCCTGGTTTCAGTTTATTCTATATCTTACCAATTGTGAAACTAAGTACACAAGTTTACCACCTACCATGAGATCGACTGTCGCGGATAAACCTACCAACTTTACCTACCTACCTAGCAAAAAGTACCTACGTATTGGCATAATTATGTAAATTACGCGCGAGGGAGTCAATACGTGTTAGTTGCACCGAGCTAAGTGTAAATGATATTCGAAACAGCTTTATGATCTCATTGCGAGCGGTGGGCGGTGACCCACAAGCCACACAGCCTCACTGGCAGTATGAGTGCGTGCCTTTGCCTGCCTTGTGCTTTTCGTGGTGTCTCTGACGCGCGGGTATATTTCGCGCGCTTAAATTTGAATTTCGAGGAATTCGAAATAAGTGTTTTATCGGAAAACTGTTGAATTTGACAGTAATTTTGTTTTTTAATGTGGTGATATTTAATGTGTGCAATAGTGGATACTAAATTGCTGTAATAAGCGGTTGAGTGATTGTGTGAATTTATTTTCATGGGAATTACATGTGTTGTTTGTGTGTTGGATTCTAATGCGCGGACTACGGAGTGTTGAAGGAAGCTTTTTTAAACGTGAGTTTCACTGTTTTTCTGTCCTCCTCAGACTCTAGGCGGCCACGCCACGGTGCGAGTATTTTATCGTTTCTATGTTTTTGGTTGCTTTTTTGTTGTTGAACACACCGACTTCCGAAATTAAAGTTATTTTATACTTTTTGGTTTTTTGTTTAGAAGTCGGTTTTATTTTTTGTAAAAAGTTTTTTTGTTTTTCACTTTCTAGTGGTTCACTCCCAGCTAAACATACCCATCACAGCGTACGTGGTATAAATTGGTGTAAACAATAAACAAACATGCGATTTCAGCTATCCCGACACATTTGCTATCATTTATTGAAATTAACAAAAAACCGCTTGTTCGATTTCGATAAAATTTTCAGGAGACCATTTGGGAAGTATTACCCTTTCCAACAAAAAAATAATTTTTCAAATCGGTTGGCAAGCGACGGAGTTATGCGCGAACAAACATTAAAAAAAAAATATAAGTACAAACATCCGAATTGAGAACCTCCTCCTTTTTTAGAAGTCGATTAAAAAGCAACCCTGCGCGTTTGCGGTGCAAAGAACAAAAAGTAAGAGAAGATAGTAAAACAGACTACTCTATTTGGGAATACAAGACTTGCATTTTGCGAGGGTACGTGACACAGTACAGCTAAGGAGTGGAATCTCCTGCAATAGTTTCCTTCATTACAGTTGCAAGCTGGGCCTCTTTTTATTGTTTAGGAAATCGTCGGAATCCCTTCCGATGACTTCGATATTTACTGACTAAATCCCACCCGTATTCGTCCGAACGCCCTTTGCGTGGCAGAGCTGCGTTACTCCTTGGAACAATTCCGCAACCCTGGCAGACCCTGACCGTAGCAGAGCTCGTGAATAATGCCAACATCTCTTTGTGGTGCGAGAGCAACATAACGCGCTGTCGACCCGGGCTTGAATGGGATGGAGACCAGCGGGCGTCCCATGAGGTGTTAAAACGTGAGTCTTCCGAGCGAGAAAGGGGGATATACACCCTATATAGCTCTATCCCTTTTTCTCGCTCGGAAGACTCTCGTTTTAAGATTTTATGGTACGCCCGCAGTCTAAAGTACCTACTATTTGACATGGAGCCACTTCTATCCAACCTCCACAACCCAGTCCCTGGGTAATACCCAATACCACTTGGCAAAGCTATGATAAATGATAAATGATAAATGATAAATGATATTTATTTTGTAAGTAGGTTGTAAATAACACTTTTACACGTCAATATTTTTGGTCGTTTTAAACTAGATGAGGCCGGTGTTTCCTAGCTGACTACCCTGAGAAGAAACACCGAAACAAACTCAGAGGTCAAGGTCTCTTTTAAAGTCCATACAATTGTACTGGTCAAATCATATGAGAACCATGTAGGTTGGTGTCTGAAGTGGTCTTTTGAGGAAAGTACCACACAGATTTGAGTTGACCTGTCCAGACAGTGCAAGCATTTGTCAGTTACCGAGTAGCTCAAACTTAGAACTTTAAGGAGCTCGTCGATTTGACGATCAATACTAAAGTAAGGACATTTGGGTAGGCCACATAAAGAACTCAAACCGCCAGACCAACAAGAAATGAACCCCTAACATAGCGATCTACATGGTCCTCACATTCACAATACGTTATATGAGGACCATGTCAGTGTCTGAAGTGGTCTTTTGAGGAAAGAACCACGCAGATTTGAGTGGACCTGTCCATTCATTGCAAGCCTTGGTCAGTAGTCGAGTAGCTCAACTTAGAACCAATAAGGAGCTCAACGACTCGACGAACAATGCCAATGAAAGGACATTTGGGTAGGCCACAAAAAAACTCAAACAGCCAGACAACGCTAAAAAAAAAGGAAAAAAAAATAGTTGAAGAGGAAAAAGCAATAATAACCCATATAGTCCTCATATTCACAATAGTAAATAAATTAAAAAATATAATACTTTACAAAGTAAGCATTCATGTCAAAATAAGAAATTGTAATAAAATAAAAAGAATACTTTAAAAAGTAAACATTCATGTCAAAAGTAAACTAAACGAAAATTAAAACATGTCAAAGTGTAAAAATATAAAAGAAAAACACAGAAACAAAACAACAACATAAAACATTGGGCCATGTACACAACTGAAGCAGCTCAATCCCAAGCCTTCTTGTCCTCCAGATAGTCTTTAACTGTGTAAAAAGCTTTCTGGCATAGCTTACGTTTTATAAATACTTTGAATTTATTTATGCTTAGTTCTTGAATGCGGCCAGGAAGTTTATTATAAAAATGTATACATTGGCATCGAAAGGAACCACCTATTTTCTTGAGCCTGGTTTTAGGAACAACAAAATTGTGTTTGTTCCTAGTATTTATGCTATGGATATCACTGTATTTTTTAAACAGATTAATATTTTTATGTGCGTACAAGAGATTATCATAGATATACTGAGAGGGCACAGTCATTATATTAATCTCTTTAAATTTTTCTCTGAGTGAGTGTCTGGGATTTAATTTATAAATCGCACGAATAGCCCTTTTTTGTAAAACAAATATTGTCTGCATATCGGCGGCATTTCCCCACAACAGAATTCCATATGACATCACGCTATGAAAGTAACTAAAGTACACTAAACGGGCCGTTTCTAAATCAGTTAAGCCACGAATTTTCCTAACGGCAAATGCTGCAGAACTGAGTTTTTTTGACAGTTTATCTATATGGGGGCCCCACTGAAGCTTCGCATCCAAAGTGATGCCTAAGAACACTGTGGTATCTTCGGGTTTCAACTCTTCACCCTTTATTGTTAGAACAGTATTCACTTGTCTTACATGAGGTAAAGTAAACTTTATGCATTTCGTCTTCTTCTCGTTAAGTAGAAGATTATTAACATTAAACCAGTTAACTACAGTCGCAAGGGCACTATTTATATTGTCAGTAACCATCTGCTGACGTTTTAGTTTGAACAAAAGCGACGTGTCGTCTGCAAACAACACTATATCATATTTATCTTTTATGAGGTACGGCAAGTCATTAATATATATCAGAAACAGGAAGGGACCTAAAATTGAGCCTTGGGGGACCCCCATCCTGACTACCGATCCAGGAGACCTTTTACCATTGACATCAACTCTCTGAATCCTACCACTCAAGTATGAAGTAAGAAGATCCAGAGAGGCGTCCCGGATTCCGTAATAGTGCAATTTCCTGATTAACGTCTCATGGAGAACGCAATCGAACGCCTTGGACAAATCGCAAAAAATGCCCAAAGCATCGCATTTGTCCTCCCATGCATTGTAAATGTGTCCTAGAAGTTCAACACCGGCATCGGTTGTTGAACGACCCCTCGTAAAACCAAACTGTTTGTTATGTAAAAATTTATGTTTATCAAAATAACTTTGCATTTGATTTAAAATAAGTTTCTCAAAAATTTTACTAAAAGTAGGTAGCACTGATATTGGTCTATAATTGGAAGGGTCTGATGTACTCCCCGATTTAAATAACGGAATTATTTTACTATATTTCATTAGATCAGGAAACTCACCACGGTCTATACAATTATTAAAAATAACAGCTAAAGTAGAGGCTACAATGTGTATAATGGACTTAGCAAGGTCGACAGAATTACCCCATAGATCGGCAGTCTTTTTAACATTCAATGAGTTAAACGTTTTTACGATATCATTAGAAGTGACATGTTGGAATTTGAATTCGGCATCACAAACTGGAACGTTTTCTTTAAGTAATGCTTCTGCAGCCCTAGGTGATGAATCTAGAAACTTAGTTGTCGATACGGGAATCTCTGCAAAGAAATCTTCAAAAGCCGCGGCGACTTGCGAATCTAATTTAATTATATTGTCATTAATAGCAAGGCTATAATCACTACTTCGATTGCAAGACCTTCCCGTTTCGCTATTAATAATATCCCAAGTCATTTTTATCACATTACTACTATTTTTAATTTTTGCACTCAAGTACCTAGACTTGGCTATATAACAAACCTTTTTAAATAGTTTAGTATAATTCTTAACATATAAATTAAACTCTACAGTATTAATATAAGTTCTTTCTTCGTACAGCTCATAAAGCCGTTCTCTACTTTTATAAATACCAATGGTGGCCCAGTCACTGAAGGAAGTGTTACTGTTAACCGAAATGGTTTTGGGAACAAATGTTGTATCAAACTCTGCACAATACATTTTGAAAAAATCATTGTAACATTGATTAGGGTCACCATTAGTTGACAGAGTTGGCATTTTATTTAAAAGTTTAGTTTTAAATATTTCTAAGCGAAATTTTGATTTTGGGTTAACAGTGATATCCTTTTTTGTTTTGGTTTTATTTATATTTGGTATAGATATAAATTGTCCACAGTGATCTGAATCTATTAAATTAATCATCTTTGTATGGGTAGGTACAACATCTGTATAGATATTATCTAGGCAAGTGGCACTAGTGGGAGTTATTCTAGTAGGCTCCATGAATAGGTTTGCAAGATTGTATGACTGAAACAGACTTGTAATTTTCGTACTTAAACTAGAATTTTCTAACAAATTAACATTAAAGTCACCACAGACAATGATAGACTTGCTTGAATTACAAATTTTGTGCAAAACTTCATCCATTACTGTTTCAAAACTATCATACAATCCTGAAGGTGGTCTGTACACACTTAATATAATATACTGCTCCAATTCAATACAGGCTATTTCAATAATCCGCTCAACAGAGAGGCTCACTATATCCTTACGGTCTTTAAACTTAAGATGATTATTTATTAAAATTAATGAGCCACCATGTATAGCATTTTCTCTGCTGAACGAGCTACCAACCTGGTGATTGCTATAATTTAACTGAAACTGATGGCTTTTAAGCCAATGTTCCGTTAAACAGAGAATATCAATATTGTTAAAATTAAGGAATAATTCAACTTCTAAGTCTTTGTTCATAAATCCTTGAATATTTTGATGCACCAGGTTAATAGTATTTGTTGATTTTAAAAGGTTATTTGAATTACTACTATTTTGTGTATTGGTGCTAGAGATAATCTCTGTTGTCTTACTTTTTAATTTAAATTATAATTCATGTCAGTATTTGCTGCCAAGGTATTGGCAGAATTATTTAAAATGTCATGGCATTGCTCAATAGGAGCAAATTGTTTAGCCAAGTTCTTGGCTGTTATATTAAAAAAATATGATAGCGACATAGCTATCTGTCTTCGATAAAAGTTTGTCAGATAGTATCTGTTTAAAAGATACCTATCCTTTGTCAAATAAAAGTTATCACCAACATAATTGTTGATGTCAATTAAATGAAATAAGTGATTATGAAATGTCATATTGTGCAGATTCATATTAAAATTAAATCTAGTGAGATTTTCTTCCTGTGGCAAACTTTGGCTATATGGCAACGTGAACATCACAATTTTTCTTAATACGAGGTTACTTAGTGTTCTATAATATTGGAGCAATTCTCCTTTGTTCACATTGCCTCTATTACCAATAAAAATGACAAGTATGGTTTCTTGGTTAAATTTACATTTTATAATTTTTTTCATTATGTCAAATAAAGAACAGCCAGGCATACAATTGTTTATTATTGAATGTCCTGGGTATTCATTTGACAAAAGGTGGCCTAAATCCTTTCCTATTTCATCACTATAAATTACAACTTCTTTATTTAAAATATGTTGTGATAAATAATTACTCATTTCTACTGGCAAACTGGCACAAGACTGCAGTAAGGTTGTATCATGCAATGACAGTGAATGGTCTGGTGCTGAAGCAATAGATGGTAATTGACACCGCTCACAGTTGTTTTGTTGTGAGCTTACCAGCTCATTCATTGCCAACACATATTCTCTCATTTGATTTTCAGAGGCTGTATATTTGATGGTCATTGAACTTAATTTCTGCTGTAGGCGGTCAAGTTCACACTGCAAGTCTTCAGTGTCAATCTGGTAATTTTTAGTGCTTTTTTCCAGGTTTGATGAGCATATATCTAATTGTTTTAATAAATTTAGCCTTTCCCTATTAAGTTTTACATTTTTTATGAAGAATTTTTGTTTTTTAACCATTTTCCTTGTCTTTAGTATATATTTATTGATTTTTATGTACTTTTTAAGTTTATTTTTGCTAGTGACTAATCTCATGGCTTTAATTGGTTTAGATTCATTGTCACTAGTCAAATCTATAATATTGGAAGGGCCAAATTGAGAAACCATTGATGGGGCAATAGGCACCAACTCGCTGAAGAGACTTTGATTTAGCGAGGCAGTGATGTTATGATTTACCGTCTCTAGTTGTGAAATCTGACTTTGAGCCTCTTGCAGCTGTTGTTGCAATAAATATTTGTGGTCCAGAGCTTGTTCATACTCTGAGCTACACTGGCTAAATCCGTCCACAACAAGCTGGAGCCTATCCCGGTCTTCTATGGCATCAGTGTATTGACTGTATAACTGAGCCATTTCATTTTTTAACTTCCTATTCTTTTCATGGGCTTCAAAGAGAACCTTCTCATTGTCATCCATTTCCTTAATTAGTCTGTCACAGTACTCCTTGGACACCTTTAGTTCGCTCAAAGCCAGATTGAGTTTAGACTCTTCTTGGCGAGCATAGGCGCTGCGAGTCATAGGCATGATTAAAAAGGAAAAGAAAATAAATTGGAAAAGACTAGGTAGTTATGGAAAAAGTTTAAAAGATAATTAGTCGAGGGAAATTAAAAGATACAAAGTTCTGTTACCAAACTAATTAAGGTTATGTTTACGATTAGAGGTCAATGGCATCAATAAGTAGCCGTATTAAAAATGTACAATGTAAAAAAACATTAAGTTAATATGCCGTAATCTATATAAAAGCTATGAAAATAAAGTATTTTACCTGAATCAAGATGACAATGCAAAAATTCACTTGAGCCGGTAACCTCTCATCTGTCAAAGATTCACACTAATATTTTAACACTTTTTTGCCCAAAATTATACAAATCTAACACAAAAAGCACATTAACATTCTATTTACTAGAAGAGTAATTGGAAATAGGCCATAAAAATAAAGAAATTAAATATTTAAAATAAAATTACAAAGGACTACAATTAAACAGCTGTTAGCTGTAGTGTTGCCACAGGAAAAAAAAAAGCTGATGTGAGACATTTGGTCTTCTGTCTTCACGGCGAGATCAGGATGTATTTGCTACCCTGCCATCCCCTTAAACCCTTAAATAAACGGGTAAATATATAACGCAGTACCCATCTATACTTAGATGTACCTATCTATAAAATTTCGCAGCATATGCTGAGATAGGGACCTTTTTTGGCCTTGCACAGTTTAAAATTAATATTAAGCATTTAATTGTTTATTTTTTGTTGTTGTCTGTTTTGCGCGAGTCCTAAATAAACATTTTTCTTTCTTTACCTATGTACATATATATCAGTATATGTATCAGTATCCCTGCAATGTTAGAAAGCTGTTATCCGCCCCTCCCAGCTCATTACCTAATCATCACAAACATTAACTTGTAAATATGAGTGTTTCTCTCACAATCCTGCATATCTCCTCCCACTCATCGACTAGTTAAGGGCCTGCGTATCTGCGTACAATTACACAGAACAAGGCAATATCGCAGTCCTTGAGTGCAATAATCGTACAGACTCGAAGGATTTGCATAACTTGACGAAGTTAGTTCGGAATACTTGAAGGTAACAAGCATTAAGTAGTACGATGGCCGGGGAGAACTGAGCAGCTTGCAGGTATTCTTGATTTCATATCTAGATTAATGGTTGTATTAACGGCCGAACCCAATAACCGATCTATCGCATACTGTAGATAGAAAAACAAATGAAACAACAGAAAAATGTAAGTAGGTAAAGGCAGAGGAGGAAGCGAGGCTTGATTTATTCTGTTTCATAACAGGTAGGTACCCTGTGTTAACTTGATTTTATTGCAAGATTATGAAAATACAATTGTTGTGGATAGACCTGTAAAAATGCGATATAACCAATTGTTAATAAATAATCTAGCCCTTTGCTCGCGTTAAAGCAGCCTATAAGTGTCTCTATGTGTGTCACAGTTGGCAAGGGTGCTCAATTAATACGATTTTTTTATATAAACAAATGCTATCCGCAGAATGCCACTAAAGTAATGTAATAGCCGTCAAACGTCGTCAGACCCATGTAGAGCGAAGCTTTGTTCCAAACTCGTAATAGTATGTAAATATTGACAGGTTGTTACGGCTTCTTTGGAAAAAATGTGATCAAAATATGCCTTTTATCGAGTTTTGCACGCGGCTCCGCCTGCGTGGGAGACAGTGCTAACCATAGCAAATTGGACCAATAACATCATCGGTATTCTTTTGATTGATAGCCGCCATACTTGTGAAAGTGAAACAAACGTGCAAACGCGCGTGCGTGTGTATAAAACACTAGCAACGCCCCGCAGTTTCACCTGCGTAGTTTCCGTTCCCGTGGGAATATGGGGATATAATATAGCCTATGTTCACCGGAGATAGTGTAGCTTCCCTACAGTGAAAGAATTTCACAAATCGGTTTAGTAGTTTCGGAGCCAAACAACAAACAATTCAATGCAAACAAACAAAGAAACAATCAAATCTTTCCTCTTTTTAATACTAGTGTAGATAACTTAGTTCACGTCTAAAATCTCCACAGAAATCTTAATAATAAGGTAAGATTTCTGTGGAAATCTTTGAAGGGTTAGGTACAGGTGTGCCTACATAGCACATCCAGTAATATTTAGGTCTCATGTCACATAATGTGGACTATTGTCATGAACCGGGCACAAACGTATACAATATACTTTGGATTGTTACTAAGAATTTCCGCATGGAAAAACCTTATTCAACATTGTTGTTGAGAGGTAATCGAACTTTATCATAGAACTTTATCGATTCCGGGATCTCATGCTCAGCAGTAGCAATTGCAACCACTAGACCACCGGAGGACTCAAAATACTCGTATAATCAGATACTTTGTCTAGTTTTCAGGTACCTGCTTAATTTCATAAATCATTTCACTGTGGCTGGGCAGTTCAAATCGGCGCTACTTAAATGTTGCCTTAGCTTTAAATAACAGTATGGCCATTAAATCGGCATTAAAAATTAGAGCAGTGTGTTCATAATTCATTTAAAAAAGAACTTACAAAATTACAACCGATTTCCAAATAAAGACACTGCAAGGAGTGTTTTTGGTCGATTTTGACACGGACTTTTGAAATTGGGTATTTTACTACTTACTTATAAAAATCATACTTAATTCTATTTTGTCCGTCCGGGCGTCCGTTGGATTTTCAAAAAATATTAAATATTACGTATTCTTTGTCATTTAAAAATCATAAAAAATAAAGATAATAAAGGGGGGGGGGGACGTCGCGGATAAAAATTGTAGCACTTAGTAACGTCAACGTTAGTTTTCAACGCATTGTATCGTCTTTAGTTGTAATAATTTTTGGAGATCACCCGCGTAGTTCCCGTTCCCGTGGGAATATGGGTATACAATATAGCCTATGTTCACCGAAGATAGTGTAGCTTCCCAACAGTGAAAAAATTTTTCAATACGGTCAAGTATTTCCAGCATATTCAATGCAAATAAACAAACAAAAAAGCAATCTAATCTTTCCTCTTTATAATATTAGTGTACACAATAAACAGAAATGCAATTTCAGCGATCGGAAGATTTTCTATCAGTTTTTACAGAGTCCCGTTGCCTATCTCCGAAGTTCTTCACGCAAATGAAATGGGACCACTTCGGTAAAATACCTACTATTCTAAACCAAAAAAGAATCATCCAAATCGGTTGAAAAGGGAATAGGGGGGGCGAAGCAAACGTTAGGGGCCATCCATAAATTACGTCACACATTAAAGGGGAGGGAACATATGTGACGTCACATTAGAGAGGGGGAGGTCTCACAAATGTGACCAGTTGTGACGGGGGGGGGGAGGGGCGTTGTCAAAAATCATGAAAATCGTGTGGCGTATTTTATGAATGGCCCCTTATCTACGACTTGGATTTAGTTGTCAGCCAAGATACAAACATATTTTGTGCAATCACCCGGTGGGCAATATCACTTACTTACAGTTGCGACAACTTCGTTAGCTTTGCGTTTAATATTCATTGGAAAACATGCATAGGAATGAACCTGTTACACTGTTACTTGGCATGTCTGAAGTTAACAATAACATATCTGTCTACTAAAATAGTCCATGCCGGTTCTCGTTCTTTATGGCTCCAATCTCGTTGGAGTCAATATCTCGACTGGAAACACCTGCTATGAATTTTTGTACACAATAGTACTACATCCGAGAGACGCTGTGTAAAGCCCAGTGCCTGGACTTTAGAGACGTTAGCGCGGAATTCAGTTAGCAGTCTCCTGCAGCACCACACCTTCAGAGCGTCAAGTTTCTTCTTCTCAATTTCCCAAAGTCCATGTCTCCGAAGTCCCTGTTATCCGACATGTATATCCATAATACCTATGCTAAGTTATTGGACCAAGGTTGGTCTGTGGTTGGGTGACCATCTCAACATATCGAGTTTCCTCTGTACCTCGGAAAGAACTTGAAGCCGTTGGTCCCAGCTGTCATTTGTAGATCTTTGACAGTCATTGCGGATTGTTAGAAGCCAGTAAATCTGACTCCAGTCATGCCAAGAAGTACTGTGTTACCTTGTTAATGGGTTGTGGAGGTCTAATAGGCAGCCGCTCCACGTTAAATACTGGTATTCAGCTGAATCCGGTATGACTGGATGCCGACTCCAATATAGTTGGGTTATTATTTTTTGTAAGTACTTTAGCATGATGTTAAAGTTTATAGTAAAATGTAAGCTGTGTTTTGCGCTGATCAATTTACTTTTACTTTAGTTAAATTCCACATAAATAAAAACAAAAATAAAACTCTGTTGTGTTGTGTCTCTCATTTTTAATTTGTAGGATTACAAGCGACACTTTTTCAAAAAAATCAGGTCTTAAGGAATCAGGACTATGGCAGGAGGTGTACTCTATAATCCGACCAATTCTCTAGTCCCACAATGCCGCGCAGTTTGGCGGGTTCCAATGTATGAGGAAAATAAGAGTTTTATTTATTTTTTATTAAATCATTTCCCCACACTAGGATGTACTCCTGTATCGTGGGTGCGTTCACAAACATGAATACTCACATATACAAGACACCCAGACCCGGAACAATTATCTGTAGGCCATACAAACATTTGTTCCGTGCGGGGATCGAACCCGCGACACGTAGCGCAGCAGCCGAGCGCTCCTCCTAGATCCTCGTCTTCATAGTTTCGGTTCTTGCTTATTTTTATCAGCTCGTCCACCACAGTAGTCGCTACTACGCGTTTATATACAATGGTAGTCACAGATCAGGCGCCGAGTCCTTCATAAAGTTATAATAATTGAACAGACGGTGGTTAGAAAGTCCTATAATTATGCATATTTACTTAAATGTATGATCTTAATAGATCCACATTTATCTTTTACTAGATATCTTATTAAGTTATGGTAATGAAACCTACAGCCTGGTAAAACATAAATGGAAAGCTAGGAAAATCCTTATAACAATTAGCTGTAATCGATAGGCGTGGGTGAACCTGCGCAAGCGGCGGTCGCAATGTGACTGCGACATGAATGTAACTGTCAAAATACTTGTAAGTGTATGTACCCTGTATTAGTACACTGTACAAGGTAGGAAAATTGTACAGGGTATGTACCTAATATTTAATTGCATATGTGTGCCTACTAATGTATGTAATTAATTAGCTGTACATACCTGCATAAGCTAATTATAAAATGCATATTAAACGGTAACGCAAAGACGGAAGAATTTCGAAGGTATTTCATATGATTAATTATTAATTAAATTTCAGTTTCTGCTTCGCTGAACAAGAAAGTTTTTACAATGTTTATTGTACTATACAATAATGATAACACAGGTAGCCAAGTTACCACAAAAAATAGACCAGCTCAGGCAAATAATAAAATCCCATAGGAAAACGGATGGGATATCATCAAATGACTGCTCTGGGCGGAGCGGAGGGGAGTGTCAGACTTAATGACTAAGATCCATCTGACCGGAAATTGCCCGGGGCATCTGCTTTGTGACTGCTTCGCAGAAAGAGGTGACCGCTACCCATACCCCCTCGCTCCGGACCATGGATTGTACCCATCACCGCGAGAGATTTCACGTACCTACTTACTTAGTAAAAGTGAATGCGAAATGTACTTCGCCTACCTATGATTTCATTGCCCAACAATGCTCACATTATTGTGAGTAGTGGGCAGGTAGGTAAGCACTTACATATCCACGAAATATTAGCATAGATCTTGAGATGACGGGTACAAGAGTCTCGAGACCGTAACGGACAAGACATTACCCCGTCCGTCGCCTACTCGCAGTTAATGAATTACCTATCGATGTCACATTGTGACAGCTGTGACAAGTATATAGTGCGGACACCAGCTCATTACAGAAAATTAACACATTTTACTGCTCACATTATCAACTAATCAATCCGTCTTTGTTTTTGCTCAATATTATTTATATGTAAACCTCCCATATCTGTGCACAATGTGATTCATATCGCTGTGGGTGCTTCCCACGTGCGCTCACTATAATTATTACAATAAAACACGCGTTTCGGTCCGTAATGTTGGCAACACAGCGCATTATGGCTGTATATAGCGCGTTATTAGAAGCACGCCTCTGACTGACAAATTGTTTTTTTTTTAGCTAATGATATTGTAATTACAGGGCTGTGGATTGTTTAAGACTTGGTGATGGATTACCTATTGTGACCATTGTTTATGTTTTTGTAGGAAGTACCTACGTACTCTATTCGATGTTGTTGTGTTTGAAATCTTAAGGGTTTTACGGATAAATAGAGTTCTGTTTCAACCAACAATGTCATAGTCCGGTTGAGCAGTACACAGCCTTAGTGTGCTGAAATGCGAGTGGTCCCGTCCATAAAAAAAAACACCAATGACTGATTTCACGGTATACATTCGGTATTCCCAGACAAAAAGTCTCCATGATCTGCGTCAGATGCGGTTTCATATAATTCTAACTAGTGGCTAGGGTGGGTTTCCCGAATGAACTAGGTAAATGATGTCCCACTA
The DNA here is from genome assembly GCA_905332915.2 of Hecatera dysodea. Lineage (NCBI taxonomy): Eukaryota > Metazoa > Arthropoda > Insecta > Lepidoptera > Noctuidae > Hecatera > Hecatera dysodea. The sequence continues at coordinate 17,968,496 of HG995309.1, read as the reverse complement.
CATAACAATGAAACTAGGTAGACATTTAATAGGTAAACCGATGTAAAATACCACATTTAACAACGTACTTATGTAGTTGGTACCAAACACGGGTTTATCTCTAGCTCTCGACATTAGCATGGAAATGATTTCCTTTACTTAGTGGTAGCAGTTGAGCGCATAATTGGAGGCATAACGTTATGCGCCCGATGGCGGCCCACGCGCAGCTCTACTGGCCTATTAGACTACAAGAAACAGACGTAATATCTTGCAGGTTTATCAAACTCTTTAAATAATTAGATTAGGTCGTTTTTAAGTACCTTATTGTACTTGAAGTAAAAGGGATGGATGGAAAAAGATAAGTAAGTCTAACTTGGCCTAGACTCTACGGTGATCTGGATTATGATTTTGTTGCTGGCTCATCATCTGCCAACCTTTTCCCAACTATATTGGGGTCGACTTTCAGTCATACCAGATTCAGCTGAATACCAGTATTTAAAGTGGAGCGGCTGCCTACCAGACCTCCACAGCCCGATAACTGGAGAACACGCTTTTCATTTTGTTGCAGGCTACCGAGGTGTAATGTGATCAATCGTTTGATCATTCCCAGCAATGTAATTTAACTTGCATGCGAGTTGCTTACAAGTGAAAAGGTGGCCTTGGTCGGTATACTCTTGACAGAGCAGTCGTGGTTGTTGTGATGTGATCCGTTGTTCTTTGACTGCAAATGAGAACTAGAAATTGAATTGCTTTATTAGATTCGATAAACTTTTCGTGTGACCGTGTTGGTTACAGTTGTGATTTTATCAATCTGTCTGATTGAAGATTTGTCGCGGGATTTCATGTCCTGAACTTTTTACTTCATTTTATAAAGGTTAAATGTACTTTCGCTTGGGCACGTTTAGCCAAATTTTACTGCATAATTATATATTTTTACTATGTGTTTGTTGCTGTTGTGTTGTGTCTGTGTCGAATAATTTTTTCGATTATTTTCTATACTTACGTACGTAGTACATACATGGTAATGGGTAGTGTGTAGTACTTACGTCTTATTTGTAAAACATAGGCTTCCACGTTTACGTCAGTCCGTTATATTGATTTAAACAGCGCAGTCCACTGCAGTTCCACCACAATATGCACTTGAACATGAACTGAAAAGTCTACAACACAGATCTCCATTTGGTAAAGTCTAGATACAAACAAACGCATCCGCCTCTAAAGTGCCATTTCAGTACGCAATGTTAATGTCGGTAATTCATTAAATCCATTTACATCGTCAATACATTTAAGAGATTACAATTAGAGATGTTTACAGTCGGATCGCCGTTTTCAGATAATAATAGAATCTGAATTGAGTCACTGTTGCCTGTTGTAATGCGAGAGCCATTTTGAGTTTGGGGCTCAAATAACGAGGCGCGAATAGATATTATGAAAGTGGATGATTACCCAATTAAATAATGAGTTAGATGAGTGAACACACTGCAGTAGAAACAATAAAATTCAGCTGTGGAAGTGTGGAAGATCAACCGCTCGGAATCTTATCATACTCGTAAATTATATACAAAAGGTGATAATACGCATAAAATCACGCCGATTCCCCGAAGAGTTAAACAAAAGTGTACAATCATATTTCACCAGATAATTTGTACAAGCAGGAATCGCAACCAGGATCTTATCAACATAATGCTAAGTAAGTATGAACTCTCTCTTGCGACCGCACGAGAATGGAGACTCAAAGACAACGAATATTGATCAGGATTGCTATCTGCATTTGCAGTAGACAACAAAGTTTTAAAATTAACTAAAAAGCCTTCTTAATATACCAATTAGAATAATAATATGCAACTCCTTATAAAGGTTAGGTATTAACTCCAAATATCTACATCGATTAGCCTCAGCAGTCAATTGTCGTGTTCAGGCCATCGCGCGGGTGTTGCACTAATGACAGCCGAACTTGGAGTGTCAATGTTGCCTTGATCTGGTCGCACAGTGATATCACTCGCAGGCAACACTCAGGTACAGATTGGGCTGATATCCTCATTAGCTGTGATGTGTGCTTTTGTTACTTTTTTTTTTGGAATCATGTTTTTTGGATGGGAAATCATCAAATGACTTCTCACGCTCTGGGCGGAGCGGAAGTGAGTATCAGACTTTTACTGACTAAAACCCAACCGGGTTCCTCCTAGTGCCCTTTGCGTTCCAGGGCCGTGGTGACTCTTTCGAACAAATTCCACAACCCTAGCAGGCACTGACCCTATGGGGCCCTGTCTTTGCTTTTGTTAACTTATTATCAATTTTCGTATGTCCTTCTAATGTGTCTTTTTCACTTGAGAGGTTAGACAATATTGAATAAGGATAATAATATACAGGGTTATTTGTAAAACACCAACAACCTCTTAAGAGGTCATTGTACTCATTATTATAAACAACTTTTACTATGGGACCAAACCTGAAATCGTGAAAAAAATATCAGCTGTTCCATACAGCTGTATTTTTTTTGCGATTTCAGGTTCATAATGATGAGTACAATGACCTCTTAAGAGGTTGTTGGTGTTTTACAAATAACCCTGTATACAATCAATTAAAAACAAATCAAATACATATTATACCTATCTCGGAAAGTAAGGAAAAGTATCGTCGGATGACGGCTATAACGTAAACCTGAAATTGGCAAGTGCGAGAAGACAATGTAAATGTCTCAGTAATGAGATGACCTGACCAAAAATGGTGTTGGTAGGGTCAACGGAAACTATATTACCATAAGCACAATAAGTTCATAGGGTTGCTTTTGATTGAGCTGACAGTTGGACTGGATCCTTCAGCACACTAGGGTGCTGACACAAAATGTGGGCAAAATCAAGTAGGTCCTAACAATTGGAATTAGGGCAGAAGAAGGAAAGTAACGCGGATAAAGCCACATCAATTTAAGTGCTAACCCAGATCAGTAGCCTGCCTGTAACAAACACACCAACGCCATACACCATCGAAAACACCATAAAACCGGTAATTGAGTCCGAAGCGAAATTGTTTCATAAATATCCCATATTGGTGCACAATCGCGCCGCTTATTCGGAACAACGAAAGCGTCAAGATACGATATTGGGAAAATAACACAGCCCTATTCTGAGAGGTTGAACTGGTATAAGGAAATAACGACGAGGCCGCTGGGCCTTGTGGGGACACAACTAAAATGTATTCATATTTATTGGTTCCTGGTTTTGGTCGGAGCTGCGTACGCGCTGCCGGATCGCGCCAATATGGCGTTTGTCGATCTCTGATGGCGATGGCAAGTTATTAAAATAAATTACGGCGTATTAAGCAAAGTCAGAATGTCTTTATGATATCGCTGGAAAATTGTTTAAGTTTGTCTCGTTGCATTTTGACGGGCAACGTCATAATTGATATTTTATTTTATTTCATATATTTTGTTAATGTTATTGTTTTTCGTGCATGCATTGAGATTGTCTATATATATCTATGAGATATCTTCACTAATATCATCGGACTCTCAAAAATATCAAGAAAGTCTACAAGAATACAAAATGATTTTCCTCAAATATAAATGATTCCCGAAATGACGTGATCATTTCAAGTATTCGTTGACTTCATGAAATATAAAATGTGTGTAGTTTTGTTCGTTGGTGGTTTGCCAATTATTACGCGACTCGTGACAGCTCCCTTGAGCTATAGAGGAAACTAGTCAAAGGGACAGCCCCGAACGTTATTGAAAAGGCCAATGATTTCTTTTTGCGATTTTATGCGCCTATCAAAGTATTTACGTAGTCAGTGCATGTAATATTCTGTTACTAAAGATATTACCCAAATATTTCAGTCTGGTTTACTTTCCAACTAACTAAATAAGATTTTAATTACAATTTCCTCGAATTTTCAGCACTATTCCTTGAGTTGGCTGTGTACTCTTCTATAGACTTTATATCAATAACATAACATCACGCCTATTTTTACTGAGGGTCGGGCAGCAGAATTGTACAGTAGGTCGAGGTACACCTATTTCGCCAGTTACAGATGAACCTAGTCCAGACTCCTGGCTACCCTACTGAGAATTTCTAATGCACCTTTAGCATTTTGCATGCGAATCGCCCACAGGGCCCAAAGCAGTCATATCATTAACAAACAATGATATTTCCTCAACCAATTCTTTCGACAAGCCACAAGCTTAGCCCTCCCACAATAAAACAATATCGTACGACCTATAGCAGCCGCGCAGAGCCCACATCAGCCACGTATTGTTATTATAACTACTAATATGGCGTACGTTTTGGCGGTAGTGCGGCGTGGGCCACGGTTTTGGCCATCGCGTGCCATCTAATGATGGACGCTCAGCACGTAGGAAGCCATAAACTATAATGCTCTACGATCATCTGGTAATCTGATAGGAACCTCTTTTGGATAAATATATAAGCTCTAGAGTTAATTTTTGGATGTTTTACCTTGTCATGTCAGTTTATTGACGTTTTGATGAACGAGGGCCACCCACGGAGCCCTAATCCCTGCAGAAAATGTCTGCCCACGACACCGACTGTCTTTGTATGGTTGAATTAATTTATGTTCAACTAAACCTGTTATAGAGCTAAATGGGGAACCCATCACTGAGTCCAAGACCATTAACTTGGCTTTGTGAGGGGTTCCCGTTAGTCAAAATTGATATGCAAGTCTAAGGCTCTCAAATCAAAAGACACTCATTCATACTAGGCTGAGAACTTTTTGAATGACAAGATTTAACCAAAACGCCGGACCCTTCCTAGTGTTTTCGCTGGGAAGTAGTGGCGCAACAAATTTGCCAGAAGCTCCTCAGCAAGTTCTCTCTCTACATACACTTAGCAAGCACTACCATGTGTGGACACCCGCAAAAGCATCTAATTCAATGATTCCTTGTGTACCACGCTCAAATACCGAAACATCTCATTTGCCTGTTACTCTTCATCGGCAACGTACTAAAAAGTTCTTCTTAAGTGAAATTTTTCTCTATGGTTCTGTTTTCACCTCATCATTCAGATCGTGACGCTCTATGTCGAATTACCCGCATGATTGGAACACTTCCCGATAAGCCAGTGGGCGGACGGGCGGCTGAGCTGCGGCCGAGCTCGGAAACAATACTGTGCTAAGTTTTCCCGTGTGGGTAGTTCGCTATTTTTATTGCCAAAATTCACTGAATTCAAACGAATACAGAAACAACATAATGACCTGCGGCCTTATTGTGTAACGTGTTACGGCAAACGCACTGCGATTCCTTTGCCTACGATCGCTTTAAATGTGCGATTTCACGTTAGGCCGCTGTGTTCGTAAGGTCCTTTCTGTCGTCATGTCGAAGACTAGAGTGATTAGTTCAATAACAGAATATTACAATACGTTTGTTGAAATTTTTGTAGGTACATGTATGTCACTGGCTGGAAAAAAGATAAAACATAACAATAAGTCAAAAATAATTTTGGAAATTATTAAAAATAAAACATTTATTCTTGTTGTTATTAAAATTAATAATGCGATGATAGTTGTTGCGTTTAGTTCTATATGGAATACGGAGTTCTGGAGTGGATGAACTAGAATAATAGCTGAATAAAATTTAGTTTCTGTACGTTCCCTTCGAGATATACGACCGCAACCATTGCGACATGATAAAGACGTCAGACAGACATTTTGGGCGTGTGTATTTGTCTTAACGTTACGCGTTAGTGGAAACACCTCATCAGCTGTATGGCAGCTGTTCATCACGTCGCGAACTTTATTAACCCCCGACGTAAAAAGAGGGGTGTTATAAGTTTGACGTGTCTGTCTGTTTGTCTGAATGTCTGTCTGTCTGTGGCTCCGTAGTTCGCGAAAGGATGAAGCGATTTCAATTTAGTTTTTTATGTTTGAAAGGTGAGTTACGAGCGAGTGTTCTTAGACATAAAAATTTGAGCCGTTTAAAAGTTGTGGGGGGTGAAAGCACGCTGCTTAGTTAGGTAATACTCGTAGACTATTTGTATCTATGTAATTAAATTGTTAGGATTGGAGCGGTCCCCCAACGCGACGTATTTTTTTTTGGAATTATTAATACATACTTAAGTACTTTAAGATTGAATTTTTTTTAAATTATTTTTTACTTATTAAAGGGAATTTAGGCTTTTGTGTCGGGGGTTTTTTAAATTTTTAATTTAATTTTTTTTTAATAAAGAGCGATCCGAACGGGGCGACTCACTGTACGGTGCAGGTCCCACAACAATCCGTGACCCACTCATTGCGGTCACCGCGGGTGCGCCTGTGTTTACATGCTCTCGTTTTCTTCTCATTCTCTTTAGTTTCGCTGTATTGAAATAAATATAATATATAAAATTAACGGCCTTGTTACTCTACTTGCCTTTTTTTTTTTTTTTTTTGGATGGGAAATCATCAAATGACCCCTCCCGCCCTGGGTGGAGCGGTAGGGAGTGTCAGACTTTTACTGACTAAAACCCACCCGTGCTCCTCCATGTGCCCTTTGCGTTCCAGGGCCGCAGCAACTCTCTCGAACAAATTCCGCAACCCTAGCAGGCACCAACCCTATGGGGCCCCTTCCCTGGTGCTGACGGCTCCTTGCGGCGCGCGTGGAACACAACGCGTCGTCGACTCAACCTGGTATCGGACGGCGAGCCACCCACGCTCACCGTCCCCAGGCATCAGCCACTGCGCAATAGCACAGCGGCCGACTTGTCTCTGGAGGAGGCCGAAATGGGACCATTACTGGCACTCCATCTCAGCACCCTCCCGAGTGTTGGGAGTCGCAGCACCCGCAGCAGAAGCGGCAGAAGCGGCGACGGAAGCCGCGGCAGCGGCAGAGGCGGCGGCGGCGGCGGACCTCTTGCCCTTGGTCGGGGCGGATGGCGCGCAGGCCCTTCCCCCAGCCCAGTGCTCGGCCGGCTTGTCAACAGCCGCACATGCACTGCAGTGCGGCGTGGCCTCGCACGAGCCGGCCCGATGACCGGGCTGACCACAGCGGAAACAAAGTCCGCTGCGGTCCACCTCCGAGGGGCACATAGCTCCCGTGTGGTTGCCCACATGGCAGCGGTAGCACCTCAGAGGTCTGGGTTCCAGCAGTTTTACCCGCGCAGACACCCATCCCACCAAGAGCCTTCGGCCCTCCGACATAGTTCTGGCCGCCGTCACGGGGCAGCTCACCACAAGGGTTTGCATGCCCGTGTTGTCAGGCCGGAGGGCGCCCGCCTTGACGAGCTCGGCAGAGCACCCCCCAGTCCTGGCGACGGCGGCCACAACTTCCTCCTCCGTCACGGAGTCATCCAGGCCCACTATGCGCATGTCGATGCGCTTAGTCGGCCTGGACACCCGGACCTCGTCCGCGGGTAAGACCGCCCTTAGCCTTTCGGCCAGGGCGTCCGCGAACGGGCCACTCTCCGCTCCGGCGAGCTCGAGCTTCCGGGCACCGGTCAAGGTCCTCCTGACCCCGATGCCCCCGCTGATGCCCAGCTCTTGGAGGCTCACCGCCTCCTTCGCCCGCTTCAATACGGCGAGATAAGTCACGCCCCTCTGTTCCGCTTCCGGCTGCAGTGTGAGCACTACAGCCGCGGATTTCGGGGCGCGAAGCCTCGCCGCAATGGCGTTGGCCTTCCGCCGCTGCTTTCTCGCCTTCTTCCTGGCCGCCTCTTTGGCCCTCCGCTTCTGGCCAGCAACCTGCCACTCGGCCCCGGCCGCAGGAGGGTCCGCGGGTGGGGGTGGGGGTGGCTGCGGCACCACTGGCGCCGCAGCCTTAGCCGCTCCTCCCCGAGCCTTCCTCCCACCCCTCTTCGCCGGGGCCGACTTGGTCGTCGCCGGCGTCGCAGCCGCCGGCGCCACAGGCGCTGGCGCTGCTCCGCCCTTGGCCTTTGCCTTCGCCTTGCCGGACGTTCCCGGGCTGGCAGCCGCGGCGGCCGCGTACGAAGCCGCCTTCTGCTGCTGGCCCGGGGCCCTCTGAGTCGCCGCCGTTGGGGGCCGCCGGACCATGTCCTCCAGGGTGGAGAACTGCCTCCGGAAGGGAGCCAGCTCCTGCCGCACCAGGTTCCGCACCTGGCTCAGCACTAGGCTCCCCTCCAGCGCCGCCGGACTCAGCACCCCCTGCGGCTCCTCGGAGGCCGCTCTGGCCATCCCCGCCAGGTCCTTCCGGAGCGACTCATTCTCCCGAACGAGTCGCTCCGTAACGGCCGCGAGGCGGGCGACCTCCGCCCGAAGCTCTGTCGTCTCCCTTGAGGGAGACGCGCCAACGTTGGCCACCGCTGCCGCCAGGATGGAGGCTTTGGCCGCGCCGATGGCCTCCCGCTTCGAGGAATGTTTCCTCTTAAAGGCCACAGCGCGGATCGCGGCCTCCACGACCTCCGCGAACTGGGCCCTCTGCTCCTCAACCGTGGGACGCACCTCTCCCGGGGGCTCCGAGTCATCGGAGTCGAGAGTAGGCGGAAGAGTAGAGGGAGCCCTACGACCGCTCCCTCCAGGGCGACGCCCCTCCTCCACCAACCTCCCGGCCCGACTCTCCACCTCCCGGGTAGAGGGAGCCAGCCCCCTCCCCGCCTCACAGCCCCTGCCCCGCCTAGCGGTGGGGATCTTGCGGGCGGAGGCAAACTCGCCCTCGGAGGTCGACTCCCCGTCTTCCTCCCGTCGCGGCCGCTTGCGGAAGAACTTGACCGCAGCAGCCCCCCCTCTTCCGTCTCTAGAGCCCGCCGAGCTGACCGTTACTAGGTCTGGCGCGGAGCCGGAATCCGACTCCGCACCACCCCGGCGCTCAGGCGAACCCTCCACTACGGAATCGTACGCCATCAGCTCCTTAAAAGAAGCGGATCCGGATGACGACGATTCGGAGCCTCCTCGGCTCTTGTTGCCACTGGCAAGCGGAAGGTCTTCGTTGCCCACCCCATAGTACGAAGGGCAGCCCGCCGAAGCGGGGCGGGATTCCCCGACCGCTGAGCAGTCGGGACCCGCCTGGGGACTTATTTTACTCAGGCCTTTTTCCATATTGTTCCTTTTAGAGGTTATGGTCCCTTGCTCCTCCGCCCTTTCTCCCTCACAGGGCCTCTCTTCCCACCCGCTCACTGCCCTCCCAGCCACGTCTGATGAGCAGACGCGGACGTGAAGGCAGCGAGCGGGTGTGTCTCTCTTGGTCTGGTCCCTCACTTGCGACCTTCCGGCATGAGTGGCTCTACCGGGAAAGCTCGCAAGATCATTGGGACGCTCAAGCCCCACCACGACGACAACGTGGAGACACATTCGGTGGGGTACTCTACTTGCCTGCACTATGCAAAGATAAAAACTTTAGTTTTTTATTTATTTAGTTTGGATTAAATTATGTATGTATCTACGTACAAAGAAGCTTAAATTAATAAGATCCTTCAAGATACCATAATGTTCGTTCACAAAGCCGGAGGCTGTAATACAATACATTGATTCCATATGACGAAACATCTCGCAGAACCAATATATCATAATAAAAAGACAATAGACCCGAACCGGTCCCAATAATATCAATTAATATAATCGCTTATCATTATCTGTCAGCTCGCATTACCTATTTACATACAACGACTCTATGTACAGTCAGGGAAACGTATATTTAAGCAGATTAAAACGCTCCTTAATTCGTTAACGATGTAATAATTTCACAAGTTTAATGAAAAATACGGGTCCACCACACCAATCGATCGATCCTCGACCGATGCAATTGATCGATGATAAAATGGTACTAAATCTAAAGCTACCACAACGACTGACGCCGATCAATATCATCGATCTGGGATCAGTCGATTTGTGTGGTGGCACCCTAAAGAGTTGAGATGTTGAATATGACGTGGTCGACTTACGGCCGAACCCAATAACCAATCTATCACATACTGGAGATAGAAAAACAAATGAAACAACAGAAAAATTATATAGGTTTTCTGTTGTTTCATTTGTTTTTCTATCTCCAGTATGCGATAGATCGGTTATTGAGTTCGGCCGTTAGTTGGTTGTCAATTTGCTTAACAGTTAATTTCTCTGTCTGTACATGACAACTGTCAGGGGATTGTGGGTTCGTGGACCGATGGGCTAATGTCCCCGGCGTGGGCGAGGTGACACGCCGATCAATAACACGCGCGCTATAATTGGTAGCACTCAATGAAGTATTGTTGAGTCGTCGTGACAGACCTCATGTGGGACGGAATTGTTTTTTGGAGTAAAAAAATGAATAATTTTCTGTGGGGTTGTGGGTTGTTCGCTGGGGTAGCGACCTCTGAGCGACCGCAATATGAATAACGAACGATCTATGTAACCATTTTCAACAAATAAATTTAATTTTATTGATTTAATAAAATGTGGATTACGGAAAACAGGTCATATTCTTACTATTGTATTACATTATATTAGCTCCTTACATATGAAATTGGCGTTTTGTATGAGAGGAACATAAAGTAGTTTTTTTTTAATATAATTTTAATAAATAAAGTATGTACCATTGCTGTCTATACACTTTGCCATCTCATAGGTAGTTCATTGATCCCTTTACTAAAAAAACCATTCGGACGGGAATCAATAAAATCTTTGAAGGCGGTTTGGACTGCCCCATCGGAGTTGTTTTTTTTCCTTGCTAGAAGTTATCCAAATTTATAAAAAAAAAAATGGTAATCCGTTGGAACAAGGTTCGGAGAGTACGATGCATGTCTAAGACATTCCAATTGAAGCTCTTCTAATCTGGTAGCCGTCTGTTGTGCAGTGTGTGGTCTAGCGTTGTCCTGAAGCAGCAGTGGACTAGAGCGATTGGCCAGCCTCGGTTGTTTAGCAACTAGTTTTTCCATCATGGTTTGCAGTTGCTGACAATAGACATCTGCCGTTATCGTCAGGCCAGATTTAAAAAAGCTCTAGTAAATGACACCGGTACTGGTCCACCAAATGCTCACAAGTAACTTTTTTGAGATAATTTTCGCTTGGGCATGATTTAGCTGGGTCGCCAGGATTCAGCTATTGCGATGAGCGCTTCCGATTATGATACAGGATCGACTTTTCACCACAGGTAATGATTCTATTTAAAATCCCTTCATTATTGTGCCGGTTAAGTAATGTAACGCAGCAGTCGACGCGCGTTTGTCTTTTTGCTTCACTCAATTCGTGAGGTCCACCTTTCAAGCATTTTTACCTTCCCAATTTGCATCAAGTGGATTGAAACAGTTTTACCACTAACACCGCAGCCTGCAGCTAACTCGGACGTGGTTTGCGATGGATCCGCTTCTACAATAGCCTTCAATTGTTCATTATCAACTTTGGTGGCCGTCCACGGAGCTTGTTCTGCAGGTTGAAATTTCCAGAACGAAAACGTTGGAACCAAAAACGCACTGTTTTTTTTGCGACACCGTGGTCCATACACACCATTAATCCTTCGAGCCGTTTCTGCAGCACTGGTGCCACGCAGCCACGATGGAATTCGCACTCTAAATAACGCGATGTTTCAAGTTTTCCATTTTGTAAATTGAGCGACGCAAAGAAAAAATACAAAAGAGGAAAAAACAATTGAATTATGGTTTTCGAAACAAAAATACACGAGTAAATAGCTATGTAAACTTGAATTTGGAATTCCCAAACAAAGAGGAGTTATTTGAGATCAAAGTGGCCAGTGCGACAAAAGGCTAATTTCATATGTAAGGACCTAATAACACGGAAAATTATTTAGTTTTATCTTCTTCTATTGTGTCGTCCTTTCGGCGGTTGTTCTTGAGGTCGCGACCGGTTGTGGTCTTCGCGTAACGAACTTTGTGGAGGCAGATGTGATTTGTCACAGGAAAATTCGCCATAAGTAGATTTTTTAAATGTAAAAACAACAATATATTAAAAACTAGCTTATGCCCGCGACTTCGTTCGCGTGGAGTTCCATACAAAATGTTAACCCCTTTTCCACCCCCTTAGGGTACGAATTTTCAAAAATCCTTTCTTAGCGTATGCCTTTTTTTTTTTTTTTTTTTTTGGATGGGAAATCATCAAATGACCCCTCCCGCCCTGGGTGGAGCGGTAGGGAGTGTCAGACTTTTACTGACTAAAACCCACCCGTGATCCTTCTTGTGCCCTATGCGTTCCAGGGCCGCGGCAACTCTTTCGAACAAATTCCGCAACCCTAGCAGGCACCGACCCTATGGGGCCCCGTCCTTGGTGCTGACGGCTCCTTGAGGCGCGCGTGGAACACAACGCGTCGTCGACTCAACCTGGTATCGGACGGCGAGCCACCCACGCTCACCGTCCCCAGGCATCAGCCACTGCGCAATAGCACAGCGGCCGACTTGTCTCTGGAGGAGGCCACGAGTGGACCATTACTGGCACTCCATCTCGGCCCCCTCCCGTGAACCAGGAGTCGCAGCACCCACAGCAGTAGCGGCAGAAGCGGCGACGGAAGCCGCGGCGGCGGCAGAGGCGGCGGTGGCGGCGGACCTCTTGCCCTTGGTCGGGGCGGATGGCGCGCAGGCCCTTCCCCCAGCCCAGTGCTCGGCCGGCTTGCCAGCAGCCGCACATGCACTGCAGTGCGGCGTGGCCTCACACGAGCCGGCCCGATGACCGGGCTGACCACAGCGGAAACAAAGACCGCTGCGGTCCACCTCCGAGGGGCACATAGCTCCCGTGTGGTTGCCCACATGGCAGCGGTAGCACCTCAGAGGCCTGGGTTCCAGCAGTTTTACCCGCGCAGACACCCATCCCACCAAGAGCCTTCGGCCCTCCGACACAGTTCTGGCCGCCGTCACGGGGCAGCTCACCACAAGGGTTTGCATGCCCGTGTTGTCAGGCCGGAGGGTGCCCGCCTTGACGAGCTCGGCAGAGCACCCCCCAGTCCTGGCGACGGCGGCCACAACTTCCTCCTCCGTAACGGAGTCATCCAGGCCCACTATGCGCATGTCGATGCGCTTAGTCGGCCTGGACACCCGGACCTCGTCCGCGGGTAAGACCGCCCTCAGCCTTTCGGCCAGAGCGTCCGCGAACGGGCCACTCTCCGCTCCGGCGAGCTCGAGCTTGCGGGCACCGGTTAGGGTCCTCCTGACCCCGATGCCCCCGCTGATGCCCAGCTCTTGGAGGCTCACCGCCTCCTTCGCCCGCTTCAGTACGGCGAGATACGTCACGCCCCTCTGTTCCGCTTCCGGCTGCAGTGTTAACACCACAGCCGCGGACTTCGGGGCGCGAAGCCTCGCCGCAATAGCATTGGCCTTCCGCCGCTGCTACTTGGCCTTGCTCTTAGCCGCTTTCTTGGCCCGCCGCTTCTCTCCAGCAACCTGCCACTCGGCCTCGGCCGCAGGAGGGTCCGAGGGTGGGGGTGGGGGCGGTTGCGGCGCCACTGGCGCAGCAGCCTTAGCCGCTCCCCCTCCAGCCTTCCTCCTACCCCTCTTCGCCGGAGCCGACTTCGTCGTCGCCGGCGTCGCAGGTGCCGGCGCCACAGGCACTGGCGCGGCTCCTCCCTTGGCCTTCGCCGCCTGGCCAGACGTTGCCGGGCCGGCAGCCACCGCGGCTGCGTAAGAGGCCGCCTTCTGCCGGCCCGGGGCCTTCTGTGTCGCCGCTGTTGGGGGGCGCCGGACCATGTCCTCCAGGGTGGAGAACTGCCTCCGGAAGGGAGCCAGCTCCTGCCGCACCAGGTTTCGCACCTGGCTCAGCACTAGGCTCCCCTCCAGAGGCGCCGGACTCAGCCCCCCTTGCAGCTCCTCAGAGGCCGCTCTGGCCATCCCCGCCAGGTCCCTCCGGAGTGACTCATTCTCCCGAACGAGTCGCTCCGTAAGAACCGCGAGGCGGGCGACCTCCGCCCGCAACTCAGTCGCCTCTTTGGCCTCCTTTGCCCCGCCGACGTTGGTTGCCGCTGCCGCCAGGATGGAGGCTTTGGCCGCGCTGATGGCCTCCCGCTTCGAGGACTGCTTTCTCTTGAAGGCCACAGCGCGAATCGCGGCCTCCACCACCTCCTCAAATTTTCTGCCTCTCTCATCAGCGGGAGGTACCTCTACCGGGGGCTCTGAGTCGTCAGAGTCGAGAGGAGGCGGAAGAGTAGAGGGAGCCCCACGACCGCTCCCTCCAGGGCGACGCCCCTCCTCCACCAACCTCTCGGCCCGACGCTCCGCCTCCCGGGTAGAGGGAGCCAGCCCCCTCCCTGCCTCACTGCCCCTGCCCCGCCTAGCGGTGGGGATTTTGCGGGTGGAGGCGAACTCGCCCTCGGAGGACGACTCCTTGTCATCCTCCCGTCTGGGCCGCTTGCGGAAGAACCTCACGCTCTCCGCAGCAGCCCCCCCTCCCTCGTCTCCAGAGCCCGCCGAGCTGACCGTTACTAGGTCTGGCGCGGAGCCGGAATCCGACTCCGCACCACCCCGGCGCTCAGGCGAACCCTCCTCTTCGCAACCGTACGCCATCAGCTCCTTAAAGGAAGCGGACTCGGATGACGACGATTGGGAGCCTCCTCGGCTCGTGTTGCCACTGGCAAGCGGAAGGCGTTTGGTGCCCACCCCAGAGTACGGAGGGCAGCCCGCCGAAGCGGGGTGGGATTCCCCGACCGCTGAGCAGTCGGGACCCACCTGGGGACTCATTTTACATTCGCCTTTTTTCATATTTGTTCCTTTTAAGGGTGCGGTCCCTGTTCGCTCCGCCCCTTCTCAGGGCCCTCTCTCCTAACTCACCTCTCCACCTGCTCGCTGCTCCCACAGTCACGTCTGATAATCAGACGCGTACCAGAGAGCAGCGAGCAGGCGTGTGTCTCTCTTGGTCTGATCCCTCACTTGCGACCTTCCGGCATGAGTGGCTCTACCGGGAAAGCTCGCAAGATCATTGGGACGCTCAAGCTCCACCACGACGACAACGTGGAGACACATTCGGTGGGGTCTTAGCGTATGCCTACGTCATAATATCTACCTGCATGCCAAATTTCAGCCCGATCCGTTCAATGGTTTGGGCTGTGCGTTGATAGATAACTATGTCAGTCCCTTTTGAGTTATATTAGATAGGTTTAAACTGAAAAAACACTGAATACTTTTCGTTTCTTACAGTGATATGGCGCCGCGGAAACTAAAATAGAAATAGCATGAGAGAAAATAGTTTCGGATATGAGTTACGCACAAGTAAGCAGATGCCAAAATAACTACCTTGTGACTAAATATAATATTACGGCATTATCACAGTATTTTACTGCAGTGAATGCTACGAAATAATGTTTCGCTCGATTGTCGAGATATTAACATGAATGTTCGTGGTATCGAGTGAACTGGCGGCGATTACATCTCACCGGGTGTCTGCTTGATTAGACATTATGATATTACAAAAGCTATTTGTGCAGCGAAGTGGGCTCGGAGTGAAATCATAGCGGGGGTGTGGGCTGGCTTCGCGCCGCCAGCGAGCTGCGCGCGCGCAGTGAAAGGCCTACACTCGCGTATTACCTACGTATCTATTTACAATTTTTATAGCGCAATAACGATGTAAAGAGATTTATCACAACGATAACATTTCTCAAGAAATACGGTTTGTTTTCATCCAGAGTACGTTTTATAGTTTTTTTATGGTTTTCAGCAAGTCTGTAATGATTACGAGTGTAATGAAAATGTTTGTAATATAATGAATTTATTAGTGAGCCGTTCAATATTACAGTAGGTACTCTTCTCGACTCATGCAAACATAGCAGATTAATGGTCAGTTTATTAACGACTCAATGCCCAGCCGTGAGATAGATTAAACTGCCAGCTCCGACAGATCCTACGACACCACGACGATTAGTTCCCTCATAAAAGGCTGCAATTATTTATTATTCATGACATCTCATTAATATGTATGTGTCTAATTAAAATAATTGACACCTAAATGCGAGTGTAACTCCTACTGGCGGAATTGGGTCAGCTTGTGAGCAACCAGCAGTGGGCGGCGACCGGCTGCGACCAGCGCCGACCAGCGCCCGCAGCATGCATTTAAAATATACTATTATAATAGTGCATTTTGTTATAGATCCAAGTTTTAGACCTTCAAAGCATCTTTGCCTTCCTCCTTACTCTGCCCCTCGCTGTTGAACCCAAGTCAGGATATGTTTTACAGGGTTATTTGTAAAACACCAACAACCTCTTAAAAGGTCATTGTATATACTCATCATTATGAACAACTAAAAAAAAATCAGCTGATCCTTTCATTTATATTCGTATAACTCATCAAAATGTAGGGAACAGCTGATTTATTTTTCGTGATTTCAGGTTTGTTCCCACAGTAAAAGTTGTTCATAATGATGAGTACAATGATCTCTTAAGAGGTTGTTGGTGTTTTACAAATGACCCTGTATAGAGGTCCTCTATTTACTCTCGCTCCACGTTCTTTCGTTGATTTCAGACACCGCCTGACGGTCAATATTGCAAAAATAAAAAACAAATAGTTAAATCAAAATTAAAAACAAACTTGCCATGTCAAAACGTAAATTTAAAAAATCAAAACAAGATACATAATAACGTATTCATTGCAATCGGGGGTGAAGAACTATTAAATGGAATCATAATTTTGATTTAATTATTTGTTTTTTACTTATTTCATGAAATATAAATAAAATGAAATATGAATGTGGATGGATGGAAAGGTAGAGGTAGGCCAAAGAAACGATGGATGGATTGTGTGAAAGAGAAAAAGGAGAAAAGGGAGTTAGTGATAGCGTGACGGCAGACAGGACAGAATGGAAGAAAAAAACGTGTTGCGCCGACCCCAAGTGACATGGGATACGTAGTCTAATTTTCATGAAAATAAAATACATTCGTTTTTATTTATGAACCATGACTCGCCGCTATGTTGTATCCCCGTATTGCCACGGAAACGGGAACAATGTGGATGAAACCGCGGGGCGCTGCTAGTAAATTATATACTTCGGAAAAAGTCCTGTGACATTCGTATCAATTAATTATTGCATGTCAAAGGAAGATGTCTTTCTGCCTGAAATTATCTTGGTGATTTTAGGCTCATCATTTCTAATAGCGAATCAAAACCTAAATGTGATCTTAATTTTTTTTCAACGCAACACGAAGCAAGTGATGACAGCATTCGCTAGTCAAAAATTAAATTATTTTTCATGATTTATGGAATACTATATTTTGGATCGCAGTCAAAATAAAGTTCGTAAAGCCGAAATAATAAAAACACATTGGGGACGTGTAAATGAGCCAAACATCGGATTAGATTTTTCTCACATTAAAAAAATATTTATGTTGAATTTCTGCGGAATCTGCGGATTGGACAGCGAATAGCGAAGCGCTTGAAATGGTGCCAATCACCGCATTCATAATCACGCCACTTTCACAGATCCTCTGGTCTTTAAGGAGTACCTATATTATGTACAGGTACTACACTTAAAGATTAAATAATTAGACTAATAAATTATTTACAAACGATATAAACATAACATAATCGGCCTTTTAATGTTCCCACTGCTGGGACACAGGCCTCCTCTCTAGGAGAGGGAATGGGCTGTAATCCATCACGCGGGCCCAGTGCGGGTTGCTGAATGTCACATGTCTTTGAATTTTTGGTTCTAGGACATGCCGGTTTCCTCACGATGTTTTCCTTCATCGTTTTGAGAGCAGTGGTGATGAAATGAATTACACAAAGTAACGCGCCTGGATGGGTTCGAACCCGCGACCTACAAATTCGTAAGTCGGGGCCGTTATCACTCGGCCACCACTGCTCCTACGAACGATATAAATAATTGGGAATAAAAAAAAATCATCCATTTCACCGTCAATGAGAAAACTGCCCAGCACACTGGAGCAGCACACAGCATTGAATGGCAGTGCTTATTCGTTGGCCGCAGAAAAGTCTATAGCCTTCTGGTTACGTGAACAGAAAGATGTTTGCTGATGTCACGAAAGATTCGATAAGCGCTCGGACTTCGTGGGCCTAATGTTTCAACCCCAAACGACTCAAATATATAACTCCGTTATACTTATATTTGCTCCGTTTGAGATTTTCTGCATTTGCAGCAGCTGCTTCAGCTCAGCCTGCTGTACTAAGAAGATGCGAGGGCGCAAGGGTGTCGACACATGTTGCATGTCACACCGAAGGCTAACCACCGACCTTCCAAAGCATTATGGTCATCCCTTTTTCCTATCGTAACGTGCCAAGCCATTGGTTTCTAAAACAGCTGGCACTGGCGGTGACAAGAGCTCGATGGATGACGTCATGAATGCTGGCGTGCCGTGCTGAACGACCAGCGCTCCTACTGCAGGACAGGCCATGGTGTCTGAGGCGGTCAACTTGTCCACCGTATTGACACCGATGTGGAGCTCCCCTAGCAGCACCCAGACGCAGACTCGTAGCGATCTGGAAAGTACTATCATTCAGCAAAGTACCCATGTACCTTTAAGTTAAAAGAATCCTGATATACATAAGTACCTTCTATGTATATTTAATTTTGAATGAAAGACGCATGAAAAGATAAAAATGAGGAGTGATTAATGTGTACATTCCTTGACTGTACAAGGGCAGATAATTTATTGTTAAAGCAACACTAGACTGCGTGAGCGCAATTGCTAAATAATTGAATTCAAATTAATCACTTAATTTATATTGTTGTACGATTTATGATCCTAAGAATATGAAACTAGAAAGTCGTGTTAAATTGAACGCTAGCTAAAAGTGACAACGACAAATACTTCGGCACGCCAAATATATTTCTGTTAAAAATTCTACGTCTGACGCACTTCACACGTAATGAAGAAAAAGAAAAAATCTGAAATGTACAGACGTGTTTTTGTGTAGCGTCGCTAATTAACAATAGTTCTTGTAACTCTCCTTGTACGCGATTTCTTGAAACAGTAAGTTTGTTACCTCGTGGTATTCTTGTTGATAATTAAATGCGTTCCACAAACATTGCTCATTACGCAAAAACACCATACCTCTCCCTCTGAATCCAAATATTGAAGCGAGATGGAGAGAGCCTGATATATATAACGATTTAGAACAGTATTTCATTGTGGCAGAGAGCAAATAGTTTCATTATTCAGTAGTAAAATGATAATGAAGAATGTTACTAGGTAACCCAAATCGCTTGAAATTTTGTCTCAGTAAAGCCTGTATGTATACAAATACGCTAGTTTTTGTTGTAGTCAAAAATACCTAGTAGTTTAGATTTTATAGGCATTCAAAGTTTCGAAAAATATCGAGACCCGCTTACAGTCACGTGACGCCTATGACGTCATATTACAACGCGCCTCGCGGGCCGCGGCCCGCTTCGTATGCAGTGGCCAGCGGTTATATTAGGTGTAATAGCTTGCGCAGTATTTTGTTGTGTTTTCGTCCGCGTATTACGTTAATAGTCCAATAATAGTAAATATTATTCGATTAATAAATGGATGAAGGATTCGAAAAAGGGCAATCGGATAATCTACCTAAAATAGATGGATTAATGGTTGCGCATTATTTATCAACAAATAGTAATTCCGTTGCCGCCGAAATTCGAGAAATAAGAATGAATAAAAATTTATTATTGTTTTATTAAAATGAATAAAATGCAAAAATACCTACCTAAGTAAACTTTCCTTGCTACTACTTAAGCTTAATAGTTTATCTGTTCTAAATTGTTTTATCAAAACAAAATACCCAACTAATATCGTACTGGAAGGATGCAACTCAAATAGTAGAAGTACCTACCTACCATTAAATTTTACGTTAAGACAACAAATATTATGTATTATAGTTTTGTAGCTATAGGTAGGTACGTATGTACATATATATAGGAGGTACATACGTATGTATATAAAGGTAGGTTCCGCTCTTCTTAGTAAATTTATATGAATACATACATTGATTTATTGCAAACTAGCTTCCGCCAGCAGCTTCGCCCCCGTTTCCCTCGGGAACTGTACATTTTCCCAGGATTAAAAGTAGCCTATGTGTTATTCCAGAATTTGTCCAGATCCGTTCAGTAATTTTTGCGTGAAAGATCACAAACTTTCGCATTTATAATAGGTATTAGTAGGAAGTAGGATAGGTACTTATGATGTAGATGTAGTGGATTGAACGTTACAGATGTACTGAACCTTTTTTTTATTTGTATTTTTTTTACTAACAAAATACGTAAGGCCATTTATTTTTATTTGATACTTATTTCAGATCGGCAAGAGAGCTATGGCGATGATTCTATTGGTTATGTTGAAGTAAAAAGAGTAGGTGATGTATGTATGGTTAAATGTAGAATCACGCCAGAACACCGCGTACGTACCACACCTTATCATTGCAGTTTAGAATGCAATGAAAAGGATCAAGAAGTTTTAAATGTAACCTGCGAAGATTGTACTGCCAGCAGAGATGGCTGTAAACATACTATAGCATTTTTAATGTGACTACATCGTCGAAGCGAGGAGAAAAAACAACTTTTCCGGCGAATTGGTAGTTGTATTTTTACAGTTAGGCACAACACATGATTTGCTAGTATTTGGATTGGACATTTTAAAAAGTATTTAGGTATAATTTCGACGGTAAAGGCGTGCGACCGCGAGCGGACTGAGTGAGCCAAACTGAGCGTGTTGTGCGATGACGTCACACCGTCACCGGCAGCCCGCGTCGTGAAGTTGCAACTTGTTTTACTTCTAAATCGGAAACTAATTGACGTATCGAAGTCATTCTTTCACTATTATTTTTTATTTTTGACAGAGAATATGGAGTGCTAATAATCAAAATTAGTTAACATTCTTCATTCGGTTGTATTGATAAACAAACCACATCACTCTCACACTCGGATTGCGAAAAAAGTGAGTAATGTGTGCTCCGCGTGAGTTAGATCACAACATGTTACAGATTTATCGGAAACGAGGCTGACCAGCTGAAAATAACGGACGTGTGCTAATTACCCATTTTACATTTAAATTCGGTCCTTATTAGAGTAATGACCGACGTAAGCCAATCCGATTCCAGAACATCAAAATGCATCGCATATGACTGTCTGGAGCGGCATGATTCATAAGTGAATGTGGTCGGTCTGGTCCGGCGAGACATCCTGTAAGAGAACACCATGTATGGCAGGCTAGTCGCCGTCAGGTAATGCATCCCCGATCAGTGAGCGGTTATAACGCAACGGAAGCGGCTGAAATTAGCAGCGCGCGCATCGGGCGGACGAGGCCGCTGCCAGCCGGGCCGCGCCGAAACTAAATACCCAAAAGCGTTTGTGATCGCGCGAGCGGCTGCCAAATATGGCACGAATCTCGGGTTTCGCGAGACGCGTGCGCCGCGTCGCTGGCACACCACCAGCCACTGCAAAAACGCTCTCTGTTCCCGTCTAAAAACACGTAAAAAAACGATTTTATTTCTGTAGCGAGCGGCCTCTAAATTTAGGCCGTATGGAAACCGAAAGTAATACGAGCGATTTTGGTTGGGGCCGCGTTGTCTGTATTTAGATTAGAGCGGCGCGGGCGCAGCGCGACTCGCGACTCGGGAGTGGCGGCGCGCGACTCGCGACCCCGCGCACGCGCGGCTGCATTGTGCCGAGTGAGCCACTGTGATACTCGTACAATATGCGCGCGCGCTGACCGTTTATCAATGAAAAGTTTCGTGTTAATAGTGCATATTTAAAAGGATTTGGATGTCACAAATGTTGCCCGAGGGCGGAGGTAAATACTTTATTAATTTTACAATGAGTTTTCATTCAGTGTTCCTACGTGTGAATATTGTGATATAACTATTTATTATTCTCCTTATTTAATATGCATGCTAATCGTTGAAACCACAACACAAAACAAGTTGGAATTGAGCGTATATATAATACTTCATTTAATTATTTTGTTTTATTATTTTGAATTACTAAACACTGCTAAAATAGAGCAGTTAGCTAATAAACATATTAAATTAAACAAACAGTGTGTGATAAGGCGCACAAACGTTTGTTATCTAACGAAGCTGACTGCTCAGTTAAAGTAACCGCTGCCACTATCTGAGTAGGCGCGTGTAACTAGTCGTGCGAGTTATCAGCCGGCGGTTATCACTGCGATACGCTGTACCTATTGATTCGTTACAACTAGCCTTATCTCCCACTACTGGCGGTAAATACTCTGTTAGTTAAACTTTTACTAACTCAAATTATTCCATTCGACAATGAACCCTTTTAACGTAACTGGATCATTTACTTTAATTGAATATAATTATATTTTTTAATGCTAATGAGTACTGGTCACGCTGCTTAATCATTATGTTTTCCTGAAAAAGTAAACCGCAATTCAAAGGTTATCTCCGCAAAAGAATATATTGTTGAGGTTTTTAGAAGGAATCTACCTACAATGTTTTTAATTGATTCATAGAAACTACTAAGAACTTACACTACAGTAAAATATGACTAAGCATTCCATAGGAAAAAATTCAAACTGACATTTTACAGTCAAGGAAAGTAAAGGTTTAGCAAAATTTAATATCTCTACTTGAATAGTGCGTTTATTCAAATCACATACGGAAATCTAGTGTAATGTAATCTTTTGGCTGATTGAAGTCTAGATATGCGATTTGATCACTGTGCTAAAGAGGGACCAGTGAGAGACACATAGAAATTAAACATGATTGACTGCTCAGATTTTTACCCACGACGGAACGGAGACAGTGTATGCGTTTGGGGTGAGAATTTGTTTGTTTGTTTGTGCAAACCGATGTTCCCATTTATCTCCAGTACTATTAGTGCGATTTTCATGCGGTTTTCAGTGATGGGTTCGGATTTGATTGGTGCATGTTCTTAGATAAGGGTCACGGTGACAACTCAACAGGGGGCGTTGCAGTCAAGGATATTTGGGCAAACCAATGTTACCTACTATTTATGTTCAAAACTAATATTCCAATTTTGATGCCGTTTTCAGTGATGGGTTAAGGTTTGATTGGTGCATGTTCTTAGATATGTGTTACGGTGACAACTCACGAGGGGGCGCTGCAATAAACATATGTTTTTGCAAAAAAACAAAACTACTTCGATTTTGTTGATGTATGTAGTTTTCAGTGATGGGCAATGTTCATCATAAAACTCTCTAAAAAGTTTGAAATAAAAGACAAAATTGAACATTTTGAAAAAACCCGACGGTAAAAACTAATTAAAGAAAAAGAATAAAATAATTAACAAAAACCTTCGACTTACAGAATTAATTTAACCCAAGAATATCCGTCGGAGGCTGCCATCACTATCTGCAAAACTAGCTCATTTAATGGCGTGGGTATTTTCAAATTTTTCTAAAGAATTAGGGACTACATATCTACGAAGGCGAAGGTTATTCACATAGGTAATTAAGTGTTTGAGGTTCATAGAGTCGGGCATCGCTTAACAAACTCCTTATCAAAAGATTCAGACAAGTCAGAGGAGTGTGAATTTGATCAATGATGTGGGTGACATCAGTTCCGCTGAATGTCACTCTCCTTCGTCGGCATCCGGTTTGGCTGCTTCGTTACTTTATCTGTGTCATGTGTGCGCATCCAATCACGCTGTGTACGTTAGTGCTTACCGCAGAAAGCGCCGCGCGCCGGTGTGCGCTAGGCCTTATACGGAGAGTGTCAAATTGTGTACCGTTGTGTAAACAATGGGATCGAGGTGGCTTCTGTTATCACTTGCTGGTTTCGGAGAAGCCGAGGTAATTGGTGAATGGTGCCATTATTTGAATAGTTGCGACTTGCGAGTTTTTGGGTTTCAGGGTTTTTGTTCTGACTAATGCTAGGTGATGAAATGTTTATAGACTTGAACATTTCAGAAGTATTTTCGCGTCTACTGTCTAGTTGACTTGTTTGTATAACTGAAACTAATAAGGCAATGCCGATAGGGTATCTAATTAGGTAGGCGCTAACAATACCGTAGACACCAAGTGTAGAATAAGTAGCTTTAAAAAAACATAATTTTATATAAAGCCAATCGATATCCCAAAGCAAGTAAGCCTAATCTCATGCCAATCGACCAAAAGCCTAAAAGCTTAATCTGTTGAGATAACCAAAATGGAGCTGCCCATAAACTGATAGATATCGGATAGTTAATAATGTTATGTAAAACAATAAGCCCATAGCCGAATGTTTTGCTCCGCCGTTCGTAATTCGTGACCAAAACGGTAATAAATAAGTTCTCGTCTCCTACGCCCGTCGATATGATTCACGCGCGCGGACTCAGCGGACTACACCGTAAATGGTCGCTATTAGCATTCCCTTTATGCCGATCTCAAATTAATAGTTGTTAACCCGCGGCTCAGATCAGCTTTTTGGAAAGTTAAAATAATAAAAACCTCCACATTAGTTGTTATTTATGTTTGTCGTTTCAATCGGACTGCTTGTAGTGATGATGTAAGTAATTGACTTCTCAGTAACAGCTGTTTGTTGATGATGTTCAGTTTGTTTTCAGTTTTTTAGAATTTTATGATTCAAGCTCAAGTACACTTGGAGCGTGCAGTCACCGAAGCAAAGTTCACACTCGTACCGTTGCCGTGTATTTCGTTCGGGAAGTTTTGTATTCGTAAATTACTTCTGGCGTTGTTTGTTTAGACAAGTAGGTAAATAATTATTATTACAGGAAGTTTATTCGCACATTATTATTTTCCGACTGCATATTTGTCATTTCTTTGAATGAAATCGACATCTCAAAAAGGTGACAATGTAAGTAAATATTGTGTTTGAAAATTGCTAGACAATTTTTAATTACTTGACTGGACCTACGTACCTACGTTCAGTTAGGCGGATAAGTGATACTATTATCTTGATAGAAAATGCAAAAAATGTGAAACAACAAAGGCATGAATACCGCATCGTTATGGTCTTCCAGCTCTAAAATTGATGTCGTTAAGAGTCCAAACATCATAATGAACTCTTGGCACTCCCCCACTATGTTGGCGCCGCTGGTTCACTCCCGAGCCGGCAGGTGGCGCCTGTCACTACGCACACCACCATAAGCTTTCCCGACACCTGCCGGAAAATTCACGACAGTATTTCCAACAAAAAGAGATATTTAGATTGGGAAAACAATGCCAAGAACCTGTAATCATGTAATTATGGACAATGAACTGTTAACATAGTTGTGTCAAAACGTCGTAGGTATCGCAGGCCACATGGCCTGTGCAGACTACTGACTACGTCGCGGTGACGTATCCCTGGCGGGGTGCCAGCGAGTGGCGAGTGGCAGTGAGTCTGTGCGACGTAATGCGAGTAAACACTACACTGAATGTAGGTGATGATGAGTCAAGTCCCAAGAGTTCAAGACAGGGAGGCGAGGTACGGCTTACTTACATTGTGGACGAGAATTGAAAAATTGGTTATACGAATTCAGTTGTTAGCTACCAATGGATTTTTTTTGTTCAGAGTTTGCTATAATTTAGTTTTTTTTTTGTTAATATTTTGTTTAATTTTTCTAAGTTTTCTTTAGTTAAACTGTCAACATTTAGGTCCGACAAAAATAACTCTCTAGTTACTTAGGTATTTGTTCGAAAGTTGGGAGGAACACGGGTGGGTTTTAGTCAGTAAGAGTCTGACACTCCCTTCCGTTCCGCTCAGAGCGGGAGAGGTCATTTGATGATTTCCCATCCATAAAAGTTATACACGAAACATACACATAATGAAGACAAATTAGTCATCTATTCGGTCGGGTAGTTATTATATCAGCATCGGTTTTCACCGATGCTGATTCGCGCGTTTGCCGCGTTTGCCTGTGTCCAATGGTTTTCCTTTAAAAGTCATATCTCTGAATTTATAAACCTATATTTTTACACCCATATACGAAAGGTTGATTCAACGATCTATATTGCGCCGGAGTGTTAAGTTCTTCAGTAGGTGCTCAACTTCTTTGCAACTGAACAAACATATTTAAGTTCTCAGGTTGCGGTTAAAGTTAATACCGCAAGTTCGGTTCGGTTAGTATTGGTGAATGATGATTTTGTTTTGCGTAATGGATGCATTCCGTCGATAAATAAGCTAAGTTATGGTACCTAGTATCGCGGCTGTCTTTATACAATAACTAGCAGCGGCCCGCGGTTTCACCCGCATATTTCCCGTTCCCGTGGGAATATGGGGATAAAATATGGCCTATGTCACCCGGAGATAGCGTAGCTTCCAAACAGTGAAATAATTTTTCAAATCGGTTCAGTAGTTTCGGAGCCTACTCAATACAAACAAACAAACAAATCTTTCCTCTTTATAATAGTAGTATAGATGATCAGCTACCTTTCTGCACGTACTGGAGTGTTAGGTACTTAGTGTGTTTAGGTGTGTTCTTATCATTTTGATACATAAAGCACCACACACCAAAGCACCTAAGCAGCTAGCACCTAAGTATGGGATATTTCGTGAATTAATTGTTAATTAATTTGAATTAGGTACTAATTTGGAATTTATGATAAAATTTTTCGTTCCTTACTCTAAGCTGGCTATCTACTGGTTTTTCAATTTTATGAAACAGAAACATAAACCAACTGAGTACCTGTACAGTGAAGGTATAGTGGAGAAGGAATTCAGGGATATTGATGCTGGCACCTCATCAATATGGTGCTAGAATCACCAAAATCTACGACTACATACCAACAACATCCTGAAAGTTAGTCAAATAGAAATAATATTTCATCACGCTAGTATTTCTTCGACTTATTAAGCAAAGCTGCACTAATGGTACATCCACATTTGGCCATTCTTGTTTAAGCCCCATGTTAAAGCGGAATACGAGACCTATTCTATTGCCTTGATCCTTGTTCAGTCAGACTCCGACCTGTTACTGAAAATATCAACATGAAAAAACCCATTACGTAACAGTTTGACTGACTCGGAAATCGAACCCGGGACGTGATGGTCAGCAGTAGCGCTAGTAGCCCTTGCAAACATTAGGCCAACGACACAGTTTTCTTTTTTCCGCATACAGGCAATGCGAGTTAGTCCAAAGTAGTCCAAATGATTACTTAGAATGATTCTAGTTGGAAGTATCATAATTATAATGTTAGAACATCGCCAACTACGGAATAATTATAACAAATACTTAGTAGGAAATGACTAAAGATTTCTATGCATCGTAATTTTAAAGTTTATTGCAAACGTAATGACAATAAATTATGTGCCAGAAATGTCAGAACAAATTCTATTGATTGAGATAGTACCAAAACGGTAATTTTGTGTTTAGGGTTAGAACTCAGCAAATCTATTCAGGTTGGTCGACTCTCAGTTAGGGTCAGCCCACACTGAGACGCGACGCGAGTTTGCGCAAACATTTGTAAGAGAGCGATACGTTACAGAACTTTATTAACTACACGAAAAGGTAAACATTTCGTTAAAGAATTCGAATAACTTCGAATTTTAAATTCCCCACAGTGTATTCGAATTCAGAGAAATGTGTACCTTTTTGTGTAGTAAATAAAGTTCTATGTTGTTCGTTTTCTTAAGACGCCTCAGGGTGAGCTAGCCCTAAGTTTAGGGGGCGTCTCCTACTCAAAAAGGTATCAGTTGCCTCTTGAACAACTGCTGAAAAGGCCACACAATAATATTATAATACAAATTATGATAATGTTAATAATCCACCTAAATATAGCTGCGATCATTGCCTTAAAAGTGAAGGGTTCTGTATTAGCACATTTTATGGCGTCGGTCTGTTTTGGTCTGACTCATTTCATATTGTTGTGATTGAGAGAATAAATCTCGCTCGGATCTGTAGGATTCTGTATGGTATCGTAACGGTTGGTATTTATAGCAGTTTAGTGCTAGACTCGCGCCAATTTTTTATGTTCGGGATTCCTTCCTTATGGTCGATGGCAGGTTGCCACAGCGAGGCTAGGGGAGCGTCATTCAATGTTGTGCAGTTGACAGAAGACAGGGAAGTGCTGTCTTGATTTTTCCTGTTTAGTAGTATAGGTAGCTGTAGGAGTTTGACAGTATTTCCCTTTTTTGTCTGCCATTATTCGGCTGTGGATGAATGGATCGGAGAATCGCAGCTCAGTCGTGTTTCCCTTTGAGAAATCATACTTATATTTTTAATAATTAGCAAACAGTCGCTCTTGTCTGTCAACATGCTAACTTAGGTAGGTACCTACTCTCGTTTTGTCTTTGAATGGATTGACATCTGACTTTCATTTCACTAAGGCCAATATTCCAGAACATTCCAGCTTCTACCTAGTCTAATTGAAGTAATAAATCGAAGTTTGAGTTGAGATGTGTTTTAGATGAGCAAGCGTGTTTACTACGCATTTGCTTGCTTATCTCTCGAGCGCGACCTTTCAATTTATGACGAGCTTTATTGATGGCTCCAATGGAGTTGGGGTTCGAGTGGTATTTTGAGTATTCTAGGTTTACGTTTTTTTGGATAAAATATTATGGAGGTGGATTTTGAGAACATTTTTATCAAAATAAAAACCTGGGTTTATTTTAGTAAATAATAATAAAAACAAAATCCGTTTGTCAAATTAGGCAAAAGTAACTATTTCACGTTGTAACAAGGCAACTGTTACTGGGTTATTACAGTTGCCTTGTTACAAAAATCAAATTTATTGATCCCGGAATTGCAAATTTTTACGATAATAAATGCGTTATTAAAATATCCGATCTCTAGTAATATGTGGCATGTCACTATACATAACACCTGTCCAGATGAGCACGTCTCCTGTAGCAGTGAATAGCGAAAGTGTAGAGTAAACTATCGCACGTCAGCAGTCGGCAGATTGAATTATTGTGAGAAGCTGCGCCCACGCAACACAATCACAGACTTCACAGTAGCAATCGATACACTATGTGTAGAAGTTCAGAAGGTCTAGTTTGATAATAGTCCTTTATTTCGAACCGAATAAGTCGATGAAACTGAGCAGTGGTCTTGTGCGTGTTACATACATAGGTATTGCTGTTGAATCGACGTTGGTACCTATCTGGCTACTAGAGAACTTTCAAATGCAGAATCTACTCTCTCTAAAGTTTCACCGAAACATTTGCGAAATATTGAAGTAGACAACGCTCATTGACTGGCGCGTTTCCTATCGTCATATCATAGGTAAATTCATAGTTGATAGCTTTTGAACACTATCTGTGCTGTTGGTAAGCGGTGATGCAGCTGACAATAGAGTACGATGGCCAGGAAGTAACTTGTTCAATCTTGATTTAAGACGTGGTTGTAGCTATCGGAAAACAAAAAGTTTCCCCTTGTTACAAATTGTCTAGCGATTTCCCGGCGGCGGAAATTATCTTAGATATAATAAAAACAATCATATAACAATACAATAATAATATGCTAAACAATCTTATAATAATATGCTTTTTTGCCTCACTGTTTGGTATTCATGTCATGCTGCCGAACACGCTCATTAATTGGCAGTTTTCTGCGCTTCTGAGAATGTTAATTATTTCACTAATTCTCTCCCACACACGCGCTGGGTGGCATCGACGACAAATATATACTTCCTAATAAATATACTGCTCGAATTACTAACAATTCCCTTACTTTTTTGTGAATTGTTCATACTTAGGCAGTTAAAGATCTTGTGGTGTACCTAAATGGGTGTGCGTCAGGCGGGAGTTGTGTTCTTGAATTATGTCATGATGGTGAGTGAATGAGTGTCATCATGCTTCGATTTAGGCACTCCGCGTGTGAATCACTGCGGCCGTGGACATTTAATTGTGTGTTCGGATGTTTACAGAACATATTCATAAGTTCACGCTTTTCTTATTCGAAGGTGTAAAGCAGAGGAGGGAATTTCTGATGAAATAACCTAAATTCACATTTGAGTCGAACTCTGAACTATTGCTTATCAGTAGCGCTTGCGACCAGTAGACCATCGCATCGTAGTCAAGTATAATATTTTAAAGGTACTGTCTTTTGAGATATGCTAACAGCTTTGGATATTTAGAACAAATAATCTGCCTAGCCTTTTCCCAACTATATTGGGGTTGGCTCCCAGTCATACCGGATTCAGTATTTTACGTGAACTGGGTAACACTGTACTTCTTGGCAATACTGGTGTCAGATTTATACTGGCTTCTGACAATCCGTAACAACAGCCAAAGATCTACAAATGACAGCCGGGACCAACGGCTTAACGTGCTTTCCGAGGCACGGAGGAAACTCGGTATGGACTCGGTGTAGTTATGGGTCTTGGTTTGGATATTTAGAACATCCTCATAATATTAAACTTCCTTCCAAGATTGTGATCAGTTAGTTAAAATAACAGGCTGCGAATTGAAGATTTGCAAGTTTGAACTCCTTGTTTTGGGTTGATGTGTGGTGTCCTCAGTTTTTGCGCACGATTAATGAACACAGTATTATAGGTACCTACCTTACTAAAAGTAATTGCTAATTTGAATGAACTGTAACAGGAAAGTAAATTTGGTATTTGTAAATATTGGAAGGTATGTAGGTATATTTATAATACCATGCGACTTGTCCTGCTATTATTGTGATGTTCTTTCCTCGTTTTGATTCAGTCGGTTTTAATTGTCTGAACACTCTGAACTAGTGAGCGGTTTGTTCCACGACAGTAAAATTACGAGCTTACGTTTACAACGGCAACCACGTGCTTTACAATTAATTTGTAAGTACCTAACGTTTTATTTTTTTTCTGGACGGCAAATTGTCAAATTACTTCGTCCTTCGGCTGGAGCGGAAGGGAGTGTCAGACTCTTACTGACAAAAACGAACAAGGTGTTCTTCCTAGCGCCCTTTGCGCTCCAGGGCCGCGGTGACTCTATCGAACAAATTTCACCAGTGTTAGGTTCTGATTATTTCTACAATCTTATCACTATAATGACAGTCCCTTCAGCTTGATCAAGGTCCAGAAACCTACTCTCAAAATAAAAGAAAACCAACACCTTCAAAAGCAGACCTTCGCTAAAACCATTACACAACGATGGCATCAACTGAAAGCTAGTTGCGAAACCTGCGCACGCGTCGTTTCAGTCCCAACTGCGCGCGCGCCCATTCGCGGCGCGAGTATTTCGGGCTGAGGCGCACTCGAGGCGCCTCGGGTTTCACAGCATCCCTGCCCGCCGTACAGTACCCACTGACACACAAACACGCTGTATTTTCGGCCATGAGGATATGATAAGCTCGGTTAGAACAGTTTAGATGCCCTAATTTCGGCGGACTAATGGGAAATACGCAGTTCTGGCGATTGCGGCGATATTTGGTGTAGGTAGGTTTTCGGTGAATCATATTGCGCTGAAGTAATTTCGTATTTTACACAAATTGCCTACCTACCTATTTATCTTAGATATTCTATGAACGCGTAAACGTTTTTTGTGCTTATTAAATTGATAGCATTAAATAAGTCATTGTTAGATGATTTTCCTTCATAATTTTCTATGAAGCCAACCCAGTAGCAAAAATAAAACATTAGGGAAAAGGGGAAAACTTATTTTATTTTCATGCTGTATGGGTAGTGGTAGGTACATGAATTGTTATTTAAATTATTATACATTACGTAGATACCTACGTAGCGTAGGTAGTATATGTACGTTCAATAACCGATTTGTTACCTGTGTGTTATTTGGTGATGACGATCTCGTACGCATGCGTCCATGCGTAGTGAGCCGAATGATTTACGATTTCATTACACTTCTTACGCTTTACCTACCTGACATAACGTACCTAGGTAGGTGCAAACACATAGGTCGTTATTGTTTATTTTAACTGTATCAAGACATTGAGTCATTTTGTGGGATCTGATGGTTAGTATTTAGAAGCAAGTAGCTCAGTAATTCTTTTTTGGGATTTTCTGACGCGCAGTGAGTGAAACATTATCTCAAAATATCTTGCAAATAGCTAAAATACATGAGTAGGTAGGTAGTTGATTTCGTGCATATAGGAATCGAACCCAAGACAATAGCGTGATTTTTAGTAGCCATACCTATCTTACTACTTATGAATAAGATTTTTTCTTCTTTCAGGAGCACTGGCTACGTATAAAATAATGTATTTAACATTGTGCATTATTATAACTTCAGTGCAACAATAAACCTGTGTGTCGTACTCATGCGGCCGCTGTCGGTCGATGTGGGCAGTAGCATTCATACAAGTGTGTAAGCTGTAACAGCTCATACCTACATCATTTTGCAATATTGAAACTGCCAAATCTAATAAATTGTTTTCCATTTGTCACTGCTTTGTGCAATAGTAAGGTACTATCTATGAGTATTGTGTTTTCAGCCCTGCGGGCCTGCGAGTGCCTACAAGGGAGTAGGTTTACTTAACAACACTTTTGTCTATCCATTCAACGAACACTGGTAGTGGCTGCCAGATATGCCATGCGCCACACTAGACTGACGTGGACCACAACCTATCGGCAGATCCCTTAATGGTCTCCTTACCTACGCCTAGGCTCTGGACAAGGCCATTCCATAAGCGAATGCGTTTCGTCAGTTTTTGTCAGTCTCATACATTTTTGACGTTTTGACCATCGCCTTCGCCATGCTACCGCTGACAAAATGTCACTTGTCCTCGATCCTCTGGTCGTGTGAAGACTTGGTTCGTAGCCAATATCGACACGAAAGGCGAAGTCGGCAAGCGACCCCGTGCAGTGTAAATAAGCCATTACGCCACAGTCGATCGTTCAAAACACTAGGAAGTGATGACGGGTGGGCGTTCTGGGGGACTGTTGTTATGTAAAATTTGACGTTCAAAAAGTGCTGCCTCTCGGCCTACTTTGAATAAATGACTTTGGATTTTGTTCGCGATGTGAACCTCCTAGCTTAAGTGCACTTATGGTTCATACTAAAGCTTGTTGTCTGTTGTTTCAGAAGTGATGCGGCGCGTGGCGTGCGGCGACGTGTGCCCGACGCCGCCGCCCGCGCCCGCTGCGCAGCACAGGTAACCATTACCATCATCTATGTCATATCTACTCAGACTAGTACCTGTACATGACCTCCCTCATTGAGAGTCTGGGTCCGTTTTGAATTAGCCAAGACAATAAAAGCGCACTTTTAGCGCCAAGAGTTGAAAAACCAGTAAGCAGTGCAAACTTATTTTGTCATTGAGTTAGGTGTGGCCTTGAGGTATTTTCTTATTATCCACCTCACGGCAGCCTTTAAAGTGAAGCGCTGTTAAAAAGCCATAAATGCCGATGGTAAACTATAAATATGTGAAACAGATTATAAAAAGCAAAGTAATCTTTAAATGTCGAAATATTTTCATAAAATAATGTTGTTTATTATTAAAATATTTAGTTGTTAGATCAATCCTGAAACATGGAATATTTCTATAACCATTTCAGTAGCCAGTGCCATAGTGCTCAGTGAGTCATAATATTATTCAAGTCTTCTCAATGACTGTCGTAAACTTGCACAACTGCGGTGTAATCGTGCAGACGCTGCCAACTCCAGACGAGATTGTGTTGTTCCAGCCGTGAGTGTAATACGGTCTGCTGTAATGCACATGCTCAGCGTAGACTCACAATTTATCATAATATAATTTACTAGCAGCGCGCGCCCGCGGTTTCAGCCGCGTTGTTCCCGTTCCCGTGGCAATACGCCACAATAACGTAGCTTTATATTTGTGAAATAATTTTGAAAATCGGTTCATTAGATCCAGAGATTACCCCTTACAACGTCACAAACTCACAAACGTTACCTCTTTATAATATTAGTATAGATAGATGAAGCATCTTCAAAAGTATTGAGCGAGGATATTTCTCTATTTCCAGGACATCGGAGAACAAAGAGTTGCTGCGTCAACAACTCCTGTCAGCCAGCAAAGAGCGTCTTGAGAAGCAGGAGTCCCCCAAACCGAAGCACGCACGCAACAGGCAGAAGAACCGATGGAAGCTTAAGTTCCACCACCAAGCGCTGCCCCAGGAGTACCTCGACCACTACGAGCAGAGCCTGCAGAAGGCCAACGCAGCTAAGCAAGCGCAGCACAAACAGAAACCCGCTGAGAAACCCAAAGCAGAACCAAACTTTGACATCAACAACTTCACCAACGAGACGTTCAAGATCTGGGCGCAACGACTAGCGGGCATACAGAATGAGACCGGCACACTGACCGTGCCACAAGTGTCCTCCATGCTCAATATGGCGGCTAAGCCCCCCAGCAAAGACGAGAAGAAGAAGAAAAACCCTGCCATCGCTCCCAGCAAGATAGTAACGTACGACGACCTGCCGTACATGGGAGAGATGACGCTGAATAACTCCAAGCCGCGGAGAGGTCGCAAGCCAAAGAAAGCGGACATCTGTCATCTCATATACGAGAACTACGGCACCATCGTGCCCGGCCAGCCGCCCGCGCAGGAGCGGCTCAACCAGCTCAACATGTGTCCGCCCTTCAGGGATCACCCGCCCATGAGCAGCCCGAAAACTGACTTACAGAACAAAATCATTTCGAGCTTGTTAGAAAGGAAGTTGTCGCAAGAAAATAAGAAGCGACTAGAATCTATGACGCCGCCGAAGTTTACGAGTCCGGACGAGCCGATGCCCCAGGCGCCGGTGACCATCGCGGGCCCGCTGCATAGCGACGACGAGCCGCTGAACCTGTGCATCCGAGACCTGCACGACCTCAAGATACAGATCCAGAAGAAGTTTGGTAATATTTACTCGTCGCTACCTGAAGTTAAGACTGAAGTGGAGGCTGAGAGCGCGGAGCAGGACAGCGCCAAGACCGAGCAGCCTCCCAACGCGATCTCTGTGATACAGAGGAACACGAACCTCTCGGCCACGGCCAGCAGCTCGCCCGAGCTGTCGCGGCGGCGGAACTTGTCGCCGACGCTGTCGGAGCCCGCGCAGTCCACGTCCAGCCCCGACAGCGACGGCAAGTTCCCCGGCTACGTGTACTGGCCCAACGCTGGCATCTACATGCACCCCCTAGCCCTCCAGACGCAACTCTTGTACTACCAGAGGCTAGCGGCCGCCGGACAACTGCCCTTCTCCGCTGAAGGAGACAACAGAGCGCCGACGTCGACGCCCAACAGTGTCAGTGAAGTGTCAGAGAACTCATCGATAGACGATAACAAGAACAAACTAGTGCTCAAACAAATATCAGAACTTTTAGACCCTAAAGTGATTAAGCAAGTGGAGGAGGCGAAACGGAGTCCCGATCAAACGAAAATGAAGCGGGTGTCCCCTAACCCCGTGCAAGGACCCGTCAAAAGGAAACGCTCGGCGATATTCATCCCGCCGATGCCCACCAAGACCAACTCCACCACACCTACTACTGAAGTCAGCATTTGTAAGTTCAAGTTCACGGGAGGCTCCAAACCCTCGTTACAAGAGAAGAAGATGCTCTCAGTTGACTCGGGAGGCAACTTCAGGTATTACAGCGGCACCGGCAACAAGGGCAACAAAGGTTACGAGTATTTACAACGGGACTCGAACCAAGGCAAAAACGCTAACACCGCAGCAGAAACGTCAACATCACAACCAAAATTAGAAGACCAAAGTCCGGCTGTTAGTAAAGAAGACCTCAGTAAAAAGAAAAGGAAATCCAGGAAAAGTCTGCAGCGAGAGAAACTGGAACAGACCTTCAAGGAAAAGGGGTTTCTGATTCAGACGCAGCAGCTGCAGTCGGCGGAGGGAGCGACGTACTGCAAGTTCCGGCAGCTGAGGAAGTTCACCAGATACCTGTTCAGGAGTTGGAAGGACTACCTCCCGGGGGAGCTGGAAGAGAACCAGAACACGGAGGCTTCAGCCCAACCCTCGCCGGCTGAAGGCGCGCCCGCGGGCGAGTGGGGCTGACGGCTCGCAGCCACTGCTCAGAACTGACTGTGGAGCCTGTCTTCAGGCCAAGAGGTATGCGGACTTACGGAGTTCATATTGAAATCAGGCTGTTGTACTTACAAGTAGGTCATAGTGACCGAGGAAACCTAAGATTGTATATAATGTGGAGTAATTCGGATTACGGAAGCTGGAGAATTAACCTGGCCGCTCAGCGGTACAATAATGCATTTAATAATCGTGTTTAGTGAGATTTTAAAACTATTAATTTGTGTTGTTTTGTTCTTGATCGCCACTCCGTCCATATTGAATGGTTATTATTAATTTACTGTCGTATCTTCGCTTCGATGTTGTTTATTGGTTTTTAACGATAAGTTAATGTTTTATACGAATTTATATTGAGATGTGTAATTGTGTATTGCCAAAATATGCATATGCTCGAATTTATAAGTTGTCAATAGACTTATAATGGCGTGAATACTGTGTTGTTAAATAAAGTACTGAAAATGTTTAATTTAATATATTCATACCTATTCACACTGTATTGCAAACGAATATTTATTTCATATTTGTCATATTTGTGAATACCGCTGTTGTGAAGACTAAATAAACTAGGCATCTCGGGCGCTAATAATATTGTTAAACTATAGTTAAATATACGAATAAGTACTAACAAAACTAGTCACGTGACACACCTCTAACTTAGCTCTAAGGCAATCGGCAACCTGTACATATTGCGAACCAGAGGCACTCTAGTCATTAATGTTAAGTATTTACAATACATCGTTGTTATTAACTGCTGCTGTATATTTCTATTATAATTTTATTTAAAATGTTTTCGTAATTTTATATAAAAATGTAAAAAAACACATAATTGTATACAATAAACTTTATTGCAAAGAAAAACACTTGATTCCGTGATCAAAATATAAAGTGAAAACAGGAATGTAATACACCAATTAAAACATTTAACCGAATCAATATTTTGTATGATTTTAACAACCCTTGTGATAATTATTACTCGAAGAGATTGCACGATAGCTTGTATATTTGTCACAAATATTCAAGACTCGTGCAACTAGCTTAGAGCAAACATTATAGAAAACAAATGCACTTTATTTAGCCTTTGTTGCCGAAAGTGGAACGTAACTCTGTTTCAACGAATAAGTATTTCAAGTAAAATAATATAAAACATCAAACAGTAAATATTCCAGTACAGGCAACAAAGTATCACCAGATACCAATTAACAATAGTTCGAACAAAGCGAACCGTCTACACGATGATACAAAAATAACTATAAAATATACTCTTATACGCTAACCTTTAAAAATCCTTCTAAAACAGTTCCCTGCCTTGCACTTGTGCGTAATATCACAATAAACAACGGCACAGATATATAATTCAATATTTCATATAAAGTATAGAAAAAAGATCTCAACATACCGTAATCATTTTAAGTGTTTCTTCACATACCATTACACAATGTTATCCTTAGGAACTACACGATTTTCTCAAGCTGTTTTGCTCAAAATATTGGACCATTTGAAGCCATAGATTTCGGCCGGAATGTCTGCCTGCAGGAATGTTAATTTTTATAATTTTTAGACCGATCATCTATGATTTCTGTTATTTTATTTCACTATTGAAACTTTGTGCGCAAACGATCAATAGATAACAAGTACTCATTCAAGAATTATAACAGTGGGAGTATCAAATCGATTTAAAAGTAAAACATTACGGCGAACGGATAATCGCTATTCAAAGTTGAAAGGATCGAGCTGCTTATTATATTTTATCACATTGCAAAACGCATGGATCACTTGTGTCTAGCGGCAAGATGAAAGATCAGAGTTAACACGTCTGTAATACTTTATAATTAACTTGAAGATTTCATGCTGGAATTCTATCTTTTAACTCGTCGAACTTTCATCGCAGATGTTAGTGTTGGTAGACTAGGGAAAGACTTATAGATATAACTTTGACAGTGTGAAGCTGGCAATTCACATGGCGTATGTCTAAATATTCGTGTACCGAGTACAAAACAAAATATACCTTATTATTCAGAAGAATGATTATGATTAAGAAGGATAATCTTGTATTGCACACGTTACGCGAATTAAGTATAAGAAAGCGCTCCATGCGAATGTGAACATCAAGACAGTAAGTTAGACATTCGTATGGAGCGGTTCTGTAACGTAGTGTAGCGTGAGTTGTCGGTAAGCAGCCGTCGTCCGCGCGGCGCCTACACCTTGAGCAGGCTGAGCGCGGCGGCGCGCACGTGCGGCGCGGAGATGCCGTACTTGTCCAGCAGCGCGTGCGGCGCGCCCGAGCGCGGCACCTCGCGCACGCACACGTGCTGCACCACCACGTCGCGCTGCAGCGCCAGCGCCGACAGCACGGCTTCACCCAATCCACCTGACATGTACGTACGGATTACTCGACTGTCTGTTATTTGGTTTGTAATAGCCACTTCTTCTGGCTATTTCACTCATATATTTCAAACACTCAGCGTCGAGCATTTGAAAAGAGCGCACAATTCAAACTTGTGCGCTCTTTTCAGTTAGTCTCGCGTCACAACACACAGCCGGTGGAACTTTGCGGAGCACTTCAGATTTTTGGCTCCCAAATTGGGGCGGGGCTGCTTTCAAGCAGCTCTTGCCCAATCTAGGGGGTCCAGACGCCTCCTGCCGGAAGCTGTATGCAGGGATCGTGCGGTCCATGGCCGTTTACGGGGTCCCAGTGTGGGCACTAGGGTGTGAGTGTATTTATTAAATGGTGAAAATTTACGAGGAGCTAGCTCATAGGATCCGTAACTCTGCGATCCCTAATGAAAGGACACTTTTAGCAGCCACTCGAAGAAAAAGAAGGAATTATGAAAGATGATTTTAGCAGTTACCATTGGGCATCAATAACAGTACACATACCCATACTGGTTAATGATATCACAATAATACCCACGGAGTTTCTTTCATGTTCTTCTTTGTAGAGAAGATCTACGCTTTGAGATGTGCAACTAACTTCATATTTCGGACTGGCCCTTCAACAGTGCCTGTAAATTGACATAAAGTAATATGGTGTAGCGTACTGACCGGCCTGGTAGTGGTCCTCCACGACGACGACGCGGCCGCCCACGGCGCGCGCGTGCGCCTGCAGCGCCGCCTCGTCCAGCGGCTTGATGGTGAACGGGTCCAGCACGCGCGCCTCCACGCCTGTAACAATATTATATATAAGGTGTCATTGTTTTATTTTAATAGTGTAATGTAATTGCCAGCCAGTAAAGGCCAGCAGGCACTCGTGCAGCGTGACGCCGGCGCCCACCAGCAGCACGCGGTCCTTGTATAGAGAGAGAGAGGCAGACATGGTTACCTTCAGCCTTGAGCGCGTCGGCGGCC
Organism: Hecatera dysodea; assembly: GCA_905332915.2. Classification (NCBI taxonomy): domain Eukaryota; kingdom Metazoa; phylum Arthropoda; class Insecta; order Lepidoptera; family Noctuidae; genus Hecatera; species Hecatera dysodea. The sequence continues at coordinate 17,929,586 of HG995309.1, read as the reverse complement.
AGCAGGCACTCGTGCAGCGTGACGCCGGCGCCCACCAGCAGCACGCGGTCCTTGTATAGAGAGAGAGAGGCAGACATGGTTACCTTCAGCCTTGAGCGCGTCGGCGGCCAGCAGGCACTCGTGCAGCGTGACGCCGGCGCCCACCAGCAGCACGCGGTCCTTGTATAGAGAGAGAGAGGCAGACATGGTTACCTTCAGCCTTGAGCGCGTCGGCGGCCAGCAGGCACTCGTGCAGCGTGACGCCGGCGCCCACCAGCAGCACGCGGTCCTTGTATAGAGAGAGAGAGGCAGACATGGTTACCTTCAGCCTTGAGCGCGTCGGCGGCCAGCAGGCACTCGTGCAGCGTGACGCCGGCGCCCACCAGCAGCACGCGCTCCTTGTATAGAGAGAGAGAGGCAGACATGGTTACCTTCAGCCTTGAGCGCGTCGGCGGCCAGCAGGCACTCGTGCAGCGTGACGCCGGCGCCCACCAGCAGCACGCGGTCCTTGTATAGAGAGAGAGAGGCAGACATGGTTACCTTCAGCCTTGAGCGCGTCGGCGGCCAGCAGGCACTCGTGCAGCGTGACGCCGGCGCCCACCAGCAGCACGCGGTCCTTGTATAGAGAGAGAGAGGCAGACATGGTTACCTTCAGCCTTGAGCGCGTCGGCGGCCAGCAGGCACTCGTGCAGCGTGACGCCGGCGCCCACCAGCAGCACGCGCTCCTTGTATAGAGAGAGAGAGGCAGACATGGTTACCTTCAGCCTTGAGCGCGTCGGCGGCCAGCAGGCACTCGTGCAGCGTGACGCCGGCGCCCACCAGCAGCACGCGGTCCTTGTATAGAGAGAGAGAGGCAGACATGGTTACCTTCAGCCTTGAGCGCGTCGGCGGCCAGCAGGCACTCGTGCAGCGTGACGCCGGCGCCCACCAGCAGCACGCGGTCCTTGTATAGAGAGAGAGAGGCAGACATGGTTACCTTCAGCCTTGAGCGCGTCGGCGGCCAGCAGGCACTCGTGCAGCGTGACGCCGGCGCCCACCAGCAGCACGCGGTCCTTGTATAGAGAGAGAGAGGCAGACATGGTTACCTTCAGCCTTGAGCGCGTCGGCGGCCAGCAGGCACTCGTGCAGCGTGACGCCGGCGCCCACCAGCAGCACGCGGTCCTTGTATAGAGAGAGAGAGGCAGACATGGTTACCTTCAGCCTTGAGCGCGTCGGCGGCCAGCAGGCACTCGTGCAGCGTGACGCCGGCGCCCACCAGCAGCACGCGGTCCTTGTATAGAGAGAGAGAGGCAGACATGGTTACCTTCAGCCTTGAGCGCGTCGGCGGCCAGCAGGCACTCGTGCAGCGTGACGCCGGCGCCCACCAGCAGCACGCGGTCCTTGTATAGAGAGAGAGAGGCAGACATGGTTACCTTCAGCCTTGAGCGCGTCGGCGGCCAGCAGGCACTCGTGCAGCGTGACGCCGGCGCCCACCAGCAGCACGCGGTCCTTGTATAGAGAGAGAGAGGCAGACATGGTTACCTTCAGCCTTGAGCGCGTCGGCGGCCAGCAGGCACTCGTGCAGCGTGACGCCGGCGCCCACCAGCAGCACGCGCTCCTTGTATAGAGAGAGAGAGGCAGACATGGTTACCTTCAGCCTTGAGCGCGTCGGCGGCCAGCAGGCACTCGTGCAGCGTGACGCCGGCGCCCACCAGCAGCACGCGGTCCTTGTATAGAGAGAGAGAGGCAGACATGGTTACCTTCAGCCTTGAGCGCGTCGGCGGCCAGCAGGCACTCGTGCAGCGTGACGCCGGCGCCCACCAGCAGCACGCGGTCCTTGTATAGAGAGAGAGAGGCAGACATGGTTACCTTCAGCCTTGAGCGCGTCGGCGGCCAGCAGGCACTCGTGCAGCGTGACGCCGGCGCCCACCAGCAGCACGCGGTCCTTGTATAGAGAGAGAGAGGCAGACATGGTTACCTTCAGCCTTGAGCGCGTCGGCGGCCAGCAGGCACTCGTGCAGCGTGACGCCGGCGCCCACCAGCAGCACGCGGTCCTTGTATAGAGAGAGAGAGGCAGACATGGTTACCTTCAGCCTTGAGCGCGTCGGCGGCCAGCAGGCACTCGTGCAGCGTGACGCCGGCGCCCACCAGCAGCACGCGGTCCTTGTATAGAGAGAGAGAGGCAGACATGGTTACCTTCAGCCTTGAGCGCGTCGGCGGCCAGCAGGCACTCGTGCAGCGTGACGCCGGCGCCCACCAGCAGCACGCGCTCCTTGTATAGAGAGAGAGAGGCAGACATGGTTACCTTCAGCCTTGAGCGCGTCGGCGGCCAGCAGGCACTCGTGCAGCGTGACGCCGGCGCCCACCAGCAGCACGCGGTCCTTGTATAGAGAGAGAGAGGCAGACATGGTTACCTTCAGCCTTGAGCGCGTCGGCGGCCAGCAGGCACTCGTGCAGCGTGACGCCGGCGCCCACCAGCAGCACGCGGTCCTTGTATAGAGAGAGAGAGGCAGACATGGTTACCTTCAGCCTTGAGCGCGTCGGCGGCCAGCAGGCACTCGTGCAGCGTGACGCCGGCGCCCACCAGCAGCACGCGGTCCTTGTATAGAGAGAGAGAGGCAGACATGGTTACCTTCAGCCTTGAGCGCGTCGGCGGCCAGCAGGCACTCGTGCAGCGTGACGCCGGCGCCCACCAGCAGCACGCGGTCCTTGTATAGAGAGAGAGAGGCAGACATGGTTACCTTCAGCCTTGAGCGCGTCGGCGGCCAGCAGGCACTCGTGCAGCGTGACGCCGGCGCCCACCAGCAGCACGCGCTCCTTGTATAGAGAGAGAGAGGCAGACATGGTTACCTTCAGCCTTGAGCGCGTCGGCGGCCAGCAGGCACTCGTGCAGCGTGACGCCGGCGCCCACCAGCAGCACGCGGTCCTTGTATAGAGAGAGAGAGGCAGACATGGTTACCTTCAGCCTTGAGCGCGTCGGCGGCCAGCAGGCACTCGTGCAGCGTGACGCCGGCGCCCACCAGCAGCACGCGGTCCTTGTATAGAGAGAGAGAGGCAGACATGGTTACCTTCAGCCTTGAGCGCGTCGGCGGCCAGCAGGCACTCGTGCAGCGTGACGCCGGCGCCCACCAGCAGCACGCGGTCCTTGTATAGAGAGAGAGAGGCAGACATGGTTACCTTCAGCCTTGAGCGCGTCGGCGGCCAGCAGGCACTCGTGCAGCGTGACGCCGGCGCCCACCAGCAGCACGCGCTCCTTGTATAGAGAGAGAGAGGCAGACATGGTTACCTTCAGCCTTGAGCGCGTCGGCGGCCAGCAGGCACTCGTGCAGCGTGACGCCGGCGCCCACCAGCAGCACGCGGTCCTTGTATAGAGAGAGAGAGGCAGACATGGTTACCTTCAGCCTTGAGCGCGTCGGCGGCCAGCAGGCACTCGTGCAGCGTGACGCCGGCGCCCACCAGCAGCACGCGCTCCTTGTATAGAGAGAGAGAGGCAGACATGGTTACCTTCAGCCTTGAGCGCGTCGGCGGCCAGCAGGCACTCGTGCAGCGTGACGCCGGCGCCCACCAGCAGCACGCGGTCCTTGTATAGAGAGAGAGAGGCAGACATGGTTACCTTCAGCCTTGAGCGCGTCGGCGGCCAGCAGGCACTCGTGCAGCGTGACGCCGGCGCCCACCAGCAGCACGCGGTCCTTGTATAGAGAGAGAGAGGCAGACATGGTTACCTTCAGCCTTGAGCGCGTCGGCGGCCAGCAGGCACTCGTGCAGCGTGACGCCGGCGCCCACCAGCAGCACGCGGTCCTTGTATAGAGAGAGAGAGGCAGACATGGTTACCTTCAGCCTTGAGCGCGTCGGCGGCCAGCAGGCACTCGTGCAGCGTGACGCCGGCGCCCACCAGCAGCACGCGGTCCTTGTATAGAGAGAGAGAGGCAGACATGGTTACCTTCAGCCTTGAGCGCGTCGGCGGCCAGCAGGCACTCGTGCAGCGTGACGCCGGCGCCCACCAGCAGCACGCGGTCCTTGTATAGAGAGAGAGAGGCAGACATGGTTACCTTCAGCCTTGAGCGCGTCGGCGGCCAGCAGGCACTCGTGCAGCGTGACGCCGGCGCCCACCAGCAGCACGCGGTCCTTGGGCGACTGCCGCACCAGCTTGGCCTGCCCCACCTGCCGACAATACATGCTTACACACACGTTTTGAACAACAACTCGTCCCGCTACGTTATTACATTTCACTGCGGGAGTAAGGTCGACTTTCTTAAAATATATAAAAAAAATAATATAACGCGCGCTTTGTAGGATTTAGTAGCGACACCGTGCGCGTGGCACGGTTAGCCGCCGCCGCACGACAGCTGCGCGCGCGCAGCAGCGAGCGTACGTCACGCAACCGTTATTGCGCGTCTGTCACTTCCTCCCGCCAAAAGTGTTTTTTTATTGTGTTAAAGTGTCATCATATTGTACCAAACATTGTTCACCGTTTTCTTTGTATCAAACATTATAGCCTATCCTTGTTTCGTAGGTACGTCTTTCAATTAAACCCACGGTGCACCCATTATATAAGTGTGAATGGCTGAATGATATCTATACTTATAATAAATCTGTAGAGAGGTCAATTCTGTACAGGGAATATATTTTCAAAATAACTATCAGGGGGTGATTAGTGATCGATACTGGTGCCAAAAATGCAATCAGTAAAATTTTTGTCTGTCTGTCTGTATGTTTTTTATGGAAACAAAAACTATTCTAATAATTACCTATTCTTCATACTCCTGGGAAAGAAAGAAAGAAAGAAAGAAAGAAAAACTGTTTATTTGCGCCAAGCATGACGCACACCAAAGAATTAGCAGGGGAATTAGAATTGGGCAGGTTATAGTATACTTTTCATCACGCTACAATCAATAGGAGCAGAGCAGTGAACTTCTCCCGTTTTCCCAACATTTCCCATGTTGGGAAAACGGGAGAAGTTACTCCATTTTTTAAGCTTCCGTCGCGTGTGTAGCCTTAATGGTTAAAGTTACATAGAAATATGACGGAAATGTTCTACATAAAATTATCTAATAATCATAAAATATCCCACAACAGCATATGTCTATCTTTTATGGTTGACTCACAATAACACGTGTAACTCCCGATAGCTTAGCAGTTCGGAGCTTTCTGATTATATTTGTTTACTCTTACGTTTATAATACTCTCACTCATCCCTAATTAAAAAAGTTAACATTATTAACTATTCAATAAAAAAAGAATCATAGAAATCGGTATAGAAACACCAAACTTATACTTACATGCATACAATAATAAGCCATCGCGTCGCCCGTCGCGCTTTAATACTGAATCATGCTGTAAGTATTATTTTTGAGTAACGGTTGCCGCGCTCGACGGTCTGTGGCTGGGGCCCTTACATTCATTTGAGGCCACCACAGGATTGCCCGGTTGAGCAGTAACCAGACTTAGTGTGCTGAACTGCGAGTGGTTACATTAAACAAAAACGCGCGAGCTTCATTCAATATTTGGCTGTTGATACGTTCAGAGCGTTCGACCTTATTGACAGACAATGATTGATAGGTATTAACAAACCGTGCTTATCAGCGCGACTTTTAGTCTTTAAATAGTTTATTTGAATTTATTTTGTTGTTATTTTATAAAATAGGTACTTATTAGTTATTTTGGTAGTGTTTAAATATTCGTTCAAATTACAAATTATCAATAGTTTCAATTTTATTTCTTTTTAGGTGAAGTAGTAGTAGTAGAAGTAGGAGCATAGATTTTTAGATACCGATAGGTTAGTTTTGGCTAATTTATGTTGTTTTTTTTAGTATGAAGTAAGTAAAAGCGTAGATACTTTTATTAATTAGTGGTTATTTTATTAATTCGTTATAAGTGGTTATAGGTATTTATTTTTAAGTGAAGTAGGTATAGGTTATTATAATATAATTTTGCACAGGCATTTCAGCTTTACTTTCATTTCTTTTTTTGTTGTAAGTTGTACATATTTCACACACACATAGTGATCTATCAATGCACAGCCCAAACCACTGAACAGATCAGGCTGAAATTTGGCATGCAGGTAGATGTTATGACGTAGGCATCCGCTAAGAAAGGATTTTGATTAATTTTACTCCCAAGGGGATAAAATAGGGGATGAACGTTTGTATGAAACTTTGTCAATTTTAAACCGATCGGGCTGAGATTTTCAAAATCGGGAGTAAAGTAACTATTCCACGCGGACGAAGTCGCGGGCAGAAGCTAGTAATAAATACATAACAGCCAATCGCATCAGTTGACTTGCATTTAATTCATAACGGGTATTTTTTTTTCTCCCCAGGTTTTAAGTCTAAAATTTTAATCGTAAATTAAAAAAAACTACTACATTGTCCCACACTGTTTTCGCGACAACCTTGTGATAAATGATTTTTATTTCGTAAGTAGGTTGTAAAAAACACTTTTACACATCAAACGTCATCTTTTTCGGCCGTTATAAACTAGATGAAGCCGGTGTTTTCTAGCTGAATACCCTGAGAAGAAACACCGAAACAAACTCAGAGGTCAAGGTCTCTTTTGATATCCATACAATTGTACTGGTCAAATCATATGAGAACCATGTAGGTTGGTGTCTGAAGTGGTCTTTCGAGGAAAGTACCACACAGATTTGAGTGGACCTGTCCAGACAGTGCAAGCATTTGTCAACGATTTGACGAACAATACTAAAGTAAGGACATTTGGGTAGGCCACATAAAGAACTCAAACCGCCAGACTAACAAGTAATGAACCCCTGACATAGCGATCTACATGGTCCTCATGTGGATGTTTAACATCACGCCGGTACGCAAGTCGATCTGCTGGCCGCAACTCCATGTCGATGCGTATAAATTGTCTTTCGATCCGCCGACTCCTCAGACAACGCCAGCTATGCCTTAGTAAGGTGTCGTAAAGGAGGTCGTTACTAAGGAATGAGGTTTCCGAAGTACTAAGCCCTGTCTCCAGCGACCACTGGACAGCCAGTACTCATCATGCTGGAATTCTCAAAGGAAAGGGGCGAAGTGTTTGCTAGAATAAAATTACGAAGACGTTGACCCCGTCAGAGCGTTTGGTCACAGTGAATATCGTTACAAAAGAGCTCTACTTCTTAGTTCTACATTATCTCCTATGCATTAAGGTCATTTTACCTTGAAGACTTCGTCGTTGGCGTAGAGGATGGCCGTGTTGGGGCGGGACGTGCGGATGTAGCAGATGCCCTTCGTGTTGGCCGCCAGCTCCACCGCGCGCTCCGTCGACACGGCGTCACTGGGGACGTATTATAACTTATTGTAATCTATTGTAGCATAACTTATTGTAATCTATTTTGTTTGTAATTGAATTAGGACTTTGTATTGCAAGACTTTGAGTTAATAAACTGAGCTTCAAGGATATTCCTGTGATTGAATGACGTTATTACGGGACGCAGTGGCAACTCTTTGTGAAATGATGAGTTGATGTTGGACTGGCTGATGGTGTATAGTATAGCACACAGTACTCACGAGGGGTAGAACACGGTGGCAGTGGGCACAGCTCTGAACAGCGCGATGTCTTCGAGCCCCATCTGCGAGGGGCCGTCCTCCCCGATGCTGACGCCGCAGTGCGAGCCCGCCAGGTTGATGTTGGACTGGCTGATGGCGCCCATGCGGATCTGCATCCAACAACAATAACGCTATTAAAACGGAGTGAAAACAAATCGAGATTCGATGGACCACAGTCACATGGAGTTTATCACGCAAACCATGCGCCACAAAAACATATTCACAAACGGGCACACGGCGCCTCGTGTTACCGCAGACAGCCCGCCCCGCGCGCCACGTGCCCGGCTTCTGTACCGGCGGCTGGAGCGAAAGGTTTCCCTCTCTCGCACGCGCTCCGCCTCCCCCTTCGCTAGCATTACAGCTTCGCAGAAGGAGGCGACCGCTTCCCATGCCTCCTCGCTCCGGACCATGACTTGAACCAGGGCCGGACGCGAGAGGTGACGGCGTTGTTCCGCCCGCGCAGGGCAGATCTCTACCGTGTCCTTCAGGAAAGTCACACCGTGTTGACACCTGAACGGTGTCCTCTATAAACTACCTCCAACAAGTTATCTTGTCGAAACTACACAATTACTCTACTTTTCATTCTCTGTTACAATGTTAATAGGTATGAGAATACTGTGTAGACCAGTCAACAAAGTGTCAAGTAAATAGATTTTTGCACTGTTTTAAAAAGATTCGTGTGTATGCGCCAAAGAGTGGTGACCTGGTCGAAGGTCCTGGTGAAGAAGGCGGCGAAGGTGGAGACGAAGACGATCGCGCGGTCCCGGCACGCCGCGCCCGTCGCCACGCCCACCAGGTTCTGCTCCGCGATGAAGCACTCGATGTACCTGCCCACACACATACTGGCTATACTATACATTATATCATACTCAAACTATATAAAAATGTCACAACGAGGTCACTCGCCCAGCCGAACCTTGCAGCCGTGGTGCATATATGCACACCGTGGTGCACAAATACGCACAAGCCAGCCTGCTCGCTACTACGGCGGCGCTGCTTCCATATCGAGGTCGAGCTGCTCGTAACGATCATGACGATTGTCTTACTATCGCTTTTAAAATCAAATTAATAATCCAGAAAAGTGTAGCAGAATCATAAACCAGCGAAGCATAATTCATCATTATGTAAACACCAACCTACATACGTTCTATAAAAAAGTACATTAATGTATACTAATATTATATAGAGGAAAGATTTGAATTTTTGTATTTAACTAATAAACTCAAAAACTACTGGACCGATTTCAAAAACTCTTTCACCATTAGAAAGCTGCATTCACCCTGAGTAACATAGGCTATATTTGATCCCCATAATCCCACGGGAACGGGAACTACGCGGGTAAAACCGCGGGGCGCTGCTAGTAATATATCTATCTAGAATAGAATAGAATAGAATAGAATATTCTTTATTATGTACACCATATAAGTTACAGAAAATATAGATGAAGAAAACATTACATAGGGTGACACAATGGGCGGCCTTATCGCTAAAAGCGATCTTTTCAAGACAACCTTTGGATGGACTTTAAAGAGAAAAGGAAATACAGCACTGTAGGTAGCCTTAGGTGTACTAATTATACATACAATAAATACATAATATATATAAATATATACAATAATTAAATTAAATAAAATGATGAAACATAAAGCATAGAATCCAAATAAAATCGATTAAAGAGAGAGGTAGTGATTTTTGACCATTGTTTTAAAAATGGACAAAGATTGAGCACGCCTTACCGATACGGGCAAGGCATTCCATAATCGCACCGCTTGAACCGTAAAAGATTTGTCGTAAAAACTGGTGAAATGTATCGGCATCTCTAGTCTCAAGTTTTCCGATGACCTCAGATATCTATTATGTGTGTCATGAAGGAACTTGAAACGTTCTTTAAGATAAGAGGGGGTTGTGGGATTGAACAGAATACTGTAGAGCAGAAATAGAATATGAGAATCCCGGCGAAGACGTATGGGAAGCCACTTGAGCTTTGTGCGAAATTCAGAAATATGATCATATTTGCTATTTTGTTTATTTTGTTAGTATCTAAATATATATATAACTCAAAAGGGACTGACTGACTGACATAGTGATCTATCAACGCACAGCCCAAACCACTGAACGGATCGGGCTGAAATTTGGCATGCAAGTAGATATTATGACGTAAGCATACGCTAAGAAAGGATTTTTAAAATTCGTCCCCTAAGGGGGTGAAAAAGGGGTTAACATTTTGTATGGAACTCCACGCGAACATAGTCGCAGGCATAAGCTAGTAAATACATAAACTCAGTCAGCTCAACATTAATTCAATGTTTTGAGAGCACAGACTATAACACGGAAATTTAAAGATTCTTTTCGTATGTTTCAATTTTGGTGGTAAAAACAAATGTTGTACTGCAGCTCCTATGGAGTTGCTTAGAGCTCACAGAGCTGACCGGACTACGTACCTGTCGGGGTAGGCGTTGCGCAGCTTGTCACTGAACGTGGAGTTCTTGGTGTCGCCGTCCAGCGCGATCACACTGGTACCAGATAACACATCGTTATAGAACACAACTCATTAAGATACACGTTATCAAATTAAAGAACGTTTAGATATATAACTTACGATTTAAAAAGCTAGTTATTTTCTACTACTTTCTACTTTCTCACAGAAAACTCTGATATCGCGATGTAGGATTTAGTTCAGTTAGTTCGCCGCTGGCGACATAGATGGCGTGGAGTTACTTTTGTTGCCCTACAAATTTGACTCATTAGTTTTTTGTGGAATCATTGATGCCTCTACATATTAATACTTAAAGGGAGTTTTTGTCTTAGTGCTACTGGCCACATCGTCGGACGTCGGGCGCGTGAGTACGACACCTTATGCGGTAATATGTTAAAATTTTGACACTTCCTTTGGTTAGTGACCTACCATTAGAACGTCATTGTGCAGGCATTGCTTTTAATTCAAATTCAAATATTTTATTTCAGATAAACATCCATATGTGTTAGTAGTAGTATAACTTAACCTAATGTTAGTATTAAATTAAATTATCATAATAAACAACCAACGAACCATTGCACGAAAAGTTCAATGGTTCGGTTCGGAGTTAATAGCTCGGTTATCAACAAAATATCACCAGACCATTGAACGACCAATGATCGACTTTTAGCAAAATGACAATGGGATCGTGTTGGAATGACAAATTTATAAAAATATCAGATAGGGTTCCTGGTATGTCAACTTCCAGGTACTACTTATACTTACTTTATTACGGTTTGATTCGTCAAACAATGTTAGAGTAAGTTGTTGGTGGCAGATTGATAGCAGTTTAGATTTAAATATTACGAGACAAGTGGCTATTACTGGCTATTGTATTTGATATCAGTGTTAGTTTCTTAGATTTAGTAAAAAAAAGGAAAAAAGAAAAGTTAACTTTGATACTGTCATTTTCATTATTTAAAGTGTTGACAACAAAGACGAAACAAAAAACAGCAAGTAAAAGTGGCCCAAAAAACGCTTAATATTTTTATTCCTTGATGGGATGGCCAATTGCAGACAAGTGGTATACTTAGCAGATCACTTGGTGGGTTAGATAGTTGGTCACAAATGCTTAAAATATATTACCGCATGTTGGTGTCAGCGATCTTCTTCAAGGCGGTCCCGTATGCGAGGCGCGTGGCCACCAGCTCGCCCGCCTTGTACGCGGGCGGCGCCGACAGCGTGACGTCCGCCAGGTGCACGCGCGGCGCCTCGCCCGCTGGCGCACGCGCCTGCAGCGTGATGCTGCTGCTCTTGATCTGCGCCTGTAGGTGCTGTGGGCCAACGGAACTCCTTACTTATAACTCTGTATTTATGATACTCTAATCTTTTCTCTTAGGGCTGCGCGAGACCGGTCCGTCGGAATTCATACCTACATGTTTTCCCAAAAATGGACCACTTAGCTGTTCAACAAATGCTGCTGCACAGAATGTGACAAACCGAACAAATTTGAAGCACGCCTATGCCTAAGCCCCAAGAACAAGCCTAAGCACCAGCTGCCATCCACCAGGCCATAGGGTATCAACTCGAACAAATTATAATTAGTCTTAGAAACAAATAATAGATGGCAGCATAATATGTAACAATTATAAAAAGCGTTATACGACAGATTTTGGTTGAAGTAAGATTTTTGGAACAAAGTTCCTTATCGCGCGTTGCGAAAGGGGGCTAGACGGAAAAATTAAGACCAAAAGTTGTAATGACACATTTTGTGTCACGATTTGGATGGGATTAAGCAGCTGTTAGTGAGGTCACAATTTGGATGGGTGTGTTAAGCAACTGTTGGCAAGGTTGCGAAAAGGATAGGTGGAGTTAAGCAGCTGTTAGTGAGATCACGATTTGGATGGGTGTGTAAAGCACCTGTTGGCAAGGTTGCGATTTGGATGGGTGTGTTAAGCAACTGTTGGCAAGGTTGCGAAAAGGATGGGTAGAGGTAGGCAGCTGTTAGTGAGGTCACGAATTGGATGGGTGTGTTAAGCACCTGTTGGCAAGGTTGCGAAAAGGATGGGTGGAGTTAAGCAACTAATAGTGAGGTCGCGGTTTCGAGGGGCGGGGTTAAGCAACTGTTAGTGAGGTCACGACTTGGATGGGTATGTTAAGCAACTATTGGTGAGGTCGCGATTTGGATGGGTGGGGTTTGTGTATTTTTAGCAACTACGCATTATTACCTCTCTCTACTATTGTGCTAACCAAGTCATACGTCTGACTTCGTTCCATCCGGGTGTCCCTTGACACCTCTCAAGTGTTTTTTTGTTTTTTTTTTTTTTTTAAATTACATCAAGCAGCATTTTTTTTAAATCTAGTAGGATTACATAAAGATATAAGAATTGAAAAGAATTTTAATATGTTTTTGGTACATAAATATCATTTTTTTCAATTTACTGAACCCAGAACTATACAACTTTTTATACAAAAGGAATGCATGAAACCTTTTAAAAGTAGTTACCTACTCTATCTGTTAATGTTAATTCTGTTTCCTGCATGTCAGAGTCAGCCTGAGTCCATGGACTAATTGACGAGAGGCCACACACGATATTAGGTCTTATTAAAAGTACTAATAGAGATTTAAACCGCGTTAATCGTCCTGTATCCAGGGCCTCAAGTCTGCTATTACAATAGTGTGAGAATGGTCTATCAATGATATCATAATGGTTGATTTTTACATGTTTGGTAATCTAATAATACAAAAGCGTCACTATGACTTTCCAGTGGTCAACCACTGACACTCCATTGAAAGAAATGGCATAGAATGGTAATCTCGTACATAATGACAAGTGAATTACAGACGTATGCGGTGATCTGCTAAAATTTTGACAGTTCCTTCGATCAGTGACCTACTTTTAGAACGTCACTGTGCAGTTATGGCTTTTCATAGCTCGGTTATCAAAAAGTATTACGAGACCATTGACCGACCAATGATCGACCATTATAACTTTAGCAGATAACGAACTTTTAGCAAAATGACAAAAGGATCGTGTTGGAATGACAAATTTATAAAAATAGCAGACTTGAGGCCCTGGTGTGCCGCGGGTTACAAGCAATTTTATAGTTTGATCGATTTGAGTAGATAAGCCATTGCGACCACCGCTTAGATTTTAGTGAGTTACCGCGGACTAAAGCAGATAATTAGGCGTGTTTAAGAAAAACGCATTTACAGCTGCATGAATAAAAAGGTACCAATATGCCAAATGCCATAAAAAAGGCTTCGTAAACACGTCGTCATCCCCTACTAAAGCGGAAAATTGATAGCTCAATCACACACACATGGCTATCTGGAATAACCTTTCTAATAGTTTCACTCTAGATAATATTTTTGTTTATTGTACTTGTCCATGAACGCTCGGTCGGATGTCATACTCAATGTGAGATGTACAGAATCAACGCCATCTAGTGTTATCGATGCCACCTAGTATCTAGGCCGTCTCCTAGATGGCGTTGTAAAACTACAATGTCTGGCATTTAGTGAGTAGATGATGTTGCCATCTATTACAAAAATGGGAACGTAAAGATACTATAGGTGGCAGCACAGTCGCGTCAATATCAATTATATTTTACTTACATATAAGTTTCAAATTTGTTACGCTAGATGGCACAGTCTACTTCGTGTACGTTCCCCTAAATGGAAGGTGCAGGAAGTATAGGTGGCAGCACTGGTCAAATATTTACAACGTAAAAGTTTCAGATTTGCGACACTAGATGGCATAGTCTACGCCGTGAAGGTTCCCTATAGCCAGACTTAGGAAGGTGTCATTTCTATGCATGGGATTGGGTATCTGTAATGTCTAGTATTATATTATATTATAAGAAATCCCAAATTCGGGTTACTAATGAGATATTGTCCATGAAACTGCCTGCCCTCAGAGTCCAACCCAAGACCTACTTAGCAGTATTGCTAGCGACTATTAAAACAACGAAGATCACATTAATTAAATGAAACAAACACACTTGTATGAGTGCTACTGCCCACATCGACCGACAGCGGCCGCGTGAGTACGACACACAGTCAATGTTGCACCAACTGCTAACAATGCATAATAAATACATACATTGTTTAGTATTTAGTTCGTGCAGAAGTTTTAATCATATACAAATATTAAGTTATTAGCTCCCAAATGTATATTATTACAACTGGATTTCTCAGAAAGGTTAATTTATATCCCAAACTACACTATTTTATAGCTATCGTTAAACGGCAAACTGTGTTAGCTGGCGAAGAAACAATATAACCCAGTAAAATAATCTTCGCCCTGGGAATCTAACCCAGAACACATAACACTCAGAAGTATCGCGATAAGTGACATCATTCTGTTATGTTCAGATGCCTTCGAATAGAAAACCCGATTAAGTCTATATTGAACTGAAATTATTCAACCAGAATGTAAATAAGTGCTTCCAAAACCTACCTTAATAATCTTGTCGCCTTCCGCTCCCAAGGCCTTTCCGTGCCAGTTCTCCAAGTCCTCGATGCCGGGGAAGCCCTTGCCCTTGAAGGTCTTGGCGACGAGCGCGGTGGGCTTGCCGGCCACGGTCTGCGCCTCGTCGAAGGCCTTCACCAGCTCCGACACGTCGTGCCCGTCCACCACCAGCGAGTGCAAGCCGAAGGCCTTCAGCCGCGCGTCGTACACGTCCACCTGCGGAGGATATGGCTCAGCTGAATGTGGCTGTCGCTAACTCCTGCCGCGTGAAACTTGAAAATTATCAGAAGGGAACATACTCTCGGGATGAAATGTGTTGCTTCCTATTCAGAACATTCACTAGCCGCGTGCAAAGTTTCATGCTAGTCCGTTCAACCGTTTAGAGGAACAAAACCATCAAATAACTCCTTGCGCTCCCGACGGAGCGACTGACTGAACCCACCCGTGATCCTCCTAATGCCCGCTGCGCCGCGGTGACTCTTACTTTAACTAATTCCGCCGGGTAGGGTTCGGACGTGTTGACTGTCGACCGTTGAGTTGCGACAACAACTCAACGGTCGGCGAGTCACAACACGTCCCCTGAGGATGTCTCGTGGAGAGGCGAAACACGTGTCGGTATTGGTGTTGGGTTTTGCTATGCCTTCCCGCATGTGCATTTAATCCCTGCATTTGCCTTGTAACCTTGCATGTGCATAAAATAGCGGGCGGGAGGGAGGTGCATACCTGCAACCCACACATATTCGCGGAAATTAAAACTAGATATATTATTTTCATTTACAAATTTAAAATGGATTTCCGCAAAGTAACGCCTGACTCAATCAATCGAAGAACTGGTACTTTTATGACACAAACAAACTCACTTGTATGAGTGCTACTGCCCACATCGACCGACAGCGGCCGCGTGAGTACGACACACAGTCAATGTTGCACCAACTGCTAACAATGCATAACAAATACATACACTGTTTAGTATTTAGTTCGTGCAGAAGATTTTTTTCCATTATAATATTAAGTTATTAGCTCTCAAATTAGAGGAGAGTTCTGTACAGTCATGACGAAGCCCTAGCTGGGGGCCTTACATTCATTTGAGACCACCACATGATTGTCCGGTGGAGCAGTAACCAGCCTTAGTATGCTGAACTGCGAGTGGTCACATAAAAAAATTAGTCATAACGAAGGATATGTAAGTCCCTGAAGGGGTAACTACATGAACTATGGTTAAAACATTTTATTGTTTGTGTATGTTTAAAGTGTTATTTTAGCGTTATTCAGAATATGGGTTTGATTTTTAAAAGTAGGTATAATACTTGGTCTTGATTTTCATGAGAATGGCAAGAAGATAGATCAACGCGCAGTTATGTTTGGCCTAAGAGGTAGACGGTAATAAATAACCTTCTTTGATTGGTATTGCATCATCGAAAAAGTTTTTCTATTTAAATTCATTGCAGTTTGCTATGCCTTTTTTTAATGGATTAGCTCTTGACTCTAGTCTAGGTCGACGATGGAATGAGCTTACCCAGAAGAAGCCTGTTCACTCTAACTTTGAAGAGATTAGGGTTGAATGCGTTCGGAAACACAGACGCAGGCAGAGAGTTGCTATACCTACCACTATGAACCAACCTATTTGCTAAGTGCAAGTCACATACAGTTTCTGAACTCAAACAAAATTATGGCATTGTCTTTTCAAGTGAGAATTCTTGAACATTTTCAAAAAAAAGAAAGTTTTTTTATTTTTTATTGATGTCTCATCCGGAGTGACGTTTCCGCACACGAACAAATATGAATGATCATTGAACGATTGAATCACACACGATTTAGTGCCAAATAAATAAATGCTGAGTAGTAAATAACCGTATGTATATCATAACATACCTAATATTGCATGATTGTAACACAATGTTATCTAATCGCCTGGCGCAGGTACGCGCGGTGTAATCTGGCTCAAATCATTGTGCTCTACTTATTATTTCGTGCACTACTTAACTAAAAATGATAATTATGTTACCTTTTACATGTACAATAACATACAGTTCTTTTCCAATAGGTTAAAATTATAAATGGACCTCGATTTCTCAATGACTGAGACCTAGTTCTTCACACAGTTGTAAAATATCATAATATATACAGGCCACAGAGTTATTTGTAAAACACCAACAACCTCTTAAGAGGTCATTGTACCTACTCATCATTATGAACAACTTTTACTATGGGACCAAACCTGAAGTCGCGAAAAAAAAAAAACAGCTGTTCCCTACATTTTCATGAGTTATACGAACATAGGTGACAGACTTCCTTCAGCAAAAGGGAACGAGCTACTCATATAATCCAACCACACTGGCTCAGGGCTGATTGGACATCCATCGTAACATAGCTCTGTTGACTAGTTTAATATATTCGCCGTCCGCATACCTGATGCTGCAGCGAGGTGGGCTCGGACTGGCCCAGCCGGTTGACGTCGAAGATGACCACGAGGTTGTCCAGCTTGTAGTGGCTGGCGAAGTGCAGCGACTCCCAGATGCTGCCTTCCGCCGCCTCGCCGTCGCCCACCAGGCAGTACACCCTGCAATGTGCAACTTTGTTACAGCTACGTATAACAGAACATCCCTTTAGGGTGTCGGTACAGTCGGGTAAAGAAGTGTATTAAAGAAAAATGTTTACTCTCAGTTGCATTTATCTATACTAATATTATAAAGAGTAACGTTTGTGAGTTTGTGACGTTGTAAGTGGTAATCTCTAGATCTACTGAACCGATTTTCAAAATTATTTCACCAATAGAAAGCTACGTTATTGTGGAGTGTCATAGGGTATATTTTATCCCCGTATTGGCACGGGAACGGGAATAACTAGGGTGAAACCGCGGGGCGCTGCTAGTAGGGTATATAAGTAAGGTTGTTTGAAGTACGAACTTGAAAGTATTTTCAAGTTCGTACTTCAAACATTTCGATTGTTTTCTTGGTTACTTAAAGGCAATGTAAAAAAAAATCAACCAAATAAAACTGATAGTAAAGTTACTAAGGGTAATTTAAAATAAATCAATTCCGTTGTTTGTTTTTTTGGGCAATGTCCTTTGTACTCATCAACTTTGTAACATGCTGACTCTGTGTCTAATTTCAACAATGATTGTGAATGTTTAGTGAATTATGTTTAGTATTAACACCATTTTAGTACACAGGAAATGTAATAACCATTATAATGAACTGACCTGTAAGGCGCCTGGTCGAAGTACTTGCCGACATAGGCCATGCCGGCCGCCACGGCCAGCCCCTGGCCCAGCGAGCCGGTGCCCACGTCCACGAAGTTCAGGCGGGGCGTGGGGTGGCCCTCCAGGTCCGAGTCCAGCTTGCGCAGGTTCTTGAGCTCGTCCACGGGGAACAGCCCCGCCTCAGCCCAGGCCGCGTACAGGATGGGCGCGGCGTGACCCTGCCAACGTAAAAGCGGCTTTAGTAACAAGACAATATAGTTCTGTTTCCGCTGCAACTACATTAGACCGCACGTCGTCGGTAATAATACTTTGGCCGTGACTTAGCCTAGCATAGGGTTTTATTCATTCAAGAGATCAGTTTCTACTGGTTTGTTTGCGCTGACGACTGTGTGGTCAACGGGAGATCAGCTTAATCTAGAAGTTTTACTACTTAATGCATTATTTTTTTATTGGAATAAGTTTTTGAATAGTTCACCATCTGCATGAATCATTTGAATACGATCTTTATGACAAGGAAATAAAATTGATAATAATCCAAATGTAAGAATGTCTAGCTCAGTCTGAATCACTGCAATGAGAAACTTTAGTTTTCACTGCAACATGACAAGGTTCCAATTTCATGGAGATATCGCGACGTCTCTATTGTTGCATTGTATAAATTGCGATATCAAAACGCCGCATTGCTTGCCTTGATAGGACAACTATTATGTATAACCCACTTCGTGCAAGACCTGGAAATAAATCTTAAGACTTAGCGTAGCAGAAAGTATTTCGACCAACGAGGCTGTGTATCTACAGTTACACTAATATTATAAAAAGCAAAAATTTGTATATTTGTAACGAATAAACCCAAAAACTACGGGACCGATCTCAAAAATTATTTCACCATTAGAATTCTATAAAATACCAGGGTGACATAGGTTTTATTAAATTAAATAAATACCCACCCGTTCGAAGCTGGGACGGGCCGCTAGTGTGGTAACGTATTCTGAAAGCCAAATGGGCTGTAGCCACATGTAAAGGCTTCATGATACGTTTAAGACTGCCGCCTTACCTTTTCCAGTGGCGTGCAGTGGTTCGAGTTAAGGTAGGCCAGAGAAAATGTCCAAAAAAAACACACCACATTATTCAGGGTTGAAATGTGGTGTTATTTTTTTGTTTTTTTTTTTAATAGGCTATTTAAAAAAACAAAAAAAAAACTCGTTCCATTAAAAATCAACCCTGAATAATGTGGTTATTTTTTAAAATTTATTTGGACACTTTCACTGGCCTACCCTAACTCGAACCACTGCACGCCACAGCCTTTTCCCAACTATGTGGAACCCCTCATAGTCTAGGCAGATCATATTATTCTTACCTTGGACAGAATGAACCGGTCGGCCGAAGCGTCTCTGGGCGCGGAAATCTTGTAGCGCATGGTGTGGAAGAACAGCACCGACATGATCTCGGCCATGGACGCGCATGATGTCGGGTGACTGTCGACAACACAGAACAAAACTTTATGACGCTTGCTATAGAGCTGAAATTGCAATAAAAAGAAGTAGAAGTGATTACAACTACACTTTAGGAAGCTTGAGGTCGAGTTGAAATTTCTATCGTTAGGCGGAACGTGCTCAGATTATAAGCGATCGAAAGTAAACTTTAGGACGCTTATCGTAAAGTTGCAATTGCTATCGGAAGCTCCATTCAGAGCGAACCATAGGGTGTACTACTACTAAGGATCGCGCTAAATGGAGCAAAAATTTAAGTAGACGCGAACAAAACGAAACTTTAGCATGTTTGACGTAGAGTGTCCGTCAGTTAACTTGTCTAAAAATATTGGACACGAATTTTTTGCTTTATCATATCTATGTATAAAAATCGACGAAGATAAAGAGCATCAAAGATCAGGAGTGGGGGCTTGTGACGTCACGTCGTCGTGGTCGTGGCACTGTATAGTCTTCGTTTTTCGTTTACGTGAAAAAAGAAAGCATACGGGTCCTATATTTTTTGGAAATCTTTCTGACGGACTAGTAAGATTTTTTTAGTTAACTAACGTATTACTAATGCAAAACCATATGATGACGAGTTGTATTTTGATTCAGCCTTGGCGTTGTTTGTTGCTCATTTACCTTTCATTTTATTTGTTACATACTAATAGTGGCTCCTTTTTAATTTAGCAGAGATCGTATATTTTTCGTTTTTGTGCAAAACCTTGTAAGCATGACCAAGTGATGTAGACCGCATCTTTTTTTAAGGCACAAAAACTTGTTTTTAAATTATGCATGTTACTAACTATGGTAAGATAAGAGCATCAGCCTTATAAGAGTTACGTCAATAAAATGAATTGCAAATTTCACAATACTTTCTCGAAAATAAAATAATTAAATTCGTTTCAAGCATTTAATTAAAATAATAGTTGTGTTATGTCATCATAAACATTAAAAAAGATTTAAAAAACGCAAAAAGAATTTTGCATCGACCGGGAATCGAACCCGGGCCGCCCGCGTGGCAGGCGAGCATTCTACCACTGAACCATCGATGCTTATACAAAGACGTACGAAATTATGGTTGGGTACCGAATACTCGACCCTATTTAGAATCTACTAGTTTTGTCTCGCGGAATCATCCGCCAATTATTGTAACTTTTGCTTGGCTCCTAAAGGTCGTATCGTGATGTTTAATAGCCTTTAAGTACCTATATTACATTTATCAACATGTCGATACCAGAAGTAAGTATCAATTAACGTAAGGGACATTCAACCAAAAAGCCGAAATGTTCCTTATGACTGTTATCATAGGGCACATTTATTTTAAATGCCGATATGTCTCTTAAGTTAAATGAAATTTCTGATATCGATGTTATGCAAAAATAATTTCTCAAACCCAACTGGCACCCCTGAGATATTGTATAGTATAAACTTCACTACTATGATAATAGTTCAGGCGAAATTCCAATAGATAAATCCAAGTTCGCACATAATAATAATAGCCAATCATTATGACACCACTCAAAAGTAAAACGCCTGCTTGGTTAAACAGTACATATATCGTCACTATTTGCTTATGTAATAAGTATTTATGTAAATAAGTGTGTGCTACTGCCGACACGGCCGACATGGGGTCGACGAGAGTACGAGTATACGACAAATTGATGTAGCACTGAAACTCTACACTTGTCTATGTATGTATGTAGACCTTTAGACTTGAATTTTGGTAAAGGTATACATATGTAGAAAATTATTTAATGGCAGTGGTTTAGTATAATAATACTTATGTTAGTTCAAAATTTTAAGTTTGTTATAATCTAATAAAGATTTATTACAATCTTACGGAATCTGCAATTTTCGGGTGACATGTATAAATAAAGTTACCACTCACTTTAAGTTCAGAAGTAACTAACAATAAGAAATTTCAACAAAAATTTAGTTAGTAAAATTTTAAATGTTACACATTCAGCGCATATCAAGCAACTTTTTTGACGAAGCAATAATAAGTTTTGTAAAAATTCGCTTAAATCGTGAGACCTTTAGACAGAAATCGTTTGTGGTGTTAATAATTCTATGTCTACATATATATAACATTGCTATATACGCATTCGAAATTCATATTCATTCATCCCATAAAAAAGTTAGTCATGATGATACTACAAGAAAATAAATAAAGATACCTAATTCATTCTCAACTCGTTACTTTTCTGTTCAAAACAATAGTCATGCTACAAATATGTAATGTATTAAAATAGGTTAAAATCAATACATGACTTTAGCTATCTTGCCTATCTATGATTCCTTTGAAAGATAACATCTACTGATACTATAATTTTGTTTCGTTGTCATAATAACTATTATTGTGTGTCAAGATAATTATAATAATATGCATAATATGGTGGTTACTAGTGTTGTCCTTCAAAAATAAAAAATAAACTTTTTACAAAAAAATACAAAACATATCTATACAAAAACCATTCGTTTTTGAACACTGACTTTTGAAATTAAAGTTATTTTGTACTTTATGTTTTTTTTTGTGTAGAAGTTGGTTGTATTTTTTTTTTCTCTTTTTACTGGTACCCCCCTCCATCTAAACGCACCAATCACATTGGTGTAAACAATAAGCGATTTCAGCAATCCCGATAGACTTGCTATAATTTTTTTAAGGGTTCCATTGTCTGTCTCCGAAACCTATCATCAGATCCTAAGACTCCTCTCGCTCTCGGGCGCCACACGCCATTCAGAATAAAAAGATATCCATGGCGCCTCTGCGGCGCCATCCACACGAAATCGGTTAACTTTGCAACTGCTTGCAAACAGGGATAACACACGAAAAAGATCTTAGGCTATGTAAAAGCAAGCGGAACATTTAAGGATAGCAGCTGATGACAGTATTTACTTTCTGCCTACCCTCAAAGAAAAAAGATGTGAAGTTATGATTCAAGATTCAAGATTCAAAGCATTTATTTCAATTAAACCTTTACAGGCACTTTTGAATTGTCAAGTCGAAAGAGGTGAAGCTATCTGCACGTTCCAAGCGTAGATCTCTATGGAGAAGAACGTGCAAGAAACTCCACGGACACTCTTTTAAATCATGTTCTGTATTACATAACCTTGGTTACATCCTTGGTCGCTTCTATATGTGACGACAATGCAAAGAAAAAAAAATAGAAAACTATAAAA
The DNA here is from genome assembly GCA_905332915.2 of Hecatera dysodea. NCBI lineage: Eukaryota > Metazoa > Arthropoda > Insecta > Lepidoptera > Noctuidae > Hecatera > Hecatera dysodea. Next base: position 17,907,294 of record HG995309.1, on the reverse strand, counting down.
ACAATTCAAAGTATAAAGATTAAAACAAGTCAGTGGCAGTTAAGAGGTGACCAGTCTCAACCGACGGCGCCCGTTCACGAACATGACGCGTGTATTGGCACCATTTAGCTCAACCATTTTGAAGGGAACCGAATGATCCAACACACACGCCACCATCAGCGAAACATTTGAGCGAGCATGACATGCTCTCAACTGCCATTTTAGTTCAAGTCACAAGGTAAACTATAACTTATAACATGTAAATGGCTCCATGGTACTCACATTTACAATATTTGAAAATAAAATGCTTCTACATTATACAAAACTATGGTTTACAAAAACCAAGCAACTACAAGTAAAAAAAAAGAGATATTATTTATCATCAAACTAATATTATATAAAAAAAAAGAATCAATAAATGAGATAAAAAAAGGCGAGCATCTCTTCCAAATATAAAATCCTAACTTGTTTATCCAAGTGGTTGAGGCTGTGGAGCAGGACCGGCATTTAGCCAAGCATTATTATCTTCAATGTAATCCCCCAACTTATAATATGCTTGCCTGCATAATGTGCGTTTAATACAAGATTTAAATTTCGTTTCATTCAGTTCTAATATATGGGGAGGAATTTTATTATAACATTTTAAACAATACCCCATGAAAGATGTGGCTACTTTAGCTAGTCTGAAACCTGGTTGAACTAATTGATCCCCATTTCTAGTAGCATAATTATGTCTGTCGCCTCGCTTACTAAAGAGATGTAGATTTTTTCTAACGTACATAATGTTTTCATAGATATATTGACAAGGTACCGTCATGAAATAGTTCCCGTAGAGAATCACGCCGGCGGATATATATATATGTGTATATATATATATATATATGTGTATATATATATATGTGTATATATATATATATGTCAATGCAATGTAATCCTTTGAATGCTAGTGTCACAAATATGAGACAAACAATATGGTGAACTTGTGCCTTGGTGTTGCGGGTAAGGCTTATGCGTTTATGCTTTGGCATTCAAAAGGTTAAAGAATTTTATTTTTCAACAAGTAGAGACAAATAAGAACATCATCTGCTGGTCACACCACAATCAAGTGATTTTATTTGACTTAGTTATGCAAGTTCAAGATAAGAATATCTGAATTTTTAATTTACCGAAACTATGATATTAAAAACATTACTGTCAGTGACCTTAACTTGACATTAAGGAGCACTTTGACAGTTGACCCTAAGATTGTTGAAGCGACAGCGGAACCCTCTCTTACATAACTCAGTTATCTTACCGATAACTGAGTTAATATGTAACTCAATGATTGATTGGACACAAGCAGGGAAGTCTTATGCTAGGCACATTTTACTAGTAAGCATTTTCCAACCAGATATATATGTATACTAGCAGTGCCTCGCGATTTCACCCTAATAAGCTTCAACCCTGTGGGAATATTGGGGTAAAAATTATCCTATATCTTAATCCTGCTTATAAACCATCTGTGTGCCAAATTTCATCCAAATCCGTTCAGTAGTTTTTTTGTGAAAGAGTAACAAACATCCATTCATACTTACAAACTTTTGCATTTATAATATTAGTAGGATTACAATCTTTCGGGTTTATAATTCTAGTAGGATCTGTCTATGTTCAAGTAGAAAATGATTGACAGGGGACAATGGAAGTATCTCATAGTAATAATGAAAATTAAATGATGCAAATATTGAAATTATTATGAAACCTTTTCAGGAAGTCATATTTTGGAGTTGTTAATCATCATTCATTTCAAGTTTTGGCAATTTGGTTGATGATGTTGATTCATCATAAGGTGTGATTTGGCAAATATATTAACTATGCAAGCATCATGAATTCATGACAAATACATACTAAATTAAAAGCAGATGTTATAAAGCAAATTTGAAGAGTTGAAGACCTAAAATAATATTATGTTGTTATACTAGCTTTTGTCCACAACCTTTTTCCCGTTCCTGTAAGACCTATATTATATAGTTCCCATATAGCCTTCCTCATGAATGTGGCTATCTTATATAAAAGAATTATTCCAAATCTGACTGGTAGTTTCAGAGACTAATGCATTCAAACAAACAAACTTTTCAATATTATTAGTAAGTACAGAATATTGGTTTTATCTCGCTCATACATTGAAATGCTTATCAATTGTAAAATCTTTTCTGATAAGAAGTAGTAAATGTGTATTATTGCGAGTACAGAACTGAAATGCACTCGCCATTCTAATTGGCCAGTTAATACAGGTGAACGTTAAGCACATTACATATAAGATTTCATAATCAAAGTTAACAGGCTGGATCAGACAGTAGGTAATATTTTTAAGTAATTTATTCCAAAGGTTATCATTTCAGTGGATGGTGAAGTTTGCAGAATCATAAAAAAAAATTAGGTATGTTGATAAAAAAGGTAAACATGTCATGGAAAATTCTTATTAGGATTACTTAACATGCATGACATAATCTAATACAAAAAATCAATCGATTTCTGATAGTGACACAATTTTAAGGGCGATGACCTTGGAGCAATGGCGTGATAGCAACGACGCTGTATCACGTGGTCGAGTCATAACCTAACCTACAATGGAAAATTATTCGGCCACCACCAACCAACGGACGAAAGTACGAATGAATTGTTAAGTAAGTGACCTCTGAACCCAACGGACTTTAATGCCGACCGGCGATATACGACAAACCGAATAATTTGTCACTAAATACAAGAAAAATATTGGCGAAAGTATGCCAAAACGTCGTCTGACCTTGTTGATTTTGTCCAAATAGATGTCCAAATTCCGGAAAAATTGTAGGAATATACACTATAAGATTCTAATAGTTGAGGAATCAGCAAATAACCTTCATTGGACCTTCAATGAAGCGGCGAATGTAATAAGGTTATCCACTCACCCAGATTTTGAAGCATTAGTGGCAACGATGCTGTCGATCCTCAGCTTGTTAGCGATGTCTTTCAGTTGCTGGATGTCTACGTTCTTCTCGCCTTTCATATTGAATTATGTTTTTAGGGGTAGATACTCAAACAAAAACTAATAAGCACGTTGTTTACGACCGGTCGCTTGCCCGCCGCCGGATTCAATGACAGACAGGCCGACGCCGACGCCAAACTGTACATTTGACAACAGCTGTCACTTCATTCATATTTTTTATCGGTCAACGAACTGCGATATAAAAAGCAACAGGTGGATCCACCTGATTTTTTTTTAAGTATATCTTTAAATTAGGATTAATTTATTAAATACTGTAATCTCTAACTCATATTCTAGTTTCAGGATTAACTATTTTGTGCTGCCATCTATACCAACAGAGTGACAAATTCTTCGGTGTATTACTACTACTGAAAACGAGATGGCGTTCTAAACAGTGAAAATGTTGGAATATTATTCGAGTGCCCTGAGCAAGAGTGCATTACATTTAAATAATCAAAATTTACTAAGGTCCATTTATCTGCCATATGGACAATCTATTTTTTTAATCTATATTATGTAGATATAGTATTATTTATTTATTTAAACTTTCTGTACCATAGTGCAACATGGCATTCTCTATTAGTCAAGCTTTGGATTACAAAGACTAGGGATGGGCAAGTGAAAAAAATATATCGATATTTATCGTATCGATATTTTTAAACACTATCGATAATTATCGAGGGAAAAATATCGATATATCGATATATCGTCAGTCTTCGTAATAAACAATAGTATTTTTTATTATTGCTCGAGCTTAAACAATTTATTATATTTAACATTTTTTTAGGTTTTGTGATTGATTTGTTGAAAAAAATAAAATCCGAAAATTGTTAATTGTCTGTTAACTTCAGGTTCATATTCGTCTTACACTGATGGCTTAATAGTATTAGTATTTTCTTGCACGCTACCAATAGTCTTAATGCTATATTGCATTTCATAACGATTTCGGCGGACAAAGTGAGAAATGAGTACATTAGAGGCAGTTTAAAAGTGGCGCCAGTAACGGAAAAGTTGAAAGAGAACCGCTTGTCTTGGTATGGTCATGTAAAAAGGAGGGATGAAACACATGTAACTAAAAGGGTTATGAATATGAAGGGTTATGGATGGATGGAAAGGGAGAGGTAGGCCAAAGAAACGATGGATGGATTGTGTGAGGAGTGATATGAAAGAAAAAGGAGTTAGTGATAGCGTGACGGCTGACAGGACAGAATGTAGAAAAAAAACATGTTACTTGGGGTCAAGTAACATGGGATAAGGGCAGGAAGATGATAACGATTTTGGCGGGATTTTTTAAAGTTAACAATACGCGAGGAGCATGCAAGGATATCCTAATAACATTAAAAACACGCAACCTAAATTGCGTAAAAAATTATCGAATTTGATACGAATTCGATACTCTAAAATAAATATCGAATATCGATATATCGCCATTAAAAATATCGACGATATATATCGATAATTGTATGGAAAAATATCGATATTTCGATATATCGATATTTTTTGCCCATGCCTAACAAAGACTAGGTACTTACTGTGATAGGTGTAGGTACAAAAAAAAAATAGAATTTTGTTTCGGAAGAATATAAAAAGGTACAGTTACCCTTTTATATTCTTCCGAAAGAACATTCTATTTTAAATTTTGACAGACGCATCAAAGCACAGGTACCTACCTACAGCCGAAACTACTCGGAGTACCTATGTGAAAATTTGCACATGGCTTCCTTTATTATAATTATGCACAGAGTATTTTTATATGTTAATAAGTGGATGAGCACGAAAAAGGGTTCCTTTTGCAAAATCAAGCTGTACTAAAGGGTGAAAATCGTTTGTACTAAATATGCGCTTATTGCAGATAAGTAAATTACCTACCTACTTGATAGTTCTTTAAAATTTTAGTATTTAAGTAAGTACCTACTTACATCAAGCTAAATTCAAATATAAACTAGAGGGTAATAGATGACCAGTAAAAACCTTAGAATTCATGGCCATCGATAGGTACCTGGGTACCTTAGTAGGACTTACTGTATACCTATCGCTAGTTATATTAATGTTATAAGTAATGTGTCTTCGTAAAAAGAGGTGTGATTTTTTGTCAACATGGCGCAAAACCTGACCCTAGGTTGCTTCTTTTCCTTTTCTTGAAATTCCATACGCCATGAAGTAGGTACCTACTACTAATTAACTACCTCATTATTATTATCTAGGTATATAGGTTGTAAATATGGTTCTTCAACTAAACTTTATTCTCATACGAGTAGATCCATTAATGGATACTCGACAGACAGAAATCGTGTCTTTAAGATCATGCAAAAAAATCAAAGGAAACTTCAAGAAAAGTCCAAAAATATACAAAGCGTCAAATAACCAATAGCATTTGTATTAAAAGCACTTGAACATTGTTTGAGTAATATCCACCAAACGACACGATCAAACGCCTGTCATATTGAATTGAATCCGAACTACCGGACGCGGGGACATCACTACAACAACTTTACACCTACGCCCAATAACACTCGTAACCCAACGGTCTAAAGTTCAAAATCGAATACACCGCATTGATAAAAACGTCATATACATGTCAAAGTTATTCATGCAGTTATTCTCAATCTTATTGCCTTGTTTTGAGGTTGGATTTCCAGTGGTGGTGTGTGGTGCGTAAGTTGGTGGAGTTTACGATAAAACGAGGGTGGCTATTCTAAATCGTGCTGACGTATCAAGCCGGACCTTTGTTCACCTGACTCTGTTGGAGAAGGGAGGATGAGACCAGGAATCAATTGAACATTGATCTTGATAAAGGACAGGTTGTTTGTATTTATTTATGTACACACATTATACCTACTTAAAAATAAAATTTTGTACCGAGATGAAGTCAATTAAAAAGAGCACAAACGTACTGCTTATTTCAATAGTTTTTTTTTTGCGACAGAAGAGTGGGATTAGATTTGTGGATACAGTGTGTATGTGAAAATAATTCGTGTAGGGACCTTGTTTATATTTTTTTCTTCAATAAATAACTGTCACGTTAAAATCCCTGGTTTTTGCAGTTTGATAAAGCCATATTCCAATTGTTGGTTTCACACGATTCGCCGATGTTAGAACATATAATATAGATTCGATTTGTTTTTCAGGTGTATGAATAGACTTAGAAATAATATCAATGTAGCAAAACCCCGAAAATGACGGCCCAATAGATATAGCAACGCCGCCAAAACACAAGCGTGTCTGTTCACCGCCAAAAAGAGCCCGTTCACCTTGGCTCCTACTTTTCAGAATGTATCCCTGGAGTGCACCGACCGCCTTCAGCTTTTGGGAGTAGAAATCTCTTCAGACCTAAACTTTGGGCGGTTCATTGAGTCCAAAGCCAAGGTGGCTGCTAGGAAACTCGGCGTTCTCGCAAAGGTCCGCCGGTACTTCACATCAGAACAGCTTCTGATGCTATATAAGGCACAGGTTCGTTCGTGTGTGGAGTACTGCAGCCATATATGGGCTGGTGCTGCGAAATGCCATCTAGCGGCTTTGGACTCGGTGGAAAGGCGAGCGAAGAGGCTAATTGGTGATCCAGATTTGGTTAAATCCAATCTTCAAAGCCTTGAGCACAGGCGTAAAGTAGCCAGCCTTTCGGTGTTTTACAGGTTGCATTTTGGAGAGTGTGCGCAGGAACTGCATAACTTGATCCCGCCATCCCTTTTTTACCATCGGACGACCCGACGTACGGCGAGTATCCATCCATACGTTGTTGAAACTTCTACGGTCCGGACTAAGCGTTTTGCCTCGTCGTTTATACCGCGAACATCGAAGGATTGGAACAATTTGCCTGCGGCGGTCTTCCCGTCCGATTATAATCTGAATGTCTTCAAGGCAAGAGTGAATAGGCTCATAAACTAGTGCGCCTTACCATCAGAGATTGCATCGCTGCTTACCATCAGGTGGGATCGCAGTCAAGCACTAGTTTATATCAAGTAAAAAAAAAAAAAAAAATATAGGCAATATGTTCCCTTTTAAATTTGTTTTATAATCAGTAGTCATATCTTCAAAATCCCATCGCTTGTTCAGTTCGCATTGCCATTTGCTACGTCATAGAGCGATACGCCGGCTCTCAGCTACGGCGACTACGCTGCTACGACGATACGTAGCTACAACGCTACGCGCGCATAACGCAAAAACGCCGTCTGATAAATAAATATTAAAACAATAAAACTGTTGTCTATGGGCAGGGAAATGGCCGCGCTGGGCACACGGCGGCGACGGTGACCATAGTTGCAGAAAACGAGGGACAGACAGTAAAATATTGAATTCATGCTGATTTTCAATAATAAATGTGGCGGTTTGAGTTAACAAACGCTGCAAAACACTCGTTTTGTTTCTAGCATAAAAGTTATCGAACTATTGAAAACTGTTTGTGAAATGAACAAAGCAGTGTCAAGATATCGTTCCACAGTTGTTATAACGTTCTTTTACATAAATACATTATAGTTGTGAACTTGTGACTTTAGATTTTTTTTCATGACTAACATAAAAATTATTCTATAAAAACGAGGTAAGCGAACGTTATCAACTACAAAATAACTATGATAACAATCATGTACCTAAATTTACATGATAGTCATCATACCTGCATATTTTTTCGTAATAAATACGTCAATTTAGTCCGTCACTTAATCCTGAAACGTCCCAAGCTTCATGGTGCATATACGCTGGCCATCACTGCCGAGGGGTGGCTCGGAGGACGGGGCAGGCTGGAGGAGAGAGGGGGGACGTTCGATGTTCTGTTTTCAAATTCAATTGGCCGCTGTCCCGGGGCGATCTTTCTCCGCGAGTCCGAATTGAATATCAATAGAACGATACGACGTACGATTGTATGGACATGACCTGACATTTTTCCCGATTGTTTTTTGAACAGTATAGGTAGGTACTTGATCACAATGTTTGTTGTTCGTTGCGTGGCCTTTTGTATTGTTAATTGGATCATTTTGAAGAGAATTGAGTTTTATGTAATCTGTTAATTGGTTACCTACACGCATTAAAATACTCTGGATAGGAGGGTTGAACTATTGAAAACGCGCTCAGAACTATTGGATAACATTTGCTGATCGAAATAGGTAAGCAAATTTAGATGAAACTTAACACAATCTTCGAAAGGAGTCGTTAACTAGCTTAGCTTCGGCTTCGGTCAAAGTCCGCCTAGGTATCTAGCTTATCCGGGATAAAAATCAGCTTATGACACTCAGGGCCTCAAGTCTGCTATTACAATACTGTCAGAATGGTCTACCTATCATTGATCACCTACCATAATGGTCCTACCTATCATAATGGTCGACTTTTACAAGTTTGGTAACCTACTAATATAAAAGCGTCACTAAGACTTTCCAATGGTCAACCACTGACACTCCATTGAAAGAAATGGCATAGAATGGTAATCTCGTGCACAATTACAAATGAATGACAGAAATATGCGGTAATCTGATAAAATTTTGACAGCTCCTCTGATCAGTGACCTGCCATTAGAACGTTATTGTGCAGTCATTGCTTTTATTAGCTCAGTTATCAAAAAGTATTACGAGACCAGACCACTGACCGACCAATGATTGAACATTATGAATTTAGCAGATTACGAACTTTTAGCAAAATGACAATGGAATCGTGTTGGAATGATAAATTTATAAAAATAGCAGACTTGGGGCCCAGTTGTGTTTCTATCAGTATAATAGTTTTTATTATAGGAACAGTATTTTCGGAAATTACGTAGGATTAGTAAGGACGATTATGTAGGATTACATACAAATATTTTATCCCATCACCATATGTTTGAGGTTTATCCCATCACAAGTATCTTCGGATTACTTTCTGGGAACCCCCGGCCAGTTAATTATATAATTTATGATAATAAACACATTTTTTTATTATCTATTACACAATTGGTTTGGAAATTCTTATTCTTTATTGTACACAGCAATATAGGGACAAATAAAAATATAGTAGGACAGCTTATACATAAAAGTTAGTTTAACCTACAATCTTTATACAATACTACATTAAAGTCATATCAAAGCATCGTATTGCACATAGAAGTTGCTATCAAACCGTTATATCTTATTCTCAAAATATCCTCGCCTCATCCACGTTCTGGATGCACAAAAGTAACGGTCAGCGCAAATAACGTTCGGATTTGTAAAATTGTAAAAGGGCGAAGTTCTTGAAATGTCGCCATCTTCGGATCCGACCGGATCCGCGGATATCCGATCGGATCCGAACAGACCCGGATGCCGGCGGCATTGTCATCGCCCGGGGACTTGATGTTTCAATCCGATACTTTGATTCCTTTACTAATGTTTTTGTGATAAAAGTAAACAGTTTGTCTTTGGAATCTTTGGAGGAGTTTTATTTGTGATTGTGTATTTATTTATTTATAAGGATTGGGCATTGCAAACACTGAAGGATTAATTTAACATCACTTATTATATTTATATTAATTATTAGTTCTGCAACACTTGTTGATTTTGCTTTTTGAAGTTCGTATCTATGATTTGTTTTTTGATTGTAAACTAGTTTAGCCTTTTTAAATGTAAATATAACGAGATATGCCAGATCTACACAAACTAGGTATTAGAAGATTTTGATCAATACCGGAAAAAAGAAATTCTAACAAAGGTAATAGAACCAAACTCTTGGTAGACGTTGTCAGCATCATGTTGCCATGTTTTTATGGCACAAAATTGACAAACACGTGGAAGTTTAACGAACGATGGACTTAGCCTGTCCAGGGCCTGTCAGCTACTCAGATAGATAAAGTGAAGGATGAGCTCGAATAACCTTAGATTCCCGCAACAGAACGGATAATTATTTTGATAATAAACATAATAATTATCCGTTCAAACATAAATAGTAGTAAAGTTGTTGACTCATGCTGAATGGTTTGAGAAATATCAGAATGTACTCGTACGATGCGTCGAATGTTTTGATGTATCCAAACCGCTTTTTACTAATATACTTATATATATCGCACTTGAATGAGATATTTTTTAAAATACTCCTTAGTATTTGAGTAAGCGCTGAAAATATGTAGAGTATGTTGGTAGATAGATGGATAAAAGGAATACTTTTACTTTGTGGTATCTACACCAAAAATAGTGACACAACTCTCAACTCTGTTACACAAACTTAATTCTATGAGTCGTATGGTGCAATGGTGGCCTTTTCGCTGACGGCGATATCTAGCAGAACACCTTAAGAAGGACTGAATGAACTTCATATAAAATAAGTTTGGCTGTGGTGTACTGCCATTAAATACACTTACCAACAAATTAAAATTGATGATTCTTTGATAAAACTAAAGCTCATTACTGTCGGGCTCTATTGATCTACAAAACCAAGCTTTTATACACGGAACCAGTAGCAGGTTAACGTCCTTAATTCCCATATAAAGACTAATTCGATAACAACTAATAAATTCGCTAACACGCTAACATCAATCATGCGTGTAATCCGCTAACATAATTACAAGTATTACCTACACCGTTCACGCTACGCCTTGCGTGCACGGCGCGTGTTGGTCGCGTGTCGGCCGCGCGAGAGGCGTGGCGGCACGTGGCGTGCGGCGTCGGCGGCGACAGCGCCACTATCAAAAGGGTAAGTTGTAACATGTTAGTAAACACTGCATGTTAGCATGGCGGCGATATTAAAGGGTATTTGATTAGGATAATAGGTATCTATTGGGGACGATGGGAGATAAATGGGGATTATATTTGTAGCATATTTGATTATGTTTTCTGTTGTTGCGGGTTAGTGCCGCATGGGAATGATAGGTTTTGATAGGGTTGAAATGACTTGACCCCTTTCATTACAAAATAACAAGCTTAGACTTAAAATTACATCAAATCATTCGCAGATATACTGATAACATCCTTTTATTTATATCAGCTTAAATTCTGTTCCACTGTTGGGCAAAAGCCTCTTCTTTTTACTATAACGTTCTATTTCTAACATAATAAGATCGACTTACGAATTGTAGGTCGCGGGTTCAACGGAGCCAGGCGCATTACTTTTTGTAATTCATTTCATCACCACTGCTCTCAAAACGGTGAAGGAAAACATCGTGAGGACCAAAAATCCGAAAACATGTGACATTCACCAAACCGCGCTGGCGCCGCCGGCTGTGGATTACAACTCATTCCCTCCCCTTCTCCTCCTTATTTTAATGTTCCCACTGCTGGGACACAGGCCTCCTTTCTAAGAAGAAAGGAGGCCTGTGTCCCAGCAGTGGGAACATTAAAAGGCTGATCATGCTTTATTAAGATCGTCGCACCACCTTCGTCGCGGACGATCTCGACGGCAACGTTCTCCTCCCAGATAATATGGATGCTAAAGTCAAAGTCAAAGTCAAAACGTTTATCTCAATTAGGCCATTAAACGGCACTTTTGAACGTCGCATCATTAAAATTTATCATAATTAGTGACTCTAGCGTCCATTCGTAAAATTATTATAAGTAAGTATAACTGCGAAGCTTACATACACGTGTCACATAAACTAGTAGTCTTTACCTAAAGGAATATTAATGAAACCACCCACAAACTAAACAAGAACACATTCCCTTCAACTACTTACAAAATAACTCTTAGATACTTATAAGTACGAGAACTTCCTCGACTTGAACTAAGTATAGGGTTGCCATCATAGAAATTGCCGACGCCGGACAAAATCTTTAAAACCCCGGACATTTGACTGAAATTGTTTTTTTCCCCGAACAGACCCAAAAAAAGCCTTATAAACAAAAAAAAAAGGATAAAAGTTTATTTTTTTAATAATCTATTACAGCGTGTTTGCAATTTAACCTATAGCGCCAGCTATTTTGCTGATTTACGACTAGATCGTTTCCCGCTTACAATTACGAATGAATTATTACATAACTAAGTATTGTTTTAATTTGTTGCTTATCTTCCAAATTTTCAATCAATGGAGGATTCCTTGACACAAAAAATGTCCGAGTAATACCAGGGCACCTTTGAAAACCCCGCCCGGATGATCCCCGGACGCCCTCCAAACTAGGACAAATCCGGGGAAACCCGGACGGATGGCAACCCTAACTAAGTAGGTAGTGTCATATCAGTAAGTCCTCCACAAAAGTACGTTCATTCGATAGTTTGTAGTTTCTAAGCTTTCTTACAAATGCCTCCATATCTACTCACCTCGGTAACTTAGTCTTGGTTCAATTAATAACATATCAATAATGACCGTCTTAGAGTTCAGTTGAAAATTGTATTTTGAAAGGGAGAACTATACCGGTGAATGGTTACTGAAGTGAATTGGGTAATTTATTGGTTAGAACCTAAGATAATATACGAATCTAGAACATTTTTTTGTGTCTAGAACATTGTTTTGTTATTGATTTTTTTATTTCTGTAACAAAAACGTAGTTCAGGCGTTTATCAGCTTCCTTTGATATATTAGCACAGTGCGTTAAACGCAACGGACACAATAATTAAAGATTTATTGGTTTTTGGAGAATTGGCCATTCGGCAATTTTTTTCAAAAACGTCTAAGCAGTAAGTATTTGACTAAAAAAAATTAATTGATCCGTCAGATAGATTTCCAAAAAATATTGAACACGTATTTTTTGCTTGATTTGAATGAACTTGATTAATCAAAGATCAGGGGATTTGTGACAGCATGCCGTGGTAAAAATTGTCAAGAAGTGACGTCACACGAGTATTCATCATCTTTGTTTTTATTTTTTGTTTACGAGAAAAAAGACGGACTAATTGGATTTTTCTAGTCAAATAGGTAACCTATGTTTTGCTCACACGCATTGATTTGTGTTTGGCCTATGTTTCTCACGCGCCAGTGATATAATAGTGAAAATGCGCCGTATCTTTTTCTTAACCTCTTTCAAAGTATGAATCATTCATTTAAAAGGTCCCTTGTGTATGTACGAATCTTAGTTGCAAAAACTAACAAGTGCCGCGCTCAAGTTTTGGGCATTAACTAGCATTAAGTAACAGTTAATTTATTGGTCACACTCATTGTTTGTCTATTTTGTGACTACACTTACTTAAGAGCTGAACACTTCGTTAACTTCGTAATTAGTTTGTAATTTTGGCTCTCGTGAAGTACCTACTAGCTTTTTCCCGAAATTTTGTACGCGCATATGTCGGCTTTTTCTCGTTCCCGTAGGAATTTCGGGAAATTCACGATGCTTAAAAAACTTGCATTTTCCATAATTTTCATATTTTGTTTGTGTCGCATTTGTTGCTGTGTGGTAATAGTCCATTATGAATTTATGATACAAGTGAGCTAAGTTGCTCATTATACACGAGGCTGTGGGTTGCAGCCCGAGCCGTAGGCGAGGGCGTAAATCAGCTGAGTGTCTAGTGAGCAAGTTGCTCACTGAGTTTCATACACACTTTTTCAACACATTTGCGAGGAAAAAACAAATATGTATTGCATAAATCGTTTAAAATAATCTAGTTAATCTATACTAATAGTATAAAACTGAAAAGTTTGTTTGTATGGTTGAACGCGCGTTTTGTATAGCCCGTTTATCGAGGAAGGCTATGGGCTATATAACATCACGCTACGACCAAAAGGAGCAGAACATCAATGAAAAATGTTGCAAAAAAGATATTTTTTTATTATTTCTCTATCTTATGCAACGCAGACTTGCGCGGGTCAGCTATTATCAAAATAAAAGTCAACACATCAATAAACTACACCATCATACACTAAAATAAACCATAATTAATAACAAATGCGTAACCATAAAATAATACCAGAAACTTAAGGGCGCATATTCCGAACGGCATTTCATACAAATTTTCAAGTCGTTATTTTCCGAAATGACTGAACCGATTTTAGTGAAACTTCAGACATATAAGCAGGTTACATAGGTCTAAAAAGTTAGTTAAACACATTTTCGAAATGTCTTATTTTAAAAAAGATAACTGGAAATTTATGTTTGTATGGAACATTTAAAATGGGTCTAATTTAACTGTAACACTATTTATCGAAAATGTTTTCAATTAACTTTTTAGACCTATGTATTCTGCTTACGTGTGTACAGTTTCATTAAAATCGGTTTAGTCATTTCGGAAAATAACGACTTGAAAATTTGTATGAAATGCCGTTCGGAATATGCGCCCTTAATAAGCTATGGAAGTAGAAATTGATCCAATAATCTTAAAATAATAATGCCTATAAAAATCTATGCATTTCAAGGAATTGCCTGCTGATCCAATTGTTAAGTATTCAATTGCCACAATTATTATAAGCATAGATACGTTTATGTAATGAATACTAATGGTGTCAGTGAAATGACCTTCTATCATACATCAGCTAGAACAAACATTAGGTACAGTCAGCCACAAACATTTATTAACACTTTTGTTTGGTTCGATTATTTAATTATGTAGGTCTCGGTAATGTTAGTGAATTTTATTGTTATTTTATTATTATTTTTTGTTGTTTTTCTATGATTTATTGTATTATAAAAAAAACTTTTTACAAAAAATACAACCGACTTCTAAACAAAAAAAAGTACAAAATAACTTTAATTTCGGAACTCGGTGTTTTTGGTAGCTTTTTATTTTTGAACACACCGACTTCCGAAATTAAAGTTATTTTGTACTTTTTTTGTTTAGAAGTCGGTTGTATTTTTTGTAAAAAGTTTTTTTATTTTACACTTTTTAGTGGTTCACTCCCAGCTAACCATACTCATCACAGCGTACGTGGTATAAATTGGTGTAAACAATAAGTAAACATGCGATTTCAGCTATCCCGACAGATTTGCTATCATTTATTGAAATTAACAAAAAACCGCTTGTTCGATTTCATGGGACCATTTGGGAAGTACACCCTTTCCAACAAAAAAAGAATTTTTCAAATCGGTTGGCAAGCGACGGAGTTATGCGCGAACAAACATTAAAAAAAAATACAAACATCCGAATTGAGAACCTCCTTCTTTTTTAGAAGTCGGTTAAAAAGTGTAATAACTAACTTTGTAATTTTAATGATTTCAAACACAATGTGAATTGTTACTGAATAAAATTGAATTGAAGTGGTTTTCTAAATCTTTGTTTTTGGTTACATACATATTTCAATCAAATCCTGGGAGAAGAAGCATTGAATTTTTTTTTTATCGATTTTTAATGCGGACAAGTAGTTTAAGGCCTATATTCCAAAACGTAAATTCGAATTCAACTCAAACCTCAATATAAGCAAGTAAATGTCAATTAATACTTGTCTAATTGACGTTATAAATTGAAGTTTTCGTGCTCGAGAGATGACTTTTAGATGAGCAAGAGCATTTACGAATTTCGATCACGAAAACATTGATTTATGTCAAGCTTTATTGAAGGTCGACGTCAAATTATTTTTAAGTGTTATACAGATGACTATAAGGCACAGGTAGTAAACAGCTAGCTAAGCAGCTATCTAATAATTACGTCCTCAAAGCTTATGTTTAGAACCGAATGCTGATCAGTTTGACATCTAAGGGCCAATTCTACTAATGTTTAAGCATCTTTTACTATTTTTTCAAACATTCTGACGGAGATACGAAAGTAAACGTTGATTGAAAATGATTAAATTGCCATTCAGTTGTCAAACTAATCAACATTATAGCCAAAATTATACGTAGAGGTACATAATTCAAATAACTTCGGAATATGAGAAAGAATCTGTGTTTAGTAGATTATTCACCCAAAGGTTGACTGGTAGAAAAAGCCTTGTTGCATTAAATCCGCCCATGTTAATTTCACATTTAACGACCCCTAGATAATATATGAAGTAGTAATATGTTGCTAAAAATAAGCAGGTACACACAAACAGAGACATAAGGGTAGGTAGAGCTGAAGGCTCGCCAAATAAGTACAGGTGTGGAATTAACCTCGGTCCGGTTGTTTCGCCGGTTACGACCTCAACCATAACCCGCGTTATAGCTTGTATTATTATAACTTTTACCACATATATTATCCACTAGATGCGGCTAGAAAAGGGGTATTTCTTTCTGATTTCTGGCTTATTAGTTAGTGGCTTCGGCCAGTGTTCTCGAATTTTTCAGTCGTGAAGAAAGATGGACATAACCTGGAACTTGTAATGGTTACTGGCAAGGCTAATGGCAAACGTCTGAGAGGTCGTGGTCCACTTAAATGGTTGCACCATTTTTGCTCATCCTTGGACACAAAATTCCAAAAAGCAATTGATAATGCCAAGGGTATGCAGACACTTGACATATGCAGATGACGAAAAATCGTCAAGAAAATAACTTCAAGTTGGAGAAATTATAACAGAACACGACGCGAGATACGCTTTTAGAATAGGATGCGAGGAGGATGTGGTCAGTGCTTGCAAGCATAAATGCCAAGATAAGAGCACCACGAATCTCTCTGGTCTCATTACCTCATGCTCTGATGACAATCTCCAATGGTATCCTAAGTTTAGCAGGGTTGCGGAATTAGTTCGTAAGAGTCACGACGGCAATAAAAAAAAATCCTATGTCTGAAATATAAATTAAGCCCGAGACGTGTGAAGGAAAGCACGTTGCATTATTGTGTTATTTATAACTAGTATGTATTTTCTACCCTGTAATTTTTTTAATCAATTTAATACTTGTAATACTGAAAGTCACCGTTGAATTTAATATAAAAGGCAGGAAAGACTGAAACTGAAAATACTGTGTGTCTGTGGACCTGATGATTTTGAATTTAACATTCACTGCTTGTACTAAAAGTGGATCCTACCTATTCGTGCTCATCTGAATGGTTATGAGAACATTGAGTAGATTAATAGGTAGGTCTCGTTGTTATCGTTTCTGTGTGACCTCTGCCGAGTGCCTCTTCCAGTCTAGTGGCAATACATCATGGTCCCTAAGGTTATAAGTTACGGAGGTCTGATATTTATTCGTGCGGTTCGATTGTAGTTTTATGCGCGGCCGTAAATGGTGTTATTGGTGCACATTTGAATAATACGACCAGCGCCGAATGTTACTTGTTACGCGCAAAAATATTTACTTCTTACTGCGCCAGTGTGGGTGGCCAATGTTGGACAAATATTGTCCGCGTGGCCATTATTATGGGTGGCGCAATTATCTATTGGTTTGGTTTCGTAGGTTGATATTGATTGATACATAAAGTTGGAAAATTAGCTTGAATCGAAAAAAAAAACAAAAGGTCTTCACGATTACTGTTCCATGATTGATTACAACTAGATTTAGTTCAATTCCTCCAAATCCAAGAAGGTAACATAGTGTAAAAAATCAGGAAGGTGAAGTTGCAGATTCTAAGCTCGGTGTGTCTCTGAGGGATCGCATCAGAAATGAGGTGATCCGTCAGAGAAGCAAGGTAATTCATATAGCCCACCGGATTAGTAAGCTGAAGTGGCAGTGGGCTGGCCATATTAGTCGTAGAACCGACAACCGTTGGGGTAAACGAGTTCTAGAGTGGAGACCACGTCTCGGCAAACGTAGTGTAGGACGTCCTCAGGCACGGTGGAGTGACGATTTGCGCAGGACGGCTGGCGGAAACTGGATGCGAGAAGCCGAAAATAGATCTAAGTGGCGTGCAATTGGAGAGGCCTATGTCCAGCAGTGGACTGCAACAGGCTGTTGATGAAGTTGCAGATTAAGGTGAATGTAATGATATTTATTTAATACATTGCCCCGCGGTTTCACCCGTTTAGTTCCCGTTCCCGTGGGAATATGGGGATATAATATAGCCTATGTTCACCGGAGATAGTGTAGCTTCCCAACAGTGAAAGAATTTTTCAAATCGGTCAAGTAGTTTCGGAGCCAATTCAATGAAAACAAGAAAACAATAAATCTTTCCTCTTCATAATATTAGTGTAGAAAAACAGCCAAGTTCGAGTAGCACGCAGTGGATTCCGGAAGCAACATTATTTTTTAACATTTTGACTAACTAATAATTATAGGTTGTAACCTACAAAAGGTAAAGAATAATTTTAACTATCTGTATTTAAGTTTTTGTTCATTAATTTAGAATATAAGTAAAGGGAATGGTTAATTTTAACAAGTTTTCTTTATTATCCTTAAAACTATTTTTCTTTTAATTATAAGTAATATAGTAAACTTGAGGAAGAAACAATAAAAAAATATATTACTTGAATGATATGAGTAGGTATGACACCCTAAATAGTTTAGTTTTTCTTATTTGTACTCCTGAAGTGATCCTATGTTTTCAAATGATTATATATATTTATGTTACGCGTCAGTGTCGAGGTTAAAAAAGTTTGTGTGTGTATCAAAATTCAGTAGATTCGGAGCAAATTAGCCAGACACTTGTCATCCTATTACAGTACCGGCTATCACATGTCAAACGTTTGAGTAGTATTTGCATACATATGCACATATTTGCCTAGCTTTTAACCTAAAAAGTCTGTGATAAGAACCTCAGATAATGATTTCCAAAAAGATTGTTTTAAAACTGTCAATTTGACAATGGCCAAAATCAGCGAGCCTTTATTTTTTTTTCTTTCCTTATGTTGCAACTAGCGGCACGTCCCTAATACAGCCTCGCGTAATACAGCCCAATTAGCCAGGGATTATGTAGCATTCTAATGGTGAAAGAATTTTTGAAATTGGTCCCTTCGTTATTGAGTTTATTCGTTACAAACATACAAAACTTTCCTCATTATAATAATAGTGTA
Source organism: Hecatera dysodea (assembly GCA_905332915.2). Taxonomy (NCBI): domain Eukaryota; kingdom Metazoa; phylum Arthropoda; class Insecta; order Lepidoptera; family Noctuidae; genus Hecatera; species Hecatera dysodea. The sequence goes on along the minus strand of HG995309.1, from coordinate 17,888,659 downwards.
TATTGATAGAAAAGTTCTTAGATCTAAAAAATGTTTTGAATAATTTAACATACTCTCTCTCTCTCTTAGCGTTATGCTGAGTGATGGCCGTTATGCTCTTTTTTAGGTGTAAATACTATCTTTTTCACAATTATAGTTGTAAGTACTAGCGAGTAGAAGAAGTGAATAGCGAATTAATTAATTTGGCATCAACAAATTCGTCCACATCGCTGTCAATGAGATTAGTACCCATAATACTGGCAGGTTTAGGAAATCCTGCCAGTATTATCGGCACTATTTCCTCTGATTGGCAATGCTGATTCATTGACCAAGGAAAAGGCCAGCCCCCTGGTCACGTGCTGTCAGATTTGACACAAGAATAACGAAAACAGTTGATCATTTCAATTTAAGGATAGGAAAATATTGTTTATTTATTTTTATTTATTTATTTATTAGGGACAACAAACAGTAGTATAAATTTCAATAAACTCAAGACTTATTCAATAGGTATAGCATATACACTACTAACAACGTTATCCACAAATTACTATACTAAATAAGCTAGTTGTTGAAAGACAATATCGAATCAATTTACTCTTGTGTGATATACAGTTACATATTATAATATAATATTGCTGCTATAATCTGACTCCTGTAAGTACCATGCGACTCACAGAGTCCACATGTAAATCCTTATTGACTATAGTTGGAGTTTTAAGATTGTTGAATGAAAAGAATAGTGTAAGCAGGGTATAAGAGTAGAGAGAGGAATGTGGAAACCCTTATCATACAAGTGCCGTGATGATAACCCTTTGACGATTTCCCTCTTTATCCTGACTTGAATCACATGACACGACCAGAATCATAAGTGGCAGACGTATGTATGGATGTACCTACATACATAATGTAGGTAGACACATGTTACACCCACTTTATTTATGGAAGGGAAGTTATCAAATAAGTTGGTTAGCAGAAGGAAGGAAGTAAGTAAGTAAAGAAAGTAAAAAAATCATCTGTTTAACATGGTGTGCATGATACATTGCATGCAAGATAATAATGGCATACAGAAAAGTTGGTTATAATATTTTCAGCAGACTAAAACTTTCCGTGTTCCTCCTAATATTTTGTTATTTTAATTGAATTGTTTAAAGTAGTATTCTATGGTTTGTTATACAATTGTAATTTTTTTAATAAATCAAATTATTATTATTATTATTAATACCTGTCGCGTTCCAGGGCCGATATTTGCACCCTCTATCAAAGGAGTTTTGGTCATCTTTTGATAGAGTTTGTGTGAGTACTATGTACCATACACTATATTTTTATGTAGGTATGTCTGGCTGGAACGTGCCCTTGCGGCTGGGAGTGTCATGCTCACTCAAAAGTCTCTCTGATGATGGCGTATGTGTTTCATTCATCATTTGGCTCCGTCAGCTGGGACGGGTCATCTCTCAGCGCCCACGGTTTATTTTAATTACTTGTATTTTAAATTGTTTTTTTCACTCTGGATACCTGTATCATACACGTCTTTCTACATCGTTCTCTCATATAGGAATAACATCAAGAAGAACAATGTATCCACAACTTTGTAATAATTTATTGATTTAAAAGAGTGTCCGTGAAGTTTCTTGCACGTTCTTCTCCATAGAGATCTACGCTTTGGAACGTGCAGATAGCTTCACCTCTTTCGACCTTGACAATTCAAAAGTGCCTGTAAAGGGTTTAATTGAAATAAATTTTTTGAGTTTGAGAACTTACAGTATTTGTTTTGTGTCATAGTTGAAAGTTCCTGATATGTTTGTTTAGGGTACTCATTCTCAAGTAAAGTTCGTATTCGTATCTCACTTGCAATATATTAATAATGTATGAAAGATGAATAAGTTTTTATTAGAATAAACCATATGGAAATCTTATTATTTACAAAATACATTTGAAAATGAAAATAATATATCTAGTTTTAATTTCCGCGAATATTAGTGGGTTGCAGGTATGCACCTCCCTCCCGCCCGCTTTACTGCACATGCAGGAAGGGAAAGCTTTGCCGAAGGCAAAGCATGTGCAGTAAAGCGGGCGGGAGGGAGGTGCATACCTGCAACCCACTAATATTCGCGGAAATTAAAACTAGATATAGTTATTATTTTCATTTTCAAATTTAAAATGGATTTCCGCAAAGTAACGCCTGACTCAATCAATTTTACAAAATACAACTTAACAAGATATAATATAGAAATGATATATACATATGTACTTACAAGCGCAGTAAAATGTTATCGGGTAAAGTGCCCAGAACACTGGCCACATTGCCACGTTCAATGGCAATGCTGATTCGTTGACCAAAGAAAAGGCCAGCCCTCTGGTCACGTGAAGAGTCGACTAACTGCTTGCGATTTTTTTATTTTTTTATTAAGATTTTTTGACAGATTGCGACTTAGATGCGTATCCGAACGTTGATAGAGATACAGTAAAATAGAGAGTATTACTGTAATGTTCTGCCGCCAGAGTGCAGCACTAGCGCAAACCGTTAACAGTTTTTTGACAATCGTTCAAAGCGAGAATAAAATTGCAAAAAAAAATCATAATGTAAGTTATAATTTGAGTTTATAGTGCATTACAGTGTAACCACTTTAATAGGTAATACAAAAGTTATTATTCACGTCGTATAGTTTAAGCCTTAAACAGGACTAATAGGGATGTTTCCTGAGGAATAAAAAAAACTTTTTACAAAAAAATACAACCGCTTTTACACAAAAAATCAAAAAAGTGCAAAATAACTTTAATTTCGGAACTCGGTGTTTGTGGTTGCTTTTTCGTTTTTTGAACACCGACTTCCGAAATTAAAGTTATTTTGCACTTTTTTTGATTTTTTGTGTAAAAGTCGGTTGTATTTTTTTGTAAAAAGTTTTTTATTTTTCACTTTTTAGTGGTACCTACATCCCCTCCCCTCCCCCCACCTAAACGAACCAATCACATTGGTGTAAAAAAAAACGTACTGCTCCTTTGCAGAGTAAACTAAGAGGTCGTCAATGTAGATAATGTAGATATTTTTTTTTAGATTTTTCGAAAACCGCTTGGTCGATTTCGATAAAATTTTCATGGGACCATTTGGGAAGTATACCCTTTCGAACAAAAAAAGAATTTTTCAAATCGGTTGAAAAGCGACGGAGTTATGCGCGAACAAACATAAAAAAAAAAAAATACAAACATCCGAATTGAGAACCTCCTCCTCTTTTAGAAGTCGGTTAGAAATATGATTCTATTTAGTCCGTCAGTTAGATTATCGAAAAATATTGGACACGTATTTTTCGCTTTATCAAATCTATAAAAATTGACGAAGATAAAAAGCATCAAAGATCTGGAGTGGGGGCTTGTGATGTCACGACGTGATAAAAATCGTAGCACGAAAAAAAATCGTGACGTCACACGAGTTTTCAATGCACTGTATCGTCTTCGCTTCTTGTTTACGTGAAAAAAAAAATACGTGTCCAATATTTTTTGGAAATCTATCCGACGGAGTAATTAGATTTTTTTAGTCAACTACCCTATTAGCGTAATTTTCACTGATTTCACAGTGGAACTGAATATTTTTAACTATTGCACTGGGGTGCTTTGACGACTATATGAAGTCTATATGAATAGGCACCTATTGGCATAGGTTTATATATAGGTACTAAAGTATACTTAGATCGTTCCGCGACATTGTGTTCTATCTAAAATACATTAAAAACCGTAACACATTGAGTTGAGAGAATAGTCGAAACCGGCTTAATGTCAGCCGGTTTCGTGTTTGTAAAACGTTAATTTTCGTCATGTGCGGTACTGTTTGCTAAACGATGATAATCCATGAATACTGTACATATTTCCGCGAGCCACTGGAGCCTATGAAACACACTGACATGTGCTGCCTGTAACAATACAGTTTGATATTAAAACCCGTAGCAGCGCGCCAGGTGAGCCGAACTCCTAAACCATTTCTATATAAATATATTTTTATACCTCTTTATGTTATTTTGTTTCTTTTATAGCGAGCGCGAGTGTTGCCATATTTAAATTTTATTCGCCTTAATGTTGCCACACACACGACTCCTTGCAATCTCATACCTATAACATGGCAAGCTTTATTTTGTCATGGACAATATTGAAATTGAACTCTATTTTCTGTCATATAAGGTTGTGATTGATATATGTGATAGTAAAGATAGTGTGGTTTCAGATACAGATGCTGGGGAAATAGAACCGATTTGGGAGCAATGTTTTTATTTAGAACGAGGCCGTTTGAATGTGGATGGTAGGATGGCCAGCTTAGTCATGTTTTGGGACTAGTTTTCTATTGTTTTAAATTAAATACAATAATTACGATGAGGGAATCCAGAGTTTGGAAAATAAAAAATAATAAATAAATAAAACCAATTTTGCAAATAGAAAGCGGGCTGAATTCTTTTGGTTAATGGTTGAAGATTACGAAGATAATGTTTTAAATTCAGCTTACGTGTGTAGGTGCGGTCTGAGGGAACTTTAGATTCGCCTCTTTCTGCGAATCAGTAATGCCTGCCAAGGAGGAGCGGACCACGAGAGGGAGAGGCAAACCTCACACCCCAGCCGCCGCAACAAAAAAAAAAACGTGGAGAAGAAGAGTCGGGAGACGCAGGGCAATTCCCAGCACCTCATAGAGATGACAGCAAAGAAGACGGGGCCCGCTAGGATCAGTGCCTGCTAGGGTTGAAAATTTGGTCGAAAGAGTTACCACGATCCTAGAACGCAAAGGACATTAGGAGGAACACGGGTTTCAGTCAGTATGAGTCTGAAACTCCCTTCCGCTGCGCCCAGAACGGAAGAAGTCATTCGCTGATTTCACGTATATAGAAAAAAGGTACGATACGTTTTTTTTTCACGTATGTACCTACAACCTATTAGTTATTTGACTTCAAACGCCAACTAAGGTAAGTGTCTGAGGTTCCTGATACTCGTAGTTACGACCTGGGAGTCTTTAAGCTACGAGTGAAAACGTAAGTTACTTACGAGCAATCGTGCTATATCGCTGATCATGTCATCACTTTAAATCTGATCAAACGGAAGCCTTTTAATAATAAAAAAAAATACCGATTTAATAGATATACAGGGTTATACCAACAACCCCTTAAGGGGTCATTGTACTCATCATAATGAACAACTTTTACTGTGGGACCAAACCTGAAATCGCGAAAAAGAAATCAGCTTTTCAATTTTGATGAGTTATATGAACATAAATGGAAGGAACAGCTGATTTTGTTGACCTCTTAAGAGGTTGTTGGTGTTTTACAAATAACCCTGTATGACGTCTAAGTTTACTTCAAAAGCAGACAAAGACGGTGATAAATTCTTCCGAATCTGAGATTGTAAATATCATATGTCAGTTAACATGAAATTACAAAGGTATATATTTCCGTAGATCTACCTATAAGTAAAGAGATAATACAATATTCCATGTTCATGACACAGTTCTTAAGGTTGGAGCTATGTAGACAAGAAAAACACAAAAACCTAAGTTCCCTTTCAAAAGTAATATATACTTAAATTAAAAAAAAAACAATCAAAGTACCTAATTATGTATTAATAATTAAAAAAAATACATCGCGTTGGGGGACCGCGCTGCTTAGTTAGGTAATAGACTATTTGTAATTTATTTGTTAGGTTTGGAGCACTTAATTTATTTGTTTTATAGTTTTTATAGGTGCATACTTATAAGAACACTCTCGATTAAGTCATAAATATTCTATTTCAGTGCGCTTTTATTTGAGACCCCACAGGAGTATATTTTCAGATATTCGGTTTTTCTTCCCCGCTTTCACCCCCCACAACTTTTAAACGGCTTAACCGATTTTCATTAAACATGTCTGAGAACACTCGCACATAAGTCACCTTTAATACAAAAACAAATTAAATTGGAATCGCTTCATCCGTTCGGGAGCTATGATGCCACAGACAGACATACACACAAACAGACAGACACGTCAAACTTATAACACCCCCCTTTTTGCGTCGGAGTTCAAAAATAGGAAAAATGGCCACAATGTGGGCTGAAGTAGAAAAGAGATAAAACACCGGGTAGTTCCACAACATGGTGCCCCTACACGAAGGGGTGTTTGATATATTCCTACCTGTATGTTTTGATTTGAGCGCGAGTGGCCACCGCGTGGTCGCTGCGGCCTGCGGGGTGGCAGCAAACGCAACCACCGTGTTATCATCCGCCACGCGACAACCCTGCGGCTGTTTATCTCGCTATTTTGTTAGAACGTCAATGGAATCAGGGATGCCATGTTTTGTTACCTTTGATTGTGAGCACAAACCACAAAGATGTGGTATAATTTTTTATTTGATATCAATGGAGATTGAGTTGACTGTTTACTCCGTTTTCTTGTTATTGCAGCTGTTGTTTAGATCAAAATGTGCTTATAAAGGCGATGTGTTTAAGGAAAATGTCAGTCAAAATGTAATTAAGTACCTAATTATTGTAGAACTCTCAGTTAATTTTCTGTAAAGTATTAAACAATGCCTATAAAAGTTGATCGCCAAGGAAACGGTTTTAATCTTTGATATTAAGTTCAGCACAATTTCAATTTCATCTCTCAATTTTCAATAATCCGCATTCATTCCAACGCCTATCGACATAAAAATTTATGACGCTGGCAACAAAAAAAAATAATTTTCAAATTATTCCAACCGCCCTAAAAATAAGTAATAAATTCCGCCATTCAATATTTAATACACAGGAAATCATTCGCAGTCGCGACCTTAGCTTTTATATTAAAAAGCATTACTTTTCCGATAGCAAATCTTATACAGGAACATACGCGATGATTGCCTGGCAACACTGGCGTTGGAATGTCACTTTTAACTGTTAGATTTTAAAGTTGGAATTCGGTTGTGTTTGAGAGAAGGAGGTTGGAATCTTAAAGAGGTTCGATTCGTAGAGAATTCTTTTAATAAGTCGGGATGATTTACGCGACGCCAAGCGCACTCGGCGCGACTCCCCCTTAATTAGAGGAGGAAAAAATTCGCGAACACCTTCGTACGACGCGCCGCCATGTCACGCGGCAATTAGCTGCAACATTTGAATGCAGGGACTTTGTGAGGAGGCTTGTGGCAGTGCGCTGTCCTCTTCCTTATGAAACATTATGATAGAGACAGAGATAATGATTGATGTTCTTAAGGTTTTTTTAAAGATGGCACGGCGATTAAAAACTCCTTAGTTATTTTAATTTCTGTTCATGGAATATTTAGTATGTTTGTAAGAACGTGTTAATTGAAGTATCGTCCTTCGTCAATAATCTGCCACTGATCTGCGTGATCAGTGATGATCTAATCTCGAAAATTGACGACACGGTTGGCGCAGTGGTTGAGCGTTTAGCTGCTGCACTACGTGGCGCGGGTTCGATCCCCGCACGGCCAACTATCTGTAGGCCATACGAACAAATGTTTGTATGGCCTACAGATAGTTGTTCCGGGTCTGTGTGTCTTGTGTATGTGAGTTTACATGTTTGTGAACGCACCCACGATACAAGAGTAAATCTTAGAGAGGGGCAACGTTTAAAAAAAAATAACCGGGGTTCTTTGTTTTGGTATCTACATTTTATTTAAGGTCACTAGGCAATTTGCACATAAGTTGGAAAACCTACCGAATGTTTTTACGTTCTCTAACAATGAATATCAGTAAAATAACTAATGTTTAAAAATCTCGGAAGTGTTTACAAAATAGAGCGATCATAATTTAGGCGGTGCCGCGTCCGTTATTAGGCGTGGCTGTCGAATGCCGATCGGAAACCATTGCTGTGCGTACAGGGTGTGGTTTTTGCTAACTTCGGAAAGATATGAAATGATAGCAATGACTGTTACAGGTACATATGTTCAAATTGATACTGGTGGTAATCTTTACTAATATGTAAAGCTGAAGAGTTTGTTTGTTTGCTTGAACGCGCTAGTCTCATGAACTTCTGGTCCGATTTGAAAAATTCTTTCTGTGTTAGATAGCCCTTTTATCGAGAAATCACGATATGATATCACGCTACGACCAATAGGAGCGGTAGTGTGTGCAGAAAGCGTATTTATAATTATAAATACGCTTTCTGCACACACACCTTGACTTTTTCGAAGACACCTGGGTCCGACAGTTAGTGTTGAGCATGATGAGCGTTTCCATCATGGAATTGCTTCATTGAATAAGTGTTATCAAGGAAAATGCACTAATTCAATGCTTGCATTTTGTTGCTGGTTTTTATTAGGGCGACACAAAACCCTCAACCCAAAATATAAGAAAAATAAGCAAAAAAAATATTTTGGTCTCCTGAAAGAAAAAAAAAGATAAAAAGGCCAAAAAATGACAAAACTCAAAGTGAAAATATCTTAAAATCGACGGAATAGATTTCAAGTCCTAAATTCTCTCTACTATTATGACTAACCAAAATTTAACCATATCTCTGGGAAAGAAAGTGTTTTTTTTTGTCGCGTGTCGTTGTCGTAGTGTACCTACTTAATTAGTCTTTCAGAAAATGATGTCTGCTAAAACGGTAAATTCGTAAGTATAAGAAAAGTGACACAAGATGAAAATATTCTTACTTTGTCAACCAGATCTTTCCGCAAATAACCACTTAATTTTCCTTAACCACTTAATTAAGTGGTTTAAGTTGCTAACCCTTTCCAACAAAGCTAAGCACAGCTACAAGATAATAATATTCATATAACTTAATACAATAAAGTAAGTAATATTACTTTGCACATTTAATGTCACAATCCAAGCGCCCCATACAGCCCTCCTCCATCCGAGCATATTTTCATAAATGCAAACATTCACAAAGAATTTCCTTCCAAAGCTCATAAATATTACCCACTTTTACTACCTCCACTCAACCAACACCGACTTAAAAACAACCTTAGCTGTAAGGCTACAGAGTAACATTTCTATTGTTAAATAAACTCATAAGCGCGTTTTAAACCGGATCACAAGAGGGCAGATTAAAGATTAATCCGAATATCCAATAAATATCAGAATGGATTCATTCCGGAATTGGAATCGAAGAATTGGAACTTATTCCAATTCCATTTTGTAGATGAGCTGTTTTTTCGTGCATGAGTTACTGTTGCCCAGTTAGATTTAGTAGCACTTACTGGACGCACTTTTTAACTTGTTTTTTCGGGGACTAATGGAAAAGGATTAGGTGTTTTTCAATTTTATTAATTTTCTTAATTGGAGATTTAGTAATTTTTTTTTGTAATGGAGAAAGCAATCGGGCAGGAGATAAATTAGCAAAGATTTTGATCGAGTGATGGGTATAGCTTAATACTATTACTATATATTTAGTAATATACGACCAACAGAAAAGTGCGGAAGAACAAGTTATCTTGCAAGGGATGACTATAATCTGCTATGGAAGCACCCTCACATTTTGGAAAAATGGACCAAATTATCAAACTTACATTATCTTCAATTATAAATGTGTCGATGGACGACAGAGCTTGGGCTCAAGCTACTTTTCCATGCGTATGGAAGGCCTTAGCATCCACAAAATTTACAGTATTAGTGCCGTAAACCGAGGATATTAAAGCTAGTAAAGCTAAAGTATCCTAGGTTCACAGCACTGATAAATTAATCTGGAATATCCTAGGTTTGATTGATTTTGTTGTGCTGCGCTTCACCGAATCTGTGAATGCTTGGAGACTCGCTTGCCTGAATGCAAAACCACCCGAAAAACATCAGATCAGCCGCTCTACAGAGAAGTTCAGAAGAACTTAATAGCCACTTCTGCGGAGCGTGTGTGCCTGCTGGCTGTGGGTGAGTGGGAGTCGGGCATTTGACTTTACGCACTAGCGTCGTCAAAGTTAGGCACCTTGTTCGACCCCACCGAATGTGTCTCCACGTTGTCGTCGTGGTGGGGCTTGAGCGTCTCAATGATCTTGCGAGCTTTCCCGGTAAAGCCACTCATGCCGGAAGGTCGCAAGTGAGGGATCAGACCAAGAGAGACACACACGCGAAGAATCCCGCTCGCTGCCTTCTGGTACGCGTCTGCTCATCAGACATGGCTGTGAAGGCAGTGAGCGGGTGGGAGGAGAGGCCCTGTGAGGGAGAAAGGGCGGAGGAGTAAGGGACCATACCCTCTAAAAGGAACAAAATGAAGGCACAAGCGGAAATAGAATTACCCCAGGGCGGTTCCAGCGGCTGCGACGATACTACTATTACCTTCGTGATGTTCTCCTCATCACTGTGGCGTAATTGTCAACGGCCTCGGGCACGTCGACCTGTCATGCAGCAGAAGCGCGGCTCGCAAACATCAACGACATTACCCAACACGCAGCCGCTGTTGTCGCCGTCCGGCCGGCCGGCTCGGCGCGCGGCATTCCAGCCGTATTAGAACGCCTTCCTAGCGCGTCGTCTGCCCCCCTAGCCAAGTTACAAACGTTTCGTGTCGAATAGGGATGTTGCCTGAATAAAAAATATATGATTATGTTTAGTCCGTCAGTTAGATTATGGAAAAATATTGGACACGTATTTTTTCCTTTATCAAATCTATAAAAACTGACGAAGATAAAAAGCATCAAAGATCAGGAGTGGGGGCGTGTGACGTCACGGCCCGGTAAAAATTGTAGCGAGTAGTGACGTCACACGAGTTTTCTACGCACTGTATCGTCTTCATTTTTTGTTTATGTGAAAAAAGAAAAAATACGTGTCCAATATTTTTTGGAAATCTATCAGACGGACTAATCAGACTTTTTTAGTTAACTACCCCATTCTGTTCTCCAATCGGTAACGCCTCGGTGTCAGCAACTGTACAAAACGATAAGTTGGTAGCCATGTTGACGCGCTTGAGTCGGCCGCTCGTTCTACAATGTCTTTACGTTCTACAACGTTCTTCTCGTTCTACAAACTATTCTTTACTCTCTGGCGAGCGTTCCTACGAACGTCAAACAGGTTAAAATTTAAACTGTTTAAATGCTTTAACAATTAAGTTTAAACATTTTAACAAAGGATGCAGCGTTGAACATTGTAGAAATGATAACAATTCATTCTATCATTTTGAACGACGTGAACTTGGCTACGAATTTTCTATTCGTTTGTTCTAACCACGTGACTTAATGTTGAGATGATTTCATTGCCATAGACTAGCGTTAACGATTTCAGATTATCAACTTGGCTAGGGGGGCTGGTGCTTCCGCCGTGGCTATTAAGAATTCCAAACGGCTACTAAGAATCTCAAATAATCTAGTTGGCAATTATATTTTCGAGCCTTTTATTGGAACATACATAATGATGGATTAAAATGATTTCGTTTATTAATAACACAGTACAATTAAATAGGTATGTTGTTCTACTAGTTATCTCATAGGTACCCCAACAGTAGCCATTAACAGTTTTCCATGATGAGCCCTACCAGCGCATTAACAAGCGATCCTTCAGCGCCGCTACTCCGCATGGACCGGCGCTAAGTGGCCAAGTTCGGTAGTTCGCCCGGGCCAGCTAATGACCGCCCCCTGCCGCTAACGGCCTGTTTTGCGCTAATCTACACATAAACCTACACTATTGCAGAGACTACATCGCTCTAGGGACGTGCGGAGAGGACCGCTGGGAGGTTTTTAGTCGGTTAGTCTGATTGGAGAGCTGATGGACCAAGAAGATGAATAATTTGAGTGTCTCAGAGATTATATTACGTAGATTGAATTCCTAGACCTCACACTGGGAATTCCTGCGAGATGCTGGTTTGTGTATCTCACTCCTTCGTTCCTTTTACAATAAAATTGACATGACGGAACATTGCCAGAGATTTGAGCATCCGTCAGAGACTAATGGAGATAGTTGCTGATTGTGAATATACGCCAGGTTATGCTGAAACAAAATTACTGTAACACCATTTTTTTTTTGGATATGTTATCATCAAATGACTTCTCCCGCTCTGTGCGGAGCGGGAGGGAGTGTCAGGCTCTTACTGACTAAAACTCACCCGTGATCCTTCTTGTGTCCGCCGCGTTCCAGGGCCGCGGTGACTCTTTCGAACAAATTACGCAACCCTAGCAGGCACTGACCCTATAGGACCCCGTCTTCACACCACTACCTTATATACCATATTCTAGTAAATAAATATCGTTTAACAGATTTGATGTTTCAGTGATTTCGTTCGTTATGGTTTCACACCTAAACCACTGAACCGATTAAAAAAATTATTTCACTTATAGAAAGCTACTTTATCAGCGAGTAACATAGGCTATATTTTATTCTTCTATTCCCACGGGAACGGGAACTACGCGGATTAAATTGCTGGGCACCTAGTAAGAAATAGTTTATAGGTACCAATTTCTTGTTTGCTTGATTCTGAGAACCTAAGTAGAGACGACTAGTACTATAGGTACTAGTCGTCTAGTAAAAAAGTGCTTACAGTGATTTAATTCAAAACTACTAATATTATAACGTGCGTCAAAGACGCTTTAAACATCTTCCATTTACAGTGGCGTGCAGTGGTTCGAGTTATAGTAGGCCAGAGAAAATGTCCAAAAAAAAAACGCACCACATTATTCAGGGTTGAAATGTAGTGTTATTTTTCTTGTTTTTTTTTTTATAGGCTATTTAAAAAAAACAAAAAAAACTCATTTAATTAAAAATCAACCCTGAATAATGTGGTTATTTTTTAAAATTTATTTGGACATTTTCTTTGGCCTACCCTAAATCGAACCACTGCACGCCACTGTCCATTTACATTAAACCTATCTACATTAAACATCTTCACAAACGTGTTTAAACTTCTTTAATGTAAATAGGTAAGGAAACAATCCGCTTTATTGGCTATTTTTCTTTTACTCAACCTGACACATCTCAGGTATTAGTTGACTGAGTCTGCGGATGGTGAGCTTTGGGTGGCTCACCGTCCGATAACAACTAGACCCGGGTCGACCGACGGCGCGTCGTGTTCCACGCACGCCTCAAAACTCAAAAAAACTCAAAGCATTTATTTCAATTAAACCCTTTACATGTCCTTTAGGCACTTTTGAATTGTCAAGGTCGAAAGAAGTAAACTATCTGCACAGGCTCAAACAGATGTCAGTACAGAAGACGGAGCCCATGTCCAATGCCTGCTAAGGTTGTGGAACTTATTAGAAAGAGTCACCGCAGCCCTGGAACGCGGCGGGCATTAGGAGGAACACAGGTGGGTTTTATTCAGTAAAAGAAGCCCCGCGGAGCAGAAGCGAGTGTCGCCTGACACTCGCTTCTGCTCCGCCCAGAGCGGGAGAAGTCATTTAATGATTTTAGTCGTCACAGGTATTAGTTGAATCGCCGACTAGCGCTTTAGTAGACAACTCCCCTCACTAGCCCTGAGATAAACCTCGGCGACCGCGGCCAGCAGTAACTCGGGAGACGTAACGTTTATTCCTCTCTCTTACAATTTACAATCCCTGTTCTGTCCACAACCAGCTCCCTTATTCAAGAGGCTATGAGAAGCCCATTAGACGACTCTGTCGCTTGACAATAGTTTCATTTAATTGTTTTATCTTGATTGAAGTTTGAGTAGGTTTTAAATGGGCTGTGATTGATTGGGGCTTTAAACAGTCTGTGAAATGGAAGTAATTAGTGCTGTCAGTTAGTAAGAAATGTCAGTTGGTGTCGAAGACTGCGAGTTTGTTTAGTTGTTTTTGTCGGCCTATGAAGGTCAAAGTCAATCACAATGAATATAGATATTTACTGAGTACTTAGTGGACTTAGCGAGTAGATAGCCCCAAATGCTTTGAAACGTTTTAATTCTTAAAATGCGGAAACAAAATAATTTTTCTTCTCGATGTGTGACTTTACAAAATAATAGCAAATCGATTTTGTTCTGGGAATCTGATAATTGATAACGTGGATTAGTTAGTCAAATACTGACTGTATTTGACTAACTAAATTTAAGCGTCGATGACCTCCGTTTGCTTTACATATGTTCAAAACCGAATTCGAATGATTTTGATGGAAATTCCTAACCCAGGGCTTCTTGTTTGAAAAATGTATCTGTTCGACTTCTGTATGTGCCAATAAACAAGTTTTCTTCCTTTATTTCAACTACGCAATAGGGTAGTTAACTAAAAAAATCTAATTAGTCCGTCGGATAGATTTCCAAAAAATATTGGACATGTATTTTTTCTTTTATCACGCGAACAAAAAATGAAGACGATACAGTGCGTTGATAACTCACGTGAGACGTCACTACTCGCTACAATTTTTACCGAGCCGTGACGTCACAAGCCCCCACTCCTGATCTTTGATGCTTTTTATCTTCGTCAGTTTTTATAGATTCGATAAAGGAAAAAATACGTGTCCAATATTTTTCTATAATCTAACTGACGGACTACACATAATCATATATTTTTTACTCAGGAAACATCCCTATTGTCCCACCAGATACAGCTCAATCACCACGCAGATGCAGTTCATTGTTCCTCATCTTCTTGACATAATGCTACACGTACTTAAGTATTTCTATACAAATATTATGTAGAGGAAAGATTTGTATTTTTGTATGTAACGAATAAACTCAAAAACTACTGGCCCGATTTCAAAAATTCTTTCACCATTAGAAAGCTACATTCACCCTGAGTAACATGTGCTATATTTTATCCGCATATTACCACGAGAACGGGAACTACGCGGGTAAAACCGCGGGGCGCTGCTAGTCTTTTATAATTATGAACATAAATACTGGTTTTTAACCGTCAGCACTCATGAAAACCTAACCTACAAAATCTAGAACAACATGCTTCCCTTATTTTTCGCACTAAAACTAAAGTGTGAGTACATTAGAGTGAAGTGGTGGCAGCCGACCGCGCCACTAAATCTGCCATTAAGTGACACTTAGCCCCAAGCGGCGCGGGGGAGGGGTGGGAGCAACAAATTAAGTTATAACCCCTTAGGACATGGTGATGTTTGCGAGATCCAATTAAGTGCGCGTTATGGATCCATAAGTGGTTCATGAGAGGATTTACTTGCTCTGTTTTTTTTTTTACTATCGCGTTCCCTTTTAACCAAACAGCAGTCTTAAGTATTTCATTTGTAACATATTCTGAAAAAACTTCTTTTTTTTTCATTATAAACCAAAAATAAAGTACTAATTTGACTCCTTATTTTTGGTAAGATGTACAAAAATGATTGCCCCGTGCGATAAGACCACTCTTTGTACACTGTTTATTACACTTTAAAGTAAGTATAACATAAATTAATAAGCTGTCGAGTGCTACGACATATGTACATATATCAGATATTGAGCGGAAGGGAGTGTCAGTCTCTTACTGACTAAATCCCAGTCGTGTTCTTCCTAGTGCAATTTCCGCAACAGTAAGCTGTACCTACAACTGTCATTATGTCTCCAGGATAGCTAATAAGAACAACCATCTAAATGGGAAGATATAAATAAAAATCCCATTGAAGTGCCATTACCGTATGTGGAGCGTTCTCGTGCCAAAAACACACTTATGGTGTTATATGGCTGTTCTATATGGTCGTGATGTAGTGCTGGTAGAGGGGGTTCGAGGGGAGGCAGTTTTGGGGGGAAATTAGCAAATATTGTAACGTTCGGAGACAGAGGAAGTACGCTGGGTTAAAAGCCAATAGTGTAGAGCTAGGAATCTGTAGCAGCTATCGAGTCTTTTCCATCTATGTTGGAGGCGGTTCCTGACGCAGGCACTTCCAGACAAATGTATGTACATATATGTGTGCGCGGTTGCGTATGTAGCTATGCGTCCCCGGTATGGGACTATATATATGTGTATATTATGACCTCTCACTGAACGGGCATCGTATACAAAATATACTAAAAATAGTTTCTCGCCATCAAACTGGTTTGGCGAGTAAGTTTGTCAAAAAAGAACAAATAGTGAGATATGTTTGAGAACAATAAAAAAAAGGATGCAGCTGAATACCAGACAAACAAACAAACAAGATAGAGTCTAGGGTTGCGAAATTTGTTCGAAAGAGTCACCATGACCCTGAAATGCAAAGGTCACTAGGAGGAACACGGGTGGGTTTGAATCAGTAAGGTTCTGACACTCCCTTCGCTCCGCCTAGAGCGGAAGAAATCATTTGATGATTTCTCATTCAGAAAAAAAAGGTGTCAATTCGAAAAAGTACCTACATATGAATCTAGGTACTTTTTCGAATTGACACCTTTTTAACCGACTTCTAAAAAAGGAGGAGGTTCTCAATTCGGATGTTTGTATGTTTTTTTTTTTTTTTTTTTTTTTTTTTTTTTTATTGTTTGTTCGCGCATATCTCCGTCGTTTGTCAACCGATTTGAAAAATTCTTTTTTTGTTGGAAAGGGTATACTTCCCAAATGGTCCCATGAAAATTTTATCGAAATCAACCAAGCGGTTTTTGAAAAATCTAAAAAAAATATCTACATTGCCTACATTGACGACCTCTTAGCTTACTCCGCAAAGGAGCAGTACGATTTTTTTTACACCAATGTGATTGGTTCGTTTAGGTGGGGGAGGGGAGGGGGTGTAGGTACCACTAAAAAGTGAAAAATAAAAAAACTTTTTACAAAAAATAAAACCGACTTCTAAACAAAAAAACCAAAAAGTATAAAATAACTTTAATTTCGGAAGTCGGTGTGTTCAACAACAAAAAAGCAACCAAAAACACCGAGTTCCGAAATTAAAGTTATTTTATACTTTTTGGTTTTTTTGTTTAGAAGTCGGTTTTATTTTTTGTAAAAAGTTTTTTTTTTATGAAGTAGATCGGACAAGAAACTCCAAATATGGGATACAATCAGCTTTTGGCTCAATCCTCAGTAATTTAAGAAAGGTACATCTGCCACATTCTAAACTCTACTCAAAAGCAAGCGCGTCGATCTCAACTCGCGACAAATTGCGATTTACGACGCGCGTGTTTTAGCCGCGCGTCTAGCAGGCGCCGTCGGTCAGCGCGCGGTTTGTCTCGCCGCGCGTTGGACGGCTTCCACGCTAAGTGTGTGCGCGGCATTACCATAAGTTAGCTCGTAATTGGCTGATTGATATTAAGTAGGGTCTACACTTCTGGGATGTGCGGAATAGATGGGTGGTTCTAAGGATGATTGTTGCCAAAATGTGGTTGTGAGTTGTAAGTACTCGTAGCTTTATTGTTGCCAAGAAATAATGGTTAATTGATAATAAAGTAAAATGAATGGTGGTATAATAAGTTAAAAGGTTGAAGCTTGCATCTTAGTCCACATTCATCTCATTTACGGGCAATACATAGATACTGGTAGAACTCAATATCAACGGCTTTCTGCAATACGCCAGGAACGTGCCGCTCAGCCTTTTGGGCATTTTATGCGTTCATCCAAGCATAATCCGGAAAAGCTCATGATATTGGGCCGGGTCGAAGGAAAGCGCGCTCAGGGTAGAACACCGGCAAGATGGTCCGATGCCATAAAGAGGGCAGTTGGTGGCAGCATGCACAGAGCGGTCCGCGCTTCAGAGGACCGCATGGCTTGGACACGCGTCGTGTGTGGTCGCGATCCTCAGCAGTGAGGGAACGACGAAGAAGAGACGGGGAATAGGTCATCTCTTAAATTAAATATTTTGTAGCTATCTACTAAATATTTATTTTTATAGTATTACTCTCTCAGTCGCTACCTAGCTAGTTGATCTATCATGCGTCAACTTCTTTGTAAAGCATAGCAGCTTCTGCGTTAAACTTTTATTGGAATCTATTCTGCTTTTCTTCCTATTTTTGGAGGAAGGCAGAATAGTTATATTATCTAGGTACTAAATAAAAATAAGTCGGGTTTTCCTTCCTGACGCTATAACTCCAGAACGCACGAACCGATTTCCACGGTTTTGCATTCGTTGGAAAGGTCTCGGGCTCCGTGAGTTTCTACTTATAGCAAAGAAAATTCAGGAAAAATTTCAACAGAAAAGCGGGAAAATCTTTTTTCATTTTTTTTATATATGGCAAAACAACGTTTGCTGGGTCAGCTAGTAGTAGATAAATATAACGATTTGATTTACAAAAACAAACATCAGTAACGTTTCACATTAAAAATAAAACTCCCAACAAAACAACCTTATTGGCAGTATTATAGGAAAAATATCCCCATAATATAAAGCGCCCTAATTTATAGTCAAAAGCAAATTACACGACAATAATTTTGAAATCAATAAATATAAACAGTTTTTTTGGGAAACTTTTTTAATAGAAAACTTGGAAGTCTTAAGTTTCATTTGCTCGGGGTATGTTAGGGGTCTGAGGGGTGCACAGGGGCGCGGGGGTGTGTTGTCGACAATTTATTGTTTTTAATTCAGGTGGCGGCGATACGGAGGCGCGCAATCACTCGATACGCCATCAAATAAATGTTTAGCTATTGCACTGCGGCTAGGGGTGGGGGAGTGTCGATTGTTTCAGGTGTAACCTTTTTTTCATGTAACTACCGATACACTACACTGCACTGTGCTAAGGCTAAGACAGCAAACGTTACAATAGTGCTACAGATTCGCTATAACTCTGCTACTACAACACTTCGTCAGTGATACGACTAAGCTACGTCAGTGCTACGACATCGCTGTCGGTACGATGACAATGTTGTGTCAGCGCAACGACTACGCTACGTCAGTACTACGATATCGCTGTCGGTACGATGACAATGTTGTGTCAGCGCAACGACTACGCTACGTCAGTACTACGATATCGCTGTCGGTACGATGACAATGTTGTGTCAGCACAACGACCACGCCACGTCAGTACTACGACATCGCTGTCGGTACGATGACAATGTTGTGTCAGCACAACGACCACGCCACGTCAGTGCTACGACATCGCTTTCAGTACGATGAAAATGCTATGTCAGCGAAACGACGATGCCACGTCAATATTACGGCTACGCCAATGTTATTCTCTTTTGAAACTAATCGCGTATAAATTGGAAATCAAGATCTTCCAATCCATATAACAGTAGTACACAAATAAGCATGTATTTCGTAATGATCTAGGCCCATAACAGGTTCCATACTATATAGGTAAATACTTCTTTTAAATTATGTCAGTTTTCATACTTTAAACCAAAAGTATATTTCAACGCTCCCACAATGATTAAACCTCTTCGCCACTGTTCGTGTGACTTGCAAAAATTTTGTGGAATACCTGAATAAGATCTAAATAAACACATCAAAAGTATCTAGGGATCAACATATATTTTTGCAATAACTTTTCTCCTGATTGATATTAATTAAAATTTTCTTTAAGGATTCATCAAATAAAGTGTTTTCGTTTGTCACAGTAACGATAAACCAAGTCACCTTTGCATTAATAAAGAAATTTGCCATTTTCCTAATAAAGGGATTTTTGACATTTGAACCACTAACATTAAAGTTCGAAAAAAAGACTGAAATAACAGTTTTCTTTAAAATTTTATTGGGTAACTTAAACAATTAATAATCCGTGTTTCTACCGCGAACACTAACAACACAAGAACATCGGTTTGGCATACTCAAAATGAGTTCATCCAAATCACGCTGTGGAATGGCCGCCCATGTTCGTTGCAACAACAAAAAAAGGTCTTCTTGCGACTGGATACCCTCCATATTCGGCAGAGCTCTTCGCTTACCTTGGCTGAGCGCCATGGAGGACGGTATCGCTGCACCACACGGAGACAAGACCGATACATTCAAATCTTAACTCGAAGAGCTCCAACAATAACCGCCATGATGTTAGCCGTGAGGCTTCATCACTCTTCAGGGAACTTAATTAGCGACCAAACAGTCAGAAACCGCTTGCATGAAGTGAACCTTCATTCCCGAAGACCGCTACGGGTACCACCTATAGCAATGCACAATCGTAGGATTCGATATCAATGGGCTCTTGAACACAGAAATTGGGCAGAAGAACAATGGCGTTTCGTGTGCTTTTCTGATGAGTCTCGTTTTGGTATGAGACCGGATACAAGACGTATACGACACTGGAGAACCCCTGGACGCCAACAGCGATTAAAATCCTGCCAGGAAGTCCATCCTTATAGTGGTGGAACCATCATAGTATGGGCGGGTATTTGGATCGGCGGAAGAACTGAGTTGATTTGGATCAGAGGCAACCTCAACGCTCAAATTTATGCTGAGACGATTGTATCAGACGTCATCGTTCCTCTACAAGTGCAAATCGGTCCCTTATTTCAGTTAATGCATGATAATGCACGACCGCACACCGCAAGAGTTGTAAGACAGACTCTCGCCGCAGCTAACATCAATGTCCTGCCCTGGCCTGCTCAGTCGCCAGACTTGAACCCGATTGAGCATGCATGGGATATGCTACAGAGAAGAGCTCTGCCGAATATGGAGGGTATCCAGTCGCAAGAAGACCTTTTTTTGTTGTTGCAACGAACATGGGCGGCCATTCCACAGCGTGATTTGGATGAACTCATTTTGAGTATGCCAAACCGATGTTCTTGTGTTGTTAGTGTTCGCGGTAGAAACACGGATTATTAATTGTTTAAGTTACCCAATAAAATTTTAAAGAAAACTGTTATTTCAGTCTTTTTTTCGAACTTTAATGTTAGTGGTTCAAATGTCAAAAATCCCTTTATTAGGAAAATGGCAAATTTCTTTATTAATGCAAAGGTGACTTGGTTTATCGTTACTGTGACAAACGAAAACACTTTATTTGATGAATCCTTAAAGAAAATTTTAATTAATATCAATCAGGAGGAAAGTTATTGCAAAAATATATGTTGATCCCTAGATACTTTTGATGTGTTTATTTTCGGCTTCTCGCATCCAGTTTCTGCCAGCCGTCCTGCGCAAATCGTCACTCCACCGTGCCTGAGGACGTCCTACATTACGTTTGCCGAGACGCGGTCTCCACTCTAGAACTCGTTTACCCCAACGGTTGTCGGTTCTACGACTAATATGGCCAGCCCTCTGCCACTTCAGCTTACTAATCCGGTTTTTGGTGGATTCGTGGTTAAGTTTACAAATATATAAGCCCGCATACACAAACCAGACCCGGAACAACTCTGTAAGCCACACAAATATTCGTTCCATGCGGAAATCGAACACTCGACGCGCAGTGTTACTGTCAATCGTTCAACCACAGTGCCAACCGTGCCATCATAAGCTAAACTCCTATCGTCCAGCACAATTTTATTGAGAAGTCGGAGTCGAATGGAGAAATTGACCTAAAATGTAGCAATTAAAGTCTGCAGTAGTGTGTAAGCTGAGAGAAAATACTCGTAGATATAGCGGTTCGAAAAATTCAATAGATGAACTGAAACAATCACATCATGAACAGTCAAAGTCCTTGTCAATTTTTCACCAGGTCAGGATCTGATGATGGGATCCAGGAGAAATCGAGGGCAACCACCGAAAATTGTACGCTCGTATAGTACTTCAGAGTGTCAACATCAGTCTGATGCTGCTGTGCTGATGACGAAGCTAATAGCGCAATTGGTCGATGGAAACTAGGTAGTAGTATGTAGGGCTAACGTGATACTTGTAAGGGTAGGTACTACTTAGGTGGGCGTACCGCTAAAACTGAAAAATAATAAAAAAACTTTTTACAAAAACAAACAACCGACTTTTAAACAAAAAAGTAGCTATAAAATAACTTTAATTTCGGAACTCGGTGTTTTTCGTTGTTTCTTCGTTTTTTGAACACCGACTAGATGAGTTTTTAAATAGATGTCCCACTATAGGTCAAAAAGTTCCTCTATATTTTTGGCACCTAACTATATCTTCTGCCTTCTCATTGAAAAGGGAAGACTATCATTACTGCGGAAAGAGTATTATTGTAAGATCTAATCATATGTGATTGAATGTTGAGGAGCTCGTGGCTTAATAATAACAGCCGCACGGGTCAATTTTCAAGGTTAAGCAAGGTGGATGGGTGGATCTTAACATATCTACTGAGACTTCGCCGTACCCCGGAAAGCACGTTAAGCTGTTGGTCCCGGCTGTCGTTTGTAGATCTTTAACAGTCGTTACGGATTGTCAGGAGCCAGAAAATCTGACACCAGTCTTGCCAAGATGTGATGGTTGATGGGTTGTGAAGGTCTGGTAGGCAGCTGCTCCACTTAAACACTGGTATTCAGCTGAAACTGATTGGACTGGGAGCCAACTCGATATAGTTGGGAAAGAGTCTAGGCAGATAAGTCAGGAATGGTGCATCCTGCATGAGACTTATGACTTGAAAACCCGCAGGGGTCAGCAGAGTATATTACACTAAAAGCAATATTAATCTATTTAAAATTAAATTCTTACGAAAACTACTTCAAAATAATTGAATATCATTGAAACATAATTGAATTATCCATTTCATTAATCTGTTTACAAAACTGTGAGTAAATGGTGTGTTATAATTACATTGAACGACAATGGATACATCCTAAACTTTAACGCGGGAGGGTTGCGGAACCCTAAATAATGGTATTATACGGAACCCAGGGGTTCGGCTGATTTAATTTGAGTTTGTTTAGTGTTGCTGCGATTGATTCGACTTCGTTTTGTGAGATTAAATATTAAATGGAGTACGGTATTTGAGGGGTAGTCGGTTGGAAATCATTTTAATAAATATGAAATTCTTTAAATGGAATGAACGCTTTTAGTTTTCATTTATGTATTTTAATTTAATGATCCCCTTTTTTTTCTGGATGGGAAATCATCAAAAGACTTCTCCCGCTCTGGGAATTTAATGATCCCTGAATCCGGTTTTTAGGGGCAACAGTTTGTTAGAAAAAACAAGCAAGTTCAGTCTTATTTCAATCAAATCAGGTACGCTGTGCAGCGGCAACAATGCTACCACAAGAAAATTCCAACAAAGCAAATATATATCGCGACGAAAAGAGCCGACGAACGACGAACTAAAACATTGCGTCGCGGTATTAAAGTTTACCGCGCGATTTGAACATATACAACAGGTCGAACGTCAACTATCGGCCAGTTGCCCACCGGACACAACAACCGTCCGGTCGAAAAATCCCCCCTTTTCAGTGGAGGTTTGCGGGACTTTACTCTCTGTACCGCATGCTTCTATAGCTGAAAGCGATTTCGTTCACCTTTATTTATACCTGGGTATACCTCTTTTGTTGCGGAATTTGTTCGAAAGAATCACCGCGGCCTTGGAACGTGTATGGGTTTTAGTCAGTAAGAGTCTGACACTCCCTTCCACTCCGCCCAGAGTGGAATAAGTCATTTGATGATTTCCCATTCATAAAGAAAAAATGCTTTACCAATTTTACTGTTTGCATAGTTATAAATTAACATGGATAGTATCATTCAAAGTAATTGTTATTCTCCTGTCCTAATATCTAATTTATTTGGAGTTGGCAAAACATGTCATAGCCTTATGTGTGTCTCCTTTAATCTGTATTTGCTGAAAATAATATATATATTTCTAGAAATTAAACTTCCCCAAAGCAGTGGTTACTGCGTAACAGATTCAAAAACCGTAAAGAAAGTATTGCATTAAATGCCAACACTAAAACAGGGGTGAAATGGGTTTGTTTCCTTGGGGGTTACCAATCATAAGGGTGGCTGTGGTCCAGGCGTGGGCCCATGTGTTGGGTACTTGCGAATAACTTAAAATATTTCTGGCTACACAATAACAGCCTGACGGTCAATCTTCAAGGTTAAGAAACGGTTATGGCGGTCAATAGATGGAGACGATTATAATATACTGATATTGCTCCTTGCCTCGAAAACCACGTTAGAGGCCATAAGTATTATCGTGTTTTTTGTAGTTTTTGATCGCCCTCCCCACGTCGTTAGAAAAAATAAGCAGAGGTCTTAACTTGAAAGCTTACGAAGACATTTATATAAGTATTTTTGTATCTGTTCTGGTTTTCTTATTGGTTCATGAAGCAGCCGTTAACAAGTCAAGAAATAGAGAATAAAGGAATTTTTAGTTTATAGAGAAATTAACTTATAGTGGTTTGCTATTAGGGCTATGGGGCCATGTGTTCAAATCCAAATCGACATAATTTAGCAGAAAAGTTGAAAAATAGAGATAAATATTGCTGATGTAATCACCTCCCGGACCCCCCATCCCCCATGTCATCCAAAGTAAGCAAACTTACGTAATAATACTAATAATTGAATGGGCACGCAGTTATTCCTGTATGATGTGCTGTTATGTGTAGGTAGGAGTTATAATCACTACATAGTATAAAACAAAGTCGCTTCCCGCTGTCTGTCTGTCCCTATGTATGCTTAGATCTTTAAAACTACGCAACGGATTTTGATGCGGGTTTTTTTTTAAATAGATAGAGTGATTCAAGAGGAAAGTTTATACCTATGTATACTCGTAATACCTACATGCGTATTAATAGAGATTTAGTATCAGCATTACACCCGTGCGAAGCCGGGGTGGGTCGCTAGTAGTGTTGCCAGGTGTCCCGATTTGCGCGGGACATCCCGATTTTCAGGGGTCTGGGGACGCGTCCCGATTTGTGCCTGATCGGGACGTTAAATGTCCCGATTAATCAAAGAGCGAAAAAAAAAACAAAAAAAATATAAATTACGCTACATATTTTTTTAACACGGTACGCCATCTATTGGCTTTGGATATATTGATAAATGGCGTTGCATGCTTATACTTATTCCTTATCCGATTCATTGTAGAAACACTCTGACAGTTTTCCGGCGGGCCGCGGCCGGTGCGCTATTATATATAAATATGATTTTATCTTGGAGATTGTTTGCAGGTAAGAACTATGGGATTTTTTATAAAATTTAATAAAAACAATAAAATTAATTTCCATTAATACTTCGGTATTGAATTCTTCTGAAGTGCGACAATTACATTTAAAGTATGATTTAAGTTTTTATTTCTACTAGTCTAGCAAGACTGATTACTTGTTATGTAAGATTAAATAGACTTAAAACCCCTTGTTTTTTTTTGTACATATATTATACATACATATATACCTTACAGACTCATACTAATATTATAAACGCGAAAGTTTGTAAGTATGGATGAATGAATGGATGTTTGTTACTCTTTCACGCAAAAACTGCTGAACGGGTTTGGATAAAATTTGACACACAGATGGTTTAGAACCAGGATTAACATAAAGTAATTTTTACCCCGATATTCCTACGGGATCGAAACCCATGCAGTTGATACCGCGAGGGGGCTGCTAGTCATATATATGTGAATAAACCACAAACATATAGGTACTGTTTACACGAAGTGGCGTGGTGTCACGTAGCCTTCCGCGGAATCGCCGATACACGACATCCTTCGGCCAAAACTCTGCCTTGAGGAAGGTCTCAACATGATGAGTCGGAACTCGCACCACGAACGACTTGAAATTCGTGTTATGGCGCGGCTCCAACTTCTCTACCCTCAAGGTCCAGCTGGTCTTCGCCCGAACAATACATACTCCACGATCTTCTCACGGAGTCAAGAGGTGCTGAGTTATTGGTTAACAGGTTGTGGAGATCAGGGCCGGCCCGCCCATACGGCGAACGGAGCAGTCGCTCCAGGCGCCAAATCCTAGGGGGCGCTTTACACTCACAATTGGTATAGGTAAGGTAGGTATATATTATTGGGAGTAAACGGGAAAGGCGCCATAATTGGATCTCGCTCCATTCTAAAATTTACTTCGGGCCGGCGCTGGTGGAGATCACAAAGGTGATGCTACATCAACAATACTGGTGTATTGTACCTACTACTACCTACTCAGCTGTATCCAGTTTGACTAGAAGCCAACCCCAATATAGCTGGGAAAAGGCTAGGCTGATCAAATAATATAGTTTCTTG
Organism: Hecatera dysodea; assembly: GCA_905332915.2. Lineage (NCBI taxonomy): Eukaryota > Metazoa > Arthropoda > Insecta > Lepidoptera > Noctuidae > Hecatera > Hecatera dysodea. The sequence goes on along the minus strand of HG995309.1, from coordinate 17,862,971 downwards.
TTAAGTTCTATTTCATTATGTGGGAGTAATGAGCATGCGTTTGATGATGGTTTCTTTATTTTGTTAAGTTTTATATTTTTAAGTCTTACTTGTTGAAAAGTTCCTTCGCATTAGTTAATAGGATTTACTCATTTACTTATAAGTCAAACGAGAACCAGTATGTTTCGTAATATTTAATAGCGTACTAAAGTAAAAAAAACTGGTGCAACAGCATACTAAAGTACGTCTTTGTCCTAAATAACGCAACAAAACATTTCTATGACGTACGCGATAAACTACACCTGTGCATAAAATACTTTATGTGGACGTAAACTACTGAAAGTTTTGCAGAGCATCGTCACGTCCACGCTCGATCGCGACCAAGCTTCGTCTGAGCGCAACAAAAACACGTGGGGTACTTCACAGCGCGGGGCGGGGCTAACGTGGACGGTTAGCCAATGAGGTAGCGGGATTTATCCCCCCTCTTGCTCGCACGGGTAGTTGTCTCCCTCCAATTCGTAGATTACCGTAGTCGATTCTTCATACTGAAGTATGATTTTTTTATTATCATTTTAAAGTTGGCAAATATGGTGGAGTCCGCAGTTCGTGTTTGAATGTTGCCAAATTGTATGTAAGTGTGTTTGTGTTACGGTTAAGAGCTTCTTATGAGATAAAGTTTTATTAAATGCTTTTGTTTTATGGAGACCGGCATTTTTATTTTATCTTTTGTGCCATATGTTTTTTTTTAGATCGACTGAATTTTAAGTAATCTTTTTATCGTCTATCTACGAAAAAAGAAAAACTATGTTACATTTTTATGAAGTCAATGCGGTTTAGGAAATTTGACTTTTCTGGTAAAATATAATTACAAAAGGTAGGAGGTCAAAGGGTGTATCTGTGTGCCAAAGGGCATACAGATAATTATAAACTGAAGAAAAAAAACTAAGTATTTCCAGAATAATAAGAAAATAATCTGATTATCTGAAAAATGGCTATGGGGAAAAAATACATTTTTGTAAGCAATTATAATTCTAAATAATATACTTATTTCACTTATCTCAAAGTTGAAATTTGAAAACAATGTTTTAAAACGCTCCCTATCCTAATTAATTAAAAAATATATTTTATAACCACTTCACTTAGATTCTGCAAAAGCCGGTTTTTGCATTACAATGTAAAACATTTAATGGCGCTGTAAACATTAAATTACTAACGACAGTTACGATATCAATCTTCGTCTATTAAAACTATAATAAATCATGAAGATAAGTACTTTAATAAAAATGGCGACCGGTAGATTGACTGTAACAATTTTTTGTATAAAAATATATTAACACAGATAGTGAACGAGTTTTGTAATTTACAGCTAATCATGATTTGGATCGGCATATATTTTTCACGTTTAAAAAATATTCAGCTTTGGAACCAAATACTCTGCCTTTGACTTTATTAATTAACTAGCAGCGCCCCGCGGCTCCACTCGCACTGTTCCCGTTCCCGTGGGAATATGGGGACAAAATGCCCACCTTACTCGCTGATTATGTAGCTTTCTATCGGTAAAAAATAGTTGAAATCGGTCCAGTAGTTCCGGAGCTCAATCAATGCAAACGAACAATGAAATCTTTTTTCTTTATAATATTAGTACATATGTATCTAAATTATGTACTATGTAAGACACGATCGTCGGGTGTCATGATCGAAACAACATCCATCCTTAACTGTTAAAAATCCGAAAGAAACTTTTTGTCTCTGTCTATTTGTGTCCTCTTTACGTCCTAATGGCTGAAAGGATTCGGATGAAACTTGCCACACGGGTAGATAATATACTGGAATAGAAAATAGGATTTTCATTCTGCGAATATGCTTGGGATTCTTTACAATTTTCCTGCGGGTAATATAAATAAAAATAAAAATTAAGAGATAGTTGGTAGGTACTTATAAGAACCTTCTCTACTAAACAAGCAGAAATACGAATAAATTAATTGAAACGTCGTTTCTAACGTATAATAAAAATAATATTATGCGTTTCACTTTGAATGCCAAAGAGACGTGTTTCATTATCGTCCCAATTTCTCTAACAGACCAAAATAAAGTTTCATTCAACCCAACAAGTTGTAAGGAAATAACACATTATTGTAAAAACGTTTATACCACTGACTTCCTACTCATTAATATTAAATCTAATTACAGAAACATATCAACCGATTGATGACATAAAACTTAATCTAAATTGAACATTAGTAACGGTGCTATAAATATTTCTTATAATAAATATCGAACCAATTTATAATTCAAGTCAATAAATACCTTTATTCAAATGGAACACACGCTACTTGCAACTCTAGTATTTATATAATAGGGTGTAATTTACAGTGTAGTTGTGCTGTATGAGGTGTGTAATAGGCAGATGATAAAAGGCCGACAAAGCAAAGGTGGCAGCTAATTGACGCGGTGAGAAGGAAACCGGGACGTAGGGGAGGGCGTGGTCCTAGTGAGAGCGAGTAGCGGGGCGATGAGCGGAGCGGGTAGCGGGCAGACAGTGAAGATCAAGAGAGAGCATTTAGCTAGTCAAAGCAATAATTGATATGTAGTGAGATGAATGAAGCTCTTGTGAGCGTTCTACATATAGAAAAGCGCCTGGGTAGTTGTCAAATATGCATTTTGTTGAATAACTGAGAGTATAACTACCTATGTGAGTTTAGAACACTGAGGTTTTGGGCATGAGTTTTTCCAGCACAGGTAATATTAATTTCAAAGTAAATTCATTTATTTCAACTAGACCATTAAAAGGCACTTTTGAACGTAAAAAATAAGAATATTATAGTTAGAATATTATATAGTTGTAGAAACTACTTTTTGCGAATGGACAACTAGAGCCAGTTGTCCATCCGCAAAAAAGTAGATTCTTATGGAGAAGAACGGACAAGAAACTCCATAGTTACTCTTTTTAATATAATTACTCGTTTTAAAATGTTTTGTATACATTAATTTAACATAGCAATGGATTAGGAATAACATTTTGCGATTGAATCTGAAATTGACTGACCATATTCCAGAAACTGTGCTCTAATTCAACTCGTAGTCTAACCCCTACATGAGCACAAAAACGTCACTGACAGTTTCCGTGCTCGAGTGATGAGTTTTAAGTGAGCAAGTGCGTTTACACATGTGCTTGCTGAATTGCTCATCTCTCGAGCTCGAAAACCTCAATTTATGACAAGCTGTATTGACAGTTTGATGCTCTGATGAAGTTGGAGTTTGAGTTGTGTTTATGTTTTGGAATATAGGCCTTGGTGTGCCACCCAATGGCCATTTAGTTAAAAAAAATTGTTAGTGGTAAACGAAAAACAGTCAGATTCCACTTTCTTACTAAGATCTTTTAAACCATTTATTAATTAGACTAGCTTCTGTCCGCGACTTCGTCCCCGTGGAATCCCCGATTTTAAAACATTCTTTATCGCTGCTCCGCTCCTATTGGCTTAAGCGTGATGATATACAGCTTAAAGCCTTCCTCGATAAATGGTCTATTCAACCCAAAAATAATTTTTCAATTCGTACCAGTAGTTCCTGAGATTAGCGCGTTCAAACAAACAAACAAACAAACTCTTCAGCATTATAATATTAGTATAAATTTGGTACAGTGGTCACACATTTTGTAAGTTTTTAAAATAATTTGTTTCTTTATAAACTGGATACTTAACCTTATTACAAACAAATTATAGCAATTGTCACCTCAAGAACTTCTCTCCCGCTCTCATAGGCACCTATCCTTAATTCCTGTGTTATGCTACATCCGGTGTGTACAATACCCGGGCCGGTTCCCTGCGGTCCATCCCCGGCCATTGTGTGAACGGAACCCGGGCAGCGTCCATTGTGTGGCCGCGACTTGAAGATATTCATCTCGTGTTGTGATGGTCAGCTTGATGTGTTGTTATTTTATATGAGGATTAATACAGGGTCATGCTGTGATTTAGGGAATTAATGGCGTTGTTCATACCTACATGTACTTATATATAGTGGTAGGTTTAAATATGTCTAAAATGTGGTGTGTGATGAATCAGGCGTGCGACAATTTTGATATGTTACCTACTCGTATTTTTAAACGTTCATATTAATAACCAGGGAAATCAAGTGGGTTACTTTAAATTTCAGTAGGTACTTATACAGGGTTATTTGTAAAACACCAACAACCCCTAAAGGGATCATTGTATTCATAATTATGAACAACTTTTACTATGGGAACAAACCTGAAATCGCGAAAAAAAAATCAGCTGTTCCCTACATTTTGATTACTTATACGAACATAAATGTAAGGAACAGCTGATTTTATTTTCGCGATTTCAGGTTAGGTCCCATAGTAAAAGTTGTTCATAATGATGAGTATAATAATCTCTTAAAAGGTTGTTGGTGTTTTACAAATAACCCTGTATAATATTTTAAACAAGTAGTGTTCAAACAAAATTATTTACGAATCAGTAATAATTACATTCACTAAAGTAGGTAGGTGCCTACATACAAATCCATTTTGATACTAAATAACAATATCAGAACATTAAAAAAAATGGTTACAAAAATAAAGACGATAAAAAAAACTCATCTAATAAATTAACATGTTTCTAGTTAAAAATAAAACTACAAGAATTTAAAGCCCATTCTGCGCTTGCGCTGGTCGGTCAAACCAGACTCGATTCACAGCAAACAGACAGACAGGATGCGCAAGCGATGCCGTTTATGAATAGTTTAAAAACCATTTATTGTTCGCCATCTTTAAATCGGGGGCCGCCATTATGAGGGATTTAAAAAACGAATTACAAACGTCAAAGTGCGGCTTTGTTATGAGAATTTGATTGTATGTGTGTCTGTTGTATTGTTAGACTGTTGGCGATATGATCGGTAATTTAAAAATATACCTAATTGTTGATAGGTAATTGTATTTTTCGGAGATATTTTTTTGAGGTTTTATTTTCTTTTGTTGGTGTTGAAATTATTTTGTGTTTGTTCTGTATACAATTATTTAAGTACACATGGCGAATACACTATTGTTAAATAAAATCTGAGATTATTTCAAAACGATTGTTGATATTTCATATATGTATTGATGTAAAATAAGTGCTATATAAATACATATTTGTGGGAATCCTGCTGACCCTGAATTAGCTTTCTGAATAGGTCAGGAAAATATTTTAGGAGGTCTACATGCACTGTTATTTTTAGGAGCCTTTGTACCTACATGAATATATGTCTGCCGTTTAATTTCTTGCGAGTCTGACTACCTACCTGTAAAAATATTTTGAGCGTTTTTTATGATTATTAGGTACAATGAACTTTCGTTACCTATACCAACTTATTTTATAACCCATCATAGCTATAATTTCCCAGAAAAAAAATACAAAAGCAATTTCTCAACTCCATTCAAAAACCTATCTCGAGTGTATAATAACGGAGACGACACGCAATTAATCAAGTTCAATATCCACACAGTACGGAACCGCGCGGCCGAGTGCACGGACCCTTAGCAGATGTCGCTAATTCTATGGGTGTTTTATTTCTTAACAAATCGAGTACCCTGTCAATTAATGTTGTATTTGTCACATAAATTACCGGAGATCCTTCCGCTATTATCCGAGCGCGTAAACTCTGCCATTCCAGCTTATTATTCGAGGCACAATAGTTTTTAGCGGGCGCGGGGTGAGGTGGGGGGCGGCCCGCAAAAACTGCACCCGACTTAATTATAAAGAGACAAGAAGCGCCATTAAATAGCGATTCGTTAAATCTACGCTCTCGTGTTAACACCACACGTGCTCCGTCCCGCTCTGGCGCATGTACGACGGAGCGGGACGGCGGTAGGTTCGGGGCGACAGCTCGGTTTGGGGGCGGCGTCCGCGATATAAGGTTTAGATTGACTGGGCGGCGTTCTCTATTCAAGTTTTTTTCTGTTTGCGAGCTTCGGCGGCGAAGCTTTTCATTTGGTGTCGGGTCGCGCTCGCGGGTGCTCGGCTCATGCGGTCGCCGGGAGTGACGCCGGACTAGTGCAGCACACGTAGCACGTGCAGTGAACTGTCCACGATGTCGGAGCTGCGAGGTTCTCCGCCGCTGTCGCGTGGCTTGGAGACTGGTTTCGGGGCTCCGCTGGCGGCGCTGAGTTCTTTGGCCGAGGCGCCTCCTCCGGCGCCGAACCCTCACGGGATCGACCACATCCTGTCTCGGCCGACGGTTGGCGCGGGCGTCGGCGCGGGGCTGCTGGCGCCGCGCCTGTCGCTGGCGGCGGCGGCAGCGGGGATGGCGCACTATCTGCAGCACAAGCCGCTGTACTGGCCCGGCTTCCAGGGGCTCGTCTCCAACCCCATGGCGTGGAGGGAGCGGCTACAGTCAAGTGAGTACATATGACGTTAGCATTATTGTCCTTTGTGTTAGATCTTGTTATTATTTATTGTCAGGCTGTGGACCATCTTTCATCATTTTAAGTACCTTACTCGCGGTTAAAGTCAGTTGGTGTGATAAGACCGCCGGTTGTAATTATGTTTGTCTATGTCTTGGTGTGCAAGTGCACGATAAAATATAATTATGTATCTCCTGAATATTTCAATATTGCTTCTCTGTTATTACTTTCTGCAATAACTCAAAGGTTGATTGGTAGAGAATGCCTCAGGCGTTTTAGACACATCAGCACATATTTTTTGGCGTAAAGTATTAAAAAAATAAAAAGAAGGAGATCAAAGATGAATGAGATCGTCCGAGGGAAAATGTTCACAGTGATATTTTATTGGGAAATAGTTTTATATAACTAACTACTTCATTAAAGGTTGTTGTTGATAAAATATACTAATGATCTACAAGTAAAAAATAATTTATATCTCTTTAACATGCCTAGATCTGTATCTAATAAATCGTTATAGAATGTATTCAATATTCATGCTTTTTTACTATTCTGTTTGTGCCTAAATCTTATTCAATTAGGATTTTAAATTATTTTATTAATTGGATTGTTTTTATTAGATTTATTTGCAAATTAAGCAGAAAGCCAGTAGTCGTATAAAAGACATCAACGCGTCGCGGTGTTTAATTTTGATAATGACTGTAAAACCCAATATAATATCAATTATTTTATTTATAAGCGAATAAAAATGAATAAATTAAAAATAACAGTCCCGTCTTTAAGATTTAATACTAATGACAACTCTTATAGAGGTTTATTGGCGATTAAATTTACTCAAATACCAATATAATTATTCGATATTTTAATAGTATAACATTAAGTGTTTTTTTCTTGTGTCATTACCATGTAGGTCACAAAGTTGTCACAGAAAATTCATGTTTTCTTTAATTATGCTATTTTATGTTATTTTTAGTACTACTATTTTAAACTACTTTACATAACTATTTAAAATTAAATTTTCATCAGTTAAGTGGCTTAGGCGTGAAAAATAAAAACTCAAAGCCAATTCACTTACTTCAGTTAGATCATTAACTTTAAAGCACTTTTAACACTAAGCCACTTTTGAACGTCAACATTTACAATCTAAAGAAAAATATAGTGACTTTACTTGTCAATTAGCAAAGGTAGATTCTTATGGAGAAGATCATACAAGAAACTTCATCGTTAGTACTAAATAAATGGTTAGATCGAGCTATTTTCGCATTTATGACATACTAGTAGCGCCCCGCGGTTTAATCCACGTAGTTCCCGTTTCCGTGGAAATACGGGGATAAAGTAAAGCCACCCGGAGAACGGAGATAGTGTAGCTTCCCAACAGTGAAAGAATTTTCCAAATCGGTTCAGTAGTTTCGGAGTGTGTTCAATACAAACAAACAATCAAATCTATCCTCTTTACAATATTAGTATAGAAATAGTGTGAATGTATGGTACATTCAGACTATTTCTATACCTACTAATAATACCGTTTTCCCAAACATTCAGTTATCGTGTAAATGAAACAGCACAACACACATTTCCATAGTTAACCAGCCCACAACACAGCCTCCAATCTTCCCACACGCCGGAACTACTTCCCGACTACAGCCTCCTTCAGCCGTGTTCCGGTGGCCGTCGGCCGTGTCCCGACGGCCCTTAGCGGCCGGTTATAGCCCTAGGGCCGTTTGCGGCTGTTCGGTCGGCGTTACGGCTTTGAACGCGTCCGGTTTGCCGTATTGTGCCGCGTGATTTACTTGCTTATTGTTGAGATGGAATTTTGGCAGCAAGGGTCTGATTTTTGGCTATAAAACATACAAAGTTTACTATGAGGAATATATGAAAATGTTTTGTTATGAGGTTCGGTTTTTCTTGTTTAACTTTTTGCATTTAAAATGTATCATAGTAGGTGAGTACTTTTTCGCATTTTTTTTAATGGTTGTGTTAGAGATTTACAAACATAAAAAAATTATGTGAAAAGTTCATCAAAAGAGTCCATTGGAAAGCTTGCCAATCTGCGGTAGTTTCTTAACAATGGTTTTAACATTTACTATATTTACCTACTGTTCCTAATTGCATTAAAGGTAGTGAATAGGAAGTGGTGTTAAAAATACTTGTTCAACGTTCTTTAGTCAATAAAACAATAAGATGATGGAGATTAGAATTTCTTTATGATAAGCGGCTGCCGGCTTTAGTTCTGAAATTAAAATCTAGAAACATTACAGATGCCTATGATGTTTCTAGATTTTATATTCTGATATGTTTCTCTTATGATATTCTTTTTTCATCAAATTCATTTTTTTTTGGATCATAGGTGTCCTATGAAAAATGGATTATACTGCATATTTTGTGCTGCATCTCTATTATAAAGATCATCTATATATTCAGTAGCATATCGATCAAATGAAATACAAAATGCAATAATACAAAATGATGCAAAGAGACGAACTGATTAATTATTACTGTTAATACAAAAGTAAAACTATAAATTAGTGTCGTACAAAGTACAGAATCGAAATAAAATAATATATAAAACCAATCTTCTGCGGAAGAACCGATATTTTTATCGATCGAATACTAATAAATATTCCATAGCCATTTGTTCTGGGAATTAATAAGTTCGCCCACGAGATCGATTGATGTGTTAGAAATACCTACACGCGTAGGTATCTGTAATCTTGATACATTGACTGTTATTCACTCAAGAATTTGATGAAGTCTCTTTTAATCCCGTAATGGATGTGACATTTTCATTTTCCGATTATGTTGCTTTTTTTTGCGTTCATTGTTTCTTTGGGAAAATAAAGGGCGACGATTCGTTATTATTAGGTGAAAACTGTTAATTTATAAAAATAAGTTATTTATTTGAATAAATAAATACACGGAGGAATCTTAACATGTAAATATAATGATGTCGTACATGCCTGCATACATTAAATGATACCTTACGCCCCTTTTTTAATTTTGGGAAATAATCAAATGACTTCTCCCGCTCTGGGTGGAACCCACCTGTGATCCTCCTAGTGCCCGCCGCGTTCTAGGGTCGCGATGACTGTTTTGAACCAATTCCGCAATTCTGGTAGTATCCCTTAGAAGTGTGAACAATGCAGGTACTTCCTAATGGTAATAACGTTTACTTAGGTACTGATACTGAATAATTATTTATCAAATACATAAGGTAAGCTCAATTTCATCTCTTGTCAGACAAAACTGTACACAATCTTGAACCTCAAAAGCATTTCAGTAATTCAAAATGGAGGATTTTTTCGTGTATAAATATAGAAAAGGGACTAAATTGAGTCTAGTAAATAACTCCCTTTTTATGTTTAAAGTGCCAGTTTTTATTACCTGCTTTATTAATTTTATAGCCCATTCCTTATATTGCAAAGTCTTAAACACAATATTAGACAAGAATGTACCTAGTCGGCAACGTTTTCTTTCAACTGTCGACTTATACTGGATTATTTCACAAATAAACAATTTACGAGCATTTGAGTATAAATAATGAATATTAATTCGCGAAATGTGACAATTTGTCAAACGTATCCGTAATTTAATGTGTCAATAAATGAGATCTGTTTCTGTTAACAGAGGAAACTATTAATTATGTCTGCTGACGGGGTGTGGTCGGTATTCATGAAAGAAGTTGTGTCTATTGTACAAAAATGTTGTGTCAATCTTGTTTATAGTTATAAAGATCTATCGGCTTTATAAAGAGTTTTATTTTGTATCTAGTGTCTGGGCCCCAAGTCTGCTATTACAATAGTGTCAGAATGGTCTATCATTGATTTTATAACGGTTGATTTTGACAAGTTTGGTAATCTACTAATATAAAGGCATCAATATGACTTTCCAATGGTCAAACACTGACACTCCATTGAAAGAAATGACATAGAATGGTAATCTCGTAGGTACATAATGAAAAATTAATGGCAGATGTACCTATGCGGTAATCTGCTAAGATTTTGACAGTTCCTTTGATCACCTATCGAACGTCATTGTGCGGTAATTACTTTTAATATTTCGGTTATCAAAAAGTATTACGAGACCATTGCCCGACCAATGATCGACCATTATGAATTTAGCAGATTACTAACTTTGGCAAAATGACAATGGGATCGTGTTGGAACGACAAATTTATAAAAAAGGCAGACTTGGGGCCCTAGAGTGTTGTTAGATGTAAAGCGTTTCTTTTTTAATAATTTTAATCCTACTATATAGATGCATGCGAAATTGAGTTACTATGCTACGTTTTCAAGCCTAAATAACCAAACCTATTTTGATGATTTTCGCTACACAGATAGATTAGACCCAGGAGACTACTTTAGACCTTGCAGAACTTCGTACAAAAGCTAGTAGGCTATGATTTACAAAGGGCGGAGTACTAATTCCATATGTTAAAGCCTGAATGTTTAAGTTTGAAAACATAACCAAAATAAAACAATAAAATGTCGCGAATTCCCATCACGCCGCGTAACGAGGGTAACAAGTGTTCTTACGAGAACAGCCTCTTTAATTAATATATAACTTGTTCGCGGCAGACGGGCGACGATGCCGACAGTCGATACGAAGCCGAGCAGGAAGCGATGCGACACATCGCTAATCTCGACACTCGAGATAACCGCATGGCGGGTATTGTTGTATAGAGGAGGTTCATGGTGTTGTTGATATCATGTTTAACGCAATGGGGTTACAAACATAGATCAGAACTGCTAAATCAGTGAAAAAGAGTCTTTGAAATTAATTATTTCAATTGAAATATTTTATCGCACAACTATAAAATCTATTTTTAGATATCCTACTTGATGATCTAGTCTAAACTTCAAAAGTGTCAGTGAACGTCTGATGATTGCATGGAAAAAATTGGTGAACAAAATAGGTGAGTTTTTAATATATACCGTTCCCCTGTGCCTTTGTAACTGGATAAGTTCATAATAATAAAATAATATTCTTTATTTATCCAAAAAAGGTAGACACAGTTAATACGCAAAACTAATATAGATATTATCAATACAGTTCGTAGTCAAGGAAAAGTACAGTCACACCCAAAAATAATCGCCAGAATTTGACACGCTGATTACATTTACGACTCAAACTAATATTCCCTACCTATACTTTCAATCAATTATATTATTATTGATAAACTCACAAAATTCCCTATATCTCATCGTATCAGTTTTATTAAAAACACACAAAATATAATAACATTTGATGTCGCTGCGTCACGGATCGCGTCAGATTTTAATAAAAAGCTAAACATATCGAGGATAGATAGTCACGGCGAGAGCTTATTAAAGATAACATAATGCTGGTATCAGCATAATGCTGCTATCGGTTGATAAGTGATCAGGTAATAATGTGTAAACTCAAGTATTTGACGTTTGACACATCGCAATTACTTTGTCAATGTAGCCTCGTATCATTATATTGACAGCGCATAGAGTGCAATCATAAACAGACAATATAATTAAATTGTACGTCAATATGTTTATCTGTGACAATATTAGATGTGTCAAAATATGATGTTATTAAAACGGAGTGGAATTTTTTGGGGGTGACTGTACTTATTACTACCGTATTCGAAGGAAAATTGATTTCATTATTGGCAACAACAGTATCATATTAGCATAATCAGCTTTTTTACGTTCCCACTGCTGGGACACAGGCCTCCTCTCTAGGAGAGCGAATGGGCCGTAACCTACCACGCGGGCCCAGTGCGGGTTGGTGAATGTCACACGTCTTCGAATTTTTGGTTCTAGGATATGCCGGTTTCCTCACGATGTTTTCCTTCACCGTTTTGAGAGCAGTGGTGATGAAATTAATTACACAAAGTAATGCGCCTGACTGGCTTTGAACCCGCGAACTACAATTCATAAGTCGGTACCGCGACTACCCGGCCACCACTGCTCTTCAACAACAGTATCATTTGCAGAAAATGTTATCTAACGTTGATTTTATCATTAAAACCTACTCATACAAAACAAAATAATATTAAAATATAGAATATAGTTCACAACCGCACCAAATTGACTTGATAACAATTGTGTTGATCATTTATCTGAGACAAAATATCCAATCAACCATATTAACGAGCGGTACATAAAAACTCATAGCCTCGACTAATTGTATTTGTAGCATGTAGGTAATTAAAAAATCGCCAAAACTTAAAGCTATAATAATAAATATATATATAGATCAGAAATATATATATATATAAATAAATATATAACTGTAATCACTGCCACCGCCCACCTCACTTGTGTTGCCATATCTATGCTAATATTATAAAGAGGAAGATTTTTTGTTTGTTTGTACCAAATAAGCTCTGAAAGTACTGGACCGATTTTAACCATTTTTCAACAATGGAAAGCTACATTATCAGCGAGTAACATAGGTTATTAGGTTAGGTTAAAATCATAATATTCATAATAATTACCTGCACTATTCTTATACATGAAATAAAAATAATAAATAAACTATACCTATTTACACAGACCTAACAATAAATGTATTTATGTACATACAACTAAACATTTTTAATAATTTCAAGTAGGAAATAATTAGTTAGAATTTCTTAAATTGCTACTTAGCCCTCTTCCTCTCTCCTTATGTTGCTGTGCCCGACAGGGTCCATATTGATATTTTACCTTATTGTACCATCTATTTAATACATATGGAATGCAATAAAGTATTGAGTTATATTTTATTCTCGTATTTCCACAGAAACGTTTTCAACAAAATGAAAACATTGTACCCCTTGGCGTCTCGTACAGCGAGCTATAATGAACGACATATTGTATCAGATTTATGCAAAATTAAAGACACAAATGGTTTAAAATACAAAATTTAAACCAACTTGCCCAATTACGTACATAAACAGATACAGAGAGCACTACACAAAACATTAAGAGATTATTATTAAAATCCCAAAAACATTGGGGAAATTATTAATTAGTTAGGGCGAGCGCGTTAGGCTGCGGTCACACTGGCGCGCACGAATGAAGTGCCACACATTTTTTTAATTACAGTGTGTCCCCACACCCACCGCCCGCCCCCGAGGGGCCCAGCGGCCCGGGGGCCAGGGGCCGGGGGCCAGCATATGTCGCCCGGAATTAAAATTCACGTTTGTGATGCAACATTCAATTGTGTCCAGTTATTCGATAGTGGGACGGTTAAATGAAGTGTTTTTTTGGCAAAAAGTATGTTTTTGTTAGTAGTTGGTCGGTGAAGTATGGTAATTGGTCGCCGGTCGCCGGTCGTTGGTCGTTGGTTGCCAGGAGACCGCAAATTGGTTCGTTTTATTAGGTTTTGCTGCAACTGTTTTATGTGCTTCCATATTTTCCATTCGGAAGTTCGTCTGGCAAAAAGATATCTCCTGCCACAGGAGCACTAAATTTATTACAGCAGTCAGTCGCCTTGCTGCCCAGATAATATAGTATTTACCACACCTTCAAATATTCCTATACATCAGGAGAAAAAGCAGCCATTTAGTTTAATGATAGTGTCTGACAACCTACAAACATTATCGCTCTTGATCAAACACTCACGTTAATACATGGTACCTCCATTGTTGAATAATAAACCATAAAATACTAATGACGCTCTGGCACCAATTAAAATATATCTGTTTCACAATGTAGTAACAGAAATTTCATCAAATTGGATGTCAAGGAGCCGACGTATCTTAACTGAATCTAGCATTTAAGGAACGTTTAATGATTTACAAAATTGTCTCTGATTGAAGTATTTTTTAAATGTGAAAGTTAGGAAAATCAATATTAATACATATGTAATTAAAAATCTTTCGTAACAAAGGAGGATTTTCCAAAATTCCTACGGGAACGGGGAAAAACAAGGAAATGCGCTCATGAAGTCGAGGACAAAAGCTAGTTCTACATACAAAAAACAAAGTTCATACATTATCTTCTCAATCAAGAAGTTAAATAAAAAATTACTCCTACTAGTAGATACTCTGCAGAGAACTAACAAAAAGCCGTAATAAAATTTACTATGAATCGTTTATCGCACAATACAACAGCTTGTATATAGGTACGTCGTAAAGAACCGAAATAATCGTGACTGTGGTCTCGAACTGTGTTGCTCGGCGTGCCGCTAATTGATATTAAGCACAAATACATCTAATATTTGTTAATATCCACTGAGAAACACACGTTCCGTAGGTTTGAAGATGTTTTTATAAGTAGTCATCAACAGTCAACTCTTTCGAAAGCATATTAAAGCTAGCACCAGTTTTTTCTGCATACTTATGTGAGCACGATAAGTATTTGATTGTAATCATACACATCACGTTTTACAAACAGTTTGGCTTCTTGTCTCGTACTCATACTTGTGCTGTGTCACAATTTATTTCAAATTCTTCTTTTTTCTTCTCTTTCGTTAAGTGGGTCAATCCAATTATTTATTACTAGCAGCGCCCCGCGGTTTTACCCGCGTAGTTCCCGTTCCCGTCGCAATATGGGGATAAAATATAACCTATGTTACTTAGGGTGAATGTAGCTTTCTAATGGTGAAAGAATTTTTGAAATCGGTCCAGTAGTTTTGAGTTTATTCGTTACATACAAAAATACAAATCATTCCTCTTTATAATAGTATAGATTGATAATCTTAAGTTCTACCAATAATGTCTCTTCGGAATGTAAACGATGTTATGATCGCCGATGGAATATGCTTGCGTAGATATAACCTGTTCACTCTTGACAAAACTACCCTCTGGTTGTAATAAACATGGAATTCCGTTCCTTAGCTAAATCTATATTAAAAAATCATAGCTCAATAACATCTCCTCTCACTGATGATGGTTTTCACAGCCGTTTCATGGCGGTCATGAAAGGCTGGCACGATTACAGCGGACGGCACAATCTCTGCCAGCCCCCGTACCGTGCCGGCCTAATGAAATTAAATTAAGAAATAACATAATTCCGCCCGCGCCGCCCGCTCGCCGCACATTTTCGCGTACACCCCTAGCTGCAGGGCTGCTAATGTTTTGAATTTCAGGGTTTGTACTTATTGAGGTATTATGAAGTAAATTTTAGTGGGTTTAAATGTTCTTAGGATAACCATTATTTCTCTTATATATTTTTTTAATATATATATATATTTCGATTTTAATATATTTATGATAGTTGGTACATATTATAAAACAACAGATATTTGTTATGACACCAATGTTTTTTTTTTAAGTAACGTTGCCCCACACTAGGATTTACTCCTGTATCGTGGGTGCGTTCACAAACATAAAAGAATAGTCACATACAAAAGACACCCAGACCCGGAACAACTATCTGTAGGCCATACAAACATTCGTTCCGTGTGAGAATCGAACCTGCTACACGTAGCGCAGCAGCCGAACGCTCAACTACTGCACCAACTGTGTCTTCTAATCTATACTAATATTATAAAGCTGAAGAGTTTGTTTGTTTGTTTGAACGCGCTAATCTCAGGAACTACTGGTCCGATTTGAAAAAATCTTTCAGTGTTAGATAGCCCATTTATCGAGGAAGGCTATAGGCTATATATCATCACGCTAATAGGAGCGGAGCAGCGATAAATTATGTTTTAAAATCGGGGATTCCACGGGGACGAAGTCGCGGGCAGCGGCTAGTCTATACTAAAATTATAAAGCTGAAGTTTGTTTGTTTGTTTGTTTGAACGCGCTAATCTCAGGAACTACTGGCCCGATTTGAAAAAATCTTACAGTGTTAGATAGCCCATTCATCGAGGAAGGCTATAGGCTATATATCATCACGCTAAGACCAATAGGAGCGGAGCAGTCATGAAAAATGTGACACAAACGAAGTTGTGCGGAGAAAGTTCAATTTTTTTTTTCGGTTAGATTATTACAACGCAATTTTAAACGCGCGTTTACGCTAAGATATTATAGTAAAAAAAAGTTATTCAAGCAGTTAATCCAAAGTAACGGATCCAATGTGCCACCTTCCCTTACCTACGTTGTTCTATCGACTAGAGGCTCTTCACTTTGAATACCTGCTGCGGATATGGGTGTGGACCGACGCGACCGAACGATACCTCCCTTCTATAGGATTCCATGGAACTCGAACGCTAAGGCAGAACGGAATTCGGAAGAGTTGATTCTTTTGCAGAAGATCGAATATGTAAATCCATAGTTACTCTTTTCAAATGAATGTTACATTAATTCTAACTGAAAACGATGCTCTTAGAAAAACTACAAAGTAATATACAAAACTCATATGAGGCTAGTAGTCACCCAGTGGTCGAAATTTGACCATCATTTTTATTAATTTAATGTGTATTTTAAGCAATATTACAAAAAAAATAGCTTTCTGCACTTTTCCACATAAACTTGAATTATGCTAAATTTCGTACTCCGAAACCCATCAAATTTTTCGTACAAAAACTGTTTTGCTTTAAGTATTAATATTTATATCAATGTATGATACAGGGTTATTTGTAAAACACCAACAACCCCTTAAGGGGTCATGTTCATTATTATGAACAATTTTTACTATGGGACCAAACCTGAAATCGTGAAAAAAAAAAATCAGCTGCCGTGCATTTTAATTAGTTATACGAACATAAATGTAAGGAACAGCTGACTTTTTTTCGCGATTTCAGATTTGGTCCCATAGTAAAAGTTGTTCATAATGATGAGTACAATGACCTCTTACGAGGTTGTTGGTGTTTTACAAATAACCCTGTATAAAACTCTTCCGTTAGATAGAGACTGACAGACGACGCTCAGTCGAAGCTACTCTACCTCCTACTAATCCTACTCTAACTACTGGTTGTTGAAATCGAAATTTGGCAAGTAAGTTCTTTGGGGAACGGGAAAAAGTTAGTAGTATCAAATTAAATTTAGACTCAAGCCATGAAAGTTAGTTTTTCGAATTGAACGCCATCCTCGTAACTAAAAACTAATGTAGGTATCAGTAATCACATCTCAACCAAAATCAATTTCATAATCATAGACAAATAAGACATATGTACCTACTTACAGATAACAAAACCAAATACCAACTGCAAACTACCTTCAAAACGCCACATATCTTTTCTGAACCCCATCCACTAACCATACGTACAGCCCTGCACCCCTCCCGCCGGCGCGGAGGGGGGTAGAGAGTCACCCCCCCACAGCGCCTCCATCTTTGTTTTCCGCGATGAGGTGACGGTTATTACGCCGTGTCGATGTATTATGTTGTTTTCTTCGCTACATAATGGACGCCCATAGTTTTACTGTTAGGCAAATTATTTGATGGGGTTGCGGCAGTTGATTGTTGATATATATTTCATTGTTCTGAAACCGGAAACTAAACATTTTGGTCTAATATAGATCGGACAGTTTTCTCTTGTATGAAAACTGAGTTTAAACTTGAATTTTCAGATCATGCTGTGCATGTTTCGTTGCGAGTGATTTTTCATGAGCGACGTAGTCTATCTGATTGGTAGCTTTGACTCAGTTTTAAATTGACTTTTCCTGTTTATTGTAACGAACTCAAGTTACATAAATTAAGTGCTATTAAAAATGTGAGACCTCATTGGATATGTTCTTCAGACAGTTCAAGTACGTCTGTACTCGCAATCAGAGGGAAAAGTCTTCAATGAAGGCTCAATTTTAATACAATTTTGACAGATAGCGACTGACATACGAATGAAAAAATTGCTTAAAAAATAGTCAAATTGGCACTGAGTGCATGTATGAATATCTAATCTTGACCAGAAAGCTGCACAGCTCTGTTATACAGGCCGGTGACCGGCGCAACATCGTTGATGTCACATTTTTCATGACTGCTCCGTTGATATTAGTCTTAGCGTGATGATATATAGCCTATAGTCTTTCTCGATAAATGGGCTATCTAACACTGAAAGAACTTTTCAAATCGGAGCAGAAGTTCCTGAGATAAGCGTGTTCAAGCAAACAAACAAACTCTTCAGTTTTGTACATATAGGTATTAGTATAGATTAAAATAGCTTCCCGCGGTTTCGCTCGCGTTCAAGTTTAAATTTCGGAAAAGTAGCCTAAAACCGTTATCAGGGTTCTATCTATCTCTGTACCATTCATCTGAATCAGTTCAGCGATAAAGGCATGAAAACGTGACAAACAAACAATAAAATTAGAACTACGAAAGTGATTTTACTTTCGTATTTATACTTACATATATTGAGTTAGGATGTTATATGTTGATGGTGACTAATAACTTTTAAGTTTTTCATAGTTTAAAAAAATAAATAAGTTAATTTTAAGACCGCGATATCGCATTAGATACCAATAATAATAGTTGTAAGGGAGAATAGAATACTCTTTATTATGTAAACCATATAAGTTTCAGAAAATATAGATGAAGAACACATTACAATGGGTGACCTTATCACTAAAAGCGATATTTTCAAGACAACCTTTGAATGGATTTTAAAGAGATAAGGAAACTAATACTGTAGGTAGTCTTAGGTGTACTAATTATATATACAATAAATACATAATAGATAAATATATACAATAATAATTATGGAACAAATTGCATAGAACCCAAATAAAAACGATTAAAGAGTAGTGATTTTTGACCATTGTTTTAAAAATGGACAAAGATGGAGATAAAATAATTTAAAAAAATGGTAAGAAACAAAACCATTACTCCAACTCTTCGATAACAGTACTAAAACAATAGGTAAAGCCAGCAATACACACACGAGACATTTCATAAGGCCATACGTACACAAGATAAAACGTCTCTTAATACACTCATATCGTTATATGAGATGGTCGCAAGTTGTCCGGCGCCGCGCCCGCCGGACAAAAACCGGACAGTTATCAAAGTGATATCAGAGGGATGGAGGACGGTGGGGGATGGTAGGCAAAAACTGCACTTATGAGGGGATGGCGATCGATGTAAACAGGGTAGTTTTAAAGGATTGAGATTATAGTCGTAGCTCTTAGGTGAGATTTTTGTTTTAATCTATTTTAGATTTTAGAATTAAATTCCTGAACTTTACTTTAGAATAATTGTTTCTTCCTTTATTAATTACTATATATATTATGTTGAGAATATTAATAAATTACATAACTCGAAAAAAAATTAAATAGAAATGGAAACTTGAGTTACCATGGAATACAATCTTAAGAAAAAACTGTTTTGATAGTAAACACGTAAAAGCCAAAAAAATAGAATTTAAGATTTTCTGATTTAAAATTTAAAGTACAAAAATCCACGACTAAGTTATTTAATAAACGCCTCAGTAAGCACTCAATAAATCCCCAAAACCGAACATGTTTCAAAGCAATATCGTACACAAAATAAACTTGTTCAAGATAATATCATGACACCGAAAACATACCAGCGAAATAAAACGCGTAGCACTCCAATAATGTGCTACGAAGCTTTGATGCGCCGCGCTACGCTGTAGCGCTACGAATAACAGCCGCTACGCCGTAGCGATAAGGGCGGCTACATGCTCACTGCATACTTTAATAGAATAAATAGTTTTTGGGACTTTTGTTTGTTGAGTAGTTTTGTTAGTAGATCCGGTTTTTCTTTTTGTGAAATGTTTGTTTTAAAATAAAGTTAGATATTAGTTTATAAAAAAAAAAGTTTGATTTTGCGTAACAATCTGAAATGAGCCGTAATTCCTTTAAGTTAAACAAAAAAGGAATTTGCTTAGCCTGATCCGAAAATTGTATGAGGTACTTCCAGACACGTTCTTAAGAAAACAAAATAATAGTGATACAAATTGGACAACATTATTCACTTTGGGCAGTCCTCGTAAGATGTCCCGTTGTGGTGGCTCGAAAGCTGAAGGAGAGTCGCAGACTGGTGGTGGTGGTGGTGGTGGTGGTGGTGGGCTGGGGCTCAGCGCGTGTTCAGTACTTGGCGACCAAGTCCTGAGGTACGGTGCACCGCGGGGTTCGAACGCAGTGGTCTTTGCTTCCGCTGCGGTCAGCCCGGTCACAAGTCCATGTCTTGCAGACGTCATCGGGCAGACCAGAGGACCATCAAACGGGCAGAAAACCTTGCGCGGCGCCCAAGCCGAAAACTGGCAAAAAGAAAACATGTGTTCCCTCCCAGCTGGCTCATCCGCCGGCCGCTAGGATCCACTAAGTTAACTCATTTCCCAATTTTTCCAAACATAATTGTGTATGGCAAATGAGTTATATCTTCTTGAATTTTATGTAAAGTTATCTTTTGTAATCTCAAAATACTTCAAATTTTATCTTCATTATCACCAAAAAACAACAATCAGCAAAAAATCTTTATCAGTCGCGATTGTGCGTCAAACCTAACATTATGAACACAGGTGTGTCGCTTGTCGACGCCACACGGCGACATATCGCGACATATCGCGACACGGCTTTATTACGGCCATCGCTTGTACGACACGCAAGTCGTCAGTCGCTACGTTTATGGGGCTCCTTATGAGCGCGCGTGTCATGAATAGCAAGCTTTAGGAATAAGGAAGCGATGACGTCGACTCTTTGCGTTTATTGTCAGTAAGGACGAAATTGAACTGTTTCGAGTTTTATATGTTTGAATATGGTTTGAACGGTTTTTTGGAGATTTTTGCTGGTTGGATGTAATAATAAAAATGTAAACAGATGTTTTCAATATTGGTAAAGTTACACATCATTGCTTTGTTCAGAGCATTGTTCTTTACAACAAACAAGGCTTTTATTGTTATCTAAAATATTCTACATCTATTTATTCCTTTGTATTTTATTCTAATAACAAAACAATCAAATATAAGAAGAATTAATTACTTCATTTCGCTATCATTCAGTCCCTATCTCTTTTTGAGATGCACTTAAAATCCAGAACTGTACATAAATAGGCCAAGCGCTCAAGTTATTTAACAAAACCTCTTCAACAAAAATAAACATCCACCAATTTCAACTTTGTCTCGCACAGTTGTTCAGTTCGGTCACCGCACCGCGGCTCTCTGAAGAGATATAAAGCCTCCTTCCTGTTACCCTGTAACGAACTCCGCGCAATCAAAGCCTGCGGTTTCGCTATAAACAGGGACAAACGAAGAACTCTGTGACAAACATTAAGTGTAAACTACCCTCCAAAGTCCCCGTACAATTAAAACGTTTTGAGAGCACGCTGTATCGCCCCCGCATAGATACAGGCTGCGGTAAGCGTGGGGTGGGGGGTGGGGGGGGATTGTTTGTAGATGATAGAGCACAGATTTTGTGTGTTTGTCTGTTGTTGGAATTAATTTTGTGTGAAGGTGCGTTGTGCTTGTGTCTTTATTAGGTGTCATAATAGTATTTGTTTTGAGATCAAAAAGAGCCTTGACAGACTGACATACAGATGAACGGATGGACAAAGAAGTGATTCTATAAGGGTCACGTTTTTTCGTTTTGAGGTACGGAATCATAAAAATGATATTAAGTTCTTTATCTGAATCAGAGGCAAGATAGTCTTGTTACTTAGCTGCTGAATAGCTTTTGCTCGGATTTTGATCGTCCAGAAACGATATATGTAATTTACCAACCAATATAATAATAACCAACTTAAGATTTTTTTTAAGAAACAATATCAGTCATTCTGGCCCTAGTCGTTTATTGTAGCAGTTGGTAATTAAATTGCAGAATGTAATAAGTAAGATGATTAAGTAACACACACACACACACACATTTTTTTGGTATTGTTAGCGAGAACAACTGCCGACAAACTTTTACGCTGCTTGACAGAATTTATTTATTGTACTATATTTTGGATAAATTGAGAATACAAAAAGATATACATAAGTTTAAATTAATGCAACAACCTTGTAGGTGTCACCATTACTGTGTACTTCATTTATGAAACAAAGAAAAACACACATACAAATCAGTGAACTACAAGAACAAATCACATATACAACGTACGATTACACCCACTTTCCACATTCACCTAACAAGAACATACAAAAGATCCCCCAACATACATACATACACATATCAACATACACATTTTCATGTTACACCGCAAAAGGGTCTGCTCTAAAGAAGGTTTGATCCGCGAACGTTAACAGGGGCCCAGCGCTCCCCGGGGTTCGGGGCTCGGGGCCCGTGGCTCCTCGTTAGCCCTCCAATTGAGACGCCCTCCGCAGGCCTGATAGAATACCAACATGGGCCTTTTATTTAGGATTGGACGAGTTTTTTTGTTTTGTTTTTTAATTCCCTTATCAATACGTTGGCGCGGGTGTAGAATATTGTTTTTCGTTGTGTTGAATTGTTTGGGCTTTTGGGATTTTTATGATGTTTTGAGTACGACGCGATGTGTAGATGTGTTATTGTGTTTATTAGAAATTTGTCTGTTGTTGTGTATCAAACAGTGTCGTTTAATCAGCGATGGCTTTACGCGTAATGTCCCTTCTTTCTGTCTATCCAAAGATTGTACGTAGGAGATCGTAATGTGCAACAATACCATTAATAGGGCTCAAATTATTTTTATATGTTTCTAATGTGTCTCCTGTGCAATAAAGTATGCACTTAGTATTATAAAGAGGAAAGATTTGTATTTTTGTATGTAACGAATAAACTCAAAAACTACTGGACCGATTTCATAAATTCTTTCACTACTAGAAAGCTATATTCACCTTGAGTAACATACGCTATATTTTATCCCCGCATTACCACGGGAACGGGAACTACGCGGGTGAAACCTCGGGGCACTGCTAGTAGTAAATAAATAACGTACATTGGATGCCATAATGCTAAAATACTTACTTTAATATCTTTTTACTTAATTTCAAGTCTTCGGGCTAAGTTATCATAGATCCTTCCATCCACACTATCTCTTCATACACATCCACCCCTGAAAGCCTCCTGGCACAGCCCTAGGGGCCCGCGAAGGGGTTGCGGTCACCCCCCCCCCCCCGCGCCCCGGCTCGGATTTGTACGTAATTGTGTATTTCATATAATTGTTTCACATCGCTTCGCAGGTCATGAGGGAAGATGTTCGCAACGCTGTCTTGTTATAATAAATATATGGAAATGTGAGAGGGTGAGAGACAGCTTCAGTTGATAAGGTTTTGTGAGATTTTGGATTTTAACCAAGAGTAAATCATAAGTTTAGAAGATTCAGTTGTTGGTGCATGATTTCAGTTTTGGTTTGTAGTCGAATCAATGGGAAACCTTTTTTTGTGTCTTGTACTTTTTTCTGTTCGCCTACTGTTAAAACATTTTTAAATATGTGAGTACCATGAGCTTATTTAGGTAATACTTGGTCCTATAACTAGTTTACTTGGTGCGTCGTCCTCACATATATGAAGTATAACAAATATTGTAAAACATTTATTTGAAAAGAGAAACTATGGAGTTTCTTGTCCGTTCTTCTCCATAAGAATCTACGTTTGCGAATGGACGCTAGAGTCACTTAATTATGGTAACTTTTAATGATGACGTTCAAAAGTGCCATTTAATGACCTAATTGAAATAAACGTTTTGACTTTGACTTTGAAAAGATGGTAAGGATAACGATTTCATTTCTAAGTTACTTAATGATAAGACAGTCAAACAACACCCCTGGACAAACCTGGGCTGAGGTATGCCCTAAAGAATAAATTAACAAGTATATTACAAAAATCGTATTTCGATTAAATAAACTATCTATTTTCAAATCGACTGCAATTGGAATGCAGTTCACGAATAGCGATACCTAATCGCTATTCGTGAACTGCATTCCAATTTCCCTGTACTGCTACACATCATAATCTTACAGCAATCCACTGCTGGACTGTCTCCAATCTCAAGCCATTAATTTCCATTCTTAACATCATCATCAATTCAATCATCTTCCGCAAGAGTCCCCCACCACATCGACCGCTCTTGTGCTCTCGTACCCAACGTATCCCCGCGAATCTAGAATGTGGACTGATGACGGTCAACAATCTAGATTCTACTCGACCAACAGTTAAATTTAACAAATCCAAACAACTTCCACATCACAATTTTCCGTAAAAGCAACACTACAGAATATCGAAATCAAATATCACACGCCACATGTCGCCAAAACATTTCAGAATCAAAAATATATCTGTCGGGAGTTGTGCAAGTTATTCAGAAAGTCCGGTCGGCGCTAGATATTAAGTGGAAGCGGTGCATAATGCATGGCGCACAAGATGGCCGGCAAAAAGTGACGTCACTGATATTGGCGGGAAGTTTGCTGCAGTTGGTACAGAGTTTCATGGCGGAATGAAAATTGTGGCGATGTTTTATGGAGCTTTAGCTGTTTGCGTATAGAATATAAAGTTGGTTTTTGTTTGGATGTAAATAGATGCAGTTTTTGCGAAATTTTCAGGGTGTTTTCTGTTTAAGGTGCATAATGAAAAAAAAAAGGAGTTGGGTTGTCAGTTGGGTCTGATATTGAATCGTAAAAATGCCGAGGAGCCACTTCATTAAAAGAGAAAACTATACCCAATGAATAAGAATCTGTCAGAAACGACTACCTACCTTAAGTAGAAAATAATTTTGGTTTTGGAAGTCAGAAACACCAGGAGACTTCTTAATATATACTTTTTTAGCATTCACTTTTTCCATGATAAACCATGAATGATTGATAACAACAGTTAATCCTTCTCATTATGTACCAAAACTATCCCGCCATCATCCAAAACCCGGCCTCACAACAAGCTGTAACGTTAACATAAGTGAATCAATTAACTACAAACACAGCCATTGTACACCAAACACGAAATTGAATGGAGGCTGTGCTGCTGACCGATTAACACCCGAATTTATTCCTTAATCACTAGTGATAAAGTTTATATTTCGGTGTGAAAAGCTAAGTTTATCAGATAAACGATTTCCAACTGTATTTTATGAGGGTTAAGGTTGATTCTCGTTTGTTTTCAGGAAGTTTCGGTCAGCCATTGGGTGTGTAATGTGTTATTTGTCGGCTGTCCATTGTTCTCGTTCGCAAAGTAGACTGTTCGTGTATTATTGTAGTACTAATGTTTGGACACATCGCTTTTAACGAGTTTTTTTTTTTGAAAGGATACATGACCGGTTTTCCGGCCCAGTCGAATCTATTTTGGTGAGGAGGGGAAATAAGTGGTGTTTTACAAAAGCTTGTATATAGATAGATATTCGATTTATTGGACAGTTTCTGGATTCATTTGGACATGATTATGTAATCCTGTTTTCATAAAAGGTCTGAGGTATTGCCCAGAAACCGCTTTCCGCAAATTGTTAGAGGCCGTTATATTACCAATATCATTGATACTAATATAGATATGCGAAAGGCTTTGTCTGTCCGTCTGTCTGTTTGTTTGCTAATTGTTCACGTGTCAGCGGATTTGAAAGAAACTTGGCACACCTCAAAGTCAATTCATTTATTTCAACACCATTATAACGCACATTTGAACATCAAAACAATTTGAAAATCAAGTATAGTGACTCTAGTTGTCCATTCGCAAAACGTAGATTCTTATGGAGAAGAATGGGCAAGAAACTCCATAGTCACTCTTTTCAACGTGTATTTATGGAAAAAATATATCATGTCCTGGAATAGGAATGGGCTATTTTATGCTTTGGGATAATTTATAAGAGACTTCCAGAAAAGGAGGTTCTCAATTCGACTGATATTTTTTTGTGCGTTTGCTCTCATCACTACTAAAAAAAAATGAAAACAAAGAAAAATACAACCAACTTCCTAAAAAATACAAATAACTTAATTTTCGGAAGTCGGGGTCAAAAACGAAGACACAATAATAAAAACAACTTGTTTTTTTTCTACTTTTACTGGTGAGAGAGATAAGCAATGATGTGCTCGAAATGGAGCACGTTTGTCTAGAAGTAACCTGCCCCCCTAGCCAAGTTACAACCGTTTCGTGTCGAATCCTGTTCTCCAATCGGTAACGCCTCTGTGTCAGCAACAGTAGAAAACGATACGTTGGTAGCCATGTTGACGCGCCTGAGTCGGCCGCTCGTTCTACAATGTCTTTAGAAAAACGACCTATTCTTTAGTCTCTGGCGATTGATCCTACAAACATCAAACAGGTTAAAATTTAAACCCTGTTTAAATACTTTAAACATATTAACAAAGGATGTATCACTGAACATTGTAGAAACGATAACAATTAATTCTATCATTTTGAACGATGTGAACTTGGCTACGAATTGTCTATTCGTTTGTTCTAACCACGTGACTTAACGTTGAGATGGTTTCATTCCCATACATTTGATTCGTTTTCGACTAGCTTTAACGATTGCAGATTATCAACTTGGCTAGGTTACTCACTGGCTGTTCACTCTTGACTTAAAGACCCTCAAGTTAGGTACATCTATCGGGAAACATAGATTCCGGCAGGAAATTCCATGGCTGTACGCAATATAAAATTATTCCCGAAACGTCCTCATTTCAGTTGTTTCTAAAATTGTCTTTTATTCATCCACCTAGTTTTTATCAAAGACATGTTTATTTCAGTAAAGAGGTTTCTTTTCGGGAACAAATATAAAATAATATTGTAAATAATTCAACACATGCACATACCTAATGATAATAACTCACGATAGTGGAGCAAACTTACATACCTCTGAGGAATTAATATTTATATGTTATTACAATATGTCTTGTGGACGGATATAAATAATGTTCTATAGATAATTTCACGGTATCTCGCTTTGTTGGTCATAAATAAAATAATTTTGTGAAAAGCTTTCCCACAAAACACGTGTAGGTACTAAAGGGTTCTTTAATAAATCTTAAAACTTATTATATACATTTTTATTGAATAGGACATCACACATTACATCGTAAATATCGCAAAATAAGGTTAGTAGTATATGCAATTAATAATATGGACATTCAAAATAATTTAAAGCCTTTTTCGACCGTATACTGTTTCATCCGGTGAAATTTCAAAGCGAAAAATAATTTACAGTAAAAGTAAACTCGACCACATCGGTCTGTGGATACCCATCCACAGACCGATGTGGTCGAGTTTACTTTCCATCTTACCATCTTGAAGTTCCGAAACTCCTCCGTGCCCCGACTGTCATTTGTAGATCTTTGGCAATCGTTACAGACTGTCCGAAGTCAGAAAGTCTGACTCCAGTCTTTGGCAAGAAGTGTCGTGTTACCTGGTTACCTGGGTTGTGTAGGTTTGGTAGGCAGCTGCTCTACGTAAAATACTGGTATTCAGCTGAATCCGGAGGCCGACCTCAATATATTTGGAAAAGGTCAATCAAACTGTCGAGTCGTTTTGAGCTGAGTAGTAATTTAATGGAGAGACTGCCTATCTGACCCTCACAACCCAGTAACTGAGAAGACTGGAATGATATTTTCTTACTGTTTGTGATTACCGTTACGACTGTTAAGGTACTATACATGACAGCCCGGACCAATGATTTAATGCCGTTCCAAGGCACTGGGGTAACAGATGGTCACCCATCTATTGAACAAGCTATAAACGTTGCTTAACCTTCAAGATCGATACGTGAAGATTTTATTACTTAGCCACGAGATCATTCCTTCACACCAACTAAGGTATTCAGGCTCCAACTAGGTAAAAATAAAAGTATTTAGTTTGATTTCTACATAAAATGCTTCCACAAAAAAGTATATTTTCACAGTACAACAAAACATCGATACAGCTACAATTTTTCCATCGGCCAATAAATTCAATCTCTCGCCAGACTCATTTTATTCCGTTCCCGATGGCGTTCAAAACTAACTGTACATAACAGTACATCAATATAAAGGGCACATAAAATATAACCCCCCCCACCCGCCACCGCATCGTACTGTCAACGCACAGGATAGATACAGAAGAACCATTAAACAATAGGCAGGTTACTGACGAAACAACAATCTACTGAAGCTTGTCACTGGCAAAGTCAAACGACCTAGAGGAAGCAGTCAAATACGCTGGCTATACCAAATCCGAACATCGTTAAAGACACAAGTTTCAGAAGCCGTGTCGTTTCATGTCGCTGAAAAAGAACAAAATGGGGAGATATACCTGCAATAAAAAAGAAAGTTTTGAAACCACATGCGGTCACGACCCCCAGCATTGGAGAAGCGCCGCTAAGAGGAGCAGGAGCTGACGAAAAGTGAGCAAGCTGAAGTGGCAATCGGCCAGCAATAGAGTAGAAGTATTCTTGAGTGGAGGCCGCCAGTCTGTAAACATATGGTGGGACACTCTCAGGCTTGTTGAAGTGCACCTGATGGACAATAGGTGCCAAGTATCGCGATGAATGGCCTGTTATTTGAGAGGCTTTTTAAGCTAAAGTCAGTTCTACAACTACCTAATTCGTGAGCAACTTGAAAGTTCTAAAAAAACCATATCATGTCGATCGTCAGTAGTTGTGTCTTGAAGCTGCAACAGAAACCATTACAGCAGTAATTATAATTTAACTCAGCAATAGTTTCAGAATGTAGCAGCTGGTAGTATATTGACCCGTAGCGCGGTAGCACATTCGTACCAAATGGGACTTCTTAATCATACTTTCATTGCGTATCAGTATCATCGCGAATAAAATTGTTTTGATGAAGCGACGCCTGTCGCGTCACCGCCCCTGCGGGACCTAGCGGGGGGTGTACTAGGAGTGGAGGGCAGGGGGGGGGGCAGACGAGTGGAAAAATGAAATGAAAATAATGATAAAAACGTCGACACGATGTCAGGGGACGGAGCCCTTCAAACGAGTGGGTAGATTGATTTCTGTTGAGGTTGCTAGTATTTTTTATTTGGGTTTTTTGGATAGCACGTATCCTACAAATATATATTAAACACGCTAAGCCGTTGGTCCCGGCTGTCATTTGTAGATCTTTGGCAGTCGTTACGGATTGTCAGAAGCCAGTAAATCTGACTCCAGTCTTGTTACGAAGTGCCGTGTTCCCCAGTTAGTGGATTGTGGAGGTCTGGTAGGCAGCCGCTCCACGTAAAATACTGGTATTCAGCTGAATTCGGCTTGACTGGAAGCCGACCTCAATATATTTCGGAAAAGGATAGGCATATGATGATAGCCTTCAAAATAAGAGTTAAATCTATACTAATAAAAGAGGAAAGATTTGTATTTTTGTATGGACCGATTTCAAAAATTCTTTCACCACTAGAAAGCTAAATTCACCCTGAGTAACATAGGTTATATTTTATCCTCGTATTCCCACGGGAATGGGAACTACGCGGGTGAAACTGCGGGGCGCTGCTAGTAAGATATAATTATAGTTACAACATGGTGTGTCATAGTGATCATCGATAGCGTTTCATAATATACATATGTAGTAGCTACTCATGCTTTATGCGCGCCTGGTACCTGCCAGCTGTGTTTTTTTTAAATAATCTGACTATTAAAGAAATAAAAAGGATTATTTGGGACTCGCACAAAACAGACAAAAATAGTAAAGAAAAAAAAACTACTAAAAAAACAAAAATGAGAGAAAGCTATACATTTCTATTACTGTTAACATTCAAAATTTCGTTTCATTACAAAACCTCTATTTCAACTTATTGTTTCTAAACAAGCCTACGATTTTATAATCTTTTAAAATAATTGTATTCTAACAATATGGCGTAACATAACGATCATCGATCGCGCTTGTTAATGACCTCATCGGCAACAATGATGTTGTACGTAGCTACTCATTCTCTATGCGCGCCTGGTACCCGCCAGCCGATGTATATTGTTAATTAACTAATTAGCGCTAACTACTACATTGTTTTGTGAATAAGTTGCAGCGTTTTGATGTGGGAAACATTTATGAATATGATCAATAAACTGTTTTATGTGCCAAAATTACGTGGAAGTAGAAATATAATTATGAATTGTATAATGAGAGAGAAAGATCGTTGATGATCACGATTTTGTTTAGCATCTAGACAGTTTTTTGCCTTAAATAAAATGCGGCAATTGTTTCGGTAATATTGTTTTTAGTTACTCCATATATTCCATATTATGTCTCTGTGATCTGTGTTTTTTTTTTGATAATTTCTGATGTCACAGCTTTTAATCAATTTTTATTACTCTTGTAAACGCACCTTTATTGAATCAACAGTTAAAGTTTCCACGCAAATACTTTGGAATTCAATCTTGCTCAACATTTGTTAACCATTAATTTTGACGACACGGTTGGCGTAGTGGTTGAGCGATTGGCAGCTGCGCTACGTGTCGAGGGTTCGATTCCCGCACGGAACAAATATTTGTATGGCCTACAGATAGATGTTCCGATTTTGGCTGTTTGTAAAAGCACCCACGACACAGGAGAAGTTCCTAGTGTGGGGAAACGTTAAAAAATAAATGTTTTTTATATATTTTTATAATAAATTTTAGTCAGTATATTACTTTCCGCGCAGTCCAAATCTTACCCTATTTCTTCTCTCACCCCAGATTTTGTTGCAGTGAGCAACGGCGCGCTGAGCGCCTGCTCGCAGGGCGGCATGGACAAGGACGGCAAGAAGAAGCACACCAGGCCCACCTTCTCCGGCCAGCAGATCTTCGCGCTGGAGAAGACCTTCGAGCAGACCAAGTACCTGGCCGGGCCCGAGCGGGCCAAGCTCGCGTACGCGCTTGGCATGACCGAGTCGCAGGTCAAGGTTGGTTCTCCTTGTTTTTACCTCCTTTAGTTTTTAAGATAGAGGTATATATGTGATATGTAATGGGAAATATTGCAGACCTATTTAATTTCCATTTGTTTGCTCGATTTTTCTATATTACGATTTGTTCGGGGAAATTTAGGAAGTGGAGGAATATTAAATTCTTCTGTGTGTTAGAAAAATGCTCTATCTTCATAAATCCTTTAAACTTACTTAATTAATAACCGTAAACTATAGTATTTCATTACCACAGTTACAGCCTTGAGATAGCTTCATAATTTAACTACTCGTTGGTACATAGACCAGACAACATAAATTTTGGCAGTCTGAAATATCGAAAGGCAATACAAATAATCGTGACTATTTAAGTGGCAATCCGAACTCAACAGTGGAACAAAATAAATTAATATCGAACTTAACACAATTACCACTAGCGGCGAGTAGCGACGAGTAGGGTACAAGCACCAACACGCGGCACTGCGATAATCCGATTACACATATTGAAAAGTCAATCACTTAGCCGGGCGGCGCAGTCAAACGCGGCTCTATTACTGACGTGACGTCACATTACGACATGTGGACGAAAGACTTTGTTTTATTGTTACCAGCGACGCTATTTAATTTCATGATTCACAGTTTTACCAATCACTGCCACGGTTTTGATGAAAGGTACTTTTTTTGTTAGTGGTAATTTTTATTCATATTTTATTGGCCGTGTCATGCTTTATAAGCTAGAATTATTAATATTTATTTCAATATCACTTTCCAATTTCTAATATAGCTGTGTAATAAAAAGTATCTCTATAGAACTCGTAAAACGCAACAAATAACTGCGGGATCATCACGAAACTTTATGGCTAACAAATTACCATCTTAAATGAAGCGTCTACTGTACAGTGAACTAAACACATCATGCGAAAGGATCTTTCAATTAAAGCAAACACATAAAATAGGCGTAAAAAGGCGCTGTTATATGGGGCTAATGGGGGCGCGCCGCGGGCTGGTGAGCGTGGGGCGTGGGTCGACAACTGCGGCGCTCGCCCTGCGGTCACGCTGCGATTCAAGTGAAACTTTATTGAATGGCGATGCGTTTTGTTTTGTTTCACATTTTGGTGACGTTTTTATTTAATTTTAATGTTTAAAATTGGGTGTTCAGTTAACTGATTTCTGTCTTCTTCTACTGTTTAGCCTTTTCCCAACTTTATTGGGGAAAGGACAAACACAAAGGCTCCCAGACAAGCCGGATTCAGCTGAATACCAGTATTTTACGTGGAGCGGCTGCCTACCAGACCTTCACAACCCATTAACTAGGGAACACGGTACTTCTTGGCAAGATTGGTGTCAGATTTTCTGGCTTCTGAGAATTCGTAACGACTGACAAAGATCTTCAAATGAAATCCTGGACCAACAGCTTAACGTGCTTTCTGAGGCACGGAGAAGTCTCGTTATGTTAAGATGGTCATCACAACTAAAAAAAACTAAGAATGTAAGGTGGCACATTAAAATGTGTGGTTTCGTTGTTTTTTTTTTACCATACATGGAAAAAAAATTAGAAAGATTTATCACTGGAAAATTATAAACTAATTTTGATTGGATTTATTACATAAAAAAAGTTTTTTTTCTTGATATATTATATATCGAGAAATCTATACTAATATTATAAAGCTGAAGAGTTTGTTTGTTTGTTTGTTTGTTTGAACGCGCTAATCTCAGGAACTACTGGTTCGAATTGAAAAATTATTTTTGGGTTGAATAGACCATTTATCGAGGAAGGCTTTAGGCTATATATCATCACGCTTAAGCCAATAGGAGCGGAGCAGCGATAAAGAATGTTTTAAAATCGGGGATTCCACGGGGACGAAGTCGCGGGCAGCAGCTAGTTACAATCTAAAAAAAGATGAATTACATTCTTACGGAGTATACAATTTTTCGGTGACACATGCAGAGAGAAAATCACAAAAGTAGCGGTTATTTTCTCAACAATTTTCTTCCAGCTTAACTGTGACAGGGTAAGATAAGATGAGAATGGGGTATTCATTTGTTTAGTACCTACTGCCACATCACATACTGTATGCAACATTTAAAAAATCACATTTCATAAGTGGTCTGATGCACTTGTTAACAACGGCAAAAATAGCATTAAAAAAAATACGATACAATCACATTTCAATTTGACACTCTATTACAATACAATAAAACCAACTAAAAATACAATAAAAAGGGTATCTAAGTATAGTCAATTAATACTCGTGATCGAGCTTGTATATTATAATATCAACAAGTTTTTTCATAAAAAAGCATAGTACTAAGATATAGTCTTTTTCAAACTTATGCTTGAACTATAAGCAATGACTCATCATTAAATCAGCTCAACAATTCCTAAGATTGATATCACACTGCGCCACAGTTTCAATGATCCCCGTCAACTCTGATGATGTGCCGACTGCACAGCACATCTTCCCTCCGAGTGACGCGACGGGCGAGGGGCGAGGGGCGAGTGGGACAATCATATTATACTAAGTGATATGCGCTATTAGGGGACTGTTACTGTTAGGATGGGTGCGCAGGGCGCGACGGAATGTGGACGAGTTTGATTTTGAAAGGTTTGGATGCGTGATGGTATTAAGCAACCAGCGAGTATGCGAGATGCTAAAATAGAGCTAATGATTTGTTCAGATTTTTGCGTTAAAACTTGCTACCATTTATGCATGACAGGGTTGCGGAATTTGTTCGAAAGACTCACTGAACCGCAAAGGGTCGCAAGCAAGAGTCGGACACTCCTTTCCGCTTCACCCAGAGCAAAAGAAGTCATTTGATGAAAACCCATTCAAAAAAGAAAAAAAGGCAGATGCCTCTGAAACAATTCTTTTATTCACTAATTTTCGTCATTAAATGTTAGCATAAAGCAGGCTCACTCAAGATTGTCTACACAAAGTTATCATGATATCACCGAAAACGATTGTCAAAAACACCATTTGTAGAATGTACAGAATATCACGTGGTCAATGAAAAAAACTATATGGATTCTAGACAACTGTCACTATGGTGATAGAATTTCACTTTATCATAAAAGAGCATGGAACTCACAAAAGAATTAACTAAAGCTTTTAAAAATTCTCTAAGAGAGTAATCTTACTAAATCAACGAAGCATATTAAACTGTTACATTTAGTCAGTAAAGTGCGCCACAAAAGAGCATCCCCGTGTGCAGCCGGCCTAAATAAAGTCGCTTGCAACAGAAAGTGAAGCGAGTGAAACGAAGCGCACACAACGAGATTAATGGACGCGCCTCATCGCGCGGAAATGTTGCCATACTTAATAGTGGCGGCGCGAGCAATAATCATGAATCTTCAATGTTTTGCGAGTTTGGAAGAATTTATATTGGAAATACATCTGCTGTGCTGTGCGAGAATATACGGTCTTTCAAATTGAGATTTTTATCGATAGAACTTCCATTTTTTTCGAATTTGCCACATAGAAATGTGGATCATCTGAAGTTATAAAATAATGTAATATTTTCTTTAAATCTAATGAACTAATTAAGCTTGACTTCATGCCGTTATAGTTTTACTAAAATTAGTTCACTCGCAAGAGGTAAAATTACCAATTCTCGTCACACACAAAAGAATAGATTAAACTAAAAACCCCAATACCGAAGCTTTTGAGCTCAATAAGCGACCTAATGGTATCAATACACAAAGACCAACAATCCTTTACAATACTAAATACGTATCACACAATACACATTCACAAATTGGACTCAAAAGCCAATGTGCGAAGGGATAATCTACCACTTTGTTTTTGAACATCCCATGTGATTGTCAACTTTATTGCGTTCAGTTAAGAGTGTAGTCAAGTGCAAAGTTAAGTTGGTAGGGTCTTTCAATTCCCCTGCATGGGTGTCATAGCTCATTTGGCATTCGATAAAATTAATCCGTGGGGAAGATTAAAAGAGAGGGAGTGTGTTTACACATGTGCAACGCAGGCGATGCCAGGGAATACGTAATGCAATTAATTCTTGACGACTGTTTATTCAATAACTATATTTCATACTTTCGTAGTTTAATTGTTGCGTTTATTGAGTTAATGGATTGGCTTTTCGTTTTTATTTTTGAAAGTGAGTTTTGTTTTATTCGAACGTTCTTCGAAAATATCTAACACTAGACTAGTGTTAGATATTTATATTAGTAAAGTCCGCGGCAATTAAAAGCTTAAAAAAGCTTTTAATTGCCGCGGACTTTATGGTAGTCATAAATTGATTCAAATCTTGAACCCAGAATACCGAGAATGCCGACCAATTCCTGAATCATCTTCGCATCTATTTCCATATGATTCAATACTTGCTATCATTATTTCAATATCCTGACTCAACTAGCCATCTATCAATGATTCACTCCAACATTTCATGGAATCCAACATTTATACGATGCACATTAAAACTGATTGATCCCTCTTCCCATAAGTCAAAAAAAAAGCCTCGAACGCATCAAACCTCCTTTTTATTCCCTCTGAAACTATACAGCACCAATAATAAAAATAATAAAAGATAATCTTATAATCCGCACCTCGTCCGGAGCGTTCGTTATTTAAGTCATTTTACAACTATGATATACAACAGTCGTAATAACTCGCTTACTCGCCCTTTAGGCAATAACTCGTGTCACGTTCAAAATGCAAATCACTGTGTGTCGCTATCATTCCTTTTATTGTGGCCGTAAAACACCGTCGAATTAGTTGTGAGCCAGCGATGGATGGTTCCCACAGCGATAGATGCGTTTAGATAATTTTATTGCGTGTTATCTTGTTTTTTTTTTTTAAAGGATTCGGGTTATATGGTCCTGTTTCGCGAAATTTTATATTATTTTATTATGATGCAGTTTGTATTAATTTTGTTGTAAAAAAAAAAAATATGATTGAAATAAGCAATTTTAATGGTGCGATGGTAATTGGTGTCTTCACCTTACTTCTGGATAAATTGTGTTATTAAGCCATATTAGATTTTGCCACTTCATAAAAGCTTTTTAACTATGGTCTTATTTTTCATATGTTGTATGTTTCAAACTTGACCAAAAATGACAGCACAATCATAAACAAAACCACTTAACTTGGCACGTTTAACAATCACAACCCATCCTTACACATAATAAAAGCAATCCAGTTTACGATCAGCCTAATGACGTCACAGATAAGATAAAATTAAATGCAGTTCACAATCATGCAGATGAGTTCAAGGGGACCGACACTGCAGCATATTAAATTATTATGATAGATCACACTATAATTTAATTTTAATGTGTTTTGATAAAACGACCCTTTATGTCCCTCTTTAGTGAATTTTAAACGTTTAAAATCGACCCTTAAAATATTAAAAGTTTTTTTTTTTGCAAATTGCAAAGTGATTGACTATGAATCAAGATGGCTGACACGGCGAATTGTGTGAGTGATGGCTGAGCTAAATGGTTGTGTATGGACATTTGCATAGGAGTCATTAAGTTGATGATGCAGTTAATGTGCTTTCTGATGTTTTTAGGTTATTTACGCTTGATTTAGTTTTTGGGGAGAATAGAATTATAGTGATACCTATTTAGCAAAATATAATCATTAACTGGATAATATTCGGCTTTTAATTTAATCAAAGGCGTTAGTAACATTGTAAACTCTCAAATTCTGTATATCTTTTTATCGGGATAGCTACTCATGTTTTTAACTTTTATGTTATTTGATAATTAGCACTTGTTTCCTAGGTAAGCTGTATAAAAACACTAGCTAATCCGCGCAACTTCGTCTGCGTCACATAGGAAAGAGAAAATAAAAACCTTGTTCCTGCAACATTTTCATTGATGCCTTTCCACGTTCAACCGACCAAACAAAAAAACTCTTAAGCTTTATAATATTAGTATACTTGGGAATTCGATGACAAATATTATTTTATGTAAATATATATAACCACCACTGCTCCTGCTACTCGGCCACCATTGAAAGTATGTCACAGGGAAAAGTAAATAAAAATATCTTCAACTCACTCTTCTCTTTGTACCTCTATACTTAAGATCAATTAAGTATTTAGTCCAAAGATACATGACATAGTTCAAAAGGGAGGCCTTTGAGCAACGCTTGCAAAGATCGACCTGTGGAGTGGTGACCATCTTAACATACCGGGATCCTCCGTGCCTCGGAAAGCACGGTAAGCAGTTGGTCCCGGCTGTTATTTGTAGATCTTTGGCAGTCGTTACGGATTGTCAGTAGTCAGAAAATCTGACTCCGGCTTGCCAAGAAGTACCGTGCTACCCAGTTAATGGGTTGCGGAGTGCTAGTAGGCAGCCGCTTCACGTAAAATACTGATATTCAGCTGAATCCGATTTGACTGGATTTTAACCCGTATGTAATTGGGAAAAGTCTAGGCAGATGATCATGGTAGGTAATCAGTCGGTACCACCTCAAAGCCATTATCATCAGTTATTACCCGACGCGGTGGAGCAACGAACAGATTCCCCGATCGCAATCAGCGAGCACTAACATTGCTCACGTCATAATTAAATTAACATATTCAATGTTGTACATTATAGCGAGAATATGTAGCGGACTAGTGCTTCGTGTGCAGATTACAAGTGAATGAGTGTATGTGATGGCTCATTGGTTGATACACAATGGGCTATGTTGGCTGCTCTTTATTTAATAGACTCTGCTTTTTCTACTTGCTAAAGACGATATTTTAGCAACATTCTAGGACTGTTTCTTGCTTATGTAAAAGCGTTAATTGGTCGACATTTTTAATGTAGCTTTTTGGGCGTAGGTTATTAATACAGTACTTAGATCACTTTATATATCTATGAATTTTGACTCGACAAACTTTTAATAGAATTGGTCCTTTGGCCTTTTTCCCATTTTCAACTGAAGGGTTTTGTGAATTATTCAGAAATCATGCCAAAAAAGTTCTATATATAAATCATATTTCTCTCACTCCACTCCAAACCAAACTAGTACCAAATTCAAATATTGTACAATCGAAAAACAACTGCCATCCAAGCCGACTGTTATTTGTCAAAACAACTGTCAGGCATGTTTTGTTTCCAATCGATTTGTTTGAACGCGACACCGATGACGTATATCTGCCTAAATTCCCGGCTAAATCTATCCGACAGACATCCATGATTCCATTCAGCCTGTATACACAACACGGTACAAATCAAATGGTAACTTTGTGTTGATGGGGGTAAAGTTGAATGTTGTTTGTGTGCGTGGGAGTAGTGAAGTGATCAATCGATTGCTTCGATGACAGCCGGGAGCGAACGATAATCGGCGCTCATTAGTTGAATGCGAGTGCCGGGGTGCCAGTGAATCGATTCGGTGTGACATCTGCGTTTTCGAATATAATCCGCGAGTGATATTTTTAGTGTAGTGACACTGATTGCGATTCTATTTAGTTGTTGTTAGCGAGTGTTCGAAGGACTAATACAGATCGAAAAAGATTCATTTGAATATTTTACGTCATCCAACGTAATCAGTGATTGCGACTAATTTATCAAATATTACAAAACCAATTATCTAGTTACTGACCGTTTTCTGGAAACACAGCTAATTTTATGAGAATATAATTAAATCTGGGCACCCGTTTTCATGAAAATGGCGGAAACCACATAGTATAGGTAATAAAATAAAGTAAAACCACAAACAATACAACACATAGTGGAGTTATATACTTGTCAATGAGGCCGTTACAAGGGGCCACGTGTGCTACGGAACCCTAATTGATTGGCGCTCTAACGACGAGTTTTTAGGGTTCCGCAGTCGCGACCATCGCCTTATTTATCGTCTATAAATTATTTTGATGGCTGCTAGGGTTTTTATGTGTTACTTACTGATGATGGTGCTAAAGTGTAATAGTGGGTGCTTCGGTATTTTGTTGTTTGCAATTTGTAGGAGATATGTCAGATATATTGTGAGGATTTATGATTTAATTATGATGGGTATAATGTGGAATGGAGCACAATATACACCTTAAAAAATCCTGTATAACGTATTCGGTTATTTAGTGCTGTAGCTAACTAGCGCGTTACCTTAGTGTAAGCACATGAAAAATTAATAAAGCAGAATTAATACATAAGAAAGCTACATGAAAACAATAAACAATGTTACATCAAATACCACCTAGAGCATTTATATTTGTGGCGCAGTCTGACTAAAACGATTTATCCCAATAAAATTGAAACATTTTCTGTTTTTGCATGGCCCTTTTAAAAATCCTGATGAAAGAGCCTTAAAGGCCACCATGACAGAACGTGTCGTCAGTCCTAATACCTGCTCATCACCGCGAGGGTGCTCGTGTGATGTGGGCTGGACGTTTGAGGATCGCGCACCTGTCCTGAAATAATTAGCGAGACAAATATGAGGGTTTGGAGAGGTCAAGTGTGGAAAAATGTAAGAGCGAGGATCGGAAAATGCCTAACACTTTTTGCTACTGAAATGGCTACTATACCACCGAACTGTTAAAGGGTTTTTAAATATGCTACTATACATCTTAACGAAAACTTTACAGCATTTGAACGACTTTTGTGGAACTACCAGGATGTATAATGGCTGTATAAGTCGTTTGTGTGCTGGCTGGAAATGCATGTAAAATCCCGTTTATACTTTCTGGTCAACATATTATGGTCCTCTTTCGAAGAGTTGGGTGGTTTCTGGGTTTTTGCAGAACCTTGAATGGATAGAGACTTTATTCAATTTTCAGCTTCGTGGTCTCAATTTACTTTGTCCAATCGCAATGCCCTAGTGTGGTTGATCTGCAAAGCGTCACTCTATGTGTAACTTAGAAAGTGAGTTTTTATCTCAGATATGCGTAAATTTAATTACAAAGTACAGTTGCGCCAGACGGGCTTTTTTTTAAAGGCACCACACTAGGAATTCTCTCGTTTTCGTGAGCGCGAGTACAAACCTTTAAACTGACATACCCAAATGACTCAAGCAGCAAGATTGTAAATTAAAGTCATATCGGATCCTAGGAAATATATCTAAAATTGCTAGCTATAAATCTTCGTTGTCAAAGGAGACCTAGACCTTTTTTTTTCTTGATGAGAAATCATCAAATGACTTCTCCCACTCTGGGTGGAGAGGAAGGGAGTGTCAGACTCTTACTGACTAAAACCCACCTGTGATCCTTCTAGTGCCCGCCGCGTTCCAGAGCTGCGGTGTCTCTTTTCAATCATTTCCGCATCGCTAGTAGTTTCCCTTGCAAGTGTGAACAATGCAATACTTCCTGATGGTAATAATGTTTATTAAGGTACATGATATATGAATTATTTATCAAACACACTACGCTACATAAGGTAAGCTCAATTTCATCTCTTGTCAGACAAAACTGTGCGCACAATCTTGAATCTCAAAAACATTTCAGTCATTCAAAAGGATAGAGGATATTTTTGTAAACGAAATATAGAAAAGGCACTGAAATGGGTCTAGAAAATAACTCTGTTTTTAAGGCAGAAATTTCATTACCTGACTCTTTCGAACTAATTCCACAACCCTAGAGGAGACTTAGACTTACCATAAGAAAACTGCTTCCATATTTCCTGACAAGAAGTTCATGGGGCCATGCACATAGAAAATCAAATCTCCCAGCACTCCAAAAACATACAGAAACACAAAAAACAGGGTTCCACAGGCTCGCGGAGTGCGGCGGAATCAATTACAGCGGTCCGTGCACAGCTGAGCGTTGAGCCCCAATGATTGGGGGCTTTGACGAAATGCCGCCGAGGAAAAATTACACGCTGCTCTTTGAATATTGTTTCGTTTATAAATCGTTATGATTTGTGAAATGCAGTAATATAAAATCTTTTTTTTTTTGCCAAATGTGCCTTATTGTCCCTTTGCAAACAACACTGCTCAAGTCATTTTGAAAAACTTTTTAAACAATGGAACGAAAAAACCGATTAATTTAGTGTAACCAATGTAATGGGGCACTTCTGCGACAACAACTTAAGTTTCACCTAGGTTTGGTTTATCGCCAAGTATAGTTTATATCAGTTCAATCGGTGAAAAAGAGTACTATTTCCACGACATTCATATTTTGTGAAATAACGGCAAAAACGACTTGAGCGGTGTTGTTTGCTAAGGGACGTTAAGTTTCTTTTTGAAAAAATCTACTAGGTGAGTATATAAAACCTACTAATAAAATATTGCTGTATTTGATGACTAATAAGCCAAACAAAAAATAATTCACTATAAATAAAAAATATGAAACAGTAGGTGTCAGTCAAATCAAGAGCGAATAGGTTACTTCTCACACGTTTTCCATCCTCTACCACATAATGGCTTACCATCAGATGAGATAGTGACCAAATGCGACCCCATCAATAATCTAGAAAAAAAAAACACAGAACTTTGACAAATTGTTGTTGCAAATTTTATTTGAAACTGCACAAAAATAAGGGCGCTACACACCAGCGACTTTTTCCGACACCCCCGCGTCCCCAAGTATCGTAGGCGTGTCGCAGAGTCGCAGTTGTGCGGCCGCAAGCGATTACAGCGACAACAACTGTTGTC
The DNA here is from genome assembly GCA_905332915.2 of Hecatera dysodea. Classification (NCBI taxonomy): domain Eukaryota; kingdom Metazoa; phylum Arthropoda; class Insecta; order Lepidoptera; family Noctuidae; genus Hecatera; species Hecatera dysodea. The sequence continues at coordinate 17,821,535 of HG995309.1, read as the reverse complement.
CGCAGCATTAACATGACAATACAAACGCCTGCGACAAATAAGTCGCATGATGAATCGATGCGATCGGTCGCGGTGTGACTGGCCCAATACTGTGCCTTTATTTGATTTTAATTGTAGTATTAGTGGGGTTCTGTTAGTTTTGTAATCGGTAGAAATAGCATGTGCGGTTTATGTTGAGATTATGGAGGATTTTTTGTTGGTAAAAGGGTTGCCTATTTGTGGTATTAAGAGTCATTTATCCAATGACAAAGTAATGGTTATTTTATTCTAAGTTTTCCAAACACGTAAACATTCTATCAAGACTTTACAATTTTCGTTGAAATATGAATGAATACTAATAGTTCGTAAAACAAATTACTTATGTATTTAAATTACTTCAAAATAAATGATTTTTATTATTTGAGTCGCTCTAAGTGAGTCAGTTCGTCTTCCAATCACAAAGATTCTGGTAAAAGTCTCATCATGACAGATAAACTGTCTTTTCAGAATCACAATAAAAACTAAACAGCAAAATGTTACTACAATATACACAGTTAAATGTTCATACAAGAACCGAATCAACAGTTACACCAAACAAAGCCTTCCAAACTCCAATATTCTGCAAACTACTACATAACACAGAGAATCATTATCACATACCCATAGAGACAAGTGAAGCCTCCTCGTGGGCGGGCGGCTGGGCGGCGGAGGGCGGCGCCCATAAAAATGCAAATGGAGTGTCGACAGGGCCGCGTATCAATCACTGCAGGCCTTATTATGGTAGGATTTGGGACTGAACAATCTGCGATTATTGTTTTCTTGAGTGTTAGGTTGTTTTGTGTTGTTAGTTGTTGTTTACTAAGTGCAAGTTGCTTGGTACTTTTTCTTGTGTGAAATGTCCCTTAGTTACATTTATGTGGAAATCCTACCAGCTTTTAAGACATTTAAATAAATAAATAAATAAATAATAAATGTAAATAAATTTACTCCCTTGACAGAGACGCGGACGAAACTTTTTTGATGGCCTATAAGCAGTTTATAACTTCATATTTTTGCTTGTAAAGCAAAGTGTTAATATTACTTTCAGTTTAGTTTAGGTTAAATATATATTTTACTTGTACCGTAACAAAAATATTTTTGTCTATTATACTAAGCTTTGTATGCATTACATTCGTTGTGAAATAAATGGTTTGACAATATAATACTCAAAGGACCAAATATTTTTGTGTTCCCTCAAATAAGTTTCTGAAACAATGGACAGGTCTATTCAAATCTGGCACTTTCTTCGGAAAGCCACCTCAGATATTAACCTACATGGTTCTCATAAATGTCTTTAAAAGACATTTTGACTTCTGAATTTGTTTGGTTGTTTTTCTCAGGGTAGTCGGCTAGAAAACACCGGCCTCATCTAGCTGTAAAATGACCAAAAAATATTGGACGTGTAAAAGTGTTATATCTACTTACGAATATTTATGGGTTGCAGGTATGCACCTCCCTCCCGCCCGCTATATTATGCACATGCAAGATTGCATACCTGCAACCCATAAATATTCGCGGAAATTAAAACTAGATATATTATTTTCATTTTCAAATTTAAAATAAATATCGTTTATCAATGATTCACAAAAGTTCTGCTTTTATATACTCAAGGATAATCTATTGCGTTTAGCAAATAGTTTTGAGCTGGAGAAAGCTTGTCGGTGCTTTGTCGGTTTCCATAAACAAAAATCTATAACTCTAGACATAATTAATTCCCAACAAATTTTAATGTCAATCAAACGAATATAAACTGAGAAATTTTCCTACTCGTATTCGCTGTGCGCACCCACATCATTCACCCACAGCCACCATATCAATGTTTGCTCACTACCTAATAAAGATAAACTTAATTAATAAATACACGTCTATAAAATAACTAATTATTTTTCTTCAATCGAACCGACACGAGCGTCGATTATTGTAATTTTTAATTAACATTTGTCAGAGTGAAGTCGGGCTTCCGGCTTACGACTTCGATGTCACCGCTCATTCGAGTAATCGACTTTGCATTCGATTAGTGTTGTGTTCAATTGGATTAATCGTATCGATGGAATAGAGAGATGTGTGAAGTCGATCGAGTAGGTTTAAAGGACAATTGGGTACCTACTTATCTAAGTTAAAGCTGTTCATCTGTGTATATGAAAAAAAAAAAAACCAGCCAAGTGTGAGTAGGATTCACGCGCGATGGGTTCCGTATCTATAAGAACGGCTGAAAAATCACGTTTGTTATATGGGAGCCCCCTTAAATATTTGTTTTATTTTAATTCAATTATTTGTTATCAAAATGAATATATCACTAAATATTATGTGAATATTTCAGGCGTTTACCTGTTGCCGTTATCAATATCGAGCTAAATAATCACGTTTATTGTATGGTGCTCCAATACAATCGTATGTTTTTTTTGCTTATATCCCTTAATTATTTATTTTATTGTTTTTTTTTTTTAGTATTTGTAATTATTGACAACAGAAATACCTACATCATCTGTGAAGATTTCAAATGTCTAACTATCAGGGTTCATGAGATACAGTCTGGTGACAGACTGACAGACAGATGGACGGACAGCGGAGTCTTAGTAATAGGGTCCCGTTTTACCCTTTTATTACGGAACCCTAAAAAAAATGTAGAATACTCGTTCTAGGATATATGTAGGTCATTGTACTTGATAAGTTATTGAACAAAGAACTTGAGCACCTACCTAATTAGATTGACGACCCGCGTTACTGATACTCAGTTACTGTGCTGTGGAGGATACGCAGTCTTTTGTCAGCTGCTTGTTGACTGGGAACCGACCCCAACTTAGTTGGATAAATGTTAGGCAGATCAGTAGGTATGTATCGATATTCTGTAGGATGTCTTTACTCATTGAATAATGATTTGATATAAATTACTTCAAGAAAAGCCTCCAATCTTTCAATTCGCATACCCTTATAATGGACGCCATTTTTCTCATAATACACACTCAATCACGCTTTACGTGACGATATAAATGGTGTTCAGTTGTTCAGCTCGCGATGCTCTGCTCAAACACTTAGAGCGTACAAACAGAAAATCAGTCAGTTTTGACACGTGTTTACGAGCCAGCGCCGAGTCGCGGGCGCCTCGTTATCCGAGATTACCTTAAACGTCGCCAAATAAAACGATCCCAGCTACAAACGGCACTACAGTTTTACGCGAACAAACAATTATTTATTGTTCCGAACACCCTATATAAGGCACAAATCTAACCAAAGTACACTCTAACTCAACCCCGTAGAGTACAGAATCGAACGAGGCGCCCGCGATCCACAGTCGAGCAAGATTAATAGGGCATAAAACGTAAGATAATACAATATACAAGAAGACACGTTGTTAACCGTTCCGTTTTGAGACGGTGTTGAGTGGCTCCATCCGTCTCGCTCGCTCGTATGTGGAGCGGTGTGGTTGTCTCGGTCGCACCGTTTCAATTATCTGCCTAATCCTTCAATTACGGCGACAGATGTCGCGCGCGTCTTCGAGCTTATGTGCCAGTTTAAAGTACCGTCCGCAGAGCAATTACTGTGATCGGACCAGATTTTGTAGGCTTTTATTGTGGAATATAATTAAATTTCATTGATTTCGTAATGTAATTTATTTGTTATTGGTTACTTAAGTCTGAGCCCGAGACGATGTTCAATTTCTCAGCTCGAATGAATATTCTAAATAAATGTAGGCTTATCTAAGAATGGAAGCAATTTGTTTTAACATTTTTCTGTAATGTTTAAATAAAACCGAACGATTGAATTGCCTATTATTTTATGCAGAGCTTTGCTACCAAATTTCCAGCTACATACAAAATATAGGTTGTAGATGATTTACCTTTTTTTTTGGATGGGAAATCATCAAATGACTTCTCGGGAGTGTCAGACCCAAGAAGGATCGCGGGTGGGTTTTAATTAGTAATAATTAAAACCCACCCGCGATCCTTCTTGTGCCCTTTGCGTTCCAGGGCCACGGTGACTCTTTCGAACAAATTCCACAACCCTAGGCAGATGATTTACCTGTTTATATATTTTTATTTTTTGGTAAACCAGATTTATATTTCTATGAGTGAGCTGTGTTAAGTGATTTTATACTGTCTGTTAATGTACAAGAGTTCAAGGCTATAAAATAGGACATAACATTAGTTACTTCTGTCCACATGACCATCCAACCCAATTAGTATTCAAAACAAATACAAATGAATGCTTAAAGTTTGTGCTATCGCTACTCTGCGGCGTCCCTTAAGGGTACACGAGTTAGCTAATAATTAATATTATAATTAATGTTGCAATAACTGGAACCGCGGCACGCTATTAATCCGACCCCCCACTCCCTTTAAAACTCCCTCCACTGGACACAGAATAGGAATCGCACAGAAGGTCAACTTGTCAAACTTTATATCAATACTAGCAGCGCCCCGCAGTTTCACCCGCGTAGTTCCCGTTCCCGTGAGAATACGGGGATAAAATATAGCCTATGTTACTCAGGGTGAATGTAGCTTTCTAATGGTGAAAAAATTTTTCATATCGGTCCAGCAGTTTTTGAGTTTATTCATTACATACAAAAATACAAATCTTTCCTATTTATAATATTAGTATAGATTAGTAATTAGCTTTCTTCTAAATACATACTAGTATTTTACATGGATAAAATATCGGTCTACCGCATTCCAGCTAATAGATTATAAGGCTAGTATAATTGTTGGTCAGACTTCCGGCGCTTTCTGCTACTTGCTTTTTATATACGATAGCCACGTTCATAATGAAGGCTCGGATACGGGATCCTCGTCGAGGCGATCCGTTGCGGCGAACTCTCGCTTCCGGCCCTGGTTCAAGCCATGGTCCGGAGCGAGGAGGCATGGGAAGCAGTCATCTCCTTCTGCGAAGTAGTAATGCCAGCGAAAAGGGAAAAAGATCGCGTGAAGAAGAGGCAAAGCTCACGCCCCTCAAAGAGATGTCAGCAAAGAAGATGGGGCCCCATAGGGTCAGTGCAAGCTAGGGTTGCGGAATTTATTCGAAAGAGTCACTGCGGCCCTGACACGCAAAGGGCATTCAGAAGAACGCGGAACACGGCTGGGCTTTAGCTAGTAAGAGTCTGAGACTCTTTTCGGCTCCGCCTAGAGAGGAAGAAGTCATTAGATAATATCCTAGCCAAAATAGGTTAGCTAGGTTATCCGGGGACAGGGAAAACGGGATACGCGCGTACGAAGTCGCGGTCAAAAGCTAGTTTGACATATTAAAATGCATGAATAAGTAATTGCATGAAGTTTTCGGCTATTTCATATAATGGTCGCCACCTCAAACCTAAATCTAACTTATCCTTATCCTGTGCCACATCATGAAATTATAAATTCGATGCCATTAGATACTCTTACGATACGCTTCACGTAGAGCGGAGCATAGTAGTTACGTTTTTGCTGCCTCGTTGTTCGAAGCAAACCTTCTGCAGCAATCTATTCTGTGGCGGCGGGTTCATTAGGATGTTTTTACAATGTCACACTTAATTTAATTATGACATTTGTATAATTGTCCGTGAATTGTGAGTCAAAGGGTGTCTTAATGTTCTTGCGGAGTTTTGATTGCAGTCAGAATTAGGAGTATGACTTTTATAGGTACGCATTTTATGGGAATCGGTGTAAAAACGTAGTCCCGGATTTATTTCAGTCAGTCGAGTAATCTAAGGTAGCAAAAAATGTAATAAATTCGTATTGAAAGACTTGACTTTAATTATGTTAATGCATCATAGTACTTGGTATATTTGGGAGACATATGTACATATACATATCTCCTATGTTGAGTGCCACTATCTTTCGATGCACGTGTGTGAATGTGAAAAAAAAGAATATAAAGAGCAAAAAAATAAATAAATTGCATTTAATATGTCTGTGAAATTATAATTCGATGGTACGGTTGCTGCGCTGGGTGTCACGGGTTCGATTCTCGCACGGAAAGAATATTTGTATGGGCTACAGATAGTTGTTCCGGGTCTAGCTGTTTGTGTGTATGAATTTGTATGTTTTTTCACCACGCAACAACAATACAAGAGAAATAGTAGGTACTAGTGAGAGGCAACTTTTTTCTTTTTTAAATATATATTAAATAGAGCCGACAATCAAGCTCAACAATTTTAATTTGAATATCACATTCCTCTCACTCAGATGTTATCTGCTCACCTCATCCTGATTATCACAAAAAAACGCAACAAACAGAAATCAATTAAAACTAATCTCGAACAAGATGTCTAAACGAACGAAATTAACTCTCCGCTAATAATGGTTGCCGCCTTATCCGAGCATCGGTTTAATATATCACTGGCTAAACACGAACAATCTGTCCGTCCGCCGTCCGGCATTCGACGGCCCTGACAAATGAAAGCGACCGACTGCCTCATCGAAATGACGCCGATAATTATCTAGGCACACATCTGTGATCTAAATTAAACCTTAAACTGTAGCGAGGACAGATTAAAATTAATCGCTGTATAGAATTTTAAAATGTTTTGAACATCTTACAAAATTCTATACTCCCCGTATTCAAATCCCAACTCTATGTTCACATAGCTAAGGTTCTAATTCAAATGTATCGTGTTTGAAGTTAAGCTCGGTGTAGACCGTCGCGGGTATGTCGATTGTCGTGTCAGAATGGTAATGACGCCGGGCGACAGGGCGACAGAGCGGAATGGCGTTCGGTAGCGGCCGACGATTTCATTAATGACGTTAGACACAGTAATGAGAATTTAAGTCGGCTCCGAAGCTAAACGCGCGTGATTGAGATAAGGCAGTGCCCTAATACTTGTACAACATGCCTTAGAGGCTTTCCTGGGTTTAAGTAAGGATCACGGTCTTAATGCGGCTTTGATTTTAAGGTTTTTTTTAAGTTCAATTTACTGGTCATTGCATGGGAATTTAGTGTTTAAGAAAACGTTTAGTTTTCTTTGATAAACCTGCCATATTGTTTCGTGTAGGCCCGGTCCCGTTCCTCTAGTATTCGGCGGATTCCCCTGACCCTCGCCAGGATATCAGTCTACTTTGTATAAGCCTTCCCACACGTCGTCTTCTGATACGTAAAGACCAATCCAGGACCCGTTCCCGTGGGAATACGGGAATAAAATATAGCCTATGTTACTCAGGGTGAATGTAGCTTTCAAGTGGTGAAAGAATTTTTGAAATCGGTTCAATAGTTTTTGAGTTTATTAGTTACATACAAAAATACAAATCTTTAAAAATACAGATTAGTATAGATAGAAAATGTATTACGACGGCGTGTGAGTCGACACGGCGTGCACGCTTCACTGTTACACGCATGACACGAGTTACACGCTTCACACGTATCGTTCAGAGGCACTCGGACCGTCTGATCGCGACAGATCTGATGATAAGCCTCCATGGGAATTGATCTTTGTGTGAAGTCTAAAAAACGTAGTCTAATAAAATCTGAATCAGGATTAAATTAGGATGTTTAATTGTTCAAACTCAAAATCAAAACATTTATTTCAATTAGGTCATTAACGGCACTTTTGAACGTCATCAATAAAATTTATCGTAATTAAGTGACTCTAGCGTCCATTCGCAAAGGTAGATTCTTATGGAGAAGAACGGACAAGAAACTCCATAGTTACTCTTTTCAAAGAAATGTTTTACAATATTTGGTAATACAAAAAATACTTCATATACATATGTGAGGACGATGCACCAAGTATACTAGTGTTGTTTTTGAGACTTGAAAATCAATTACGTCTTAACTGGCTTTAATAGTTAGTAAATATCTCAAGTAAAGGTAATACTTACAATTATATTTTCAAGGTAGTTAATGACCACTGACCAGGACATAAAACAGTAAGAGTTGTTCACTTAAGTTCTTATAAGGAAGATTTATGCCATCTATATTATAAATAATAATAATTGTATTCAGTTCAATAACACATAGTAAAACAATTAGACACTAACGCGATACATAAGAGCCTTGAATGCAAGATTTATTCAAATTTCCTGTATTCCACACTGGGATTCTCTGTGCCCTGGGTTCTTCCCAAATATGGCAAACAAATGCAAAAGTTCGGATGGATGTACGTTTGTTACTCGCACGTCAGAACGGCTGAACGGATCTCGATGAAATTTGTCACAGAGGTAGATTATAGTCTGGAATAGCACATAGGATACTTTTTATCCTGAGAAAATGTACCCTTGGGATTATTTCCGCATTCACGCGGGCGGTAGTTATCGTATACTATCCTTAAAATTGTTTACTCGTACACATCTTGCACTGTTAATTAAAGACTAATAAAGTTTCAATCAGAGAAAATAATTAACTTAATTACTGATCAAAAATACTTAAGCCCTTCAGTAAGGTTTGCGCTGTGATTAATTATATTATTTTCCTTATTAGTCTCACATAACAGCCTGTGGTCCTAGATATCGTGAAGCTGTGGAGAAAGACTACGTCGACTACGTAAATGTTTCTGCCCATTTCAGGAAGATTGCTATAATTGTCAATATTGTGTTTAATAGATATCCTCTATACAGTTAGTTGGTTTTCTGCAATAGTTTAAAGTAATAGGTTTTAAGTATGTGTGTTATTAGGATTTTAGAGGGTTTTAATAGTTAACTGCTTCTTAGAAGTTTCTTATAAGGAATGTGGCAAAGCTGTTAATACTCGTATTATTGTGAGTACCGACAATGTTGATTGACATATCTTGGAAATCGATTTTATTCCGACTTTAGTAACGTTACCTACGTTTGTACAAGTTCATATACAAAGAGGACATAAAAAGAAATAATTAAGCATCATAAAATTTGTGAACATCACCGTCAATGAGAAAGCAGCTTTGCCAGGTTCTATGGCATGCTAATTACCATAGAACCTGGCAACCTGGCTATAGTACTTACTTAGTTTTATTCGGGTGCATCGTTTCTTGTCCGTTCTTCTCCATAAGAATCTACTTTTTGCGAATGGGCAACTAGAGTCACTATAATATTTTTATTTTCAAATGTTTTGTCGTTCAAAAGTGCCGTTTAATGGTCTAGTTGAAATAAATGAATTGACTTTGACTTTGAATTCTTTGACCTGTGAAAACGTCAGCTCTCTGGTCACGTAGATCTCGAATCGGTTACTGATGTCACGAAATTTAACTTATTGAATAGTTTCATGGAAGATTTAACCCACGGTGGTCTGCAAAACGTCGTATAGATAAAATAGCAATAACGATGCAGTCGTAAGACGGTGAAGACAAAAGCAGGGGAGTCGCGTCGCGGTCGACACAATCGATAGCACATTATTCATAGGAGATGCGACGCACGCTGCCTTGTGGGACAGAGATACTGTGGAGACGACTTTGTGGTACTGAGATAAATTCTGTTTCAAAGGAAAAGTATGTTTTGATAACTTTTTCACACACTTCTTCCTTCTATATAGTCTTAGTCTATGTTTTCCCTCGACTTCTGAATTCTTATCATCATGATGAGTTGATGATTATGTACATATATGATTATAAAGAGGATAGATTTGATTGTTTGTTTGTATTGAATAGGTTCCGAAACTAATGAACCGATTTAAAAAAATATTTCACTGTAGGGAAGCTACACTATTCCTGAATGACATGTGCTATATTTTATCCCCATATTCCCACGGGAACGGGAACTATGCGGGTGAAACCGCAGGGCGCTGCTAGTATAGTATAACTGATGAATTTTAAATGGAGGAAATATGGTAAATTTTTGTGTCATATGACAAAATTCCGTGTTTTGCACCTGTAATTAAAAGTTTCAATGAAACCTTTATAAACAAAATAGATTAAAATGAAATGCGACTACAACTATGGTCAACATCAACTCAAAAGCTGCAACCAACCTATTAGACGATCCGTGACCACGACCACTCCACCACGAGAGTTCGACCAAAAGAATAAGAACACCTTACTCATAAATTTTTTGTCATGATTTCGTCTCCACAACTTCCCTGTCCGGCGCGGAAGTTAGGACGGTATCAGTAGCCGCGCGGGTCGCGTCCTGAAGTGCCACCGTCTACAAATGTTACTGCTCTCATGTACGTGTAAGTTATATACTAGATCTTTTTCATATCTGAGTGATATAAATATTGCGCGTCATTTTCATGAACGGGCGCCGTCGGTTGAGACGGTCACCTCTTAACTGCCACTGACTTGTTTTAATCTTTATACTTTGATGAATTGTTTTATAGTTTCCTTTTTTTCTTTGCATTGTCCTCACATATAGAAACACCAAGGATGTAACCAAAGTAATTTAATACAGAAAATGATTTAAAAGAGTGTCCGTGGAGTATCGTGCACGTTCTTCTCCATAGAGATCTAGGCTTTGGAACATGCAGAGAGCTTCACCTCTTTCGACTTGAGAATTCAAAAGTGCCTGTAAAGGGTTTTAATTGAAATAAATGCTTTGAGTTTGAGTTTGAATTGCATTATGAAGTCCACTTGTCCAGTTTTTTGTACCTACTTCTTGTTATAGTTTATTGTTAGATTCATTAAGCGTTACAGATCATACTCTTTATTCTTTTGCTAGACACTTCCAAAGTTCTATCGACAAACTTGTCTGCCAGTGAGGAGGGAGGCTATCGTCACAATATATCACTACAAAGTATAAAACAAAGTCGCTTTCTATATCCCTATGTATGCTTAAATCTTTAAAACTACGCAACGGATTTTGATGCGGTTTTTTTTTTAAAGATAGAGTGTTTGAAGAGGAATGTTTATATGTATAATACATACATAACATAGTAGAGATTTAGAATCAGCATTGCACCCGTGCGAAGCCGGGGCGGGTCGCTAGTATATATATACATATATATTTTCTCTTGTACATCATCTGTCACAGTTTCAGTTTTTCACCTAGCTAGTATGTTCCTACGTAGCTTGCAGTGGCCTATTTAGTAAAACTGACTGGCGATTGTTGACCTGTGGCAATTCTAAAATTTAGCAATTGTTGTTTTATACATTTTTTTTTCTGTATTAAAGAGCACCATCGCAAAAAGACCATTGTTATGGGCTTTTTTTTTAAATAGGTTGAATCGTCAGTAATATTAAAGCAGCCCCAAGAACATGAATTATGATGACAAAAATTTATAAAATTTTATAAAGTCAAGTGTCCATTTTCTACCCATACTATTTCGTCCACAATTTCTATGAAAAAAATTCTGAAATTGAAACAAGTAATTGTGAATTTACCTTCTCAAAGTTATATACTAGATCTTTTTCATATCTAAGCGATGACAAAATATTGGATTACGATGTTCACTTTTTTAATATGGAGTTAAAATACTGCTTCTGCCCACATATCCATCTTGTCCATGTACCTAAGCAGAAATCACATTATAACTCCACGTCTAACATCCAGCACTTCACAAAGCCAAGCACACACGGCGGCAATCTTAAACACATTAGCTATCGATTCGGCCAAACATGTGTACCGCCCTTATAGACAGCGCAGCTCAATATGTGGAAATAATAATAAAAGAGGACAGCGCCCGCATACATATCGTTATATTATCGTTATATTATCGGGCTTGTATCGGCGAGTTTAACTTAGTACTATTGCTTGTTTCAGTATGTTCGATATTGAGATGAAGTTGTCGAGATTATTACAGACTAGCGACCATTCCCGGCTTCAGGCGGGTGGACATTTATTTATTTTATTTTACATATAAGCCTTTGCTACTCAGGGATAATGTAGCATTTAAATGGTGAAAGATTTTTTGAAATCGGTCCACTATTTTTCGAGTTTATTCCGTACAAAAATACGGAGAGATAGATAACCAGTTAGAAATAGATACAGAAATCATTTGTTTGCCAATAATGTAAGCAGTTAACATTATCATCTTAGAAACCTACTCTTTGTGTTTTGTTTATTTAAACATTATGTACAGTAGTGATACATAAGCGGAATTAATTCAAGAAGGTATTTACTGCCAGTCAAAAAGATTTTACTACAGTAAGAATAAGAATAAGAATAAGAATAATTTATTGTTTAGAAATTACATACAATGCTTTGATTCCTGAAACTCACACTAGGATTCCCTGTGTCGTGAGTTCCAGGCTCATTCGTTTCGTTGACAGTTTTACTATTAAAATTATAAGAAATTACGTTACATTAAATGACTTAAACTAGATTAGTTCATGTTAGAAACTTAGCACCTACTCGAAAAGAAGATTACACAAATAAAAACAGTAAGGCTTGCGGGTCACGAAAGAGTGTTTCTGATATTATAAGTTTACAAACAACAGTAGGTGTACAACAAATAAATAACCTTCTTGGTTAAGTGTGGTTATTTTAGCTTAGCTTAGCTTATAGCTGACAAAATTAACTAAGTTAAAATAATGAACCACACAGACTGTTATTACAAATAATATTACTTTAACACGAACATCTCTTCACACTGTACATAATTCTATTGGAAACACAGAACAATGTAATTGATTGCTTCCATTAATTTCCATAAACGAGACGAAAGTAATATTTTCTGTGATATGATAATGCACACAGAAAATAATAAGAAGACATTTGGTAAAGGTGTCTAGACACATTTGTCTCCTGTAAAAGGTAAGCTCATTAATGTAACGAAAATTAATGTTGATCACATAAGAGTTTTAATTAACTTATAGCATTTAATCATTTTTGTTATTCAATTAATTTATGTACGTAACTTTAATTCTTCTTTTTGTCGTTCTGCTCGCAACTTCGTCCGCGTGGAATAGTTACTAACCCCCCGATTCTTCGTGATATTGATTCGTTGGTGGGAGAAGTGGTGGAAGGCGCCCGACGTGACGGCACAGTGGTGGCATGCGCGTGAGCTGCGCGCGGTACTGGACAGTACTTGGACATTGCAACATTAGTTTATTTTTCTTAAATAAAAGTAGCCTAAGTTACTCCTTATTGCATCAGCTACCTGTCAATAAAAGTCCCGTCAAAATCGGTACAGCCATTTCAGAGATTAGCCGGTACAGACAAACAAAAAAATGTTATTTTGGTGTATGTACCGTATACATTAATATATGCGGTTATTTCAATATTACAAACAGAAGCTCCAATTTTATTTATATGTAAAGACTAGTTATTCTGATATAACTACACTAATATTATAAAGAGGAAACATTTTTTGTTTGTATCGAATAAGCTCCGAAACTACCGGACCGATTTTTACTATTTTTCACTTATGGAAAGCTACATTATCAGCGAGTAATATAAGCTAGATTTTATCCTTGTATTCCAACGGGAACGGGAACTTTGCGGGTGGAACCGCGGGGTGCCGCTAGTAAGCTATATACAATAGAAAGAAAGAAGAAAGAAAGAAATCTCGTTTATTCCGCCGTAGATGACGCACAAAAACAATAAAATAAACAAACTTAAAAACAAAAGATTATACTATAGTAGTTTCATGATGCTACGATGTGTAGTTATTGCATGAAAGATTAATAAACATCTATCCTATCAAAATTTACATTTAGAACAAGGACAGGACAATAAAAATAACCTATTAGTTTCATCATACACGCAATCTATTTATCTGCAAATAATACCTACCAAACAAAACAATCTTTTACCAATTCAGTCCTCGCAGAATCATGACGAGATTCCCAAAGAATGACATACAATCAACATATCAAGAACATGAAAATTCGATGAGGCATCATATCGATATGATGACATCCCTAGTGGGACGCTCGATCCCATTGGTTCATGAATACGTATCGATACTTGGCCCCACTCGCACTACGCGTACAATGAATACTTAGCTCTGATTACTTTGTGTTCTATCATGGCGGAAGGATTTGAAACGAGCTTATTTGATTGAGGAAATGTTTTGAAGATAATCTTCATAATAGCTCAGTTTATCATCGTTTACGTATAGTCGATTTAAAAATGTCTTGGCTTCTAAAATCTGTATTTACTTAAAAATAGAATATTCTTTATAATGTACACTTTATAAGTTACAGAATGTCGTGACTAAAGAATAACAGCCACACAGGTCGATCTTCAAGGTTAAGCAACGCTTGCCAAGGTTGGTCTGTGGATGGATCTTAACATACCGAGTTTCCTCCGTGCCTCGGAAAGCACGTTAAGCTGTTGGTTCCGGCTGTCATTTGTAGATCTTTGGCAGTCAATATGGATTGTCAGAAGCCAAAAATTTGACATCAGTCTTGCCAAAAAGTACCGTGTTCCCCAGTTATTGGGTTGTGGAGGTCTGGTAGGCAGCCGCGCCACGTTAAATACTGGTATTCAGCTGAATCCAGTATGACTAGAAGCCGACCCGATATAGTTGGGAAAAGGCTAGGCAGATGATAAGTTACAGTAAATATAGATGAAGAAAACATTACATAGGGTGACACAATGGGCGGCCTTATCGCTAAAAGTAATTTTTTCAAGACAACCTTTGGATGGATTTTAAAGAGAAAAGGAAATACAATACTTTAAGTAGTCTTAGGTGTACTAATTATATATACAATAAATACATAATAGATAAGATTTCTAAATGTACCTTAGAGATCTAATGTGTATGTATTTTTATGTAATTTCAGCGTCAGTGAATTGAATCTTAATAAGTCGCTTATAAGTGGCAGAAAACCAAAATAAAATTTCTGTCTTTATATTTTCTTACGCTGTCTTACATTTTAATATTAATTAATTTCTTTTACTATGTCACATAGTTATTTATTTAGATCGCCATTGAATGAAAAATCAAAATTCAGAAAGTTTAATTTAATATTTGCGTTCCACCCCTAAATGACGGAATGTGTCTTTCCACTGAATTGATTATAATATCTCTCTATCTACCAAATAAACCTTTAACCCAAAAAGGTTTCATACTTTCGTAGCATTATTCGTAGCCGTGCTACAGCGTAGCAGTCTACGAAAAACGCGTAGCATCACAGTTTATTGTTAAGAACAATACAAGTCATATTTATGTTACGTTATAACATAGAACGTCGGTGTATATCGACACTACGCTTCACTAAAAGTGCCGTCGTCGCAACTTGTAAACAGCACACGTGTGCCGTACACTGCTGGCCAAGATTGGGGATGCAAGATAAAATGTTTTTGTTCTGTTTGCAGTTTGCAACAATGTCGCCTGTGGATTTTATCTTCCTCAAATCAATATGTAGGTATACGTTTAAAAAAGTACTTAAATATAAAGTAGCAAAAAACCTTGTAACATACAGGCTTAGAGAATATATAAAACGACTCACGTAAATGTCACGTCAGTTTCCTACTCTGTGCTAAAGAACAAAGTTTCAGCGATCCCCACTTAACATTTCGTATAGATTACAGCATCAGACGCAAGTTATCTAAAGAATAATACACAAGAGACCTAACAAACTAGATTTTATCACAACACCAACTTTTCCAACTAAGTAAAGTTGGTAAAAATAAATAAAGCGGTCCACTTTCCTTTCCCGAAGTGTAATACGTGTGTTAGTGATGTTATTGGAAAACTTGGAGTTGAGCGTTATACAATGTAGCTGGGATCGCTCGCATCGCTCGAATAGCTCCGCTTAATGCGCTCGCTTCGCTCACCGCGGTCACTCGCTTCCTTAACAACGCTGTTTATATGCTAATGTTCACGTTTTTAGTTGAATTTGGACATTAGGTTCAGTGGAACTTTGAGAGAGATTTTAAAACTATGGTTGAATGATATTCATGGTTTCTTATACTGACGCAATAATCATATCCATTGGTGGGAGTACTTTTGCAAGTTATTTCGTTGCTCAATATTTAAAGCTTGTCTAAAGGCTCTCAGTGTTTAATGTGTTGACTCTTGGATGCTTGACCCTTTAGAAATACACATTTCATTCATTTACACTGTAAATAAGTGTACAGACTCAAGCTCGCTCACCTATTAACTTAGAAGATTGTTTTTGCACACGTCTCGAGTTGAAAAAGCTAAGTTATAGGAACTTTAGGTGTTGTGGAATTTGTTCAAAAGAGTCACCGCGGCCCTGGAACACAAAAGACATTAGAAGGATCACAGGTGGGTTTTAGTCAGTAAGTGTCTGACACTCCCTTCCAATGTGCTCAGAGCGGAAGAAATCATTCAATGCGACGACACGGTTGGCGCAGTGGTTGAGCGTTCGGCTGCTGCGCTACGTGCCGCGTGTTCGATTCTCGCACGGAACAAATTTTAATGTTTGTATGGCCTACAGATAATTGTTCCGGGTCTGGGTGTCTTGTGTATGTGAGTATTCATGTTTGTGAACGAACCTACGATACAGGAGTAAATCCTAGTGTGGGGCAAAGTTTAAAAAAAATGATTTCCCGTCCATAAAAACGGAACTTTACGTATTCAGTACCGAAGAAAATCAGTAACAGCTTGAATCTTCATCATCATTAAGCTGCAAGACGTCCATTGCTGGGTATGTGTCTCCTCTGAGTGTCAGTGCCACTTCGACTGCACCAGTGCATTTCGCATTCAGCGAATTCTCGCAAGTCTTCATCAAGTCATAGGTCCACCTTATGGGAACCCTCCAAAGCTTCGTCCTCTGGTGCGTGGACCATCTGTGACCATCTATGTGCCCACTGCAAAGTTTAGTCAATCTTCGGGCTATGACGTACCTTGAGTGATGAATTATACCGAATGCCAGATAAATGTGCAATAAAGGTCATTGCCCTTTCCTTGATATCTCTTCGTAGGTACATGGACAAAAAAAATGAATCGTTTTCCATTACTAGTAAATATAAAGGATCACGATGGATGTCGATTCAATATAGCATTAATTCATTATTTCTGTTTTAAGAATTAAGGTTGTCAATAAATGTAGGTGGGTCAATGACCGTTATTGCACATTTATCTGGCGTTCGGTATAATATCATTGATAAAGCATTCATTGGTCATTTCTTTATACATTTGTCCCTCTTTCAAGATATCAATATTAAACTATAAGTTGTCCAGTCGCGTAATCCTCCAATTTCGATCATAACAAGTAATAAAGTACAGCACAGATACGCAGCAGTAAACAAGTTGGATATGGCGCGTAAATCCCTCGTAAAAACAAGAAATATTGCTGACGGCACGCGATAGCGGTGGTCTGTCGCAGTTGATCTACTGTTGTTTGGCTGTGCTGTGGCGGGACATCCACTGTTTTTGTCTTGTGGAGAATGGGACATTATTGTATTATGAGGATGTTTTTATGTGGGATGTGATTTTATTTGTCTTAATTGGGGATGTTGATGATGTTATTTGAGTTTATTTAATGTTACAGTAAAAGTTTCAAAGCTCTTTCTTGACTTGTTTGATATATCTCGTATGTAGGTATAAAATTATAAACTTTTTTGCTGTAACTAGTATGTTGAACATTGAAGAACTAAAAATCATAGGATACGCTGAAACCTTAATTCCTAAGCATAACAGATGGAATCATCATCATCTGCCTAGCCTTTTCCCAACTACATTGGGGTTGGCTCCCAGTCAAGCCGGATTCAGCTGAATACCAGTATTTTACGTGAAGCGGCTGCCTACCAGACCTCCACAACCCAATAACTGGGGAACACGGTACTTCTTGGCAAGACTGGTGTCAGATTTTCTGGCTTCAGATGGCATAACAGATGGAATATAATTGTAAAATAATGTAGCCTATTTTTTACAGATTTTCTTTTGACTAAGCTCTAGTTTAGTTTGTATATATTGCAGTTGTTTTTACTTTCAAATTTTGTCCCATATTGTGCTAACTAGAACATGGAACTTCATAGCAACTGCAGACAATAGGAAACAGTTCTACATCCATTGTTTAAATATAAACTGCTTAAATAACCTTTGTTATACGAAATACCTACTCGTATTAGCCAACAGTATATCATACTAATATTATAAACGCGAAAGTTTGTAAGTATGGATGGATGTTTGTTACTCTTTCACGCAAAAACTACTGAATGGATCTTGATGAAATTTGACACAGGCATAGATCATAGTCTGGAATAACACATAGGATACTTTTTATACCGGGATTATGTTCCCTTGGGATAATTTCTGAGATTCACGCGGACGAAGCCATATGCATATTTGGAAAATATTTTTTAATATTTCAAATGTGGATCCTAAATTAATGCTTATGAAATCTCTTTTATTAAATGCCGTTTTAAGATGTTAGACATGTATTCATAAACTGCGTATATTTTTTTTCATACCTACTCCATATTTTCAGTCAACAAAAATAACTCGAACAGCAAAACAACAAATCATTGTTTTATATTTTACCAAATTCCCGAACGCTCATACGCTATCGGGCAACTGTCACGGTTAAAAAATTTGTTAGGCAAAAAAACTCGGGGCCACATCCATTTGTTATCCATTTTGTCGTGTGTATCGCGGGTCCATTAATAACTGGGACTTATCCAGCCCTAATCTGCCTCTCATTGCTTTCCGCGGATGATTCTTTTTCCCGCCAAAAACGCCGCCATATTGGTATCCGAACAGATTTATGGAGCGGATTAAATGTTTGATAAATAATAAAACAGAGTTTTATGCGTGTGTGTTTTATTACCTTGTGGCTTTTGTTTTGTGGGAGTAAATGTTTCTAGGAAAACAAACCCAGAGTTAGGTATTTGTACTATCGGGAAAACACAAAATTCAACTTGTTCATTTGTACCTAACTATGTACTGATTTAAAAAAGCGTCCGTTGAGTTTCTTGCACGTTCTTGTTCATAGAGATTTACGCTTAAGAACGTGCAAATAGCTTCATGTTTTATAATGACCAAGCTGATAAACGACTTTAAAAGTGCGTGTAAACACATTTTTTTTTTACAATTTTAACAACAAGAGGAATTTCTTCTGGATGGCGACTTTATGCCATAGATTTACTCTTACGAATTAATGAAACATTTTCACAACCAATTAAAATGTGAAGAAAATGATAGGATCAACCTCGAAAATTCAATCAAAACAAACCAACCAAAAACATATCCACGCAGGAAGCTAACACTTCTTCTGCAAACAACACACAACACTTTACATACATATGTGTAAGATTTTCAATTTGTACCGGCTTGATCCCATTTTATCGGGGATCCTCGCTTGGGGACAGAGGGCTGTAAGCCTCGTTTGAGGACAACTGAGGGATCACTCGACGATGTTTTTCTGAGATCCGCACCAGGGATGTTATGTTCCAGATCTGGATACGGATATAGAAATAATATTATACACCGGTTTCGGATATATACGGTTACGGAACGGATATAAAATTTTAAGTAATTGTAAACGTAAAACACAAATAATTTGAATTTGTTTATATACTAGCAGCGCTCCGCGATTTCACCTGTGGTATGCCTTTTCCCGTAGAAGTACGGGATAAAATATAGCCTATGACACTTACAAGTAATGTGCATTTCTATTGGTAAAAGATTTCTTTTTAAATCGGTTCAGTAGACCCAGAGATTAGCTCTACAACCTCAGAAACTCAGAAATTTTACCTCGGTATAATATTATTATAGTGAAAACAAAAATGCAGGTACCGGGGTTCGAAAAAGTCACCGCGGCTCTGGAACGCAAATGGCATTAGGGTGAGTTTTAGTCAGTAAGAGTCTGACACTCCTTTCCGCTCCGCCCAGAGCGGGAGAAGTCATTTGATGATTCCTATACAGAAAAAAAGGTGATGCGAGTTATTTTTATGTTTTATCTTTGTTTGTTTATTTGTACCTAGATTGTAATATTTAATGTCATGTGCGTCTATATGAGTGGAAGAAACCATTTCTTTCTTTCTTAGTTAGTATATGTCAGCTCGGCCGGACAGAATTACCCGACAAAACGTGTCTTATTTAGGCTCCGCACCTATGCGAAATTATCCGAAAGTTTTATATCGGATCCGGTTACGGATAGGTTATCATTTCGGATATCCGATACTTTCGGTTACGGTTGCAGAACTCCTTAGCATCCCTGATCCGAACACGTTATTGGATGCCAAATGAGTGATAGAAGTGTTTGTTCGCCAGTTAAGATAGGGCTGCGATGTTTTCGCGAATGTATTTATGTGGGCTATCCGTTTTATTATGTTTTTGTGGTTCGGTTATGGGATCAAGGGAATATTAGTTTAGATGAGCGTGAGTTGTTTTTAGTTTGAGAAATAATTGATTGAGAAAGTCTGTTTTTTTTTTTCTTAGATAGCACAACTTTTTTCTCTATGTGTATTTTCCATAAGATCTATAAAGAGTTTATGCGGAAACTATTGTGTTAATAACAAATTTCTACTTATTTTTTTATAAAGTACAACAGGAGCAAAGTTAAAAAAGTGTTGTCCGCTTGCTTGCTACCTCTTTACGTCTTAACGACTGAACGGATTTAGATAATACTTGTTACTTGGTCTTATATTTGAAACTTTATTAACTTTTCACAGAAGTATAATTTTCTAAAAATTATATAATTTTCTAAATATTTTTTTTTAAAGTTAATGTTGAAAGTAATTATCCCTTGGGATAATTGTCGGCTTTAACGCAGGCGAAGTCACTGACATAAGCTAGCATCATAAACACTCTGTAATGTTCCACATTACTTCACCATATGTTTAAAAATATTACATTTAACCCGTATGGGTCGAATTGATAACCTCCTTTTTTTAAGTCTGTTAAATACAAATGCAAGCGAACAGTAACAACCCCCTCTTATATGAACTAAGCCTCTCACCGCACCTCTACGAGTAACACAAGTAAATCCTCCATTATAACATTCGTACTAAACAGAGCACTTAAACCGTTGTAAGGCTGGTTACACACAATTTAAAATTCACCCAAAATCGTCAGCGCTGATAAGAGAACAAATGCGCGTTAGCAACCCGGCGCCGGCTCATAACATCGCTGTAATACCTTCATTTAAATTTAAATAACATCTAAGCTCGGCCCGATTGTATCGCCCAGTCGTGGCCGAGGGGCCGATGATGAGTTATCGGAGTGTTTGCATTGTTATTTCGTGTTTTGTAATGGTATTTCTGTCAAGAAGACGAGAAGCAATAGAAGAAAGGCAATAGGGTAGTTGCCTAAAAAAATCTAATAAGTCCGTAAGATAGACTTCCCAAAAATATTGAACACGTATTTTTTATTTTTTCACATAAACAAAAAACGATGACGATATAGTGCGTTGAAAACTCATGTGACGTCACTTCGTGCGACGATTTTTACCACGCCGTGATGTCATAAGTCCCCACTCATGGTCTTTGAAGCTTTTTATCTTCGTCAATTTTTAGAGATTTCATAAAGCAAAAAATACGTGTCCAATATTTTAAATAGGATCATATTTTTATTCCTCAGGAAACATCCCTATTAGGTAACTACAACTTTTGAATATCATCAGGAATGGTTATAACATTAAACTGTAGGCAGGTTATGTCTATGGAAACGCTATACGTCAAATTCTGTGTCAATTTGTTTTTTAAATTCGATCAATCATTTTTTGAGTCCATTTAGGTACAGACCTAAAATTCAGTTTAGTCTGTGGTCATATGCCACACAACAATAAAAATAAGAAAAAATAAAAATCTGATATCGGAAAACGAATTCCCAATACAAAAAACTTGCCAATACCAATGCCATCTAATACAAAAAAGCGATACAAACCGAAAAAAAATACTCAATTTTATTCCGCAAAGATTTCAATGAAATATTGCAACACAAAATCACTTTATTTCCCTTAAATTATATTCGGTTATGCTCAATTTATTCTGCACCCCATCCATTGCGCACAGTTTGTAGACGCGGCTAACAGCACTGATGAGAGGCTTACACGCGTGATAAGCGGGATTACGGTCGCGTGTGCACCCACCCTTACTTTAAAATTTCAAGATCTGTTCACAGATAAGGAAATACAGTGGGACCGTGACGATGCGGTCTAGAGTTTGTGAAAGATAAAAGTAAGAAGCGATATAAATATTAAAAAAAAAAATAGCACAGTAAATATTTTTTTAACAAAGCCACATTCCAATAGTTAAAGTTAAATTCTCGATTCATGAAGGAGAGCTGGATACTTTTCTTTCCTAAAAAAACTGAACCTGATATGTTTTAACGTTTTTTGGACCCATAGGCCAAGATGTAGATAGTCAACTGACAAAAATACTCGTATTCATTATACAAAAATTAAATTACACTCCAATTTCAAACTTCAAAAAAAGAACTGATGGAACCAAACTTTCTCAATTACAAAAAAAAAAGTAATCACAAAAGAATCACAGATATTAATAACAAAGGTAGGCTGAATTCATTAGTTGCCTCCGCCTCCTATCAAAAGAATCTCAGCCGTTTCATTAACTTAAAAAAAGAAAACGAAAAAAAAAAACTGTCACCTAAAGAGCAGAGATTAAATTTTAAAGGCACTTTTTCTAAATTAATTAATAGGGGCGAGGTGACTTGAGGGAAAAAATTAAATGTCAAAATTACAACAAGATTCGCCTTCATTAGGTCGGCGGGGCTCACTAATTACATTTTCTTAATTTGCAAAGTTGTGGCTCTTTGTGTTTTTAGCTGGTACGCTTTTGTTTTCGTTGTGTGCCAATTTTGAGTACCTAAGTAGTAACTATGGAATTTTCAGTTTTTAGGCATGACCTTATATAATTATAATAAGAGATTAAACGGCGAACTTTGTATTTATGTATGTAATAGTAATGTAACGTAAAATATAATTGGTAAAGTCGAAATATCTATTAAATTTATTACTGTTGTTTGGCTCTCCTGAACTTTTCAATGCCGCCAGATTATTGAATAGCATTTTAGATATTTCCTCAGTACGTGGGCAATAGAAAAGCGTACAAAACAACAACAGTATCGTGTTACGAGGACAATATCTTCAAGTATCACTTAAGCGTGTCCTGAGTCATTTCGCGTTCCTTACCAAAACGCAATATCCTGGAGAGTATTATCTGTATAGAGCGGATGACACCCCACGACTTTACGGCCGAGCCCTCGCTAAACGCGCAACATTAAAATTTTTATTTTCACTTCAAGTTTGCACAAAAAAGGGGTGTATTTTTTCTCATTGCCCACCGGGGACGGCCAAATTGAAGATAATTCAGTTTATCGCTTTAATATCTCTTTGTCTTTCAAAATTTGCAAATGAGTTTTTTTAATAACGCCAAATTTGTAGCGGCCGTGCCTTCCTCTAATCCTTTTATGATTTATAGCCGTCATGCGGATAGATACTTGGATAATGAAGTTTGTGCTCCGA
Organism: Hecatera dysodea; assembly: GCA_905332915.2. Taxonomy (NCBI): domain Eukaryota; kingdom Metazoa; phylum Arthropoda; class Insecta; order Lepidoptera; family Noctuidae; genus Hecatera; species Hecatera dysodea. The sequence continues at coordinate 17,798,359 of HG995309.1, read as the reverse complement.
TTTTTTTTTCTGTTTTGTTTATTAGATTCCACCCTTTACTTTTTAATTGTAATCTGCTATCTACGAAATGAGTTTCTTCGTTTTGGTTGGCTTGTGCTTAAGATTTGTTTAACTGAGTGTTTAAATTAGTAATAACATTTTAAAATATGACTTCAAAAGTCAATTTCCGCAGCGAATAACTGCAAAAAAAGTCCCCCGACAGAGAATAAAAATAAAAACACAAAACAGAGCCAATAACAATTAAAAAAAAACAATGTTTGCATATCAATAGGATGCATCGGATGCGTTTGCCTGCGCTCGTCCATTAGTGGCGAGCCATCGATCAAATACACAATTCCAATTTACCCGAAGCCACAAATTCTTCAAAACGACTGTCCGATCTCGCGCAAATAAAGATAAAAAATAAATTGCCGGCGCCGCCACCGCGGTGGTTTTTGCAGCTCTATGTAGTATTCGTGTGTAGATAGGAATTGCAATGTATGGGCGGGGCGATATGGCTTTTTATGGGCTGTCCTTTTCGGCAATAGCGTGACGTATGTTACATAGTATGGTCCTGAATACAAGAAGATACTAGGCTAAGATAAAGGCAAATAAAAAGTACCTACTTACGTTTATAAACTAGCAAACAGGAAAGGAGAGCAGTGGTGGCCGAAAGGTAACGGCCCTGACTTACTAATTGTAGGTCGCGGGTTCAAACCCAGACACGCACATTACCTTGTTTAATTAACTTCACCACCACTGCCCTCAAAACGATGAAGGAAAACATCGTGAGGAAACCGGCATGTCCTAGAACCAAAAATTCGAAGACATGTGACATTCACCAACCCACACTGGGCCCGCGCGGTGGATTACGGCCCATTCCCTCTCCTAGAGAGGAGGCCTGTGTCCCAGCAGTGGTAACGTTAAAAGGCTGATTATATTATAAACAGGAAAGGAAACGGACTTACATATTTATTCTTATAATTTCAATTGACAACTGTATGTTTTATGTGGCAGATTCTTAGTGGTCATCGAGAGATTATGAAACTGGGCACTTACCTCTTAACTGAACCGCGGCCTAGTTTAAGCTTTTTATGATAAACATAGTTCCGTTTCCGGATATGAATTCCAATGCATTAATTTTCGACCTTCAGACCTTTACGAAGTCTTCAAAACCTAATAAACATTACACAATCATTTCTAACTGATGCTGTACTATATCGGCACTTAATTGTACATATTTCCCGATGATCTTTAAGCAATGAACATTTACCACAAGTAACTACGGAGTCATAAAACGAGTAATTGAAGTGATTACAGCAACAATTAACGTTCGAGCGCACTGCAGTTAAAATAACTGTTGATAGGTCAACAAGCATTTATAACAACTGATAATAATAATTTATTAGATTATTTTTTCTTAGCGCATGTATTTTATATTAATAGACACTTTATAAAGAAATGTACCAACATGTTTGGATTCCCATAAATTTTGGGTCATAGTTTTTTTATTTTCAAATTGTTTTTTTTAATTACATAGGAATACACGTTGGACAAGTTTTAACCGACTTTAAAATAAGAGAAGGTTCTGTATTCACCTGTAAGTACTCTTTTTATATATTTACAGCCATTATTACTTCGTTCTTTTGCCATATCATTTATTTTCAAATAAATTATTTAATTACATATATTATTATATAATTATTATTACTTATGTAATACAAATATATAATTAACTTTCCGATCGAATGATGTTTAATGATTATTTGAATGACACCAAATTCATAACTTACTACGTGCTTATTACCGTTTAATTTATAACTAATTTGCATAATTAATTATTCCAAATCACTTGTCAAACGCCACGTTCTAATTAGCACAGTAGCTATACAATCGACATGACATTTTACCAACATTGTGCCCGTGGCTTGCGCAAGCGCATTCTATGCTAGTACCTACTACTGTGTAGATATGTAGCAATCATTGAACGTTAACTTGTCATTACCGTTAAATCTACATGTTATAAACGGTAGCGGGTTTTATGAAATTTCAAAGAAACTTTACTTTAATAAGTGAAAAAAGAGCTTGTCAAAATATATCAGTGGGCCGTGGAAGAATATATTAATTTTCATCTGGTCTTACATAATGAAACTTTAAGTATCGCTTTTGGAGATTTTGAAACCTAACCACCCGCATAGGACATGTCTGCCTTTATATCTTTGTCGTTATGTATGAATTTATTAAATTAAGTTGTTTATTTCTGCATCTTCACTTTATCCTGAAAATCTATCAGTCTTTGGCATTAGCATAGACTTGGACACGTTCTTAAAAAAATACTCAATTAAAAAATCGGCCCTTGTGTCGGTGAAGCTTAAATAAAACAATAAATTAGGCATTCGTACTTTTAAACTGTCGTTGAACTATGTAGCACGTAAAATACAGAAACATTTAATCTATACTAATATTATAAAGAGGAAAGATTTGTATTTTTGTATGTAACGAGTAAACTTAACTCCTACTAGACCGATTTCAAAAATTCTTCCACCATTAGAAAGCTACATTCGCCCTGAGTAACATAAGCTATATTTTATCCCTGTATTCCCACGGAAACGGGAACTACGCGGGTGAAACCGCGGGGCGCTGCTATTTTTAACCGACTTCTAAAAAAGGAGGAGGTTCTCAATTCGGATGTTTGTATGTTTTTTTTTTTTTTTTTTTTTATTGTTTGTTCGCGCATAACTCCGTCGCTTGTGAACCGATTTGAAAAATTCTTTTTTTGTTGGAAAGGGTATACTTCCCAAATGGTCCATGAAAATTTTATCGAAATCAACCAAGCGGTTTTCGAAAAATCTAAAAAAAATATCTACATTGTCTACATTGACGACCTCTTAGTGTACTCTGCAAAGGAGCAGTGCTTTTTTTTACACCAATGTGATTGGTTCGTTTAGGTGGGGGGAGGGGAGGGGGTGTAGGTACCACTAAAAAGTGAAAAATAAAAAACTTTTTACAAAAAAATACAACCGACTTCTACACAAAAAATCAAAAAAGTGCAAAATAACTTTAATTTCGGAAGTCGGTGTTCAAAAAACGAAAAAGCAACCACAAACACCGAGTTCCGAAATTAAAGTTATTTTGCACTTTTTTGATTTTTTGTGTAGAAGTCGGTTGTATTTTTTTGTAAAAAGTTTTACCAATAAAAAGGCATTCCGAATCGCTATCTCCTACAATATACTTACACCACGGACCAAACCGACCACAACTTAATGACTGCAAGTGAAGCGAAAACCTTATTAATAATTATTATTTCACTATTAGCGGCGCCGGATTGGCCCCGATCTCTTATTGATAGCCACATGTTCAATAAAAAATATATTGTGAGGAAAATTAATGGATTATAGTTACTTGGGCAATCGTTCTCACGCAGATTATAAAAGAATGGAAGATATGGATGATCATAATGAGAAAGTGTGATTGTAAAGGTGGCTTTCAGTCTGGACTTAGATGAACAAAAGCTCTAAAATAATAAGATAAGTTTTCGTGAGTAATCATGAGTCTTTTCTCTTTAAAATCGATCCTAAGGGTGTCTTGAAAAGATCGCTCTTAGCGATAAGGCCGCCCATTGTGTCACCCTATGTAATGTTTTCTTCATCTATATTTTCTGTAACTTATATGGTGTACGTAATAAAGAGTAGTCTATTCTATTCTTAAGAGTCATCATTCTGTGTATTCTGATAGCTTCAATCTAGGGGTCTTTACAAAAATGCTTTCAGGGTATTGAATGAATTGTGGTTCACTGGTGATCACAAACCAGTCATTTAGAACATATTGCAATAGAAGTACTCTTTATTGCATACCACAAAATTAAAACAGTCACTTAAAAATAATACGGTATAACTTGTCGCTAAAAGCGATCTCTTAATCGTGTAGTCATGTGTTTCACTTATAAACAGTTATAATAAACTATGAACAAATCAGGCAACTATAAAACATTTTATTTTACTTTAAATCTAACTATATATACATTTAAACTAAAATTCTCCTAACTACAAAATGGCATCAAAAAACTCGTCCGCTTCGCTATCGACTGGGAGTGAACCCAATAGACTGGTGGCATTGCCATGTTGTATGGCAATACTTATCCTCTGTCCGAAGTAAAAGCCAGCCCTTGGGTCACGCGAAGTGTCAACTAAACGTTTTGCAAGTTCTTTAAATAACGCATGAGCACTCAGACCCCACGGTCCAAGAGTTTCAACCCCAAACGGCTCAAACATATACCTAATTGCCCACTAGGTAAAACAAAAACACTTAATAAACTACATCATCAAACCAATTCTCCACAAAAAAATACTAGTTGAACATTTTATATCACACTTCTTCTCAATTCGCAAGATGACATGCAAAAAAGAACCAGTGATTAAGGTTCAACACACATTAGCTACGCGACGAATCGCTGCGACAAATCGCCGCGACTATTAACCGGAGCAAAGGGTGCTATAAGTCGCGCGTGACAAACGACGCCCGACTAATGATGTCAGGGTTTAGTCGCAATGTGCTCGCTTTGGTTACATCTGTTTTACGCGAATTCGTGATTATTGTGGGGCTGAGGTGACTGGCTGTATGTGATGTAGTTATGTTGCTTTGTTGTAACTTGTAAACATGTTGTGGTTATAATGATCTGTGGTTGTATTCCATTGTATTCAACAGTAGTTGTGTTCAATATCATCTGTATTGTTTTTTAAAAATGGAACCTAGATTTAGCTCTGCTTGTCTATTTAAATAATGGTGACCACATTATTTACTTTGTTTTTTTTTTGTGCCAATAGTCAAAGCATTTATTTCAAATTTTGAATTGTCAAGTTGAAAGAGGTGAAGCGATCTGCACGTTCCAAAGCGTAGATCTCTATGGAGAAGAACGTGCAAGAAACTCCACGGACACTCTTTTAATTATTATTTTGTATTATTAGTATTATTTTGTATTCATTCTTATTTTGTTTTAAATATCCGTTCACAACTATCGCAATATATCTGACATGCTCGTAGCTCTGTGAGTTGCTCTGGGCCAGAATTCGTGTTCATGAAAACATTTAGCAGGTTTTTATATTTAGTCAAATACTAATTTTGCCTCGAAGAGATGTCAGTATATTAGTCGGGACCAGCCAGATTCAATGCCTGCCAGGGTCTGCGGAATTTGCCCAAAAGAGTCACCACAGACACAAATGGCATTGGGAGGAACACGGATGAGTTTTAGTCAATACTAACGACCCGCACCGGCTTCACACGTGTGCAATGCTGATACTAAATATACTACTGAATGTCTTTAATATACATCGTTCTCAGCTATTTTATGAAAAAAAAAATGTGTTTATTTACGACATCACATTAGAAACATCTAAAATTATCAGTGTTTCTCTACTATATTTTGGACCTTCGTCTGGACTCTTCCTTATCTATTACAAAAACCGCATCAAAATCCGTTCCGTAGTTTTAAAGATCTAAGAGAATACATGGGAGAGACAGACAGCGGGAAGCGACTTTGTTTTATACTATGTAGTGAAGAATCTGGCACTAGCAGTCCCTTCCTCTCCGCACAAAGCGAGAGAAGACATTTGATAATTTCGAATGCTCAAAAAAAAAACCGTCTCCTAGTATCTTTGCCTTTTTTTTTTATGGGAAATCATGAAATGACTTCTCCCGCTCTGGGCGGAGCGGAAGAGAGTGTCAGACTCTTACTGACTAAAACCCACCCGTGATCCTGCTTGTGCCCTTTGCGTTCCAGGGCCGCGGTGACTCTTTCGAACAAATTCCGCAACCCTAGCAGGCACTGGCCCTATGGGGCCCCGTCGTCGTTAGATGCGCGCGTGGAACACGACGCGCCGTCGACTCGGGCCTGGTTGCTATCGGACGGCAAGCCATCCATAGCGGCCATAGCTCGCCTTCCGCAGGCCCTAGTATCTTTGCCTGACATCAAAGTGCCGCTAAATAACTCACTCGCTGCATTATATACTTCTTTTACACCATTAAACTACGTACATATGTAAGACGAGCTTCCGCGCACACCGTAGAGTAACAATCTCAAGCTGTCAATACGCTCGAATAAATCACACATCTCATCTTGTGAGAGAAGTTGTGGAACGTGACCTGCTTCCCGACGTCATACTTGAAATATTATGCATTTAAAATGTTACGGATGAGGTATTATTTGGAAAATATTCAAAAAAATGCTTCGGCCAGCGATTATGATCGTGTGCATGTTCTCTCTCAGTATAAAAAGCCCAAGTGTTATTTCAGACTATAATCTACCTCTATGCCAAATTTCACCCAGATCTGTTCAGCCGTTTTAGCGTGAGTGAGTAACAAACATCCATCAATTCCTACTTTCACATTTATAACAATATACATATATATAATATGCATGTATAGAGTCTGTGCACAAATAACAATCACCAACAAAAATAATATACATATATATCTAATCTAAAAGTTTAAAGTTGCTACTTAAAGTTAAATCCACGAAGTTAAAATAAATTCACACACAAGCCAACTGCATCAAACTTATGAGGCAACAAACATAAACAGCTCACACAAAAACATCAATTCATTCAAATTAATTACCGGTATAACAACATGGCGGCTGTTTATTCGACATGCCTACTGAAACACCATTATCCCTATCAAGCCGTTACCGAGCTCTCTTGTGAAAAATAATAGTTATTCACATAATTACCGACCCTACCCTGAGCGAACGGGACAAACACACTCCATTCATACGTCAGAAAGAGACGAGCGTATTCCCAGCGGACCGTCTTCGAACACTTAAGTAATTGAATGGTACGGAGGGTAAGACGGGCATAAAAGTATGAACGAAAAATGGAAAATAATATTATAAGTAAGGGTATCGTGTGAAGGGGTCGGCAATCGTCGGGAATCGTCGGGAATTGTCGAGATTGCTCGTAAAAATCTTTGATGAGCGTATGTTTGCACTGAGGTGTTTACTGGTAGGCTCCCGTTGGCACTAAATATACACTTACGTAGATGACACATTCTGAAGTTCAGAACATTCTCGTGTAATGGATTTTCAGTAAGTACCTAGGAAATTTTATGTTGTTTGAAAAACAGTGTTTCGTTCTGTGTATGTATGTAAATAAAGTGAGTCTCTTGAATCCAGAAAGGAGTAGCACTTTATAAAACAGTCGTGTGTCTTATTTTTTCCTTTTAAACGACTAGTTTATTAGTTGATTTAATTGGATGTAGGAAAATGTAGGGTGAAATGTCAAATCACGTTACAATAAAGAGCAACCATTTAACAGTCTTTAAATTCCTTTGTGATGCTCTTTCACATATTGCCTTTATATTAAATTTATCAAACCATACAAGAGATTGAGTACCTAACAAAAATCGCAAATAACACAGCTAATCATAAAACCTTACATTTCCAGTCAGCAAACTCTAATTTACACAACATAACAGGACATTAGATCCATCTCCATTGAAGCTAAAACTAGTAGTAGTTTACAAGACTGCGACCATGCGACAAGTCGCAAGTCGCGTCATAAACTAAGATGGCTATGAACTCTGCAGATATAAAAGCAAATGGGGCAATGATAATACGTATATATTACTATTGTGTTGTTTTGCCGTCGCATATTTTTTATTGCGACTGTGTATCGAGCCGGCCGATTTATTTTTATAACTTTCTGTAATGTCGCGCTGTCGTAAATGTGGAGCGACTTATTTATAGTGTCGATAGTTGTGTCGGATTGTCGCAGTTTTGAGTGAGAAGTTTTCATCTTTTGTTTTTTGGTTGACGGTATGGAATCCACTTTCTTATTCTACTATTCACTCTTGACTTAAATACCCCCGGATTGATATACAACCAGGGGGGGCTTTAGGTCAGGAAGTACTGACTGTGACAAGAGAGGGCCAAGAGCCATTACGTTATTATCTTTTGGAGACTTTAAGAAAGAAAAAGTACTTCACAGAGGTACTGATGATGTTCATCCCAGCAATGGAACACTATTTAGAATCCAAAATGTTCCACGACACCTCAGTAACATAATGTTCATATTGAAGTTACGTACATAACTCTCTATTTAGATCTACTTACCTATACCTACTAATATTATAAACAGGAAGTACCGAATAAGCTCAGAAATTACTGGATTTTAACCATTTTTTTTTTCAATATTGCCAAAATACATTATCATCGAATAATATAGGCTATATTTTACGCCATATTCCGACGAGAACTGTACGGGTGAAAACGCGGGTCGCTGCTAGTGTATGTGTATTTTAACGTGAAATATGTATTGCCTGTATTCGCTACCATTCTCGATAAAGCCATTAACTTCAACACGTCTACATTGTAATGACTGCAACTGCTATATTTACGAGTACATTGTGTCGTTAAACAACACTTCTACTGTTACCCATATCCACGCACTCTATTTCTGCAGGCTATCTTCAATATAAGTTAAGAAGATATTGGCGATAAATTAGTAACAATGCTATAATTATGTCTTAAATCATTATCTATGCCATGCCATTAGCTATACTTTCCGCTGTCCAGAATGGGTTAAAATGAACGAATTGTAAACGAACTTTAAATCTCCTAGTTCTCTGCTAATGACTTTCTGGTAATATTTATGAGAATTCGATGTGGTGGGACTCATTCATAGCTTAAAGAGTTAACAAAAACATACACTGCACCCCGCTCACTATAAGCGCTGAATCGTGAATTCATTCTCGTCTATCCCATACAAAAACCGTTGCCCCAAACTCGAACAGTACCGAATATCATCGATGTGCCAAAATCAACTAAAATTTTATCCAATTAACTGCCGTTGTTAACATAACGAGGAGACCTAATTCCGTACAGCCATGATACCCTTATAATGACATCGACATCTGCTCCAAATACCAGCCTTCAGTGGTTCAGTACAATCGACGACGGCCATCCTGAGCGGCTACGGGCTAATCATGAAAACGTATTTATGACCTAATTAAACTCATGTCGACCCGAGCGACGAGGACGGGACATAGATACTTACGTTACCTTAACGAGAGCAAAAGAGACAGCCGACTCCCCAGGCCAGTGATTAATGATCGTTATATGGCTGGTTAAGTACCGTGTAATTTGCAAAACGACCCTTAATTACCGTAGAACACGGCTACTATCGCCGTCTTTGTCGTCTGTAAAGATTGTCTGTGCGAGTGAGCGGGACAGCGCGTAGTTCGTGATGCGACTTTAAAGGCGGTATTTAATGAGGCATTATGATGTCGGCCGCGCAGATTAGGTCCTCATGGAGATGAAAATTGTTTGCTGTTCTCTTTATATTTGGCTTGGCTGCTGAACAAACATGAGAATTTAGTACAGATTTAAAGCAAGACCGTCTGTGTTTGACTTTCAGTACACTGAATAACGGGGTTTTAAAATTGCGTTAAGTTGAATGCTCTCGCAATGAAAGTTTTATTTTTCCAAATGTATTTTACTTTGTCATGTTTGGTATTTATTTCGGCCAAAATTGTCCCTATAAATAACATCACTATTGATGTATCTTTTGCAGAATTATCAAACTACTGGAACAATTTTACATACCTATACAGAAAATAATGGGCACATTATGAACCCTACTGCTTCAGCTGAAAGTATTCTACAAAAAAACACAATTTGTAGATTTTATAACCTGTACAACCAAAGAAATTGTTCAATTTATTAACTGTCCGTTTCTCCGACAGGTCTGGTTCCAAAACAGAAGAACAAAATGGCGGAAAAAGCACGCCGCCGAAATGGCGACCGCGAAACGTAAGCAAGAGGAGCTCGGGGAGGAATGCGATGACCAGGAGCAGCACGACAACGAGTGCAGTGACGAGGAGGAGGCCAAGAGGCCGCGCCTCGACCTGCACCACATGCACCACCAACTGCCGCACCGGCAGTGATCGCAGACCCCGGGCGAAGCACCCGCCCGCGACCACCACACTCCTGGGAGTCCACCAGTCTCCTGCAGTGCTGGCACCACCTTCAACCATGATGCCTACTACCCAGAGTATCCCCCCTACAAAGAAGAAGAAGCCCCCTGCGACCTGTCAAACTGGCAGGTCAGACGGTTCGAGGACCTGAGGTCTGGTGACAGTGACAATCTGAACAGTGACGGCGTCAGTGTTGATGAAGAGCAACCCATTAACTTCGCGTATTATCACTTCTAAGGGTGGTGTGGTGTCTGTCGATTTGAGTGTAGAAAAAAGACTTTCTCAGAACTTTAATTATAATAATTATCATTCAATTGATAACTTTTTACAGTCACATTGTTTGTTAAAACTCTAAGACAGTGGATACTGTTTCGATAAGCTATGTAAAAACGATTATATTAAAATAAATTAGCTTTACGTCACTGTAAATATTTATTGTATAAGTAGTCATGTGATAAAATTATAAGTAATTTATTGATAATTTTAGATTTTACATGTATTTTGTGAGCATAAACGTGTAAATTGTATGAATCTTGATACCGGTGCCAATTTCCTATCTGTAGTTGTTATACTGGACTGTTAAAGTATGTAGATGTTAATTTGAACTTATTATGTTTTTCTTATTATTCACATTTTGCCATAGTAATTATGTAAAATAAAAATAATTGTAGTGACACTCTATCCCCGCTCTCCCCTTTCATATAATCTCTTTTAATTTTGGCTGTTTTTATACCGCCTGTATTTTTGTACTAAACTATCTCGGTTAAATGTTTTTCGAATGAAATTAACTTGAACACGGTCCAACGACCTTGTATTATTTAGATATCTTAGAAACATTAGCATACAGCAAAAATAATGACGGGTAATTTATGATAATAGTGTTAAACAAGTCATTATTTGTCAGATATTTTGAATACCGTTGTCAGAATGTACTGAAAAAACAAACTCATTTGAACTTAATTGCCGTGCCGTCGGAAAACTTAAACAACAACTTGAAAATATTTAAGTTTTAATCATTATATTTTTAACGCAGGATAAATTTGTTTTTGGTTTTAAAAATAAGATATTCGTACATATTAAAAATATTTAATAATAATTATTATTATTTTTTTGTAAAGAAAGTTATGTCAGCCTCTTTTCCAAAAACATTTATTCTTTTAGAAAATAGCATTTCGTATTCATATAAATATTTTTTCTCGTATTAAAAAGGATCTAAATTGATACCACTAGGGTGGGCAAAAACTTGTACAGATTTCTTCTTAAATTACTGTAAATAATAATAACAACGTTTGTAACACTACTATGTCGCGGAGGCATCGCAATATGTATATTGTACATTTTAACTATAAAAAGATGTAAATAGATATTTAAACGAATTTAACTATTGTAATTAAACTACGAGTAGAGAAAACCACGCAACAGTATTACTATTTAAAAGCTAAATGTGCATTATTTGTAGCTTTTTGGTGACGTAAACGATTGTTGAGTAATTCGGTGTTTTACCACATATAAAAATATATAATAATTCATAATTCTATTTAGTCCGTCTGTTGGATTTTCAAAAAATATTGTACACCTACTTTTACACGTCGTTTTAAATCGTAAAATAATTATAAAAATAAAGTGCATGAAAGTTCTAGAGTGGGGGCTGGTGACGTCACGTCGCTGGTAAAAATTGTAGAACACAGTGACGTCAGGCGTGTTTTCAACGAACTGTAGGGTCTTAATTTCGTGTTTACGTGGATTAAAAAATAACTGTCCAATATTTTTTGAAAATCCAACTGACGGACTGAATAGAATTATGATTAGTCGGACTAATTAGATTTTTTCAGTTATGTTTTCACTGTTATAAAAGTATCAAGAATTTAACATTATTTAGGGTCCATTCAAGCCTCGGATCCACTAGGCAACATTTGACGCGCGACATAGTGCACAACATGTTGCGCGCCTGCTGGCAACATCGCGCAACATTTTGGACGTCACGTGTTGCCCGTCAAATGTTGCCCTGTGGATACGAAGCTTTAAATTCAAAGTAAACAATACCTTTTTTTGTTTTTGTTAAAGTTATAAACAATAAGTAATAACACCAGTCGTTTTTCACACACTGCATAAAAATAATGCCACCAAATATTGCTTAAGAACCTCACCTTTGTTTGTAACCTCAAATACTGCACATTTACCTCACCTACATCTATAACACTAAAACTATAAGTTTACATAGAGAATGAGCTTCAAAAATAACGAGATTAATTCGCTTGTAAAATGCACAAATTATGGATAACTGTAATAATGTCTGTAAGCTTGAAACAATGAGCTCGGAGGGCAATGACCTGTCTTGTCGCAAAAATCATACAGCCAGCGTTTAAAGTAATCATGTTTAGATCTAACGAGCGTGGACATTCTACGTACTGTGGTTGAAATAAACAGTTAGTAAAAATATTATATGTTTTTGATTTTGTTCTATCATCGTAACCTACCATCATAAACGCTCGTAGAATTGTAGTAGGTACCTTCTACTTAGAACCTAGATACCGATACCGGAAATTTGAATGAACGTAAGAGACATATCGGCATTTAAAATAAATGTGCCCTATGCCAACAGTCATAAGGAACATTTCGGCTTTTTGATTAAATGTCCCTTACGTTAATTGATACTTCTGGTATCGATACATTTTTTAACAACCTGTATTGTTCCACTGCTGGGCAACGGTCTCCCATAGTCTTCCACTCTTCCTGGCGTGTTGTCCTCTCCGACCAATCCATCATGAACGCCTCCAAGTCTTCACCCCAGCGTTTCTTAGACCTTCCTTAGCGACGACGACCGTCCTCTGAAAGATACATAACGTTAAAACGGGGTAAATAGAAATGCAGGGGCGAATAAAAACGAAACTTTGACTTGACTTTCGTTATTTAAATATTGCTTGCAGAAATTAAAAACTCCAATTTTTGAATCAATTATTTGTTTTTCTAGTGGATGGTTTATGAGAAACTGTTAATATGGTATTTAAGCGAAAATCCCAATTGAAGTTATGCTTTAAATAACCCCTGCATTTCTATCCACCCCGTGCTACGGTACACACTGAAAATTTGATCGATGCAGTTTGAAATTAAAAATGTCGAGAAACGTCGTTCTGATAAATAGTAAAAAAAAAACAACATCCACATCATGTGTATCGTGGCGAAGTAAGTATACTTTGCCTTTAAAAAACCGCTGAGTTTTGATATTAATTTTAACTACTCCTGTAGTCTCAAAATATCTAGAAACTGAAAATGAATCAATATTTTCAACTGAACATTCCAACAAAAATATACCGCTGTAAAATAAATATTACACCATGTATTTCCTACACAAAACTTGTAAGACGAAAACCTGAATGAATGATCAACAGAACTGGAGGTAACACAAATAAAATTCATGAAAAAACACAACCATTGTAGGCTGAAAATCCACGCACCTTGCAATCTGGATGAGAACATTACATGAATATATAGTAGGCGTAATGTCCGCGAGAGGAAACCAATATTGAATGGGATATAAGCCGAGGAGGATATTATGTCGAGATTGTACAGGTTTATGGACTGATAAAGGTGTATTGTTACAGTAAAATAAGTTACATAATTCAGCAGAAAGGTAGATCTATCAAGAAACTTAAAGCACAAGGAAAACTCGACAAAACATCCATCTTCATTCAAATAATCAGAAATTATAGATACAGTGAGATTACCTCAGAACAACATTCTCGAGCAAAGTCCGATTCTATAAGAAAATCCACATTTTGAAGCAAACAAAGGAAAATTCGCGCAATCCTCAATTCTGAACCGTTTCGAATCTGTCAATAGTACATTGTACGCATCGCGGCGAGCCGGTTATCGAACCGATTCGCATTCGCATGTACCATCCTTACATCGGAAAAACCTTTAGGTACCTTGTTCGGTGTTTTCACCGAACACCTTAGTTAGCAATATCGGCGTGACGCGCTGACCTAATTTTATTTCTTACTAAATACACTTATTACTTATAATTTTACATTAGATTCAGTGCACTTTGGTCTACCGCGTTAGCCGGGTGTATTCTAACATTTGTCAACATTTCATTTAACATTTTAACATTAAGAACAGTTTGAGAGTGAATCAATAAATAGTGTTCAACATAAACATTTGTTTCTCCTCAAAAACACCGACACCTTGCGAAGTACCCCGACATATTTTTGGTCCTTCGAGCCGGATCACGCGTCGCGTAATTTCGGAAATTCGGAATTTCGGTGTGCGAGGTCTGAACTATCGTAACAAACAACAGTGTGTGTACGTCGTGGGGCTGTCGGAGCGAACATTGGAGCAGAACAGCGCAGCAGCAGCAGAGGCTGAGTACAAACAGCGGAGCATACAAGTAATAAATTTCCTTATTTATAGTCAGTAACGTCTGAAATTTAACATCCTATACAATGGCGAATCTAATCGAAACGCAATCAATGATATATGATAGCATCATAAAACTTGGCATTAACTTAAAGAAGGATAGTGCTGATAGGAAAACGGTAGATTACTTTAAGCGAAAACTTAACACTTTGGAGAGTTATTGGAATGATTATCAAGTAAATCATGAGCGAATTGAAGGGGAAGTAAGTAAAACTGATCCTTATTTTACCGGGCGGGAATTTGAGAAAACACGTACGGTGTACGAGTCAACCAAGGCGTTGATCAATCAACAGTATCAGCGGCTCATGAAAACAGGGAGTCTTGCAACAGATGAGCTAACAACAGCTCGAGATATATCACCATCGGCGTCGAGTATGCGTGCAGAAGGAATAACAGGTGAGGAGGCGGGACCAAGTTTCTCAAGGCAGCTGAGTAACCAACCAGCTCAGAAGTCGAACAGGGAGCCAAACAGCAAGCTAGACGAATTACTGAAAAAACAGTATGCCAATTTTAAAGCTTTTGTGCGTACAACCGCAAACATAAATGTGGACTCTATCTCAGATAAGTGGGAATTTGAGGACGCATTGAGGTCACTACAGGCTAGATGGTCAGCTATCGACATACTACATTGGGACATCGAGATCGAATTGGAGGAAGAGAACGAACAATATAGCAACATGTACGAGAAGTATGAGAATAAATTCAACAATCTGAAAAGAGCAATTAACACGAAAATGTGGTCAGTAGCACATAGGGAAAAATCAACACCTCAACTTGAGATACCGAACTTCAACGGAAGTTACAACCAATGGGTATCATTTAGAGACATATTCAAAGAAGTCATACACAATAACCCCTCATTATCGAGCGGCCAAAAGATGCAGTACTTAAAGGGTAAAGTTCGTGGAGAAGCAGAGAAACTTATACAACATCTACCGATAAGTACTGATAACTATTCGGCGTGCTGGAATATTCTCACCCACCGGTATGACAACAAAAAACTAATATTCTCGTCCCATATGAACATCCTGTTAGGCCTGCCAAACATACAACAGCAATCGCTACAGCAAATTAAGCGAATGCATGACACCACAATGGAATGTCTTAACGCCATCAAAAACATGGGAGTTGACACCACATCGTGGGACCCAATCATTGTTCATATTCTAGGTCAAAAACTAGATACAGAAACATACACAAACTACATAGAGTCGCTGAAGAATTCAAAAGAACTACCGGTTCTCGCAGAGTTTCTAGACTTTTTGGAAACAAAATTTACATCCCTGGAAACAGTTCGCCGTAAAGACAGTGTGCCCTCGAAGACTTCATCTCATCAAAACAGTCATCTGAACTCAACATCGAACAATAAGCAGAATAATTATAACAATTCGAACAACAAAAGCTACGGAAATAGAACAGTTGCGAAATCAATGCACGCGACGAACATAAAATGCCCTCTTTGCAGTAACCAACACGGCATTTATAATTGCAAAACATATTTAAAAATGAGTGATGACCAGAGGCTAAAAACTGCAAACAAATTGAAACTGTGTACAAACTGTTTATTTAGCCATTTCGGAAATCAATGCACCTCCAATTTAACATGCCGAAAATGCCAAGCTCAACATAACACCATTCTACATGACGCATTTGCTAAATTAGCAAATGCATCAACGCTGTCGTCAAGCAGCAACAACGTTGAAAAACAAAACACAAAGCGCAATGAACCCATGACGGGTTCCGTTAACGCATCCCAAGAAGAAAAAGGAGAGATACTGCTAGCGACTGCCCTGATCAAGGTTAAAAGTGTGGATGGAACTTATCAAACCATGCGCGCCTTGATTGATCAAGGGTCCCAGATATCCTTAATAACTGAGAAGGCGGCTCAGATATTAGGTATCAAGAGACGACGATGCAAAGGAGTCATCTTTGGAGTAGGCCAAAAGGAGAACAACTCTAAAGGGATGATAAGCATAGAATGTGCTTCGATGTACAACAATTTTGAATTCGAATCTGATGTGCTCATCATGAACGAACTCATCAAAAGTCTACCAAACCAAACATTTGCCAAACCAAATTGGACTTACATAAAAAATATAAATTTAGCCGACCCGGAATTCTACAAAAGTCGACCAGTTGACTTGCTTTTCGGGGCGGACATTTATGCCAACATTATGTTAGGTGGACTTATTAAAGGAGAACATGCCCAACAGCCGATGGCGCAACAAACACAGCTGGGATGGTTATTGTGCGGTAGTGTAAAAACCTACCAATGTAACGTGGTTCTAAACAACATTGATGAGATTCAGAAATTTTGGGAAGTTGAAGAGATTTCAGAACCTTCAAACCTTTCCGTAGAAGACCAGGAATGCATGGACTTCTACACAAAAACCACAAAAAGAAACAGTCAGGGTCGCTATGAAGTCAGAGTACCACTGAAAACTGAATTAAAACACCAATTGGGGACTTCCAAACCGATGGCTATTGCTCAGCTAAAGAATTTGGAACGTCGCTTAGAAAAACAACCAACATTATCCGAAAAATACAAGGATTTCATGAATGAATATGCTGCGCTGAACCACATGAAACCGGAACAGAAAACAGATAACATAATACTCGAATGCTTTCTACCTCACCACGGCGTGCAGAGAGAAGAATCATCAACAACAAAGCTTCGTGTGGTCTTCAACGCATCTGCCAAAACATCCACCAAATACAGCTTAAATGACGTCATGCTCAAAGGGCCCAATCTTCAAAAAGATCTTCAGACATTACTACTACAATGGAGACAATATCCCTTTGCCTTCACAGCGGATATCGAGAAGATGTACCGACAAATCTTAGTTAACCCTATTGATCAACATCTGCAAAAAATAGTGTGGCGTGAGTCATCAGCACAACCAATCCAAGTGTATCAATTGAACACGGTAACATACGGGACTAAGGCCGCACCGTTCTTAGCAATTATGACCCTAAAACAGTTGGCGTCGGATGAGCGATACAAGTTTCCAGAAGCGGCTGCTGTCCTGGAAAACAGTTTTTATATGGATGATCTGTTACACGGCTGCTACAAAATAGAACAAGGTAAAAAATCGATAGATGATTTAATTAAGCTCTTGAAATCGGGAGGGTTTAATCTTCGGAAGTGGTCATCAAACAGCCAGGAATTACTGGCTAACATATCACCAAGTCAAGAGGAATTTGTTTATAACTTCAAAAATGATGACATGTTGAAAACCTTAGGTTTGTGCTGGAACCCAAAAGGAGATCAATTTACATTTCGTTGCGACTTTTCCCAAACAATATCGAAACCTACTAAAAGGAACTTACTATCCGAAATATCAAAATTATACGACCCTCTTGGGTGGCTGACACCCCTATCCACGAAACTAAAATTATTATTTCAAACGTTATGGAAACAAGACCTACAGTGGGATGACAAAGTGACAGATGATGTACATAATGAATGGCTCAAGTTGATTACGGAAATTGATTACATTAAACATTGCAAGATTCCTCGATGGATACTATGCAACGAGAACGACGTCATCGAACTGCACGGCTATTGCGACGCGTCCATCGATGCATATGCGTGCGTGGTTTACGCACGAACCAAACACCAACAAGAAACAGTAATAGTAGCAGCAAAATCAAAACTTGTACCAAGTAAGAAGAGCGTAACATTGCCACGAATGGAGCTTTGTGGAGCTTCTCTACTATCTAAGCTCATTCACAAAATCAAACAGAGCATAACTTGTCCAGTGGAAATCTATGGATGGTGTGATTCTATGGTGGTCATAGGGTGGTTACAAGGTGAATCTGCACGTTGGAAACCGTTCGTTGCTAACAGAGTCAACGCCATAAAACAAATAATGCCGAAAAACTGCTGGCGATATGTGAAATCGGGAGACAATCCAGCTGACTGTGCCAGCCGAGGGTTAACAGCGCCCCAACTACTACAACATCCCCTATGGTGGAAGGGACCAGCATGGCTAGCTTTCTACGATGTAGAAAAAGAAGAACAACAGGCTATCTACCACACAGACGAAGAGACAAAAAGGATAAAGGTGGTAAACATTGTTCAAGACATTAACAGTAATAGTATAATAGATAATTTATTACTACAACATAATTCGTTTATAAGAATAACTCGTGTCTTGGCATGGGTACTGAGGGCATTGACACCGAAGCCGCAACGTAAACATTTACCGAAGTACCTAACATTACTAGAACTACGAAAAGCCAAATCAGCTATCATAAAACACGTGCAAAGTGCAACATTTACGTCAGATATTGAAATGTTACAGAAAAATGGAAATGTAGCAAAAAACAGCAAATTATCGAATTTAAACCCTTTTGTCGATAAAAGTGGCTTTCTCCGAGTGGGAGGACGTTTAAGGAACGCGGTCATGAGCGACGAAATGAAACATCCGAAGATAATACCTAACAAAAGTCGGTTAGCGGAGTTACTTATAGAAGAAGCTCACCAGTTAACATTCCATGGGGGTCCTCGATTGACCCTAGCTGTTCTCAGACAACAATACTGGATAACAAGCGGATACAGTACGACCAAAAAACAGTTAAGGAATTGTGTAACTTGCCGGAAATATGAAGCAAGGAAGCAACATCAATTGATGGGTGACCTTCCCGCAGCTAGAATCAACCCTGCTCCACCATTCTACCATACTGGGGTGGACTATACAGGTTTTGTGAACATTAAGGCAAACAAGGGAAGAGGAGTGAGAACACTGAAAGGCTACGTGGCGGTATTCATATGCATGGTCACGAAAGCCGTTCATTTGGAATTGGTATCTGACCTTACCAGTTCAGCATTTTTAGCTGCTCTTAAGAGAATGGCGGCCAGGAGAGGAACACCACATCACTTGTATAGCGACCAAGGAACAAATTTTATCGGAGCTAATAGATTGCTGCATGAAGAGTACAGCCAATTAGAACAAGTTTTCGGGAATAGTTGCCAGGCAGAAATCGCTGAAATGAACATACAATGGCACTTCAACGCTCCGTCATGGCCGAGCGCTGGCGGGCTGTGGGAAAGAGCCGTCCGCAGTCTAAAGTTCCACCTGAAAAGAGTCGTTGGGGAACAAAGACTAACGTTCGAAGAGTTCACCACTGTACTAACACAACTGGAAGCGTGTCTGAACTCAAGGCCGTTATGTTCGCTAACAGAAAACATTGAGGATCTGGATTATTTATCACCGGCACATTTTTTAACGGGAAGATCCGATCTAACCGTGATTGAAACGAAGGAGGATGCTAGAACAAGATGGCATTTAACAACAAACATTTTTAAACAGATTTGGAAAAAATGGAGGAATGAATATTTGAGCCAGTTAACAGCGAGAGAAAAATGGTCGAAACCTCAAGAAAACTTAAAAATAGGCAACATAGTGGTAGTGCATGAGGATAACATTCCAGCTGGTCGGTGGACTATGGGCCGAGTGATAGATCTGCACCCCGGTAACGATGGTTATGTCCGAGTGGTATCATTAAAAACGAAAAATGGCATCATAAAGCGACCAGTAGTCAAACTTTCTTTATTGCCAGTAGAAATCGAAACAGGTAACAAACAAAACAGTTCAAATAAAACAGACAGTTCAGCTGAACAATACTCTGGGACCCAGAAGAACAGAAAACGAACAAGAAAAATGGCACATGGCACGTTATCGTATGTCGCCGTGGCATTAACCTTTTTTATGTCAATCTGCAGTATTGCAAATTGCAGCTATAACATCACTACGTTAAACGATAACCAATCTTTCTACTTTGATCCAATATCCAGATTAAGTCTCGTAAAAGACAGTTGGGTCCTAGTTGTATTCTATAACATGTCTCCGTATTGGGAAGGTATGCAGGCGTTTGAAAAAGTAACAACATATCTGGACAAAACATGCAAAACAACCGGCAGCGAACAGTGTAACCTGATAGTCCCTCAGCTGATCCATGAGAGTAATGAACTAAAATACTACAATGAACTTCTGATGACGCAACATGTAAGCGGACACTCCAGGCGGCGGCGGGGACTTATCAATGCAGTTGGAAACATTGCGAACTCCCTATTCGGCGTATTAGACGAACAATTCGCGGAAAAATACAGCCGAGACATCAACTTGATACAACAAAATGAAAAACATTTAGCCAGTTTATGGAAGAATCAGACGTCGATTGTCGAATCAGAGTATAATATGCTGAAAAGAACAGAAGAAATAATGGCAAAACAGCATAAAATAATTAACAAACATCTAATTATGTTGGATAACGTCTCCAACAAATTACAACAAGAGATAAACAACATATCTCTACTTCAAGAATTTACCATGACAGCTTTAACAGCCAGTAATTTATTGCACAACCTAAAAAGAACTCAAGACATTTTACTAGACATCCTAACCAATGTCCACCATGGACAGTTTAACATTCATCTGCTTACCCCTGAACAGCTCCAAAAGGAGCTTAACATTATCTCTGGGCATTTATCAGATGATCTAACACTGCCTATTGAACCGCACGATATTCGAAAACTATATTCTCTGATAAACATAAAAGCACGAATAACTGATAAATACTTCCTCTTCCAAATAACATTCCCTCTTATCAGTAGAGACCGATTCAAGGTGTACAGAATACATTCAATACCACACCAGACGAACTATAGTATGTTAGAGCTCATCCCGTCTTCAAACTACGTCGCTACGGATCTCAAAAGAGACTTATACCTAACCATTACGCCGGAAGAACTCTCACTATGCAAACAAGAAGATGACATGTTTATGTGCAATTGGAAAAAGCCGATATATCATCTTGGCAACGATAACAACTTTTGTGATCTCGACCGAGACACAGATACGTGCAAGGTACGGAGGACGAAGTGTGAAAACCGTTGGACATCGCTTACAAACCCGTCACTATTCCTGTACCATTACTGCAACAAACATTCCCTCAAAGTAATCTGCGGCGAACAGATATACAAGGTACAGCTGAGCAAAGCTGGGGTCATTTACATAGAACCAGGTTGCCTGCTGAAGGGTCAGGACTTTACTCTGAACATTCAGAACCAAAACAAAAACAGAATAGATATGAGCCCAGACCTTTTTATACCTGATATGGATCAGTTAAACTTGATCATCAACAGCACTATGCCTCTCCAAAAAACACAAGACGAAGACGTCACAGACTCGAGCGAAATGGAGTACGCCTTAAAAAAGCTACACCAACGGATCGATGACATGAAAAACAGTCAAGTGGAAATCGGTCAGATATTATCCCCTCATGATATCCATCAGTATACCGTGAGCTACATCCTGGTCGGCGCGCTGGCGCTGGCGGCGGGAGCGCTGTTGTACAGATGGCTGCGGATGCGAGCGCGCCGCGCCCACATCACATCGGGAATGGAACTTCAACCCACCGGAAGTGTTAGTGATGTAAACGTCATCAGTGTTAGTGCGAGTGCGCGGCAAAACATAAGTGAACGTAATACTAGTGCGACACATAGTCATAGTGAAGTAAATAGTGCAATGATGAATAGGGCGTGTCCTCGCGTCCCTAGGAATCCTTTAGGAACAATAAGCTCTTAGTTATATTTCAAATATTTTTTACTTTGGGTATACTAACATTTTAATCTTAAGTTGTCTTGTTTTCACCTTGTAAACATTTCATAAACATGATCAATCCATTATTTTACTAACATAAAATTGTTTAATCACAGCATCCTTATCTTGCGTGGCCCGGAGTATGTTCGGTGTTTTCACCGAACACCTTAGTTAGCAATATCGGCGTGACGCGCTGACCTAATTTTATTTCTTACTAAATACACTTATTACTTATAATTTTACATTAGATTCAGTGCACTTTGGTCTACCGCGTTAGCCGGGTGTATTCTAACATTTGTCAACATTTCATTTAACATTTTAACATTAAGAACAGTTTGAGAGTGAATCAATAAATAGTGTTCAACATAAACATTTGTTTCTCCTCAAAAACACCGACACCTTGCGAAGTACCCCGACATACCTAATCGAAGGAGGCGCGAGCGGGCAAAAATCGCGACGCCGCCGTTGCTATGGCAACCAACCAAGACGGTAAACAAGCACTTGGACAAAATTAAACTTTATCTGAAGTAAAATAGAGTTGGCTTTTGAATATGGGGGTAGGAGACTTGGAGTTGTACTACTTGTGAACAAGCTTGTAGTTATAAATGTAAAACATCGTTTACTGGCTGTTAGAGCGAGAGGTCGGAGGGGTGTGCGGGGGTGGGTATTCTTTCATCTGTTGTGGTGAACCCCGCGATAAGGAGCCGCGGCTACCTTTTATTTACGACTACATTTTAAAGCGAGGGTATTTTACGCAATTCGTGTGATTTCACGGTGGGGTTGTAGATAATGTTGCTACTGATTTCAGTGATAGCACTTTTTGGATGGAGTTGCGTGAGGGAGGGACTCTTGTGATGTAAGGTCTGGGGTAAACTGTATGTACACGACTTTTATGAAACGGAAGACATAGGGACTGTGTTTTATATTGCGGCTTTTATGCAATGGAGGAAATTAACTGTCGATTGGCTTTAAATGCTGAATTAGTACCTATATAGATTCCACTGAACAGTTTCCTGTGAGAAGTAGATGCATTACTGTAGCGCCTGTAGGAGAAACAGACAAATTGTGCGTGATATTTGCCACAATATTTTTCTTTCATAATGCGCACAGCAAAGGACTGGAACTCTCTGCCTGCGTCTGTGTTTCCGAACGCATTCAACCCTGATCTCTTCAAAGTTAGAGTGAACAGGCTTCTTCTGGGTAAGCTCATTCCATCGTCGACTTTGTCTCTGTCACCTGTGACCTAGACTAGAGTCAAGAGCAAACCCATTTCACAATAAAAAAAAATATCATTATCATCTGTCTAGCCTTTTCCTAACTATATCGGGGTCGGCTTCCAGTCATACTGGATTCAGCTGAATACCCGTATTTAAAGTAGAGCAGCTGCCTACCTCCACAACCCATTAACTGGGGAACACGGTACTTCTTGGCAACACTGGTGTCAGATTTTCTGGCTTCTGACAATCCGTAACGACTGCCAAAGATTTACAAATGACTGCCGGGCGGGACCAACGGCTTAACGTGCTTTCCGAGGCACGGAGGAAACTCGGTATGTTATGATGGTCACCCATCCACAGACCAACCTTGGCAAGCGTTGCTTAACCTTGAAAATCGACCTGTGCGGCTGTTAGTCTTTGGCCACAATATGAGATATGGCTCTGATATTATCGGTCACCTCAAACCGAACTACGACGACGGAGCCGGAGAATGGGGCTCCTATTTTTGTCTGCAGGTTTTAAAGAAACCTAACATGAACGGTATGACGAGAGCTAAGTTCGATCGCTCACTCAAGCTCCCGTCATCCCAATCTAACCTAACCTATCCTTGTCGGGGATACCCTAATTTCCCTCAAACCTAATATTTTTTCACGTTGTGCATAGGTGCATTATAAGGGCTTAGAACTTGCCATGGCATTTCTTCTATTCCACAACGCGTTATGTGACCGTTTCACGTGTTGCGTCGTGGAATATGCGCTAGCCGTTTATAAAAAGCCACAATGCGTTGTGTGTTTGTTTCGCTCTTTGAGCATTCTCGATCTTTAGGCGAAACATATCTATTAAAGGTTTAGGAATTATTGAATAATTACCTAAATTAAGTAGGTATAAGTAATTGAACAATGACCTAATTCACTGTTAACAAACAAGCCTTTAAAATGTTTATAACCTTTAATGAATCTAGTGAAATAGAGGATAACATCATTGACTTTAAATTTAGACAATCAAATCATAAATCAACTTTATTACGAATCAAAACATGTAAAATTACAACGATACCATATAGATAAAAGAAATAAAAACATAAATATGTTGATGAATCTAAAACAATAAAGAAACTCCCAAGTCACAAGTTGACCACACTATTATAGAATTTAATACTCAAGTTCACACCTACAATGGATATTAATTACAAAACAAAAGAAGATTTATGTCAAAGAACCAACATATCAATATTGATGATTATGTCAATATTACACGGCACCGACAAATATGGGTACACCGACATTAATACTGCTTGAAATCGTTTTTCATAGACACACAACTCTATAATATTTAGTAGGTATTCGAAAAGGATAGCTATAATAAAAATGTAGCACTGAATATTTCCAAGTATTAAGGATATAATTATATCCTACAAGCAATTTTATTTTTTTATTTTAGAAGCAAACCTACACAATGGATGGATTGATTTTTTCTGGATGGGAAAATATCAAATTACTTCTTCCGCTCTGGACGGAGCGGGCGGGAGTGTCAGACTCTCACTGCCTAAAACCCACTGTTCCTCCTAGTGCCTATCGCGTTCCAGGACCGCGGTGACTCTTTCGAACAATATAATTTATATATTAACTACTTACAAGCACTTTTAAATTTCCGAGGTTGGTCAGTCAAAAAGATATGGCTTCAGGGACTCTCGAATCAATAAATAGTAACAAAATCGCTTTTCTTTTAAAACCTCAACATCCTTGAACTTTCGTGTTCATAATTCCGCAACTAGTAGGATAACCCTACACAACACCCACAAATATCGTCCAATAAAACACATATTCCAATTGATCTTCGCCGTTTTAATTACCAAACCTCACCTTTATATCATCCGCCTACATTACTGAAATAAAACGAGCCAATATGGGTTAAGATCGAAACAAAAGCGAGCCATAGTCGACACAGTCGTAATAAGAACACGTCAGTCATAAAGATCCTACGAGAGTATAAAACTGTTGTTTAGTGTGGTAGACCCGCTGGCCACACAGAGCTGCGGCCGTATTCTGGATAGCGCATCAATTGATCGACTCGGTGCGTTGATATTTGATATGAGTGATTGTTACCACATAGAGCTTTCCCACAGCTCTATGTAGATAGGTAGCTTGTCTTGAATCTCGTAACTTATGAAGATATATCTGTCACCGGAAAATGGCAAACTTCGTAAGAGATTATAAACTTAAGATGTCAACTGAACATTTGCGCACTTTTTTACGCATCAAAATTTGATAGTCTATAATCTCTAAAAGATTTCAGCATTCTAACATTCAGTCGTCAATTTATCGAGAATTCACAATCTCAAGATATTTTATAATCTTACGCATTTTACAATTACTCGGTGACATAGTCAAAAATGTATTTGTTTAACGGCCGAACCCAATAACCGATCTATCACATACTGGAGATGGAAAAACAAATGAAACAACAGAAAACCTATACAATTTTTCTGTTGTTTCATTTGTTTTTCTATCTCCAGTATGTGATAGATCGGTTATTGGGTTCGGCCGTTAATGGAGAAAACAGAGAACAGTAGTACACAGGTGGTTCTATCTCTCGAAGCGGGTTTCCTGTGTCCAGATAGTCTCAGACATAGACACCATATGAGTCACCGTATTATTTATTACCGCCTGTGTCATGTTTGGTATAAATATTTTTTATATGAATAACAATAAATGATATAATTTTCACGTTCGCTCGATATAACACACACTTAAACTAATGATTAAAAGTTATAATGTTCATATTCTATAAGATTTCTTTGATCTATCGATCATCAAGCAATATATGTATATAAAACCTTAGTTACTGCTGCCGAAACTACGGGTCGTAGAAAGCTGAAATTTGGCATATAGCTTGTATTTTGATATTTCATGTAGGATGACCCGAAATTCCTACGGGAACGGTAAAAAAAATCGATATGCGCGTACGAAGTCGCGGTCACAACCTTCTTTTACATAATATATCGTATGTGAATTCGGTTTAAATTGCGGAAACGGATTTAGGAAAATGAACGAAATCGTAGCCGTATACGTACACAGTTAATTGACTCAATTATTCATTTCATTTCATTTATTTTATTGCAACTAAAATATTAGTCAGTTGGTAGCTGGTCTTATTCTTTTGAATACAAATTCGGTACAAAAAAAAGACCCGGTCAGAACTGTCGCTGACAAACTGAGAATAGAATAGAATAGAATACTCTTTATTATGTACACCATACAAGTTACAGAAAATAAAGACAAAGAAAACATTACATAGGGTGACACAATGGGCGGCCTTATCGCTAAAAGCGATCGTTTTAAGACAACCTTTGGATGGATTTGAAAGAGAAAAAGGAAATACAGTACTGTAGGTACATGCATATATACATTACATACATGATACAATAATAATTATAAAACAAAAAGCATAGAACGCAAATAAAAACGATTACGAGTACGTTGTAAACATATTCACGCTTTTATTCATCTCCAGAATAACCCGTCCAATTGTGAAATAACTCGAATGATTCCAGGTGAGTGACACACGTCCGTATTTAAGGCATGTCCGCGGTGATTTACGCAACTGGTCCCACACACCAATTACAGACTGATCGGACTTAGGAGTCGATTTATTGAATGACAATAATCGTCAAATGTGAGTTCAGCTCGCTTGCGGTTTTTTACGCTGCGGTAGAGTTGGCTTTGGGAGGTCTCTGGTGATTTTAGTTTGATAGAAGAGTGGATGGATGTGTAGTAAATATGGCGAGAATATGCATTTCTTGGTATAAGAGTATCGTATGTTGTAAGGACCATTTAATAGGGATGTTTCCTGCCTGAGTAAAAAATATATGATTATGTTTAGTCCGTCAGTTAGATTATAGAAAAATATTGGACAGGTATTTTTTCCTTGATCAAATCTATAAAAACTGACGAAGATACAAAGCATCAAAGATCAGGAGTGGGGGCTTGTGACGTCACGGCTCGGTAAAAATTGTAGCGAGTAGTGACGTCACCCGAGTTTTCAACGCACTGTATCGGCTTCATTTTTTGTTTACGTGAAAAAAGAAAATATACGTGTCCAATATTTTTTGGAAATCTATCCGACGGACTAATTAGATTTTTTTAGTTAACATCCCTATTTGAGGTGCATGTTGTGTTATGTGTGACTAGCTGACCCGCGCAACTTTGTCTGTGTTACGTAAGAGAGAGAGAAAAAATAATTTCATTTTTGCAACAGTCTTCATTAGTGCTCCGCTCCTTTTAGTCTTAGCGTGATGATATATATCCTATAGCTTTCCTCGACAAATGGGTAGTTCCTGAGATTAGCGCGTTCAAGCAAACAAACAAACTCTTTCACCCGCGTAGTTCCCGTTCCCGTGAGAATATGGGGATAAAATGTAATAGTAGTAGTGAAAGAATTTTGCAAATCGGTCCAGTAGTTTTTGAGATTATTAGTTACATACAAAAATACAAATATTTGCTCTTTGTAATATTAAAGTATAGATGTGAATAAGATGTTAACCCAAATTTTAGGCAGCAGCGTTTACCAGATCTACTTAATTCATCCATTTTCTTTTGGTGATTTGTTTAATTGACTAAAAAAATTAATTATTAAAAAAAACAACAGATGAATTCAGTTTCTAAAACGTTTTGTAATAAGTAATAATATAACTTCTTACAAGTATGAAGTCATGCCTTTTTTTTTTCTTTTTGTCATGCCTGATTATTTGATATAGGTATGTATGTATGTAGCACTACAAAAAAGAAAGCCACCAAACCGTACTCATCGATTCCTAAGAAAAGAAAGAACTCCGATCAAAATCAATGAATGTTAATCATGAACCGACACAGATCAAGATTTAACAGTAAATAATGTGGCATCACATAAATAAGCCCTGGTCAGTGGTCACATAAATACAGACATCAAATAAAGTCGCTTTGAGTGGCACACGTCACACGCAGCTGTCGTAAACACTAATCAACTCGAGACAAACGTATCGAATGACTGACTTAGATAATTACCTGGATCGAAGTAATGATGATCAAATTTATGACCTGAAATTGATTGGGATTGATTCTTGAATAAATACTACAAGCTAGATGATTATATTCAAGATAAGAATGCTTGGAAACATGCTGGTCCTGCTCCATAGGACAATATTGGGTGTAGTAGACAAAGCCAAACTTGTCGGTCTGTATGTGTGATCTATCTGCTATGTATACAGGTGTAGTTACTGTTTTTTTATAGTTCATTTAACACACACTGCTCCATTGTTGGTAATTATATATCAAGGCTTAAAAAATTTGCAAATATGTGAGTACTATGTCCCTGACTAGCAAATTTACTAATTTTACCTCTGCTGTCGTTACTTTGTTGTACCTGTTAATAGTATAGTACTTAGTTTTGTACGGGTGCATCGTCCTCACATATAATCAATTGGTTAATGTATACAAATTATTGTAAAACTTATACATATTTGAAAAGAGTAACTATGGAGTTTCTTGTCCGTTCTTCTCCATAAGAATCTACTTTTTGCGAATGGACAACTAGAGTCACTATAATATTTTTATTTTCAAACTGTTTTGACGTTCAAAAGTGCCGTTTAATGGTCTAGTTGAAATAAATGAATTGACTTTGACTTTGAATTCTTTATTAATTATTTTTTAATGTTTAGATTCTGTCTGTTGACAACGATATGCAATGCAGTTAATGAGATTGGCGCGTTCAAAAAAACAAATAAACTTTTTAGCTATATTTGTATAGATTTAGTGTTATAAGTAGCAGCCTACTGTTATTGAAATAAACAAATCTACGAAGGTACAGAAGTGTTTTCATAAAACATAACAATTTATAACAACTTCTACTATACTATAGGAAGCCCTGACCAATAATTTTCTAAACATAAAACTTTTTATATAAAAAAACAACCGACTTCTAAACAGAAAAACATAAAATGTATAAAATAACTTTAATTTCAGAACTCGGTGTTTATGTTTGTTTCATCGATTTTGGAATACCGACTTCCGAAATTGAGTGAATTGTATTTGTTTATATTTATTGTGTTTTTTTTTTGTTTAAAAGTCGGTTGTTTTTTTGTAAAAAGTTACCCCTCCCCCACTTCCTCCTAAACATACCCATCACAGCGTACACGGTATAAATTGGTGTAAACAATAAACAAGCATGCAATTTCAGCAATCCCGAAAGATTTGCTATTATTTACTAAAGAGTTCCGTTTCCTATCTCTGTTCTTCATCAGATCTTCACCAAACTAGAAATAAACCACCTTGAAATACTAAGGTGCTCTTTCAAACCATTGTACACAATTATTATTTTATCATTTTACATCGACAAGAGTTAATGAGAACATCGTCATCAATGTAGTCGCAGCCACGCATTATTAGCGTTAATTCAAATACTATTTGTCAGATTTCAATTAAATTTAAATGGGATCACACGACAAATACCAGCTTTCTAACAAACAAAAAAAACCAAATACAGTCGACTTGAGAACCTCCTCCTTTTTGGAAATCGGTTAAAATAGTACAGAGATTCATTTCGAAACAAGATTAACTGATTCACTTCTATAATTAATCAATGCTACAAAAGATTTTGTCATCACTACACAAGTACATAAGTCAAGTTAATTGTGCCATAAAAATCAATAAAACATCGTTTAATTACTGTTTTAAAGGGCAATTAAAGGCCAGATAATGAACGTGTAATTGCATTCTAATTAACGTATGGACCTCTTGGTGAACGCAGCCTCACCTACGGGTCTAATTGAGAGCAATCTTGGACTATGATCTGTGATTGCCACCGTACATGACTTCTGTGTAATTGTCACCTTTGATTCGAAACTAGATATTACAGATTTTTATTTTTTGCCATCTCGATAACTGGGCCTTTTTTTTTGGATGGGAAATCATCAAATGACTTCTCCCGCTCTGGGTGAAGCGGAAGGGAGTGTCAGACACTTACTGACTAAAACCCACCCGTGATCCTTCTTGTGCCCTTTGCGTTCCAGGGCCGCGGTGACTCTTTCGAACAAATTCCGCAACCCTAGCAGGCACTGACCCTATGGGGCGCCGTGTTTGTTGCTGACAGCTTTTGAGGTGCGCGTGGAACACGACGCGGGGCCTCAAGTCTGCTATTACAATAGTGCCAGAATGGTTTATCATTGATTTCCAAAAAAAAAAAGTTTCCCTGGTGTTACAATATATCCTTTGCATTAATTACTTTTTGCTTGCATTAATTTAACGAAAATATGTTCTTAATTAACGACGACCACTCTTTATTATGCGATGTCTCTTAAACTTTACAATAAACAAAACTTTATGAAAAACAAATGCAAACAACAACAATTAAAATCAAAGTTGATAAACACCGGAGCCCCGCGGGGGTCAATATAACTCGTCACTGCAACATTTATTCGCCATCAAAATTCGGCAAATTGATTTTTTAAACCCTTCAATGTCAGATAATGTTGGGGGTGATAATTCTGGCCATCAATGGACACTAGCACATTAATGTGTTTGACACTAAACGGTTTATGGCGACAATAAAGCGATCGGTTCAGTTCATTCACTTGGCGACGGGCTCAGAGGAATTTTGTTTAATTAGCTTTGAAACGAGACTAGTCGATGTGAAGGGATCTGCCTGTTTTAATTTAAAAGGTTAAAAAGGGTAGTTAGTTATCTTAACATACCGTGCCTAAGCCGTTGGTCCCGGCTGTCATTTGTAGATTTTTAGCAGTCGTTACGGATTTTCAGAAGCCGGTAAATCTGACTCCGGCTTGCCAAGAAGTACCGTGTTACCTAGTTAATGGGTTGTGGAGGTCTGGTAGGCAGCTGCTCCACGTAAAATGCTGGTATTCAGCTGAATCCGGTTTGACTGGGAGCTGACCCCAATATAGTTCAGATGATGAAAAAGGGAAGTTAGAATTATTAGAATCAGAATCAGAATCAAGATCTTAAAAAAATAGGCAGTGCTCTATGTTTTGCCAATTGACATACAATTTTTTAAGAAAAATATATTATACTATTAAATTAAAATATAAATTCGTCATGATATGATTATGCAAGCGAGTAAAATTTCAATATTCCTAATCAATTTCATTTCATGTCAAAATTTATAGTCAATTCAGAAGATTGCTGATTGTTGTTGTTTGTTTTACTACAGGATAATATTATGGAACAAAATCAAGAAAAAAAGAACCTGCTGTTCCCTACATTTATGTTCGTATAACTCATCAAAATGTAGGGAACAGCTGACTTTTTTTTCGTGATTTCAGGTTTGTTCCCATAGTAAAAGTTGTTCATAATAATGAGTACAATGACCTCTTATGGGATTGTTGGTGTTTTTCAAATAACCCTATATAATGCAGCATCATAATCGAAGTCAAAGTCAGATCCTGAAGAACTAGCCTGCATCAAGCAAAGAAAACAATGATGATTTTCACGAATTTAATTGTGTACTTAGATAAATCTAATTAGTGACCACTCTTAACTTAAAATAATGCATTACCATATACGCCTAACCGTTTAACAACCATGATGGGCCGGTTCACAGTCAGTATATCAAAAGGAACTACCATCTGACCTAGACCAGGTTATTGTGTACGAAAATAGCGCTTGGTAAGACAGTCAGACTTTCAGACGCCTGCAAAACTCTGATATAAACATGTCTCACAATAAACCTCCTTTCTAGGAAACCTAAGCCAGGGATCAGCAAAGAAACGAAACAGCAATTGTGTCCAATTACCAGGGGATCATGAACGCGAGGCGGCGCTCAATCCATCAACAGCAATCGACGATCGCACGATGGCGGCTACGGCCGAGCGCGATGCAATTGGCGATTTTATTAAAATTAATAACTCCACTGGACGTGTGCTGTAAATGGTGTATAATTCTTTGAGACGCAGGTACGGAAAGCCGGTTTGTCTGTCTGTGAAGTTGTACAAACGATAATTTCTAAGCACGTCTGTCAAAAATGCATGTAAATTTAGGCTATTTTCATAGATACGATTTGCTGGGGAGTTTGTTGCTGGAGAGTTTGTTGCGCCACTTCTTCTTCCCAGCTGAAACACTATGAAGTGGTGACGGGTGGGCGTTTTGGGGGACTGTCTTTATGTAAAATTTGACGTTCAAAAAGTGCTGTCTCTCAGCCCAGTTTGAATACATGACTTTTGATTTGATTTGATTTGACTGAGATGAGAGACGTGGTCGCGACTCGTGTCCCGAATACACGAACAGATTAGTAACCGAATTTTAATCCTTCCATTTGTCTATTGTAGTACAATTTTTGTGCACTTGTAACGCAATGGCACCTTAATGTAAGGTACCATGGCGGTAATTGCGCTAATTTAAATATCACTTCTATATCAGGAAGAGAGTCAGTAAGAGTCTAACGCTACCTTCCTCTCCACCCAGAGTGGAAGGAGTTATTGAATGATTAGACAACCTTGAAAAAATGGCTTATTGGACGATTCGCACGAATTTAACTCGCACAAAACGTGCGAATCGACTCCTTTAAAACATATTATTTTTTCTGTAGTCGATTCGCACGAATTTCATTTATTGGCGTGCGAATCGACACCCTCACAAATATGTAGTAGACTATTCGCACACATTTCATTTTAAGGTTTAAAAAAATTAAAGTACAGTCGTATTCAGCCATCACTGAAATAAAAACAAAAAATAATCGAAGTTTAAACAGCAGATATTTACTTGAAAGTAAGAAAGATCTGTATGGAATAAGTGATAATAATAATTACTTAAAACATGGCATATCTACATTTTTACTAATACAAAACAATATAAACATGACAATAATATATATATAACTATGAGAACTGTGTATTTTAGGTACACTTCTGAAAAACATTAAAACATGTGTTTGTTGTACCAAATGTTCGTCAATAATAAATATAAGAAAAAGTTGTTAATTATATATATTTACCTTATTAAAAAAGTAAATGTTTTTGTAATGTAAAAAAAAATGTAAATTTTTGGTACTTTTATTTTTTATTACGCGGTTAGTGGAGTAGTAGTTTGTTAGTGACACTTATTTATTATTCTGTGATCGATATTTGCTCATTTTTAATCCTCAGACCACGAGCTTAGAAGATGTTTAGTACTTAGTTTTAATTTTAATACAAATATTGTTGATTATAGATTGTGTTTTTATTTTCTATCTATTACGAGTAAAACATATTTGACCTTACTACTTCTGTGCTCAAGTGTACTTTATCTTAACTGCATTTCATAAAAAAACAATATGTGTGCGAATAGCCTACTACATATTTGTGAGGGTGTCGATTCGCACGCCAATAAATGAATTTCGTGCGAATCGACTACAGAAAAAATAATATGTTTTAAAGGAGTCGATTCGCACGTTTTGTGCGAGTTAAATTCGTGCGAATCGTCCAATAAGCCGAAAAAATAAAAAGCTAGTGTTATCGCTAAAAGCTATATATTTAAAAGAGTGTCCATACCTTACTTATTGAATATTACAAATTTTAAACCTAACTACATACATATGTATTTATACAAAATCAAAATACACTTAGGCGTCGAAGTGTCTATTGAGTTTCTTGTATGTATGTCTTCATAGAGATCTAGAAACATTTAGATCTTTGGAAAGTACAATTAGCTTCATCTTTTTGGCTGACCGACCTTGTTAATTCAAAACCGCCTGGAAACGGATTACTGCTGTTTTATTTTGATTAATTTTGACACGATGAAAAAAGTTCATTAAAAAAAATCTCCTTCTCAACAAGCGAACCGTGGTATCTCTGGCACTACAAGTTATACAGCCCCTGAATAATCCCGAGGCGTCGGGATTTAACAGCAGTAATATGATGGCGATTGTAATTAACAATTTGCAGCTCTATAGAGTCCTAACGAGCGCCGGTCTGCTCATTATACCGCTATATGACGTCATTATTTTAATTAAAACAATCTCAAATGCGCGTCTTTTATTGCCAAGTGTTCTGATTTTGTGATGATTGTATGTTCTACTCTGTGTCGTGGAGTTGTTTTGGTGTGAGAAGTTAACTTACTGAAAGATTTCTTTACACATTTTCATTGTTATTTATTGCATTTTCCTGTAGTAGTAAAAAAGAAAACAGAGCCGCAAACCCTTACTTATTTTCTCAGTGACGCAATATGAAGGGTATGTACTTTGATAGCTTGGAACGACGCAACGACTGCCAAAATGAGGTCTGGAGCTTTGGGATCTGAGGTGATAGTCTAGTATTGTCGGTCATTCATTTATTTAAACTTTTTTGTACAATAGTGGTACATGGGCGGTCTAATGCAACAAGGCACACTCACCAATAGTGGTACATGGGTGGACTTAATGCAACAAAGCAAATAATTATGGCTGTTGTATGGAAGCCACCCTTTGGGTCGACGGCGCGTCGTGTTCCACGCGCGCCTCAAAAAGCTGTCAGCAAAGAAGACGGGCCCCATAGGGCCAGTGCCTGCTAGGGTTGTGGAATTTGTTCGAAAGAGTCACCGCGGCCCTGGAACGCAACGGGTACTAGGAGCAACATGGATGGGTTTTAGTCAGTAAGAGTCTGACACTCCTTTCCGCTCCGCCCAGAGCGGTAGAAGTCATTCGACGATTTCCCATCCAGAAATGAAAAAAAAAGGTGACGGAGGAGTGAGGTACTGCAAAAAGCGAATTTCATTGGCGTGATTAAGTTCTAATCGACGTTAAATCGACTTTTTGATATAAAAATATATAGAGAGTTCAACCGTGTCGATGTACCGTTCTAAACTATTCTATAGGTCTGTTCCACCAAACATTCAAGATATCTCTGGATGGATAGCGAGTTATTGTCGCCAGTGTATCGACACCTATAACATTGTACACTGCGGTGCAAAATTAAAAGGCCAACAGTAAATATAATGATGTGTGCTCAGCATTTTTGTATTTTTGTTAAACCAGTGTAAGAGAAATATTTTTCGAAAAGCGATCTATTATTACTAACAATAGATCGCATTTTCGCAGTATAGATACAGTGCAAATGTATTTCACGTGTTAAATAAATACATACCTGTTGTATGATGTCGTTCTTTGGTAGTTTGGGTAAATAAGCACACAAAATTATAATGTGAATTATAATTTTCTTTTTGTCCATTACCTTAAGATTTTCATGTAAAGGGGCCAAACATCGAAAAGTTACTTAAATGTTGTGCGCACAAGTAAATCCTCATTTTCATCGGCAGCGTCAATTTATAACCTCTGTATTCATGGTGTTAATTGGCAATATAGACTAACCAACATGGAGCTGCTGGTGTGACAATAATTAGTCAAATTTGTTTCTCTAGTCGCCCCACTAGTGGGACGGAGTAGACTTTCCAGAGTTTCAGAGTTTACTCTGCCACATTTTCGGAGCTCTGATTCAATTTAGTGGGGCAGAATGAAATCCTGTTATATTTTGCCTCATTAGGGCACTACCCTAGCAAATAGATTTTTGAGACTTCTGATTCTTAGGGATACTCAAGAAACAACACAATCCAAACTGATACGAGAGAAACACCTTTACCAAAACAGCATCTATCCAGTGTCCCAATACCCCTGCCCGGCAGTGTACGACATCGATCAAAAGCCAAGATGTGGAGCCTCCGATAAAGCCTGAAGGGACATTAAAACATTTTAAAATGCAATAAATAAGTTCCTTAACGACGCGAGCTCGGCTGGCTATTAATCAAGCGCGCACTTCAAGCTACTTTTTATTACATGTAAATGAGTGCCTCGTAAGGCTGAGGTTTATGCTCCGCGATGCTGGGGAGGATGTGTGTGTTGGTGACCTGGTCATGGCAGACGAGGACTGCAGTTGCCTGCTGTGTTGGTGAAACTTCTTCTTTGACATGAGGGAAAGTTTCGTCATGATTTGGATCTAGAATACTAATTTAGTTAATAGGAGCTTCTTGACACATTTTTATTGTGCTTTTCTTTAGCCTGTAATTCAATTGGATACAGTCAATCAGTCCATATTTGACTGATATTTTTTATTAGTTTTATATTAGTCTGTACCTACTCATTATAAAGAGGAAAGATTTGTATTTTTGTATGTACAACGAACAAACTCAAAAACTGGACCGATTTCAAAAATTATTTCCACATTAGAAAGCTACATTCACCCTGAGTAACACAGGCTGTATTTTATTCCCATATTCCCACGGGAACGGGAACTACATGGGTAAAACCCCGGGGCGCTGCTAGTTGAACATAAGTTTCCATTTGTCCCGTTTCTGTCTTGCTGGTTAATAGAAAAACTACATCGTTTATTTATTGAAGAGCGTATAGAATGACTAGTAAGAGGAGCTCGTGGCTAAGTAATAAGAGCCGCACGGGTTGATCTTCAAGGTTAAGCAACACTTGCTGGAGTCTGTTTGTGGATGGGTAAGCACCACCGTGTCTCAAAAAGCAGGTGAAGCTGTTGGTAGCATTTTTAGATGTATGGCAGTCTTTAAGAATTGTCAGAAGCCAGAAAATCTGACTCCAATTTTGCTAAGAAGTAGCGTGTTACCCAGTTAATGGGTTGTGGAGGTCTAGCAAGCAGCCACTCCACGTAAAATACTGGCAGTCAGCTGAATCCGGTTTGACTGGAATCCAACACTAATAAAGTTGGGAAAAAGCAGGCAGATGATGATGACAAAGGGAACAGTAGGAAATGGACCCGTTAAAAAATATTTAGCAAAAAGTCAAGTGTCCAATCAGTAGAAGAAAAACCAAATTCATGCTGTAACTTCCAGATCAATCAGGAATTCTGAACCGAAATCAAAACCTCGTCAAACCTCCGAACTATAAGACGTACATCAGCATCACAAGTAAACGACCTCACTTCTTAACATCTAAGGCCCTGCGCACACGCAGTCGAGCGCGGCTTTATTACAAATATAACAATCCGTCCGGCGCGGCGCATCATTAAACCCCATCGCACCACAATGGCATAAATAACGACGGATTTATTCCTATATTTATTTATTTATATGTGTTATTTATTTATTGCCCGTCGGTCTGCACTCGGCTTTATAGATTTTTTTATACATGTCCTCTGATCGAGATGTATTAAAATGTTTATTGTCTAATCTATTTTGGGGTATTAAACAAAGTTTTAATTTGGGTAAACATTCTTATTTGATCTCGATAAAGATTAGGGATTTGTTGAGGAATGTATTATTTGTTTAGTTGAGGATGATAGGGATAATATGGATCAGTTGAAGGGGATGAGAAAAACTTACGTTTTTTAATGATTTCAGGGCAATTTGTAAATCCTATTGGTACACGGCATCATGGCAGGTGCAATGCTGAAGATTTTAGTTTTTTTTAATTACCTTAAGAATAAGTAGACAAAAAAATACGGAGTCCCAATTATATCTTGCGTCGGAAGTTCTAGAAACTTCTGGCACTGTATCTTAACATTCAATATTCTGATATTTTTATTTTCATTAATTGTTTTCAGCATCGAATATAATCTCATGTTTCAAAACTTTTAAACAACAAAACTCGCACGTTTATCTAACAAAGTGTAATTTAATGAGTTGGGACCTTTTTTTTCGCCACATCCTAAAGCAATATTTACTTTAAAAACAAAGTTTGTCAACTCGTCAAGGAAGCGAAACCGTAGAACTATCGCAGTTTGTTATTGTTTATACAATCTTTTACATTTTTTCAAGCAATCAAGATTTCATCACTTCAGTAAAAATATTCAGATGCAGTTTCCTATTAAAACGTCAATCGGTTTTTTTTAATTCCTCGTTTAAAATGTTATGAAATAATAAATCGTGTAACTAATAGGTATACGACTTTTTTTTAATCGTTGCCCCACACTAGGAATTTCTCCTGTGTCGTGGGTGCGTTTAAAAACATACAATCTCACAAACACAAACAGCCAGACCCGGAGCAACTATCTGTAGGTCATACAAATATTTGTTCCGAGCGGGAATCGAACCCGCGACACGTAGCGCAGCAGCCACTTGTTCAACCACTGCGCCAACCGAGTAGTCAAAATTATTTATCTATTTCCCCAAGTAACTGAAAATCAAGCCTGTAATGGTAATAACTGTCTAATATCCAAACGACAAAATAAAGAAAATAAGTGAGAAAGAGAGAAATATCGTCATTGATATTGACCATGCTTAGATATTATGTTTTGTTTAGGACACCGCAGTTACCTAGCCGATGCGTGTGTTCATTTGAACACACGCATCGCGGATATCGGAAAGTCAGCTTCTAAACTGAACTGCAGCCGAAGCAGTTAAGTTTAGAAGCTGACTTTCCAGATGCACATTTCTCGAGTTTCAACTCGGTTCGGCAGGAACTGTTTCAAAGGCTTCCTTCTTGATGAATGTGTCCATAGCTAGTTTGAGTATTGTTCGGTTTGCGTTTGACCACTATCTCACCTGATGATGTGGTCTACGATGGAACACGCTCACCGAGAAGTAACCAATTCTTTACTTCAAGATCGTTTGTAGGGACCTCGAAACATGAGTCTATGTTTCGAGGTCCCTACAAACGGTTTTGAATTACACTTTTTAGCTCCTAAGCTTAAACATATAATGTTTCGAATAAATGTTCTTTTTGTGTATTTTTTTCACTTAATTGGTAAACACTGTGGAATTAACAATACAAATTGCATAAGAACCTACTACATGGTTTCATACCGAAGGCTTCCTTCTTGATGAATGTGTCCATAGCTAATTCTTTGAGTACCTTTTGTTCGGTTTGCTTTTGACCACTATCTCACCTGTTAATGTGGTCTACGATGGAACAAGCTTAAAAAAAATGACGTAGCTTATGGGTTTGTCTGCGCAGATGATATGGAATTATTTTAATGTTGCATGTAACTTAATGAACAAGTTATAGGTACCAATTTACCAATATTTATTTAATAACTATCTGAACCGCGTAACTCTATCTCTTTTTGTATCATTTTCATTGATGCTCCGCTCCTATGTATCGTAGCGTGATATTATATAGCCTATCCCAGCCTTCCTCAATAAAAGGGCTATCCAACACTAAAATAATTTCAAAATTCGACCCAGTAGTGCCTAAGATTAGTGAGCACCTAAACAAACTCTTCAGCTTTATAATATTAGAAAAGAAGACTACGTTCGCGTCGATGTATAATAAATTATGGTGCATACAGTAAATTTCTTTCATGTATTTAATAATTTAATTCGAGCAACAAGACTCATAGTGTTAGCAACAATGTAGGTACTTAAAAATATGCTATTAAAACACTTACAAAGGCAAAAACAAAACAACTGAGACAGATTGTGACATCACTGCTGCCAGGAGACAGGTCCAGCCGAAACCCTGCAGCAGTGGTTCACAAACTCACAATCAAGCCATCATAGATAGGATACTGTTGGCGCTGCCCGCACCCTACGGACCAAGGATGCGCATCGGGCCCTTTTTTATTATAATACCAAGAATAATTGTAACTGTTAATTTTGTAACTAAACGAATAAATCCGTAAGGAGAAATATTAAACCTCTTTTGATACCTTTCAAAATTTAAAATGTGACAAACAAACAAACCATCCTCGGTACAATGTTAGCTCAATAAACATAATTAATGGCTTGCTACCGCTATTGAATCTGTGTTATTTTCACGGCGAATTAGCAAAGAGGCGTAAAAGAATTGCTGAGGTAAATTGAACGGAACCAATTATAGGATAGATTCAGATTGTAAATTATTACGTTGGTATAAAACCATGTAGTAGGTTCTTATGCAATTTGTATTGTTGATTCCACAGTTTTTTCACCAATTAAGTGAAAAAAAAAAAAACGCAAAAAAACGTTTATTCGAAACCTTATGTTGTTTAAGCTTAGAAGCTAAAGATTGTATATAAATATCGGAGCGTTTCGAGGTCCCTACAAACGGTCTTGAAGTCAAGAGTGAATTGGTTACTTCTAAACAAGCGTGTTCCATCGTAGACCACATCATCAGGTGAGATAGTGGTCAAACGCAAACCGAACAATACACAAAGAAGCTATGGACACATTCATCAAGAAGGAAGCCTTCGAATCAGTTCGTGCCTAACCGAGCTGAAACTCGAGGAATGAGCATCTGGAAAATCATCTCCCAAACTGATCTGCTTCAAGAATCGATTGGACATATTAGATCCAAGCTATTGGAACGCACGCATCAGCTAAGTAACTGCGGTGTCCTAAACAAAACATAATATCTAAGCATGGTCAATATCAATGACGATATTTCTTTCTTTCTCACTTATTTTCTTTATTTTGTCGTTTGGATATTAGACAGTTATTACCATTACAGGCTGGATTTTCAGTTACTTGGAGAAATAGATGAATAATAGGGAACATGCAATATTTTCATCTTGCTGTCATTTAAAAGAATTTCGTGTAAAATAGAGTACAAAAAAAAAATACGCTTTAATGTATTGCCAAAATTGCGATTGTAAACTGAATGTTTTTCTAAACGGACGATGAGTCACTCCTGTCTGCCAGAGATCATGAACTGTCATGTATTAAAATTTAAGTTCGTCTTTTCGTTGTCATAAAACTAGTGACGTCACTAGACACTGATTGTTTACGTTCTGTTTCAAGTTATATTAATTCGTAATAATTGTTAAAAATCAATATTAAATACCTACAATAAAAACATTGCAGTGGCCCTTCTTTTATACTATTTTATCATTTCAATAACAAAACTTTCATGAATTCTGTAATTGCACCTTCCCTATTGTATAAATAGTAAAGTATTTTTTTTTTCATAAAATTTAATGTGAATACAAATTTATAATTGTATTACACAGGATGTTCTAGATGTGCGTGTTTTTATTTAAGGGCGATTTTGGTTTAGCTGATTTATGTTGATAAATAGCAAAACATAAATAAGTGCCTTGTTTTTATTTTATTTTATTTGGAAAAAAACGATATATATTAGGTACATTACATTTATAACACTTATCAGTTAAGTATATATAGCAAAATCAATGTAATAACCACAACATTTTCCACATATTTACAGAGAAGTATGCTATAATGAGGAATCTTCGTTTTACTTTCACATTCTAGGAAACATTTTATTACTTAACTATCGACCCGCTCCGGCTTCGCACGGGTGCTATACTAATACTAAATCTCTATTATATTATGCATGTATTATACATATAAACCCTCCCGCTGGATCACTCTATCTACTAAAAAAACCGCATCAAAATCCGTTACGTAGTTATAAAGATCTAAGCATACATAGGGACAGACAGATAGCGGGACGCGACTTTGTTTTATACGGTATAGTAATTTAACGTTATTCTCTAAAAATCAACTACAAAAAAGGAACTAAAAAGTTCCGAACAAAGACTCTTTAAGCAGTTTGTAATAGTTGGTGGTATTTACTGTAATGTACTTGTGCTCAATCACAGATCGATCACGATCTGTTACGATTTTTTGTAAAAAGACACTTTTGCTTTTTTTTTCCTTATGGTATGCAAGCTACCCAACATTACCCATAAACAATATGATCACACACTTCTGGAACATCCTGTATGTTCGAAGACAAATTCTATTAATTTAAATTCAATAATAAATAAAGAAATAGTTTGTTGAAGCATGTAGTTTTATTTACGAGTTTTCGTGAACGCCTTTTTTTGACTGTAAGTAGTAGAAATCATGTTTATTTTTTTAGTTGAGACCTTTACTAAGTAAAAGTCGAGTATTTAGCTCCTCTTGCACCATTAACCATTATAGGTTTTAGCGCTAAACAAATTTAAAGCAACGATCTATTTATGTGTATAAATAGATCGACAGTCTAAAGTTGAGAGGGACGGACGAGGATGGAAAGGCGAGAGATTTAAAAATAAATAATTTAAAACATTATTAGTTTTAAATTATTTATTTTTATATGGTAGGTGAAGTTACATACAAAATTACTTAGTTGTTCCATGAATGTTGAAAAACCTCGTTTTATACGCATTTGTTATTGCACTCCTGACCCCATAAATAATTTGTTTATTTTTTATTTCGAATCTATACTAATATTATAAAGCTGAAGAGTTTGTTTGTTTGTTTGTTTGAACGCGCTAATCTTAGGAACTACTGGTTCGAATTGAAAAAATTCTTTTTGGGTTGGATAGACCATTTATCGAGGAAGGCTTTAGGCTATATATCATCACGCTTAAGCCAATAGGAGCGGAGCAGCGATCGGGGATTCCACGGGGACGAAGTCGCGGACAGAAGCTAGTGTTTTATAAATGTTATTGAATTGTGAAATTACCCTCAGCAGCCTTCCCAAGCCAGAGCGCAGCATCCACCGCCATCAACAATAACGCATAAACTCAGTTAATTCCCCCGTATCTGCTCATTAAGTCCGGCCCGACATCCGGTCGCACAACAGAACTCATCATAATTCAACCGACATCAAAGATCCAATAAATCTAACATTAATAACTCTATTCGTTTGTTGTGCCAGTTTTACACCAAACTAAAATCAATCGTAACTTACACGTGTTACGGTTGATGTTTGAATGTGGAGATGGGGGTATTTTAATCCCTGGCAATAAAAAGGTGTGGTATAAAACGGTAGCCAGCAGGATTACCTATAGGTTTTGTATCAAAGTAGCGCTGACGGGTTCATTCTAGGGATGTGCGGGAGTTTATCGATACGTTCGGCGGGGTTCGAATTATGTCTGGATTATTATTTTTTATTTTTATTTTTATTGTCAGATGGATATGACTCTCTAGGTCGCAAGTGACAACGACCTGCTGGGGTTGCGGAATTTGTTCGAAAGAGTCACCGCGGCCCTGGAACGCAAAGGGCACAAGGAGGATTACGGGTGGGTTTTAGTCAGTAAGAGTCTGACACTCCCTTCCGCTCCGCCCAGAGCGGGAGAAGTCATTTGATGATTTCCCATCCAAAAAAAAAAAAAAAAAAAAAAGGCTCTTATGTATCGCGTTAGTGTCTAATTGTTTTACTATGTGTTATTGAACTGAATACAATTATTATTATTTAAAATATAGATAGCATAGATGGTCTTTATAAGAACTTCAAGTGAACAACTCTTACTGTTTTATGTCCTGGTCAATGGTCATTAACTACCTTGAAAATATAATTGTAAGTATTACCTTTACTTGAGATAGTTCCTAACTATTAAAGACAGTTAAGACGTAATTGATTTTCAAGTCTCAAAAACAACAATTAAAATCCTAATTTAATCCTGATTCAGATTTTATTAGAGTACGTTTTTTAGACTGCACACAAAGATCAATTCCCATTGGAGGCTTATCATAGATCTGTCGCGATCAGACGGTCCGAGTGCCTCTGAACGATACGTGTGAAGCGTGTCATGCGTGTAACAGTGAAGCGTGCACACCGTGTCGACTCACACGCCGTCGTAATACATTTTCTATCTATA
The DNA here is from genome assembly GCA_905332915.2 of Hecatera dysodea. Lineage (NCBI taxonomy): Eukaryota > Metazoa > Arthropoda > Insecta > Lepidoptera > Noctuidae > Hecatera > Hecatera dysodea. The sequence goes on along the minus strand of HG995309.1, from coordinate 17,754,752 downwards.
GTAATCTATATCTATACTTCTATATTAATATTATAACGAGGTAAGATTTGTATTTTTGTATATAACTAATAAACTCAAAAACTACTGGACCACAAAAAAAAAGTGACAGAGACAAAGTCGACGATGGAATGAGCTTACCCAGAAGAATCCTGTTCACTCTAACTTTGAAGAGATCAGAGTTGAATGCGTTCGGAAACACAGACGCAGGCAGAGAGTTCTACTTCTTTGCTGTGCGTATTATAAAAGACGATTGGAAACGCTTGGTGCGAATTGGTGGAATAGCAACAAGGTAGGGATGGTAACCTACAGTGCGTCTAGATGTCCTATGGTAGAAAGGGGCCAGTGGGATGAGGTCGTTTACCTATTAAATATTCTTTTAATTTTTAAACAGACTTTTTGTTCTTTTCTCTGTACCAAAATTCATCAAAATCTGCTTAGCAGTTTAGGCGTTTCGTTATAACAGTTTTGATAAGGATTACTAGTCGTTATGTAACAGATAAAGTATCAAGCAATATGTAAATTAGGATTAGTGTTTTATGAAGCTTGTATGGGTTATCGAACTGAATGCTCGAAGAATATGATTGTTGCTTTATAGCATCTACTTTTATAACTCCCCTAACACTGAAAGTTTTTTTTTTCAAATCGGACCAGCAGTTCCTGAGATTAGCGCGTTTAAGCAAACAAACTCTTCAGCTGTATATATTAGTACATATAGATTTTACACTACGCCCTTAAGAGCCGAGTAAAACGCAAATTGGCAAAAAAAAAAACGATAAGCCAAAACGAAGAAATGATTTAGAGTGAAACCGCGCGGTATTTTGTCTCTGGCACCAGTTCTAAATTTCATGTAGACGAATTCGCGGACAGAAGCTAGTATATACATATGTATCAACAAAACCCAAAATTTTCTCGTTAATCTCTCGAGAGCAAACATCGATACGGTCGCAGCACTAGTCACTAATATTAATTATAAATGATTCAGGCGTCATTAGCGCTGCCAAAGATCTGGCGACCAGCGATACAAAGACTATCGCTTTCTCCCTCGCACTCGTTAGTACACGAAGCCTTGTTTATTGTAACGTGAGAACTCAAGTCGGGCCATTTTGGAGTCGATGATACAAGTTTTGTCAAATGGTACGTCCGTCTACCGCGATGGACAATTTAGTGTAATAATAATTTATTTATTCATTAAAAAACCCTTAGGCAAAAGTATTTTTACATCAGAGAATTTCACTATACAGTGGATATGAGGTCACATAGAGCTGGTAAGAAAGCATTGGATTTAATTTGTGGTGGGGCTTACAGTTAGGAAACAAATACAGTAGTTGAAACTGGAACGTGTCCTCAGGTAACACACAAAAAAGAATGAAAAAAAAAAAAACAATCCACTTCAGAACCTCCTCCTTTTTTGGAAGTCGGTTAAAATTTGTGAATAATTTGATGAAGTGGGACCAACGAATGAGTCAGATTTGACCCTCAGACCTGCCCTTCAGACTTGACTCATTAAGGACTGATGTTATACTACCTCTGTAGGTGAAACATTAAACCAATTAGTGAATTCAATCGCAGACTTTGATACACAATAAAATCATCTTCTAATTGGATTTACAACTTCACCAGAACTCAAATCTTCCTGCAGCGAACGTTTACACACCAATATAATAAAACCCTATTATTAAAAACCCGCTTCACACCGTACCAAAGTAATTTAATTTTTTTCTCCATCCTAATAACATAAACTTATTAACTGCAATAGTAATAAAAGCATGAATGGTCCATAGAACCGGCTGGATCCCACAAAATCCTCCCTCTATACAGGCATGCGTGCGCGCATCCATTCAAGGTGTTTTTTCTGCGCGTTTACCTGCAACTTCCTTCCTACAACGATCCATTACCATGAATGACATTCCTGCGTTTTGACAGTTAAATGGGATACCCTGACACTTATGTGGTGATACTTTCTAAACACTGTTACAAAATTCGACTTTATCACTAATGTCTCAAAGTGAAAATTCCCTCGAAGGACTCATTTTCGATTGATGACGTTACAACTTTAGATTTACAGTCAACCAAACCACTCCTTCCTCTTCTTACCTTCAAAATAAGGTTGAATTTGAAACGCTTTTCTAATTTTCCAACAGCAAAAAGGCTGTTATTATTTTTCCTAGCGCGTAAACGATACGTACGCTCGCCGTAAACTCCTGCGCATTGTTGAGAGGTGCCACACTGTCTGCCGCGACCGTTTTTGTTCAAATTTAGAACGCGTTTTTTTGACAGTTACCGTGAAGCTAATGATACTTGACGTTGACGACGCGGTGTCAAGTTAGTTCGGTAATTATGAACAAAATAAATGGACTTGTATAAATGTTGTTGTGGAAACTCACTAATGATCTTGGTGAGTGATATGATTACAGCACTTGATGGCATGTTTAGTTGCGAGAGTCCACAGAATGCGCGATACACAGGTCACTTTGACTATATCCAGCTGTGGCCATTTAGGGCTTGAAATGAGGATAACAATTGTAGTTAAAGTTAGTATGTGCGTATACTTATTAAATTCTATCGAGTCGTTCGAAGGCAAACCTATTCCCAAAACTGTATTCAGTCCTTTTAAGTACCTACCTCGAGGATATCACGTGTATTCCCGTTCGTCCTCCCGACTTCGTCCACCTAGTGGGACGAACGGGAATAGTTTCTTAGATTGGTGCGGTTCGTCCCACTATATAATTGTGTACGAAATGTTACTCGCTGTTTAGTAGTCCTTTAAAAATTTGTTACTTGGTTGGATTTAATAATTATTTTACAAAATAAATAATTTGTCTGTCTAATTATTTTACACTAGCTGCTGCCCGCGACTTCGTCCCCGTGGAATCCCCGATTTTAAAACATTATTTATCGCTGCTCCGCTCCTATTGGTCTTAGCGTGATGATATATAGCCTATAGCCTTCCTCGATAAATAGGCTATCTAACACTGAAAGATTTTTTCAAATCGGACCAGTAGTTCCTGAGATTAGCGCGTTCAAACAAACAAACAAACTCTTCAGCTTTATAATATTAGTATAGATTGCTCGTGCGCCGGAGACGCTGCTACTTAACAAAATACTGATACCTAACATCATATGAGTTATTTTGTTTCTTTTCTTATAACGACAAGCCTGCTCTAGCAAAATACAGAGTTGTGTAGAAAGGGGAGAGGGAGATTTTTCCCCCACATCGGGACAAAACACTATATTTAGATAAATAAGTCATTATTACTTATGTGAGAACCGGCAGACAGAACCCTACACTAAAAAAAATACCGACCATAATACGCTTGCACTAATTAAAACTCCTGTTCACCGCCTTTAACATACCTATATTTTTAATTAAACATATCATTTTACAAATTCTGTCACATCCACAATAGATAAATCGTTTGCGTCCGATCGGCCCCAACAATTAACTGTCATATTAAATGCGACATCAAATAAATTAATCCGGGCAAATCCAATAATTCCTAAGAAATATCAGTAACTGTCGAAGTAACGAATAAAGTCAATACACAATGGATGTTGTCGATTGTTGCAAATACACTATTTTCTATGTGTGTTGCAGCTGGTTGGAAGATGTGAGTCGTTTTAGTAAATTACCGATTCTGAAGTATTCCCGTTTGAGCTCACAATCAGATTTTAATATCTACTATGCTGCTATACTATGCTCAAACGGGAATACTCTCGGATTTTTTTATTGCTATATCGATTATTGGTTTTTATTAATTAGATAGGACTACTTTACCTATTACCTGTCTCGACCAGGTCAGTCTTCAGGTAGTCGTCATTGAAAAAGTTTATTTAACTATTTACTGTCATGAATAATTATTTTTAGATAAGTTTAATTATGCTGTTTTTAAATCTTAGTTAGTTTTTTGAAGTTACTATAACATACGATGTTTCCTTAAACCTGACAAAACGAGGTACAGCAAGCAAAAAGTAATTATTTAAGCACAGAGTCAAAGTCACCTCCGTTAGAAAGTTTATAATACGTCCAGATTCGCTCTTCCCTTGTCACAAGCACCGGCAACAACGGCGACACTTCCACAAAGCAACCGGAGCGGAAATACGTCACACAAAGGTGCTATCAAACAGTCACGTTTTTACAACCCTGCCCACCCCTGTTACACCAGTCAATAGCTTTAAGAGTCCATTCTTACTACTTAAATGTCGCGTAAAATTATTGTTCCGCTTTTTTGTGTAAACTAGGATTTTGGATAATTGTATGAGAGTGCATTATGATTGCAACATGCGACTTTTGGGTGAAAAAAATGTTTTTGTAAAGATGAGATTAATTTGGGCAAACATACATCCTATTAATTTTTAGGTTCCCCTCCCTTATGAAATCTATTAAGGTTTTCTAACCTTTGAAATGGTGTCTGTGTGGCAGATGGGATTTATTTTTATAAACGTCAGGATTATTTTATTATTGATTGAAAATCCAGCTTTGATGTCCAAGATTAGCTGAGAGACATGATTTGAACAGCATTCTAAAAACTATAGCATAAATAGTTGTATGGCCTGATTGCTAAGAGATATTAGCCGGACAAACTCATTGGATTTATCTTACCATAGATAAATTATAGCTGCTGACATTCTCGATAGGTTTGACTTTTACGCCATTGTTATAGTTCTGGTATTCATAAGTACTTTAGTCTGAAACAAGATTATTACTATTATTTATTGATTCATGTAATTTTGTGATTGGAGTAGTGTATCGTTATGACTTTCCCAATCACAGAAAGCACTTGTGCTCGCTTGTGTTCTGGACCCATAACCTTGCGCATCGCCTGAGTGGCGAGCCTACTCGGTCATCACGACACATTAGTTCGTTAATCCCAAAATTATGCAAACGTACGAAAAGTGAACACACATTCATCAAAATACTGGAAATATGTTATTATTGTGGGTCCCTAAGATAGCAATTAGCAGGTCCATCGGAATTTAAAGGTCGCGACACAACACATATGTCGGCGATACATCTCGCGTGCAGTCTGACTTGTGCGTGTGTGTGTGTGTGTGTGTGACAGCTTGTCGACGTTCACCATCCTAAGACAACAAGGATGTAGTGACAGCATCCATGCAATGCATGCAATGTTACCTGTTTTTGTTAGGGAAGAGAAATGAGCTTAATTTTGATTGTGGATATATTTTTAGCGTGTTTGGCTTTATTTTTTTATCTGATATTTTGCTTTTAGTTTAGAGAGAGATGTTTTAAGTACGTATCTGAGTAATAATGATTTGATTTAATATACGAGGAGACTGGTTTTATGTGTTCACGCAACTGAACTGAAAATCTGATGGCTTGGATTATTTAGATTTTTAGTTATATAAAAAATATGAGCAGCCGCATGGTTCGATCTTCAAGGTTAAGCAACGCTTTCCGAGGCCAGTGTGAGGATGAGTGACCGTTCATTACACACCAAGGGTCCATAAGTACCTTGGACAGCACTAAAAAATCTTTGACAGACGTCAAAGCAGAAAGCAGTCAGACACCATAAAATCTCGCCACCAGCAGGCTTTTTTTAACCGACTTCCAAAAAGGAGGTTATCAATTCGACCCGTATGTATGTAATATTTCCAGAACTGCCCAGTTTTCGTAAATGTTAGTCTATATCAGCGTCTGAACAAATGTGCCAAGTTCCAAAAGTGTATGTATATTTTTATGTTTGTGTTCGCATATCTCCGGAACTACAAGTCCGATTTAAGTAATTCTTTTTTTTTATACTAGATATTGTTAAACTTAGGGGATATGGATTTTTAACCGACTTTTTAGATCAACATATTTAAGTGTAAAGTCCTCGGGCCAGACGTTTGTTGTGTCCAGTGGGCAACTGCCTTGTTGTACCTATATACATGTACAAATCACTCAGAAAACTCTGATATCGTGATGCAGGATTTCGTAAATAGTTCGCTGCTGACGATATTCTTTTATCATTTTTTTTTTTTATCATCTGGCTAGACTGGGAGATAACACCAACAGAGATGGGAAAAGGTTGGCAGTTTTATTTTTTAATTACTCAAAGTTTTATGTCATATAACAGAATAATGTCGGGTTTATTGCTTAATACTTTGACTTTGTGTGCATTTTCTTTTGTCCCTTGAAAATGTACAGATAACAAACAAACTTTAAAAAAAAAAACAAAGACACAGATCTTACAAAAAGTTCAAATTGACACTTTGATCTTGCTGACAACTTCAGCAACTCATCGCAACAAGAATAATATCACACATTAGCCCTAATGTAAAAAGTATACCAACACCACTTCCTCTTATTCTTAATACCTTGGAAAGTTCGTTAGTTAATTAGCCCTATACCAAAAAGCCGTGGTCAACACATAAGTCCCTCGAGCCGGATTGGAGGAATCTTAGTACAAGAGTGTCAATAAACTCGCTCCGACGTTTAATACACCGCCGCACAAAAGCTACGGAACTCTTTTATTTTTCATACGCTTAGGGACCCGTGACTTCACGGACCATTAGACATTATTTTATATTTATCGAAGAGTTGGTGGAAGTTTGATGAGGATATTTTGTTTGAATTTTTTTTCTGAAACGGTTTAGTTTTATGCAACGTGTTTTGAAGGATACATTCTATGAATGGAAATAATGTCTTGACGACACGGTTGGCGCAGTGGTTGAGCGATTGGCTGCTGCGCTACGTGTCATGGGTTCGATTCCCGAACGGAACAAATATTTGTATGGCCTACAGATAGTTGTTCCGAGTCTGGCTATTTGTATGTGACATTGTATGTTTGTAAATGCACCCACGACACAGGAGAAATTCCTAGTGTGGGGCAACGTTTTTTTAAAAAGAAGAATGTTAATTGTCTAATAAATATGGGTTCCGAAACATATACATAGATAGTTCATTAATTGAGGCCAGTATAACAAGCATTACAGTACCTAAATGTCATTGACAATTAACATCAGTCATCTACTAATTAAGGTAAAAAATACAACGTTGACGTTTTTCAGGTAAGGTCGCTTTACATGGACAGCCGCAGTTTTGTTGAACTGGTTTGTCGGAGATAAATGATATATTTTGTAAGTAGGTTAAATATAACACTTTTACACGACAAATATTTCTGGTCATTTTAAGCTAGATGAAGCCGGAGAAGTGAAAAGAAAAAAAAAACTGAAAATATTTATAATACTATTCTATTCCATTAGGTGGTCTGATTAATACCCTAGAGTTATGGTATATCAAAAGAAACACGTTCTAGAGAAAAATAGCATAGTAAACCAGGGCCAGTATGTTTTTTATAAATGTTTTTCTCGAGCTGGCTGTGTGGTTTAAAATAAAATATGTAATAAAGAAATAACTTAATATTTATTTAATACTTTACGCACACAAACGTACAGAGGCAGATTTAATGAAATGGTTTTGATGAAAATTTCATGAAATCATTTTCTACCAATCAACTTTTGTTACAATTGTATATAGCAGGTGCAATATGAAAAAAAAATGATTGATTTGTGTTGATGATTATTTGATTTAATTTACTAAATACATAAGCACTAAATTCCTTTTTATTTGTTTTTAACTTTTTTTGGTTTCAATAAAATTGATTGAGTCAGGCGTTACTTTGCGGAAATCCATTTTAAATTTGAAAAATGAAAACAATATATCTAGTTTTAATTTCCGCGAATATTAGTGGGTTGCAGGTATGCACCTCCCTCCCGCCCGCTATATTATGCACATGCAAGATTACTGGGCAAATGCAAGGATTTTAAGCACATGCAGGAAGGCAATGCAAAACCCAACACCATTACCGACACGTGTTTCGCCTCTCCACGAGGCATCCTCAGGGGACGTGTTGACTCGCTGACCGTTGAGTTGCGACTGAGCATTTAGTACAAGGCACCCCCCTTTTATACACTGCCACCGTTGGTTATTTGTGTACAACTACCCACAAACATCCGCAGTAAAGGGGAAGAAACCAAATTCGTCTGGTCATTCAACAGTGCAAAATTATTATTATTACTATGTTTAAAAATCTCTAATTGTTCTAAAACACACAGCCGGAAACCCTTATCACAAATATGTAGTATATTAAAACTATTGTTGTCGCGCAAAGAATGGCCGGTATCAATTAGATGTTTCGCGAAATTCGATTTGTCCGAATGGCCATTTCTATACGCGGCAACATGTTCCCCATACCTTATGTCAAAGTTTCTGTTTATGTTTAAGTTTTCTAACGGTTACTCAAAGTCAATGGTAGACAGTTTAATTAGTAAAAAGCAGAAAGAAAGGGTTCGTTCACTATTATATGCATGTCCGCGTACTAATATTAATAGATATGTGGCCAGTCTGACCTATATGGGCCCCATTTCAGATAGAATTAGTAATTTACTTAGAAAAAACAACGTTTATGTGGCGTTCAGAACGGACCAGAATATACGCCGTATTTGTAACGGAAAAGATATTTTAGAAAATAGTAAAAAGTCTGGGGTGTATAGGCTGGTCTGTGATGAATGCAACGGGGTGTATGTGGGTCAGACGGGCCGAAACTTTGACATAAGGTATGGGGAACATGTTGCCGCGTATAGAAATGGCCATTCGGACAAATCGAATTTCGCGAAACATCTAATTGATACCGGCCATTCTTTGCGCGACAACAATAGTTTTAATATACTACATATTTGTGATAAGGGTTTCCGGCTGTGTGTTTTAGAACAATTAGAGATTTTTAAACATAGTAATAATAATAATTTTGCACTGTTGAATGACCAGACGAATTTGGTTTCTTCCCCTTTACTGCGAATGTTTGTGGGTAGTTGTACACAAATAACCAACGGTGGCAGTGTATAAAAGGGGGGTGCCTTGTACTAAATGCTCAGTCGCAACTCAACGGTCAGCGAGTCAACACGTCCCCTGAGGATGCCTCGTGGAGAGGCGAAACACGTGTCGGTAATGGTGTTGGGTTTTGCATTGCCTTCCTGCATGTGCTTAAAATCCTTGCATTTGCCCAGTAATCTTGCATGTGCATAATATAGCGGGCGGGAGGGAGGTGCATACCTGCAACCCACTAATATTCGCGGAAATTAAAACTAGATATATTGTTTTCATTTTTCAAATTTTTTGGTTTCATTCGTTTTTTCCCGTAAACTTGATGTCTGTGTATTTCTGCCAAATAAACGGGTTTTTTTCTTTATTTTTCTTTCAATAAATTATGCTTAACAAGGGGCCAACCAAGTATATAATTTCGTAGAAGAACTATTTTTTGTCATACAATTTTAATTAATTAACTAAGCTACGGAACCACATACCGAAGCAGCCTCCCGCAGTCTCCGTCAATACCAGTAGCCGACAATAGGCGATCATTTATCAGACTCATCTTAGGCTTTTTTCTTTTTAACCGACCCGGCGTCGAACCTGCTACCTGATCAGTGGCGACCGCTACTTATGTCCCGAATTAATGACCACTATATACCCTTTGTGAGGTTAAGTTGTGTATGATAAGGTCGGGGAAATGATGGGTGGCAGTTATTATCTTTAATTAATGAGAGGTTTTAGTTTATGTGAAATTCATTGTTAAGTTTGAGAGGATTGACTGGAATCACCTTTCTTTGTGAGGGTTTTGATTGTGGTACTTATAGTTATTACTGAACATGGCTACCGAACTATCTTGTTGAAAGTATTAGACACGAGAGAACACTTTGTTTCCGAAAGTATTATTATGAAACAACAGATTTACTGGCAGCTAAAAATATAAAACATAAACGGTATAAATAAAATCTATGAAAACACAGAGAAGCTGTACGCTTTTAAAGTTATCTTTTTATCATTTTCAAACGACCAAAACTATACCTATCTACTGGACCGCGCAAATATGGTGTACTACCTCCGTTTATCATTTTAAAACGATCCCTAATCCGTAGTATTTTGTTTCACTAAAATTGAAGAAAATTAATTTAAAAAAAATAGAGTCAAATATTATTCATACGTACATGAATTTCAACAACAAAACTATTCTCCGGTCAAGAGCTGCAGTACCATCGGCTAAAAATTGAAAAACAAAAGTAAAGGCACTTTCAGTTTAGCTTTTTATTTATAACAATTAAAACTACTTAAAAATAATTCTTCTCTAATTGTATAAATGGCAGTTCCAGTAAATAAATGTTTGAAGTAATTTAGAGTATTTTATCAGAATCGACGACAAAAACAGATTTAACAAAACTTAAAATATTCATCATTAACTTTTACAACCGTTCTGCAATTTCTTTTATACCGTCCAATTTCAAAAATATAGCGGAGCACATCCTGATCAAACCCATGTCATCGCATTCTTGGTCACGCATTTCAATTTGACCTAGCTAATACTACGATAAAAGATCTACATTAATCCTTTGGAAATATAATCGTGGTATTATACGTTTGTCTGTCACTTTTACTTCTGTTTCTCAATAAGGGGTTGGTATCTTTAGGTTTACAAGTAGTAATTTCAAGTGGAAGGTTGTTTTCTTTAGATCGAAGTCTTTGAGGTCTTTTGTCTGATGGAAATGTGATCAAATCATTTTTATCTTCTTCGGAAGAGCTTCTAGAGAGACCTAGTACTTCTAGGTCGTTATGTGGTCTTCTCTTAGGTTGTCTACGATGAGAATCAGTTCGTCTCCTTTTTAGTTTTTCTAATTTCCGACCTTCGTTGTACTCATTGTATGATCGTTCGAAATAACTTGGATGTTTATTTACGTTCCGGCTTCTCAAGTACGGGTGTATGTAGAATGGATCTGGTATGCGTAGTGTCTTTTGGCTTGAGGGCTTCTCAGGACTTGTCTGATCATTCCAGGGAAATTCAAGTTTAAGATCGTCTTTCGGCTCTTTGTCCTGACGATTTACTGTTTCACTTCGTAAAAGTGCTACAGTTTTATTTTCGTCCGGACTTAGTTGGTCGTTCCACGGGTATTCAAGATGTAGCGTGTCATTCGTGTCGTTTTTGCTCCTTAATTGTTTTTTACTCTTATCACTATTAGGGCTCAGTGCACCATTCCACGGAAATTCAAGATGCAAAATATCTGAAGTATCATTAGTGTTATTATTTTCATCACCGCTCCTTAACTGTGTTTTGCTTTTATTACTGGTAGGGCTCAGCGCATCATTCCATGGGAATTCCAGATTCAATGTATCAGCTGCATCATTAGTGTTATTTTGTTCATCACTGATCCTTAACTGTGATTTGCATTTATCACCGTCAGGGCTGTGTTGGTCATTCCACGGAAATTCAAGATGTAGGGTATCATTATTATCTTCAGTAGTACTTGTTTTTTCAACAGTTCTTGATTTTGGCTTTTTTTCATTAGTATCAGAGCTCAGTGCATCACTCAGTGGGAATTCCAGTTTCAATGTATCATTTGTATCCGTAATTTTATCTTTTTGTTCATCGGTTCTTAACTTTCGTTTGTCTTTATCACCAACAGGACCCAGTGCATCATTCCATGGGAACTCAAGTTGCAATGTATCTGTAGTATCCTTAATCTCATCATTTTTACCATCACTTCTTAGCTGTGACTTGCCTTTTTCAGCATTGGGGCTCAGTTGGCCATTCCATGGAAATTCGAGATGCAACACATCATCATTTTTTTGCAGTATTTCATCAGAACTCTTTAGGAGCGATGGGTTGAGGCTCAAATTATCCTTGTCGGTTGGTAAATCAAATGACGAATTGCCCTCCTTTCTGAAGGCAAACAACGTGTCAAGACTGAATTCATCTGGCCAACCATCATCTGTTTTATTATTTTGATTCTCATGTTTTCTATTATTAGGAAGTTTATTACTTTTGCCTTCATGATAAGGTACTAGATTCTTAGCAGTATCTTTATCAGATATCTTTTTGTGCACCTGTCTTGTATGATTATCATGTGTTTTCAAACTAGATACTAGAGTTTTAGTAGAGTTCCCATCATATAACTTTTCTAGGACCTCTTGAGTCTTGGCTGTAACTTCTTCAGATAACTTTTTAAGAACCTGTTTTGTATGATTTCCGTGTGTTTTTAGACTTCCGTTGCTGCTATGATTCTCAGGATCACGGTGTCTTCGAAGTGGTGATAACTGTTTGAGGACTTTTCTTGTATGATTCCCGTGCATTCTTACATTTCTTTTGGTACTAAGATTGGTAAGTGCACCGTATCTTTGAAGTGGTGATGCAAGTTTTGGGATATGTAAACTTCGTAATCTTAAATTATTCCCTTCAATATTAAGCCTATTTTTTCTTCTTCTACTATATTTGTTTTTTGGTATGTCAGTCCTCCTTATGTTCACTGGTGCCAGATGTAATCCATCTAAAGTCTCTGAAAGTATTTCTGACAAGTCGGCGGCCACACCTTCATCAATGGTTAGTTTTTTATCAGGTGATAAGGAAAGTCGCAGAAAATTCCTGTGATTGCTTTTTCTATTGTTACCGCTCCTCAATAATGGAGATTCGAGGTTTAAGTCCTCCAAGCTTGCTAAGCGCAAAACTGTTAGTTTGTCAGTTTTATCATTCAATGGTGATTCAAGGCCAGCATTGTTATTACTCTTCCTGTTAAATCTTCGTGTTGTTGGATCATAATTTTCAAAGTTTTGGTCTTTTCCACGGTAAGGTAACAGATAATTAGTCATATCTCCATCAAGATTAAGTGCGCCATCATATCTTCTATTATACAGTTTGTTATATGGAAGACTTATTGGTTCAAGGCTTTGGAATTTGCGATTTCCGATTGATATTTCATCTGGTTTATCATCATCAGCTACAAGAAGAATCGAATCTACATAGCCATCTGGATTCTTATTGCGTCTGTTGTTGTGATAATTTGGTACCTTATCTACATCTGCATTTAATTTATCAAAAGGTCTATAATATTTACGGCTTTGGTCTCTTCTATTATTTGGGTGTTCGATTAAAGGCAGGAGTGATCGAAGATAGGTGGATTCTTCTCCTACACGAGATGCATCCTCAGGGTTATTACTTTCTAGAGATGAACCTACGAGGCTAAAGTCTAAAGCCTTCCTATAATTTTGGCGAGCATAATCCGGCCTGAGATTTGACGCTCCATTTCTAAAGTTTAGTCGTCTGAGGTAAGGGTCTGTCATACGTGATGATGAATAGGATTGCTGAAGGCTCTCCACCTGATTATTTGAGTTAATTCTTCCATGGGGTGAGTTGTACTTCAGATCATCATTTTTCCTCTGATTTGGCCGTCTCTGTTGTGGTCGAACTGACCTATAGTTGTAGTCTTCGAAACTGTTTGAGTAACTAGAATCTGACTGTTCATCACTTTCTGGAATCCCTCTTGAGGAAAGTTGCAAGTAACTGTCTGTTTCAGGACGTCTTCGAGTTTGTCCCGAGTTTGTTGAAATAGGTGACGGAATGGCCGAGTTGCTAGTGTATCCATAATTGTTCAGTGCAGCGTTAAATCCAATTTGTAAAATCTGTAAATATAATGCGAAGGAAATTAAAACCTGTACGCAATAACATGAACACAAAATGTTGTGTTTATAACGAATAACTGACTTTTGACGTAACTAAATATTGTGTGAAATTAAAGTAATTTGTTGTTTAGTTAATTCTATAATCAATCACTGTGCAGTGTAAACTTTTTTGTATGAAGGAGTTATAAACATAATCATTTGCGAAATCGGTTTGATTTGTGATAAATCTCACAATCGAATCGTTTGTACTTGGTATGTTTATCCCATATTATATGCCAAGCATAAAACAAATCAGTACCTAAATACATGTATACATTAAAACCAGAGATTAATATCCATCCGACACATCAGTCTCAGGACAGAATCTTTATCTTACACAAACAGTGCAACTTAACTATTGTAAAAGACTTTTTACAAAAAAAAAAAAAACAACCGACATCTGAACAAAAAAAAGTATTAAATAATTTTAATTTCGGAACCCAGTCTTTTTGGTTGTTTCTTCGTTTTTTGAACACCGAAAAAGTTTTTTTATTTTTCACTTTTTAGTGGTACGCCCCCCACAGTATCACGTTAGCCCTACATACTACTACCTAGTTTCCATCGACCAATTTAGTCGCGGAAAAATATGTAACTACTACTAAATTTGATAGGAAATATGGAATATATATAATGATACTCTGATATACTGTTTTGCGTAACCCTTTCGATTGTACAGACGTGATGTTATTATGTGTGATTTATAATAATAATAATATTTTTTATATTTATATTTTTTATATTTTTAAATGTTTTTTTTTAATCTTTTATAGAAATATTTAGAAATATAACAAATATGTTTGTAAGATAAATAAACGAAATAATAATAAATATCTTGGGACAACTCACACACGGCTATCTGATCCCAAGCTAAGCAGAGCTTGTGTTATGGTAACCAGACAACTGATATACATACTTATATAATTTATAAATACATACATATTATAGATAAATCACACCCAGACACAGAACAAACAGTCATGCTCATCACATAAAGTTTGTCCTGGGTGGGAATCGAACCCACGACCTCCGGCTTAGCAGTCAGGGCCGCTAACCACTAGACCAACAGGCCCGTCAACGTAAACAATGCATATCAGCGATTAAGTACGTGAGATTTGCTGTCATTTTTTTAAGAGTTCCGGTGTCTGTCTCCGAAACGTATCGTCAGATCTATATGAAATTTAAATGGATCCATTTCGGAATAAACCCCTTTCGAATAAAAAAATATTTTTGCAAAACCGTCTGTATTTGACGGAGACCCGAACATACATAAAAAAAATACAAACATCCGAATTGATAACTGCCTCCCTTTTGGAAGTCGATTAAAAATAACGATTAAATGATTAGATGATAATAATTATGAAAGAACATGTAATGACAATAATAAAATAAATAAATGATAAAATGGTCTGTGTGCAAATAACTACAGAATATATATGTATAAGGGCGAATATGAGGACGAAGTTCTACGATAATAATTGTGTGGACAATCGCGATCACCATTTTTGTCTCAATCAAAGTTAAAATCTAAGAATAAAATGACGATACAAAGCAAATTGACGATATTGAACGGAAATTAAAGGAACTAAATTCAAGGATACACGATTAGCATTTAGAGAACAGGTAACCATAAGTTATTTATAACAAATCAGTAAATCTATACATACTAACATATAAAGCTGAAGAGTTTGGTTGTTTGCTTGAACGCGCTAATCTCAGGAATTACTGGTCCGATTTGAAAAACTCTTTCAGTGTTAGATAGCCCATTTATAGAGGAGGGCTATCTCATCATGCTACGACCAATAGGAGCGGAGCATTCATGAAAAATATGACGCAGACAAAGTTGCGCGGGTCAGCTAGTCATTTATAAACAGAATATCACGATTGATGGCTGGAGAAAGCTATTGAGATATGAGTCTACAACCTCATCATTATCTGCCTAGCCTTTTACCAACTATATTGGGGTCGGCGTCCCAGTCAAGCCGGATTCAGCTGAATACCAGTATTTTACGTGAAGCGGCTGCCTGCCAGACCTCCACAACCCATTAACTGGGGAACACGGTACTTCTTGGAGTCTACAACCTATAAGATGTTCTTTCTTAGGAAAAGTCATTTAGATAAAATGGACGATTTGAACGAAAATTAGGCTAGGATGGACGTAAACATCGTAATGACGACAAATAGAGAATGTATGTAAAAATAAGGCATGCTACTCCGGCCTCAGTCAAACTGAGATATGAGAGTGATAAAACAGAACCACATTCTTAAAACAAGGATTATAAAAAGAGTCAAATATAAGGATAATCTTACCAAAACCAACAAAGGTATTTCCATTTTCATTCAATATTTAAAACATATTCCGCATTCAATCACACACATAAGTGCTTTTCGCCGACCTAGCACCGCGAATGTGGCACAAAACAATACTATTGCGTGGTCACAGCAAACCGAATCAAGCTCACTGTATAATAAGTAATGTTTCTCTATTTATCGACATGTAAAGCGAATTGAAACATGAATTTGAAGTTGATTATTTGTTCTTTAATAACTTATTATTAGTTAAATTTCGGGTTTTTGTGCCGATTTTTGTATTATTTGGCAATTTTTTGACGTGGGGAAATTTTACATTATTACTAACATATGTATTACTTATTTAGGTAATACTTGGTAGAGTTATGTAAGTTAGCATTATGCTGCAAACGTGGTTACTATTTCAATCACCATGGTTGACTTCTACCGTGACATTCTCGTCGTAATCGTTGATATAACCCACAATAAGTACGTAGATTATATAATAAGGTATTATGACTATTTTTTTATAACATTTCTCAAAACCTTAATAATGACTTGTAGCTGTATAAAGTGTTTTAAAATTTAAGACTATAATTGGGCGTGGCTGCAGTCGCAAGTTGTGTCATAGTGGATTTGCTCATGCAGCACAACAGACGTTTTGCGTGCCATGAATAGAATAATAACTTCAAAAGCGTACTTCTGTATTTTATCGGTAAGCATGGTCGACGATGGATCACGATTTCATACAACTAACCATCGTCGACCACATCTTCACTTTCCATCTAGTGAGATTGTGGTCTAACATGAATAATCTGCTGAAGATCGCTTTTAGCGATAAGGCCGCCCATTGTGTCACCCTATGTAATGTTTTCTTCATCTATATTTTCTGTAACTTATATGGTGTACATAATAAAGAGTATTCTATTCTATTCTGCCCATCAGTAATTTAAAGAAAAACTTATAAACGGTTAATTGGTCGACAGACGCGGTAAGTTATATGACTAGTTAAATATAAGATTGTAATTCCGAAGCGTAGTTTTTGGTCTAACCTAAGACATAAGTGTCTTCTAGACAGTTTATTCTACACAACCACGCTCCATCGCTGACCACATCAACGATTTTCATCAATATTTAGTTCTAGTATATATTTTATTTACCCTCGTCCGTGCGTCACTGCGGGGTGCCAACTGAAAACCAGCGCTGGGTGTCTGACGCCCAGCAAATGCTGAGATGGTAACCCTTTCGGTTCGGACACGCTCGGCGCATTCTGTACTTTTCTTCTCCTTTAATGTGTGTTTGTAACCGTTGTGCTGTGTCTGTCCTGAATAAAAGTTTTTCTATTCTATTCTTTTCATTAGGTGAGCTTGTGGTCGAACGCAAGCCTTTAATTTAAAGAAAAAATTCTTAATCATTTTACTGGTCATCGCTCGCAGTAAGTTCTATGACCAGCTAAACAGAAGCATTATATTTTAATTTAGTTCAAGTGGGTCGTTTTGTGGTGTGTATAAAACTAAGCTGATATAAAGTACGACTCCTGCGCAGGTATTATAAGCGCCCAGGTTTGAAATGAAGTCCGTTTATATGCCGACGAGTTGTCACAAGTTACTAAGTTACTGTAAATTGTTTGAAGACGTTACGGGAAATCCGTTAGGACTCCAAAGAAAAATCAATTTCACCAAAGAGTATCTTGCTACCCAGTACCATGCAACACAGATGGGAAAAGGATAGGCAGAGAATAAAGAAGTGGACATGTTTTCGGCTCAGAATACGAACTTGACTCTGGTTTTTAACACCTTTCAAAAGAATGATAAATATAAGTATAATAACAACTCTAACAAAAACAGGTTATTGTCACGCGTAGTTTTTAAATACATGGTCACAAATTATTTTATCATTTTTAATGGAATCTAAAAGCACAATTATAGCAAGTCAAATATATTTTGAAAAAGAAAACGATTGGATACGATCAAAATCCTATGAGAACACCTAAGCCTAACTTCTTCTCCATCAAAATCCTATGGTAACAACTAAGCCTAGGGTGACACCTAAGATCTTTTTAAAGAGGTCGGCAAAGTCCCAATGTGACACACGAAACGGTACGACCCCCTACATATTCCAGCGCCATATAAACCCCAGCTAACAGCAGTGCACCGCTGCAACATTGCCAGTAAACAAATATATATATTTAATAAGTTTTTATTGCCATAATCTGGACATAATTTACGTTGATAAGCAGATCATACCGTCGTAAGTCTGCGCCACAATGAGCAGTTTGTTTTATTTTAATTCACCTTTATAATCTTTTGAATTCACTGAACTCGGCGTTTATATTCGCGTGCTATATTTAATTTTGTATTGTGGAGCAGTGCATGCATTGGACAATCATGCTTTCATTGATTGGGGTTGCGAAGCCGGGCCACCGGGATCTCATTTTATTTTGGTATAATATAGTTTCCACATCAATCTTGAACAACTTTGTTATTTAGACATATTGTTATACTTTATTTAACATGTATCTATATTTTATATTTCAATACTAATCTAACTATATACGAGTACAAATAAAATAAACATCAACTAAAATCCTCCTAACTAGAATATCATCATCTGCTTAGCCTTTTCCCAACTATATAAGGGTCGGCTCCCAGTCAAACCGGATTCAGCTGAATACCAGTATAATATGAGGAAACCGTTACCTTCCAGTAAACCGTAACGTAATGAAATCCGTAACGACTGCCAAAGATCTACAAATGACAGCCGGTACCAACGGCTTAGCGTGCTTTCCGAGGAACGGAGGAAACTCGGTATGTTAATCCGAATACCGAGTTTCCTCCGTTCCTCGGAAATCCGTTCCTCGGATGACATCCACAGACCAACATTGGCAAGCGTTGCTTAACCTTGCAGATCGACCCGTGCGGCTGTTAGTTTTTAGCCACGAGCTCCTCCTAATTAGAATATGGCAAAAAAATCGTCCGCATCGCTATCGACTGGAAGTGAGCGCAAAAGGCCGGCAACATTGCCACGTTGTATGGCGATGCTTATCCTTTGTCCGAAGTAAAAGTGAGCTCAAGAGCTGGCTTTTACAACAATACGTTTACCAAGTACTTTACATAACGCATTTAAACATAAGTCATACGGTAATCAATAAACTCCTAGAAGACTCTTTAGTTAAATGGTCTGAGGAACGGCCTGTCAGATGCTGCTCTGAAATCACCAATATGTTCAAAGTGAGCGTTGAAGCGCAGTTTTTTTTTAAATTATACCTACAGTATGTTAAATAACAGCGGGCGTTCCCTTAAATTCGCTAATCTATATCATTAATAGATTAAAACAAAAATATCAGAATAGAAAAATAAGCATAAAATAATCCGAATAAAAAAAATTGACAATAAATTCGAAACATCCTGTTTAAAACCAAAATAGTAGCGCGGAATAGTACCTACTCGTAGTAGCAATGCCCAAACCGGCAAGTACGCATGTACAAAGTGTTTCTTTAACGTATCAATTTAACATTTTTAGTGAATATTTAAATATTAAAAAAAAAAAACATTTTGTTTTTGAATGGTAATATTTTTTTTATCATATATGGATGCTATCCTATTGCGGGTTAACGGGAACGCCCTCTGTTAGTTAACATACTGTATTTACACTGTTTGATCACAATCTTACTTGATGGAAAGCGATGAGTGGTCGACGATGACGCACACTTGCCTACAAATAACCGACTCACTCTTCATTTCAACACCCTCAAGGATCTAGTTATAAACACAGACACCGGCAGGTAATTCCTTAACTGTACTACTGTATATGAGTTCATATAATATTGTTTTTTTTTTTTTTTGATGTCTATGTAAGTCAATCTTCTTTTACTTTATTGACTCAATCTACTTTTACAATGTTTTATAGTGAATTGATTTATGATTTCCATGTTGGATAATTTTTTTTTTCTATCTTTGTCGTGTATTAAATGACTTTGCATACTATGGTATAAATTCAAGTTCTTAAAACGCAACAGACAGATGTGTTGCTGGGGAGTTTGTTGCGCCACTTCTTCTTCCCAGCTAAAACACTAGGAAGTGGTGACGGGTGGGCGTTTTGGGGGACTGTCTTTATGTAAAATTTGACGTTCAAAAAGTGCTGTCTCTCAGCCTAGTTTGAATAAATGACTTTTGATTTTGATTTTGTACACACAGTGAAAGCATAACGTTTTGTGCGTTTGGGTTGTTCCTAAGTGGTGATCTGCAGCCCTACCATGACGTCTTAAATCCATCATGTTTCCTGTGTCAGAGAGAGACGAAGTTACACAAGACGAATAGCACTATCCCTTTCCCTCACACTGAATGATGATAGCATTGGCACTTCGTGGTACGGCCACTGCTGTGCTCGTTCCCTCCTTTACCATTTTTAACCAAAAAACTATGTTTATAAGTTACCTGGGACTCAGGCGTCCTCTTTGTGAGAGGGTTTCACCAGTGGAGCCTGGTGAGGATTTGTAGTTATTAAAGTCCATAGAATTTTGGTTCTCGGCTGGTAGCTTTTCTTCACCGTTAGTAGTAGTATAGTCAAGGTGGAGGAATGGTGGTGATAAAATGCTTGAAGTAATTTTTAAAACACGACCTACAACTCATAAATAGGGCCATCTGCTCTCTCGTCGTTTACTTACCCTGAAATTGGGCACCAAAATCATAATCGTAGGAATTTATAAAAACCTTGATAGTGTGTGTCTTCCTAGCCCTTTCTCAACTATATTGTGGTCGGCTCCCAGTCAAACCAGATTCAGCTGAACACCAGTATTTTACGTGGAGCGGCTGTCTACCAGAACTCCACAACCCATCAGCCTTCTTGGCGAGACTGTTGATAGTGCCTATCAATTAAAGCACATCAAAATAACATATGTCCCTAAAAGTCAAACCAAACAAACCATATTGGGCACCAGATTGCTACAAAAACCCAATTAATACCAACATTAGGACAAAATCACAAATGCGATCGAAAAACACATTTTATACAGCAAAACTACACTCATCGCTTTCATGCACAACTGTCAGTGTCAATCCAAACGTCACTTTGGAAAATCGACAAAATCCTATTATAGTATCGGTAACAATTGTGTGGGTGATATTACACCCGCCAACATTACCTTTACACCCCAACCAAACAAGACTGAACTCTATACCATCGTTATAAGGGTGTGTTGGACTGACTATGTTAAGTAAGCTTGTTATAGAATATTGAATATTTAGGGACAATCGTTGTGAAAACTGGTGTCGATCTATTACAGTAATCGGCTTAGGTCGACGTGTCATTTCAATGGGATTAAGGTAAAATGGCCGCCAGTAATAATTGTGTGTATTTTGCGAAGTACGCTGAAAAGAAATGTGAATTGATTCTGTTAGTTTACGCCTTTTAGCTGGGTGACAATAGTTACTGAGCCTTCTTGACTTAGCGTGGAATGAGGAGGCTATTGTGAAATTGGTAGCTACGGATTAAATACTTTAATTCTTATATGTGCATTGAATGTTCATTCGCGTATTTAGACGGTTACTCGTAATTAAATCAAAACTACCCTTGATCATCATCTTAAATTAAATATATTTACCATGAAAATTAACTAGGTATTTACTCAATTACAAAAAGTTACTGTTAGCTTCTATTAAGTCCTGTCCATTTCAAAACCAACTCCCAATGTGTTCTCGAACTACTTAACAAAAGTAAAACTCCAATAAACGCTAAATACTGATTTTTTGTAACAATTTGTCAATAGTCACATCTGCTGCACGGGTTCGATTCCCGACCCGATTGTTGGCTCAGACAAATTGTCGGTCAATGAATGCGCTAAATGGCACGCACGATTTCATAGCTCGAGTGAGGAGGCCCATTCATTGCGTGATCGACTTTTAACGACATTTACTTTTGCGAGAGTTTAACTGACGCGAGAGATTAAACGCACACATTAATAGAAAACTATAGAGGTACCTAAGTAATCATTTATTGCTACATCTACTTTTACTGGAATTCCCACAGGAATGGAATTCGTAAACTCATCATATCTATAATATATAAAATACTAGCAGCGCTCCGCGGTTTTACCCTGGTAGTTTCCGTTCCCGTGGGAATATGGGGGTAAAATATAGGCTATGTTCACCGGAGCTTTCCAACAGTGAAAGAGTTTTTCAAATCGGTCAAGTAGTTTCGGAGCCTATTCAATTGAAACAAACAAAAAAAAACAATCAAATCTTTCCTCTTTATAATATTAGCGTAGAATTTTTTAAAATATTTTAGTGGGTAATAAATTGAAGATCGCTATTTAGCTACTGTGAATAATATTTCAATATGTTGTGCTGTAAGTTTACAATAAGTAAAACTACCACTAACTTGTTCACCAGCAACTCGCCACATTCCTTTCCAAGCACAACCTGCTTAATCCCTTCCAATCTGGTTTTCGACCTGGACACAGCACTACTTCGGCACTCGTGCATATTACGGACGATATCAGGTCTGGCATGGAAATGGGGAAGTTAACAGTACTGGCATTGCTTGACTTTAGCAATGCTTTTAATGCAGTTGACTTCGACATTTTGCTTGGCGTTCTGCACTCTTTTAACATATCTCCTTCGGTAATTGACTGGTTTCATAGTTACCTGTTTGGCCGCCGGCAGCGTATTTGCACTGAGGGATCTTTTTCTTCTTGGTGTGACACCTCTTCTGGTGTGCCGCAGGGTGGCGTGTTATCTCCTCTACTTTTCGCACTTTTTATTAATTCTATCACTCAACGACTTTCTTCTTTCTACCACTTGTATGCTGATGATCTCCAAATTTACACTCAAGCCCCCCTTGGAGAGTTATCTGATGCCATTGAGACTATAAATAAAAACCTCGCTAGAATTGGTGACTGGAGCAATGATTTTGGGCTGAAGATCAATCCAACTAAGACGCAGGTCATTGTAGTTGGTAGTTCCCGGACTATCTCTAAGATTGACTGGTCGAAACTTCCTCAGGTTTCTTTTAATAACGCCATTATTCCTGTAAGTCACGTTGTGAAGAACTTGGGGATTTATATTGACAGCACTCTTTCCTGGACTAAGCAGCTGCAGGAAGTAAGTCGTAAAATGTTTGCGTCAGCGGGCTCCCTGAGGCGCCTTCGCAATTTTCTTCCAATTACCACTAAAATTGCGATAGTACAATCTCTTCTTCTCCCTATCCTGGACTATGCAGATGCCAGCTATCTTGATCTTACCCAAGACCAATTGGACAAGCTTGAGCGACTTCAAAATCTCTGTATCAGGTTTATATTTGGCTTGCGCAAGTATGACCGCGTTTCTGAATTTCGTATTAAGCTCAAATGGCTTCCTATTCGCCTTCGTCGGAATGTCCACATACTTTCTCTACTTTATAATGTGCTCTTTCAGTTCCTCTGTGACACGCATTCTAGGTCCTTGAGATCATCGGAAAATCTAAAATTAAGTATTCGTATGCATTCCACTTCCTTCTTCGATAAATCTTTTAGTGTACAAGCAGCTCGTTTGTGGAATGAATTACCCATAGAAGTGAGACGTGCTCAAACGCTACCAGCGTTTAAAAAAATGGTGAAGGAGCATTACTTTTCTCTATAATTTTTCCGCTCCTTTCTCATCTATATGCCTATTTGATATTTATTAGTATATTATATTTTATTTATGTATTTTATATTATTATGTCTAACAAGTATTATTTATAACGATTGTACACTGACAGCCCTAAATCTATCTCCTTTCGTTCAGTCCATTCAAAGGTTGTCTGTAAGAGATTGGCTTGTGCGATAAGACCGCCCATTGTACACTTGTTTTTATAATTTTTTTTTCTGTTATTATTACAAGGTGTACAATAAAGTATATAATAAATAAATAAATAATAAACTATAACAGAACAATAATATTGCGCTATAAGTCAAACAACGTAATTTACTTAAAAAAAAAAACAAGCATCCGGTCAGGAAGTTAATTTCATCCTCTAAAGTCATTATTTATTGTTGCTCGACATAATAACTTCACGCACAAAAGACGCGACTTCACGACAATAGCACAAGTTAGACGCAGCATGAATGGCACGCTCTAAAGGTGCGAGAGACAGGCATATATTATGTTTTGCAAAGGTGCCCATGAATGGGCCTGTTTATTCGATCGAGAATAATTTATTGGAGAGCAAAATATTGAATTTGTAACTGTTAGGGAATTAATTGCAGAGTCAATGAAGTGACGATTAGTGGTAATTTATTGATAGCGGCGGACAGAGCAACGCTGATATGTTGGAATGGCTATAGAACTATTTAGCGTTCAAATTATATTTGCAACTTTAACAAGTAGGTAAAATAATGCTTACAATGCAGACCCACGTAAATAATAACAACCTCACAGGTCGATCTACAAGGTTAAGCAACATTTGCCGAGGCCAGTAAGTGGATTCCTCCTTGCCTCAGATAAGCACGTTAAACTTGGTCGCGGCTCATTTGTAGATCTTTGACTGTCGTTTCGGGTATACACAAAACCAATAAATCTGATACTAGTCTTGGCAAGGGGTTTCCCAATAGGGTTGTTTCCTGAGAAATAAAAATATGATTCTATTTAGTCCGTCAGTTAGATTATCGAAAAATATTGGACCCGTATTTTTTAACCGACTTCTAAAAAAGGAGGAGGTTCTCAATTCGGATGTTTGTATTTTTTTTTTCTGTTTGTTCGCGCATAACTTCGTCACTTGTTAACCGATTTGAAAAATTCTTGGAAAGGGTATACTTTCCAAATGGTCCCATGAAATTTTTATCGAAATCGACCAAGCGGTTTTCGAAAAATCTAAAAAAAATATCGACATTATCTACATTGACGATCTCTTAGTTTACTCTGCAAAGGAGCAGTACGTTTTTTTTACACCAATGTGATTGGTTCGTTTAGGTGGGGGGAGGGGAGGGGATGTAGGTACCACTAAAAAGTGAAAAATAAAAAACTTTTTACAAAAAAATACAACCGACTTTTACACAAAAAAATCAAAAAAGTGCAAAATAACTTTAATTTCAGAAGTCGGTGTTCAAAAAACGAAAGAGCCACAAAACCACAAACACCGAGTTCCGAAATTAAAGTTATTTTGCACTTTTTTGATTTTTTTGTGTAAAAGTCGGTTGTATTTTTTTGTAAAAAGTTTTTTTTTTCTTTATGTAATCTCTAAAAACAGACGAAGATAAAAAGCTTCAAAGATCATGAGTGGGGGCTTGTGACATCAGGGCGTTGTAAAAATCGTCGCACGGAGTGACGTCACACGAGTTTTCAACGCACTCTCGTCTCACGTCTTCGTTTTATGTTTACGTGAAAAAATAAAAAAATACGTGTCCAATATTTTTGGGAAGTCTATCTTACGGACTAATTAGAATTTTTTAGGCAACCACCCTATTACTGGGTTATAGAGATCAGGCATCAAGTCAAGTCAAAACGTTTATTTCAATTAGGCCATTAAACGGTACTTTTGAACGTCATCATTAAAATTTATCATAATTAAGTGACTTTAGCGTCCATAGCATTTTCCGTTTAAGGCCTATGTCCAATAAGGTTTAGATAGACATTTAAAACATTTGAGATGAAAAAAGTCATGTCGAGCCTTTGCTCAGTAGACTAACGAGATAGTCTATATAAAAGTTGTAATAAATATATAAATGACTAGCAGCGCCCCGCGGTTTCACCCGTGTAGTTCCCGTTCCCGTGGGAATACGGGGATAAAATATAGCCTATATTACTCAGGGTGAATGTAGCTTTCTAATGTTGAAAGTATTTTTTAAATTGGTCTAGTAGTTTTTACGTTACATACAAAAATACAAATCTTTTCTCTTTATAATTAGTTTTTTTTGAGTTTATTCGTTACATACAAAAATACAAATCTTTTCTCTTTATAATATTAGTATAGAAGATTGAAAGACAAAAGCACTGCCTGTTTGTCTTTTATTGGCATTTACCTACGAACACTGAACTGTCAAAAGAGTGATATGTACTATACAAAAATATACCAACACGAAACAGACCCACTTTACCTACTAAGGGTTCCTCATTTATTTCTAAAGACCCTATCACCCTTTGTTTTCCCAATTAGCGCTACGACGGCTAAGATTTACCGTCACGTGCGGCCGACTGTCCGACTAATCGCTGCGACTAACGACTAGTCGTAGGGGTGCGATCGTGCTCAATTGGATAGGGGTAACTGAGTGGTCAAGATGTTAAATGGGGTCCCAATTTGTTGTGCCCTTTGTATCACCCTTTAGATTAAACACATATCTATTAGAATTATTTCTTTTGTTTGTTTGTCTATTGGAGTATAATAAATACATTGTGTTTTTCGTAATACACAGCTTTTGTAAGATATCTACTGCTAGGGTAGCGGAATTTGTTAGAAAGAGTCACCGCGGTCCTGGAACGCGGCAGGCACAAGAAGGAACACGGGTGGGTTTTAGTCAGTAAGAGTCTGACACTCCCTTCCGCTCCGCCCAGAGCGGGAGAAGTCATATGATGATTACACAGCTTTTAAAAAACAGTAAGATAACTAAAGATTTAATTATTATTAATGTTCCTTTCTTGTTCAAGATTATAAAATCTCAGATTTCCAATCGTTTACAATGCTGCCGCGAAAAAATGTGGTTAATATCTATACTTAATATAATATTATAAAGCTGAAGAGTTTGTTTGTTTGTTTGTTTGTTTGTTTGAACGCGCTAATCTCAAGAACTACTGGTCCGATGTGAAAAAATCTTTCAGTGTTGGATAGCCCATTTATCGAGGAAGGCTATAGGCTATATATCATCACGCTAAGACCAATAGGAGCGGAGCAGCGATAAATAATGTTTTAAAATCGGGGATTCCACGGGGACGAAGTCGCGGACAGAAGCTAGTTAAAGTATATATTAACGTGTATTAATAAAGAAACTTTTGTGTAACTGTTGGTGTTCCCAAATAAATAAACTAAAGAAAACGAGTGCAAGAGGCAGCGAATCAAGCTTTGCACGAAAATTTGCATATCCCCGTGGAGTTACTAAGTTCTCTTACATATATTACATTTGGCTTTTCTCTAATTCCTTCATGTTTACGTGTGTCAAGTGCACCCCCTCGCACCCCCTCCCGTGATGTTACCTGTAAGTGCATTCTTGTTGTATCAAAATATAAAATAAATCTCCTTACAAGAAAACTAAGTACCAACTAGACCCTCGACAGAATATAAACGTTGATACAAGAAAATTCCTCTTCAGAAATGAAAACAAATCACTTTCCTCAAATCAAGAGGATTTCGTTGACAAGAAACAAATAGCTGAAGGAATTTAAATTCTAAAACTAATAAAAGTGTTTTCACGAGAAACGGAACCTTCATATTATCGCATAAACTGAACGAATGAGCGGGGGTAGCGATAGCAACACAAACAAATACCGGGATGCTTATTTTTAACCGACTTCAAACAAGGAGGAGGTACTTAAGTCTACTGTATTTTTTATATGTTGTTGCCACATAATTTTTTTACTGGGAGTAGTGATTTTAATGATTCTTATTCGAAAGCTGGCGCTTGTCATGTGGTCCCATTTAAATTTGAGTGAGATCTGACGACTAGTATTTGAGTTATCCCTAATAATGCGTATTTAATTGGCTTCGACTACTTTGATGATTTAAGTTGTCGACGAGAATGAAAAAAAATCTGTATACCATGGTTTAGAAGAGCATCGTAGTGTAAACACCAACTTCTGTTTTTTTTTTAATAAGTGTAAACACTTTTATAAAAGACTAGCAGCGCCCCGCGGTTTTACCCGCGTAGTTTCTGTTCCCATGGGAATATGGAGATAAAATACAGCCTATGTTACTCAGAGTGAATGTAGCTTTCTAATGGTGAAAGAATTTTTGAAATCGGTCCAGTAGTTTTTGAGTGTATTCGTTACATACAAAAATACGAATCTTTCCTCCTTATAATATTAGTATAAGGAGGAAAGATAAGACTTCGATTACAAAAATACAAATCTTTCCTCCTTATAATATTAGTATAAGGAGGAAAGATAAGACTTTGATTTGACTTTGTGGTAAGTAAAGACAGTCACATTATTGCCCAAGAACTATATATACTTAGATACACATCCAATATTTTTCGTTAATGATATAAAACTTCAATCAGATTAGCTAAATA
The DNA here is from genome assembly GCA_905332915.2 of Hecatera dysodea. Taxonomy (NCBI): domain Eukaryota; kingdom Metazoa; phylum Arthropoda; class Insecta; order Lepidoptera; family Noctuidae; genus Hecatera; species Hecatera dysodea. The sequence continues at coordinate 17,726,811 of HG995309.1, read as the reverse complement.
AATGAAACTGTTCTCACCATAACATCAGCAGACTGTCTACATTTTCTGATCGTGTCTATGTGTGATCGTGTCTGAGAGTTTCAAAACTACCCTTGGTACTTTTCAAGAAACACAAATTCTTTCAAAACCAACCCCAAAAAAACTCCCTATCATATGCAAACCGTACATCAAGATAGATTTTTCAAAAATTTAACAGCCTGTCATTGGGGCTCTGATCGGGAGCTCGCGGGGCTTGAGGGGGAGGAAAGTAATCAACAATTTAAAATTGGGGCTAATCTCGCGCCCGCCGTAATCGCCAGCGATCGCTCTACGGAGGGAGGCTCCTCATGGAGACAAGTCTGACAGGTGGCAAGTTGCTTTTAGAGGGGTGTTCACGCTATCTTAAGGTTTATTTTATAGGTGGAATTGGTGGAATCGGGGAGTGAATTTTTTAGATGAATGATGAATTGTTATGGTAAATGTTGAATAAAACCCTTCGATGAAACTGTGGCCATAGGCGACCTTAAGTCGACCACAATCACGGGAAAGACTGAGATTGAAAGGGTGGTACTCACGGGTTTTCTTCGCCACTCCAATACAGTCGGACGTATCTCGTTTGTCACTTAACACTTCACTGAATTGTTAAAAGTCTTCGTAGGTGGGTTTTAGTTAGAACATTATTCTTTTGTAATTTATAGCCGGCAGAGGATCGCATGCGCCATTTTTTCTTGAGTGAGTTGTTGAATGAATGCAGAAGGAACGCAATGAATGAATGGAATGTAGGAAGTTGTGTGATTGTGCGTTAGTCAATTGAAGGTTTTTTTTTTTTAAATATTTTTTTCATTTATTTTGATACTTTAACATGAATGGTTAATTGCACGACTAATTCGTCACTATATGATTTCTGACAGTCAACTTATTGTGAGGTGGTCAAATTCATACTATGCGCAGTCATCCGAAGTAGGTGTTACTTAATACTGAGCGGAAACCCTTTTAAGAGTATAAATTTAGGGTTTGTTTCCTGTATAACGATGGGTCCTATGTATAAGGGCCAAACTAACAATTTGGCCATTTTGACTTTTTTATGGTAAATGCATCTTATAGATGTAATAAATTATGTGAGCTATCAAAAAAAAATATTTCTGCATAGAAACACGATTTTTTATTACAGTATAACGGCATATGTAACATGAATTTAAACGTACAAGGTCCTAAGAGTAGTTAGAGACTTATATGTGGGGAGTTCCCGCGCTTTTGTTTCATAGTTTGGACCAATCACAACGATTTAGGTTATGAAAACGATGATTTTATAGAAAATAGTGATGATAACCTAATGATGATGAAATAGAAATTAGTAATGATGATTATAAGTACTTCAAATGTTTTTACAGACAAATCTGGGTGGCATATTGGCCGTTATACGCGTTTTATTCTAAAAAGTACACTTACGCCCTACGGTATTTTGTTTATTTTTGGCCTGTTAATGTGAATAGCAAGAGTTGAAATATTATTGGAACTATTATTATTATTAGTTACGTTATTAATTTTATTAATTTGCCATTTGGAGCCAGTGAGATATTCACAAATTGCTGTTTAAGTATACTCAAGGATATATTTGAAAAACAAAATGATACAGAATTCTACTTTGCTCGACTCTGATAACATGTTCGTTTCTAATAGTCAACTACCTCAACCCCATGAAAAGTGTACCCACAGTGACTCATGAAAAAGAAAACAATTCTGATTTACACTCAAACTGTCTTTCAGTACAAGAAACAAATGATCACAATTATGAGCCCATAGCCAGCAGTTCATCAATCATAATAACACAAAATAATATGTCAAGCGAAAGAGTTTTTAAATTTTCAATCGAACATCATAGTGAAGAATTCAGTAAAAATGCAGATCTGTTGGCTATTTACGATATACGCGATGTCGATAATGCGACCCCAATACCACCGTCAAATCATTGTTCTTTCGGTGAGGAAGAACCTATTCCTTCAGTCCTATCATTGATATCAGATGCAATGCATCGTCCCCTGTTTCACAGTATTACTTATCAAGTGATGTTTCAACTCCTAAGCGGCCCAGAAAAAGAAAATTTACTAAAAGAAGAGATATTGGAAGATTACGCGAAAAATTTCGTAATGAATGGATAGATTCGTAGAGAAAAAGACTTAAAAATACTGGACTGGGAAAGTGTATAACATTAGAAATGGTTAATTAAGAGGCGAAACAAATAGGTGAAGCATCTTAGAGCACATGTAAACTGAAGTGTTTCGAAAAACTTGATGGAGACGCAACGAGTGCTATATTCATCAATTTTGGATGATTGGAGTTCATTCTAAGCAATATGACTTTATTGTTAACTATGTAGTCAGAATAAATAAAAAAAGAACGGTTACCCAGGGTGACTCACGAAGGTCATACACATTTATGTCTACCATTCGCCTACTACTCAAAATAAACAAAAGACTAAACTAGTGGTATGCAAGACGATGTTTTTAAATACCATTCGTGGTGGGCCAAAAATGATAAGAATTTCAATGAGTACATTTTCTGATACAAGTAGGCTCAGTTTAGTTGATAAAAGAGGTCGACATGACCACCATAAAACATCTATTGATGCAGAAATAATCAAAAGTGTGCTGGATTACGTCAAGTCTTTTGAACCGGTTGATTCACATTATTGTCACAAAGACCATGGCTCTTAACTCTCTCTCTCGAATTTTCAAGTTATACAAAGAATGGTATGATTAATCTAAATATGGTAATAAATGTGAGTCATTAAGGAAATACAGGGATATAGTAAACAAAAATATTAATTTATCATTTCACCAGCCAAAAAAAGACCAATGCCATGTTTGTCATTCTATCAAAAACGGTTCTGTGGCTCATGAAAATATATTTTTTAAATTTTATTTACATTAGATATGTTTATAATTTTATTAAGAAAATAATAATGTGAAGTACATTATTTTGTTAATCAAACTAAGATCCAACACACACAACAACAACAACACAACACAACAGTTTCCTTATTACTTTTTTTGTTATTTTTTATCATGAAATCACCAACAAGACTGAGTACGGGTCCATGAGTGAATAAAAAAACATGCAATAGTTTTATTCTAATTATTGAAATAAAAATTGAATAAAATTAAAGCATGTTTTTTTATTAATCAAATGATCTAACTGATAACTCAGTTCGTAGGTTAGCAGATTGTAAAACGTATAAGTATCAATGTGACATAAATAACGAAATATATAAATAGCTAATATTCTTATTATTTAATTATCAACTACTTCAATTGTTACTTGATTTTATTGATAAAAAATGTAAATAATATATACTTTATACTAATGAGCGTAATACGCGTATAATGGCCAATATGACACATTGGCCCTTTTAGGGTGTTTTTAAAGAAAAGTAATTTAAACAAAAACTAACGTAGAAGGGTCAATGTGACGTAAAAAAAAACCTATATATGTATATATAAAATACTATAGTATAAATGAGGAGGACAGTTATCTTAGCAAACAAGCAAATAATCGTAAAATTCGGTTTAATCTATCTGAAGTTATAGTAAATTTAAACTTTGGAAGCCTCTCCTGTAAAGTTGTAATTTTGCATTTTGACCCATATACATAGGACCCATCGATAAAAAGGTTGTTTTCCGATTTTAGTGAGAGCAGAATAGGAGGAGGAGGTATGAAATTTAAAAAGAAAAAAGACTTGAGAAATCCTGGTGAAATTAATAAACTAGGCTTCCTTTAATTTACTAGGGTTGCGGAACGCAAAGAGCATTAGGAAGAAACACGGGTCCGCCATCATCGCACCATCCGCTCCGCCCAGAGCGGGAGAAGTCATTTGATGATTTCCCATCCAACATAGTTGATATTCAAGTAAATAAAATTTTAAAGGTCGATCTTTTAAAAGCTCAAGAGTCAACAACTTAAAACTTATTTGGCTTGTCCCCAAAATAATGGATTTTTGTAAAAAACGGAAAAGGATGTCCAAAACATTCAAAAACCGATCAACTGTTGAAGAACAAGGTGTTAAAAAAGCGTGTACAAAGTCAAACAATGTGAACGCGTGTTCCCACTTATCTCAATGTCTTGTAAAACTATCGATGCTTGAGTAACTTCCTATTCTAAATTCTTAGTTAAAATAATAAAACCGCCTTTTGAGAAAACCCCTCAACGCTGAAGATGTTTGTTTTTCCTCCAAATTGACGCGTCAGCTGTCTTGTGTCTCTGTCGCACTTTCACATAACTTTGCTTAAGTTTATCGTCTACTCTTTCGCGCTAGATATAACAATTTATTTATAAACTAGCTGCTGCCCGCGACTTCGTCCCCGTGGAATCCCCGATTTTAAAACATTCTTTATCGCTGCTCCGCTCCTATTGGTCTTAGGGTCATGATATATAGCCTTCCTCGATAAATGGGCTATCTAACACTGAAAGATTTTTTCAAATCGGACCAGTAGTTCCTGAGATTAGCGCGTTCAAACAAACAAACAAACAAACTCTTCAGCTTTATAATATTAGTATAGATATGTTACCAAAAAATTGTAAACGGTAAGAGTGTAAAATATCGTGTGAAATTGTATATATATTTTTTAAATTGGAAACTATTGAATTTGATGGGATTTATTCTATACGAAATGATTTTTTCATTATATATACTTATCGAGACATAGGGTAGTTGACTAAAAAAATCTGATAAGTCCGTCGGATAGATTTACAAAAAATGTTGGATAGGTACTTACTAAACCTAGTTTTTATTTTTTCACGTAAACAAAAAATCAAGACGATACAGTGCGTTGAAAACTCGTTAGACGTCACTTCTCAAACCAATCCGTGTTCCTCCCAGTGCCCTTTACGTTTCAGGGCCGCGGTGACTCTTTCAAACAAATTCCGCAATACTTCACTTAATTACCAAATTGTTAATCCAAGCGAGACATTACTCAATAAGCATCAGTACAATTTCAGAACTGACCATGAACTGTCATCATTAAGCGAGACGAACTGTTCTAAGCATTAATCAGTAATTAACGAACAGACTGATCAATCCAAACTGACAGGCTGACTTGACAACCCTCAGTTGGGGTGTCAAGGCCAATGTCGCCTGTTTGATAATAATTAGTAATGCTATTAAAATCTTGTTCTGTTGAATTTAATAATCATAGAGGTCACTTTATAAAGGTTCTCTCCAAAAATCATGAACTTGTTGCATTGTGTGACATTTATTTTTACCATTTTTTTATGGAAAATACCTAAGCCTTGAGTTTAAATCACCTTTGTACTACCTATACAAAATATACTCATCCCTGTGTGAATGATATAATATATTGATTTCTTGTGTAATATGATAAGTAGGTACACAAGAATTATTGCAATGAAGTAAGTATTTGCTAACTTGGTTTCGGGGTTTTATAAAAGGGCAAAATGCACAAGACTGATGAAATCTTGAGACAGTCAAAATACTCGTATACAAAAGCAGTACTTACGGATGTTGCAGCCAATTGGCGATTCCCGGCCACCGTAGGCGCGGTCCTTAGAACGGTGAGCGCTGGGTTGGGTGGCTCGTCGTCCGGTAACAACCAGGACCTGGGGCCGTACCACGAAGTACCAATGCCATCATGATACCTGTATGAAAAAGGGATAGTGCTATTCGTCTTGTATAACTCCGTCTCTGTCTGACACAGGAAGCATGATGGATTTAAGACGCCATGGTAGGGCTACTGGTCCCAGCCGCGTCGTGTACCACGCGCGCAAAGAGCTCAAAGACATATTATCAGCATATAGAAGACGGGTAGTAAGTACCTGCCAAGGTTGTGAAATTTAAACGAAACGAAAGCAAAGAGCATTAGGAGGAACACGGGTGGGTTGTAGTCAGTAAGAGTCTGACACTCCCTTCCGCTCCGCCCAGAGTGGGAGAAGTCATTTGATGATTTCCCATCCATAAAAAGGGCTTAAAGGAACCCTCACATGAATGGTATCTATGACCGGAGCAAAGTTCACTCGCTTCGCTCGCTCACTCTAGCAGCCGTCGTAGCATTCGAACCTAATCTATCCGTGTCGGGGTGCCCTAAACTTCCCGTGTCCTATCTTCCGCCATTTGGCTAGGCAAGTCATTAAACGATATTGAGCCAAGTCATTTGCCTAGCTGTTCTAAGCACAGAACAGAAAAAAATAGTTGTGTTTAAAAAAATACTGTTCTTTCTGTTCTGTGGTTCTAATAGTAGCAAAAGTGCATACCGAAAGCTTACCATCTCAGCATTTGCTGGGCATTACCCAGCTTTCACTATTAAATGCCAGGATGTCATTAAGGCCACCAATTAACGGTTGCGAAAATAGTACTGGTCTACTGTTACATTCTCTGCCCTCCAATGGAAATAGCGTTATGTTTAACAACTGAACTAACCCGTAGCGACATCTTGTTGTTCAGCGTCAAACTACTAAAAGGTTTGGAAGTTCATATGCTTTTGTAATTCAAATAGGAGAACATAGATGGCGCTTAGACTCAGAACGAAGGTTGTCGACTAAATGATACCAATACTTTACCATAGATGGCGTGTCAAAATACATAACTTAAAGTAACATTTCAGGCTAAAACTTTACCTAAGTTCGTCAATTACCAAAACGCAAACGATAAAAATGGCAACAACAGCAAAGGCTTGTAACACCGATTGGTTTAACAGTGTGTTAGCTAATCTTTGTGTTGATAAGGTTTTAAAAACTCGGGGATTTATAAAATTAAGTGTTTTTGTACTGTATTTTATTATTTAGGAACCCGTGGCTAAATTATGCCAGCCACACGGGTCTATCTTCAAGGTTAAGCAACGCTTGCTGAGGTTGGTCTGTGGATAAGTGACCATCTTAACATAGGTCTGTGATTCCTCGGTTCCTCGGAAAGCACGTAAAGCCGATGCATGGTCCCGGTTGTCAGGTTTGTCAAAAACCAGAAAAACCAGCCTTGCCAAGAAGTACTGTACTACCCAGTTTATGGGTTGTGGAGGTCTGGAGCCGACCTCAACATAGTTGTGAAAAGGCTAGGCAGATTATTTATAGTTTTATTTTTGTATTCTTTATCTATAGGTACCTACATAATTAAAAAAGGCTAATAAAGAACTTGCTAAACGTTTAGTGGACAGTTCGTGTGATCCAAGGGCTGGCTTTTATTTCGGACAGAGGATTAGCATTGCCATACAGCGTACGTGGCAATGCCGCCAGTCTATTGAGCTCACTACCAGCCGTCAGAAAACGATGCGGAAGAATTTTTTGATGCCATTTTGTAATTAGGAGGATTTTAGTTTAGGTATATTGTGACGTAGCAAAACAAGAAATGAAACTCGCAGCGACATCTTTAGCGGACAAATGGAAACACATTTGACAGAGCCCATAGATTAATCAACAGATGGCGCTAGAGATCGATCGTCTTTTTAAAACTTAATATATATTATAAAAAAGTAGATGTAAATTAATTAAAACACAAAAATTGCATAAAAGCATAAAATTTAATAAATTTAAATAATTAGGAACATGTCGGAATCGAGAGTATATAGTCTGTGGCATGGAAGCTTCTCGCAAAGGACTTTATGACAGAGTGGAGAATTGTGGCGTCCTTTTGCACCGCAGAGGTCACAGAGAGACGAACAAATGATATTATAAAAGCACTTGTTTTTACAACGGTGACCCGAAACCCGAGGGGTTTTCAAGTGCATTAAAAGGCTGAACCCTGTGAGTATTTCGTCCTCCATTTGTTTCCCATTCTGAAAGTCCAAAGGCACGTGTATTTGACTACGGAGATTTTGTTCCAGGTCTGGCTATTTTACTAGCCTGGATATTTGAGGTCCGGGATTGATGAATGCCTGAAGCCATCCGGAGAACGTGCATCGTTCAGGTTTGGCTCGACGAGATTTGAGACAGTGTGGCCGTCCATGGTACAGGAAGGCCTTACCAATCCGAAACCTCGTTGAGGAAACATCGCCGTTCCAGGTAACAGCAATCCTGCTGGACTTCTCCCGTAGGCCGCGTCTGTTCGTGGGTACCAAGGTTTTTAACCTTGGTGCCATGCCGAGGGATTCTGTTCCACTAATTGAGTAGTCTTGTATTATAGTGCGTAAGTCTTGCACTGTTTGAGAGAGACTTGAGCATTAAGTATTTGCTAATTGAGAATTGAGTAGTCTAATTGAGCTGCTATTAATTATTATGAGGGAGATGCATTAGACCTGTATACTGGGTTTATTTTCATACAAAGAGTTAGGCCTTTTGTTAATGTGTTAAGTAACAAGACCAGTAATAACTTCCTTTTGTATTAAGTTGTGTCACGGGTATACTGTACCATAGTGAGTAGGTTTCTTAACGTGCACAGCCCTGGTTGGTCAATACCTTGCGATGAGCTAGTGGTACTTATGCGTTCACCTCGCGAATCCTTACAAGCGACCTGAGACGTTGTTTTTGTAATATCTCATGTGGTGTACCTCTGTTATACCTTGGTACGGAGACAGGGTCTAACAGGGTTACACATATTAGTGTGTAAGTCTGGGAGGTATTATTTATGATTAGCTGCCTCATTCACTGTATTTCTATGCAAGGTGATACTTCTTTTTATAGTGAATAAACTTTGTATGTGTATTGAGGTATGTCTTTAATTTCAGTCTTTCCAGATATTTATGTATATATACCTTTATAAATTTACTTTCACACGGTTGGAAACTTTAGGTTTCATCTACAATCCATAACCCCTATAGTGGGGAACTGTGACGGGACCGGGTGTGACAGTTGGCGCCCAACGGTATATAATTATTTTATTATATAAGGTGAACAATTAATACCAACATCTCTCTCTCTCTCTCTCTCTCTTAGAACGCTCAATTAGTGGAACACCATATTAGGTTAAGGCTAGTTTTTAAGATTTAATTTAAAGTGGTGCATTAACCACAGTCGGAACGCTTTTTCCATAATTTGGATTGGTACGCTACAGTGTGTAAGTCACTGACCCATTTCTTTATTTGCCTAGCACACAGCCAGGTCAAGTTGTGTATTGAGTATTAATTTGAAAACCTAAGTTCTTAAGGTTACTGTAAAGGTCAGACACTAAAAATTTCATTTGATAATTATTTTTTTCAAGTTTACCTACATTTATATAAATTGATGAACATAAAGAAAGATTCATTGTAAAGTTATTATATCACAACACACTTACAGGAGAAAATTCAAAATAAGGTGCAACAGAACATTTATAAAGGAATGCTAAAATATTAAGATTGTGAACTTGTTTACAAGACATTAATTAGTCATGAACACTTCTGAATAGTTTTGATTACAGTTATGTGTAATTTTGCACCTAGGAAAACTCAATAACAAACTACTTTGTCTTTGTTAAAAACAATATTGGTTGGAAAGGGAAAATTTTGAAAAGCGAACAACGGAACACATTCCACAACTGTATTACAGACTCATATTCGTTTGTGAGGTGCTTCGAGGTGACACAATAACTAAATTAGTAACTTGCATTGTTATTCATGGTTGTGACGTACAGGAGACTGTGACTTGGGTGGATTTTGGTACAATAAACAGTAACTTTCACATTGAAAGAAAACAAACAATTATTATATAAAACCTGGTCAGTTACTTAGTCATTAACGCTTCAACACATATATATGCAGTTCCTTATTAGGTATTAACATTGAATTACGGTCATATCATACGAGCAGCCAACATTAATCATTGTTTTTCTTACATTGAAACTTAACCTAAAAATCATAGTGAACTTGACATTTGACGTTTCAGTTCATAGACTCGGTGCGTTCGGAAACGTGATTCGTAAATTATTGTCAAGTATTATAAGTTAATTACTATTTCATTAAAAAATAAAAAAATGGAAATCAAGGTTAGAATGTGTTTCCAATTTTTTCAAATATAACAGATCAGTGACAGCGCTGTTTAAGCCAGACAGGGATAAAGATATTCGGCCTTATTTAAGTGTAAATTTATATGATGTAGTATTATACGGTTTGTTAGATACAGGGGCAGCAATTTCTATAATAGGTAATGGAGCCCATGAACAATTTAATAGTTTAGGTTATACGTTAGCCACCACGCTCGGGTTTCGTTCACTTGCTTGTGGTTACCTGCTGTTTTTCAAAATACACGCTATTGTTTCCATTACGCCGCGCAACTAGTGCATTGGTAGCAAAAAACTTTGAGAATTATGTTCTTCTCGCTCATGGTATTCCAGAAACCGTAATTACCGATAATGGGGTTCAATTCACGGGATCTGAATTTCGTAGCGTATTAAAGAGATACAACATACCTCGAGTGCATTATGGCCCAAGGTACGCTCCACAAGTTAATATGGTGGAAAGATACAATAAAACGGTAATGACGGCAGTTTCGTCTTATGTAAAAGAAGATCATAGGACATGGGATCAAAATTTAACGAAAATCCAATTAGCAATAAACAGCGCAGTGAATGAAACAACAGGATTTTCTCCATTTTTCTTAGTACACGGCCGTGAACCCATTATTAACGGCACTTTTTATAAGAATGCAGACGACTGTGATTATGAAGTAGCTATGCCTCGTGAAGAGTACGCGGGTGAATTAGGAGCCCTCAGGGATATTTTCGAGAAGGTGCGAACTAATATAGTTAAGGCTCATGCCACAAACGCGAAACATTATAACTTGCGTAGGCAACACGTCACTTTACGTGAAGGTCAACTGGTTTGGCGAAAGACTTACATTCAAAGTGACGCGGAGAAGTATAAGGCATCTAAGTTGGCACCTAAATATGAGCAGTGCATAGTGGGGAAAGTGCTTTCACCATTAGTATATGAACTAGTAGGGTTGAATGGAAAACCATTAGGCACTTGGCACATAAAGGATATAAAAATCTATAAAAACTAATCTATGGTAGCCAATATTAAATTACCAGTCTTTGAAGCCGGGGGGATCGTTAGCCGTAGTCCGTGTATTCACGTGTTGTTTGGAGTTCGCTCCAACAACGACGACAAGGCATGTGTAAGCGATACATATGCTTATTAAACATTTAATGAACGTGAGTTTACCATTCCGTTCATATTTTTAAACGGCAAAGATACCGTTATGATGCATGTTTTTTTTTATCCCGAAATTTCAGTATTTTATTTCAAATACGGCATTGTCCATATTTTGTTATGAAGCGGATAGTGACTTCTAAAATAAGCCTTCACGTTTGTATGGCTTTGTCCATATTTTGTTATGAAGCGGATAGTGACTTCTAAAATAAGCCTTCACGTTTGTATGGTTTTGCCCATATTGTGTTATGAAGCGGATAGTGACTTCTAAAATAAGCCTTCACGTATATATGGCTTTGTCCATATTTTGTTATGGAGCGGATAGTAACTCCTAAAATAAGCCGTGACTATTATATTATTTTGCCGGGATAGCATTGTTGCTTCGGTGAAATATTTGTGGTGGCACTTTGTTGCTTAACAGTTGTGAAGCTTGTTTCAGTTTAGCAGCACTATAGTTGCTTATCCAGTTTAGAGCGGCCGGTGACTCTTTAAATAAGCCTTTCGCCAATTTGTTTTTCCAGGAGTTTAACTACTGGGAAAGTAGAATACGTCCTGCCTGGTGAGTGGAATGGACAATTATTGTTTCAAATTATTATGTATCAGCTCGCTGAACATATTTTTACCAGGCGGATCGTTTAATTTAGGAAAACAATGCAGAGTTCCACTGGTATACAGACGGAATTCGGGGGAACTGAAAGAGGTGGCCTCCTGCGAAATGGATGCAGGTTGCTACAAGATGGATGAGAGGAATGATTGGGAATGTATGTTAAAGACGAATGAAAGATTGGGGGGGATGCCCGGATTGCAGGAAGTATTGCAGGCAGAACAGGTTTCCTGGCAGTATGGTTTTATTTGGGAAAGATATTTGCTACTGGTAGATCATACTAAATAAGTTAATTATTATTTTTTTAAATTTAAAAACAACACTACCATCTAAACCTTCAGTTTAGAAGTACGATAATACTCTTCCGCAAAAGAATATTGGAGAATAGGTTCTCTACGTTTAATATTATAACACCGAGGGCGGTGTGCGGTTTTTACGAATACGCAAAAACCTTTTTTGCGGGAAGAGGGGCATTGTGACGTAGCAAAACAAGAAATGAAACTCGCAGCGACATCTTTAGCGGACAAATGGAAACACATTTGACAGAGCCCATAGATTAATCAACAGATGGCGCTAGAGATCGATCGTCTTTTTAAAACTTAATATATATTATAAAAAAGTAGATGTAAATTAATTAAAACACAAAAATTGCATAAAAGCATAAAATTTAATAAATTTAAATAATTAGGAACATGTCGGAATCGAGAGTATATAGTCTGTGGCATGGAAGCTTCTCGCAAAGGACTTTATGACAGAGTGGAGAATTGTGGCGTCCTTTTGCACCGCAGAGGTCACAGAGAGACGAACAAATGATATTATAAAAGCACTTGTTTTTACAACGGTGACCCGAAACCCGAGGGGTTTTCAAGTGCATTAAAAGGCTGAACCCTGTGAGTATTTCGTCCTCCATTTGTTTCCCATTCTGAAAGTCCAAAGGCACGTGTATTTGACTACGGAGATTTTGTTCCAGGTCTGGCTATTTTACTAGCCTGGATATTTGAGGTCCGGGATTGATGAATGCCTGAAGCCATCCGGAGAACGTGCATCGTTCAGGTTTGGCTCGACGAGATTTGAGACAGTGTGGCCGTCCATGGTACAGGAAGGCCTTACCAATCCGAAACCTCGTTGAGGAAACATCGCCGTTCCAGGTAACAGCAATCCTGCTGGACTTCTCCCGTAGGCCGCGTCTGTTCGTGGGTACCAAGGTTTTTAACCTTGGTGCCATGCCGAGGGATTCTGTTCCACTAATTGAGTAGTCTTGTATTATAGTGCGTAAGTCTTGCACTGTTTGAGAGAGACTTGAGCATTAAGTATTTGCTAATTGAGAATTGAGTAGTCTAATTGAGCTGCTATTAATTATTATGAGGGAGATGCATTAGACCTGTATACTGGGTTTATTTTCATACAAAGAGTTAGGCCTTTTGTTAATGTGTTAAGTAACAAGACCAGTAATAACTTCCTTTTGTATTAAGTTGTGTCACGGGTATACTGTACCATAGTGAGTAGGTTTCTTAACGTGCACAGCCCTGGTTGGTCAATACCTTGCGATGAGCTAGTGGTACTTATGCGTTCACCTCGCGAATCCTTACAAGCGACCTGAGACGTTGTTTTTGTAATATCTCATGTGGTGTACCTCTGTTATACCTTGGTACGGAGACAGGGTCTAACAGGGTTACACATATTAGTGTGTAAGTCTGGGAGGTATTATTTATGATTAGCTGCCTCATTCACTGTATTTCTATGCAAGGTGATACTTCTTTTTATAGTGAATAAACTTTGTATGTGTATTGAGGTATGTCTTTAATTTCAGTCTTTCCAGATATTTATGTATATATACCTTTATAAATTTACTTTCACACGGTTGGAAACTTTAGGTTTCATCTACAATCCATAACCCCTATAGTGGGGAACTGTGACGGGACCGGGTGTGACAATATTTATTTTAGTTACATTAGTATTGAAGTAAAATATGTACCTGCATTTTCAATTAACTTGATGTTTTCCTTGAGTGTGACATCACAGGCTTTTTAACAGAATACCACCGCCGCATTAATTTATTTTTTAAATTTCGCAGCGACCATTGAGTTCCTAGCGCGTTCTTCTCTACAGATCTACTTACGCTTTGGAACAAGCAACTAGCTTCATGAATTTTGACTGATCGTTCGCGACATTTCAAACGTGCTGAAATAATAACTCCGGAGTTTGCAGTAGGTAAAGATACGAGTAGGTAAGGTAGTTTAACTAACTACCTTACCTTCTCCTTTACACAACATTTTATGGGTAGCCATAGAATTTCGTGTTCTGTTTTTTTATTTTACCAACTAACAACTATATACTTGCACAATTTACTATACAAATGTACCATACCATTATTATTTATGTAATCATTTTATATAATATACATTTTCCACAGCATTTTCAAATAGTTTTAGTACGACAAAACTCGATAGATGGCGTTGGCGTCGAAGTAGACCACGCTGTGGTTTCATGGCTGCCCGTTTATGGACATTTAAATTTAGTTCATAACACAGTTTGTCATTTCATTTTCAGCCTACTAGAGTTAACTTAAAGTCAACCTTATTATATAATAATTTTGAATAAAATTTAAACTTCACCATTCATAAAATATGAGGGTAGGTAGGTAATTAAACGAAGCTAAAATTATGGAAAACTATTTATTTCTCATCCTGACTATGCACTAGTCTACATTATAAAGAGTAGGTACAGAGCTCTTCGGACGCTAATTACTAAATCTTTCTTTATTCTAATGATATCAATTTACAATTTTGTTTTTGACTTTTTTCTCTTATTTACAGTGGACACTAAGTTTTAAGCTTCAAAAAATATTGAGATATTTTTTTTTTTCGTAAAATACTGATCTAGGTAGGATGTACTAAAGGCGTTTTATTATAATATAAAAATACTCGAAATTAGTGAACTACAGACAGTGGTAGATTGACTTACAGTTTCTGGAACGAAAATCTTTCGCAAAATGAATGTAACAAATTGTGAAGCGCACGTGCTCGGATTGAAAAACAGACATTCACATTATTTGCGTTTGAGTTGTACATTTAAAAAAAACCGTTCCAGAAACCGAGTGTCAGTTAAAGTTAACAAAGCAGTAAATGAATGGAACCAAATAACAGTGATTTTCTGGCTTTATACGAGTAAGTAGGTGTCCTCCCATTCACACTAGGGATATTGGTGGTACTTTTAATTCACCTTCTTTTCTTGAGTGTGGCAACACAGGCCACAGAATACCAGCGCCGCGTTATTTGATTTTTGAAATAGTGCCGTGACCATGGAGTAACCAGCACGTTTTCCTATATAGAGATCTACGCTTTGGAACGTGCAACTAGCTTTTACTTTTAGTGTAATCAAATGAACATTAATTGGTGATTTTTATAGGAACATAATTGTAGGGATACAGCAGGAATTGAGCGAAAGAAGGGACATTACAAAGCACAAACAGTTTAGGTAGTACTCACTTACATAAAATATTTTAGATGTTTTGAAATCAATGCTTACTTATTAATTTTAATGCTGTTTGCTGTGCTCTGATTCTTCATTCAAATTATCTATGAATATTTTATTGATTGGGATTCTGGCAAAAGAAAATAAGTACGTGTCTGATATTTTTCGGAAATCTGTCTGACGGACTAATTACATTTTTTTAGTCAAATACCCTATTGATAGTTTGTTAAACTCATTTCAAATGATTTGATTAACTGATGTAATTTGATTTTGTCAATCACAGAGTAATAGTGTTTGGTATTTCAGTTAACATGAGTTTGAAAATCTCTCTCATATCTTATTTTCTGTCATTTAGTTTTTTAGGAACCGGATAACTTTTAAGTCAGGTTGGGTAGTATTTAATGAAAACGCGCTGATCTCAGGAACTATTGGTTCAAATCGAAAAAATATTTTCAGTGTTGGATAGCTCATTTATCGAGGAAAGCTATGGCGAGGAAGGCTATGACCAATAGGAGCGGAGCATCAATGAAAAATATGATAAAAAAAGGTTATTTTTTCTCTCTCTTTTTGTGACAAAGACGACGACGTTGCGCGGGTCAGGTAGTAAAAAGATATTATTGTGTTTTTTTTTTATTGTGAAATGGATTTGCTCTTGACTCTAGTCTAGGTCACAGGTGACAGAGACAAAGTCGACGATGGAATGAGCTTACCCAGAAGAAGCCTGTTCACTCTAATTTGGAAGAGACCAGGGTTGAATGCGTTCGGAAACACAGACGCAGGCAGAGAGTTTTGCTTAAAAGTTCCACCAAAGTTAACTAGTTCCTTACAAATTAAAATATGTTGTTATTTTCTAGTGTACCTAAGTTTAAAGAAACGCACATTTATTATTGATTTTCGTTTGTACTATTTAATCAGCTGAATGAGTTACTGTAAAGACTATGATACTGTTACTTATAAAAAATTAGCATGGCAATACTTACAATATAAATATTTAATACAATATCAATATAAAATCTTCTGTACTCCAAACATCAGCTCTATTTTTTTGTAGTTTTCCAAAAATAAGTACTTATCATCTAACACTATACGATTATTGCACAAAACGAATAAACAAAGTAGTTTATTACAATCACTGTATAAAAACTGCAAAAAAGCTTTAAAAAAAAAACTACAAAATAATGCTGCCAAATTAAATTACGAAAACAAAATACTTTTGTACTTAAAAGTTAAAAACTGTATGACAAAACCTCTTTGTTTTAATCGGGTAACACTCGTATACATACAGTTCTGAGATTTGTCCAACAGATGGCGTTATTATAAGTTTCTAAAGTTATTAGCGAACATCAAACCGAAACATAATTTGTTATTAATATCTAAACTACATACACAAAGGTAAGCTTGTACAAAACTTTAATTGCCCACACGAACTCAATTATATTTACAAACAGGGCTCCCGAATATTATTGTACTTTATTTTCTTATACATTTTTGAGTGCACGGTAGAACACGGACAAATTCTCTAAACTCATAGTAAGTAGGTTTTTATTATTTTACCAGCAGTTTTGAATGTATAAAATAATAATATATTACCTAGTAAAACCTATATTCTATAGTGTTTAGTAATCTCATTATTGTGCTGTTGTCAAGATGTTTTTTTTTACTTGACGCGATGAAATGGAGCCCTCAGACTTATAGATCAGTCACCACGTATGATTTTGATAAAACGATAACAATATAATTTGGTTCGGTCATCTTTAAAATTCTCTTTCGCATCGACAACACCTAATATCTATTATCAAATCCATTATTCGCGCTTGATGACCCTGATAATCTTGCTCTCTACGAGTTTGACACCGGTTTCTGCCAAAACGAGAAACATCATTGGCAACCAGTAGCGCTATTCTGTAAACATCTCAGAACTTAGGTGAAGTGAACAAAAAGTGAGTTATTAATGCATACAATATAGGTAGAAAGTCAGTTCACTTCAAGTTCAGTTCCAACTACGTTTTCACAGTGAGTTAATAGACCGGCTGTTATCTTTAGACTGACAATTTATCACCTTACGGCCGAACCCAATTTAACCGATCTATCACATACTGGAGATAGAAAAACAAATGAAACAACAGAAAAAATATATAGGTTTTCTGTTGTTTCATTTGTTTTTCTATCTCCAGTATGTGATAGATCGGTTATTGGTTTCGGCCGTTAGTCAATTGATTTTGGCAGATCATTCAGAAAGCGCGTGTGATTCGCAGGTAATTCAATCTTTTTATTACCAAATGATTTCTAAGAAAGCAGTCACTGATCTCAAGTTAAACCCTACCCTAAACTTTACATTTCAACATTACTCAGACTATCGAAC
Organism: Hecatera dysodea; assembly: GCA_905332915.2. NCBI lineage: Eukaryota > Metazoa > Arthropoda > Insecta > Lepidoptera > Noctuidae > Hecatera > Hecatera dysodea. The sequence continues at coordinate 17,709,326 of HG995309.1, read as the reverse complement.
TTCATCTCTTTGACCTCCTCAGGGTTGAAACTCTTAACGGACACCTTACCATCCCCCGATAGATCTGTACTCGACAACTTATTTGTTATTTTAGTTATCGATATACGACTTTCAATATCATTCGAATCACATATAGTTTCTAATATTACACCTTTTTCTACTTTTCTTGGCTTCGGCAGGACTTGGCTCACTTTTGTGTTCCTTAATTTTTCACTTAATAGCTTATTGCAGTTTTTTCGTGACATATCCAAGGCTAGCGGATCTTCCTGAGGTGGCTCCTTCTTCTCTTCTGGCTTGTTCTGCTGCTTCAGCTCTGCTACTTCTGCGTTCGAAACGTTGTCTTTCTTCTTCCATTTCGTTCTTCTGTTTTGGAACCAGATTTTTACCTGGAATTAAGAAAGAAGAGATTATTAATAAATGAGCTGTTTTATAGACTGTGTTATCGTCTAACAATTTTCTATGGGACACGAAATAGTTGAAATATGTAGTTATTAAGTTTTCTAAGTCACTATGTACTTACACTCAAACCTATGCTTTACACTGTGGCGTAAAGAAAAATGAAAAAATTCAATTTGTAGACTAGCAGTTAGTAACAGCACCTTACAATCCAACAAACACAGAATGAACCCTTGAACTTCGCCGTTGTGCAGATATTGTAACAATAATCAGAGGTACCCTAATTCTGATAGTTGCCATGGGACTCGCGCGACTTGTGCGAGGCAGGGCCGGATCGCGAAGTCGGCTGTATACATGATACGGGGCCCCAAGCTTAAGGGGCCTGACGAGTGAAAGAATAAAAAAAGAAATCGCAAATTCTTATGACAGTTGAAAGGGATCTTTAAAAATAATAATAAACTTTATTTTTCTATAATATATTGTTTGGACAGATTAGAAAATTTTAGTATTTTAATTCGGATATGTTAATGAATTAAGATACTCCAATTTTCTAGATCCCTTATTGGCATCCTGAAAGTGTTCTCAGACCGCCGGGACTCGCCCCTCTTACGAAGGAGGGTCAGAGTTCAGACCCGCTTACACAAATTAAATTTAATACTAACATTAGGATAAGTTTTGTTAGTACTAACACTATATGGATTGTTATCTGAAATAAATATTTTGTACTTGAATAAAAGTTAAACATTTCAGATGACATAGCGCATTGATACCTCAACCTAAATATACCCTCTCAGTTATAGTTGTTTTTCTTTCTTATTACTCTTGCGTCATCCATCATAGTAATTATTACTATGATTATTGACATTTAACTGTGAAATATCACAACCGTGTACTGTCTCTAATAAAATATCACAAGTAATCCTGAATTGGATAGCTTAAGCTTTCAGAACGCTATGCCACAGTAGGCATGGGCCCCAGGGCCTTGTATCGTTTGGGGTCCATCTTTGGACCTAGGTTCGTCTCTGGCGCGAGTGTGCGCGAGCATATGTGCGAGTGTATCGGTTAACAAACAGTTAATTACGAGCTGATCGATCCCAGCCCGGGGGAGCTAGTGAGGGGATGCTGTCGATAACTCGATATCGATGTTTGTACAGAAGAAAATTGTGACTCATTATCGGGTTACAGTTCTAAGATCTACCTTCGGCTATTTTATTTACAACATAAACCTAAAAATCTTTGATGAATATACATTTGAGAAACCACAAAATAAGCGGTAATACCAAAAGAAAATATCAAACGAAACTAAAAAAAAAACATCGTAATGAAAACTTCTTTCCCTAATAAGTATAAGAAATCATTAAAACGACCACAAACCATTAAAGACTACAATAAAACCATGAATACACATAACCAAGTACGCAATACTCACTTAGGTTAGTAGTTGGGGGTGTGAACTTATCTCGTAAAATAATCGTAAAAACAACACCACTTAGATGCAGTAGTGAGGGATCGTTAGCAGTTAGCGACCCTTATTGCATCGTGTGGTAGAAATGTGTTTTCAGTGATTTTCTTTGGCAATTTTTGTAAAATATTCATGACTAGCTGCTGCCCGCGACTTCGTCCCCGTGGAATCCCCGATTTTAAAACATTCTTGATCGCTGCTCCGCTCCTATTGGCTTAAGCGTGATGATATATAGCCTAAAGCCTTCCTCGATAAATGGTCTATTCAACCCAAAAAGAATTTTTCAATTCGAACCAGTAGTTCCTGAGATTAGCGCGTTCAAACAAACAAACAAACAAACAAACAAACTCTTCAGCTTTATAATATTAGTATAGATGTTTCTGAATGAATCTGTTGCTCTTGCTGTATGTCGGTGTGTTTGTTACCTCTTCATGTCTTAAATCCTGATCGGATTCAGATGAAACTTAGCCAAAAAAAATAACAACCCGCGAACTTTCTGATGCTGGAGCCTTTTGTGACGAACACTGCATTCAAAATCGGATAGCATCCTGTTGTACTATTATATAATGTTGTACTACTCCAAGATATTTAAGACCTAGTTTCTGCGTGTTTTTATTATATAAAACGAAAAATACAACCGACTTCCAAATAAATTAAAAGAAAATAACAATATAAAAGTATAAAATTACTTGAAAATTAAATTAACTTGTTTTTAAGTGTTTATTTTTTTGTAAAGTTCCAGCTATTTCGATTGAAAACCCAAACTACTGAACCGATTTTGATGAAAAATCTATGTGATCAATCGGTTCTAAAATGACGGATTAATGAGGTAAAAATAATACAACCGACTTGAGCTTTAAATAATATTAAAAATTAGATCATAAAATAAGAATAACCCGAAATTATCCTAAGAGATTAATCCCTAAATAAAATAAAATCTAGTAATTAAAAATTATCCTGAGAGCAGTGGTGGCCGAGTGGTAACGGCTCCGACTTACGGTCTTGAAGGTCGCAGGTTCAAACCTAGCCAGGCGCATTGCTTTGTGTAAGTAATTTCATCACCACTGCTCTCAAAACGGTGAAGGAAAACATCGTGAGGAAACCGGCATGTCCATGAACCAAAAAATTCGAAGACATGTGACATTCACCAACCCGCACTGGGCCCGCGTGGTGGATTACGGCCCATTCTTCTAGAGAGGAGGCCTGTGTCCCAGCAGTGGGAACGTTAAAAGGCTGATTATGCTTATGCTATCCTAAGAATATTGTAAGTCTACTGCAGCGACATTAGCCTTTAGTCGTTAGATACTAATACTGATATTATTTCTCCTGTAGTACGCATAATAGCCAGCATAGATAAATCTGTCAACCTATAGGCCATTATCATTAAACTGAAGACTGATTGTTAGTTTGTTTGGTTGAACGGAAGTGGTAGTTCAAATTGAAAAAATATTTTAGTGTTGGATAGCCCATTTATTGAGGAACGCTATAGGCTATATAACATCACTCTACGACCAATTGGAGCGGGGCATTAATGAAAAATGTTATACAACGGTTTTTTCCTCTCTCTTAGGTGACGCAGACAAAGTTGCGCGGTCAGCTAGTAAAATGATATAATTATGATATTGCTTATAAGTTTCACCAATGTTAACTACTTCCTTACAAATTATACTATGGTGTAATTTCTAGTTTACTAAAGTGAAACAAACGCACATTTATTATTGATTTTCGCCACGTCAACATCACGCGACCAACAGGAGCTGAGAACTATTAAAAAAATTTGAAAAATGGAGATTTTTTGCTCTCTTATGTGACTCAGAGTAGTTAATCGTGTGACAAGTCTATATAAAAGTAAAACTGACTGACTTCCATATCAACCGTCAGCCAAAACTACTGGACTGGGAAAGGTTCCCTTTTATGATATGGGTGATCAGTCATCATCTGCCTAGCCTTTTCCCAACTATATTGGGGTCGGCTTCCAAATCATACCGGATTCAGCTGAATACCAGTATTTAACGTGGAGCGGCTGCCTACCAGACCTCCACAACCCAATAACTGGGGAACACGGTACTTCTTGGCAAGACTGGTGTCAGATTTTCTGGCTTCTGACAATCCGTAACGACTGCCAAAGATCTACAAAAATTACAGCCGGGACCAACGGCTTAGCGGGCTTTCCGAGGCACGGAGGAAACTCGGTATGTTAAGATGGTCACCCATCCACAGACCAACCTTGGCAAGCGTTGCTTAACCTTGAAGATCGACATGTGTGGCTGTTATTCTTTAGCCACGAGCTCCTCATGTTGGTGAGCAGTAATAAGAGATTTTTAGAAATTCAAACTTTAAGGTACCTTTGGAGGTTTGCGGATCAGAGAGTAAAGTCCCGCAAACCTCCGTTGAAAAGGGAGGATCCTCCGGCCAGACGGGTTGTTATGTCTGGTGGGCAACTGCCCGATAGATGATTTCGGGCTGTCGTATATGTTCTAATCGCGCGGAGAACTTTGATTGCGCGATGCAGGATTAGTTCTTATGTGGCGCCATAGATGTCGCTACATACCTACTTACTTATAAAGTACTAAATTGCATAGACGAAGTCGCAGCGAAGTGCTACTGATTTATATTATGACGAGCGCAAGAAATTAATGTTCTTTATAGCCATTAAGGTCGATAGACGGATGGGAGACCGCAGTTTTGTTTAAAGGATGTGGATACTATACCGCAGCCTCCCCTAGCACGTCAGAAAAACATTGAGATAAAGTTACAAAAATTATCTCATGTTTCTATCACCCTCTATACGAAAAAAAAAAACAAAATTTACTAAACAATACCATCAGTTCTAGTTTACTTAAATGATTTAAAGTGACAGCAGGACTAGTTTGATTCTCATACCTGAGGCTATTTCTTCAGGGCAAATCTCTCGAGTCTTGAAATTCCTTTTGTCAATATCTGGCTATAGCTGTCAGCTGGCATGACATGTGAGTTTTGTCTGAATGGAATTAACGAAAAACCCTTTGTTTTCTTCCTTTTCATTTATCAATCAAAACCCTACTATAACCCTCTCCCGTAATGACGACCGACTTGAAAACTTACAGAAGTTTATACATTTTTCATTTCGCGAATAGCCACTCCCGACCGCCATAGGTCACACCGCGGCTTATAAACGCAGCATATGATTTACAACAACGCACACAAACACACACATACAGACAGACAGACATAGATATGTACATTTACACAGACATGCCGCACAATGGCTCGCCATGTAATTGCCGAGCAAATTAATCCGGGTAACATGTGACATTTGACTCCGGCTGTATACACACTACACCTTCAGTAAGGCTGGGGGTGTAGCGGGTTAAATTATATCCGGATTTCGGGTTAAAAATAATTGTGGAATAAGAGTGCTTACTGAATACTTATAAGCTTCATGTCGTTTTTGGTTGGTCGCAATGGTCACTTCCTAGTATGAAGTCTTACTCGTAGGTTTCATTCTCAGCTCGGGCAAGAAAAGTTATTGGGTTTTTTCATCGGTGATATTTGTGTATCAGCCAAAAGTCTGGATTTGTGTTCGGGTTAATAGATTAATTTGCCCTTAAACGTAAATGGCCAAATGTGGCGCTCTACCTAAATCTTCGAGAAATATAAGTAGCCACTATGTTATTTCTTGTAACTTAACTTGTAAGATAGAAACATCGAAAAAAAAACTAACCCGAATAAAACTAGGTAACATACATTTTAAATTTCCCACCCAAAATGACAAAATATACCGAAAAGTCCAACAACTGAACTTATAATCCATATCTGATTTCAAACAACGAAAATTGTTTTTTTGTTTTAGCACCAATGTAGGCCTTTTTTTTTTGGTTGGGAAATCATCAAATGACCCCTCCCGCCCTGGGTGGAGCGGTAGGGAGTGTCAGACTTTTACTGACTAAAACCCACTCGTGCTCCTTCTTGTGCCCTTTGCGTTCCAGGGCCGCGGTAACTCTTTCGAACAAATTCCGCAACACCAATGTAGGCCTTAAATAGTAAACGAACTTTATAAACGCATTAAAAAATGTGCCCCGTAACTCCCACTAACCGCTGACTAACATCCCCCAAAAAGGGTGTAACATGAGCAAGACAAACATTTATCCTGAAATCCAAAAAAAAAAATACATCCCTCCGTTGTGCCCCCACCCTTACGCCACAATGCAATCCACTTGCTTGCAAACATGAAGATAATTATTATTGATTGCGCATTAGCTCGCGTGAATGAGATAGATATATACATTGTTGTGAGTGTGAGCTAGAGGTCGGAGGTTCGAGATGGATTGATAGTGTCACATGTCAAAGCAGCGCTAATTGGACGTTTCTGACATACGGGGGTAGGCATGAGAGGTGTTATGATGGAGTCACAGTCTGGTGAACCTACAAAGGATGACTTTAGTGGGACAGTTAAAGGTAGTGCAGAAATACAGTGTGTGACAGATTAAACGCAAATCTTACATATACATATACTCACTAGCAGCGTCCCGTAGTTTCACCCGCGTAGTTCCCATTCCCGTGGGAATACGAGGATAAAATATAGCCTATGTTACTCAGGGTGAATGTAGCTTTCTAATGGTGAAAGAATTTTTGAAATCGGTCCAGTAGGCAAGCTTGCTTAACCTCGAATATCTACCAGTGCGAGTCATAAATATCTCACAATGAACTAGGGAATGTCAACTAATTGGAAATGTTGAAAGGATATTATTTTATTGTGATGTTAATAACAGTTAACACGTGTTTTATGTTTATTTTTATAGACACAACGAATAAATGTATGTATGTAAATTAATTGTGTTTTCTATCCATGGCAATCAATCCTCTCCTAATTGTAATTGTAATAATTGGAATACAATTGTGACATTCACCATCCCGCACTGGGCCCGCGTGGTGGATTACGGCCCATTCCCTCTCCTAGAGAGGTGACCTGTGTCCCAGCAGTGGGAACGTTAAAAGGCTGATCATGCTTATGCTTATGCTAATTGTAATATTATAAATAATTTGTTCGTTTTAGGTACGCTTTAAGTCTATGATGATTATTGGTAATTGCAGGAATAGATGGGGCGCTGGAAACGGTTACAGGCTACTTTTTGCCAAAAGTTGTAATAAATAAGTTTTTTTTCTGTAAGTAAATGGTTACAAGTTCAATGAAGACAGCCTGCAAATACATAAAACGTTTAAGTAATAGAGTGCTTTACTGAAAAAAAAAATTATAAGTCCGTCAGATAGATTTCCAAATAATATTCGAGTTTCGACACGTAGTTTTTCTTTTTTAAGTAAACAAAAAATGAAGACGGTAGATTTCGTTGAAAACTCGCGTAACGTCACTACGTGCTACAATTTTTAATAGCGACGTGACGTCACCAGCCCCCTCTCTTGAGTTTTGATGCGTTTTATCTTTATATAATTGTTTAACGATTTGATATGACATAAAATACGTGTCCAATATTTTTGAAAATCTGTTTATAAGATTTTTTCAGTAAAACACCCTGTTACATAAAGGTTTCATTTACTTGCTGGCTATCTTCATAGAACTTGTAACCATTTACGGACGAATTAAATAGAATTATGATTTTTATATGTAGTAAAATACCCAAATGAGCTCAACATAACCTACATAAATAGCCATCATTTTCCTCAACGTCTCAGTCAGGATTACCGCCAGTACCTACAACTCAAGTCCTAAATCCACTATCCAACTAACAATCACAACATTTCCAGATTATCGAGCAGTGCCGCCGCATCAATTACCCACAATAACATCGCTATCATAAGGCCCGCTGTTCACGGTCGTTCAGGCAATCAATATTACCGCGGAGCGTCGCTTTGTTCGGGAGATCAGTGCATGGGACCCTATTAGTCCGGACGCTCGTGTAGGGATGGGAAGGTGTCGAGGGATTTGTCGATGATTCGGTTGTTTTGGTCTGTGTGTATTGAGGTTTTGTGTTTTGTGTTCGGCTTGGTGTAAGTAGGGTTTTGATTAAGTTATGTTGGCGCGTGTCGGTTTTTGTCACAACGTAACAAAATAATATAAATTTGGACTGCAAAATATGCCAAACCAGACAAACCAATTATAATAACAAAATGTCACAGTCAAATATTTTCACATAATATCTACAACATTTTTACATAAATCGTGTAACAGTTATTCTATTGCGCGTCATATAGACATAATTAAGTGCTAATTAACTTTCTATCAACTCGTAACTATTATATTTCCTCAAAAGTCATATCTTTAAACTTTCACATAGATTGTTCATTGCTTACTAAAATTTAACCCAAAAACTAAAAAAAAATCATTCTCAATCTTACTACAGAACACAACAAAACAGAGCGACATAATAAGGAAGCAACAATCAATAGCGCAGTGTCTCAAACGTCTTGTTCGCAAGATCATCGTACATGACCCTATTAGTGCTGCCAATTGACTAGGGAGGGGACGCTATCGATATAACGCTAGCAGTCAACGGATTAATGGCGTGGGGAATAGTGTTTTTAGTATAAACGATGCGGACGGGAGTGAGGGCTACTGAGCTACACACACATCCTTATTATTGCTGATTTTTGGTTAAGGTCGGAAGGGCAGTGATATTAAGTATTTTTTCTAGCAGTGCCTCGCGGTTTCACCCGCTTAGTTCCCGTTCCCGTGGAAATATGGGGATAAAATGTAGCTTATGTCAACCGGGGATAGTATAGCTTCCCAACAATGAAAGAATTTTTCAAATCGGTCTAGTATTTTCAGATTCGAGCCCATTAATGCAAACAAACAAAAAAGCAATCAAATCTTTCCTCTTTTTAATATTATTGTAGATTGATAGACTAGCGATGTAGTCAACGATTGCCTAGAAAGAACTTCTCTCACACACTGTACACACACCAGATGAAATAATTCCCAAAACATACATAAGTCTTGTTCCAGTAATCCAGTGTTCTTAAATTAATTTGTATTGATGCAAACTTTCTAGTATCTACACGATCAAGAGGAAAGATTTTTGTATGTTTGTAACGAATAAACTCTAAAACTGCTATACCAATAATTTCAAAAATTCTTTCACCATTAGAAAGCAACATTATTTCTGAGTAATATAGGCTATATTATGTCCACCAGTGCGAAGCCTGGACGGGCCACTAGTACTATATAGATTGTTGTCTTAATTAAAAATGTGTCTCTCAGTGAGCAGTTTTCAGGACGCGCGGTGTTACAAGCAAAGTGTTCGCGAGATCATTGTGCACGACCCTATTAGTGACGGGAGCGACTAGGGACATTCTATAATGTTTTTACACTATAGAATGTCTGGCTATTATAAGTAAAACAATTAGTTCGGAAAGGCCCACACACAATACAATACACAAACAGTGAGCAGTCACTAACACAGGGCGCGCAGTGTCGCAAGCTACGTGTTCGCGAGATCATTGTACACGACCCTATTAGTGACGGGCTCGACTAGAGAGGGGACACTGTCGATTAAAATATATCGATAGTTTTATTTTGTTTATTTTTGTATTATGTATTTGGAAAGAAATTTCAATTGCGAATTTGTCGATAGTGTATCAACAGGAACAAATCACAAATGTTAATTTAATATCTTAATCCAATATAAGCACTATTAAACGTAGTACACGTAGTACGTGGTGCCTAAAAACAATAAATAATGTAAATCAACAGTGTTAAAAGAAAAACAATATAAAACTCAATTACTTGCACCACTTTGAGACAATTTTATTTTATTGAACAAGCCTCTGATTTATATGGAATCGTTATAAAATCAATTAACAGTATAAAGCCAGTATTTAATTACAGATTGCAAATGAATTTATGGCCCGACAGTAATATTAACACGCCACTGATATTGCACATTTACTGAATACGATTACCGATACAAGTGGTTGTATTGTTTATATAAATAGCTGGGATTAACATTTATTTGTTTAATTGGTCAGGTCTATAAATATCCTCGATAAGTGTCTTTTATCGTGATACTAGTTTGTGCCGCAGGATTTTCGCAACAAAAGGTTCCAATAACCATCTCTACGATCTCTCTCATCCCATTATCTCTGTGCCAAAATTCATCGCATGTAATTCTGCAATTTAGTCAATAAAGTGTAAAAAAATATAATACCTACTTAGGAAGTAAATACGAAGATTGACGAAAAAGAGAACCTTATTTCTAGTGACTTCAAAACAATATTTTGAATGGACGGTAAGGCGTAGTTTTTCCAAGCAGCAGAAAATGTTATCGTAGAGCAACATAATATCCTGATTGCTATATATCACATAACACCAGAAATGCTTTCGAAACATTTTATAGGGGCGACTATATTTACCGACAACCGGCCGTATATACAGACCATGGGTATATGAATAAAATAAAAAAGCTAAAAGTTTATTTCCTTCAAATATTAAAAAAAAAAAACAATGTCACTTTTTAGTTGAGAGAGTGAAACTTATTTACTCCGGGCACAGTTTTTTGAAAACAAACATTTCTTAGGGCACCCGCGTCTTTGTCAATTACAGCACCTAAATAACTTAACAGCACCGGCTTCATCTAGCTTAAAATGACCAGTAATATTTGACGTGTAGAAGTGTTATGTTTAACCTACTTACAAAATAAATATCATTTATCATTTTATAGCAAAATTAATCTTCAAAAGCCAATATCTATAACGAAAGAAAATCCTTAGCAAAAAAAAATGGTCATAATAAAAAATATCGTCAAAACGTCACCACCTCATCGCGCGCCGTACATCACTACACTATCTAAGCTGGCGGCGATCGTAGCCAATGACTAAGCCCCGTTAATCGAACAATTATTCATTGAAGATAGTCATCCCTCCTCATGCCTCCTCATCCCTCCCCCGGGCGCGGGAGGACGAACAATCAATTATTTCAGCCCCTCTGTTCTTTTGGGACTGTTTGTAAAGCTTTGCGTAACTTTTAGTGCACGGCGATTTTTTCTTAAGCTGTTATTTCCAAGATCTACTGCTACATACTATTTCCATGGAGTGATCGACCCCCGCTGTCTTTCATAGGAACCTTTAGAATGGGCAAATAATTTTATCTTTCTGTCTCCTTGAAACTCAATAGTGTCTGTAAATAGTTTAGCCCTAATAAAAATCTGCTTTAATGTTTATAACAGTGTTTTAACCTTTAAATTAAACATACATATTTATGTAGGTAAATATTAGTAGCGTCATGTTCGTGAACGGGCGCCGTCGGTTGAGACTGGTCACCTCTTAACTGCCACTGACTTGTTTTAATCTTTATATTTTGAATTGTTTTATAATTTCCTTTTTTCTTTGAATTGTCCTCACATATAGCAGCAGCAAGGATAGTGTAACCAACATTTTTGTAATACATAACATGTTTCAAGAGTGTCCGTGGAGTTTCTTGCACGTTCTTCTGTGATCTACGCTTTCGAATGTACAAATTATCTTAAGCAATTCAAAAGTAAAATTGATTGAGTCAGGCGTTACTTTGCGGAAATCCATTTTAAATTTGAAAATGAAAATAATGGGGTTGCAGGTATGCACCTCCCTCCCTCGACTCGCTGACCGTTGAGTTGCGCAACTCAACGGTCAGCGAGTCAACACGTCCCCTGAGGATGCCTCGAGGCATCAATTCAAAAGTGCCTGTTCACTTGAAATAAATGGTTTGATTTTTGGATTTAATTGCTGATTATCTCGTAGTAGGATGCAGACTCTTCAATACTAACTTCCTCGGTATGACCAACTTTCCATGTAAATAACCTAGACGTTAAATAAGAATTATTATCATCACTCATTACGACAATAAATGGTCAAAACTAGTGAAAGATCCCTTCTGGAAGATCCTGGTAACGATTTTGAAGTACTTATAGCTGTTTGAGCACCGATTTCAAGAGCCCCACTGAAAAGAGCTTCAAATATAATAGGAATAGCTTGGGTACAAGCATTGGTGCTCTTTAAACCGATGCTCAAACGCGAATGTTTGACGGTTTTCCCTTAAATGACATACGAAACTATTAATAAAATGCAGTGTCTACAGTACAAAAATTCAAGTACCTTTATAAGCTCTTATACAACGATTTACAGATTAAAAAAAAACAGCTTTTCATTACATTTTGTCGAGTTTTCCGCACATAAATGAGCAGTCAATTTTTTTTTTCGCAATTTGCAGTTTTGGTCCCATAGTAAAAGTTGTTCATAATTATGAGCACAATGACCCCTTAGGAGGTATAACATAAACAACCTCTTAATTCACTATCACCATCAAATTAGCGAAAGTTTATAGCCCACATTATACCACGCACAGTTAATAGATAATTATACCGATGCAACGTACCTACATCGTGACCGAAACCGAGTCCGCTCGATTGAATCGGTAACCAGTTTAGACGTAGAGAATGGACTGACTACCAGTGGCGTGCAGTGGTTCGAGTTAGGGTAAACCAGAGAAAATGTCCAAAAAAAAACACACCACATTATTCAGGGTTGAAATGTGGTGTTATTTTATTTTGTTTTTTTTTTAATAGGCTATTTAAAAAAAAAAACAAAAAAAACTCATTTCATTAAAATCAACCCTGAATAATGTGGTTATTTTTTTAAATTTATTTGGACATTTTCTCTGGCCTACCCTAACTCGAACCACTGCACGCCACTGCTGACTACATTATGGTCCGTGTGCTTCTGGGCTCGCTCACTGGCTCAAAGTGTAGTCCTAATACGTCACGTTCCATTGGACAAGATCGAAAACAAGAGTCACGGTTCTAAAAAATCGAACTCTTGCAAAATTTACCTCACTGTAGCTAGAACGAGACAAAACAACTAGCCGGCTACGTCGCCTAATAGAGAATACTAATTAATAACAACAACAAAAAAACAGTATCAAACCAATACAACGATACATGTACAAATCATAGAATTCTAGAAGTGTAAACAAAATCAAAATGTATCGATAAGCTAACGAATTCGCCGTTTAATATAGCCGAACAAACGTAAGAATCTATGTCAGACTTCTCATTATGATTATGAACTCTGAAGTTTACAAAAGCATAATAATTTTTTTAAAAATACGAGAATAGCTACAGATTAGAATTCTCAAAAAAGACAATAATGGCCGCACGATCGCTTCATCTCTCTTACACTTACCTCTCGTATTCAGTTTATGCCTTAATTATAAACGCTCAGTTCATTCTCTAGGTCAATACTAACTAGTATCGTTGTATCGATCAATCGTTTTAGAAAAGCCAGTCGATTACAGTTATTAATTAAATTATAATAGTTTTGTGTTCCAATGCGTTCGTAAGTGGTTTGTGATTTGTTAAACCCGTGTGAAACAAATTAATTCAATCAAATCGTTAGTATCGATTTCATTGAATTAATTACTTTCACACGGTAGGCTAGTTTTGGCATGCAATTTAGAAGGTGAGGATAATATATCGCTTTGTGTGAAAGTGACATTCAAAGCTATGGGTTATGCAAGGGTACCTAATTATACGCAAAATATGACAAGGATCATTGACTCATTATTCATGATCATCATCTTCCTGCCCTTATCCCATGTTACTTGAGGTCGGCGCAACACGTTTTTTCTTCCATTCTGTCCTGTCAGCCGTCACGCTATCACTAACTCCCTTTTCTTTCATATCACTCCTCACACAATCCATCCATCGTTTCTTTGGCCTACCTCACCCTTTCCATCCATCCACATTTATATTCATAACCTTTTTAGTTACATGTGTTATTGACTCATTATTATGATCAACTTTTCTGTTGGACCAGCCCTGAAATCGCGAAGAAAGGAACTACTGCCTCATACATTCTATACTAATATTGAAAGAGGTAAGGTAATATTTGGAAGTTTTAATCCGACAACGAAGTTATAGGATGATAGAAATCCACAATATCGCTGAGTATCACGTCTTAATTTTTTTTTTCTGAAACAAAAGGAAACACCGTGCCTCAGGAATACAGCCATGTGAAGCGAAACAGGTGGAAAACTACTTAGTTAAATATTTACTTAACTAAGTATTTTTTAAGCTGTGTTTAAATCATTAACAACACTGAATGGCTTCCAAAATGATCACATGTTTAGCTAACGGATAGATAACTGCAGTTTTTAGGGTTCCGTACGTAATAGAAAAAATCGGAAACCTTATAGGAAACTTCGTTGTGCGTCTGTCAGTCTGTAACGACCTTTTTTCTCAGGAACGCGTAAAGGTTTTATGATAAAATTAATATCTTATGCGACAGTCTATATTCCCTGGAGTTCTAAAATCAGCCTTCTAACTTAACGCAATAAAAAATACGGCTATTTATGCGTCATTTTTGGAACAAGTTTTGAAACTCTGAAATCAATCAAAACCTTTAGGGTACTTCCCGAAGCGTCATATTTTTTAGTTTTATCAAATTAAAAACACTTATATTTTCGGTTGAAGAATCAAAATTGATCGATAAAGTAACGAGATAAAATAATTTTAAACAAGTCTCTCCCTTTTGCCGTTTTGAAAGAGATACCGTCTATTCAAAGTCTCAATACCCAACCAAAACCCTTGGCAAGATTTAGAAATCGTGAATTACTCACCAACAACACACATGTACTTGTACAGTCGATCAACGCCATCCCCACAAGAGACCACGACAATTTCCTATTACAAACTGACAAGTGACACTACAACCATAGCCTTAATCCTATGTAATCAAAATGAGCTGTCAAATTTGACAGCTGAGCGGCTGTCAGCGTTGACGTCTAGTGACAGTGTTGCCAGCGTGCATTGTATCAGCTGGGATGTTGTTAGACTACATAATAGGTTATAGTATGGTAGTTTGATTGGTTATTAGCAGTGAAATAGTCTTGTACGATGAAAATAGTGTCTTTTTGGGTAATGCCTGTAATAGATTGACTTTAGCAGTGTACAGTGTTAGTTTCTAACGATCAGTTGTATTTTCAGATTCGTAGTTAGATTGAAAATTTCCTAAACTTTATTCAAATTTTCAAGTCACTATGTTGCGAAATGACTGAACCGATTTTAATGATACTTCACACATATAAGCTGGATACATATGTCTAAAAAGTTAGTTAAACACATTTTCGAAATGTCTTATTTAAGAAAAGATAACTGGAAATTTATGTTTGTATAGAAAAATTAAAATGGGTCTAATTTAACTGTAACACTATTTATCGAAAACGCATACACTGTCTCCGTTCCGTCGTGGGTAAAAATGTCTTCAATTAACTTTTTAGACCTATATATCCTGCTTTTGTGTGTAAAAGTTTCATTAAAACTGGTTAAGTCATTTCGGAAAATAAGGACTTGAAAATTTGTATGAAATGCCGTTCGGCGTATACCCTCTTAAACTAAGCTTATGTTTTGATTTTTTTAAAGAATGATACTGTTGGTTGATAACTATCACCATAATTAATAGCACAAACCCTCCACCACACTTTTCGCAATGTACCAGGCGCCCATAAGACTAAGCTGTTCATCAATTCACAACCTCACCAAACAAAAAACAATATCGCATCACACCAATAAATCGCGTAGTTGAAAACGCATTATAATGAACACCCTGATAAATAACTGTTACATATTCAATTAAACTTGTGCACATATTTCCGGATCGCGGCCATATTTTACGGTCAATTAACTTTTAATTATTATAAAGCCTTATAGAGCTGAACGGACTGACGCGATTCCAGTTTATTTTGTACTTTACTATTTGAACACGGTCGTCCAAAATGTAATGTTATCTCTGTCCTGCCTTTGTTTCCAAATATCTTTTCATGATTTTCGGGTTTTTTTTTTCCAGAAGTCATCTTTTGGCCTACTTCTCGGCATTCGGCCTGTCAATTTTTCACGTACCTACGATCTACGAGTATCTTCATCTTAATTTTAAAACAATAAAAAGGCCAGAAGACCTGTAAGATCACTTGTACATTTTGTCCACTTAGTAACTTAGAAATCACTGCTGAAAGCAAAATAATGAGCCTTGCCTATAGCTTTATATTTCTTTTCAGCAAACTGAAAGAGAAAGAAACTCACTGTACCTACATTTGTATTACAGACTGACAAAGAACGACAAGAAAATCCTACTTTACATAAAAACTATTCATGCAAGCAAATCCACGGCTTCACCTAGTATAACATAAATGTGCAAGCTTGCTGCTCATTCACTGTGTGTGTATTGTATCAATATCTATGTAGTCTCATCTGTGTGGATGTGACCGCGTTTACGATATAAGTTTTATAATGACAAGGATTGTAATATTAACTGTTATACCTATTTGGATTTTTTGAAAGAAAGATGAGATGTGTGATATATCAACCTCAATTACTCCTACGCTGATAATAAAGCTTTCTTCAAACAAGAAAAACCACGATTTTTTTTATTTTATTTATTTGAATGGACCCTCGCAGTCAGCACACTAAGGCTGGTTACTGCTCAACCGGACAATAAGAAAAGCCACGAATTATGATCCTAGCTGAACGAACGAAATATGAAAGTGACTTTGTTTGCTACCGAAGCTTTCACTAGTAAATCGCTGAACTGATTTCGATCAAATTTGTTACAGAGATAGGTAGGACACTGGAGACGGTTATAAGCTACTTTATCACAAGCAAAGCTGTGGCCCAAAACAATAAAAAATATGTTAACTATCATGTAGAATAATGAATCCGAAAACGCCACAGCTTTTAAAAGGCTTACAAATTACAATCTATACTAATATATCTATACTAATATTATAAAGCTGAAGAGTTTGTTTGTTTGTTTGTTTGAACGCGCTAATCTCAGGAACTATTGGTCCGATTTGAAAAAATCTTTCATTGTTAGATAGCCCATTTATCGAGGAAGGCTATAGGCTATATATCATCACGCTAAAACCAATAGGAGCGGAGCAGTCATGAAAAATGTGACACAAACGAAGTTGTGCGGACAGCTAGTGAGAAATAAAGCTTCTGTTGAACATGACATAATTATAAAATGAGACACAGTTTTAACATAAGGAACTTCTTTCAAACACATTCAGGTCAAGAGTCGCGACGTATGTACATGGCGTACATCCTGAACCAAGGGTTCCTAGTGCCACTTCCATTCTCCCCACATCAATGCTAGAGGCGCGCGTATAATTCATTTAGTAGCCATATTATTTCAGTTCATTAAGCGACTCGTTACAGGTGAATACCGTCCAATTATGCCGCTGTGTGAGACCAGCAGTGTGTGGGACTGGGGACCTGGTATTCATAGGATGGGTTCTTTCAGTGTCCCTAATAAGGAGATGGCGAATCTATACTAATATTATAAAGAGGTTACGTTTGTGAGTTTGTGACGTTGTAAGGGGTAATCTCTGGATCTACGGAACCGATTATTAAAATTATTTCACCAATAGGAAGCTACGTTATTGTGGAGTGTCATAGGCTTTAATGATTTAAAATTCCAAAATGAATTACAAATCTTTACTTAAACTTGAATAATGTAATCCAAATTGTAAAAAATTGCTTTCATCGCGTGCGCTGCGGAAACTATTGAGGATAGAACCAAACAATAATAAAGAACGTATCAAAATCTGTATAAAAATCCGCGATAGCTTAATAATATTCCTATCTCCTACGGATAACTCACAATAACTGCTTTTAACCTGAAGTATTGAGCGGGACAGACGGGCCGGGACAAAAATATTTCTAACGCGGAACGGAATCCGCGGGCATTGCTAGTTAGTTATAAATGAGGCGGGGTGATGCGGTAATTAAGAATTTTCTTTCTGAGGCTGCTGACGTTCGAATAAAATGGGATCACTCGTGTGTTTGCCTGTCTGGTCGTCTGTTACAGCGAATTTGCTCCGAATCTACTGGACTGCAGAAAGCAGTGGTGGCCGAGTGGTAACGGTCCCGACTTACGAAGTGTAGGTCGCGGGTTCAAACCCAGCCAGGCGCATTATTTTGTGGTGATTTTGTGTAACTAATTTCATCACCACTGCTTTCAAAACGGTGAAGGAAAACATCGTGAGGAATCCGCCATGTCCTACAACCAAACAATCGAAGACATGTGACATTCACCAACCCGCACTGGGCCCGCGTGGTGGATTACGGCCCATTCCCTCTCCTAGAGAGGAGGCCTGTGTCCCAGCAGTGGGAAAATTAAAAGGCTGATTATGCTACTGGACCGACGGTTGGCGCAGTGGTTGAGCGTTCAGCTGCTGGGCTACATGTCGCGGGTTCGATCCCCGCACTGTAAGTTTACAAATTTGTGAATGCACCCATGATACAGGAGTAAATCATAGCGTGGGGCAAAGTTAAAAAAAAGGTTGGTTTTCATTTAAAGATCTTTCCCAAGCAGCAAAATGTGGTGTAGTAATTGTCCTGGAACCACCATTTCATAGGACTATAAAGGAATAGTAAGCAATTATAACCACGGAAAAGGGCCCAATTTATAGGCGTATTTTACCTAATTAAATGTCTATAGTAGAATTGGTGAATACCACTTTTACCAATAACAACCTCATAGTTGGACTACGTAAAACTATTTGCGCCCGCGAAGCTAACTATCAGCACATAATGGAACCAAACACGACAGTAACGATCTTATAGTTGGACTATGTAGAACTATTTGCTCCCGCGAAGCTAACTATCAGCGCTTAATGGAACCAAATACGACAATAATGTACACAGTGAATCTGTTACAACCTCATACAAAGTGTTGTGAATTGGTAAATGTTACTGCGTACATTTGTAAAGATTAAAACATATCCATTTCTAATAAATATTATCTAGAATATAAATTATGAGTAGTGTTAGTTAACAATAAATCAAGATGTATACATGTGTTTGAATGTGCACAGCATGGCGCACGTATATTTTCTGTGAAGTATAATAAGTTTTTAGTCAAAATTTTGACGCGCCCCTTGAAATTTGCGTTTTCATTAAGTTGAATTTTAAAATAATGTTAGTTTCAGTAAGACATACAACGAAAAGTCGCCATTTTGACTAAGTTGGTTTTCCCAAATACATTAACAAACCGTTATAGGCTTACTTTGTTTAATAATGGTAAATATCAGAACCATTGCTTGGCCATATTGTTTGGAATTAGAGTTCCGCAAATATTTCTATAACCAGACGGTTCTTTTATATTGCTATTAGATACGTGGCTTATTTTAGTTCTTTTGTTTAGGTGTCAACATTGAAAATGGTAATGTTTCTGGACGTCGATCGCTTTTTGACTAAAAGGGATTTCCGAGCTTTAAAAAACTTTATAATAGTAAAAACCAATGTATTCTTGTACAGGACACCACGGATATAGTTTTGGATACTAAGTATATTAAATTAAACCTTTATAATCGCGTTAAGATTATAACAATTTTGGTTTATACCACTATAAAACCGCTCCATATTACTTATAATTGTTCCGTAAAGTGAATTTATAAACCATTATAAAACCGGGTAATAAATGCACATAGTTTCCGGTTTGTTTAGTTCTATTTATCACTCTTATTGGCGTACTTTATTTATAGTAGTTCTATAAAGCTTCTTGTTAGCAGTTATAAGTATAGCTTACCAGTTTATCTACTCTTGAGTGCATTTACACCCTCGCGATACTTTTATAGGTCACCCAAACTTATATTGCACCCTTAATTTCTACCTATAAGTGATTATAAGTTAATGTATAAGATCATAAATACTATAAGGCCCAACTTACTCCATGCTGGCTATTATAAGCGTGGTAGTGAATACTAGAACCGTTAAGAGAATATTATAAGTGCTGGAGGCCTATAACATCTGCACTATAGGATAATTTTGCTGCTTGGGTTTGCCCAAACACGGACCCGTAACGTAGGTAAATGGTGGTACAACTGTGTTGGCCTTGCGACATCTTATACTAATATACATATCGAGGAAGGCCTACCTATATATCAATCACGCTAAGATCAAAAGGAGCGGAGCACCAATGAAGAATGTTTCAAAATCGCGGGGTTAGGAACTATTCCACGCGGACGAAGTCGCGGGCAAAAGCGAGTATTAAATAAAAAGGTTTTTCATTGTTTTTCCCTTTTTTTCTCGATGGAAAATCATGAAATGGCTTCTCCCGCTCTGAGTGGAGCGGAAGGGAGTGTCAGACTCTTAATGACTAAAACCCACCCGTGATCTTTCTAGTGCCCTTTACGTTCCAGGGCCGCGGTGACTCTTTCGAATAAATTCCGCAACCCTAGCAGGCACTGACCCTGTGGGGCTCGTCTTGTTTGCTGACAGCCGGCTGCGACTCGGGCCTGGTTGCAATCGGACAACGAGCCACCCATAGCTCGCCATCCGCAGGCCCTAGTTTTTCCCCTGGGTTCGGCCTTTAATCTAACCTGATATTACTATTAGCCGTGAACTTCTCTAGTAATACTTATATTAATTAACTAATAATATGTTTACACGGTTGGCGCAGTGGTTGAGCGTTCGGCTGCTGCGCCACGTGTCGCGGGTTCGATCCCCGCACGGAACAAATGTTTGTATGGCCTACAGATAATTGTTCCGGGTCTGGGTGTCTCGTGTATGTGAGTTTACATGTTTGTGAACGCTCCCACGATACTAGGAGTAAATCCTAGTGAGGGTCAATGTTTTTCTTAAAAGAAAAGAAAAAAAAAGGAATACTAAAAGCCTAACAGCCAGCCTTTTGCAAGGCACGACACATCACCACACAGCTTGAAGGATGTGTACTATAATTGATGTGTTTTGTGAGACATCGCTCCTCTGTAACAGTATTCTCTAACTCAGGAAGCGCGCCGGATGCTGCGAGATGCGTCCGCCCATCCCCCGGCTATCTGCATACGGTCGTATCTCGGCTAGTGATTACATTATGTTTACGGATATACGGAGGAGTATCGGGTTGCGGAAATCTTTGTGAGAGGTTTTCTTATGGCGTCTCAAACATCCTAAAATGTCATCTCATCAATAAATACATGATAGATATTTTTAGTACCTATTTATTTATTTATTCCACTAACACACGCTATCTTTACAGGATGACCCCAATACAATAGTGGTTTCAAAAAGACAACAACAAAATAATAATAATAATAAGCTTTTTTGTCCGTAGTTAACCAATTTATAACAAGTGTGGCCACCAGTATTTCATAAATATGTGTTTTTATTAGACCAATATGTAGCGTGAACTATTGTAAAATAAATAACTATTAGTTAAGAACTAGTAAATAACCAAAAATTTGTCGAATTTTTACCACAATTTTAAACTTTGTTAGTTTGGTTTGGAACCAAAAACGAAAAGTTTTTTAATTACACAGTTAATTAAAATAAAACAATTATCACCTCTTAACAATAATAACTTAAATTTACAAACAAACTGAACTTAAAAAAATATATCATCAAAAAATTCTTCCTCACGCTGTCAGCTGAAAGGCAATTTTGTTTTTGATCTGATCACAGTTTAACATAAAAACTAATGATATTTCAAAATAGGTATGCTACTGAAAATTATTTCAGGTTTATAAAAAACTAGCTGCTGCCCGCGACTTCACCCGCGTGAATGTCGTAAATTATCCCAATGGAACATAATCCCGGGATAAAAAGTATCCTATGTGTTATTCCAGACTATGATCTATCTTCTTCTTCTGTGAGTGCCATCTTCTATCGAAGGTTGGTGACCATCATGGCAATTTGGACCCTCGACACAGCAGCTCTAAATAGGGAACGTGTGCTTGTTGTGACATTGGCGCAGATTGTTAAGCCAAGATGTTCTTCTCCTTCCTGGACTTCTTTCCCCTGTATCTTCCCCTGAATTATAAGTTGCAACAGGTCATATTTCGAGCTGCGCATAATGTGGCCAAGATATTCAAGTTTTCGCCTCTTGACAGCGTTAAGAACCTCCACCTTTTTCCGCACTCGTTGCAACACTGTTTTATTTCATACTTTGTCTCTCCAGGATATCCTTAATATTCGTCTGTAAACCCACATTTCGAAAGCTTCCACTTTTTTTGCACGTTTTTTGCACATTTATGATCTATATCTGTGCCAAAGAAATGTTGTTGTTGCATGAAAGAGTAACAAACATCCATACTTAAAAACTTACGCGTTTATAATATTAGTAAGATTTCATTCAAATCTTTACCGAAATCATTTCAAAATCCCCTGGCAGCCCTGCCCACATACAAGCCACACAACAAATATAGGTTTGCACCATTCATTAATACACAGTTTGATCGGTATTGATCTGTCATGGCCGACCACTGTTTAAAAATACATCGCGATCACATCGTTACTGCCGCCACCTCTAGCTGCGTCAGGCGATTTGCTAGTGTTCCTCAAACTTTTCGATACTCCTGAGTTAATCATTTATTTGTGTCGTTAAGATTAAGTGGCAGGTTTTATGAATGTAGATTAAGATAGTAGTTCTACAGTTGAATCCGCTTATAATGACATCGAAGGGAAGTGAAAAATATGTCATACAGAGTGGACGTCATAAAAAGCGTCATCTTAGGAATTAAACAAAATCCCATCTTTGTTAGTTATATCGTGTCGTGTCGTGTCGTGAGAATTACAAAAAGAAAGTGTTGATAGACATAGATCAATCAAAACAAAATGAGTCAGAAACAAATTAGAAGTCATGTCCCTCACTATAACCAAACATAATTTCTGAAAAATAGGTCATAATAAGCGACATGTCAATAAACGTAGTCATTATATCCGTACTTTTTTTAAAGAATTTAATATGAAAACCAAAATTAGTTCCGTTTTACTTCACACTAAGCGGTTGGTCAATATAGGCGGCGTCATAATAAACGAATTTCACTGTACGTATCTTTTTTTCATCAAAGTGGACAATATTGTGTGTGTGTGTGTGTCATGTAATGTAGTTTTATAGTCCACTAAGCTTAAATGCATTGATATCTGCAGGATTTTCAGAAGATTAAGTCAGATCTTTTAGTTAATTTAGTGCAATAAAAAGGCACCGTTGAACGGGATCGGAGGATAAACATTACTTACACCCATATCTTGTTAGTTACTCGTATGTGAAAGTCCCATACAGTAAGAGGCAAACCTATTTCCATAAACCGAACGCAGTCCACATCATGGGCGTACCCAGTTTCTGGTCTAGGGGGAGGCAAGTCAGATTTTTTAAGTTAGATCTTCCGCGGCTATTTCGTCCACACTACACAAATACACTTATCTACATGAAACATTAGGTATCTATATGTAGTGTGTAGTAAAAACAGCCGCAAATGATCCTGCTTTATAGGTACCTAGTTAATTACGTAAAAGTAAATTTGAATAAATGCATTTTTATGTTATTTAAATGATTTAATTCGTTTTTTTTATGACAATTGCACCGTACACTTTGCCAATGTTTACTGCGCGGTTTATTCAAATGTTACCGCACAGTAAGGCCCCATTTACACTTAAAAAAAGAAAAAGTATTTAATTGCTAAAAAACGATATACATTATGGATTTACCAGTAAAACCTAAACGATAGTATTAGTAGTACACACACACACACACACAGAGTAGAGTTAGAGTTAGTAGCCCAACCAGCAAAAACTAGGCTTAAAACAATCTCTAGACTACTATTTTGTTGCTCTTAAATCACTCCTATATAATGATATAAGCCCGGATTTGGGCACCAATTATAAGCTTATTTAGTTTAATATCGTTCTAATATCAGTCTAATTGAATGCTGTTTGCACTTACTGAAATCTAGCCAAAGTTAATTTAAGCCGACTTAGGCTAATATTGCTTTTACGTAAGTATCATGTAAGCCTGCATAGGCTTATATTTGTCTAAGGTTAGAATATTTTGAGAATTTTTCGTCAGATCCAACTTAAAAGTTTGTGTGAGTGTTGGCTTGAAATTAAATGAAACAAATTAAAGTTAATATTGTGTGAAGTTAATGTTTATACTGTGTGGTACGGCACTTTAGTACCTATAAAAGTAGTTATACGGTAAGTAATCGTATTGGAATTTATTATTTACTGTTAAATAGACCTCGTTTTACGCTTCAAAATTCATGCGCCTTGTTAAATAAGGTATTTCCTGTTCTCGTTTAATTATTTTATTTGTTAATTTGTATTGATAGTGTCGCCATTAGTAGGTATAGCTGCATTTTACAAGCGCACTATTAAACTAATGTAAGATTGTTTACTCTAATATTAGCATTCGGTATAAGTACTAAAGATAACTCCATATTGGAATAAATTAGGGTTCCTCGCAACATTTCATTGTACTTCTTTACAATTTTCCTCCTGTAGCCACCAGTTTGCTTCAACCTTTTCCAGTTTTTGTAATCCATTATAACAATTAAATTTAAAAACTTAAAATAAAATATGGCCAGCAAAATTACTCTTAAAACTATTTAAATTAGTTATTCCCAAAATCGATCTAAGATCAAACGCTCTTATATGGGTCTTGTCTTTTATATTGTAAATATGTTGAACCCAAATCACTCTAATATCATACTTAACCAGTGGTATTGATCTTATATTAGTTTCAAATAAGATCAGAAATGCACGTACTCACAGTACTCTTAAGCTATGCTGATATTAGTCTGACATCTTACAATAGCATTTAGCAAGTCTAATATAAAATCAAACGAGCTTAGAAAATACCCATATAAGAGCAAGTTTTTCTCAAGTGCAACTAGTCTTAGTAAATGCTCTTATATACATATATGAGACTTGGTTATGAGACTGACCATTCTTGAGGCCATACCGGCTTGTCTAAAAGTAATAAAGGATCCATGGTATGTTCTAAAACAAATATAAGAGCGCTTTAAGCCTACTACTCTTAAAAAGTGCGAGTTCTGAGACTGTTTTGCTGGTTGGGAGTGCACTTCATGAGTTTGTACATTTTCTGCAAGATTTCCAGAGAGGGGTAGCTGCCCTCAAAGCAAACCAATCAAAATCAACTGATCTCAAATCTACTTTTTGCGAATGGACAACTAGAGTCACTATAATATTTTTATAAACAAACTGTTTTGACGTTCAAAAGTGCCTTTTAATGGTCGAGTTGAAATAAATGAATTGACTTTGACTTTGAGTTAACATTCTGAAATGTGGGCCATAGGCTCATACGGATTACAGATACAAAAATACGACACATATTCCTCTTTAAAAACCATTACAGCCCCATCGATAACAAGTGCAATAAAATCCCAAGCGGACACAAATAGTGCCAGATGACAGATTGACGCTCTCAGGCTCACAGCGCGTTAACGAGACAATAAAGTCATTCCACTCAATTGTGTCATTACTTGCGGCCGCCAGTTCACGAAGTGTTAACAGTATTGTTTTTGCATGATGGCTGGTTCAATTGCCATCTTAGTGTAGCTACATAGGTGACAGTATGGGATTCCTTAATTCTATCGTGACCAGAACTGAGCGTATGATGGTTTTATATATACCTACATATATAAAGTCATCATTTGCGGTGGTGACTTACGAATCGTAGGTTACGGGTCATTTGATGATTTCCCATCCAGAAAAAAAAAAAAAAAAAAAGGTTGCGGGTTCAAACCCAGCCTTCATTTTTATTTTCTTCACCACCGTTCTCAAAACGGTGAAGGAAAATATCGTGAGGAAACCGGCATGTCCTAGAACCAAAAATTCGAAGATATGTGACATTCACCAACCCGCACTGGGCCTGCGTGGTGGATTACGGCCCATTTCCTCTCCTAGAGAGGAGGCCTTTTTGTTTTGAATGGGAAATCTTCAAATGACTTGTCCTACTTTGGGCGGAGCGGAAGGAAGTGTCAAACTCTTACTGACTAAAACCCACCCATGATCCTTCTTGTGTTCCCGAAACAGCCGTGTCCGGTGAGCGCCTGTGTCAGGCGGAAGGTGAGGACGCCGGGGCGTCTCTCCAACCACTCCTCAAAGAGGAGACTTATCGCCGGAATGGTGGCGTGCCCTAGAGAGGAGGCCTGTGTCCCAGCAGTGGGAACATTAAAAGGCTGATTATGCTATGCTTGTGCTATATAAAAATAAAGGTTTGTTTCTATTCTAATTGCTAAGGCAGGATTCTTCGATTCATGAATGATTAGCTTTTACTCAGCTATTTTGGGGTCAGCTTCCAGTTTAGTCAGATGTGGCAGAGTAGGTACCAGTATTATCTTCACAAACAGTTACTGGGTAACATTGGCATTACTGTTGCCAGATGATTTATGGCTACCTGTTAGAACTGTCAAGGATCTACAATTAACATCCGGGACCAACGGCTTACTGGCTTTCCGCGACATAGAAGAGTTTCGGTATGTAATTAATGGTCACACATACACGGATCGTATTTGTCAAGAGTTGCTTAAACTTGAAGATCAAACCATGCCGCTGTCATTATTAGTCATATTATTATGTTCTGATACATCTATACAATCTATAAATATTATCTACTAGCAGCGCCCCGCGGTTTCACCCGCATAAGTTTCGATCCCGTGGGAATATCGAGGTAAGAATTACCCTATATGTTAATCCTGGTTATAAACCATCTGTCTGCCAAATTTCATCCAAATCCGTTCAGTAGTTTTTACGTGAAAGAGTAACAAACATCCATCCATACTTAACTTTCGCGTTCACAATATTAGTAGGAAGGATTAACGCGAGAGTATGGATGTTTGTATGGATGGATGCATGCACATTTGTTAATCAATCACGTCAGGACGAATGAACAGATCTTGATGAAATTTTCCAAGAGGTAGATTATAGTCTGGAATTTCCTTGGGATACTTCACGACATATACCTACGCGGGTGTAGATGTAGGCAGCAGGTACATATATAGCATACTAGCAGTTCGCCCGCGGCTTCGTCTGCGCAGATTTAGTACAAACAATTTTCAATGGAGTTTCGTAAAATCCGTTCCGCCGACCTGCCAAATTTTAAGTTCGTAGGTGCTATAGAGTCTGAGATTTCGTGATTAATCAGTAAGTGGTATTTCGCTTTTATATATATAGATTGTGTGCCTAATGGTGTGGTGCCGATACGCCAGAAGAAGCACAATCTCCCACTTCCAAGTACAAACACCTGAAGTGTTAAACATCCTCAATAGACGCAACAAAGTGTTCGATATTAGTTCGAGTTCAGCGCTGCAGATGATAGCGAGAAGCGCTGCAGCGCTGCAGAGCTCAGCAGACATCAAAGTCGGCCTCTTGAGATTCGCCGTGATACAAATGTTGTGCGGATGCAATCTCGATGCTTAAGGACCGCGGATGTTCGATGCTGGATGAGCCGAGTTTGACGTTTTCATAAATACACCAACCCGCACTGGGCCCGCGTGCTGGATTCCGGCCCATTCCTTCTCCTAGATGACATCTCTCAATGCTTTCACAATGCAAAGTTCCTTTTATACGCCGATGACCTCAAGGTTTATAGAGCCATACGACACTTAAATGATTGCCTTCTTCTTCAGCAAGACCTGGATCGACTGTCCTCCTATTGTCAGAGGAATAAGCTGCAATTAAGTCTCCCTAAATGTAATTTCGTAAACTTTACTAAGAATAAAAATATTATTAAACACACATACACACTGTGCGATGCCCCTCTGCTTAAATTGGACTCTATTCGTGACCTCGGTGTCACCCTTGATTCGAAGCTTTGCTTCGACTTACACATAGGAAAAATAGTTAGTAAAGCGTATCAACTATTCGGATTTATAATGCGTTCTACAATCGACTTTAAAAAGACGTCTTCCTATCTTTACTTGTATAAGTCCTTAGTTCGTTCTCAGTTGGAGTATGCCGTGTCCGTTTGGAGTCCATTCTACAAAAAATATATTGAAATGATTGAGCATGTTCAGTATAAATTCTTGCGTACCATGCACTATAGATGTTATGGTCATTATCTGTCCTACCATAATTTGCTTATAAAGTACAAGCTTGCAACACTTGAAAATAGACGTCAATATTTAGAAGCCGTAAATTTATACAATATCGTTAGAAATAAGTTTGACTGCATTGATTTGACAAATATGTTATGCTATGTGGTTCCTAGGACAGTCCATAGGCGAAGGGTGCGCGCTGGCAGATTGTTTTCAGTGGGCTCTTGCAAGTCCAACTCTGGTTTGCGTTCGCCTGTCCGCAGAATGGTCGAGTCCTATAACAGGACTTTTGAGCATATAGACATTTTTACATGTACTATCTATAAGTTCAAAAGTCTTGTACTTAAGGAGCTCTCATGAATGTTTATTTTCTCTCTATCTATTTATAAAACTTTGATGTATTATTTACTTTTATTGTTATTAACGCTTAAACACGATTGTTAAATATATTTTATTAAGTGTCACGTATCTGTCACCCTAGTGATTTTTTTTCTATGTATTCTACTGCCTATCTGTGAACAGCGTTGTGGGCTACAATATTGTGATATGTTTTCTGTATTGTCTTTGTCTTCTGTGTTTTATATTGTAGCTGTTTGTTGTTCCTTTTTTAAATAAAATAAAAATAAAAAATAAAATAAAAATAGAGAGGAGGCCTGTGTCCCAGCAGTGGGAACGTTAAAAGGCTGATTATGCTTATGCTATATATGTATTCATACTTAGGTTTTCTAATCAGAATAAAACTAAGTGTACTTTAATGTAGGTACATATCAATCATTATCATCATCATATCAGCCTGCAGATGTCCACTGCTGGACAAAGAGGCCTCCTCTCTAGGAGAGGGGATGGGCCGTAATCCACTACGCGGGCCCAGTGCGGGTTGGTTAATGTCACATGTCTTCGAATATTTTGGTTCTAGGACATGCCGGTTTCCTCACGATGTTTTCCTTCACCGTTTTGAGAGCAGTGGTGATGAAAGAAATTACACAAAGTAATGCGCCTGGGCCGTTACCACTCGGCCACCACTGCTATCCAAGACTGTCTCTCAAGTATGAATACTAGTTTCGCTATAATTTTTCACTCCGACAGTAGTAAGGTACGCGCCCTCACTATAAGCATCTGCGAACGCTAAAATATGGGACGTCATGGGATTTGTTGCACCTGTCGTCCTGTACGCTAAACTTCTAATCAAAAGGCTTTGGTTGTGTGATTGTGACTGGGATGATACCCCACCTGAAGATATAGTCAGGCTGTGGACTCGCTATAAGGAAGAGCTTCCTTTGCTCTGTAGTATAAAAATCCCACGTCATGTTGGTATCGTCGCTGACAGTGTTGTCACTATCTTAGCGTTCGCAGATGCTAGTGAGGGCGCCTACGGAGGAGTGATCTATTTCCACGTCCAAAATAGCAATGGCAACGTTGTTAGCTTGTTAACCACTAAATCGGCAACTCCAAGGTAGGTTTAATAACAAGTGTACTTATTATTTAGCAAGTAAACCTAAAACCGGAAACCCACAGCCACAATCACATGTCATTTCACGTCTTCCAGTCCAAGGTCACTCCTAAGCGAACTGGCTGCTATTTGTCCACCTCCTCCGTCACGACCGGACAGTGACAGACTGCCCCACTTCCAGTCCAGATCACATGCCAAATTAAATCTAAATTATAGCGCATTTATACGATAGTAAATACTGGCAAGCTTTTAACTTGTCATGACGGCATTTGAAGAATGTTTATGTATCTGAATGATGGCGGGTATTTAAATGGCGTCGTTATGATATTGCGCTCGATGTAAATTGTTTACGTGGATCGTTTCTGAAGCGGGTGGAGTGCGATTTAAATTTTCCATCTTGTTTGATAGTGGCATAATCTAGAGTGAATCTTCTTTAATTGATTGAATATGTATGTGTCTAGGTTATTTAATAAATATTTCAGGATGAATAGAACCCGCGACCTTTTTTAATCTTTAGTTACCGACAAAATAAAATTCAGAACAATTTCAGAGTAATTTTTATGGCAAAAGGCCGCCACACCATGTGCAACCACTGAACTCCCGAAAGCCCGAATCAACAGTAGCGACCAGTAGAAAAAACGCATCCAGAGAAAAGACTCAACTACATACTACTCAACCATAGGTATTTTTCCCTCACTATTTGTCATTATTTTATATTGCACCTGCCATGTTGTCTCTGCAATACCCTAAGGTCGAGTGGTAGAAAATGCCTATGGCATTAAGTCCGCCTTTGTACAGTTTTTTTACTAGTACATAAAGTTTTAGTAAATAATAAATAAATAAATAAACTACCCAGAATATGTTGAGCAAATTAGACCAGTGTAGCAATCAGATTTAACCTACCCTCGCCACAAATTTCCCTAGATCCCCAACCACGCTCACCACCGAACACCACTGCGCAAACTCAAACTCAAACTCAAAACGTTTATTTCAATTAGGCCATTAACGGCACTTTTGAAAGACATCAATAAAAAATATCATAAATTAAGTGATTCTAGCGTCCATTCGCAAAGGTAGATTCTTATGGAGAAGAACGGACAAGAAACTCCATAGTTACTCATTTCAAACCAATGTTTTACAATATTTGGTAATACAAAAAATACTTCATATATGTGAGGACGATGCACCAAGTATACTAGTTATAGAACAAAGTATTACCAGCAGAGGTAAAATTCTAAATATCTCATGCCCATGGTACTCACATATTTACAAATATTGGAATAATAAAAAGAAAAAAAAGTACAAGACAAAAAAATGCATTCATAAATTTAATTCACACATAAATCAACCAGTTTGATTTTGTCTACACCCTTGATTGCCCTATGGAGCGCACGCGGCCACATCCAGCCTGCCTAACCCCTTGCCAGTTAGCACTCCTCTATCGCAATATCTGCAAGTGTATGCGCCGAGCAGTTTTTGGCACCGGCGGACTTGCCAACTTGCCGAGTGGCACAAACTTGGCACTCCACCAATTTATATTTAAACTCTATTAAATAAAATGCCACTTCGTACTAACATGCTTTTGATATATTTTATTAGGGATCTGTGTACATCACACAAATGAAGATAGAATAATGTTTGCAACGTGTTTGTATGAGGATTGCGGACTGAGGCTATTATGCGATATATATCGGGAGGTGGACACAAAATTGCAGAACTTTTGAACTTTTTACATGATTATTAATGTATGCAAAAATCATTTGAGAAATTATTTTAATGACTCTAAAATGGTCTTATAATATTGCTTAGCAGTAACGAAACAGCCGCAGCGGTTTTTTCTCAAATTCTCGAACTTAGCAAATGCAGTAAACTTCAAACCAATTCTCCGATTCAAATAAATTATACAACTTACAGTTCCAACTTCAATGAAATCCAACACAACCGAAAATATATCATTCAAAAATACCTTGACACAGAAACAAATTTAATGAGAAACAAGACATTCAACAAATTACCGTCACTTCCTCCCATCAGCACGAAAGCCACAGAACCACATAATTACTGCTCATTAACAAAGATCATCAATGGCCCGAATCAATGCCAAACAAAACATCAGTTAGACAACTCATTGAATTGCAAAACAAAACCTGCGCCTACGCAGGCCACGCTCGGCTCTCATTGGCTCACACAGACCGGGCCTACCGTTCTCTCCTCCCATTGGCGGAACAGAACAATTTGGCAAACTTTCAAATGGGCGTGGCTTGAGAAAACTTTGAAACAAATGAGTTTCTATATTGACCTGGTGACAAACGTAGTTATCTTGTGTATTAAGGTCAGTGTGCACTGGCTGTCGTTTATACATATATGACAGATGTCTGTTCGTTGCTGACATGTGGTCATTTAATTGAGATAATGATGACAGTAATTTTAAAAGCATTTTATCTAATGCGAAGCGTTTTATGAGATCTGTTTTCTTTGAGGAAGTAGGTAATTGATTAGTTTCTTTTGCTTTTTCTGAACACGTTTATTTAATTAGCGTTTCCGGTAAAGCGATTCAGTTTATGATATAGTGTGAAATCAGTTAGTCATGTCCCAAGAAAAACTATATACATACGATTTCTACCAGTGGCTTGAATATCGAAAACCATCGCGAGCGAACATATTCCCGGTATATCCAATTCCAGAACACGAGCTGCCTTTGTGTCAATATTCTCATTCTAATCCAGTAAGTCCTTAAGACATGAAGACATAACAAACGGATACAGTTACTTTTGCATTTATATTTTTGTATGAATTTGTTGCCCTATCTACTCTAGAAAACACAGCAATATTCACTCTCAATCCGAAATAACAATACAAACAAAGCCAAGTACCAACCTAAAAACTGTTGGAGTTCCAGAAAGCTGATAGTAGATTGTAGGATGGTTATTAGATCAATTTGAACTATGCAACCAAGTATGTGGTTACATACCTAGTTGCATAGTTCAAACTGATTTAATTTCCATCTAATTATATAACGTCACAATTTACTTTAAACTAAACATATTCTAAACACTTCAACAAAACGCAGCGGTAGCCGTTTTTTGTGTAGTTTTTAGGAGCCATCTCATTATCCATTAGAAATATCAACAAATAAAAAATACATTAAATTTCTACATAATCTTGAATCCAAAATGGTAGTTTTATATTACATATTTTTAAGGCGTAATTTTTAATTATAGAGTCGCAACGAAACGACAGAAATGAGACATAATTATTTTTAACTTGCATCTCCTCGTAAAGTAACCATTATTTTGGTTTGCTACTTAAAGTAATGGATAGGTAATTTAATAATAACAAACACAAACACAACATTTTGCTAGTTTTATTTTTTATTTAAATCGAAAATTTGATTTTATATAGATTTTACTTTAAAATCTGAGCGTAATCGCTACGAATCTTGCGGGTGCGGCGAAGAGGGAAGGAATGCTCAAGGTTATTTGGTCAGGGTACCGCCTTAAAACGAGCCCGTATATACGATTAGTTTGTATATCCATCAAAAACAGCATTCCTAAAAACATTTTAAACGGCCATTACAATCCATTCTCATTACCTGTAAAATAAAAGAAGTCGCCCACGCGACGAGAAAGTCGCATTTAGCGGCCCTTAAAATAACTCGCGGCCAATCTGCGAGGTGCTAATTAGGGAACCCTAATCGGGAATGGTCACTCGTGTGCACTAAGCCTTATGCAGATAAGATGCTGTAGATAAGGACTGGCTCTTAAGTGGGAGCTGCTGGAATGGGGCTTGTAATGGCATTTATAATGCTTGCTGTTTGTTGTTGGAAAATAAAAGGTACTTTTTGGATTTGATTATGAAATCGATTTGAGTTTACATTGGTGCTTGTCCTGGAAAATGAATATCAAAAATGTCAATCTATCTATGGTACCGCGGCCCTGGAACGCGGCGGGCACTAGGAGGAACAGGGGTGGGTTTAGTCAGTAAGAGTCTGACACTCCCTTGCCAATGCCCTTTGCGTTCCAGGGCCGCGGTGACTCTTTCGAACAAATTAATGTACCCTAGCAGATGGTAGTCATCCTGCGTTCAGCTGCGGGACCTTTTATTTTTATTTTTTCTGGATGGGAAATCATCAAATGACTTCTCCCGCTCTGGGCGGAGCGGAAGAGAATGTCAGACTCTTACTGACTAAAACCTGACTCTCAAAATATGATTACGAATGTTTATCAGTACCTTTTTGTATAGCACGCTTGGGATAGCCTTTATTCCCCATTATTGTTTTCCCAACGACCATAATAATTTCTTAAATAATTCAATCTGACAGGATCCGAAAACTCTTTAAAAAAATATAACCATAACCTTATCTTAAAGCAATTAATTTCAAAATTACAGAAACAAACTCATCTTAATTATCCATAAGAAGCTTCTTTATCAGAACAATATCATCTCAAAGCAGCTTAACGGGTCTATTAATATTTAAACGATTGCTAGCCCGAGGGCTTTATCTATATTCGTTCAATAAAATCGATAGATAATCGAATTATATCTTAGACTTCCTGATATCGATAGATACTGATCTAATGATGTTTCTGAATCATTGATGAGGGCTTGTGTGAGACGAAAGCGGATGACCAAAGAGTATTCAATTTATAAAACCGACGTCGACTGAAAAAATATCCATCTATTCTAATAATTATGTATTAAAAAAGCGAAAGTAGACTCTGTCTGTGTATGTATATGTATGTGTACTTGGCTGGACGGATTTATATAAAACATGGCACATGAAAGAAAGAAAGAAAACTCGTTAATTCCGCGAAAAATTACGCAAAAAAGAGAAACAAACTTAAAAGAAAATAACTAAAAACGAAAAACTAAAAACAATCTCAGGACCGGGCTTGACTACCACGAGTCTCTGGTCACACCACAGACAAAACAGAACACATTACACATGATCAAGTAATAACTGGATTGGGACAAAGTATACTTTTTACCTAGGAATTGTTCTCTTGTGATATTTTCTTTCTTTCATGCGAGTGAAGTCACTGGAAAAAGCTACTATTATTTTAACAAAAATAACAGGAATTTTGAATGAAGGTGAAAAGAGATTTATAATTAGTAGAACCATGAAATAATAGACAAAATAATGCGGAGGAATTTTGCGTCGCTATCTTTTGACTATTTTTAGTTAGTTAAGGGTTTTGTATTTAAGTGTATATATTTAAAATTGTAACTAAGAATCTTACTCATCCACAACTATTTTTCCTAAAAACATGAAAATAGTATCTACGACTTATTCATATTGCTTTTCGCTGAAATCAATTTATAATTTTAACATCGTAATCTCAATTAATTACATCCCACTGGATTTAATTCATGTGCTATTCTGCTATCAATTTAGGTTATTTTAAGCTAAAGTTTGATATATGTAATTACAACCAAATTCAAGAAAATCAATCAGATAATTAAGTCAGAAAACATTTCTTCGAATCAAAGCTTTTCAAAGATGATCGCAAAATCTGTAAAGGGGTCATATATTGCACATATTTATATGCTAAACTTTAACGATGGGATTAACTCGGGAAATAGTACTGCGGTCTCATTCTACTTTTCTGTGCAATCCCTGTCTATTGCATACTCCTGTGGTTGGACCGAATAACAGACGAAATTCATACTTAATTAGAGTGAGTCATACGTAGCTATAAATTCTGTTTTGAAGACGATAATTGATTACAATTTACGCTGCTTAAAACATATTTTATTATACTTATGATACTGTTTTCACTTAAAACACTGTCTGACTTCTCAAATATTTCTGTTTTTGTTTATATGCTCTCTTCTTTTTGTAAAAGTTTTCCTAAACCTTTAAATAAAATAAATCTGAAACCACGAAAACAAATTGAAACGTGCAGAACTGAACAGCAAATTTTTAAACTTAATTTTGGGGTTAGTACAGTAAACTCCTTTTCAGGTCATCCATTGCTTAAGTAGGACTTTATAAAATATCACAACGATCATATTTTGACCCCTTCTCCATAGAATTTTATACTCTATGGCCTATCCCGGACGCTCAGTACACTGTGAGCGGCGCGGGACCACCGGCGGAGATATTTGCATAAAAATGCCCGGACACGCGCCTTAATTGATCGCGACTATACCAACGTACCGCCTGCCAGGCTACCAGCTACCAGGCTACCAGGCGGCCATGTTCACTGAGAGTATTAAATTATATTCTAAGTGGGCTTAATTGGCGCGTGTTTAGACTACGTGTAGGCATTAAAGTGTTTCAATGAATGTTTTCGTTAGTGTTTCTTTTTTAGTCTTTGGTGTGCGGGGATTATTTTTCTTTTGGTTTTGTGAGAGAGATTTAAAAGCTGTTATTGTTTTAAGATAGGGTACCGATTAGAGATTATTTTAATGTAGATGATAATCGTTTGAGATAACCTTAGTGAGATATTTGGTGCCATTTTGTAACGTTCATTTCGCTATTTGGCAATCATAAAGAGATGTTTGTTTATGGTTCTTAGTTCGGAAAAAGGATAAAAGCTACCATTTTTTACGAACTTGTTTTATTTTTAGATAATGTTGTTGTTTTATTGTTTACTGTATTTTAGTAGGCATGTTACTAAATTCTTAGATAACTATTAACTAGGTATCTAAGTATTTAGTAACATGCCTACTAAAATA
Organism: Hecatera dysodea; assembly: GCA_905332915.2. NCBI lineage: Eukaryota > Metazoa > Arthropoda > Insecta > Lepidoptera > Noctuidae > Hecatera > Hecatera dysodea. The sequence goes on along the minus strand of HG995309.1, from coordinate 17,673,542 downwards.
GTATTTACCTCCCACTGTTCAAAGCTACTTTTTCTATGAACAGTTCATTTATATTAATGACTTCATTATTACCTTTTTCTGCATGTTTTTCCCTAATGCCTCGACCACCCCTAAAAAGAACATTTACAAAACAAAAGCAAGCCGTGTTCGCGTGTACATAGGTACCTACATAAATCTGCTGAGCGGTGTTCGGTGGGGAGACAATTAGAACTGCGTAGTACACGTTTTTAATTGTGCAACAGTACCGACTGAATGACGTGGGATTTAATAGCCACTGTGTTGCGATTTGCGAATCTGAAACTACAGATAAAGTTACAATTCTCTGGAAAAAAATCCGCAATGAAAAAAGCAAATCCAAAGTTTCTAAAACCCAGTTTAATTCTTTCTCCGTTTATAAACCCAATATTAGCAAATCTATCAAGATATTATTTCATAAATAATATCTAGGTAGTATCTATCTGTTGCTAAAGATTGCACAAAAAAAATGAGTGAAAAAGTGCAAACATGTATGTATGTATTTGACAGAAAACTGTTTCCAAATATTTAGCTTTAAAACAAAAAATATTGTACCGAAAACAATTTCTTTTCATTGGTAGAGAATTATAGAAAACTAGTAGCGCCCTGCGGTTTCACCCGCGTGGTTCCCGTTCCCGTGGGAATACGGGACAAAATTTTTGAAATCGGTCCAGTAGTTTTTGAGTTTATTCGATAAATATAAACATCTTTCCTCTTATAATTATAATATATAATAATTTATAATATTATTAGTAATTAGTATAGAGTTAGACTACATTAGGTATTACTGAGTGCTATGGACTTTATATCAAAGGAAAGCGCACTCAGGGTAGAACACCGGCAAGATGGTCCGATGCCCAAAGAGGGCAGTTGGTGGCAGCATGTACAGAGCGGTCCGCGCTTCAGAGGACCGCATGGCTTGGACACGCGTCGTGTGTGGTTGCGATCCTCAGCATTGAGGGAACCACGAAGTGGCAGTGGTGGCCGAGTGGTAACGGCCCTGACTTACGAATTGTAGGTCGCGTATTCAAACCCAGCCAGGCGCATTACTTTGTGTAATTTCATCACCACTGCTCTCAAAACGGTGAAGGAAAACATCGAACCAAAAATTCGAAGACATGTGACATTCAGCAACCCGCACTGGGCCCGCGTGGTGGATTGCGGCCCATTCCCTCTCCTAGAGAGGAGGCCTGTGTCCCAGCAGTGGGAACGTTAAAAGGCTGATTATGATATGGTTATGGAGGGAACGACGAAGAAAAAGAAGAATGGAGTAAGAATGGATTACTACATACAATAAAATAACCTCCGAAGCTACACATAGTTCACAAATTCCACCACCTCACCTACATACACACCAACAATACCCAAATTCATAATCCCACCGCACTATATATATGTCAGTATGTATGTCTGTCGCCATCGGTATGTACAGAGTCACCGCAAGTCAATCACGGCCTGCGGTCACATACATAACGTTATCACTAAGCACATTGATAAGATTATGTGATTACAAATCAATCTGTCAGTGGCGTAATGGGTACGAATATGTCATCTGCATGCTGATTCTGTAATGGGAATTGACTCTCATTTTGATTGGTCTAGAAATTAATATTTTAGTAATAGGGATGTTTCCTGATTTAAAACATATGATTCTAATTAGTCCGTCAGTTAGATTATAGAAAAATATTGGACACGTATTTTTTCCTTTATCAAATCTATAAAAACTGAAGAACATAAAAAGCATCAAAGATCAGGAGTGGGAGCGTGTGACGTCACTGCCCGGTAAAAATTGTAGCGGGTAGTGACGTCACACGAGTTTTCAACGCACTGTATCGTCTTCATTTTTTGTTTTAAATACGTCTCCAATATTTTTTGGAAATCTATCGGACGGGCTAATCAGATTTTTTAGTCAACTACGCTATTCGATTGCTTTGTTAGTAGTGTAGTTGTCGCAAATGTGATTCAAGACCTCAGTGAGTTGCGTAATTTGTTTGGAAGTGTCACCGCGGCCCTGGTAAAGGGTGTGTCAGATTCTAAAACCCACCCGTGTTCCATCAAATGCCCTTTGCGTTCCAAAGCCGTGGTGACTCTTTCGAATAAATTCCGCATCCCTAGCAGGCTCTGACCCTATGGGGCCCCGTCGTCTTCTCTGACATCTCTTTAAAGCACTCGCGGAACAAGACGTGCCGTCGACCCGGGCCTGGTTGTTATCGGACAGTGAGCCACCCATAGCTCGCCATCCACAGGTCCGCTTAACCTACGAACTACAGTTGAATCCGCTTCTAATGACATCAAAGGGAAGTGAAAAGTACGTCATACTAAGCGGACGTCATAAAAAGCGTAACCTTAAGAATTAAACAAATTCCCATCTACTTAAGGTATTTCGTGTAATAAGGAGAAGCACAAATAAAAAATATGTTGCTATTCGTAGATCAATCAAAACAAAGTCAGAAACAAGGAATCGGGAATCATAACCAAACATAATTTCTGAAAAATAGATCATAATAAGCGACATGTCAATAAATGAAGTCATTGTATCCGTACTTTTTTTAATGAATTTAATATGAAAACCACAATGATCTCTGTTTTTCTTCATATGAAACGATTGGTCAATATATATATGTATATATACAAAATAGGCGGCGTCATAATAAACGGATTTCACTACAATAGCTTCTGTTTAGATTGAAGGCCTAATGTGAAGCAGTGCATGACAGCCACTAATGCAGCAAATTCTTACCAAAACCTCCACTACAATAATCATCAGTTAACACTAACAACAGCTGACTCAAACCCCCATCTACCCAATTAGCATGGCTCGGAGCTAACGCATCTGAAATTCTGAAATAATTAACAATAACACGTCATTATTACGCTATCCACCCTCGCACAAAAATGTTGACGACCCCTCCGCCCCCTACAACCCCCTACAACCCTCTGCGACCCTATGCACCACCGTGTGATATAGCACACATTGCATGCGTGCCTAAAAGCTGATGTTTGGTGATGAGTGTGTTATTTTATTATTATTGTTACGTTTAAGTACAATCATTTGGATTGGAGGTTGTTCATTATTGAGAAACTGTCCTGGAATTGTTTTGTTGAAAATGGACGAATATTAGGTTTGATTCGATAAGATAAGAAATTTATTTTGTAAAAAATGAGTACAGTATACAGGTCTTAGAATTACAATGAGGTTGCTATATGTTTTGAAATTTATGGCGTACAAAATTATTAGCTTAAGTTTAAGAACTGACTACTTAACACCATCATCACAAAATAGCTAAAGCTTTGTCCATCAAAATGCCAGCTCATCAGTTCGCAAGGGCCCCTGACTGCGGTGTGTAGCGCGTGCGTTATCTACCCGCCATCGCCGGGCCCCAGGCTAGAGGGCCCCCGCAATTTAGGGGCCCTTAATAACAAGGGACTTTCAAATAATGAATTGGGTGTCGAGATTCTTTTTGTTCGCAGATTGTGACATTGTATGAATCGCTTGATTGGTTTGCGAGGTGAATTGCTTGTTGTTAACGCCAAAGGAAGTCTAGATAGCACCTAAACGTCTTTTGTGGGCAAATTTTACTCATTTTTACGGAACGTTGGCATACAAAAACACCTATTCTCTATATCTATACTAATATTATAAAGAGGAAAGATTTGTATTTTAAATTTTTGTATGTAACGAATAAACTCAAAAACTACTGGACCGATTAGCTACATAGGTACATACTATGTACCTATGTAGCTTTCTAATGGTGAAAGTTGTATGTATTACATACATTCACCATAAGTAACATAGGGTATATTTTTTCCCCATATTCCCACGGGAACGGGAGTTTTTTTATAAATGGCGACTGACATGGTAATGCGGAAGTAGCTTATTGTTTTTAAAAAGTGAAAAAGTTGAATTGGCCTTCTGGTTAAACTAGGGAACCAATTTTGAAGTAATTAGTCGGAAGAGTGACTAGTTATGTAAAAAACAGGATTGGTAGCTATTTATCCCGGGATATTAAAGAATTTTCAAATGTGGGTAGGCAGTATTACGACTTAACCCACTAATTTTGGATGAAACATGTTCTTAGCTTGTTATTCTGAATTAAATACGTAGGCATTCAGCTATTAAATACGTAGAATTTCAACAATTTAAAGTAATTTTCTTCACAAGGAAAATTAATTTTCTTTCAACTAAACACATCAAAACATCTATCACACTATAAAACCACAATTCAACATGAAACTACACATCCATACAATATCCGCTTGCGGCTCAATACATCCCAATATCAATTATAAAGAGCTTAAAATTATCATTTATTAAAGTTTTACCGCTCGTTCGAACGTCATCAAAGGAATTTAAACCGTATTTCTGAAAAATTAAAGTTGATATTCGAGTAATAAATCACGCTATAAAGTTTGTAACACGAACTTTGAAATGGTCAGTGTTACGTCATGTTATAAGGGTAGTTTCACAGTGGCAGCTGGCAAGCTATAATATATAACAGTGAGAAAATCTGCTTAGGTAGTAATTTTAAATTATTATCTTCAATTAATCAATTATTTCACTATAAAGAGGATCAATCTGTAAATAGTAAAGAATTTATAAGAAGCATAAAATTAATTTGTACATATCTATTCATTGGAACAATGAACAGACAACCATGTCAAAGAAATACACACCAAAATCCCTTGTTACAAACATTTTCTCGGAAAACCTTAAAACAAAATGTCTCCAGCTAAATAAACAAACATCTCACTAATGAAATCACAGACACGCAGACCACTCACTAATCTATCTTCAACGTATAAAAATAACGTTAAAAACTGTTCCCAGTCATGTTATGAAAGCTTCAGTTTCATTAGAACTTGCTCGATTTGTATTGTACGAGGAAATGTTGATGATACACGGAAAGCTGTTAGTATCGGATCGAACTGACAAATTGTGATTGAAAATATACTGCGGTAAATATAGGGCTGTGCGGTAGAGGAAGCGAGGCTATAGCTGGCTAAGCGATGCTTTTGTATTTTAGAGATTCATCGAACGCTGATTTATATTTCAATCCACCTGTAACGTATTTGAAATTTCTTCGGAAAATGTAATAAATTTCGTAACAGGTGAACTATATTGTTTAGCAGTAATTAACTGTACATTTACTTTGTTTTAATAATTAAGTGCTCTAGGCAAATTTTCATTTCATTATTCATCCATTTGAACCATATAAAAAATATCAACACATTTCCCTCTACTAAATATTTCGCTGACACATTACAAATAACAGTACGTTGACCTCTCCCACAAAATAAATTGATACGTTCCAATTTACTAAATTCCCAGAAAGATAAATACTAAAACATCCGTCCAACTATCAGATACAATTAGTCACCATTCAACAAGGAATTTAAAAGAATTTAAACCAATAATATTAAATATTTTCTATATCTTAGCTTTCACTCCACCCCGGCCTAAATATGTCACGTCGAATGGACTTAACTATGCCGTCTGAAATTCCTGTAAAGTCATTTTTCAGCGCGGAACACAGCGCTGGCTGTCGTCGAGCCATGTCGTTTTCGATTAAAAAATAAAACTTCACAGAATCGCGATGTATCCGACGTTAGGATATACCTTGCAGTGGATTAGTGGCTTTAATATTTAGATCAACGTTGCATTTTGATGTTTGTATTAATCTTGACTGTTTAAAAGAATTAGTAGCTGTTTGGAATTTGATGATGGAATTAATTTTTAGGTTGAATTATTAATCCGTTTTGGTACTTGTTCTTTGTGTTCTTTTATCATGCAGCTAAAGGCTAGATAAATGTTTAGCACATAATGTGTAACATAAAGTTTTTTTGAATAACAAATAAAAGGTGATGTCGTTATTATTATTTTGCATTAATTAAGACTGTTTTCACCTATTGAATTCTAGATATTTCCTCGTTATACCCTCATACGTTTCTTATAAAACTCGTTAAAAAACAAAGCCTAATATCACCCTACTTAGTGTACAACAATATATACGTATGTATTTTAATAAGACTTCTAAGAAGGACACAGTCGTATCGTATCGGCGGTTTTCCGTTTATTCTTTGATTATATTTTCCACGAACTTCAGCGCTTGACTTTATAAATGTTGAATCTAATCCATTGTTACTTGTTGGAAATACAATGGATTTATAAAAGATCAGCTATATTATACAGGGTGTTATGGACGGGTCGTGATCATATTTATAAACTGTTTCTACATTTTTAGATGAAAAACTTTGTTCAAGGAAGTTACTTCTGAGAATTTGAATCAGCTGATGGTAACTTGTTTTTTGTTATTTTTCTTTTGTTTTCTTGAATGATGTAATTGGCTGATTTTTGGAAAGGATATTAATTGTATTACATAACAATAATGAGATGAATATTTCGAAAATAAACGTAACTTTGGTCTATCTTTTTCTTAAGCCAATTTATTTGGAGTCAACGCAGTATGTCATCTGAATCACAATTTTTTTCTTTTTTGGGCGTTCTTTTTTGCATAAATACAAACTGCATCCTTGATAGCTGATGCCTGATAAAAATATGGTTGTTCATTTAAAAATATCACTGTTTTATCATCTGAATATTCACTTCCTTTCTATTCAATGCATATGTCACCGGAAAATTGCAGATTCCGTCAGATTGTATGTAAATGATTATTAGATTATAATTTTGATATATTATGAAAAAAAGCGGTTATTATAGAATAAATCCCATACAAAAACAACAAGTGTTTCCAATATATCCGCGTCTTACCAAGAAAAAATAGTTTACAATTTGACGCAATATTTTACAATATTACGCACGTTTACAATTTTCAAGTGACACATATATACACTTCAACACAATCCATTGACGGTTTTTTTGGTCTACATTTTCTCGCTACATTCATACTCAAATCTAAACAATCTGAATTATTCAGGTAATGCATAGTTTTGGTGCTTATTTAATAGAATTTCTAAATGTTAGCGACTCACGTAAAAAGTTTAGGTATATGCTGTCATAATTATTGAGACGACATCGTCTGGACTATTATATCCCATGTCACATAGCATAATCAGCTTTTTAACGTTTCCACTGCTGGGACACAGGCCTCCTCTCTAGAAGAGGGAATGGGCCGTAATCCACCACGCGGGTCCAGAGCGGGTTGGTGAATGTTACATGTCTTCGAATTTTTGGGTCTAGGACATGCCGGTTTCCTCACGATGTTTTCCTTCACCGTTTTGAGAGCAGTGGTGATGAAAGAAATTACACAAAGTAATGCGCCTGGCTAGTTTTGAACCCACGACCTACAATTCGTAAGTCGGGGCCGTTACCACTCGGCCACCACTGCTCTCTACATGTCACATAAAAAATTAATAAAATTCCTCAATGCGGAAAAAGCAAATTATCGAAGTCGTTAAAGTCTATGTTTTAATTGAGGCGTATGTTTTAAATTTTAGCGGAATAATATTGATTTCTGAGAAGAGTATAACGGTCGGTGGAAGGCAAATGTGGGAGATCAAACCGCGCGGCATATCCGTCGTGCGGCCGGCGCGCGCGCAGCCAAGCTCTAATCGAGCTCTAGGGCTGGCAGATTTAAGAAAATAGAATAATTCGAACATCGGCTTTTCGCAAGCTTTGTCACATCTACTAAAATTGAAGAGTTTGTATGTTTGATTAAACGCGCTAATGTCAGGAACTACTTGAATGAGTCTGATTTGAAAAATTGTTGCAGCCCATTTATCGATGAAGGCTATTGGCTGTATATCATCACGCTAAGACCAATAGGAGCGGAGTATTCATGAGAAATGTGACGCAGACGAGGTTGTGTGGGTCACCAATACGGATTATGATGACGACATTGTTGGCGCAGTGGTTGAGCGATTGGCTGCTGCGCTACGTGTCGTGGGTTCGATTCCCGCACTGAACAAATATTGGTATGGTCTACAGATAGTTGTTATGGGTCTGGCTGTTTGTGTATGTGACATTGTATGTTTGTAAACGCACCCACAATACAGGAGAAATTCCTAGTGTGGGGTAACGCTTTTTTAAACAATAATAATATAAATACGGAATAAGATAGTAGCCTGTCAGGCCTCTACTTGCTCTATCTGTTGTTTTTAGTTATTTTCGCCGAAACGATTGATCTTTTTAATTATTCTTGATTGAAGAAGCTGCAATCACTTCAGAATTCTTGTGAGTGCCTTGTGGGCTGGTGTGAAATGAAATGTTTTGAATTTTTGCAAAAATCAGCTTTATGTATTTAGATAGAAAACATTTCTGAATTATCTAATTCCGTGATGCCCTTAAAAACGATAGCACCAAGATATGCTCATAAAACACGTGGAGAAAATCGTATATTATTTGTTCGTTATAAAAAATGAAGTTCCTCTATTTGCCAGCCCTACTGGATTGTAACCTGATGACGGGAAGCGCACAATTAACGCGACGGGTGCGCCCGCGCAGCACGCCACGTTATGAGATCTGCTTCTGTACTCACTGCTTGAGGATGAGTCCTCATCCTCAGCTCATTATGCGTAAGAGGAATCAGATGATATCCGTCGGCTGACGGGATTGGAAATGTCATCGGATTTCTGGTCTGAAGTCGAGATGAAGTTTAAAGTTTCCGTATCCCTATGATGTAACGATGCCTTATTCATGAAAAAGGCCTATATCCAACTGGTACAAGTAAATCTACGGGATAACGATGATTTCGGTGATTTATTTATTTATTTAAATAGAACGGCCGAAGCCACTTACACTATTTAACCTAATTTTTACATATAATATACTAAACACATCATGCATTCTTCTCACAAAAATTCAAACATTCCGACAGTGATAGTTTTAATTAGCAGCTATGAAATTTTCTAGATAATTAAATTCATAGAAGAACCAAGTGATTAAATATCTTTAAGAGAATCGTTTCTAACTTTACTATTTTGCATTGTAAAAAAATCAGTCGTTGTACGAATCGACCTCCACTTAATTAATTTTGTCACACTTGATTCTAACGGTAAGTTTCAGAAGATAACCATTAAAAATTATCTCAATAATCAATGGAGATACAACAATAGTTCTCGATTGTACAGAAGCCCAGTGGGAGCGGGGGTCGGCTAATTAACCCCGACTGTGCCCGAAGGAGGCCGATGGAGCCCGATCTCATCCGAAGTCCAACGAGGGGCCGAATATAATAGGGTTATGATCGGTATGATTATCTTGTTTTAAGGGTACAGTAATTATATTAAAGGTGGGTATCTACTGGTATTGTAGAGGGATCTTGTGTAAGCAACCTGAAAAGTGCTGACTGGTTGTTTATTATTTTTATAAGGTACCTACTCACTTAGACATAGGTTTTTGTGGTCAATACAAAACCAATAAAACGTGAAAATAATAAAATACATACTATGTTTGGCTCACGGCTTCGTTCGCATTAGTTTAGTCTTAATATTGTATTATGTATATTTCAAACTTTTGTTATTATACATAATTATATTTTCACAGTATAATTGTCTTTAGAGTCACATCTATTTTCATTCCATAATTCATCAAAGGCAGTTCAGGAATTTACCCGTGAAAGCTGAAAAATAAGTTAACTTAATTTCACATTAATAATATTTGTTAAGATTCAGCGTATGTTGATTAAGAATCTGAAACCCAAAATTAAGCCTTTAAAGCCTACTAATAACCCTTTAGCGTGCCTGCCTGCTTTAGCCTTTTAATAATTTAAGAACTAAGAAGTCGTATTCAACATTGCTTCAACGCATCAGTTTATTCATCCAAATGCAAAGATCCAACATTCTTGAACTTAAAATCAAATTCGAATTCCATTAACAAACATAATTGCAATTACAGACGTCAATGACACTTGGAAAGTTCAACCACAATTCGACGCACCTACTTAGACAAGAGAACACACAAACAACACACTAACAACATCGCCACGGTCTATTTAAAATAGACACTTACTGAACCAAACGCAGAACCATTCAGAAACATCAAACAGTAATAATTGCAAAGACATACGGAACCGAAATAGCCGCGATGAATCAGGGTTCTCTGCGGCAATCAAACGCATTAGACGGACATGGAGCTGTGAAACCTATGATGTCGTATCTGAGAGCGGAGCCAAATTGCTCACTCCATAACGCGGTGTTAAATGCGAAGCTGTAAATCGTAGCTCTATGTTGGATAGTTCCAATGTTAAGGGGAGGAGTTGAGATAGTGTTTCTGATAGTTACGGAATTTTGACAAACTTCTCCGTTATAAACCATAAATCATTTGTTCGCATAAAATGTGTTAGAAAGATTTGGGACAATAAAAAAACACATACCGCCATTTAGGTAGTAATAGCATGCCATGATATAAGTGTGTTAACTCAAAGATGAGCCACTTAGTTGACTTTAAAGTCGTTAAGTTTGGCATAAATAAGCATTACATATACTTAAATATTAATCTTTCTCTTTATACATAATCAATTTTTGAATGTCTACGGAATGTTTCAAAAAATCATCTAGTTATCGTTAATGTCTTATTTTTTTAAATTATCTCCTAAATAGTTCAAATTTTAAAATATATAAGTCTAATAATACTTAAAGTTAGTTACGACGATAAAGATAGTAAAACTTCAACAAATTAAACAAACCGCGGTAACTAAGTATATATTTTCTCAATTACACGAAAACTGTGGATATCTGATAATATCCTGAGGCCGCATCAACCTAAACGTCGAAGGTCTACCTACAAATTAGAGGCAACAGAGCGGCAGCCTGTTATTACGCGGCTAATATGAAGCCTAGCTCCTGAATATGGATGAGTTTGGAGCGAGCTGGTAATTGTCTACATCGACGACGGCGACGTGCTGATACAACGATGGATTGAAGACTTAGGGAAATCGTTTTATTTATAGAGGTTTCGAGGTAGTTTACTAGAGTATATTTGATTTGTTTGTTGAAACTTCATGCATTACTAAAAAACTCTGTACCTCTGACCTTAGGGTGGCGCAGAGACTAGGGTTGCGGAATTTGTCTAGGGTTGCAGAATTTGTTCGGAATTGTCATCGCGGCCCTGGAATGCAAAGGAAGGAGGAACACGGGCGGGTTTTAGTCAGTAAGAGTCTGATACTCCCTTCTGCGGGAGAGTCATTTGATGATTTCCCATCCAGAAAAAAGGGTGGCGCAGAGACAGAACATGGCAGGTCATACTTAAAGAAGTAGTATAGGTTATATATGTTTTCAGCAATGATATCGAGGAGTGTTACCGATGAACGATATTTTAGAGAGGCCTAATCGTCTGTGAAGCAGTCAACTTTTTTAAACTGAAATCATTTTAATAAATAAGCTCTAAGTATTTAATTAAAACTGCTCATAAATTGTCTTCAGAATTTCATACAACCCACCTTTAACATTGTCTCAAGTAAGTCGGAAATCGCATCACCAATACTCACCAAAAGAAAATAAAGAAAAACCTCAAGAGTCGTCTCCTTAACCCCCATTTTCGAACATCGCCGTATTATTGTCGCGTACGTCATACACCGACGTGTACACCACACTTTGATCTACTACAGAAACGACATCCACTCTTAAAACCCACGCAATAAAGATCACATTCCAATGCAACACAATTTATAGTCTGAACTCTATCATTACCATTTTAGCTGTGTATTTCTCGTTGGGTTTTGAACTTTTTGACCACGAAGTAAGGTTGGTATTCGTGTACGTTCTCCAGCAGACGAGCAATACCGAGTGTGTTTGACATACGTATAATTGGCGAGAAATGGGCCGCACTCCCTTTATAAACTGTTGCTTAGAGGTTTCAGCACATTATGGCGTAACGTGCGCAACATTTGAGTGACGGTTTTCGTTTTAGTTTCGTTATGCAATGGTTGTTGCATTGTTGCTTGGTTAAAAGGGGTGTAATTGTATTTTGAGATCAGAGATTATTTAAGTATGTAAAAAGGCTCTTTGTTAATAACTAAAATACTATAGGCTGTACTGTTTTAAAGGCCTCTCGAGGTTTTTAAAAAATAAGTATGTTATCAATATTAAAAACGTCGATAACAATATTTCCACCAATTTATAATAGTAAAAAGTATTAAGTATTTCATGTTATTTTTTCAGCTGCTGGGAAACTGGAAGAATCTTCATTTTCACAAAATATAATATATTTTCTTCTTTTGGAATAAGAGTGTACGAAGAATTAAAGGGCTGAGTTGGAGAGTAGGAAAGAGGAAGGCCTTTGCCCAGCATTGGAACAAAAAAGGCAGATAGAATAATTTTATACTGGACACATAGAAGAAAGCCACCATTTTTTTATTCCATAACTTCCTCTCAGTCCGTCAGATAGATTTCCAAAAAATTAAGGACGCGTTTATTTTATTTTTTCACGTAAATAAAAAACGTAGACGATACAGTGCGTTGAAAACTCATGTAACGCTCGCTACAATTTTGACCACGACGTGACCTCTCTCTCCTGATCTTTGACGCTTTTTATCTTCTTCAATTTTTATAGATTTGATAAAGCAAAAAAAACACGTGTTCAATATTTTTCAATGATCTAACTAACGAACAGAATCATATTATTTTTACTCAAGAAACGTCCCCATTCCTTAGCATAATCCCCTCAGTGAGCCCAGAGCCTTACGCTACCAATTTAGCTATTTTGATCAAATAACCGATTCACAAGGAATCTGATCGTCCCTGATTATGAACTTACCCTCGTTCGACCATTCGTTAGCACATTTTAATATTAATTGCTAAAATATTCCTTCTCACTCACTCTAAGAAGATAAGTGAATGTAAGAAAGAGTTAGAGAATAGATTCGGGTGTTGGGGTGAATGATGAAAGATTAGTGATGTCGGAGAATTATTATTAATGGCGGTAGATAAAATGTAAAAATAGCAGTTTCTGGGTTTAATGAAGGGGTGTGAGCAGTTAGTCTATTGAGACGAATGTTTTTTTGAGGATTAAGTTAACAGCCAACAGGAATTAAAATCAGTTTTTTTCTTTCAATTTTCGGTAATTACGTTATCCTTACTATCCTTACTAATATTATAAATGTGAAAGCGTGGATGTTTGTTACGCTTTCACGCAAAAACTACTTGACGAATCATCATGAAACTTTGTACACATATTCTGGGAGGTACTAGAAGTAACATAGGATACTTTTTATCCCGGGATTATGTTCCCTTGGAATAATTCACGCGGGCGAAGCTGCGGGCAGCAGCTAGTGTTCAATAATTTTAAAAATAAATTATACGTATCCATCTAATACATCATTCCTTTTTCAAATGTGTATCTAGAAAATAATGCAATTGCACAAGGAATGCTGGTTTGAAAATACTAGCCAATCAATAAAAGACATTATTGCATGATTTAGAAAGTAGCAAATTCCAGTCCATTCGACTTTAAATTTTTTGGTCAACCAACTGGAGGCAAAATAGCGTCATTGTTGGTCTAGGGATGTGACAGCAACATCATTTTACTGAAATCAATAAATAATATATAACTTGCTTAGTGTTCGAAGTTCGACATTTAAATTTGTAAAAATCCCACCCAAGTTATTAACGACAGTATATTAACCTCTCAATTGACCGAATACCACATCAAGAAACTTCATAAACCGATCCATATAATTTGTTCACAAAACGGCCACAAAAACAAACATTTTGACGAAACTCATCGCTCCATTGAATCTCAAATCGTCTCAAGCACATTACATTATTACTAAAACATAACTGACATAAGAAAACCTTCCCCTCCTCGCTTAACCCTTTAAACTTTTGGTAGAAAAGGGGAGAATGTTTGGAGGCGGACGGCTCAAGAAATGGTGGTCGTTTTAACATTCAGAATATAGTCAGCCGTAAACAATTGCCCGAGAACTGACAGTTTTATTTGAAGCACTTTATGACGTCGCCCGCTGCTTATTAAAGGACCAATTTAAACCATTATAGTGTTCATAAAAGCGTACATCATCCTGTTTTGTTGCTGTCTCGCTTTCACGTGAGTTAATGGAGTATTTTTTGTCTCGTTTTAAGATGCTGAGTATGGTTTACGAGATTTCGAAGTGAAGAGTATTTTTGAAATTGGTAGGGATTGATAGATGTTGACATAATGAATATCGATATCTGATTGAAACCTTAGCACATTGTAAACCTTCTTCAATCTCAATTTTTGCTAAGGAGACAAGGTTCAAGCAAATCCATTGTTTTTTTTTATCTAAAACAAACGTGGCAGAAAACATGCCTCATGAAGTCATAATAGTGATGCAATTTTAAATTGTAGAGCAGAGATAAAACAAATAATTGATATAGCCTGCTATCTCTCATTCATTGATAGGATCTGCTTTTATGAGGATTATCAGTAATTTGAATCAAATTACTTATAATTCTTTGATAAAGAAAGAGTTTACATTACTTCGTATTGTCAAGGCTGATTACAATCTTTATTCATTATATTATTACCATTTGCCATTAAATCAAACATAAAATTAATCATGATTAAGAAATAGAGAAATTATCTCATCCGTTAACATCTTCCAAAAAAATAAAACTTCACATCAACATTCTAACGAAATCAACAAATCTTTAAAAACGAGAATCTCTCACAAATATCTAAATAATTCAATCAATCAGCCGTCATTTACCGTAAACATCGATAAATCGTGTTTCGCACATCACTAGTTGGGATCGACCAGTATATTTTTACCTTGAACCATTGAAATCTCATTGGAAATTAAACCTTATTCACTTGTCATAGGTAAGGTGGTTACATTGAAGGGGTTCAAGTTATGGTGGGGATGATATAAGTGGTTGATGAATGTTCGTGGTGATTTTATTTGATTGTTTATTCGTTTGATTTGTACTACCCTCAGCTAGGAGCACATTCTTGAAGCTTTTATTGCGTACATTCTAGTATTGTTCAAGATTGAGACGGTACACACTGTGTTTATTTGCGTGATAGTAAAATTGGACATTTGTCAGCTGGGTTGTGTTCCACGTGGTATCTTATAAATGGCTTTTTCCTCCGATAGACATTGAGTTGAGCAACTCTTCCAACTAGTGTTTACATGATCTTTTATTTACTGTTTTTAGCATCACCAACAATTATTCCTTCCTTCTTCTTTGTCCTCGCCTATTCCCGTTTCGCTGGTTCGGCTTTCCTTGTCATGCGGCACCACTCATTTAAGAATTATATATGAGGGATCTTTATTAGAGCAACAGAAGCCAAAACAACAGATTTTAACATTTTTCTCTGTCTTTCTTTCTGTCTGTATGTTTGTACGCGCATCACGCAAAAACTACTGCATGAATTTGAACGTAGTTTTCACCGCTCACTGCTAGATGCCTAATTTAAAATATAAGTTACATTTTACCATTTAGAAATTCTAGATTCTAAGTACCACGCGTACAAAGACGTTGGTGAAACCTAGTAACAAATAAAGATCGATGAAATTACACCCACACATATTCCATGTTCTTACGAAGGAAATTTTCCAGTCAACTCCAGATATCTCAGTCGCCTTGACAAAGACTTGAAAAAAAAAAAACGCTGAAATTGACGGATGACGGGACAATGATGACACCAAGGTATGTATATTGACTACAACTTCACTGAAGGAGGCTGGTTCCAGTAAAGACGAGGAATTGACTTAGAATGTAGGCGTTGGCGTGGGGAAGACCGCTGGTAACCACAAGACTGACCGCTGTGGTGTTGCCTGGGGAAGTTCTATATCCTGCAGTAGATGTCTTTCGGTTGTTAGCTGATAACTCTCCTCTATGCTGTTCTGTTTTTCCAACGGTTAGTTCTAAAACTTTAAAAAAGTAATTGCCAGTTTGAAAACAACAGAAAAGAATCGCCAGATCCACAATTTGGCCACTAAGGATATTTCTTGAATAAAAAATATGATTCTATTTTGTCCGTCAGTTAGAAATTATACAAAAGTATTGGACAAGTATTTTTTGCTTTATCAAATCAATAAAAATGTACGAAAATAAAAAACCAACAAAGATCAGGAGTGGGGGCTTGTCACGTCGTCGTAAAAATTGTAGCGAGTACCGACGTCACACGAGTATTCAACGCACTGTATCATCTTCGTTTCTTTATTAACGTGAGAGAAGGCAAAATCCAAGATTTTTTTAGTCAACAACAACATCATCATCATCAGCCTGTTGCAGCCCACTGCTGGACATAGGCCTCTCCAATTGCACGCCACTTAGATCTATTTTCGGCTTCTCGCATCCAGTTTCTGCCAGCCGTCCTGCGCAAATCGTCACTCCACCGTGCCTGAGGACGTCCTACGTACGTTTTTTAGTCAACTACCCTATTTTGGAAGTCCCAAGAATTATTGCAGAGATTTGCAACATTCGGAGTGTCCGAGCTCAGAATAAAATTGACCTTCACCGACTTTTTACTCCCAACTTGACTTTTACAAATAGTAACGAGCTTTATTATTACCTATATTAAAATACTTAGTTGCATAACAAAAAGCCGTGTATTAATTATTGTGTTATCGCACGGTTCCCAGTGTTCTTGTTTTATTGTTCTGAGAACTGAAACTGATACCGACCGTTAGTGTAAACAAAATGTAAGAAGTTGTCATAAATTAGATGCTCTTGTTATTGCTTATTAAGTTATTATTAATTTATTACTCACTTATAAAATGTTTATTAATATTACTTGCTTTGCTACTGTACTTAGGTACAGATGACTTTGTTTTTTTAATCGACTTTAAAAAAAGGAAGAGGTTCTATGTTTGAATGCATGTTTTTTTATGTATGTTCACCGAATCCTCCGCCAATTATGGACTGATTATTAAAATTGTTTTGTTGGGGTAAAAGTTAATCTTTGTTAAAAGTTTCTAATGTGAAAGTAACTTTGTTTGTTACTGTTTCATGCCTAAATCGCTGAACCGATTTTGATGAATTTTCGTTCGCATTAAGATGGACGATAAAAGACGCTTTTATTTTATATTTTTATGCAATAAACAATTAAATATAACAAGGCACAACCGTGTAAATATGAAAACAAAATACACTGAAATACAGTATCGGTCTAATTAAAATATTCAATGCATTCATGTGAAATACCAACACCCCGAAACTGTAACCGACTCCCAATAACAAACCACAACGGGCATAAATACCTTAAATAGCTATAAACAAAAACACATCATACTTCACCATAATTCCCTAAAACAATACATCATTATGACAAACAACCTGTCAACTCATTACGGTACGCTCCCGACTCGACAAAAACCATTCGGTACTAAAGATTATTACAAAAATAAAATGACGACACAACAACCCGTAAAGAATGGACGCGTGGATGTTTTAATAGCATTTCTAAATGTCAACAACGGGACACGGGTAACGCGATAAGCCACGCTCGACGGGCTATGAACAGTAAATGTTATAATTATTACTTCATAAAGCTTTTATAAATAATTAAGGGTCGCTCGAGAGGAATTAGGCGGAAAGTATCGGAGTTTTGGTGAAAGTAGACTATTTCTAAACATTCTCAGAAAATGTAACCGGGCTATGAATAGAGCACCTTTATGAATGTGTCCGTAAAGGCCATTGAGGCTGTAAAGGTGAATGTGCAGCCATTTTCCTATCAATGATGATGCGAGGGGGACAAATTTAATAATAATATGTTACCAGATAGGTATAATTAGAACCCGTCCTGCGTTTATCCCAATTTATTTAGGGTCGAATAAGTAAGTATTCTTCTTCGTATTTCTTTATCAGTGTTCATCTCAGTAGACATCTGTTTACAAGGCACTTCGTCTTTTATACGGCCTATCCAACATTATCAACCCGTACTGGGCCCGCGTGGTGGATTACGGCCCATTTCCTCTCCTAGAGAGCAGGCCTGTGTCCCAGCAGTGGGAACATTGAGAGGCTGATTATGCTTATGCTTATTCATACAGAGGAGACGAGTTTTTAGCGACAAACTAACAGAAAAATTGCTCTGGACCTTGTTTAAAAATATAAAATACTAGCTGCTGCCCGCCGCTTCGCCCGCGTGAATGTCGGAAATTATCCCAAGGGAACATAATCCCGGGATGAAAAGTATCCTATGTTACTTCTAGTACCTCCCAGAATATGTGTACAAAGTTTCATGATGATTCGTCAAGTAGTTTTTGCGTGAAAGCGTAACAAACATCCACGCTTTCACATTTATAATATTAGTAAGGATTTAGTAACCGATCTTATAAGACCAGTTAATAAAAATTTTAGATTCAAGAAACGTCTTTGTTATTTGTTATAATCTAGATAAGACATTTAGGATGTAAAAGTTTTTGTGAAAGATCTAGAACACTTAAATGAATCATCTTCAAGCAACCAACGGACAACCTGCCAACAGCATTTTTTAATTTTTTATAACATTTGTAGAAATATCTGAGAACTGGAGACGCATAAAACAGTATTTACTTTATTACTTAGCCGTCAGATATGTATAACATAACAACATAGAGGCTAGCATTTGGCAGTGGTTCTAAGTTTCACAAATTAACAGTTCAACACAGATGCTGCGGTACAAAACCATGGTGTAGTATAAAATGATTGCACACTGCTCAAATGCGGTTCACCTAAATCTAAATACACTGGAAAATCAAAAGACTTATGTCTTTATAGCAGCAAAAGTCACATTGAATGACAAACTGCAACAAACCGACTCAAAGAAACAATATTTTTACGTCTAATATAAACTACAAACGGACCAAGAACTTTTATCTGAGCTATAACAAATCATGGACATTAAAAGAACTAAATCACGTTATAATACCGACCGCTATACTAATAGAAGGAGGATTTATACACTTAACTAAACAGAGGCTTCCCGAAATTAAATCGTGTGTTGTTTTTTGACGTCTCTTTGGAGCACAGATGATAAATAAATTAATTATGTTTGGCTAATAGTCGGCGCGGGCGCAGACGGCGGCGTGTTCTCAGTTCGGGAAGATCTTGTTGCGTCGTGAATTATAGTGTGATTTATTTGTTTCGTTTTGGAGTGATGGCTTAGGGAAGTGTAATTAAAGATTATGCGTATTCAATGCAAGATTATGGTAAAGGTGTTTTGATTTCCTTCTACTGCAGCCGAAGTAAAGAGCTTAAAACTTTGTTTTGTTAGTCGTTACCCATGTTTTATCTTACAATTACTATCATAGTAAGTAACAACCAAATTGCCTCCGGTTTGAAACTATAGACAAAATAGATTTCATCCGCGACTTCGTACGCACGTATCCCGTCTTTTCTTATACCAGTGTCCAAAAAACTCCCTTAAAACCAATATCGATCAAATCCCAAAATATCTACGTATACATCTTCAATAAATGGTCAACGACAATTGACCAACACGGACAGAACCATGCCAATAGGGTTGTCTCATTTCGTGGACTAATGAGCCGGCGGCAAACGTTTGAAGCCCAGGGCTGTCACATCACGATTACTGCTCGATCCATCAAAACTTAATAGCCGCCCGTCAGACTCGCCTGGGTCAAAAAACGATGCCATTTTGTTTTATTTCCGACTTTTATTGATATTGATTTTTAAAGCGTCATTTAGATTTTTAATGTTTTTTTTTACTTAATTAAATGTCATTTGAATAATGTGAGGGGATTTTTGGGTGATAATTAATTTATTAATAAATAATGGCTGGTTTTCGTACTTTGTTTGGTAAATCAACTTTTGAATAAATTTGACTGGTTTTGTTTAGAAATTTTGAATCAGGAGAACATGAAAATCATAAACATATTGAAAAGCACGCTTTTCAATATGTTGCCTATTATTCGTCGGAAATGGAAAATAAACTTAATATAGATGAAACAATGGTATATCTCATGCACGAGTCTTTCCTTAATCAATAAACTTCCCATTCCATAATTATGTAATAATAAGTCCTCATAACATTAATTACCGTGTTTTTGGTACCGTTCACGTTAAATATTATTCATTTTCATGAACACCGCTTTTGGTAAGCAGATATTCGGTAAAATTCGAGTATTCTACAAACATGCGTTTTCCAAGATAATTACACAATAACCCACCCACTCAAAAACCAACAACCACTCTACTGCAAAAGCAATAAAGTCCAAGTTCGCATGAACAGTACTTAAATCAATGCAAAATTAATTTGGTAGAACATCAGAAGCCAACTTCCCGTAACTTAGCAACCCTGGCTCATTCGAATTACGAATCGTATTTGAATAATACCCAGGCATCATCACTAAATTAAACTTTATTAGCTTTGAATAAAGTTGATTTTAGGTCGGTTTAAGTGCTCGTAATAAAGACTTCGTGCCTCAGCCCTATTTGTAAAATAAACTTTGAAGCCCTAATGATAAAGTTGAATTTCGTTTGGTTGGTGGCAACAGGTATTTTAAGTGGTATATTTGTTTGTATGGCGAGGTTCCGTACGATGTTATAATAATGAAATGTTGACGAATGTAAGAGGGTAAGCGCTTTTCAGAATGGATATTGTATCGAATCGATGTGTTATTGAATTCTGATATGTTAAGGAGTGTTCACGTTGGAATTATTGTATTAGGTATTATTAAATTTAGAGGGTGTTTATGTTTGAATGGAAGAATCTTATTCCTTGGGTTTATAAACTTTAAACTTGGTATTAATACCGAGCTAAGCTGAATGTTTATTACTCAATCACGTCAGAACGGCTGAACGGATCTTGATAAAATTTGGCACAGAGATAGATTATAGTCTGGAATAACACACTTTTTATCCAGGGAGTATGTTCCCTTGGGATAATTTTAAGCCGCGGGTGGAGCCGCGGGCGGCTTCTAGTTTATAATATGGTTACACAAATAAAGTAAATAGCAGGCCTTCATATATAAGGTTGCGAAATTTGTTCGAAAGAGTCACCGCGGCCTAGAACACAAAGGACACTAGAAGCATCACGGGTGTATTTTAGTCAGTAAGAGTCTGACACTCCCGGAGCGGGAGAAGTCATTTGATGATTTCCCACCCAGAAAAACAAAATGCCCTCATATAAACGTGTAGCTTACACAGGCAATAGATTATGACGTAGGTAAGCTTAAAAGTGTTTTAAAAGGTCCGGTTGAGCAATAAAATCATACCAACAACGAACCGTAAACGATTTATCTAAACGTCCGTTATTTCATAGGAACCAAGATTCACACCATAAAATTCACCAATTATAGAGATACATACATCCCTACTTTTAACCATTATGCTTAAAAAAATAAAAATTAAATCAACTAAAGTAACGTATAAAATTAAAATAAATAAGTAACGTATACTTAAACAATTTGCCCTCAAACTATCTGCTGTCAGCTGGTAATATGCCCAAGAGACTGGCGACATTGCCACGTTGAATGGCAATGCTTAGTCTCTAGCCAAAGTTAAAACCAACTCTTGGGTCATGGGAAAACTTTGTCTTTAGATTGTTGTTTCTGTGGATGATATACTTATATATCCAAGAGGACAGATCTTTTTTCTTTTTTTTCTGGATTGGATATCATCAAATGACTTCTCCCGCTCTGGGCGGAGCGGGAGGGAATGTCAGACTCTTACTGACTAAAACCCACACGTGATCCTCCTAGTGCTTTTTGCGTTCCAGGGCCGCGGTGACTCTTTCGCACCTAACAAGACGAAACACAAATTCAAATTCCGCAACCCTAGCAAGACGCCCTAGAATCTATCCTACACTTGGCCCTACTGTCCCCTAAAAACCAAGTCATCATAATCCCTAGTTTATGAATGATAAACTAGATGGCGTTGTCTCCTCTGTTAATGGGCGCCCAGCAATTAGTACTGTTTGCCTAATGAGTAACGAGCGGATTACCCGACACAGCGGAGGAAGTAGCTGTGTGTGTTCAGATTATTTTGTGAATTAATGGCTTTTTGACGGATGCTTATTATTTTGTTGTATTTTATGTTGTCACGTTTGACTTATGCTTTATTATTTTTCTTTTTTTTTTACGAGTATGTGGTTGGGTATAAACTAAACTTCGTACCAAATAAAAAATGATTTAGAAGTAATAAAACTGGTGCAATTGCTGGACAGAATTGGCCGATACTTACCCAAAGCCAGGAGAAATGGAAGGAAGGGTGGGAGGCTTGAAAGAACAGACTTAAAAGTGAAAATAATCAATGTTACATAATTTAGCATGGGGCATTAATTACTCACGCACATCATCATCTTCCTGCCCTTATCCCATGTTACTTGAGGTCGGCGCAACACGTTTTTTCTTCCATTCTGTCCTGTCAGCCGTCACGCTATCACTAACTCCCTTTTCTTTCATATCACTCCTCACACAAACCATCCATCCTTTCTTTGGCCTACCTCTCCCGTTCCGTCCATGTGTGGGGCTAGTTACCTACGCACATCATTAGGAAACAATTAAAAATAAACACATCTAATCCCAAGTGAATAAAACAGACAGAATCTCTAATTTCGGCAAGTCATACATCACCTAATTATGAACCACTTAAAGCCTAATTCGAGCCCGTTGATGTGCTTGCGCAGGAGTGTCGTTACGCGGGGGACTACAAAAAAGCGCCGCACCTAACACATGACATATGGCGTCAATGAGTTTATACAGGACGTTCACAAAAAATATTAAAGTATGTTTATTTTTCGCACCCAACCATCTCTAGTTTTCAAATGTTTTTTTTTTCTTTGACAATAGTTCGGGAAGAACTTTTTTTATCCGGTTTTGTTAGTTTATGGCTTAAGCAGATGTTGAATAGGTGCTACTGCCAATGTGGTTTGTCATGAAACCGCTTACAGTTCCAAACACTTATGTTATTTATTTCCTCTCATTTTCATAACAAAAAATAAGTACTTCTTAATAGCTCGAAGCCAAAACTTATAATTAGGTAGGTAACTATGTAGTACTAGCCGCAACCTAGTTGAGAAGGCATTGACACCAACTAAGCCTTAAACTAAAAAAGAAAAATCTAACCAACAAAAACAACAACCAAACAATGCAAACTGCTCACAATATTTACCTACCAGGAAACATTTTACGAACAAAGTTCTAAAAATCCAATACCTAGTGAAAGTGATTGATATTCATCACATCTTCATTTTCTAAAAAGCATACAATTTCAAAATCATCCTAGTAGGAAAAATTACGTGTAAATAACTTAATTAGGAATGAACGTTGAAAACTGTCAGTTCATAATTTCTCTCATAATATCGTTTACATAATTAATCAATCCCTAATTTGGCATCACAACACTCAAATCCCTCACCGAGCAGCACATCAAGTAAAGCACATCTCTATTATTAGAGCAGTTCTCGGTAAACTTCTGTTAGACGAGGGCTTCGTAAACATTGAACTTCAAAGTCGCCGCTAAATGCACTAAATGAAGTTTAATACTAGCTATCGAGGGACGTTAAAGGAGATTAATTGCGGAAAAGAATCTATTAAAAATGTGATGTTATTAATATCGCAATATGTATTTCTTTACATAGTTGTAAATGTCTTACGAGTTAAGAAAATATTTTCTTTACCCATTCTGAATCATACAATCTATTGTATCATTAATTCCATCCATTGTATCTTATCAACTAATACTACAGAACCTTTATAACATACATTCCGTTCACAAATCCCACAATGTGCATTCCCACTTACGCGAAGAGGATCATAAAACAAAACACCCTGTATTCTCCGAACATTCGTTCTGCGAAAAAATGCCAAATGCGAAAACCTAAAAAAGAAAAACAGTTCCGCTTTTAAATCCTCCTGTATACTCGAATCCCTGCGGACTGCATAGATCAATAGTACAGCCGCGCACACAAAGCAAAAGTGATTTTGTTTCTAGTGAAAATAGTGGTTAGTTTTGCTTAGTGAGTGAGTAATTTAGTGAGAGAACTGGATCGTCAATTAGAGTGTCTGTTTAAGAGCGAGCCACTCTTGTTATAGCGGTAGACACGTGTCGCAGTGCAATTTGTTGAGATAATATTATAATAATGATCATAGAAATGTACTGCGGAACAATTGTGGGAATGATTGAATGAATGAATGAATGAGATTCGGATTTGAATGGATGACTGTATTAAAATGTCGGATTACATAATAAACACGTTTACATAATTGAAGAATATTAATCGATCGTACTAAAGCTTGATGTAGAAATTGTTGTACAGTTAAATGTTGATGTACTGAGTGTTAATCTCACTGTTATTCCAAGTAGCAATCACTTAATCGAGGTTAAGTGTAGTTTAACTTATATTTTTTTATTTGTGAATATTATGTAACACGTAGTGCCTCCTTTAAGCTACAATAAAAAAACAACGACTTAAAGAAAAAAAAAACCCAGAAGCGATTCCTACGAAACCTATTTCGTCTTAATCAAAATGAATCAGCAGAAAAAACACACAAAATTGAGTGGGCAAGCAAGCTCCCGTGACCCGCTCCAAGAAATCTGATCCCCAATTTTTTCACTCAAGTTATTTGGTTCGTTTTTGCGTCGCCATCTCGTTAACGATGGCATTAGGGGATAATAGACTTCCTCGCGACACGTGGGGATGGTCGTTACTCCGGTGGAGACCCCGGAGTGAATTAATTATCTTTTTTTACTTTTTAAGTAATAAATTTGCTGTTCATAAGTTCATAAGATGATTTTAAGGACGGAAAATTGTTTTTTTTTTGGTGGCGATGGTGATTACTTAGTAAATGATTTATCCTCAGTGTAACGTTATTTTTTATGACTTGTTTCCACAACGAGAAAACTGAAAAGGTAGAATGGTAGTCTTTGCCTTGCATTGTAGCACAACACACTCATAATTACAATGACGCATCCCTCGAAACTTATTTCATCGGTGTTTTAAAACCAAACAAGCAAACTATTTCGATTGCATATTTCCAGACAAAACTAACTTTCAAAGTATTTAAACATAAACCTACATTTACGCTTATAAAACGTCACAAGCCAGTGCACCGAAACTATTCATCACAAAATTTCATCAAAACACAGCATCCGAAATGATGTCGTCTCAAACCGGCCGGCGACCGTCACCGAGCATAGTTTTAATTACCGGCACCATGTGTGACGGTTCACGTCGCGGGGGCCCTTCATGCATCTGCCGCCATGCCACCTTGGTGAACGTATAATTATCTAAGAACGTTTAATGTGACCATCTGAGCGATGGACGAAGATATATTCGTGTTGAGAAAATTGTGTGTTTGTGATCATTTGTTTGGTCATTATAATGAGTTAATTGTTGAGATGTTGTGTGTCTAATTAATTGCAGTTAATTTGTTGTTTTGAGCATATTTTAAGTTTAAGAATAAATGGTCTCGTATAAAAATATGGATTTTATTGGGAAATAATTTCACGTTGCTACTAATATTACAAGACTTTTTAGGGTAGCCGCTGGAACCAAATTACTTAAGCCTTCACTGTCCGTCAGTCTATCTGTCAAGAACAATGCCAAAATAGGCAGAATAAACAAAATAAACATCATTTATCATTAAACATATCCTATTTTACAAAAACACGCTTCCGCTTCTTCTCTTAGACCAAACTCCGGACAACGCGACAGCGTGTGGGTTACATTTGAAAACGTTTAAATTCAGAGATTTCGTGGAACGCGCGACGGAGGCCGCATTAAGTGATTTGTAAAATAATATTGTGTAGGTATTACTTCATTTGATGAAACACTTTTGTGTGTTATTGTACTTTTTATTATTTTTGTGTGTTAAATGAAACATTAGTGTTAATATCGGTATGATATTTTGTTTAATGTAAAAAACGCGCCCTGTGTTTTTGAACTTAAATACTTAAATCATTTAAAATATAAATAAGAAATGATTTCGTTCTTATACTATATGAGTCGACCTCTTTCATCAGGACCTCTATAGAGGTTTAGAATCTTTATGGCGCATTATGAATAATAAGACATAAACACTAATTCCAATCTTATAATAGACAGTAATGGGATAGCTGACAAGCAATATGTATTAAATTAAATACATGTAGATTTCGCTACAAAAACTGACGATTAGTTGCTAAACATTATCGTAATTGGGACCCGACCATCATTACCACCTTGACATTAGCTAAGCCATCGAATATTCATCGACAGAGCCATGACTCAAAAAAATGAGATGTTTTTTTTGTTTTTTTTTTTTATAGACGTTACCCCACACTAGGAATTTCTCCTGTGTCCTGGGTGCGTTAACAAACATATAAATTCACATACACAAACAGCCACACCCGGAACAACTATCTGTAGGCCATACAAATATTTGTTCCGTGCGGGAATCGAACCCGTGACACGCAGCCCAGCAGCCAATTGATCACTGAGCCAACCGTGCCGACAAGAATTGAAATACATATAGATTAAAATTTCAGTAGTATAAGTAGTTCCATGAATAGGAACATATCCTAAGCCTAATCGCGTCACGTCGTACTGTAGGTACCTTCTTTTTTTTTAGTTAAAATGTTGCCCCACACTAGGATTTACTCCTGTATCGTGGGTGCGTTCACAAACATGAATTACTCACATACACAAAACATCCAGACCCGGAACAATTATCTGTAGGCGATACAAACATTTTTCCCGTGCGGGGATCGAACCCGCGACACGTAGCGCAGCAGCCGAACGCTCAAACAATGCACCAACTGTGTCGTCACACCTTCTAGAAGTTGAATTGAAAGAGATGCTTATACAGATAAGCACCTCTGTTTAACTTCCTTAAACCGAAACACAAGAAAACGAAAACATTTGAAGAACAAAAAAATCAAAGTAACTAACCTGGGTTTCGGTAACATTCAGCAACTTGGCCATATCAGCTCTCTCCCCAGATGAAAGATATTTCTTCACTTCAAACAGCTTCTCCAGTTCGAAGATCTGCCTCCCGGTGAAGGTGGTCCTGGCTTTCTTCCGTCTCCCGACTCCTGGCTCCTCCCCCTCTTCGCTGGTGAGGGAACCTTCTCCTCCGAGGGGTGACCTGACATCTTCTGTTGATTTCTTTCGCTTTATCAGCTTCGATGGATCTGGAATGAGGAGTTGGTTGGAGATATGAATCTGGTTGATTGGTTGTTGTAGTTAAATGGAGTAGTTTTTGGTAAGACATATTTTAGCTTTTCAACACTATTTTGGGAGGATACAGGTGGAAGCCGTCCGTGGAAGATTCTAGGTCAATAGAAGTAAGAACTACATAACTTCAATTCAAGTATTTAGTTACTAATGTGATACAATCAAGCATAAATGTGGATACATTTTTTTTTCTGTATGGGTAATCATCAAATATCTTCCCCCACTCTGGGCGGAGCGGACGAGTTGCCACACTCTTACAGACTAAAATCCACCCGTGATCCTCCTAATGCCCTTTGCGTTCCAGAGCTGCGGTGATTCTTTCGAACAAATTCCGCAACAAATGTAGATACCTTGAACCTGCATTAATTAGTTCACCCCTCACTCATAAAAACCCTTATAAAGTGGAGTAACCTATACTAAAGGAGTCCACTCAAACAATCAACAAATCTTCAGAAAACCATAAATTGCTCTAAAATTAAAAAAAAAAAAACAAACAAGAAAAACCTTAGAATCGCACTGTCCCTTTCAAATAATCAACATCAACATCTTCAACGATCTATAAAGCCGCGTGCGCGCGCGCCGACCTCACCGCGACCAATAAAAGCAGCCATTACGGCCTCAATTAGACACCTCGTGTAAATCACAGGCGACAACCATTAATTGCTCCGAGTACATCTACCAGACCGTAATGTTAACGTTTAGGATGCCGATCTGTATACTATTGTTGTCTTAGGAAAGGGTTGGGACAACAAATAATCGACCAATCAAATTCGTCTGCCAAGCTTTTATATCATGGTGCTTATTATATCATGGTACTTACTATGTCATGGTACTTATTATATCATAGTAGTTATACCTAATTTTTATCAGCTAACTCAACTGACTGGCTCATGCTTTAAGAGCGTATACGCCGAACGGCATTTCATACAAATTTTCAAAGTCCTTATTTTCCGAAATTACTGAACTGATTTTAATGAAACTTTACACACATAAGCAAGATACATAGGTCTAAAAAGTTAGTTGAAAATATTTTCGATAAATAGTAGTTAGTAGTAGTAGACCCATTTCAAATTTTCCATACAAACACAAATTTCCAGTTATCTTTTTTTTAAATAAGACATTTCGAAAATGTTTTAATTAACTTTTTAGACCTATGGATCCTGCTTATATGTGTGAAGTTTCATGCAAATCGGTTCAGTAACTTCGGAAAATAGTGACTTGAAAATTTGTATGAAAATATGTCATACGGCGTACACGCTCTTAACTAACGAACTTTAGATACGGAAGAAAACTAGCGAAAAGGGAAATCAGTCGTAGAAATTCTTGATTAATGACATGTATCTATGTTGATATTATAAAGAAGAAAGTTTTTTTTTGTTTTTTTTTTGTTGGTAGGTACCGAATAAGCTCCGTAACCACCGGACCGATTTTACCATTTCTTCACCAGTGGAAAACTTCATTATCAGCAAGTAACATAGGTTATAGTATATAATGGTGGTTGGGGTATATATAATGTTTTATTCCTGTATTCCCACGGGAACTCCACTACTATAAAAGTAGAGCATAATTAGGAAAGAGGGCATGTATCGGCCCCGGGTCGACGGCCGGCCCGTCGCATTCCACGCGCCAAAGAGCTGTCAGCAAAGAAGACGGGCCCCATAGGGTCAGTGCCTGCTAGGGTTGCGGAATTTGTTCGAAAGAGTCACCGCGGCCCTGGAACGCAAAGGCCATTAGGGGGAACACGTGTGGGTTATAGTCAGTAAGAGTCTGGCACTCCCTTCCGCTCCGCCCAGAGCTAGAGAAGCCTTAGATGATTTCCAATCCTTAAAAAAGGACCATTACGTATGATATATTGGATTTTTCACCTCTTTGTTTAAAGATTTATTTGTGCAAGTGGGCCTCAGAAGCCAGAATTAGGATTTTTTTTAAACAATTTACGTACCTTTCCCATTAGATTGATTTATTTTAAAATCAACAGGAAAGAAACTGTTAGGTACCCATGTTTTATGAATGGCGTGAAAGAAGATATTGCTAGAAAAGATATGAACTACTGATATAACTTAGTAATAATGAAGAATGGAAGAAGGGGGCATCAAATAAATTGTGATAGTGGGGCATGATGGCATGATTTTCCACCCTGTCATTCATAGATCATTTATAACTTTGGTTTCTTTACTCACATTGACATTCAAAAGATTCTGTTTGATTCAAAAAACGCGGGAAAGGCAAATAAGTTGTAGGTATGTACCTACACATTACATACCGAAAATATCTTACAAATTGCGTCTCAAAATAGCCATAAAGTATCGTTTATTAGTGTCCGGGACATCGCGAGTATTGAGTGAAATATCGAGTGTTTACAATGTGAGTATCGTTAATTCAGCAATTTATCGTGACGTCGCTTATTCTTGGTACTGACATGGAATAAATAGCGGACAGAATGCCGGTTCCATAAAACTGGCGACGACGCATACATAGACCTTTTTTTTCTGGATGGGAAATTATCAAATGATTTCTCTTGCTCTGACCGATGCAGAAGGGAGTGTCAGACTTACTGACTAAAACAATCCGTGTTCCTCCTAGTGTCCTTTTCATTCCAGGGCCGCGGTGACTCTTTCGAACAAATTCCGCAAACGCATACATAGTCAGACACGAACGTACAGTATGGCTTCAAACGATAGATTGACATTTTTCAAGATAGGGTTGCCAATTTATTTTTGAAAAAATGGAGCACCTAAATACGAGTACATATATCTTAAGTATTTATTTCTTTTCAATTATCTCTGCACTTACAGTAAGTGCCAATACGTACAGATCTTATGTTAGAAAAGGTAGGAAAGTAAACAGTACAGTCTTAGAAATAAGTAAATTAAAAAGAACCCTTTATTGTTTAACTTTTTGCAAAAAAAAGTCAAATCGAATATGATATTTACGATGTAAATAAAAAATCACACAATGGGTTTGTAAATAAAAAATCACACAATGGGGTTTTTTTCATTCAATTTACAGGTAATATAATAATATCATTCCAATGAAGCATGGTTTTCTTTTACCACTTTGCAAGTATGACAGAAAAGACAACAACTCCATCAGTTTTTTTTAATGCTGAATATACTAGTTCGCTACCTAGCCTTCTGTACTTATAAATCTGTGGGACTGGTTACTGGAAATGCAATGGGTGAGGATAAAATATCAATGTTCTTTGTTTCAAAACGTCGCCGTCGTATATTAGAAGATAATGTGGGTTTTGAAGTATCGTGTTGCAAATAATATTTGGAGTGACTCATGTCCTGGTTTTGGCAAGTTTCCGTAGTATGGGATGTAAATGAAGATTTGTATAATAGAGACATTCTCTTAAGTGAGGTTTCCATCGGCTACTTTGAAACTGTTTCTACTTGAACCTCAAGCCACGAATTCACCGTATTTTTTTTCCCATATTTGATACGTTGGCGTCCAAAGGTTGCCCCGATATAATATGAATATGTGAGACAACGCACAGCTGAAACTACTGGTCTTAGACTAAAATTTGGCATGTAGATTCCTTGGGGAGTATAGGGGAACACTAAGATTTCCATTTAGTATTTCCATAATAAACAAATCTTCATCAAAGGAGCAGTGGTAGCCAAGTTATAACGGCCCCGACTTACGAATTGTAAGTCGCGGGTTCAAACCCAGCCAGGCGCATTACTTTGTGTAATTAATTTTATCACCACTGTACTCAAAACGGTGAGAACCGGCATGTCCTAGAAAAAAAATTCGAAGACATGTGACATTCACCAACCCGCACTGGGCCCGCGTGGTGGATTACCGCCCATTCCTTCTCCTAGAGAGGAGAATTGTGTCAGTGAGCAGTGGAAACATTATAAGGCAATTTATGCTAAACAAATCTTTGAAACTCCAACATATACAGCTAATGATCGCTCAGCATTTTTACGTTATTGATGGTGTTTCATTTAATTGGTGTCTGTGAATTTGAGTTTTACTGAGTACCTTCTTGAAAAACTCCTCAAAAATCGATGAGATGAGATGAGATAAGACTTATTTGCCCAAACATGTGTATACATACATAATAAGTGCATGTATGATAAAATAAAGAAAATTGGTTTAGACATGTTTGCCACATACAAGGCGTGCAAATGTTTTGAATAACAATCGTGATTTAATATATCTTTCAAAGCAAGAGAAGGCAATTTAACAAAAAAAAATGTCGATAATTGTTTTGTTGTGGTTTAAAAAAATGTTGCCCTACACTAGGAATTTCTTCTGTGTCGTGGGTGCATTTACAAACATATAAATTCACATACACAAACGCCCAGACCCGGTAAATACTATCTGTAGACCATAGAAATATTTGTTCCGTGCGAGAATCGAACCCGCGACGCAAAACACAGCAGCCAATCGTTCGTGAAGCATAAGCATAATCAGCCTTAATATCCCCACTGCTGGGACACAGGCCTCCTCTCTAGGAGAGTGAATGGGCCGTAATCCACCACGCGGGCCCAGTGCGGTTAGTGAATGTCACATGTTTTTGAATTTTTGGTTCTAGGACATGCCAGTTTTCCTCACGATGTTTTCCTTCACCGTTTTGGTCGTTCGTGAAGGGAATCACTAATATAATACATTAAACGAATATATCTCCAAAAATAAACTCTCAAAATGCTCAGCTTGTAATAATTTAGTCGTGAACATTCTCATATTAGAATTGAAGTTGGAGCCTGCAACATATTTCAGCCGGGTTAGCACCGCTCTATAATATTGTAACTGAAATATTATGAGCTATAAATTCAGCGTTTAAAGGCATATTAAATGGTGTTCCATGATCTTTGGGAGTTTAACTGATTAGAGGGGATGTAAAGATGATATTCTTGTCTTTGTTTGATACTTGGAAATTATTTCTCAGTTGTGTCGACTTCATTTTGTATTAGAGTCGATACTGTAGGCGCAGAATATAAATTATCCTATATCTATACTTATATCTGGTTTGAAGAATATTTACAAGTATTCAAATTAAAAGATGAGTTAATAAAAAAAACTTTTTTACAAAATATACAACCGACTTCTAAATAATGATACTACAAAGTTTATAATTTAACATTAATTTGAAAATACACCCAGTAAAAAGTTATGAGGTGTTAACTACGCACACAAAACAAAAAAATAAAACAAAGTCGAACTGAGATCCCTCTCCTAGAGAGGAGGCCTGTGTCCCAGCAGTGGGAAGATAAAGACGCTGATTATGAATTGAGAACCTTCTCTTTTTTTGCAGTCGGTCAAAAAAACATTATTTCTCATTTCTTACTGGAATCATTTTATAGTATGAATTCCATTCTAACATTCTCCTGAGTCTGTAGATATCCTTTGCTTTATAACTTGAACTCCAAAACAATTCATGTTAAGCACACTAATACATTCAGCAGTTCGTTGCAAAACAATCAAATTTCTCTACAAAGGATCCACAGTAAAAAAACGTTTATTAATTACCAAACAAACACACTGCTCTACTCACATTACAGTACCAAAACAATTACCTAAATGATACAGCAGATACAAATGATTGATACATTGATAATAATCTACTAACATTAACACACGAGCGAAGCCGGGAGCAAAAACTTACACAACAAGTATAATTTACAAATGATTAATGTCGGTTTGTGCCGCGAATGGGTCACCCGCTCTCTGTAATGATCGGTGAGAGGCGATGGATTGCAAACGAGAAGACGAAAAGTGGACTAACCCACTTGGTCTAACATGTTCCAATTAGCCCCCCTAGCCAAGTTGATAATCTGCAATCGTTAACGCTAGTCTAAAACGAAACAAATGTATGGGAATGAAATCATTTCATCGTTAAGTCACGTGGTTAGAACTAACGAATAGAAAATTCGTAGCCAAATTCACATCGTTCAAAATGATACAATGAATTGTTATCGTTTCTATAATGTAAGAATGTTTAAACTTAATGGTTAAACAGAGTTTTACCTGTTTGACGTTTGTAGGAACGCTCGCCATAGACTAAAGAATAGGTCGTTTTTCTAAGGACGTTGTAGAACGAGCGGCCGACTCAGGCGCGTCAACATGGCTACCAACTTATCGTTTTCTACAGTTGCTGACACCGAGGCGTTACCGATTGGAGAACGGAATTCGACACGAAACGGTTTTAACTTGGCTAGGGGGCTTGGTCTTTATAACGTGGTCGAAAACGAATTTTCTTAGTGAAATCTTTTGCCTGTTTTCCTGGCTTGTTGCCTTGCTGGCCCATTATTCGGCTTCTCTCGTGAACGGGCATACGATAGAACATCGGAGCCGTTCGAGAACTCGTCCCATACACTGTCTTTGCAGCGGCTGACCTGAGTAATCATGATGACATTTTTCCAGATAGACTTCTATCGTTATCCCGATTTATTTCGTGGCGACTCAAAACGTATTCATCTATACATATAAAAAAATTGGAGCGTCTGTTTGTACTATAGAAATAACCGCTTTTTACTACACACACATATTAGTATATACGGTACATACACCAAAATAACATTTTTTACAATTTTTGTCTGTCTGTTTGTTCCGGTTAATCTCTGAAATAGCTGGACCGATTTTAACGGGGAAAAAATCTTTTATTTTAGAAAAATAAAGTAATGTTGCAATGTCCAAGTACTGTCTAGTACCGCGCGCAGCTCACTGTGCCGTCACGTCGTCGGGCGCCTCCCATCAACGAATCAATATCACAAAGAATCGGGGAGTTAGTAACTATTCCACGCGGACGAAGTCGCGGGCAGAAGCTAGTCTTCATCATACATACTTCAAGGAGATACATAATACAAAAAAAATATGTAAGTACATAGTTCACAAACATAAAATGATTTTATCATTAAAACACTCTTCAAGGTAGTTACTTGACTTAAAATCAAACAGATAATCTGATTGATGAGAATATAATATAAATAGCAGATGCAACAGTGCGCCCGCGCCACACACGTAATATAATTGCGTACGTGAGAAAGTTTGTCAGAGCATCGTAATGTGCACCTCTAAGTCAAATAAGGGTGCGCCTATTGTGAGCTCAATTAGCGAGTTAACAATAATATAAATGGTATATTTATTTTTGCAAATACATACGTTACAAATAACTGTTCTACACGTAGGTATCTATTTTATTGGCATATTAATCTAGGTGAGGCCGCTGTTTCCTAGCTGACTTCCCTGAGAAGAAACAACGGAACAAATTCAGCAGTGTGTTTAATTGCTGCTGCAGCTGAGGAGTGGAATTCCATGCCGCAGTCTGCGTTTCCTGATAGCTACATCCTAGGGGAAGTCAAGACGACGACGACGACGACATTTTTTCGACGTTTTGACTTTGACTTTGACTTTGAAGATCGTTTAGGTTGCTACTAAGCAAGCGAACTGCATCATCGACAACATCAACGCCCTGTCTCGTGTCTGACTATCAAGTACCCTAGTGGTCAGACACGAGACTATCAATACATAAAAAGAATTAGCAATTGAAAACACGCCAGTTGAAATCTGCAAATAAATATTCTGAAATGGGACATGGATAGGCTGTCTGCTACAACTTAGAATTAAATCTTCTAAACTAACTCAAAAGTGAATGACTGACATAGTGATCTATCAACGCACAGCCCAAACTACTGAACGGATCGAGCTGAAATTTGGCATGCGGGTAGATGTTATGACGTAGGCATCCGCTAAGAAAGGATTTTGATTAAGTATACCCCCAAGGGGATAAAATAGGGGATGAAAGTTTATATGAAACTTCGGGCTGAGATTTTCAAAATCGGGGGTAAAGTAACTATTCCACGCGGACGAAGTCGCCGGCAGAAGCTAGTTATGTATAAAAGGCACTCTGTCTAAACGATTCCATGCTAAGATTAAGAAAAATATAAGATATCATAGAACGGCTGAGGTTTAAATATACATCGTCTTCTAATAGGTACATAACCAGTACCCGCTCCCCGCTCCCCGCTCCGCTCGTCACTATGCCCGCTACCGACAAGACCGCTGACATACCACTGGGTCACTAACACGTCATATCAGTTACAAGACTACCTGGAACTGCATTATGTTAGCATTATGCTACTAAGTACATGTGTAACATTGTTAATTGTTTTTATGTGGTTAGAGATGACGTTTGTCGTACGATTAATTTCTTGCTACTCGTCCCTACTTGTTTGATTTAGAATATTTTTATGTTAAAGTTTTCCTTTAATCTTTATTAAGCCCACGTCGAGTTGTTTTTATCAACAACACCGGATTGTGTATTAGAATAAGTGATAGGTAGGTATTGGCTTAAGTTGATTTTCTAACAGACGCAGACTTCAAAAAAGGAGGAGTTTCTAAATACGTCTGTTTTTTTTGTCCAGCGATATTTTCGCCAATTGACAACCGATTTCGATTATTTTTCGTTTGGAAGACTTTTATGGACTGGTCACATTTCAATTTTGTAAAGATCTGATGAAGAACTTCGGAGATAGACGGAACTCTTCAATGAATGACAGCAAATGGAACGGGGTTGCTGAAATCTTATGTCTGTTTATTGTTTACATCAGTTCACGACATAACATCACGCCAATACGCTGTGAAAGAGTACGCAGATGTGTAGAAAACAACCTGGTACACCTTTACCTCACCAACCATGTTAAATTTCCATGTTTTAGTAATTTTTTATCCCGATAAACGCACGGTTCCTATGAGACAAGCCAGGGGAGCGAAACCGCGGCAAAAACTTTATGAACTTAATCATCAATACTGCTTTATACACTACTGGATATGGGCCTGCCCTCTCCTGGCCGATGCCATTCACTCCAAGCTTATTATCAGCAGATGTGATTGCCGATATTGGCACAAATGTTAATCGGACAAGCGTGAATGCAGCGATCTGACATCTGACTGACTGACTCATGCGTCCAATGCTTATAGACCGACATCATTACTCATACAGTATTGCATTCTGTGATGTACCTGTCGTGACAGTTCAGAAATTGAAGGAAAGATTGCCAATAGTTGTGTACAAAGTTAACGTTCCTAGTAACTAATTTTCAGATCTCTTTGGGGTAAAACTCTTTGACAACAGTCGTCGCGCAGTAATTACGTTGCTGAGCGGACAATTTTTTCTAATGTATGTAGCGAAATACAAAAAAAAAATCTTCATCATCCTTCGGATCGTGTTATTTAAGGCAGTTAGGGTGCAGAGACAGTGTAGCTTCAGTAGAATATTAGAATAGTATAAACAGTAAATTTAAATTATGTAAATACAGGCATTTTAATACCTGGGGAGAAATAGACGAGTCATAATGGCCCAGTATAATTTATCGTTTTGTTTGTGTTATATAATTCCATTTAGTTTTGACCTTTACAGTTACATATATGTACAGTTACACTATTTCCAACCATTACAACTCCTGAGAGCTGCAGATCAGCGGTGGCAAAAACCAGAAAGGCGCTCATCGAATCCCAGAGAAACGATTCAACGGTCTTAGATACCGCAGTCAAATTAATCAAAAAAGGACAGCGAAAGAGTAAGTAAAACATAATTTCCACTTCCCTCCGTATCCAGCAGAAGGACAGAGCTAGGCTATTAAGCATCAGATTAAGATGTACAAATGCACCTGCCATATTATCTCTAGAAAATCCTTGAACTGAGAGAGAATACCTTAGGCATTTAGTCCGCCACTGTACTTTTATGCATGCTGTTATAAAAACGTTAAAAAATGGTTTTTTTAAAACGTTGCCCCACACTAGGAATTTCTCCTGTATCGTGGGTGCGTTTACAAACATATAAACTCACAAACAGCCAGGAAACACAACAGTAAGGAAGGAGCAGTGTGATACATTCCACCAACGCCGGAAACATCCCAACACCGTCAAACAGAGCCACAACGCTACAAAACCACGCGAAAAAATAACATCTTGTGGAACTAACAATATAACTGTACCAAAATCAAATAAAGCACGGCGTCCATAAACAATATAAACATGGCGAAAGAACCGCGTCATAAAACTTGTCTGTTTGTCTGTCAGTCGGACGGGAAACCGTAAATCTGTGTTGTTGAGGAGCAGGATACGTCACACCTGGGGATTAATTGATGGGTTTGTGAAATTAGGTGAATGGTGATTGACTTGACGGAAGGTAGAAGACGGGAGTTCATTTTCCAAGGGTTTATAGACAACTAACATCGCCCCGCAGTTTCACCCGCGTAGTTCCCGTTCCCGTGGGAATATGGGGATATAATATAGCCTATGTTCACCGGAGATAGTGTAGCTTCCCAACAGTGAAAGAATTTTTCAAATCGGTCAAGCGGTTTCGGAGCCTATTCAATGCAAACAAAAAAAAAACAATAAAATCTTTCCTCTTTATAATATTAGTGGAGATAAATTAATGATTAGAAAGAATACCATGGGGCTATAAGTAGTGTTCTACTGAGTGATCTCACTTCAATTTTCAAGCTATATAAATGTATAATTTACCGTATATAAAATCTTTGAAAAATAAACTACCTTCCGTCTTCTACTTTCCGTCAAGTCGCACACGTCATTAATCAATTTCAAACAATGTATAAACATATAAAAGCGCTGCTATCAAACAACTCGCACAAAACACCTACAATCTTCATAATGATGACTACAGAAGAAATTGACTCTAAATAAGCTTAACCCCTATCTTTAAGCTGTAAACTGTTCCAGCTATTTAACTCCAGCTCAACTATAGGAGGCAGTAAATCACTCACAAGTTTACGTTAATCTGCCTAGCCTTTTCCCAATTATATTGGGGTCCGCTTCCAGTCAAAACGGATTCAGCTGAATACCAGTGTTGTAAGTGGCGACTGCCTATTTGACTTTCACAATCCAGTATTTGGGTAACATGGGTACTTCTTGGCAAGACTGCTGTCAGATTTTCTGACTTCTAACTATCTGTAACGACTGTCAAAGATCTACAAATGACAGCCGGGACCAATGGATTAACGTGCTTTCCGAGGCACGGAGAAGTGTGTGTAGGTATGTAATAGATGGCCACCCATCCAAAGCGCCGACATTAAGCAAGCGTCGCTTTACATCGAAGACAGGAAAAAAGAACAACATTAAAAATGCAAGTGGTATGGTATACATACAAAAATGGTAGCAACGCAGGAACCAACATAAAACATCACAATTCACGAAACACCAATAATTTCTACAATAATGACTTGAGAGGAAATTGGCTCTAATTACGCTGAACACAGACCATTAAGGTGTAAGCTGCTCCAGCTGCTTGGATCAGCAGCTCAGCAGTAGGAGGCACTAAATCACTCACAAGTTTACGTGCCGCTATGATTCACTGCCGAGTGTTTACATACGAATAAATTAACTTTTCCGCGTATTTTCACTGATTGAAGTTAATATGGAGTTTTTAATGGAAACGTTTCGACATTTCCTTTGAGTAGTTTCGAAGAATTTTTAGTTGTTGTAGTATTGTGTGTTTTACTACTGAGAAAAATAGTGTTCAAGTTCTAGTGGACAGAATTTGTTGTACCAGTAGAACAGTTATCTATACTAATATTATAAAGAGCAAAGATATGTAACGAATAAACTCAAAAACTACTAAACCGATTTGACAAATTCTTTCACTGCTGGGAAGCTATACTATCCCCGGATGACATAGGCTATATTTTATCCCCATATTCCCACGGGAACGGGAACTACCCGGGTGAAACCGCGAGGCACTGGTGGTGATATTATACAAAAAGAAACAAAGGAACCATACGACCATCAGTCCCCAATCCCCGGCAACCTGCCAGCTCCCCAATCACAATAAAAACACCAATGTCCCATGGGTGACATAAGCAACCACAACTCTTTGTACCATAAATTAACTTCAAACTTCAAAAGATCACTTCCAGTTTACGGTTTGTTTAATTTATGCGTCTATACCCGGCCATCAGTGGCCTATTCCCGGCCGTAACTGGCCTATTATCGAGCGGTCCCGCAAGGATAAATTAAGTGGTGGCTTTAGATGGGTGTGGGCGGTATGGTTTCCTGTGGTTTCTTGATGATGAGGAATATGGGAGAAAATCTGATGGGGATATTTTTGTTTTTGTGCGCTGCGCAGTCATAAATATGCAGTGGTTATATGAATACTAGATCCATTGCTTCATATTTTTGAATACGACTCGACGCAACAGTGTAAGCAGTGGTGGCCGAGTGGTAACGGCCCCGACTTATGAATTGTAGGGCACGGGTTCAAACCCAGACAGGCGCATTACTTTGTGTATTTAATTTCATCACCACTGCTCTCAAAACAGCGAAGGAAAACATCGTGAGGAAACCGGCATGTCCTAGAACCAAAAATTCGAAGACATGTGACATTCACCAACCCGCACTGGGCCCGCGTGTTGGATTGGTCCATTCCCTCTCCTAGAGAGGAGACCTGCGTCCCAGCAGTGGGAACATTAAAAGGCTGATTATGCAATATATTAATGAACGAGTAATCTTATTTCAGAGCAGAGCAATCAGCATTAATTACTTATTAACAAGCGGTAAATTAGATTACAGCATCTCTACATCCAACCAATCATTCTGAAATGTTCGCATTACTATCATACTACCTAATTTCGAGCGCAAACCTCTATTAAGTCCCCATAATCGATTAGGCGCCGCACTTGCGAAACAACCGCTACTCAATTTATCGATTCAATTTAACGATCATTTTATATCGATTAACCGTTATTGGATAACGATATTTATTAACATCATTACGGCTCATCACTTTGATGGTGACGTGACAATGGAAACGCAACCTTGTGATTTAAATGGCTAAGTTTAATTTCCTTTGGTGGGGGGACTATACATAGATCATAATATTGCAACTTTTCAGACTAGATAGTGCAATGATCTTTGCAAACATTATTACCGATTAATAATGTCAGTTATTTGTGTCGGTACGACTTTGTTGAGCGTTTTATTAACCAATGGTTATGTGATGAAATGTTTAAAGTATCATTACCTAGGCTGTACAATATGTTAGTGGTCTATTACGAAAATAGCACTCTATTTATGTTGATTTGTGAGCAAAATGGGCCATGTTAGACACACTTTCTTGTCCATTCATCGTTCAATTTGTATGGAGACAGTGTGATAAATAGGTAGCCATTTAGATCAGAATTATGTCATTATCAGTGGATATATTGATGTGTTCGTTCGATCAAGCGTATTGTATAGAAAAACCCATTAGAGTAGATTATATATTATTAAGCCATACAAGATTATTTTAGCTGCTTTATGGCTACTTTAATAACTAAAGAATTTGAAAAAAAAATACAGGGACTGATGGACAGACACATGTGATCCTATTTTAATTATCGTTTCTCTCGAAAATAAAAGACCCTTAAAAAAGGTAATTGCAATTGGTATTCCATATCTTAATACTGGATTTCGGCAGCCCTGAAAAGGACGAAAATAATGTAATTTTCATGACGTAAAATCTATTTCGAATAAGTTAGCTGACACTACCATTATTACGTGTCACCCAGCCTAAATCCATAAACAATGAAGTTAGTAACTCATCGAAGACTCGAAATCGGCTCGCATCGCAGCCACGGAACTTGTTACTTGTACTTAACTCACTAACTTGAAGTCTCGTCTAAGTTAACTTCAGACAATCCTAAGCACAACGTATTAGTAACAGGATTGATCGAATCTCATAGTCTTGAGATTTTAGCCAGCACAATCTATTAATAATGCCTGATCTAGTTTAAATTTACAAATATTGACGCGTCAAACTGCTATTTATAACCTGAACGCATAATATGCCCAAAAAGGCTGAGGGCACGTTCCCTATTGATACCTAACTGAGTAATAAAACGACACGGTTGGCGCAGTGGTTGAGCGTTCGGCTGCTGCCGCTACGTATCGCGGGTTCGATCCCCGCACGGAACAAATGTTTGTATGGCCTACAGATAGTTGTTCCAGGTCTGGGTATCTTGTGTATGTGAGTTTTCATGTTTGTGAACGTACCTACGATACAGGAGTAAATTCTAGTGTGGGGCAACGTTTTATTTAACAAAAAAAAAAAACACAATCACTATCCTCAACATTGCACTTCAGTTCCTCAACACACTGACAGACGAATTAAACTAATAACGCCACTACACAGGCTACAGCTGCGAGCCATGATTTATGTCTCTGCCGACACCCGCACGTACCGCCGTGAAGATTAAAGAGACCTACCCCCGAGGGACCACGAACTAAATTAAATTTAGATGACGCTGCGTGCCTATTTTTGTCAGTTTTGTAATTTTTGAGGTAATTATGGAAAGGATGGATTAATTGTAACACAATTTAGTTTCAGCTACTGATGGATTTAAGTATGCGAATGAGGTTTTTTCTGTCTGAGAGTATCAGCTGATCTTAAAAATACTCGCCCATTTAGTATTATCATAAGGACTTGCCTTTGCCTCGCAGTGGGACAGCACCGGCCAAATAAAAAAAATATTCCATGTCTATGACTTGCTGTTTGATGGCGTCAGTCTCTATGTTATTAATACTATGTATTAGTAATGTTAAAATCTTCATCCACACTAATATTATAAAGAGGAAAGATTTGATTGCTTTTTGTTTGTTTGCATTGAATAGGTTCCGAAACTACGTGACCGATTTGAAAAATTCTTTCACAGTTGGGAAGCTAAACTATCTGCGGTGAACATAGGCTATAATTATATCTCCATATTCCTACGGGAACGGGAACTACGCGGGTGAAACCGCGAGGCGATGCTAGTTTGAATATATTTTTTTAAGCCTGAAAGTCGAATATTGTCCCAAAAGAAATCCCACACCAAACATAAAAACTGGAAAAAAAGCACTGCTATAATAGCAGTTAATAGCAGTGCTATTATCTTAATTTTCTCGAGCTGTGCAAATATAAGTATATAGGACAGTCGTTTCGTCGCGCTATTTCTGTTACATCATGTATATCAGAAATAC
The DNA here is from genome assembly GCA_905332915.2 of Hecatera dysodea. Lineage (NCBI taxonomy): Eukaryota > Metazoa > Arthropoda > Insecta > Lepidoptera > Noctuidae > Hecatera > Hecatera dysodea. The sequence goes on along the minus strand of HG995309.1, from coordinate 17,631,523 downwards.
TATACCTAAATTTGAACCCATCATTACCGACACGTGTTTCGCCTCTCCACGAGGCGAAACACCCTGAGGATGCCTCGTGGAGAGGCGAAACACGTGTCGGTAATGGTGTTGGGTTTTGCTTTGCCTTCCTGCTTGTGCATAAAATCCTTGCATTTGCCTTGTAATCTTGCATGTGCATAATATAGCGGGCGGGAGGGAGGTGCATACCTGCAACCCACTAATATTCGCGGAAATTAAAACTAGATATATTATTTTCATTTTCAAATTTAAAATGGATTTCCGCAAAGTAACGCCTGACTCAATCAATTTTAATACTATACCTACCAAAATGTTACCAACTCACGCTTAACCAATCTTATAAGAACGCAAACAGCATCAATAAGTCCTAAAGGACAAAATAGAGTGCTAATGGCCTATCACCGGCTTTGTTCTATTTGCGCAGAGCCGCGGCGTACACCGATGCGTATGCGCTTAGTTTGAAGTGCGTTCATTATCGATGGGGCATGGTAGGGATGGCAGCAGGAGGAGCGTGGCTGGAGATATTGCGAGCGATAGTTTTTGGAAAATATAGGTAGGTTTTGTTATATAATTTAAGGAAATTAATGACGAAGTAGTTTGAAAAATTAAATCTATGCTAATATTATAAAGGGATGACCAGAGGGCTGGCCTTTTCTTTGTTCAACGCCATTCAACGTGGCAATGCGGCCAGTGTTCTGGGCATTTTTCCCGTTGACAGCGATGTGGACGTATTTTTCGATGTCCTGTGAGTCTTTCCCCCTTTTTATTCATATTATAAAGAGGAATTTGATTATTTATTGTTGAACAGGCTCCGAAACTACTGAACCGATTTGAAAACTTTTTTCAATGTTGGGAAACTAAACTATCCCCGGGTGATATAGGCTATATTTTATCTCCATATTCCCACGGGAACGTTCCATATTCGGGCGCTGCTAGTTACTAAATAAATTAACGGGCATTGAATATTTAACTGTAATAAATATCACAGTTACAATCGTAACATTACGTAGATGCGTTAACTGATAATGTTGATAGTTACAAAACTAAGTCGATGTGGGGTCTTATTGTACCCCAGGCGTACACCAACAGTTATATATGTATTCTACCGAGCGGGACACGCCATCAATTAAACTTAGTTACTTATAGAATTCCAAAGCATTAATAACTTGCAATTCGAACTAAGATCGCATTTTGAACTAAAATTATATCTTCTATAAATTCGCATAGCATTAATTACGCAGTATGTCCCAACCCTTAATACAGTGCAGCATCGGACTGCGCTAGTCTAAACAAGGGGGCGGCGAGTGCTACAAATTGAACTATCGCAACTCGCTACCGACTCGCGCCAGTAACTGGCACGTCAAGGCTGCCACTCTTCTGTAATATGATGTATTTATGACACACTCAGGATGGAGTCGGGAGACAAAAGAAGGGTGTAAGTGCTACATTGAGTGTTGGAATGCTGGGATCATGGCGAGGAATGTTATGCGATATTGGGTATTACTGGCGTGGAAAGCTGTACTGGAATTCGGAAGGGTTAGTGTTTTTCAGGGATGCCCCATTTCAACGATGATATTGAGGCTTAGAAACATATGTACATTAGTTACAAAAAATGGTGGCGTCTCACAGGCTTTTGGCTAAACAGAGACGATTTATATTAGTTGCAGTAAGTTAAAAGAAACTTATCAACTAAAGTTTCAACATTTTTAATTCAAATATTAAAGAACATTGACTATGCTGATGCCTGCTACTTGGATGCCACTGAGGAGCTTTTAAACAAGCTTGAGCGCTTGCAAAACCTGTGCATCCGTTTTGTTTTTGGCCTGAGGAAATACGACTATGTCTCTCAGTTCCGCAAGGATCTCAAGTGGCTCCCTATTCGTCTTCGAAGGAACACTCGAATATTATGCCTCCTTTATAATATCCTTTTTAATCCTGCATATCCTGGCTACCTGCGTGATCGTTTCTCGTTTACTCGCCCTGCAGATGCGCTGTGTAGGTCCCACCTTAAACATCACCTAAACTTTCCATCTCATAATACTCCTTCGTATTCTCACTCCTTCTCTTTTCATGCAGTGCGTTTATGGAACTCACTCCCACCTAAAATAAGAGACTGCAAAAATATTTCTCTCTTTAAAAAAGAAGTGAAAGAGCATTATCTGTCCACTATACTGTGATTCTGTATATTTTATTACGTATGTATTATTTTATATAGAAGTATGTATTTAGATATATTTATTTGTGTATATTTGTTTGTATGTTTATTTTAATTTGATTTGTATGTATAAATAGTTGTTAATATGCCTTAGTTAAGTTAGTATAGTATATTTTAAGTTTCCTTCTGTCTCTTTACACACTGTGTCTACATTTCTTATCCCACTCTTCTGTCGCAGGTCTGCTGGAAGAAATTTCTATTGAAATAAGCAGTACCTTTGTGCTCTCGATTTTGTACAAAATTGTCTTTTTTAAGTATCACGTGTGTACATAAATAAATAAATAAATAAAAAAACATAAGAGTATATTGTGAACAAACTTTGCAGAAATCATAGGATCTCCCGTTCTAATCTTATCCTGCCATATCCCTCAGCTTAGCATCATCATATTAGACATTACAGAACGGTATTAAAAATAAGTAAACGAAACCAGCAGCTCATATTCACTAATCTGACCACTGACAAATGACAGCCCTAAACCACATATTAACATAGATAAATCGTAGCACCAACAAAATGGCGATTGACGCAATAAAATCCCGTTAGTATTGCCATCATTAATCCATATAAATTTACTTGCTAAAAATAAGTTGGCAACCCTAAGAGACACAGCTGCAACGGCCAATAGCTTATTGCTTGGACGTTCTACGTTTGAATTACATCTTGCAAAGTTATTTGCACACTCGTATAAATAACATAATGCTTCTGCCGCTTCCATTTTAAGATTCAAATTCGTTTGGGATTTAGTTTTTGGTGGGTAAATAAAGTTGTTCAAGTATTCGTCTCGATTAAAACGATAGAAATGCAACTGCAATTCGATATTAGTTATACTGAGCAAGTGCAAGTGCTCGGAGGAATGCTAAGAATATATCGGGACGCCGATTGACAAATTGTGAACGGTCGGGATGTACTCTAGAGCTTATTGGACGTATTTATGTCCGCTATATTGTAGACTGGAAGTTGAATTTAGAACAGGCAGTGTTTGTGCCTTGAATTCGATTTCATCTTGTGATGTTTTGGTCATTTGAAAGTATAACCCAAGATATGAGTTTAAAGTAAGCTTTTTTATTTTTCTCAGGAGTCACCAAGTTGGTTGCGGAATTTGTTTGAAAGAGTCACCGCGGGCCTTGGAACTGACAACTGTCACTAGAAGGATCACGGGTTGGTTTTAGTCAGTAAGAGTCGGACACTCCATTCCGCTACCACTCATTAGATGCCAATCCAATATAAAAAATAAGGGGTCACCAAGTTCTGTTAAGTCCCTGACTGCACAAATAATGACCTATTTAAAAATATATGCGGAACTATTAAAACAATCATCATTGTCATTAATTATCACAAAGCATTCTGTTTGAAGATTAAATATAAAAGATATATCATCCATCACATAGGTACTCATAGAAACCACACACCAAGTCTATAAAGTAACATCACAATACAGACCAAAAACTACATTCTAAAATTCTAAACGAAGTTTTTATGCATCAATTTAGATCCACCATAACCCTTTACATAAAACTTAAGTGCAGCAGTTTGCGAGCATGGACTAAAAAACAAACATACACCCAGTAATAAAAACACAATACGATGACGCATAAGAGCGAACGCACACGATGCAACTGCGATACAGTTTATTGAAAACTAGCTTCTAGCCCGTATGAAAAGTATTATAATGCGCAAGCAAATCTAAACTTTTTCCTAAAATAAGTCTCCCCATAAAATTAGCTATCTGCCAGTGAAATTCCCGTCACAATCCGTCCAGCCGTTTCGGAGATTATCCGAAACAAGCAGACAAAACTTTTTTTTTTATTATACGTATATGGTTCGTTGCTATTTTGATCTTAAATACAGACACTTCATCAGAGACCGTAACTTTATGCTAATACATAAACTCATTCTATACGGATATATCGTCAACTATTGAATTACTATAGGATTTATTCATAATATGCCGAGAGTTTTTAATGTAATCAATATCACAATCGTAGGGTATTTTCAATAATCCGGTGACACACGTCTTCACAACTTGCGTCATAAACTGCACACAATCTTACTCCGGTTTTGTAATTCTTAGAAATTGTTTAAATTGCAATAGATAGGTAAACAGTCTATTTAACACGTATTGCAATTATATTAATTAATTGTTGCTGTTTAATGTATTATTTGAGAGGCGATAAATGTTGTTACATAAGGCTGGGTTGTGAAAAAGAAAACTGTATCAAAATTCCAATATCAACATATAAGTCACAGTTTTTAAGTAGATACCTATGTATCTGTTAAACTAGTTCCTATTTATAATTTTACAAGATCTTTTAACAAGTGCTAAGCTTCTGTGTTGTTTTAGGTTTATCTAAATTAAATATACAGGGTTATTTGTAAAACGAAAACAAAGTCAGCTGCCCCTACCTTTAGTTTATGTTCGAATAACTCATCAAAATGTAAGGAACAGCTGATTTTTTTTTCGCGATTTCAGGTTTGGTCCCATAGTAAAAGTTGTTCATAATGATGAGTACAATGACCTCTTAATAGGTTGTTTGTGTTTTACAAATAACCCTATATATAAAAAAGGATAACATCAAACAAACCTTCCAAAACTAAACGGGGATTACGTTAAACAAACATACATAGCGACCCGTAGCCGTGCAGCCCTGACAAATACTCACATTCGCGGAACCCATCAAATAATTTAATTACACACATTCATGCATGAGGCCGCGACGCTGTACATTCCGCTCTTACAAACATACACATCACATGCATATTTGATAATCCGACACAGTTCCACAGTTTGAGTTGTTATTACAATTTTGCAGTTTTACTGGCAAACCCTCCACAATTACCGATATCCACAGCTGCACAAAGACATCCTTACTGCATTTTAACATTAATAAGTAACTCATCCCAGGAAAAACACCGTTGAAACTTTTTATAAAAACTCAACAAAATAAACGTGCCACAAAATATCTGTGTGCGCTAACCCTTAAAAAAACAATTCGTCCATCTGTGTCCATTGGCGTGTACTAAAAATTATTACCCTACCCAAAACGAGAGCACATTCTAAAGAACAACCCCGGCTAATTGACTGTGATTTACAACTCGGCCGGGTTATATAACCTCATGAACTTCGGGGAATCTTATGTTGTGTTTATTTGGCACCGTGTGTGGTATCCTAATGGATCGCTTTAGTGACCGGTTACAGTGAAGTTTTGCTGTTACTTCGTTCAAAGAGAATGAGTTTGGTTCTTGGTTCGAAGTTATTGGGTCAGCATAGTTTCTAATTGACTTAATTGCTGAACAATGATTCACTGGATGGAGTAAGTGGTAAAGAGTCGATTAAAAAGGGAATAAATTAACTTATGCTGCTTGAGTAGGAAGAAAAGTTTCACTAAAATATAAGACAGGAAATTCATGAAGTTAAACTGTTGGAAGACTAACAATCAAAAGCATAATTCATGCTAATAGAGACACTAAACAAAATAAACGACTTAAAAATAAGGTTGTCAGAAAGACATTTCACAATGACTCAACAGTTTTATTAGTTCCAATTCAATTAGGCCATGAATTTAAACGCCGCGCCGTTGGGGCCACCCCTAAAGCCCCTAATTCAAACATTACCGCGGTGTATTCAAATTGCGTTTTCATTGCATTTAATTGGAGGGGGTGAAAGGAACGTAACACAGTAAAAAAATAAAGGAACGTTTATAAAAGTTGACTAGGAAACATATTCATTACGTGGGCAAAATTTATCACTAGAACTCAATTTAGAAAGACAACATATGTACAAATGTAGAATCAATTCAATGAAAGCGATTTTATAGCGTAGTACTACGAAATGAGAACTATAAATAAAACACAGCTCACCTTTCCCGGTTCTCTCATCGTCCGCCCACCCCGTGGCATCCTTAGATTTTGGCACAGACAAGTTCAGAGGCTGCTCTTCACATTTATAATAAAGCACTTTATCAAACTCACTGTCACTAGTTCTTACACTTTTCTGCAGCAACTGTTCTTGCAATTTATTCTTATGAACACTTATTAAGTTCCTATCACTTTCCGAAACCTGCACACTCTTCTCCTGATAACCGAAAGGTTTTTTCACGTCGAAATTAATTTTTACATTCATCAGTTGACTCACTGTTGACTTTTTAGTTTCGCTAGTTTTATCTACATTTGTAAGGCCTAAAATATAATCTATTGTGTGCGGTGTTGGTTTTTTAGGTGGTTTCCCGTAGACATGCGGATGCCACGATGGTTCTGACACCTCTGTATCCCTTCTCTCTTCCGTAACTTTGATTTCTTCATCTTTGCTTTCATAGCTGTCTACATTAAGATCGGAAGCGTCTCTAGATTCATCTATTACTAAGTCTTCTTTGTCATCGTCTACGTTGATCTTTTCGTTTGGACTTAATCTGTCGTCATCGCATTGGAAGAAATTAGTATCATTCGTGAAGTTCTGTACATCTATGAGTGTATTGTCTTCCTGGTGTGGTGTGTATGAAGATACTACAGTTTGCATTTCTTCTTCTTTACTGTCGTCACTCATGTGTTAAGCTTTCAATATGTACGGAAATAATACATGTTTATTTTTATGATTGTGTTAGTGTGTTGATGCCGGTGTGGGCGGCGTGTCGTTTGATGCTCTCTTTGATGTTGTCGTTCGTTTCCTGCAACAAACACACAGTTGGATTATTGAGTGTTTGATTGAAATGAATTAAGAGGGAGTTCGGGAGGCTGGGAGTTTAGTAGATGATGTATTGATATTTCTATCTTGTGATGATTGACGCAGTTTATATCTGACGGTACTGAAACGAATTTGTTTTTAGTCAATGTAATTAATGACACATATTTTTTGTAATAGCTTGTTTGAAACGAAGAATATGTTTCTATTTGTATAATAAATGTGACCAATTACAATCTGCCTTACACTTTACTAACTAGACCTAATTCGGTACGTTTACAGCGCAGAGCAGAAAAACCAATAGCAGCAATGGACAAATCCTAGCTCAAAACAGTAACACAACACTCCATTCCCGATCCCATTGAGCTCACAAAACTCTAATAAACACGGGTACATCAACAGTAGCCACAAAATGAATTAAACGATACACTAACAGCCCAATAAACGGTTCGTGCTCTATCTCGCGCGGCCGGGGTCCCCTTGTACCCCACCTCCCGCGCCGCCGGGTACGCCCGCACCCCACACGCACACCGAAACACGGGATCAACTGATCGGTAAGCGCTGATTGATTTTTATTGGAATCACATATCAGGGTTGTCGGGAATTATTTATTTTTGGGTTTTTTGTTTGCGTACTTAAATGGAAAGGTTCGTTATTTCATTTTTTTTTCTTTTGATCTCGTTTTGTTATAATTTTATATGTTATTTATTAGTAACAGTTCTATAAACGAAATAACACTAAACGGGTTAAGAAAACTAACAAAATTACTCCGTTTCTTGTAAACGATTCCATAAAATATCTACTTAAGTTAATAGGTAATTCAAAGTACGCTTAACTGTATTAATTTACTTTTTCCTGAACGAAGTCAATTAACTTGTTAAAATTAATTTAATCATTCCGAGAAATCAGTCGTTTACTCAGTATCACAGTTAGATCGAGGCGAGCGATATCATCAGTGATCAAACGGATAATAAATAATGTACTAATCTTGTTTATTTGTGACCTAATAATTTATTAATTAAACTAGTACAATATTTATGTATCAACTTAATTAGTAGAAAAAAAAACAAAGATCAACACAAAATATTTATCGTTGACTTAATTATTAAACGATAAATATTTTGTGTATTTTGATATTCGAATAATGGTGCTTTTATGCAACGTTTACGAATCCTAGATTATATTTAAACGTTACAAAAGCAATTGAACTGTCACTTCCACTATAAAATTTATTAAACAGCTCTCGTACAACATTCAACAGTGTTGTCAGTGTAAATATAAAAATAAAAAACATCGCTTGTGGCAACCCTGTGAGATGAAACTGAAACAAAGCGGCAACTGGAAACACGGCGACGACACGACACACACCATACAAAGCGATTCGCAACGTTTCGCTACGATTCGCAATGATTCGCAGTTATTCAGTGCGATTCGCATTCGTCCCGAATATTCGTGGGGTTCGTGGCATTTCTGACTGTGCATTATTTTTACGGATTACGATTTTATTGGAGTAGGTAATGTTTTTTGAAACAAAGACATGAATAATAATAGCCGGTAGCAATACGGGGTTTTTTTTTTACGCTCAATTAGTTAGGATATTTACTATACTTTTTCGTATATCATTTTCATTTAAATCAATCCATCCTCCAAACTTAAAAAATATCCGCTAAAACGAAAAATACCTATTGATCCACATTTGTTCGCAAAATTATTTATCACTAGCTTCTGTACGCGACTTCGTCCTCATGAAATAGTTACTGACCCCCGGATTTTAAATCATTTTAATTGGTGCTCCGCTCCTATTGGTCTTAGGTGTAATAACATATAGCTTATTCCTCAATAAAAGAGCTATCTAACACTGAAAGAATTTTTCAAATCGGACTAGTAGTTTCTGAGATTAGCCCATTCAAGCAAACAAACTCACTCTTCAGCTTTCAATTTTTTCTTTTTTTTTATATTAGTAGTCAGTAGATAAAGGTAGTTTATAGTAAGTAGTTAGTAGAATAGCGGAAAACTGACGTAACCCGTCAAATTTATAAAAAAAACTGGTTGTACTAATCATACAAGCACGTTTACATTTTTGTCACTGAATAAAATCACTCGAGGAGACGATAGCTGAAAGACGCACCCTAATAAACCGATACTAAACAAGGGTCGGACAGTTTCCTCACGACTCTCAACCCTCCGGCACTTTACTAACTTTCCCTTTATTCACCTGATTCCCTCCGCTGTGGGGCAATTTTTCTTTCTTAATTTTACTTGTACGTGGTCGATTTCATTCTATACATTTGGAAAGATATCTATGTCAACAGAAAATTGCGGACTCAGTAAGATTATCTTTATTAGAATACTAACAGCACCCCGCGGTTTCATCCGTGTAGTTCCCGTTCGAACACGGGTATAAAATATATCCTATGTCACCCGGGGATAGTGTAGCTTCCCAACAGTGAAAGAATTTTTCTAATCGGTTCCGTAATTTCGGACAGTCAAATCTTTCTTTTTATAATATTCGTATGGATAATTTCTCGATATATAATAAAAACGATAAAAATATTAATAAATAATAAATAAATATATTTCAGTAGTTTCTAATATCCCGATTAAGAAAAATTGTTTACAATTTCACAGGATATTTTTCCAAAAGACCAATTCTCGTTCTTTAAAAGCATTCGAATTTAAGTTGCAAAATCATCTCAACGGCTATCAATGTGAAAATGTATATTGTAGTTCGCAACTTTGATGCGAATACGAAAGCTCCTTAAAAATACAACAAACAATTGTTTCTTTGATATTTGCGTCACCGTTTATAATAGTTTTCTTAATACATATAAATATCCTATTTTTATCTCATTAATATATGTACTTAACCTTATATTGATGTAACTCGTTTAATCACAGGAAAACACTTAAGAAACACTGCCTCTTATTAACAATAAATCACACACAAATAGAAATCGCACTATTTCATCGCGGAACTATAAAATACAAATACTATAAACCTTATATTTAATTGAAACGTTTCAATTAACCATAACTGTAATCGCGAATTGCACAACTCTAGAATCGATTCCGTTTATTAATCGCAAAGGATCGTGCGAAAACTCCTCGACTATTTAGTGATGTGACGCAAAATAATAACGTGTCCGATAAACTATTGAGAGATGGTGAAAGTGGCAATTGTTTGATTATTTCGCAGTCTGGAAGTATTGCGAAGGTTTCATTTGGCTCAGATCTTTCCATACAATCTCGTAAACAAATATCTAGGTACGCTTTGAAACCTGTTAGGAGTTTCAACTGTCTGACTGAGTGGCTCTTTCTGGCGCTCTGACTCTTGGTTGCCTGCAAATAAATTGGAATATCCGAAATAATGCAATTATTAAATATTTTGATTTGGTAAAACGAAAATTTACAATTTATTTAAACTTTCTGTACAATAGTGGTACATGGGCGGACTTAATGCAACAAGTCATTCTCTATCACTCAACCTTTGGGTTAAAAAGACAACACTGTGGTAGGTGTACAACAAATAAATGAAATACAAAATATATTGGGAAAGAAATTACAAAATATATATATATATATAATACTAATAAAATACATATATGCTAAAATAATAAACTAATAAATATGATGTTTTATAATAATTGTTGACTTTTGCTAAACACTTTCAATTCTCAAGACAAATGAAACTGGGCTAAGTACTTAAGTATCATACCGTTACAAAGACAAACAGGCCTTGAAAGTCATAAAAACAATACTTGACGTGTGACGTAGTTACAAGTGACATTTCCCTGACCGTGCAATAAAGAAATAATTTATCAATTTTACTGCAACCTTTTGCAAGTAACCTCAAACTTTTTATCACAGTAGGCAGATTTCGACACTTATAATGTTTTGTTTTTCATTTTTTGCCATTATTTAGTAGTATGATATTGTGTTCCACAGTATGTACATTTATACCATAATAGTTCTAGACGTGAAGACCTATAATTGGCTGATAGATTATCAACCTGTTAGGTATATATCACCATTGTATATAGCTGTAATTCTTCCAAAGTCTTTAAATAAATATTTTTTTTACATCTTTCAGCTAGCGGCTTCGTCCTCGTTTTAGTCGATAATTATTCCAACCAAGGGAAAACGCTTCCTGGAAAAAAAGTAAAAGTCCTAACACTCGTGTGTCTAAGTTTAAACCAAGTTTCATGCATAGAAACGTGTCACTGTTGGCGTGAAACTAACTGGCTACCTAATTACAAAGACAAATAGACGTTGCACGTCATTTAAATGTGTGACGTGCAAGTCATTTTCCTGATTCATCATCTGCCTAGCCTTTTCCCAACTATGTATATTAGGGTCGGCTTCCAATCAAACACCAACCCGCACTGGGCCCGCGTGTTGGATTACGGCCCATTCCCTCTCCTAGATCGAAGGCCTGTGTCCCAGCAATGGGAACATTAAAAGGCTGATTATGCCTATGCCAGCCAAACCAGATTCAGCTGAATGCCAGTAGTTTACGTGGATCGGCTGCCTACCAGACCTCCACAACCCATTAACTGGGTAACACCGTACTTGTAAGAATGGTGTCAGATTTTCTGGCTTCTGAAAATCCGTACCGACTGCCAAAGATCTACAAATAACAGCCGGGACCAACGGCTTAACGTGCTTTCCGAGGCACAGAGGGGTCTCGGTATGCTAAGACGGTCACCCATCCACAGACCGACCTTGACTAGGGTTGATTAACCTTGGAGATCACCCGTGCGTCTGTTTTTATTTAGGCACGAGCTCTTTTCCCTGCTTGTGCAATAATTAATTAAATTACCAAATTTATTTCAACCCTTTTTTTTGCAATTAACCTCAGACTTATAAACTCGACACTTTACACTTATAAATTCGACAAATACCAAAGGTACCTACTAAACCCATCTATACTAATATTATAAAGAGGAAAGTTTTGTACTTTTGTAACGAATAAAATCAAAAATTACTGGACCGATGTCAAAAATTCTTTCACCATTAGAAAGCTACATTCACCCTGAGTAACATAGGCTATATTTTATCCCCATATTCCCACGGAAACGGGAACTACGCGGGTGAAACCGCGGGGTGCGGCTTGTTAATTATAAATGCGAAATTTACTCTGTCTGTACGTTTGTGACCTTTCTACGTCTATACTGCTAAACGAAATTTGATGAAGCTTAACACACGGGCACAACATGTCTTGAAATAGGACATAATGTATTTTCACTGAGACTTTGTTCCGTTGAGATATTTTTTATGCAATTTCCGTGCGGGTGAAGCCGCTAGCCGAGACTAGTAATTCATAATTACATTCTGAAGAGTATTTCCCTCTGCCGCCAGCCAACTGTGGTTACTACAGCAATATCCTCTTTGTCTGTCTTTAGAGAGTTTCATTTTCCGCAACAGACATTAACAGTGTAAATGTGTAATGTCATCATTACACAAGATATTAATGTTTATTAGAACCCATCAATAGTTAATAACATGAGACCTATCACCAGTAGCCTATTACGAAACACAGCTACACTCAATCACGAGATGTGGGATGCAGCATCACTTGAGATAACCGACACAGGCCACTCATTTATCTACCTTGTAACTTGTGAGCTAGCTACTCGTAAGGAGTGGATACACTGGCGGATATCACCTACCTATTGTGTTTGTAAGTACACGGAAGATAACGTCTTTTTAATTGGCTTTATGGCCCAAGATCCCGTCCCGTAAGAATTTAATTTTTTCGAGGTTCTATGTAAAGAGTAGTGGTGACCGAGTGGTAACGGCCCCGGCTTACGAATAGGTCGCGGGTTCAAACCCAGCCAGGCGCAATACTTTGTGTTAATAATTTCTTCACCACTGCTCTCAAAACGGTGAAGGAAAACATCGTGAGGAAATCTATGTCCTAGAACCAAAACTTCGAAGACATGTGACATTCACCAACCCGCGCTGGACCCGCGTGGTGGATTACGGCCCATGCCCTCTCCTAGAGAGGAGGCCTGTGTCCCAGCAGTGGGAACATAAAAAGGTTGATTATGCTTATGGGATTCTATGTAGCCTATAATACTGAGCGTTATTGTAGTGATATCAGTTGAGTTTCAGAGATTACCTGCCATTAACCGAAAAAAGACAGTGATATTATTGAAATATCTTACCATATAAGTTTAGGAGAAAAGAGCTACGAATCTACGAAAAAAGCTATAATAATTTAATAATAATAATGTATACACTTTTTTTAATTATTAGTTCCAAAATTTTTTTGGAACTAATAATAACTAATAACTAATTAATTTTTAGTCAACTAAGTAACACGATAGAATAGTGTAGTATTCTCTCATGAACCACTTACCGTACGCACACATAATTCTATTAACTACGATTACTAATACCAGCGCATAATGCCACCATATTACTACATCTAATAGGCACGCTCCCTAAGTCGCCATTAATGCATAGCAATTAAATTATTACATTATGCTTACATACACACTGCTGCATTGACGTCAAACGAAATGCTCCACATACACACACGATATTAAAACACGCAGATATCACCCTTATGCGTAAAGCTCAAGGTGGATAATACAGTGACATGATATTACTATGTTCTGCGAAGAGTACAGTGTAGGATTTCAAGAAAATAAAACTAATTATTTGTTTGTTTATAAATAAAACTGGGCAAGTGCGAGTTGGTCTCGCGCACGAAGGGTTCCGTACCATTATGTATAAAAAACGACAAAAACATGGCTCTTGTATGGAAGCCCTTAAATATTTACCTATTTTAATTTAATTTAATTATTTATTTTAAAAGTGAATATATAAGTAAATATTCTGTGAATATTTCAAGCGTCTACCTGTTGGCGTTATCAATATCGAACAAAATGAGCAAAAATATCACTTTTTTTGCATGGGAGCCTTCTCAATTATTTATTTTATTCTGGTTTTTCTTGTTTTAGCTATATGTACATACAACTGACAAAATGTCAGTTGTATGTATAGCTTTTTTTTACCCAACTTTTTCAACCAAAAATCGTAGACAGAATATTTTCTTCCAGTGCTGGGAACGGCTCGCTCCCAAATTCCAAACCGTCATGCCACCCAGAATTCTGTCTCCCCCACGCACAATAAACTAAAGATCTACTCTAATCCCGTCTCTCATTGACACAAATCACACTTATCAAATTAACACATTTTCTTTTAACGTCAAAGAAATCAAAAGAGCCATCTGGTGTTTTTATTAAAAACAAATACACGGCTTTCATCAAAAACTTATGAAAATGTAATAAATTAATTTGGAATATCAAAGGAGATCAAATGGAAGATGGTTGAGGAAATGTACACGGTCAACACAAAACGTTTTAGAGGATAACTGTCATTCTCATCCGCCGTGTTTTGCGGAGATAACATGGTTTCCGAACGTCCGAATGGAGATTGTTTGAAGAGGCAAACGTTGGCTTTGAAGTACTTTTATTTTCTTTAGATTCCGAAAGCAAGTTGATAAAACCCAATCGTACATCTAGTCTTTAAAATACTTTCTATATAACTCTGGGTCGTCTTCTTACCGGATGCAGCAGAATATCAATCTATACCTACTTAACTAATTTTATTTATATATTAAGAGATTATATATTAAGAGGAAATATTTGTATTTTTGTATGTAACGAATAAAATCAAAAACTACTGGACCGATTTCAAAAATTCTTTCACCATTAGAAAGCTACATTCACTCTGAGTAACATAACCTATATTTTATCCCCGTATTCCCACGGGAACGGGAACTACGCGGGTGAAACCGCGGGGCGCTGCTAGTATTTTACATATACATAGGGGTTTATCTAAGCTTCCGTCCCAGTAACTGGCTAATACGATACTCTTTGGCAAGACTTGTGTCAGATTTTCTTGCTTCTCTTGATTCTGACCACCTGTATCGGCTTTTAGTGTCTAAGTCTCGGGAGGGGGCTGAAATGGAGTGCCAGTAATGGTCCCATTTCGGCCTCCTCCAGAGACAAGTCGGCCGCTGTACATTTGCGCAGTGGCTGATGCCAGTGGACGATGAGCGTGGGTGGCTCGCCGTCCGATACCAGGCCGAGTCGACGACGCGTTGTGTTCTACGCGCGCCTCAAGGAGCCGTCAGCATCGGGGACGGGGCTGCTTAGGGTCGGTGCCTGCTAGGGTTGCGGAATTTGTTCGAAAGAGTCACCGCGGCCCTGGAACGCAAAGGGCACAAGAAGGATCACGGGTGGGTTTTAGTCAGTAGAAGTCTGACACTCCCTTCCGCTCCGCCCAGAGCGAGAGGGGTCATTTGATGAATTCCCATCCAAAGAAAAAAAAAGATCTCCAAATGACAGCCGGGACCAACGGCTAACGTGCTTTCCGAGGTACAGAGGAGAGTTGGTATGTATTTAATCATCCCCAATCCACAACCGGATCTAAGAAGCGTGGCTAATAAGCCAAACCTTGAAGTTTGACCCGCGCGGCCGTTATCATTTAGCCTCGAACACTACTTTAAGAAAAAATGCATAAAAATAGGGATCAGTGATGCACTAATTCGATAAATACTATTTTAATACTATAATGCAGACTACTTTGATAAAGAAATAAAATTTCCATTATAAATAAATCCACAATCTGAGCCATACCGTTTATAATCTGGGATAGTGTAAATTATTAAATTGTATTACGTCAATTATGGCAATTATCTGATTACTATCGGCTGCATATTGGTATAATGTAGGTATAATATACTCGTAAAACAGGTTCCTCAACTGAATCATTGAGATATCATTGAAATAATGTAATTATAATAATCATAATCTATGCAATTGATCTTTCTTTAAGTGCCAAGACCTTTGCCTCGTTGTTTTAGTGGTTGCTATAAGTCGACTGTGACTTTGTGAGTTCGATTTCTGTGTCGTGCATAAATAGCAAATAGTAAAATAAAGCCTGTTATTTTTTTTAAAATTCACGATCCCATTGTCATTTTGCTAAAAGTTACGAAATTTTAGCATCTATATATACATATCTGCTAAATTCATAATGGTCGATCATTAGTCGGTCAATGGTCTTGTAATACTTTTTGATAATCAAGCTATTAAAAGCAATATCTGCACAATGACGTTCTAACGTAACGGTAGGTCACTGATCAAAGCAACTATCAAAATTTTAGCAGATTACCGCATGCGTCTGTCATTCATTTGTCATTATGTACGAGATTACCATTCTATGCCATTTCTTTCAATGGAGTGTTAGTGGTTGACCGTTGGAAAGTCATAGTGACGCTTTTATATTAGCTAGTAGATTAACAAACTTGTCATAATCAACCATTGTGAAATCAATGATAGACCATTCTGACACTATTGTAATAGCAGACTTGAGGCCCAGGTCACTGTTTTAGAATCTCAGCCTGAAACCAGAGGACTAATTCACCATATTAAGTATGATTGGAATTTTCTTATTTATGTTGAGATATTTTCAAAAACATTTACCGTGGGACCTTTTCAGTTTTTGCGTTTAATTTGAAAATTTGTTGATTGTTTTCAAATCAGTCCCGACCACACACAAATCTTTTGTACTAAAATTAGTTTAGCGTTACCAATAACCATCCAGTGTGCAGGAACTCATTTGTATGTTCTGAGAACGACCTGACTAAATTATTTAGCCTACATTGACGTAAGCAATAAATAATTCAGGTACATACTGTGTCTTACTAATAAGTATTTAAGTTATTTTTGAAGAACGAGTTTATCTTGTTTGTTTTGAGATTAATTAGATTAAAAAAAACCTTCCTTTCAAAATTACATTTGTCATTTTGTATTATTTTAAATATTTATTGTTTGAATTATCGACTTATATATATTTATTTTTATTGACGTTATTTTATATTTTTCCTTTTGACGTTTTGCATTTTTATTTTATTTAAGAGAGTCAAGTAATATATGCTTTCCATTATTGTAATGATGGTATCAATCTTAGTATCTTCTGGCATTTACATAGCGCGCTTGCAATTTATATAACAAACTATTTTTTCAACCTATGTTAATAAATTATTAAATAACTTATGACTTAAAAGATAGATTTAAATTTTTGGTATTTAAACTGTAACAGCCTCTCAAATATCGATAATTTAATGAAAGTCAGGTCCGCTGCATTTTTCTTTCGAAAATTAAGTCATAAAGACTTCATACAGTTAGTTGACTGTTCACGTGGCCTGAGGACTGGGCTGTTCTTTTTTCTTCGTCCAAAGGATCAGCATTGCCAATTAACGCGGCAATGCTGCCAATGTTCTGACCAATTTTCGCATTGACAGCAATGTACAGGATTTTTTTTTATTCCCAATCATGTCAAATTAAAATGTAATAAGTAAGTAGTTATTTTAGGTTACCTGTACGTAATATAAAGACTACCAGAATCGAAACAAAATCACTTGCTTAGCACGTCAGCAGCCCGGCTTACTAATCAGATTACCTACAACAAGCAAACCACGAAAATAAATATTATCTCCGCATCATAAAAGAAGAAAACATCATCGACATAATTTTAATTAACATCCAAGCACGTTTCACGATCAAAGTGCTCTTCCGACCAACACAGACATAGCCTGGCCCTCTGCCGGTGACATCTTACAGGCCACACACGTCGCCGTACTTCCGCGGCTATGACAGCGCCGCCGACTAATGTCATAATCCTCATTTGTGATTGGACGGAACTAGGCGCCATATTGTTTGATACCACAGGTTATTAAAGGAGAGTTGTCAAAAAAGTTTTTAGTGTTATGAAGATTTTGATTTTTTGCTGAACTGTTTCAGATGGATTTGAACTGGCCAGTTATATAAAGTAAATTATAAAGACGCTTGTTTGTAAAAATTTGACCCTTCAGTTGTTTTAATTACAAAAATTCTTTCACTGATTGAAAAGTAATTCATATCACAAATTATACCAAAAAATCGTGGTAAACTAGTAATAGTTATACTAAGTTTTAAAGGATTTTTGCCAGTTATAATATAAATTCATATTGGAGCTACAATTATAGGTACATATATTCTTTACCTGCATGGGAAAATTAGGTGACACAAATAAACTAAAAAGAGAAAGTCGACAGGACGCTTACAATTCACTGATTTTCTCCTTGGGTTATCTTAACCAAAATAAACAACCCAAGATGTTCTCATTTCCTGAATTCAGCTTTTGATATAATATTATGACACCTATTTTTTTGGATGGAAAATCTTTAAATGACTTTTCCCGCTCTGGGCGGAGCGGAAGGGAGTGTCAGACTCTTACTGACTAAAACCCACCCGTGATCCTTCTTGTGCCCTTTGCGTTCCAGGGCCGCAGTTACTCTTTCGAACAAATTCCGCAACCCTAGCAGGCACTGACCCTATGGGGCGCCGTCTAATTTGCTATCGGACGGCGAGCCACCCATAGCTCGCCATCCACAGGCCCGATATCGCATCTTTGACCTGACACCTAGATATTATATTCTGTTTCAAGTGACCACACGTGCGGAATGATTGTTATTTACATACATAAGTATATATACAGAAATACATGTAAGTTTTATATGTCACAAGCAGTTGAACTTAATTATTCACATCATTGAATATGTAATCACAATTTTACTAATAAAGAATTAAATCAGTTCACGAAATATTAAACAGGATTTCATATTTTAAAATATTGAGTTACCAGCTTTTTCTGCGGCTTTAATCCTGGGGCCTATGTTACAGGAAAGTTGTCTTTGAAGCAATATACCTATTAACTATCTGTGAAAGTATTGATCGATAACTGACAAATGCTTGCACTGTCTGGACAGGTCCACTCAAATCTGTGTGGCACTTTCCTGAAAAGACCACTTCAGACACCAACCTACATGGTTCTCATATGATTTGACCAGTACAATTATATGGACTTCAAAAGAGACCCTGACCTCTGAGTTTGTTTCGGTGTTTCTTCTCAGGGTAGTCAGCTAGGAAACACCGGCCTCATCTAGTTTATAACGGCCGAAAAAGATTGACGTGTAAAAAAGTGTTTTTTACAACCTACATTTTTTTTTCGTCAGTTAGTCCTTAAGGAGATTACTTTTAACAAAAATATCAAACCTACAATCCTGAATAACTTGTTCAAACTAATGTTATGGAGTCATCAAAATAATTAATTCAGATTAACAAGGCCTTCTCCCCAGTTTAAATCTATTACAAACGCTAATACAACATCAACATCTTTGTACAATTATACTGCAATCTGTTCTATGAAAAACCAATAATAAATAATCGCTTTAGTTTATAATCCATCGTGCGTATTACAAACCGCACGGGCACAACACAATAATATTAATTGTTTTGATCAAACAACAAACAATAGTAACTATTAAAAGTCACCACACTGACAATAAACACGAAATTCATGATTTGTAACTGACGATTTAATGTGAAAGGTTTAACTAAATCTATGTCCAGATTATTGAATACTACGTATTAAATTTGTATTCTATTCTGTTTTCAAAATCAAAATCAAAAGTCATTTATTCAAACTAGGCTGAGAGACAGCACTTTTTGAACGTCAAATTTTACATAAAGACAGTCCCCCAAAACGCCCACCCGTCACCACTTCCTAGCGTTTTAGCTGGGAAGAAGAAGTGGCGCAACAAACTCCCCAGCAACACATCGTCTATTGCGTTTTAAGAACTTGAATTTATACAATAGTATGCAAAGTCATTAATACATGACAAAGGTAGAAAAAAAAATATAACATGGAAATCATAAAAACAATTCACTATAAAACATTGTAAAGAGTAGTAGTCAATAAAGTAAAAACAGATTGACCTACATAGTCATCAAAAATAATAAAAAACAATATTATATGAACTCATATAACCCGTCATAAGCTAACTTGTAGAGAAAGAACATGATCAAATTAAATAAGACATTGTCTTGCGTTCAACACAGCGACCAACTATTCTTATCATTTTACCAGTTAGTACGCATATTTACTAAAGTTTAGTAGATCATCAAATGACTTCTCCCGCTCTGGGCGGAGCGGAAGGGAGTGTCAGACTCTTACTGACTAAACCCACCAGTGTTCCTCCTAGTGCCCTTTGCGTTCCAGGGCCGCGGTGACTTTTTCCAACAAATTCTCAACAAGTTTAGTAACCTTCATATCCGTTCTTGCTTGGTCTTTCACAATTCAATTATTGATATAATTTCATAGAATTTTATTCGTTACTAGCAGCGCCCCGCGGTTTCATCCGCATAAGTGTGGATCCCGTGGGAATATCGGGGTAAAAATTATACAATATGTTAATACTGGTTATAAACCATCTGTGTGCCAAATTTCATCCAAATCCGTTCAGTAGTTTCTGCGTGAAAGAGTAACAAATATCCATCCATCCATCCATACTTACAAACTTTCGCGTTTATAATATTAAGTGGGATTGTAGTCACAGTAGTGTCATTTAATTTGATCTGGTAAGTAAAAAAAATGAAAAATTAAAACATTTTATTTCAGACATATTTGGGTTAGTAATGACTATTGTTGATAGACATGACCACAAGCTCATGCTTGTGGTTCGTGATAATAAAACAAGCCGAAAGCCGTAAATAACGAAAATTATACTCGAATTAACCAACACTAATTACAACTTTAAACGCTAACTAGAAAACACATTTCCACTATTGATCACTTTAATTCGCTTTAAAGATCGCTTTCGAAGTTAACCGTTTTATTACAAATCCAATACTGACTCAGTCGCTTTCTTTTTTACGTGTTGCGTCTTGTAGTTCAATCTAAGGTTGTCGACTGCTTAACCGGACTGGCCTGAGGCGGCCTTAAATATCAATATGGCCTCCAGTCAAAGCTTACAAAGTGACTACGCGCTAAGGACACCCGGACCTCAGCTTAGGGCATCGCTGGGGTGGGGCAGATAGGGGCGAGCTGGATCGACTAGGCATAACCCGACCGCGGGCTATATGGGCCTTAAATAGGGCGTCAGTTGAATCCATAACCTTCTAATGTAGAAAGGTCTAGAACGTTACATACCGGTCGCGAATGACCAGGTGTCGAGAATTCTAGAATGTGCGCTGTGAAGTCTCGAAGGTTTTCGATTCATAATAAATGGCTTTAACCGAAGCTTGCAACACTTTTATGGTTATTAGTAAAACAGTTGGAAACCTTTCAGTGGGTGAAAGTTTTGTAACTGTTTTACCCAACTCATGATTAAAAATAACTTTTACTGCCAACTTTTTTTTGTAACCCTGATAAGCACGTTTTTTAGTGTATAACAATTAACCCTGTATAGTTCGTTTTCTTTGGTGCACATTTCCGCACGAATACAGCTAAACGCACATGTGCGACGTACAAAGTTTTTTGCACGTAAAACAAGTGCAATAAGAGCCACTTTTCGAGTAAGTGACGAAACATTCATTTCTTATTTCGCAAATGGTGTTCGAAACTTATTTAAATATCCACTTTAATGCTAAGGTTTATAAATTTTGGGCACGCCACCATTGCGGCGATAAGTCCCCTCTTTGAGGCGTGGCTGGAGAGACGTCACGGCGTCCTCACCTTCCGCCTGACGCAGGTGTTCACCGGACACGGCTGCTTCGGGAGGAATCTGTTTCGGATTCAACGGAAGGTCACGTTCGGGTGTCAACTGTGTGTGATCGCTCAAAGGACATGGTGGAACATACGGTGAAGGTTTGCCCTGCTTGGGCAGCGCAACGCCGTGTCCTCGTCGAGGTTCAATCCATGATCTGGAGCGAGGAGGCATGGGAAGTGGTCACCTTCTTCTGCAAAGCAGTAATGCTGATGAAGGAGGAGGCGCACCGCGTGCGACAAAAGAAAACCTCACGCACCAGCCGCCGCAAAAGAAGACGACGCCCCGGGCGTCGGGAAATGCAGGGCGATTCCCGGCCACCATAGGCGCGGGCCTGCGGATGGCGAGCTATGGGTGGCTTATCGTCCGATAGCAACCAGGCCCGGGTCGACACCGCGTCGTATTTCACGCGCGCGAATTTGTTCGAAAGAGTCACCGCGGCCCTAGACCGTAAAGGGCACAAGAAGGATCACGGGTGGGTTTTGTTCAGTG
Source organism: Hecatera dysodea (assembly GCA_905332915.2). Classification (NCBI taxonomy): domain Eukaryota; kingdom Metazoa; phylum Arthropoda; class Insecta; order Lepidoptera; family Noctuidae; genus Hecatera; species Hecatera dysodea. Next base: position 17,609,520 of record HG995309.1, on the reverse strand, counting down.
AGAGTCTGGCACTCCGTTCCGCCCAAATCGGGAAAAGTCATTTGATGACTTCCCATCCAGAAAAAAAAGGTTATTAAATTTACTAACTGCCACCCGTGTCTCCACCCTCGTGACTGTCGAGAACTATCACAAGGAAAAAGTACCCTATGTATTATTCCAGACTATAATCTACCTCTATGCCGAATTTCATCAAGATCCATTCAGCAGTTATTGAGTGAAAGAGTAAAAACATACATAGATCCATACATAGAAACTTTCGCGTTAATATTCTACTAACAGCGCCCGCGGTTTCACTTGCGTTGTTCCCGTTCTCGTGGCAACACGGGGATAAAATATAGCCTATGACACTCCACAATAACGTAGCTTTCTACTGGTGAAATAATTTTGAAAATCGATTCAGTAGATCCAGAGATTACCCCTTACAATGTCACAAAATCACAAACGTTACCTCTTTATAATATTAGTATAGATAAAACATCCAAATATTCCCCCGTCCGATATCACGCATCGAAAAGAACACTATCACATAACAAGACAACTGAATAAAATAAGAAAATGACGAGAAAATAAACCTATAATGCTTGACCGACGAACTGTAAATGTCTCGAGTATGGATGACAATATATTCCTTTTGTATCGTCCCCTCGTTTCAGCGGACATATTCATGAACATTACGGTATCGGAAAGGTTTTTTGAACGGAGGGTATTGGGCATTGGCTCTTTTTGTCGTGAATATCGATCATTTTACAGAAGGGTTATGAATATCATTTGGCACGTTTATAGTAATACAGTAGAGAGCTCTTTTGGAGTGGAGTTGAATTCCTTGACTGAACCTGTGTTTCGTGATAGCTACAAACTGGGAGTATTTATTTAATTTAACTCCACAACCCATCAACTGGGTAACGTGGTCCTTCTCGGCAATCATCATCTGCCTAGCCTTTTCCCAACTATATTGGGGTCGGCTCCCCATCAAACCGGATTCAGCTGGACACCAGTATTTTACGTGGAGCGGCTGCCTACCAGACCTCCACAACCCATTAACTGGGAAACACGGTACTTCTTGACAAGACTAGAGTCAGATTTACTAGCTTCAATCCGTAACGACTGCCAAACATCTACAAATGACAGCAGGGACCAACGGCTTAGCGTGCGGACAAGGAGGAAACTCGGTATGTTAAGACGGTCACCCATCCACAGACCAACCTTGGCAAACGTTGCTTAAAATTTGAAGTCCGACAAGTGCCGCTGTTATTATTTAACCAAGAACTCCTCATACCTGCAACACCGTTTTAGCTAAATCAATATTAATATAATAGAGAACTTGTTTCGTGAATTTCGACATTACAACTTGTGGAAAAAGTAGTCAAAGCAAGCTTGCCAATAATAATTAAAAAACCGTTTACTAAATTTTGTAATAGTTTTTGTCAAACCGTGGATAATTTCTCCATGTTATCAAACCGCAATTTTGTTCTACATAAGTAACTTGTTTAACTACAACGTATTAGCTTACCGACTTAAAAAAAAATAAGTGGAGAGCATTATTCAAAGAGTTTTTAATGCGTTAGGTACTAGGCAGGTAAGTATTGCGTCTTTACTTATGAAATTGGAGACTTGTATGAAAATTTTAAAGTATACAATTTTGGTATTTTTTTCTTTATTTATTTTATTTTTTATTAAATTATTATTGATAGCAGCGCCCCACGGTTTCACCGGCGTAGTTCCCGTTCCCGTGGGAATACTGGGATAAAATATAGCCTATGTTACTCAGGGTGAATGTAGCTTCCTAGTGGTGAAAGATTTTTTGAAATTGGTCCAGTAGATTTTGAGTTTATTCGTTACATACAAAAATACAAATCTTTCCTCTTTATAATATTAGTATATATATAGATATATGTAGAAGTATAGATAGGCACGCGTTTGACCAACATCTCACCTGATGGTAAGCGATGATGTGGTCGAAGATGAAGCACGCTTGTCTAGAAGTACCCTATTCACTGTTGACTTAAAGACTCCCAGGTTGTAGTTATCAGGAAACACAGACTCTGGCAGGGAATGCCACTCCTTAGCTGTACGCACAATGAATGTGTTCCCAAAACGTTTAGTGCGTGTGGGTGGGATGTCCACCTGTATCGGTGGCGCATTGCCGTACATCTTGTGGTCCAATGATGGAACAGCTTAGATTTATTGGCTTCTGACAATCCAAAACGACTGCCAAAGATCTACAAATGACAGCCGGGACTAAACGCTTAACGTGCTTTTCGAGGCACGGAGGAAACTCGATATGTTAAGATGGTCACCTATCCACAGACCAACCTTCGCAACAAGCAACGCTTAGTTGCTTAACCTTGAAGGTCACCCCGTACGGCTGTTATTATTTAGCCACGAGTTCCTAAAAATAAAACTAAGGCAATAATAAAAAAAAATCTATGTACCTATATTTATTATATTTATTACTAGCTTCTGCCAGCGACTTCGTCCGCGTGTAATAGATACTTTACCCTCGATTTTGAAACTCTCAGCCCGATCGGTGTAAAATTGACAAAGTTTCATACAAACGTTCATCCCCTATTTTATCCCCTTGGGGGTAGAATTAATCAAAATCCTTTCTTAGCGGATGCCTACGTCATAACATCTACCTGCATAAATTTGAAAATGAAAATAATATATCTAGTTTTAATTTCCGCGAATATTAGTGGGTTCTTGCATGTGCATAATAAAGCGGGCGGGAGGGAGGTGCATACCTGCAACCCACTAATATTCGCGGAAATTAAAACTAGATATATTATTTTCATTTTCAAATTTAAAATGGATTTCCGCAAAGTAACGCCTGACTCAATCAATTTTATCTACCTGCATTCCAAATTTCAGCCCGATCAGCGGTTTGGGCTGTGCGTTGATAGATCACTATGTGTGTGTGAAATATGTACAACTTACAACAAAAAAAGAAATGAAAGTAAAGCTGAAATGCCTGTGCAAAATTATATTATAATAACCTATACCTACTTCACTTAAAAATAAATACCTATAACTACGTATAACTAATTAATAAAATAACTACTAATTAATAAAAGTATCTACGCTTTTACCTACTTAATACTAAAAAAACAGAATATAAATTAGCCAAAACTAACCTATCGGTATCTAAAAATCTATGCTCCTACTTGTACTATTACTTCACCTAAAAAGAAATAAAATTGAAACTATTAATAATTTGTAATTTGAACGAATATTTAAACATTACCAAAATAACTAATAAGTACCTATTTTATAAAATAGCAACAAAAGTTACACAAAAATAATCACAATAACATCTTACAGCATGATTCAGTATTAAAGCGCGACGGCGCGATGGCTTATTATTGTATTCATGTATAAGTTTGGTGTTTCTATACCGATTTCTATGATTCTTTTTTTATTGAATAGGTAATAATGTTAACTTTTTTTATTAGGGATGAGTGAGAGTATTATAAACGTAAGAGTAAACAAATATAATCAGAAAGCTCCGAACTGCTAAGCTATCGGGAGTTACACGTGTTATTGTGAGTCAACCATAAAAGATAATCATATGCTGTTGTGGGATATTTTTTAGATAATTATATGTAGAACATTTCCGTCATACATTATTTGTATGTAACTTTAACCATTAAGGCTACACACGCGACGGAAGCTTAAAAAATGGAGTAACTTCTCCCGTTTTCCCAACATTTCCCTTCACTGCTCTGCTCCTATTGATTGTAGCGTGATGAAAAGTATACTATAACCTGCCCAGGAGTATGAAGAATAATTGCACCAAGTTTCGTTAAAATCAGTCAAGTAGTTTTTGTTTCTATAAAGAACATACAGACAGACAGACAGACAAAAATTTTACTGATTGCATTTTTGGCACCAGTATCGATCACTCATCACCCCCTGATAGTTATTTTGAAAATATATTCCCTGTACAGAATTGACCTCTCTACAGATTTATTATAAGTATGGAAGATATTGTCACATCTAAACCGCTGAAACAAAGTTGATGAATATTGGTACAGAGAGAAAGAGATTGGACCTTAGACAAGGACATACTATACTTTTAATAACGAAAAGTGTAGTTAAAGTATATATCCTATGCCCGAGTCGACGGCGCGTCGTGTTCCACGCGCGCCTCAAAGAGCCGTCAGCAACGAAGACGGGGCCCCATAGGGTCAGTAGGTACCTGCTAGGATTGCGGAATTTGTTCGAAAGAGTCACCGCGGCCCTGGAACGCAAAGGGCACAAAAAGGAACACGGATAGGTTTTAGTCAGTAAGAGTCTGACACTCTCTTCCGCTCCGCCCAGAGCGGGAGAAGCCATTTGATGATATACCATCCAAAAAAAAAAGTATATATCCTATTGCAGGGGAACATCCTTGTGATAATTTCCAATAAAATTGATTGAGTCAGGCGTTACTTTGCGGAAATCCATTTTAAATTTGAAAATTAAAATAATATATCTAGTTTTAATTTCCGCGAATATTAGTGGGTTGCAGGTATGCACCTCCCTCCCGGCCGCTATATTATGCACGTGCAAGATTACAAGGCAAATGCAAGGATTTTATGCACATGCAGAAGGCAAAGCAAAACCCAACAGCATCCTGTGGTGCCCTAAAATTAATTTAAGGCCACCACAGGATTGCCCGGTTAAGCAGTAGGTAACCAGCCTTAGTGTGCAGAACTGAGAGTGGTCACATAAAAAAAAAACAAAATATTTGCACCAAATTGCTGTCAAACAAACACTGCATCAGACATTCAAATGTCATGCATCAATTTGTGTCCGCGTCTAGTTCTCAGTAATAGTCAATTGATACAAAACAAATCAATTGACATAAACTTGCAGAATACAATCAGTAGACTAGACTGACTTCATAGAAACAGTTAAGTATTCATATAACAAGTCTGTGTTTTGCAAACAGCAGTTTTTTTGTATATTTTGGTTTATGTATATAGCGTTATTTAGTGTGACACGTTCTTCATTAGTATTTTTCAGTACCTACATTTCTGGTAAAAATGGGTATTGGTAATTAAAAATATTGTTAAATATTATCCTGTTCAATAGACTACGTTCCAGAACAGATACCAGCTAAACAAGGAAGACGGCTGAACCAAAAAAATATTAAAAAATAAGTGTAGTCTTCACTAATATTATAAAGAGGAGAGATTTGATTGTCTTTTTTTTTTGTTTGTTTGCATTGAACAGGCTCCGAAACTACTTGACCGATTTGAAAAATTCTTTCACTGTTGGGAAGCAACACTATCTGCGATGAACATAGGCTATATTATATCCCCATATTCCCACTGGAACGGAAACTACGCGGGTGAAACCGCGGGGCGATGCAAGTGTAAAATAAAAGTCAATGTTTCTGGTTGTTTCTTCGTTCTTCCGAAATTAAACTTATTTTATACTGTTGTGTTTTTTGTTAAGAAGTTGGTTGTATTTTTTTTTACTATTTAGTGATGACACCCGACAGCTAAACGTACGGCCATCACAGCGTACGTGTTATAAACTGGTGTAAAAAATAAATAGATATGCGATTTCAACAATCCTGGAGGATTTGCTCTTATTTATTGAAGAGTTTCTTTCCCTACCTCCGTTCTTCATCAGATTTTCACCAAACTAGAAAAGACCACCTCAAAACCATCGTACACAGTTTTTTTTATTTTACATCGACAAGTGAGAATGAGAACATCATCAATGTAGTCTAAGCCACGCATTGTTAGGGGTCACTCAAATACTAGTCGTCAGATCTCAATCAAATTTAAAAGAGACCACACGACAAGCACCGACTCCGACAGAGAATTCAATTTGTAGCACCCCAGCTGAACGTAGTGTGAAAATCATAGATATAATAAATTTCTATGGTGAAAATATTCTCAAAAAAAATTGTGTCTACGGATAAGTACTAATGAAGAGATCAACTAGACATAAATTATCACTTTAACATTGTGAATCGCAATCCCGAAAGTTACAATCCAAAAATGAAAACAACTTAAATAGATAACTCTGCTAATAGTTAACGATGATAAATGAATTGTCTCATAAAATACTTAAGTTAAAATAAACCAATATGATAATCGTTTTAGAATCAAAAATGAAAAATTCTGACAGTTTATATTGTCATTAGTTTTAATAATAACTATCGTTTATAAACATTTCAAATGCATAATATACTTACTTTATTGTACACCTCATTATAAGAACAGGACAAACATTTATAAATAATAAACAATTTTACAGTTTCGGATCATATCGCACACGGAAATCTCTCACGAACAATCTTTGAATGGACTGGGCGAAAGGAGACATCTAGATGTTATTTCCAATTAATTTTATAAATACTCACAATTAACTGTACCACATCTCCAAACACAGTTCCTTACTTACCTCGCGTTGTTTTCTTTTTACAAACTTACCTTATTTTAGACCCCTTTTCAAAACTTCAAATGTTTTCCTAGCCGACGGCTATGTCGGTAGACTACAAAATAAATATTTCCCACTTTACTCTCGCTTACAAAATCAAACGGCAGAATGTAAACCTCATTACGAACTATTGTACTTAAGTACAGTTAACACCGTACTCATTTGTTTTAAACAATTCAAATTGGCTATGCCACCATGTGCCATGTGTCAGGCTAGAATATTTAAAAAGGCATATAGCTATTACTTGTTTGTGATAAAGAAAATCTTGCCCAATTATGGTTTTATCGTTTAATCTTAATCCTACAGAGAGCGAATATTTACGTAAACATTATCCGAACGTATGAGTAACTCATTATTCGGTGTGTTTACTGTAAACGGTTTGGGAATGCGAAAACTGTTTTTGTTAACAGTTATTAAAATGCCGATAGCTGTTTAGTGCTCAATGCTTTGGTCAAATCCATCTGGATATTAACGTTTTCTGTTTGATATCGCGAACAATATTTTACGTATTACTTTCTTATTAGAAACAAAAAATATGCTTCGACATTTGATGTATGTTTTTTTTTTGAGCGGACCTACTCAATTTTACTCTTTCTGGAAAATTCTAGTTGCATAATTATTGGTTTCCAAAGATGACGATAGTTCGAGGATACCGGAATGATGTTATGTTTAATTGATTTAGCACTAGCTGCAGCCCGCAGCTCCGCCCGAGTATTATCAGTACCACTTTAAAAAAATATGTTTTTTTTTTTTGTAATATAATATTTTTTTGCGTGAAACAGTAACAAACATCCATCCATCACTAGCATAAAAAAGCTCGCGCATTTATAATATTGGTTAACATAAATTAAATATTAAACAGGTTATCGGACTTTATACTTTTACTTTCTAGTTTAAGTCAGACAGTACCTATCTACAAAACTTTACAAGATAAAGAACAATGCCCACATATTAGAACAACCTTGGCCTACAGTGAACACTCATAAATAGTTTATAGCATTATAGTTTAAGTTGTTATGAACACCTTCTAGTACATACCAGTTTAGAAAATAAGTCGCCATTTGGAAATAAAACAGTTTTTATTTTTTCAAAACATTAATTTTTTCACAGTCACAAACTCATTCTACACACTTTCAACCACTTTAGAATGGAAAGTATATCATTTGAACACAATAATTATGAATTTCAAAGTTATTTACTCATTTTAACCCTATGAATAATAGGAATCTTCTTAAGTGTAAACTGCTATAGCTCCCTTTATACTTGTTTGACACTTTGACAGGCTGGAAGCAAGCTTGAGTAGGTAGATTGTACAGTTTAATGTCAAATCTATCATCTGTCAAAGGCTAATATGGCCATATTTAAAAAGAAATATCGATTAGTTGCATCGGATTTTGGTCTTTATCAATTTAATTTATATCTAACTACGGCAAAGCCAAACAGTGATTTTATCATTATAAAGTATAGTCTCTCTGGTCTGAGGTATTTTTGAACATAATTGGTCTAGAAGTCGAGTGGGTTTCATTAAATAAAACTAAAATGGCCGCCAGTTTTCTCAGATTAAAACACTGAAACCTGACTAACGTTTAGTTTTTCCGTAATCGATTAGATTGATTAAATAATATATGAATTTAAATTAAATTGACCATAAAATGGCAACCCCAAACGTCACGTGAAAATAAAAGTTGCGTAATAATAAGTAAAATGACTTATTTATTTGTTAAGATCACGGCGTCTTAGTTTGAGATAAAGCTTTGATGGATAATTCCTATTTATAAAAAACTTTTTACAAAAAAATACAACCGACTTCTACACAAAAAATCAAAAAAGTGCAAAATAACTTTAATTTCGGAACTCGGTGTTTGTGGTTGCTTTTTCGTTTTTTGAACACCGACTTCCGAAATTAAAGTTATTTTGCACTTTTTTGATTTTTTGTGTAGAAGTCGGTTGTATTTTTTTGTAAAAAGTTTTTTATTTTTCACTTTTTAGTGGTACCTACACCCCCTCCCCTCCCCCCACCTAAACGAACCAATCACATTGGTGTAAAAAAAGCACTGCTCCTTTGCAGAGTACACTAAGAGGTCGTCAATGTAGACAATGTAATATTTTTTTTAGATTTTTCGAAAACCGCTTGGTTGATTTCGATAAAATTTTCATGGGACCATTTGGGAAGTATACCCTTTCCAACAAAAAAAGAATTTTTCAAATCGGTTCACAAGCGACGGAGTTATGCGCGAACAAACAATAAAAAAAAAAAAAAAAAAAAAAAAAAAAGCATACAAACATCCGAATTGAGAACCTCCTCCTTTTTTAGAAGTCGGTTAAAAATACTTATATTTTTGTGTTATGTTTCTAAACGTGTCTGAGGTGGGCCATATCTGGGCATCATTCTTTAGGAATCCGTTATGAAATACTTAGTTTCATCTCCAATGTTTGTAAATAACCGTCGTAGATTAAAGAGAGTAGAACTGAATACATTTTTCTTTAATTTTAACTTCCTTGAACACTTGACTTATTTATTTTTACAATATGTTTGAGGATAGTTCAAAAGTCATTTATTCAAACTAGGCTGAGCGACAGCACATTTTGAACGTCAAATCTATACTACTAATATTATAAAGCTGAAGAGTTTGTTTGTTTGTTTGAACGCGCTAATCTCAGGAACTACTGGTTCGAATTGAAAAATTATTTTTGGGTTGAATAGACCATTTATCGAGGAAGGCTTCAGGCTATATATCATCACGCTTAAGCCAATAAGAGCGGAGCAGCGATAAAGAATGTTTTAAAATCGGGGATTCCACGGGGACGAAGTCGCGGGCAGCAGCTAGTTTTACATAAAGACAGTCCCCCAAAACGCCCACCCGTCACCACTTCCTAGTGTTTTAGCTGGGAAGAAGTGGCGCAACAAACTCCCCAGCAACACATCACATCACACATCAGTTAAGGCCACAGTTACTTATTATTCAAATATCTTTAGATAGAGTGAACCGATTGCGATGATACAAAAACTAATTTGTACCCAATGATTTGCACAATTTTAATCTATAAAAGTTTTTTACATTCGTTTTGTAATTTCTACATGATGTCTGCACAACTAAGCACACAGACAGACTTTTTTTTTACAGCTGGAAATGGTTTCCGTTAGTTTCTGTTGGTTAGGATATTATTACCCAGGAACGTTCATCTACTAAACTAATACATATAATAAAAGGTAAAAGTGTGTGTTATTTTGTATGAGGTAATATCTTAATGTACTCATTCGATTACGAGTTACGACACTCCTTTAACGGATACACAACACTATTCGTTGAATGCCATTGACTACTTTTTGTCTCAAGGAAAACATAGTGCTTGACGCATAGTCAGGTTTGCCACCTCTACCGGAATTTTTAATGGCTACAAAAAACAAATACCTACTTTTTTTAAGGATGAGAAAACATCATATTACTTCTTCCGCTCTGGACGGATCGGATTGCGGAATTTGTTCGAAAGAGTCACCGCGGCCCTGGAACGCAAAGGGCACTAGAAGGATCACGGGTGGATTTTAGTCAGTAAGAGTCTCCCTTCCGCTCCGCCTAGAGCGGGAAAAGTCATTTGATGATTTCCCAAACTTAAAAAAAGTACTTGTTTTTTGTAGCTATTAAAAATTCTAGGACATGTGGAAAACAGAAAAAAGGGGACTGTCAGACTCTCGTGTTCCTAACTAATGCCCTTTCCGTTCCAGGGCCGCGGTGACTCTTTCAAACAAATTCCGCAACAAATAGAATTACTTAAAGAACCAAACAGTTATGCAAACGTTTTTCTTTCGGATTTACAAACAGCCAGGTAACATCTAAGGCATAGTCCACAACAGCCGCGGGAAAAGGCAGCCCAACTAGAGCGCTTGTCATACTATCCCATTTTTAGGAATTCTCATTAAGAATCCGGAAGATGGAGGTAATTGAAGTTTCTTCTTCATTTGGGTATTTTACTAGAGTTTTACCCTAGTAAAATACCCAAATGCCCTCTAGGGTATTTTACTATAAAAATCATAATTGTGTTTAGTTCGTCCGTAGGATTTTCAAAAAATATTAGACACCTAGTTTATTTCAAAACTTTAAAAAATACAAAGATAAAGTACCTCAAAGTTACAGTGGGGGCTGATGACGCACAACGTTAGTAAAAATTGTAGCACGTTGTGACGTCACGGGAGTTTTTAACGCACTGTATCGTTTTCTTTTTTTGTTTATGTGAAAAAAGAAAAAAACACTTGTCCAAAATTTTTTGGAATTCTATCTGACGGACTTTTTAGTCAAATACAATAATCTAAACGACCATTCGAAAGTCATGGAGACTATTACTTTACTAAACACATCTAATGGTTCTTTAGTCAGTCAAGCGACGGACACATAGCTTGCCGCTGCGGTGCAATCAAATGACTAATAGTCATGAGTCAATTAAGTCCGAAACCAATCATGCAATAATGTCAATCGTTTCAAGTAGTGTTTCCGGCGCTAATTTGAACTTATCTTAACCCTTCCCTCGACCTTCCTCGACGGTAAATGTATGATTATTAGGTACTTAATTAAGTAAAAGTTAGAAGAGCGTTTAATGGCAGCATATTTGCGAAAGTGTTAATGAGAGCCGAAGATTTATAGAAATGTTCTTTATGCCTTCTATTATAATTCTTTGTCTAATATTGGTTTTTTTTTTCTTTTTCTTTTTGACAATTATTTTCTATACCTACCTTGGTAAGACACAGTTTATTAAATTGAAAGAGAAATGATTTAAAGCCGCAAAAATGTTATTTAAAGCTACAGATACAAGACTGTCATTTTCTTTCCCAATTACAATATGTAAACAAAAAAAATATAAATAATATAGGTAATATTTATTTTATGCTTTATTTGTTAACTGTCTACAATTTTGTTCTGATTTCAGATCACACACAACAAAAGGTACGTATTTACTAACAAGTAAATTAATACTGATTTACAATCACACATTATTTGTTATCAATACAAAAAGGATTTTACTAAAGATTTAACTGAAACTGCTCTAAAACAATCAAGAAAGCGAATTTAATACAATTTTAATACAAAACAAAAACTTTAAAACAATCTTACTTAATTGCTGACACCACAAAAACAAACATATTCTACACAAAAAAAAACGACTCACCTTAACAAAGTTATCCGTGCACCGAAACACAACACTCAATTAAAAAAAAAACACAAAACAGTCACAGATCATAAACGTCAAACGTCAAATACACTTCCGATAATCAGCACATTGTGGCGGGAACGGAACTAAGCTTAACACAGAACGCGTGCGGCCCGACGTGACGTTGTACTGGCGGCTCGCGAGCCTGGCCCAATGGATGTGTGTGTGTGGGTGACGGACGAACACGCGCGCCAGTGTGTGTGTGTGCGAGGAAGATAGCTAGCGGCCTGTTAACTCTGCGATCCTCACAGTTAGACTAACTCACATCCAAATCGCTTAATTTTATGAGTTGTTGCCTTCTCCACCCCCTCGTTGGGGACACGCGCTGTGACTTTGCAGAGGCGTCTCGCGGGATTCAAGTTTCGAGTAAGGTTCGTGAATTGTGACGTTTGGTTTGTAATTTTATAAATGCCCAGTAGTAGTAAGTGGCGTTGCGATATTATGACTAACAGAGCGCTACAAAACTGTAGTTGTTATTTATTAGGTCCTTCAACAATGATTTCATCATTTTGTGTTACTTATAAAAAAAATACGCTGTCAAATAAAACTAAGCAGGAAATCTTCAAAACAATGAAAGTCATGCAAGTTATAGGAAGGAGCTTTGCAGATTAGTTAAGTGTGATATATAAGAACAAAATTTTTAAAAGCATTCACTAATTGCATTTTATGACGGCAGTCATTTTTATTTGTAAAACGCACTGTAATATTAATGTTTCAAAGTTCAAATAAAATAAACGTGTTCTAGGAACACAAAACAAAGCTTACCCGGCGTTAAAACATATAGGTATAATTAATAAAACAAAATTGTCGTCACAAAATAATTGAAATCATTTGCGATAATACAGATATCGTACTACATACAGTAATTTTACCAATCAATTACGATTAAATATTTTTGCTAGATCATAAATACTTAAATAACATGTAAAAATATTCGATTAGCGCTCTCAATATATCATTAATGATGCCAGATAGCGACGATTACTGGTAATCGTTCAGTTATCATTCGTATATCACGATAAATATGAATTTGATTGCTCTATAATTAAAAATTAGTGTAAGATAGTAAAGGAAATTATTTATCGTTATATAAAGACAGCAGAAACCAATTAACTAAGGAAATAACAGTTTTGGGTTATACATTTATTTGTACAAGAAAAATCATTTAAATTGATTTGTTAATTTGACCTTTCTGAATACTTAAGTAACATGCTTGGTTGTTAATTATGATACTTAGTCAAGATTAAGCTGTAGGAATTCAGACACGATGTAAAAATCGTTATTGAATAAATAAATTGAATTGAATTTAAAAAGACAGATCTACTTTAATATGTTTAACTAACATTTAAGCTCTTATTTAAAATAAAGCATATTTTTACTATTATATTATTACTCTCCAATCATTTCTTTTCATTTGTAAATTCTTACTTCTTTACCATGATTTAAACTTAAAACAAGAAAATTACGCGATTAAAGAACCGCTGTTACTTAATATATAGAAATTCATACACAAAAAACGAATGCACAATCATGTCTTTAAATCATCAACATAAAAATACCAAAACAAAAATCCTCCCACCCCATAACAAGGTCACAGCGCGCAAAGCATTTAGCGCCGGTACAGTAGCAATAACTCAGCACAGGAAATCACGTCATCGCTCTATTACAGGCGCACACATGCACAGCACGCACACACGCGCGCGTGTCGCGTGTACGGGAGGCTTGCACGACTGAACATGGTGGACACTTTGACTGGATTTTTATATAGGGGACGGATTTTCTGTTTGTTAAAGTAAGGAAATAGTGATGATTTCTTAGTATTAATTTTGCTTTACCACTGAAATCAGCGCCGTATTGTGGGTGTACTCTTTAAATGATAAATTATATTTATTTTGTACGTAGGTTAGACATAACACTTTTACACTTCCAATATTTGACGACACGATTGGCGCAGTGGTTGAGCGAGTAGCTGCTGCGCTACGTGTCGTGGGTTCGATTCCCATACGGAACAATGACCTACAGATAGTTGTTCCGAATTTTGCTGTTTTTGTATGTGAGATTGTATGTTTGTAATGCACCCACGACACAGGAGAAATTCTTAGTGTGGGGCAACGTTTTTTTTTTAATATATATTTCTTGTCATTTCAAGCTAGATGAAGCCGATATCATGCAGAATAGGAGGCATAGGAGCCCCATAGCGACAGGCAGGACGTGAATTTGTCTAGTTTCTTGTATTACTTTTTGTTTTCTCCTTTTTTGTTTTGATAGTCACATGTTAATAATATGTTTTGTCTTTACTAACATAAAACAGTAGTGTTGGAATTTTCATCGTTCATGTTTTGATACACTGATGCTTTTTTAATTTATTTTAGAAATCGGCAGAATAGTTGACATTGGCATTGCTTGCCATATAAAAATATAGAATAGAATAGATATGAAGTACCTAATCTAATACTAGTAATGATTAATTAGAACCTATTACTTTGTTCAAGATAATATCAATCTGGTAATTGTGAGTATTGCGACATATTTTTTTACTGAATGAAACTGTTGTATTGGTCCTATTTTTTATGCTGACCGGATATTGTAATTTATTTATTTTTTTACTGAAGAACACTTTTCATATTACATTTCCTTTCTTGCCTTCAGACAATATTACCTCAGTATTGTAAGTTCTTATCCAGAACTTCGGCCGCTAGTGTATTTCTTCCGAATCCTTTCCTTTTTTATGACTATGTAGGACAATCTGTTTTTACTTTATTGTCTCAATCTACTCTTTACAATGTTCTATAATGAATTGCTTCATGATTTCCATGTTGGATAATTATTTTTTTTTCTACCTTTGTCATGTATTTGACTTTGCATACTATTGTATAAAATCAAGTTCTTAAAACGCAATAGGCAGATGTGTTGCTGGGGAGTTTGTTGCGCCACTTCTTCTTCTTAGTTAAAACACTAAGAAGTGGTGACGGGCGGCCGTTTTGGGGGACCGTCTTTAGACGTTCAAAAAGTTCTGTCTCTCAGCCTAGTTTGAATAAATGACTTTTGATTTTGATTTTTCAACAGTTAAATTGTCACTTATTAAATAAAAAATAAGGTTTTCTTTATACCATTTTAGTAGAAAGTAGGGTTTTGATTCAACCTTGCAAACTACTAAAATACTATCTCCCAAAAAAACAAAAATCAACACAAAATTATAATCAAAACGCGCACCACATTCCGCCGCACGTACAACTCTACCTAATTGTGCCCGCCATCACATCGCATTGTTATTACTATGTATCCATTTGAAATATTAACGGCACATGCTACATTACAGCCTGTACTGTTATACTGTTACATTACACGTGTATATAACAGCTATATAACAAGTCAACAGTAATTACGCGACAGTTGTTTGCTCAAGTGACGCACATTGTTTTGTTAGGCGATGTTTAATTAGTTTAAGAGTTAATTTAATTTTGCTAAAGCTTTATGTGATATAGGAACTGAATATTAAGATTGTGTTACGTATCTTATTATAAAAAAAGGTGTTTATATAAAACAAATGATGTTTATCATCTGCCTAGCCTTTTCCCAACTATATTGGGGTCGGCATCCAGTCATACCGGATTCAGCTGAATACCAGTATTTTACGTGGAGCAGCTGCCTACCAGACCTCCACAACCCAATAACTGGCGAACACGGTACTTCTTGGCAAGACTGGTGTCAGATTTTCTGGCTTCTGACAATCCATAACGACTGCCAAAGATCTACAAATGACAGCCGGGACCAACGGCTTAACGTGTTTTCCGAGGCAAGGAGGAAACTCGGTATGTTAAGATGGTCACCCATCCACAGACCAACCTTGGCAAGCGTTGCTTAACCTTGACGATCGATCTGTGCGGAAATCATAGATATAATATAACCTGTAAATTCTGTATGTCATCCAAATTGGGCATAATGGGCGTTATTAATATATAAACTCTTCCGATACTGAGTGACAGACGGACATCGCACAGTCGAAACGCCTGGTCGTAGAATACTGAAATTTGGAATGTACATAGTTTCCTTGGGGAGAGCAGGGAAGAATTTCTTGAAATTCCTACGGGAACGGGAAGAAATGGGATATGCGCGAGTTCGCGGGCAAAGCTAGTAATTTACAATACATACATATTTGACCTGTAATGATTCGATAACATACACATTTAAGGCGAACCGATTCCATATTTTGGGCTGTTACTAAAATACACTTTATAATTTGTCATAAAGTGTATTTTTTTTTTCATTTCCATGCAAATCCTAACTAATAGTATGAACGTGGAAGTGAGTTTTTTTTTTCACTTTTTCATCGAAACAACTTTGATGAATTTTGATACAAAGGTAAATGGGACCCTTTTTTTTCTTTATGGGAATTCATCAAGTGACTTCTCCCGTTCTGGGCGGAGTGGAAGGAAGTGTCAGACTCTTACTAACTAAAACCTACCCGTGATCCTCTTTCGAAAAAAATCCTGCACCCTAGCAGGCACTGACCCTATGGGGCCCCGTCTTCTTAGCTGACAGCTCTATGGGACCCCGAAGTTGGTTATTTTAATTATAATAACTACTACAAATTTGTATAATTTCAGTGTACCAGAGTACCCAAAACTTTCTTAAAATGTTTAATTACACTATTACACAGTTCCCTGCTGTCGTTTCTAAAAATATTCAAATAAGGCATAACAATTCTTAACCCTAAAATGTTCAATTAAAGGTCGATTAACGCCAAGCGTTTATCAGAATCTTATCAAGATAGTGATCAGACCAAGTTTATGATTCAATTTAAAATCAATGCTACTTTATTAACTATTAATAGTATTTAAAAGCTAGAATAATAATGAACCATCGGCAATTTCCTCCAATAACGGAAGTACTTACTTAACTTTACCGGTTTACGAGAGGTAATGTGTTTGTAAGACGTATGGGAAGCCTTTCGCTTTTCGAATCAGGTTTCTGTAGGTAATAGTTTAATCACTTTTAGATTTATTTATCATGTGTTTTAATGATGATGGATGGCTTTATTTTTGCTCATAGGAAAGTTTAGTTAATTAGATAACAATAAAAAATATTTAATAGTCGCAAGAGTTACTGCTGAGTATGAGGTCCTGGATTCGATTCCCCAGTCGGGCAAAGTGTTTAAATGTTATTGTGTTTTTACATCTGGAATTTGTAGAAGCACCCTAGTATCTATATTTGTGGTATAAGTCTAAGATTTGCGTCACATCCGTGCAAAAGGGTGATTATACTTAGCATAATGCTGGGATATTAGTGATACAGAGCCGCAGCGCTGTTTTGGTGCCAATAGAATCTCTAACATTTTAAAATCTAACAAAATAAGCGGAAAAACATAACCAAAACTAAATTGTAAAAGTTTCTTAAAATAGCAGTTATTATGAACTAGCAACGCCCCGCGGTATCAGCCGAATAAGTTTCGATCCCGTGGGATAATGGGGGTAAAAATTATCCTATATATTAGTCCTGGTTATAAACCATCTGTGGGCCAAATTTCATCCAAATCCGTTCAAAAGTTTTTGCGTGAAAGAGTTACAAACATCCATCCATCCCTACTTACAAACTTTCACGTTTATAATATTATGCAGTAGGATAATCTAATTATTCCATACATTTTAATAAACTTAACTAACAACAAACTGAAATCATCATCATCTTCCTGCCCTTATCCCATGTTACTTGAGGTTGGCGCAACACGTTTTTTTCTTCCATTCTGTCCTGTCAGCCATCACGCTATCACTAACTCCCTTTTCTTTCATATCACTCCTCACACAATAATAATAACAACAAACTAAAATTTAGCATAAAAATATTAATCCTCAAGATGTCAGCTGGTAATGTACCCAAGAGACTGGCAGCATTGCCACGTTGAATGGCAATGCTTAGCCTCTGGCCAAAGTACAAGCCAGCTTGGGTCACGGGAAGTATTCACCAGCCGTTTCGATTTTATTTGAAAAGGCTGTGAACATAAGGACTGAGAGTTTCAACCCCAAATGGCTCGAAAATAAATCCTAAAATTATACAAAAATAAGTTTTCCGCAGCCACAGCGGCAGCGCCAGTACAACTCTCCCAAGACACAACAACAACTACTTTATCAAAATAATTCTCAATTCAAGAAAAAAAGTATACATCCACTTATCGATCGTTTACTAATCGCATAATTATTTTATTGATTTTACCAACATTGCTATCACAGGACGCCTTTAATTTCTATTATAATAGTGGATAGTGAATTTATCACCAAACTTTAATGTATAGCAATTCGTGTTTATAATAAATTACCATCACTAGCTGACCCGCGCAACTTCGTCTGCGTCACATTTTTCATTAATACTCCGCTCCTCTTAGTCGTAGCGTGATTATACATTTATGGTCACCAAACTTAGATTATTAATTTAATCAGACTATGTTGTTATTA
The DNA here is from genome assembly GCA_905332915.2 of Hecatera dysodea. Taxonomy (NCBI): domain Eukaryota; kingdom Metazoa; phylum Arthropoda; class Insecta; order Lepidoptera; family Noctuidae; genus Hecatera; species Hecatera dysodea. The sequence continues at coordinate 17,591,434 of HG995309.1, read as the reverse complement.
GCTGACACATGGTTACACGGAACTCTCCCAACAGGATCATTTATTATATGGCTGTCAAAAATTCAATTAGGAAATCTAAAATATTTTAAAGAAGATTTACTTGATCTTTGAAAATTACTATTCACCTACCTTTTCCTTTTTTTTGTCTGGATGGGAAATCATCAAATGACTTCTCCCGCTCTGGGGACAAAATTGAAATATAAAATCCCGAAAAAAGTTTTTTGAAACTCAGGAATATTCCTCCTTAAGTCCAGTAACTAATTTTATACCAGAGTAATGCATACTTTCTGTGAGGGTAAACTCCTAAACATGAAATTAAAACAATATTGCTGTAACCACACCAACAAACAATCATTAAATAATTAAATAAATTACCAAATACAATCGCAATAAACCAATTTAATTGTTACTATTAAATCAATTAAATTGTATTCACAGTGACATCGTGCGCACACAGGGTTATAATTATAATATTTACGAACGTGTCTACGTCACCAGAGATTACTGTCTACGCGCTACGCCGTAGCGCTACGCCGGCCTGACTACGGGCTACGAGAATGAGAGAAATTGTATTTCGTTATATTGATATTTATAATATAACAAACAATATGTTACAATACACTCATACATAAACATATTATGAAATTGAGACTTGAGCGGGTTGTTCTTTCTTTTATACAACACTAGCAGCGCCTTGCGGTTTTACCCGCATAGTTCCCGTTCCCATGAGAATATGGGTATAAAATATAGCCTATGTCACCCGGGGATGGTGAAGCTTTCCAACAGTGAAATAGTTTTTCAAATCGGTTCTGTGGTTTTGGAGCCTATTCAATACAAACAAACAATCAAATCTTTTCTCTTTATAATATTAGTATAGACTAGCAGCGCCCCGCGGTTTCACCAGCGTAGTTCCCGTTCCCGTGGGAATACGGGGAATAAATATAGCCTTGATGTTACTCAAGGTGAATGTAGCTTTCTAATGGTGATAGAATTTTTGAAATCGGCGCAGTAGTTTTTGAGTTTATTCATTACAAACATATGCACGCAAAAAATACAAATCTTTCCTCTTTATCATAATAGTGTAGATATTTTTATACAGTTTTGGGTTAAAAATAAATCTGGAAATTTTGTAGAAAACAATGCCTGTCATTTTTAAGGCATCCCCTAATTGTCCCCTAAATGTATGTATTGTAATCGTGAGAGCGAGCCTGTTCGTTTATAACGCATTGACACCTAAATCGCTGAACCGATTTTGACGATTTTTTTTCATAGAGACAGATGGACCGTTGGGATTGTTTTAACTACTTTTTTGTGTACTCAAGATCAAAAATAAGTTGAAACATAATTATGAACTGTGCTTATGCAGCTAGAAATGCAATCGGTAGCCTTCCAGCAAAGCTGTATTCATCCCTCCTGCATCCGACCAATCGACAGACGTAATGATACATTTAGCGGCCGCCTATATGATCTTCACACAATATTTACTAAGCCACACAATACCACACATCATTTGCCTAGCATTTGCCCAACTATATTGGGGTCGGCTCAAACTCAAACCGGATTCAGCTAAATACCAGTATTTTACGTGGAGCGGCCGCTTACTAGACCTCCACAATCCATTAACTGGATAACACCGTACTTCTTGGCAAGACTGGAGCCAGAGATATTCTGGCTTCTGATAATCCGTAACGACAGCCACAGGTCTACAAAGACAGCCGCGACCAACAGGATAACGTGCTTTCCGAAGTACCGAGGAGTCTCGGTATGTAGGCGGGTCACCCATCCATAGATCGATCTCGAAAAATGTTGCTTAACCTTGAAGCTGAACCAGTACGGCTGTTATTATTTGGCCACGAGCTATACTCACAAACATACCACAGTGAATAATGTAAATATTTACACAACAACAAAACTGTTACAAAGTCTCAGCAATAAGTTTTGCTTATACCCAGTAAGTAAGAAAAGAAAAAAACAAAAAAAAAGTTAAACAAAAAAATCTTGAAAACAATTATTATAACCTTAAATGCTCTTAAGTAGTCTACCCTCATCATTCAAATTGAATTCACTGTTTTATGACAAACGGAATACCAATGTTTTATAATAAAACAATAAAAGTGTATAATGATATCACGTTTGTCATTTTATGACCAAAGAAGTTCAAAGAACCTTAAATATCTAAAATTTAATCGAACATAAGGTTTTTACAAACTCCCGCCGCTCACTAAGCCCCATATAATTCCAAAAAAACACATAATTTATTCTTTAGGAAGTCATTTCTAAATAAATAAAAACCGTGAGTGTCGTGGAACACTCGGTTGGAATGAAGTTCCTATCGTTATTGAAAGAATGGTAGGAAATTTCGTAATTCATATATTTTTTTCGAGATGTAATAAAAATAAACTATATTGTTCTATTTATCTAATCTATACTTAATATTATAAAGCTGAAGAGTTTGTTTGTTTGTTTGAACGCGCTAATCTCAGGAACTACTTGTCCGATTTAAAAAAATCTTTCAGTGTTCGATAGCCCATTTATCGAGGAAGGCTATAAGCTATATATCATCACGCTAAGACCAATAGGAGCGGAGCAGCGATAAAGAATGTTTTAAAATCGGGGATTCCACGGGGACGAAGTCGCGGGCAGCAGCTAGTTCATTAAAAACTTCATCGGTACATCCATTCGTAGTAATAATTGGTTTCGCGCACCTATGACTGGGTACAACCAATACCACAAGCGCTATGAATAACCTACACCAAAGCGAGTCGTGAAGGAAATTTAAAGACATTTGTAATGTTGATCAAATGATCATAATGTCTAACCGCCATTACTATTTTGCTTGCAGATTATGTTGTACAGTCATACATTTTTTTAGAATGTTTTTATAGATGGGAAATCATCAAATGACTTCTTTCGTTCTGGGGCGGAGCGGAAGGCAGTGTCCGAGTCTTACTGACGAAAACCCACCCGTATTCCTAGTGCCCTTTATGTTCCAGAGGTGACTATTTCGAACAATAGGGTAGTTGCCTAAAAAAATATAATTAGTCCGTAAGATAGACTTCCCAAAAATATTGGACACGTATTTTTTATTTTTTCACGTAAACAGAAAACGAAGACGATACAGTGCGTTGAAAACTCGTGTGACGTCATTTCGTGCGACGATTTTTACCACGCCGTGATGTCACAAGCCCCCACTCATGATCTTTGAAGCTTTTTATCTCCGTCGATTTTTAGAAATGTCTTAAAGTAAAAAATACGTGTCTAATATTTTTCGATAATCTAACTGACGGACTAAATAGGATCATATTTTTATTCCTCAGGAAACATCCCTATTACCGCAACACCAAAACTAGATTTAAACACGATCACCAAAACTTCTATCGATTGAGTCATCCCTTTAAAAATTCAAAACGATTCCCTATACCAGTAGCCATAGTTTGCTACTCAAACAGTCACAAAGTTTCCTAGAAAGGGCCGGGACAAGTTAACGATCGAATAAAACGCGACATAAAAGATAACTTATAATACTTAATAAGTTAATAGTATTGCCGATAAGTTGCTGTGTTTGTACACTGTATACAGGGTGGGCTCGTTTTTGTAATGGTTAAGTTGAAGTTACTGCAGTTGCTAATTGTTTGAGGGTTTGCAGATTTATTAGTTTACGGTCTTCTGCTGGTGAGTTTATCCACGTGAAAATCAGACGTATTCCTAGGATATTTTATGTTAAGCCAGGATTAATCGAAAATTGACGACACGGTTAGCGCAGTGGTTAAGCGATTGGCTGCTGTGCTACATAACGTGGGTTCGATTCCCGCACGGAACAAATATTTGTATGGCCTGCAGATAGTTGTTCTGGGTCTGGGTGTTTGTGTATGTGATATTGTATGTTTGTAAATGCACCCACGACACAGGAGAAATTCCAAGTGTAGGGCACCGTTTAAAAAAAACGGATTTGTCTGATATTGTATACAGTACTATTTTTTTTTCATAAAATAATAATCTGTATTTGTAAGTGGTAAAATCTAACCTATATTTTAAGTTTGGCATCTAGCAGTGAGCGGTGAAATCTGCATTCAAATCCATGCAGTAGTTATTGCGTGGTGTGCGTGCAAACATACAAGCAGAGAAACAGACAAAATTTAAAAAAAAATCTACTTTTTGGCTTCTGCTGCTCCAATAAAAAAACCCCAAATATTTTCAAAATGATCAAAATACAGACATCGACCTGATACAATTTTTTTAGACCAGATTGTGTGGTGTAGAAAAACAAGAGCTGAAAGATTTTTTATTGAAATAAGCAGTACCTTTGTGCTATTGATTTTGTACAAAATTTTGTTTTCTTTGAGTATCTTGTTTGTACATAAATAAAAAGAATAAAACACCCTGTATATTAGCGTGACACTAAAAAGGGCTCTATTAAACGGAAAGCATTTAGATTGAGAGGCCCTCACAGTAATATAACACGGAACGACATTAAGAATTACATTATAACTGCCATAAAACTTACAACACTCTGTAGGTAGAGTGGCTTCGACGCTGTTCGTGAGATGGTATAGAAAATATTATTTGTGACACACTGTATGGAACTTTGAATTTCAACCACGGTCTGAAAATTCCACACTGAAAAAACGACTTGGTTTCTAGTTACCGAATTTTCAGTACATCTATACTAATATTATAAAGCTGAAGAGTTTGTTTGTTTGTTTGAACGCGCTAATCTCAGGAACTACTGGTTCGAATTGAAAAATTCTTTTTGGGTTGAATTGACCATTTATCGAGGAAGGCTTTAGGCTATATATCATCACGCTTAAGCCAATACGAGCGGAGCAGCGATAAAGAATGTTTTAAAATCGTGGATTCCACGGGGACAAAGTCGCGGGCAGCAGCTAGTAATTACTAAGTCTTTAGTTGCTATGGTGACTGCCAAACGTTTGGGTACAGTAACAAAACTAGTTACTTAATTTAGGTCTCATTAGAAAACTGTTTGGTAAGATATAACATAACAGTTTTGCTATCAATTACTAAACGGAATAAGTGACGAGCTAATAATAGCTAAGTGGTTTAGTAAACAATAACATTTTACTATTTAGTTACCAAGTGCTTTAGTTGTTGGCAACTTAACAGGTTTTAAATAATGAGTGTATCCACAGCTAAATAAATTCAGAAAACAGAGCTGAACTTTAGTTACAACTAACTATTATATAGTAAATAGTCAAGTAGCTGAACTGTTCAGTTAACCTATGTTTTTCAGTGTTTTACCTGTCTTGCTGATCGGTGTCTGGGTTGGACATGTTTGGCTTTCATGAATGGATCTGACATGTAATTTTTTAACTTCTTTTTTTTATTATTTTTTTTTACCATTTTTTTTTTGTTTGTTTATTTGTACCTCTGTGTGTGTGTGGGGGGAATAAACTATTTTTCTTTCTTTCTTTCTTCCTTTCTTTTTTTGTCAAGTCGGTCTATATTAGAGCAAGTTTTGGACAGGGCCTCAAGTCTGCTATTACAATAGTGTCAGAATGGTCTATCATTAGTTTCATAATAGTTGATTTTGACAAGTTTGGTAATCTACTAATATAAAAGCGACACTATGACTTTACAATAGTCAACCACTGACACTCCATTGAAAGAAATGGCATAGAATGGTAATCTCATACATAATGACAAATGAATGACAGACGTATGCGGTAATCTGCTAAAATCGTAAAAAAAATATAAAGATCAAGCGCATCAAAGTTCTAGAGTGGGGGCTGGTGACATCACGTCGCTGGTAAAAATTACAGCACGTAGTGACGTCACACGAGTTTTCAACGCACTGTATCGTCTTCGTTTTTTGTTTATATGAAAAAAGAGAAAATACGTGACCAGTATTTTTTGGAAATATATCAGATGAACTAGTTTTTTTATCATATAAAATACCCTATTCCTGATGAGACATGAGTAATAACGATTAGTTTCGAATAAATCATGTATAGTTTGAGAGTCCGAGAGCAGTGGTACCGGGTGGTAACGGCCCCGACTTACGAATTGTAGGTTGCGGGTTCAAACCCAGCCAGGCGCATTACTTTGTGTAATTAATTTCATCACCACCGCTCTCAAAACGGTGAAGGAAAACAACGTGAGGACGGCATGTCCTAGAACCAAAAATTCGAAGACATGTGACATTCACCAACTCGCACTGGGCCCGCGTGCTGGATCACGGCCCATTCCCTCTCCTAGAGAGGAGGCCTGTGTCCCAGCAGTGGGAACGTTAAAAGGCTGATTATGCTTATGCATGTATAGCTTTCCTCGTCATCGTCACTCTTGGCAGAGTAGTCATGGTCGTTGCATGAGGATTGATTGCAAATTTCAGAATTCACCGCCATTCCTCCCGTACCATTCAACGCTTTTAACTCAATATAGCGAGTCATAACTAGTTTTGAACAATTCATGACTGTTAACACGACTGCCCAAAAAAGGAGTGTTATATTTTTAGGGTTCGTGTATGTATGTATGCATATTTGTGAGTTTATTTATTCCATCATAACTCCTTAACGGCTTAACCGATATCTATGTATTTGGTATCGGTAGAAGCGTTGACTTATCCCGGGTAACATAGATACATGAAAATTTTAAAAATAAAAAGGGGAACTATGGTTCACAAATGAAAAAAAAACAATATATTTTGTTTTCATGAAAATTAGACTACATATGCTGTCATCGTCTAAAGCATGCAAAAAAGTATGAAATAAAAAGCAAATAATTTAAAAAAAACACGCCTGCCTGCAAATAGTCAGAAAATGAAAATTTCTCTTTTTGACATAAATGTGAAATTTTAATTTTCTGACTATTTTTGGAGCCACGACCCAGTTTCGCGCTATTCAAAGATAGTTTTTAGACTGCGCCACATTGCGACGGCCTTAGCACCAAAAAACAATTCCCTAATATTCACTCATCAGCCAATTAGACACAAAAAAATCAGGTAGTTCGTCCATCAACACGTCAATCACACATCCAAAGATGACATTCCTCTAGGAACCCCATTAAAAAGTCCCCTTAAACCATTAAGATGGTGGCAATTAAGCCGACCATTTTGTAAATCGTCGCAAACAACAAAAAAATCGTATAAAAAGCTCCCCAGTTGTCTTCATCGCCCGTTTTTGTGGGCACCCGTGTTTGAAATACCAGGGCTTCATAAAAATTAGGGATCGAGGGTAAATGCTGTTGTTTTGTTTTTTTTTTATTATTGTAATAGTTTAATGGAACTGATGATACAGATTTTGTTTCATAGACAATTATTTGAATGTGGAATGTGTAAGAATGGTTTTGCTAGTTGACAGTCATTGTCTTGCCTAGCCTTTTCCCAACTATATTGGGGTCGGCTTCCAGTCAAACCGGATTCAACTGAATACCAGTATTTTACGTGGAGCGACTGCCTACCAAACCTCCACAACCCATTAACTGGGTAACACGGTACTTCTTGGCAAGACTGGAGTCAGATTTACTGGCTTCTGATAATCCGTAACGACTGCCAAAGATCTACAAATGACAGCCGGGACCAACGGCTTAGCGTGCTTTCCGAGGCACGGAGGAAACGCGGTATGATAAGATGGTCACCCATCCATAGACCAACCTTGGCAAGCGTTGCTTAACCTTGAAGATCGACCCGTGCAGCGGTTAGTCTTCAGCCACGAGCTCCTGGCTCCTTGCTAGTTGACAGTATAGTTTTAATAAAAAAATATCTGAATTTCATAATTATGATTACTATGAAATTATTTTCGATGTAAGTAATCAAAACATCGTATTAATCATTTTCAAAGACATTTTCTAAAATAGAGATAGCATACTATTCTACTATACTACTTACCATCACTCGGTAAAGAAATGGAAAGATATTTAAAGTTATTACTATAGTGACGCTCACAATTTGACAAATCACATTCTTAAATGACACGTACCTAGTCTTAAAGAATACTGCTTTATTTCACAATACATTTAAAAAAAAACCTCTAAACCACTGATGACTTTATGGATACTTAAAAAACACTACGAACATATTTTAGCAGTAGCAACACTAAAACATCATAATTAAAAATAAAAGGACAACATAAACTTCACAATAGAATAATTACAGCATATAAAAGAATACGAACCTTATTTCTTTTCTTCAAGGTTTTATTTCCCTTACGAATAAGTTATGGAATCTTATTATTTATTAATGTCTAGTTTATTTTATGGTTTACGAACCTCTCAGGTAGCTGTGGGCTATAAAAATTAGTGGAACCCTTTTATAAGTAGGGTTCCGTAAAAACCGAGTTAAAACTACGTTTGAGCAACAGATGAATAAAGAAACATAAAATGGATACAATCAAGTCATAAATAAGTGAGTTGTCTCGAAATAAACTTAATGTCTTTTAAGTGCCTCGGTGTTTTAGGGGTCACAATTACGAATTGTAAACCGGGGTCCTAGATTCGATTTCCTATACTGCATAGGACGTAAAAATCTTTAGAGGAAGCCTTTGTTGATAGGCAAGAATAAAATAGAATACTCTTTATTATGTACATACACCTTATAGGTTACAGAAAATATAGACGAAGAAAACATTACATAGGGTGACACAATGAGCGGCCTTATCGCTAAAAGCGATATCTTCAAGACAACCTTTGGATTTTTAAAGAGAAAAGAAAATACAGTTCTGTAGGTAGTCTTAGGAGTACTAATTTTATATATTTACAACAAATACATAATAGATAAATATATGTATACCGCACAAACATCCAGTTGTCATTAATTCAAAAGAAAGGTAGGATTATTTTGAAATCGATTTAAGTATTTAATTAAATAATTGCAATGGACTTGAATTCTTCTGGACTTCTGGAGGAATACGGGATACCTGCTACTCGTATATACTTCAACACGACCTTTTGGCGTGATGTTATGTGTTAGAGAAGAAGCCGAATTAAAAATTATCCTACTGGTTACAAAAAATGATCCTACTTGTAAAAAAAATGATCCTACTGATCACAAAAATGATCCTACTGGTCACAAAAATGATCCTACTGGTCACAAAAATGATCCTACTGGTCACAAAAATGATCCTACTGGTCACAAAAATGATCCTACTGGTCACAAAAATGATCCAACACGTCGTCTTGAAGTCATTCCGAGAAATTGTAGATTAGCAAGTAACGAAACGTTAACTATCAAAATTTCAACATTGTAGCCAACATCGTACTACTTCTGTTTGAAGGTCTTAAAAAAAAGAACAACATAAATGGCATACAGGCAGGACCGTCTTAACCCATGCAGGGGCCCCTGGGCACTCCTGACTCCGTGGCCCTTTTGGAAAACTGAAAACCGGCCAAGAAAGTGACGGAGCACAGGTAGCTGATTTCCGTATGTATGGCCACGCAACTGTACTACGCAGAGGAGTATTTATAACATAAATATCTTAACAATCAACAAAAAATGTTTAATGTAATGGCAATTTTCCAAAATCTTTCTTCATCTAGCGAGTTCGAGAGATTATAGAAAATCAAATTTAAAAAATACCTATAATCAAATTTAAAAAGTACCTATGCCAAATACTACGGAGTTTACCATTTTCCATAACAGCTCGCTTCGTATTCGCTTTCCCAAATCTTACACGATGAGATGTTAACAGAATACCACTGTACCAATATTTGAGTAATAAATTACTTACTTACAACCCAGTAACTGAGTAACACGAGACACCAGGCCCCAAGTCTGCTTTTTTATAAATTTGTCATTCCAACACGATCCCATTGTCATTTTGCTAAAAGTTCGTAATCTGCTAAATTCATAATGGTCTATCATTGGTCGGTCAACGGTCTCGTTATACTTTTTGATAACCGAGCCATTAAAAGGAATGACTGCACAATGGTATTCTAATGGTAGGTCACTGATCAAAAGGAATTGCCAAAATTTTAGCAGATTACCGCATACGTTTGTCATTCATTTGTACAAGATTACCATTCAATGCCATTTCTTTCAATGGAGTGTCAGTGGTTAACCATTGGAAAGTCATAGTGACGCTTTTATATTAGTAGATTACCAAACTTGTCAAAATCAACCATTATGAAATTAATGATAGACCATTCTGACACTATTGTAATAACAGACTTGAGGCCCTGTGTGACTGGTGTCAGACCACATCTATCATTGTAGATCGTTAACAAAATGGCGGATTGGGTCATTGTATCTAATTGCAGCTATTGATTGCATTTATTATTTACCTTCGCGTCCGTGTGTGTCCCCGCCAATATTGAACGATGCCAGTTTGATCACTCAGTTTACATTTATCCATTACTTAGCGTTAATACAAAATATCAAAGACGATTTTATTCAGATGGAATGGAATGAGCATCAAAAAATATAACTGACTTCTAAACAAAAAAGTACCTTTAAAGAAAGAAAGAAATTTCTTCATTTCGTCTTTCTATAAGCGATTTCAGCAATCCCGGAATATTTGCTATAATGTATTGAAGAGTTCCGTTTCCTTTCTCCGTTCTTCATCAGATCTTCACTTAACTAGAAAGGAACCACCTCGAAATACTAAGATGCTCTTCCAAACCATCGTATACAGATTTTTTTTTTCATTTTACTTCGACAAGTGAGAATGAGAATATTATCAATGTAGTCGAAGCCACGCATTGTTAGCGATAACTCAAATACTAGTCGTCAAATCTCAATCAAATTTAACACGACAAGTACCAGATTTCGAATGTAAAAAGAATCATCGAAATCGGTACACCCAGCAAAAATGTATGAGGTACCAGATACAGACTTAAGAACCTCCTCCTTTTTTGGAAGTCGGTTAAAAATGTAAACCTATGTATCTATCTAGCAGTTGTTTTCAACTACTTATGCATCTTCATTCAACTACATTTTCCCATAGTGATAGACAGATCACCACTTGCTATGGTCCTTTAAATTCAAAATTCAAAAGTCATTTATTCAAACTAGGCTGAGAGACAGCACTTTTTGAACGTCAAATTTTACATAAAGACAGTCCCCCATAACGCCCACCCATCACCACTTCCTAGTGTTTTAGCTGGGAAGAAGAAGTGGCGCAACAAACTCCCCAGCAACACATCTGTCTATTGCGTTAATATAAGTTAAACATCTATATATGTATATGTCGCAGGTTTTTCATAAAATTAGGTTTTTGATCAAAAACCGGAACATGACACATTTTAAACTCAATTTCATCATAAGCCTGTAATAATCCAGATTTTTTTTATCAAAAACCGGTTTATGATAAATCTAGTACACATTTCCGCTGACAGGGACTTAGGGCCTTCCCCCACTTTTGTTTCGCCTGCGCACGCGCGCGCCCCGACCTTTCCCCGCTTCTTCAGTCACAAAACACAACTCAGACGGGCAACCCGCCACGGGCATGCAAACCCTTGTGGTGAGCTGCCCCGTGACGGCGGCCAGAACTGTGTCGGAGGGCCGAAGGCTCTTGGTGGGATGGGTGTCTGCGCGGGTAAAACTGCTGGAACCCAGACCTCTGAGGTGCTACCGCTGCCATGTGGGCAACCACACGGGAGCTATGTGCCCCTCGGAGGTGGACCGCAGCGGACTTTGTTTCCGCTGTGGTCAGCCCGGTCATCGGGCCGGCTCTTGCGAGGCCACGCCGCACTGCGGTGCATGTGCGGCTGCTGGCAAGCCGGCCGAGCACTGGGCTGGGGGAAGGGCCTGCGCGCCATCCGCCCCGACCAGGGGCAAGAGGTCCGCCGCCACCGCCGCCTCTGCCGCCGCCGCGGCTTCTGTCGCCGCCACTGCCGCTTCTGCTGCGGGTGCTGCGGCTCCCAACACTCGGGAGGGTGCTGAGATGGAGTGCCAGTAATGGTCCCATTTCGGCCCCCTCCAGAGACAGGTCGGCCGCTGTGCTATCGCGCAGTGGCTGATGCCTGGGGACGGTGAGCGTGGGTGGCTCGCCGTCCGATACCAGGTTGAGTCGACGACGCGTTGTGTTCCACGCGCGCCTCAAGGAGCCGTCAGCACCGAGGACGGGGCCCCATAGGGTCGGTGCCTGCTAGGGTTGCGGAATTTGTTCGAAAGAGTTACCGCGGCCCTGGAACGCATAGGGCACAAGAAGGATCACGGGTGGGTTTTAGTCAGTAAAAGTCTGACACTCCCTACCGCTCCACCCAGGGCGGGAGGGGTCATTTGATGATTTCCCATCCAGAAAAAAAAAAAAAAAAAAAAAAAAAGACGGGCAACCCGCGTTCATTTTTGCACCAAATAATTACGTAAAATATAATTACCTCTAACCTAATTTTATGAAAAACCTACAACATATACATACATAGATCTACTCAATGCAAAACCAAATTGAATCTTTGCCATAATATCCAAAATTCAAGAAATATATACGTACAGTGGCCGTATACGAAGTGCCAATGCTATCATGATTCGTGTGAGGGAAAGAGATAGTGCTATTCGTCTTGTGTAACTCCGTCTCTCTCTGACACAGAAATCATGATGGATTTAAGACGTCATAATAGGTCGCCTGGAGTCAATAACAAAGCTTGCATGCGAGTTGTTTTGTTAGTGGACTTCATAAAGACTATTAAAACCACAGGACCCACTCTTAAAAACTAACTCACTCTAAAAGGCAATTAGATGTAGGTACATACAAGCAAGCATTTATACATAAGCTGCTATATGTAATCTCCCCAGTCTCGACGCAATTAGCGATACGCATTAATGTTTTATTGTTATTGACTCGATATTGTTTAATAACTCAAGTAATTATTGTATCACAGTCGACTGCCAACCTTCCATAATGATCTGTTGAAGGAAAAATGAAAAAAAGCGGATGAGCGAGCACATCAGGTTTCAGAAAAAAAAAAAACATATTGATCAGAGACAAATCACGGGAGTAGTAAGACTTAATAATCTATACTAATATTATAAAGCTGAAGAGTTTGTTTGTTTGTTTGTTTGAACGCGCTAATCTCAGGAACTTCTGCTTCGAATTGAAAAATTCTTTTTGGGTTGAATAGACCATTTATCGAGGAAGGCTTTAGGCTATATACCATCACGCTTAAGCCAATAGGAGCGGAGCAGCGATAAAGAATGTTTTAAAAACGGGGATTCCACGGGGACGAAGTCGCGGGCAGCAGCTAGTAATAATATATCATTTATTTCGGATAACAAAGACCCATAACATATTATATACCTTACAGACTATCATACATATTTATAAAAACTACAAAAATACACTATTGTACACGAAGTGTCGGTCGGCGTCGTGTTGCGCTGCGTGGTGTCACGTAGCCTTCCGCGGAATCGCCGATACACGACACCCTTCGGCCAAAACTCTTCCTTGAGAAAGGTCTCAACATGATGAGTAGACCACCATGAACGACTTGAAATTCGTGTTATGGCGCGGCTCCAACTTCTCTACCCTCAAGGTCCAGCTGGTCTTCGCTCGAACATACTCCACGATCTCCTCAACCTTCGTGGTGTGATGTAACCGAGACACATAGAGCTGCGTCGTAGGTATTGCCGGACGCAGCGTATTCGGTCCTACCAGCGCAGTCCCGCACTGGTTCCGACTAGGAGGCTTCTTCCTCTTCTTCCTCTCCACTTTCACGAAGCCATCCTTCATCCTTTTAACGTAATAAATAAGCATTAAGCCTTACTACACCCGTTCTGCTTAGCGTCCATGCAAACCTCTATATATATTTTGAAACTCTATCCATAACAACTTTAGGCGCTTACCCGACAAACATTTTCATGAGAAGCGGTTATGATAGGTATTCAATTTAACATTTATTCCTAAACTTTTAACCGACTTCCATAATAGGGGAGGTTCTCAAGTCGACTGTTTTATTTCTTTTTATGTTTTACCTCATAACTTTTAACTGGGTATACCAAAATTGATGATTATTTTTATAGTAGAAAGCTGGTGCTTGTCCTGTGGACCCGTGGAGTGAGATCTGACGACAAGTATTTGAGTTATCTATACTAATATTATAAAGCTGAAGAGTTTGTTTGTTTGTTTGTTTGAACGCGCTAATCTCAGGAACTAATGGTTCCAATTGAAAAATTCTTTTTGGGTTGAATAGACCATTTATCGAGGAAGGCTTTAGGCTATATATCATCACGCTTAAGCCAATAGGAGCGGAGCAGCGATAAAGAATGTTTTAAAATCGGGGATTCCACGGGGACGAAGTCGCGGGCAGCAGCTAGTCGCTAATAATGCGTGGCTTTGACTACATTGATGATGTTCTCATTCACTCTTGTCGATGTAAAATGAAAAAAAAAAAACAAAAGAACCATAAACGAAGGTATGGAAGAGCATCTTGGTATTTCAAGGTGGCCCCTTTCTAGTTTAATGATGACCTGATGTAGAACGGAGATAGGAAACGGAACTGTTCAATAAAATGATAGCAAATCTTCCGGGATTGCTGAAATCACATATCTGTTTATTGTTTACCCCAGTTTATAACACGTACGCTGTGATGGGTACGTTTAGCTGTGGGGTATCACAACTAAAAAATGAAAATTTTTAAAAAAAACACCACCGACCTCTAAACAAAAAGTATAAAATAACTTTAATTCCGGAATTCGTTTATACTGTATGTGTTTTTTTTGTTTATTACCAACACTACTTACCTACACGTCAAAATAAACGTACCTACTTCTATAAACGTCTGTCCGTAACAAACCTTAATTAATAGAATATCGATACATTTGCCGAAATAGAATTTGTGGTGTCTGTGCAGAGGCAGAGTTATTTTTACCTCAACGATTTCTGTTTAAATATTATTTTGTACATTTGTTCGACTTCACGAAGGTTGTAAGGCGAGACTGTGCGCCACAGATACCTCTTTGTTCCTCTCCTTTGGGAGGAGGTAAATGGACCAAAGACTAGTCTATAAGATCATTTTGAATATGATAGACTTTTCGAAATAGAACTTTATGCTCGTGTATTTTAGCGGCTGACACGAACAAAACAGCTGTATCAAAATCAAAAGTCATTTATTCAAACTAGGCTGAGAGACAGCACCTTTTTGAACGTCAAATTTTACATAAAGACAGTCCCCCAAAACGCCCACCCGTCACCACTTCCCAGTGTTGTAGCTGGGAAGAAGAAGTGGCGCAACAAACTCCCCAGCAACACATCTGTCTGTTGCGTTTTAAGAACTTGAATTTATACAATAGTTTGCATAGTCATTAATACATGACAAAGGTAAAAAAAAAATATCCAACATGGAAATCATTATCGTATCGGTCGCTAAAATATGTACACGTAATTTAAAGTCAACATTTACAACAGTAAGATAACTTTTACCTGAGGAATAAAAATGGCGCTTTGATAACTTTTTATAGAAAGCATGTGAACAAATTTTATCGTTGATTCATAATATAGACAAGTCTTAAAATCGCACATGCATCATAAGAGTGTGTACGCCGTATGGCATTTCATACAAATTTTCAAGTCACTATTTTGCGAAATGACCGAACCGATTTTAATGAAACTTCACACATATAAGCAGGATCATAGGTGTAAACAGTTAGTTAAAAACTTTTTCGAAATGGCTAATTTAAAAAAAGATAACAAGAAATTTATGTTTGTATGGAAAATATAAAATTAAATTTAACTGTACCATTATTTATCTAAAATGTATTCAACTAACTGTTAAGACCTATGTATCCTGCTTATGTATGTAAAGTTTCATTAAAATCGGTTTAGTCATATCGCAAAATAGTGCAAAATTTGTATGAAATGCCGTACGGCGTATACGCTCTTAACTGTATTTTATACTAGCAGCGCCTCGCAGTTTCACCCGCGTAGTTCCCGTTCCCGTGGAAATACGGGAATAAAATATAGCCTTTGTTATTCGTGGATAATGTAGCTTTCGAATGGTGAAAGAATTTTTAAAATCGGTCCAGTAGTTTTTGAGCCTATTCATTACAACCAAAAAAACAAACAAAGAAAGTTTTCCTCTTTCTAATATTAGTGTAGATGATAACTAGCTGACCCGCGCAACTTCGTTTGTGTCACATTTGTTATTACTGCTCCGCTCCTATTGGTCTTAGCGTGTTGATATATAGCCTTTCTTGATAAATGGGCTATCTAACACTGAAATAATTTTTCATATCGGACCAAGAGTTCTTGAGATAAGCGCGTTCATGCAATCAAACAAATTCTTCAGCTTTATACAGGGTTATTTGTAAAACACCAACAACCTTTTAAGAGGTCATTGGACTCATCATTATGAACAACTTTTACTATGGGACCAAACCTGAAAACGCGAAAAACTTAAGCTGTTCCCTACATTTATGTTCGTATAACTAATCAAAATGTAGGGAACAGCTGATTTTTTTGCGAACAGCTGGTGTTTTACAAATAACCCTGTATACGTATTAGTATAGATCATCATCTTCCTGCCCTTATCCCATGTTACTTGGGGTCGGCGCAACACGTTATTTTCTTCCATTCTGTCCTGTCAGCCGTCACGCTATCACTATCTCCCTTTTTAACCGACTTCTAAAAAAGGAGGAGGTTCTCAATTCGGATGTTTGTATGTTTTTTTTTTTAATGTTTGTTCGCGCATAACTTCGTCGCTTGCCTTTGATGGAAAGGGTATACTTCCCAAATGGTCCCATGAAAATTTTATCGAAATCGAACAAGCGGTTTTTTTGATAATTTCAATAAATGATAGCAAATCTGTCGGGATAGCTGAAATCGCATGTTTGTTTATTGTTTACACCTATTTATACCACATACGCTGTGATGGGTATGTTTAGCTCGGAGTGAACCACTAAAAAGTGAAAAATAAAAAAACTTTTTACAAAAAATAAAACCGACTTCTAAACCAAAAAACCAAAAAGTATAAAATAACTTTAATTTCGGAAGTCGGTGTGTTCAACAACAAAAAAGCAACCAAAAACACCGAGTTCCGAAATTAAAGTTATTTTATACTTTTTGGTTTTTTTGTTTAGAAGTCGGTTTTATTTTTTGTAAAAAGTTTTTTCTTTCATATCACTCCTCATACAATCAATATGTAGGTATTAGTATAGATAATAAGAACAATCTATTTTCCTAATATTGTCATCAAGCTGCCTCTTTAACCCAGTGATGATCGTGATGACTTTGGCACGGCACAGTAAGAGGGCTGGTCTAAATCAGCATGTAGACTTTTTATTAATTTAATCTTTAATCAAGGAAAACGATCATTCGATAAAATATGAGTCAAAACCACTACCTACTATATGCTAGGTGTGTACTGCTGATAAGTTGATTTATGTATTTAAAGAAAAAAATCTCAAAACTGTTGAAAACCAATCTTTAGATTCCATTAAAAAAGCTAACAAAGCCCAAAATAAGTCATAGAAGTCAGTTATTTCAATGAAACTCGTATGGTTGTCATATTAAGAAGGCACTTACCATCTAAAATTATCGTAACCTTTAACAAAACTTCAACCGCAAAAATAATAGATATCCCACATCAACATAACATGTAGATATTACACAAAAAACAAGAAAACTGGATTAATATAATTTACCAAGCTGCCAAACAAAAATGAACCTTACCTTCAAGAAATATGTCTCATATAGCATTGCGAAGTTTATTATATCAAAGGGCAATACGAAATGATGTGTCATGTAATGGTTAACCGACCATTTCTAGATGTAAGGAGGCAGTTCGTCTTCGGTAAGTAAGCGTGACAATTGAATTCGGTCGGTTGCGACACAGGTGAGCCGAACGAACGAAAATAGACTCAAAATCAATACAATACTTGCGAAGATGGTTGGTTGTAGAGAGGGGATGATGTAGGTTTTATTGTTATCGAATATCGATAGGTTTAAAAAATACTTTGTAGCAGCATTACTTGTTCAATCAGGATATTCAGGCCTCTTTCGTTACATCAAGCTTGCCTAATTATCGTAAAGTTAGATTATGTCACTTAAAAATTGTTACATTTAAGCTTATCAGAAAAGAAACAGTAAGTATGTCAACAAAATGTGGAATGCCACTACACTACAGTCTGTCAGTAAGATTTATATTAGTTTGACACCGTAAAATGGCATACTTTGTAAGATTATAAAATATCATATAAACGAATAGTCTTATGAGTGTTCAAAGATAATCTTCAGTAGAACAATCAACCACACAGCCACATGTGTGTAGAAGCACTCGTACTACGAATATCATTATCCTGGTTCTACTCCAATTTGTTGCGGAATTTGTTCGAAAGAGTCACCGCGGCCCTGAAACGCGGCGGGCACTAGGAGGAACACGGGTGGGTTTTAGTCAGTAAGAGTCTGACACTCCCTTCCAATGTGCCCAGAGCGAAAGAAGTCATTTGATGATCTACTCCGACATACAATAAGCGCTGTATATTTTAACAATATAATTCATATCAATTACTTTATTTTTCACGTACGTAGAACTTCAATCTCATTGGTGGAAGAAGCCAACAGGATGAAAAATTGAATTGTCTTACATATTATTAACCTGTAACCTTTACGCGTACAAAATTAACTCACAAAAAATAACATCGACATCTACAACATGACCAGCCCTGTCCCATCCCTACAATCCCGTAGGGTTGTCAACTCACTTTAAGTAATCGCCCATTATCTATATCGATTCAACCGCCTCTGTCCACCGTTTCTCGTTTCCACTGAGGCGATGCAACCCTAACTTGACGACCATAACTTAGTATCACAAATCCATTCCGGGTTTTAAAGACCGATACTTCAAACATTTTGAACTGAAGAGGTAATGTATAACGTTTTTACGGTAAAAGACGTATCAGCAGCGAAGTTTTGGTACAGCATTACAACTGATTTTAACATCGTTTAAATGTAGAGGCGAGCTAATGAAGCGATCCCAATAATTGATTCAGCCTTTTGATTCTCTCTCTATTTTTAAATCTCTTAAAGGGTTGAATGATATTTCATAAGTAATTGAGTATTGGAATGGCTTTTCTTTTGTACGATTTTTCTATACTTACCCAAAGGAATTTTCTTTATTTTTTTTTTTTTCTTTACACTATCGAACTGAATTGGAAAGGAACCAAGGTGACATCAAAGGAACATGGAATACCATCAAAGAAATGTGCTTAAAAAAAAATGACGCAAACAGTACCTCAGAACTGTTAAAAACAGGCGTCAACCCAAATAACTCCTTAAACAAAGTTAATAAATACTTCACGTCAATTGGAAAAGAACTAGCTAGCGAAACCCTCACAAAACTTAACGTGGACGAAAATACACTGGTGAAGCATGATATGAAGTCAAGCAGCACCATGAATTCGATGATACTTGGACCAACAGACGAGACAGAGGTTAACCAAGTGATTGCTGGTCTTAAGACCGGCAGTGCTCCTGGGTTGGACAACATTCAGGTATCCATATTATAAAAGTATAAGCACGCACTTGCTACCCCTCTTGCACACCTCTGTAATATGAGCTTCGTCCAGGGTATTTTTCCAACCGCATTTAAAAAAGCCGTTGTATCTCCCATTTTTAAGGCCGGTGACAAATCTAAAGTGACCAACTACAGACCAATTTCTCTCCTAAGCACTATTTCGAAGGTTATGGAAAAATTGGCGAACAAGCGACTCATTGGATATCTGGAAAGAAACAAATTGTTGTCGGACAAACAGTATGGATTCAGGTCGGGACGGTCCACAAACGACGCTGTTCTAAAGCTTACTACGGAAATAACGAACTGCCTCGATAGAGGAGACAAATGTGTTGGCATCTTCCTCGATCTACAAAAAGCATTCGATACAGTGTCAATTCCCATCTTACTGAGCCGACTGGAAACCATTGGTGTAAGAGGAGTACCCCAGGATTGGTTCAAAGGATATCTATCTGGTCGGTCCCAAAGGGTTCGTATTGATGGTCAGATGAGTGATGAAGCTCCATGCGCCTATGGCGTCCCACAGGGAAGCTGTATAGCCCCAACGCTCTTCCTGGTATATGTCAATGGACTCTGTGACCTTCAAATCCACCATGCCGATTTAACAATGTTTGCTGATGACACAATGCTCCTGTTTCACGACACGTCCTGGGAAAGTTTGGCATATGTAACCGAACAAGGGCTTACTAAAGTAACTGCCTGGCTCGAAAACAGCCTACTTTCAATAAATGCAACCAAAACAAAATACCTTTGCTTTAGTATGACCAAAAAAGGCAGCCCCAGTCCAGATTTTAGTGTGCCTATTCATACGTTCCCGTGTAATAGGGAGTCATGCCGGAAAGCTACTTGTGACTGCACTAGGCTTGAAAAAGTGCAAAAGATAAAATACCTCGGAGTTACAATAGACGAAAACTTAAAATGGAACCATCATATCACAGCCACGGCAAAGAAAACACGCAAGCTTATTTTTATATTTAAAACCCTGAGACATATCGCCAATCATAACCTTCTCATACAAACTTACAAAGCATTGTGTCATTGCGTCCTAGGCTACGGCATCTGTGCTTGGGGTGGCGCTGGTAAAACCCACATGATAGAAATAGAGCGTTCCCAGCGCGCAGTACTGAAAGTGCTTCTGTTCCTAAACTACAGAACCCCTACGAGTTTGGTATACGAGCAGGCAAAGGTACTCAGCGTCAGAAAAATATTTATTTATGAGTGCCTACGAAGATATCATCGACTTACGATCCCGTACCTGCCTAATACAAGTAAAAGAACTGACCGATATCCTGCACCATGGTCAAGGAATAAGTTTGCCAGAAGGCACTACAACAGCTTGGCGCCACGCCTTTATACCAAAATCAACCAACACAAAGTAATTAGAAATTTGAGCAAATTTCAGCTAAAAAAAGAAATTTTATGTTGGTTGGAAAAATTTAGCTACGAGGAAATTGAAAACCTAATCACTGACCTAACCTAATAATATAACATTCACATCACACACACATCATTACACTTACACTTCACACTCACTCACACGCTGCCTCTTTTTCAATTTCATGTAATATTATTTCAAATTCAATTTTATGTAAGTTTTTACTTTGTTGTGTACCTTTTAATTTTTTTTTCTTTTTTTCCTTTTAACATTTCTATTCTAAATTCAAACCTATTCACGGTACCAAAATGTAGCAATAGTCTATAAGCTTCCTAATTATGATCCATAGAATCGGATGAACCTCGACCCCTGTCACACAGGTTTTCCTAGTTCAGGGGTCGAGACCACATTGTTGTAATGTTAATTGAAGTTTTTAGAAATAAACGATTATTATTATAGAAAATAAACGATTATTATTTATCCGAGGAAGTAGTTAATTTATCTAACGTAATAAACTAGATATTTGTCAACATTAAACTCAAATTAGTTTAATTTGTTGGACTAAACTGAAACATACATTTTTTTCACCACTGTAGGTTAAAGTTAAGCGATAAGAAAATCGTATAGCAAATACAAATCTCAACAGAGCATCTATGCAGTCATGAATCTCGGAATGTACAATTGTTCCAATTTCAACAATCTATATTAATATTATAAATTCGAAGGTTTGGATATTTGGATGGATAGATGTACCTACATGTTTGTTACTTAATCATGTGAGTACGGCTGAACGAACTTGAAAGAAAGAAAATTGTGTTTAGTGAAAAAACCGGCAAGTGCGTGTCGGACCACGCAAGTGAAGGGTTCCGTAGTTCACTGTTAAAGTCTCATTATATCTGTAAGTGTATATAAGCTGTGATGTTCAAACCAATTTTCGTTGGAAGTGTTTGTGAAGTTCTATTTGTTTAGAATTTTTAACTTCACAGTTTAAAAGTTAGAGGGGGCTTCCAAATTCGTAAAAAAATTGTCCCACATTTTTTACGATTTTGGATATCTTAAAAACGATGGCTTTAAATAAACATCTTTTTTAAAAAAAAACTCTTTTTGTTTCATTTTGAAAGAGCTATCCAATGATACCCGACACGCTTATGTTTGTTGGAATTTATTTTTTCATCCCTCAGTTACATGTATGAAGTGCCACACTTAAAATGTCTTTTTCCATAATGTTACAACATTACTGAACAGCGGACAACAGGTTGCACCTACCTACCAATTTTCATTAAGTAGCTTTAATAGTCTCCGAGTGTGACAGAAAGTGTGCTGTGACATACGGACATACATGACGAATCTATAAGGGTTCCGTTTTTTGCCATTTGGCTACGGAACCCTAAAACCTGATGATGATGCTGATTTTCAGTTGCAACCCACGAGTGCTCTATCTTGATGAAAGGATTATAGTCTGGAATAACGCAGAGGATACTTTTCATCCAGGGAGTATGTTCCCTTGGGATAAATTTACATATTCACGCGGGTGAAGCTGCGGGTGGCAACTGGTCTAATAAATCCGTCTACAACTACTGTGGTCGACCTGGGTATCGAACTTTCTACCTACCTGCGTCATGCTTAGCAGTGAGCCATCCTACCACTTTACCAATGTCACAGCCAACGGTTCTTTACCTATTAATATATAACGGAATAAAGAATAAACGCAATACCTGAGAAGAGGTCATTGTACTCATCATTATGAACAACCCCCATCATTATGAATGATTATGTGACTTTTTTTCAGTGTTGGTCCCATAGTGAAAGTTGTTCATAATTACCAGTACAATGACTTCTTCAGAGGTATTGCGTTTATTTTGTTACACGTTACAACTGTCTGTTACAACGGCTTACAGAATAAACGCCCCTTTGTAAGAGTCATTCATAATGATGGGAGTTGTTCATAATTATGAGTACAATGACCCCTTCTCAGGTATTGCGTTTAATGCGTTATATATTAGGAAAAGAACGGTAAAGTTGTAGAAAGAGCCACTGCTAAGCATGTTGTATCATTAACGTAAAAAAAAACATCACAAAGATAATCCTAATAATGCTATTCCATAGTTCACCGCACGACTTTTGAACCAGTTTTAATTATTATCAATTATTATTTAAGATTGCAGATAAACCTTATCTTTTCGGCTACAATTTAATCGTAATAGTCTTATAATTATTTATTAGAGCTGTATTATCGATGAAATAACGAAACTATCGATAACGAATAGAGGATTATAGTTTGTTACTGCGTATATATTGGGATCAGGGAGGTCTAATCAATATGTGTGTCTTATCTATTGTGTGGAGTTTATCGGAGGAGCTCGTGGCTAAATTATAACAGCCGCACGGGTCGATCTTCTAGGTTAAGCAACGCTTGCCGAGGTTGGTCTGTGGATGGGCGACCATCTTAACATAACGAGACTTCTCCGTGCCTCGGAAAGCACGTTAAGCCGTTGGTCCCGTCTGTCATTTGGAGATCTTTGGCAGTCTTTACGGATTGTCGGAAGCCAGAAAATCTGACACCAGTCTTGCCAAGAAGTACCGTGTACCCCAGTTAATGGGTTGTGGAGGTCTGGTAGGCAGCTGCTTCACGTAAAATACTGGTATTCAGCTGAATCCGGCTTGACTGGGAGCCGACCCCAAAGTAGTTGGGAAAAGGCTAGGCAGATGTTGATCTATTGTGTGGAGTTTAGCAAAAAGCGGCTATCAACTCGGGAATTGTTGAAAAAGCCCGACACAAAGCAAAATCTAACTAACTAACAGCCGCACGGTTCAATCTTCAAGGTTAAGCAAACCTTGAAGATTGAACCGTGCGGCTGTTAGTCTATAGCCACGAGCTCCATTGTGTCCTGCCACAATAGCTTGCTTTATATTTGTTTTAATCAGAAAATGCCTTTAATTGATTCCTAATATCTAGCTAGTGCCTTCTAAACTGAGGACGGAGAGCAGTGGTGGCCGAGTGGTAACGGCCCCCCGACTTGCGAATTGTAGGTCACGTGTTCAAACCCAGCCAGACGCGTTACTTTGTTTAATTTCTTTCATCACCACTGCTCACAAAACGGTGAATGAAAACATCGTGAGGAAACCCGCGGCATGTCCTAGAACCAAAAATTGGAAGACATGTGACATTCACCAACCCGCACTGGGCCCGCGGGGTGGATTACGGCCCATTCCCTCTCCTAGAGAGGAGGCCTGTGTCCCAGCAGTGGGAACGTTAAAAGGCTGATTATGCTTTATGCTATGCCTTCTAAACTACTACTGCTTCTAAAAAGCCAACCAGTTCTAAGATAGGAGTGATCCTATGAGGGTACACGGTACTTCTTAGCAAGACTGGTGTCAGATTTTCTGGCTTCTGACAATCCGTAACGACTGCCAAAGATCTCCAAAAGACAGCCGGGACCAACGGCTTAACATGCTTTCCGAGGCACGGAGAAGTCTCGTTATGTTAAGATGGTCACTCATCCACAGACCAACCCCGGCAAGCATTGCTTAACCTCGAAGATCGACCCATGCGGCTGTTATAATTTTAGCCTCTATTTACGACTATAAAACTGATAAATAATACATGACGTGGTCATGTCCTGCTGATGCCTGCTGATGCTGTGATAGAATAGAATAGAATAGAATAGAATACTCTTTATTATGTACACCATTTAAGTTACAGAAAATATAGATGAAGAAAACATTACATAGGGTGACACAATGGGCGGCCTTATCGCTAAAAGCAGAACGCTGCTTAATTATCACAGTGAACATAATCAAATTAAGGGTAACATTTTCATTTATATATCACATTCATATTGTCAAACAGGCGTAACAGAAATAAAACTGCATTAAATTAGATAGCATTAGAATTCCAATAACTGAAATGAAAGATCTACCGCAGTTGACCAATTTTTTCAAACCATTGCATCCATAATTCCATAGATCTTTGACAAAAATCTCTTTGATGTGTTAATCGAGAATACTCAAAATAATAATCAAAAGGCGATTACCAAAAATACACGGCCAAACAATAACAATGAGCCACCAATTAACTCTCCAACTCCAGATCAGGGTAAACTCGCCAATTGTCGACCGCTCTATTTGAACGAAACGTACAAAGGGAATAAAAGGGGTTAAAAATACGCCCCGGCCCAATTAATTAGAGACAATTAGCTACCCTTCCTGCAGCAACAAAAGGTAGAAAAACTCTTCTCATTAATTACGAAGCAAAGAGGGCGCAAGGCGAAACAGGAAGGTACTAGATTTCTCCCCTTTTGTTTTTGAAGAGGAATCCATTTGTGAGACAGACGCGTTGCGGAAGATGCGGGGACTCGGGCTGTGATTTTATTTATGTTTTATGTTGTGGATTTAATTATGACTATGTTCTTTGTGCTATTGAAATTTGATAAATACTTCTTTTGTTTTGGGTAAGATGACTAATGTTGTTACAGTTGAACTTTTCGTTAACTATTTTTTCTTTAGTTAATTATGAGCCCGCGGCTTTGTCCGCGTGAATGTCGAAGGAAATATACTCCCAGGATAAAAATAGTGTCCACTGTTATTCCAGAAGATCCGTTCAGCCGTTCTGACGTGACTGAGTAACAAACATTCATCTGATCCATCTATCCAAACTGTCGCATTTATAATATGTACCTACATATTAGTATAGATAGACCATTAGGGCATAGATTTTTATCCCGAGGATATGTTTATTTGTAATAATAATTCTCGACTATAACGCACACGAAAATGGTGCCACAAACTAGTAACAGAATTAAAAAAAAACCCAAGTACTTTCGAATTAAATAACTGAAATGAATAGATAGATACTGGCTCTTTAACTAAAAATGTATACCAACAAACTACGAAATATGGCCAACAATTTAAATCGTAACAAAACAAAGTTGCCTACATCCGGTTTTGGCCGCCCTATACGTTTTAACTTTTCAGGAAAAAAAAACAATAATCCTTGCGTTGAACCCCATTAAACGTGTTGACAGCTCATCCACTTGCAGGCTAATTACAATGCTTTCAACAACTCACAGATTACGCGAACATACATTATCTACACTATCTGCGTTAATCCTCCACTGACACGCATAAAAAAATATTCCAGAGTGCCTTCCACGATAGGCGAACATTTTAATCGACACACAGATTATACGTGTCCATTAAATAAGTAGCTATCAATTACCGTGCTTGTACTGATAATTTTTAACAGCACTGATAAAATTCGGCAGTGCTAATCAAGCCGTCAACATGTGCGCGTGCAAGCAAAAAAGATCTTTCCTCATAGAGGATATACTGAAAGATGTGAAAAAGAAACCTTATAAGCACTTGAGTCAGGAGCCCACACAGCCTCTCACGTGCAACGGAGTGAAACCCGTCCAAATCATCGAGGTAGCCAAGGTACAAGAGATGACTAAGATTGAAGAACCGGCAAGTGACAATGCGAGCAAAATTGATGTCAAATGCGAAGTGCCAAAGGATTTCGATTTGAGCAAAGTCAATTTGGAACATAGAAGGAACACTTATCCGTTGTACCCTACACCGATTAAAGCCAGTTTACCTCCGCTGTCCTCTCCAGTAACGTGGCCTCAGTACAGAGAGAAAGAGGCCCCAGGGTTCTTAGAGAGACCTCCGTTCAGTTACTACAGCGACTCGATACTGAACTCTAATCAAATACTTCGGAGTCAACTAGTTACGAGCAGATTTGTTTCTCATCCATTCGCTATGCGACAAGCTTACGGATTTGACAGAGGTGAGTTCTTGATTGACTAATCTATGTTTTAAGCAGGGTCACAAAGATTTTACTTATCAAAAAAAAAGAACAAAGTTTGGTGTGATCATTCTTACTAAGATTAGTAGTAGATATTCTTATCGGAAAGTTGCAGAAATAAAAACAAATAAAATTAGATTATTATTATTCTTTTATCGGTTATCAATCATTGATAGACAACAAATGTGTTCATGCAATTCGTATTTAAGCTTGACTGTGTGTGAAGTGACAGTAGAAATCGTAGGAACAATATTGAAAGCTCGCATTACTGCGAATAAGCAATTGGTGACCAAAAAAGTAGAAAAAGTTCTGTGGCCTTACATCTATCATCATCTTCTGTGGGAGATCATCCAAAACTTTGAAATAGACCTAGATTATGATCAGCCGGTTTAAAGATGCGAATGCGGTTGCAATATATTTTGAACGTGTATGTAACTGTAACGCCGAATGACGCCGCCTTCTCATGTGCTGGCAGTAGCGAATGCGGTTAAGAAAATAAAATCAGAATTTATACATGCACTGTAAAAAAATACTCCACAAATATATTGCGTGGCATGCTGCTCGTTTGGCGGTGGAGCGTGGACGTCCGTGGAGAAAACGGGAACAAACAGAGAGCAAGCGTGAACAGCTGGAGAAAGGAAGCACTAAGAGATAAGAGTGCACGGGAGCTGATGGGAAGATACCCGGAACAATTGGACCCAAACTGTAACCAGAAAAATACAGATAACGTCCGAGTGGAGACCATGAATGACGTATCAGAGACAAATATAAAATAAATTCTGTTCTATTCTATTCTATTCTATTCTAATTGGAGACCAAGTGCTACCAATTAAATTCAGGGAACAATGAAAGTGCACTGATAAGGCGTTTATCGGCATCGCAGGGGGGAAAGGCACGACCACTGCTTAAACCGGAGGATCCATTCGATTGCATTATTAATCAGCCTTTTAAAGTTCCCACTGCTGGGACACAGGCCTCCTCTCTAGGAGAGGGAATGGGCCGTAATCCACCACGCGAGCCCAGTGCGGGTTGGTGAATGTCACATGTCTTCGATTTTTTTGTTCTAGGACATGCCAGTTTCCTCACGATGTTTTCCTTCACCGTTTTGAGAGCAGTGGTGATGAAATTAATTACACAAAGTATTGCGCCTAGTTGAGTTTGAACCCGCGACCTACAATTCGTAAGTCGGGGCCGTTACCATTCGGCCACCACTGCTCCAATTCATTTTTCATTCGATTGTGAAATCAATCAATAGTTACAGGAATTGGAAACTCTTATTGAACCAACAGAGTCTGAAAATTTGTCCCAACAAACATCCGCAGATCAGTTGGAGATAAAGATTGAACTGACGGAGATAAAGTTGGAGCAATTGGACACAATGAGTAAACCGATGGAGAGAGGGATGAATCGAAAAGAGACAATGAACAACCAATTGAAGACAAAGGGTAACCGATTGGAAAGAATGATCTACCTTCCAGAGATGAATAGTAACCAAACAGAAAGGGTGAAAGGAGTAACGGAGATGAAGTGACCATTTGGAGAGACCGCGTCAGTGAACGGACGAGCCGCTCGGCGTCAGCGATCTGCTGAGCCAGCTGAACTCTTTCAGCTTTAAAGACCAGGCATCTCATAAATAATATTTTTAGCACTCCTCCCACCGATATACGAGTACCAACCCGTTTCCAAATGGTGTCGGTGCAGCTTTTTAGCGAGGAGGTTCTATATAAGACAGAATGTATTTTTGTTTTTTTCTTATGCATGTTTATAGATTTCTCCGAAAATTGTGGAACGATTTTCAACAAAAAAAAAATTATTCATAAATCTATAGTCCTGAAGCGACCCCATTGTTACCAAATTACACACTGTATTTTCATATACATATTATACATACAGTCAAAAAAGTATCGGGAATAGATGATTAGTACATGGTTTTTTTTGTTTGTAAGATTGGCACAATTGTTTTCCATTTTGGCACGCAGTTTGAGTTACATTTTTTATTTAAATAAAATACAGTCCTGTTTTAAAATATATCATATCGAGTGGTTCACACAGGCTTCTTCTGAGTAAGCTCATTCCATCGTCGACTTTGTCTCTGTTACCTACGACCTAGACTAGAGTCAAGAGCATATCCATCTGACAAAAAAAAAGTTCACAACATACATCACGCCAGTACAATGTGAAGGGGTGCGCACATATGAATGTTAATTAAGTTGTGGAGTGTCACCATTAAAGATTGAAAAAAAAAAATTCACTAAATACAACAAATTTCCAAATAAAATAGAAAAACAAAACAATTTTAAATTCAGTGTTCAAAAAACGAAGAAACAACCAATAACACAGAAATACGAAATTAAATTTATTTTATACTTTCTTCATTCTCGTGTGTAATTTGGAAGTCCTTTGTATTATTTTTTGTAAAAAGTTTTACTGTACCTACAGATTTCATCCTTTCAAGATTTTTTTAAAATAAATTAGTAATGTGTTATTAGAAATAAATGAATTAATATTTATATAATATTTATTTATTTATTTATTAAAAACCGTTAAATTAGGGATTCTTCAGTTAGTAACGCCTTCTTATCGAGTGTGAACAAAAAGAAAAACAAATAAAAATCGATTATTATACCGATTACCGATTAATCATGGATATAATATTTGCGTCATTCGTTATCTTATCATAATCTTTCATCGAATTCGTCATAATTTAATAATTTTCACAATAATGTCTCGTTTTTTTGTCTGTTTGTTACCTTATTAAAGAACCACTAAGAAAAAAAATTTAGAAAAAAACCCCGTTACCGTGTTTGTCTTTTGGAACTCTTCTTTCTCTGTGATTTTATGTGCTGCTAATTTCTCAATCTGCACCTAGACAGATTGACTTTGAAATCCCAGATGAACGATATCATTCTAGGCACAGAAGAGATAAAAGAGGTTATTATAGGTTATTATAGACCTCTTTTATCTGTTCTGTGATTCTAGGTTACTTTTGAAATATCACTTCGTACTTTCACAGACATTGAGACTTTATTAATTGTGATCACTATTATCGTTAATTTACCATACATCATTGTAATCAATACATTAATACGATAAACCATGAAATCCTTTAATTATCCAAATCACTTAAAATAGCACAGTAATCCACAGTCATAAAATTGGTGCCTTTACCCTACACCGTTCTGCTTCAAATTTAATCTACGTGTATCGATTTTATTCGTTTTGCATTATTATATACTTAATCTTAGTGAATTTACGTTAATCATTTTAAAACAATTCGTCCCGTTTTACTGGGAAAAAATCAAAAAACTTCTATGGTTCTGGGCGGAGCGAAAGAAGTCACGACTCTTACTGATTAAAACCCTCCCGTGTTCCTTCAAATGCCCTTTGCGTTTCAGGGCCGCGTGACTTTTTCGAACAATTCTGCAACCCCAGCAGATCATTCGATACCTTTTGGACAAACTTTGTATTTGGAGCCGATGCAGAATAAACCTTCATGCCGAAGTCGGGGCTACTATGAAGCAGAGAGACCGTAATACTACAATTACACATGTAACGACGTTCTTAGCACATCATTCATCAACATCAACAGCCTGTTGCAGTCCACTGCTGGACATAGGCCTCTCCAATTGCACGCCACTTAGATCTATTTTCGGCTTCTCGCATCCAGTTTCTGCCAGCCGTCCTGCGCAAATCGTCACTCCACCGTGCCTGAGGACGTCCTACACTACGTTTGCCGAGACGCGGTCTCCACTCTAGAACTCGTTTACCCCAACGGTTGTCGGTTCTGCGACTAATATGGCCAGCCCACTGCCACTTCAGCTTACTAATCCGGTGTGCCATATGCCTTGCTTCTCTGACGGATCACCTAATTTCTGATGCGATCCCTCAGAGACACACCGAGCATAGCCCTTTCCATAGCACGCTGAGCGACTTTGAGCTTGTGGACCATACGAGCCGTCAGTGTCCGCGTCTCGTCTCCGTATATCATGATGGGTAGGACGCACACTTACTTGAAAATATTTTTAACTAGCAGCGCCCCGCGGTTTCACCCGCATAAGTTTCCATCCTGTGGGAATATCGGGGTAAAAAATATCCTATATGTTATTCCTGGTTATAAACCATTTGTGTGCCAAATTTCATTCAAATCCGTTTAGTAGTTTTTGTGTGAAAGGGTAACAGACATCCATCCATCCATACTTACAAACGAAGAAAAAAAGAAAGAAGAGGCCAGCTGCCCTTATAAAATTACTACGAATTATTTTGATTATTCTATCAATCAGTTTGCTATATTTACTTACCTACACATGCTTATCACATTTTGATCAACAGTTCAGGTACATAATTATCACGTTCTAAAACTACCTTTTCATCATGCGCGAGTGTGCGTGTGCGTGTGTGTGTGTTATATAGATATGTAGGTGCGGATGATCTCATCATTTTGACACACCTCTTTTCATGACTCAGCAAAAAACCTTTGCAGGGTTTGGGGATCTGTAATAGGATGATAATTAATGTTTTTACTAATCTATAGTACATACCTAGTTACAGAAGAACATGATAAAACACAAATTTATTAATTTTATCCTACTTGATCATTATGTAGAATATTAACGTTCCTCCCCGGCTTCGCGGAACCTTCCTCATTTATTGATTCCTCTTTCTATTAGAGAAAACCGTATCAAGATTCTTGCCGTAGTTTAGAAGAAATAAGCCGGAAAGCAGACAGGCAGTCAACGACTCCGAGAGATAGACATTTGTGCGTTGAACTCCTAAGTAGTTCTGAGTTGAGCTCCTAAGTAGTTCTGAGTTAAACTCCTAAGTAGTTATGAGTTGAGCTCCTAAGTAGTTCTGAGTTGAGCTCCTAAGTAGTTCTGAGTTGAGCTCCCAAGTAGTTCTGAGTTAAACTCCTAAGTAGTTATGAGTTGAGCTCCTAAGTAGTTCTGAGTTGAGCTCCTAAGTGACTCTGAGTTGAGTTCCTAAGTAGTTCTGAGTTGAGTCACATGATTATAAGTAGGTATTATGAGTGTTACTTGCCTCTAAGCCCATCTCAGACATTAATGTACAAGGTATTCATTGTTTTTTTTTTTTTTTTTTTTTTGGAATGGACCACTCGCAGTTCAGCACACTAAGGCTGGTTACTGCTCAACCGGACAAGTGTATTCATTGTGATGTGACCTAGTTATCTGGAGTTTACCAGAGACCATCATCATCTGCGTAGCCTTTTCCGGATTCAGCTGAATACCAGTATTTTACGTGAAGCGGCTGCCTACCAGACCTCCACAACACATTAACTGGGGAACACGGTACTTCTTGGCAAGACTGGTGTCAGATTTTCTGGCTTCTGACAATCCGTAATGACTGCCAAAGATCTCCAAATGACAGCCGGGACCAACGGCTTAATGTGCTTTCCGAGGCACGGAGAAGTCTCGTTTGGAGTTTACCAGAGACCGTGACCGAGCATTGTTTTGGTATTTTATCTTCTGGTTTTTTACTTCTTCCTGTCTATTAAGCGATGATTAATTCAACCCTTGATAATATTATGTCTTCTTATACCTAACCTAATGGGTAGGGCCCTACTTCCTTAACACCAAAAAGTACAGATAAGACTAATATCTAAGATATAGTACCTATATCTGTTCCAATTAAAAATACACAACGCCTTATCGTTTTAAGTATCTATTAAATTGATAACAATATTGGTTATTAGTTAAAAAATACAATTTTCCAGCGATTATCGCGCTATCAAGTATTTTTATCTTATAATACTATTTGAAATTGTTTTTTTTTTTTTTGAAACATGATACTACGATGTCACAGTATTTCTACTGTGACGATGTGCTATCGAAAAATCGCTCCGAATTGACGGATTAACATTTCGAGAAGTATTTTAATGATTCCGATAAGTTTATATAGGTCAAAATTTACAATTTCTAACCTAAAAATACAGTCCTACTAAAAATCATGCGATATTTCTAACGAATATGGTTGCATAACGTTATGATGACGTCAAATTGGCGGGGGTGCGCGGTAGTATCTTTCGATTTAAAAACATTTACCTACTACAGATTTAAATACCGATTTAAAAACTTCACGCTAGAGTCACTTAATTTATGATATTTTTTATTGATGACGTTCAAAAGTGCCGTTAATGGCCTAATTGAAATAAACGTTTTGAGTTTGAGTTTGAGTTCAAATAATATTTATTCAGCACATACATGAAACACGCACGTTATATGGTAAAAAAAAGAAGAAAAAAGGTATGACAACAACTAAGTGTGTGTCCCACGGCTGCTTTTCTTAATGTACATCACCCTGAAATGTGACCACACACTTCTGGAACACGCTGTATACAGTATAAACAGCCCGATGGCTTCCTACAATATAATAGCATCATGTCGGCTACATCCACCGGCACTACACGTCGAGATGTCGGCGAATCTCAAGACGCTGTTGTACTAACTGCCAAAAAAGTTGAACATCTCATGTCGCCGGCAAAGATTTTCAACTTTCACCTACGAAATAAATAATTATTGAGGGAATAATTATTAGGAAGGGAGGAAGGTCCCTAATAAATAAATAATTATTTATTTATTTAACAAAAGATCTACTGAAGAAATAAAATGTTAATTTAGTTGTAGTACAAAAATATGTGCGTGTGGTCGTGTGTGACCAGAGGGCTGGCCTATTTTTTGGTCAACGAAACAGCATTGCCATTCAACGTGGCAATGCGGCCAGTGTTCTGGGCACTTTTCCCGTTGACAGCGAAGTGGACGAATTTTTCGATGCCCTATGAGTTCTTCCCCCCTTTTTCTATTAGCTTGAATATACCTACTATCTAATAATATTTTTTGTTGTAGTAATTAGTTAAGTTTTAGATAAAAGATGCATATTGTCGGGATGACGCATAGGTTTACATTATATGTAGGCCGTGGTGCATAGCCTCAAGGGAAATTGGTAAAAAACATTTCGTATGGAGTATGCCCATAATGAAAACAAAACATTGCTCATAATAAGCCAAACCCACCACAGCAATAGATACTAGTCTAAACGAAATGGGAAATATCATAAAGAAAAATATCGCGTTCTCTATAAATAAAAAAAAACACAGGAATTTTGAAAACAGCCGTTTATTTTCTTTCGTTGAAACATCTCATGGAAATGTCCGTACTTACATAACTACTACCGCCATCTACCGGCGAGTTGTGTGACTTTACCCAACAACAATTTTCTCTAATTCACCTGAGATTCGAACAACATTAGCACGGTGTTCAAAGATGAATTTAAAATTCTTTCTCACTATGAAAAGGTTTTGACCTTAACTTGATCAATAAGCTATTGTTCAAAATTGTGTATAGGTACATAGTGTTTCTAGACCTAGCGGTTCAGGCGACTATCGATAACGCATCTGATCTATCAATGAATGAACGATACCCAAAAAGAATCTAAGTATTTTAAATTTGTAATATATCTTCACACACATCTCTCATGTCTCATATCAGCTGATAAACAATCTTTTTAAATAAGCAGCATCTGCGTGCTGTTGTATACCTTTTTTCTCTTTAAATCGTTTTGTGTGTATGAACATATAAATAAACTAGCAGTGCCTCGCGGTTTTAACCGCGTAGTTCCCGTTCCCGTGGGAATATGGGGATAAAATATAGTCTATGTTACTCAGGGTGAATGTAGCTTTCTAATGGTGAAAGATTTTTTGAAATCGGTCCAGTAGTTTTTGAGTTTATTCGTTACATACAAAAATACAAATCTGTCCTGTTTATAACATTATAATAGACTAGCAGCGCCCCGCAGTTTCACCCGCGTAGTTCCCGTTCATGTGGTATTATGGGGATAAAACATAGCCTATATCACACGAGGATACATTCAGGATAAGAATGCTTGGAAACATGCTGGTCTTGCTCCATAGGGCAATCAAGGGTGTAGACAACATCAAACTTGGTGGTTGATTTATAATAATAATAATAATAATAGTTTTATTTCAAGTTTCACAGACTCATTAACATTAAAATATTCATACACACTCAGTCACATTAAATAATCAAATACAGATTTAAATATCAATACTCAAACATGCAGGGAGGAACAATATACACCTGCCATTACCTACGTTCAATGTGTAACCTACAGCAGTGATTAACGTAGGCGCAATCGACCCTATCTGCGAGCGCGGCCAACATGCTATTGGAGCTCCCTCGCACTCGCCGAACCAGCGAAGTACCCCTCTTGCGCATTGTTGCATAAAAACAATCTACGCGCGCCTCCGCAAACATTGTCGAAGCGCTGCAGTAACGGGGGAGACCCAACAACATCCGGAACGCATTGTTAAACTGGACCCGAAGGGCGCTGTACGACCTTTGCGTGTAGTTTGTCCATAGGCTGCATGTGTATAAAACAGTGCAGTAGGCTCTAAAGAGAGTAATTTTCACTTCTGCTGAGCATCGTGCGAACCTACGGATCACCATATTCGCTCTAACCGACAGCGCCCTTCGCTCCCGTTCAATGTCAGCATCATCTTTCAAGTCAGGAGTAACTAAGTGGCCTAGGTACTTGAAACTATGTACTCTTTGTAAGGGTGTGCCATACAGCGTAATAGCTGGCATTTCATTCACTTTTCTCTGCCCATGAAAGACCATACACTGACTTTTTTTTACATTATATAATAGTCCGTGATCAGTTGCATAACCCTCACAGATACTCATCAGCTTTCTAAGTCCGCAGACCGAGGCACTAAGCAGCACCATATCGTCCGCGTAGCTGATGTTATTGAAGCAGACGCCATCTATATAACAACCAATATGTTGCTCGCTGAGCGCCTCGATCAGCCCATTAATGTACAAATTAAAAATGGAAGGTGAGCTCAAACCACCCTGCCTCACTCCACATTCCAACCTATACGGTTCCGACAATGTGCCCGCCCACTTGACATGGTTCACCTGGTTCCCGTACCAGTACTTAAAGATGGTAATAAGTTCGTTTGGTACATGAGCTGCTTTCATTTTATTCCAAAGGATATCATAACATACCAGATCGAAGGCCTTGGAAAAGTCGAGGAAGCAGGCGTACACAGACGTTTTCCTCTCAGTGTAATATTTGACAGCACTCTTCAGACACAAGATCGCAGTTTCCGTGGATAGACCCGGTCGAAATCCGAACTGATTATCATGCAATTTCAAATAATTGTTTAATTGCGTATTCAGAATGCTGTCAAATACTTTCGCAGCTATTGTTGCCAAAGAAATAGGTCTGTAATTAGATATGTCTGACAAATCTCCCGCTTTGTTTTTTACTACTGGCACCACGATAGTCCTCATCATCTCGTTAGGTAGGTAAGAATGAGATATACAAAAGTTGTATAACATGGCCAGCACTCTGTACATATGGGGCCCAGCATGCTGCACATGCTCCACACTTAATCCGTCATGGCCCGGTGATTTGCCTTTTGAAATAGATTTCACCGCCCTTGATACATCCCTGGCCGTAAACCTAGTATCAAAATATTCTCCACTTAACCCACCCTCGCTCCGCGACGACGATAATGGTCCTAACGGTGACCTAACAGTAAAGTTATTTTTAAATTTATCAGCAATGATTTTTAAATCATTCGAACCGTCAACACTCACAGGAAGACCCGGCCGCGTCCCCAAACATTTGGTATTTTTCCAAAAACCGCGGAAATCTTTCACGCTATGCTTAGCAGCGAGAGCATCCATTTTTAGTTGGTCTTGATGGTTTTGACACCATTTTAAACGTGATTTAAATATTTTTCTACTCTCGCACATCTTGGTATACATATCACCATTAGAAGGACTACCGCACAATAGCCATTCCCGAAAGTCCGCCCGAGCCACCCTATGACTGTCGCTCACGATTTTATTCCAACCAACAACGATTCGCGGTCTACGCTTAGTCTGCTGACGCCCGCCACCCCCACTCTCCAAAGACGCCTGTGATAATGCAAGCACAATGTCAGAGTACAGTTTATCAATGATCAAGCTGTGAGTAGGGTCATTACAATATCGGTCACTACACTTTTGAAACTCAGTAGGAAAATCAATAAGTTTAAGACGTTTATGACATGCAATTCTATATTGTGAAATAAGGTAATTGGTCTTATCCCCCCACACAATGTCATTATTAGATACACTTGGAATAATTCTAACAGGAGTCAAACACTCCAATTTACATTCACATATAACGGGAAAATGATCTGACCACAATACGTCATAATTAACAAACACGTTGCACACAGCGACAGCTGCAGATTGCGACACAATACAATGATCTAACCAACGCTTCGACCCACACGCTTGATCTATATAAGTAAATGTATCAGAACTTAAACCTAACTCATTTACATCAATAAGCAACCATTTGAACTCATCACATAAAATAGTCAATTCATTAAAAAATATTTCACCGGGATGAGCATTAAAATCCCCTAAAATAAAAATAGGTTCGTTTTCGTAGTCATTACTAATAGCACTTACAGTTGCCATACAGTCAGTAAACATCGTCAAGTTCTCCGATTTGTTTGTCGGCATATAAACACTCACCACTATACACGAACTAGCAGCCATATTAATGCGAATAGCACACACTCGCGGATTATCACAATTTAACACAGTAACACTAGGAAACACACGGGTATTCCATAAAAGCGCGGTACCGCCGTACGGCCTGCCACGCAGTAAACCCGCCGTCGTGTCCACAGCTGATGTCCCCTTGCAACTAAATCTGCTGTCTATACTATTTAG
The DNA here is from genome assembly GCA_905332915.2 of Hecatera dysodea. NCBI lineage: Eukaryota > Metazoa > Arthropoda > Insecta > Lepidoptera > Noctuidae > Hecatera > Hecatera dysodea. Next base: position 17,554,095 of record HG995309.1, on the reverse strand, counting down.
GTACGCCAATTCTTCCGGAAGCAGCCAGGTTTCCTGCAGTGCTATCAAAACACACTCGTCACACAAACGTCGAATATCGCTCACAGCGCTCTTCACGTTTTTACAATTATAACTAGCAAACTTATAAGTTGTACTATCCATAGTTAGAAGGCAATGGACCGATGACAGCGGATTCTCCGTCGACTTTTCGATGTCTATAATGTACGAAGCGCCTGAAGATAATACCTTCAGGCCATATTTTTTCGTCTAAAAACATAAATACTTTAGACTCGGATACAAAGAACTTGTAGGCCTTGTGATCTAATACTTTTTTCGTATTAATCTTTTCTAAGAACACCGTCTCCTGTGTTTTCATATTTATGTAATCGACAATGTCAGACTCTAATGTATCGTTATGCACATTCGTTATAAAAATAGGTATTTTCTTATCAGCGGCTTTGAAAGATGAAATTGTTGTTTCTGCTTTACCTCTTTCGCCCAAATACCTATACTTTTGCTTCTTCTTCCTTCTATTCACTGTTTGCCAAGTAGCTGTTTCCTTTTTATTGTTTATTTGTACGTTAGACTCAAGATGTTGACAAACATTATTTTGAGCCACATTATTATTATTGTTCTCTTGCTTTAGTTGTTCAGGCATCATACTTGAGCCCGCGCTAGACGTCTGTATGACTTGTACTTTCTTGACATTCTCACAGCTGCCCACTTGCATTGCTTCAGCTCCCTCTACTACCAGCACACTCGTGATCGGCAGTGACTCATTTATGTGTTTGGCTGGAGATGATGGTGTACACTCCATAACTTCCACTTGGCAATTATCAGTAGCTGTCATAGTTGCAGGGCAATTTAGTATATTTTGTTCATTGTTAGGAGACTGTTGGAAGTCCTGCTCATACGAGGAATAATTTTGGCTCAATGTCATTCCTACAGGGCCACTTTCCGTGTTCCAAGCACCCCTTCTCATGTTTACATATCCGGTTGGAGTTGTAAATGGAGGTAACGATGCGTGCTTCAGATTATGTATATCTGCTCGTATGTCCTCAAATTGTTTTATTGTGACATACGAATTCTTGATGTTTTCAATCTCTGAGTTTAACCTTGTCATGTCTTTTAACAGTTTTGTACAATCGAGATGATCGAATAAAATGGGGGGTAGTTTTTCGAGCACTCTCGCCACAAACACTGGAATTACATCAGGATCTGTTCTTTTAAACACACTTATGATGTCATCTAAGTCTCTTTCTTCTTTTCCCTTCCTTTTTCTTATAATCTTCCGTTGATCCGTCGGCAGGGATTCAAATAATAACGACTTTGATTTACAAATTTCACTGCTCGTGAACGCGGATACACAAATTCTTTTTAAAGTTTCTTCGTCAATAACTGATATTTTATTTTGCACATAAGCTAATAGTTCATCAATGACGATATTACAGACGTTACATTTCAACACTTGCGACATTGTTTACAAAGTGCGTCGTCGCACTCAGCGCCGAGCACAACACACGAATACAACCGACATCAACCGCGGCGCGTGAGTGACTTATACTTACTTATACTTACTACTTTATGAGTGAATTATATTTATGAATGCATTTTTTTGTGTCCTGTACTTTTTTTTTCTTTTTATTATTTCAATATTTGTAAATATGTGAGTACCATGGGCATGAGATATTTAGAAGTTTACCTCTGCTGGTAATACTTTGTTCTATAACTAGTATACATCGTCCTCACATATATGAAGTATTTAAGTATTGTATTACCAAATATTGTAAAACATTGATTTGAAAAGAGTACCTAACTATGGAGTTTCTTGTCCGTTCTTCTCCATAAGAATCTACCTTTGCGAATGGACGCTAGAGTCACTTAATTTATGATAATTTTTATTGATGACGTTCAAAAGTGCCGTTAATGGCCTAATTGAAATAAACGTTTTGAGTTTGAGTTTGATAGTGTAGTTTCCCAACAGTGAAAGAATTTTTCAAATCGATTCAGTAGTTTCCCAACAATCAAATCTTTCCTCTTTATTACATTATTGATATAGATGACATGGTTTGTTTTACAATATACTTACCGATCTCCTCTTCCCCAGTACCAGCGAGCTGCTGCAACCCCTGGTGGGGCCTGGGCGGCAGACGGAAGGGCGGACAGGTGCGGTTCACTGCGGCGCAGACCGGGGCGCTGGAGAGACGGTTTAACGCCAGCAAGTACCTCAGCCCTGATGAAAGACGAGCTCTGGCCAGCACACTGCGACTGAGTGACCGGCAGGTGAGGGAGGCTCATGATTTTTTTATGTTAACTTAAACTATTCCGTGATATAAAATGGAGGTGTCACCGAGACAGACTTGAGGACGGGTTGCTTCAAAGCGTCTGTTAATAAAATATACTTACATTACTAAGTTTTGCTCGCGACTTCGTATATGCATACTAAGTACTCTCTGAATGGTAAGGTAGAGATTTATGTATGATACCTTTTTTTTAATGGAAAATCATCAGATGAGTTCTAATGCTATGGGTAGAGCGGAAGGGTGTGTCAGACTCTTACTGACTAAAACCCACTCGTGTTCCTCCTAATGCTCTTTGCATTCTGGGGCCGCGGTAACTCTTTCAGACAAATTCCGCAACAGGAACATGTAAATAGTAAATTTGGCCTATTGATATGAAGATACATTCAGACTCTGGGCTTGAACTGACCTTTCATTTGATCTGTAGGTACCTACTAAGAAATTCCAAGTCAATATAGGCAATCACACTTCGTCCGAACCAGGAATTGAACCCGAGACAGTTACACAGTAGCGTTTACAACTACTAGACCATCAGTTGCCCTGTTATCTTCATTACCTAGTTGAAATTAATCCAGTGGATAAAATACTAAAAGGCAGGATGGTGCACGCCATTTTCCTAACTCTTTAACTCAAAATGATATTGTCGACTAGCAGCGCCCCGCGGTTTCACCCGCGTTGTTCCCGTTCCCGTGGCAATACGGGGATAAAATTTAGCCTATGACACTCCACAATAACGTAGCTTATGATCCAAATCGTGGTGGCACCAAAACAAAGCGTGGTGAAATAATTTTGAAAATCGGTCCATTAGATCCAGAGATTACCCCTTACAACGTCACAAACTCACATACGTTACCTATTTTTAGTATAGATATAGATAAGGTCCACAGTACAATAATAATTTGCCAAAATTATTTAAGACGCAAAAGCAAGTGCAATGTGATAGGATTTGATTCGTTGATAACGTTGCTGCTAATCCCGTGTTATTATGTGGATTTAAAACTTAATACAAAATCTTATAATCAACATTACATGTCCATTGGCACGCTACCTACACACAAGCATCACGACTAGACTCCCCGACAGATAAGGATAGGCAGAGGTGTCGCTGTGCGGTGCTGTTGCAAAAGAAACTTAGGAAGCAATTTATTTTACGTGAAGCTACAAGTGATTTGGAAGCCAAATGTTAAAAATATTGTAAGCACAATGCAATGCCATGCTTCCAAACTAGGTAGTATATTCGCCTGCTGCGGATCGGGAGAGAGGTCACTTCCTCCCTCTCCCTCTCCGCAGCCTCCTTCTGCGAAATGACATCTTCACAGAAGGAGATCACCGCTTCCCACGACTCAGCGCCGCCGACCATTGAACGAGCAACGGCTGGCAGCGACAAGTCGGGTCCTACCTCGGATACGAGGGCACGGCGCTGCTCCTCCCATGCGGTACACTCTTCCAGAGTGTGCTGCGCCGTGTCCTCCCGAGTCCCCAGTCGGTGCAGTGATGGCACCGAGCGTCCGGCTCCCTGTTTATGCGACACAGGTACTTCCCGAAGCAGCCATGCCCCGAGAGCACCTGCGTCGCACGAAACGACAGGGAGCCGTGCTTCCTCCCGAGCCATTCGTCGAGCACTGGTCGGATCGCATCGACGGTAGCGAGGCCGGCGGTAGGGCGCGCAAGCCTGTTCCGCCATTCCGCCACCATGACTTCGCGGAGCTGTGACCGACGCAGTTCGATCTCTCGCTGCATCGGTTCACCACCCCGCGTCCGCACCTCCTCACACCACCGGTACAGCGAGGCGAGGACCCGATCGCCTCCAAGTCCCAGGGCGGAGATCCGGCCAGTGCACAAGCCGCCTCGTTGGAGATCGTACGATATCCCCTGATAACCCTGACGGCCATCGCTCTCTGCGGTCTTCGCAGTATCGCGATGCTGCCGGCCGTCAGATCCGAAGCCCACACTGGGGCCCCGTACAGGGCCATGGATCGTACGATCCCCAAGTACAACCGCCTACAGGCGGTGCTCGGGCCCCCGAGATTGGGTAGCAACGTTGCGAGTGCGCCCGCGGCGCCCATCAACCTGGGCGTCAGCCGCCGGAATGTCTTTGCATCCCTGGCCTAACAGAATAATCTTGGTCATCAAATGACTTCTCGTTGTGTCTCGAGTGAAAGGGAGTGTCAGACTCTTACTGACTAAAACATCATCTGTGTTCCTCTTAATGCCCGTTGCGTTCCAGGGCCGCGGTGACTCTTTCGAACAAATTCCACAACCCTGGCAGATATTACTTAAATCGCAAGTCATAATGAGACAAAATTTGAAGAATGATGCACTATGGCCTCTTTAACTCATAACATACCTACCCACCTAGCCTTTTCCTAACTAAATTACGAACGACTTTCATCGAACGCGATGAAGGTAAATACTAGTATTTTACATGAAAAGGCTCCACTAGGTATCCCAGCAGTAACTCAGCTGTCACAAACCAGAGTTATTTTTTAACTGCGAATCAGTTTTAACCCGGGCTAATTTCTGCTGTCGCATTTACTTTTCCGAACATTTACAACCGAAAAAGCTGAGCGTGAATCGGAAATCTCTAGTCATTTGAGGTTAGGAGGGGCGCCACGACAGCTCACTTTTTGGGCACTGCTTGCTGCGAAGCTCACTTTACCACGCACCATCGTCGAGACAACAGGTCATTAGCAGCCCTCCGAAATATTTCACCTCCGTCTTAAGTGGGATTAGGTATTGTTCAGAAATAATGTTGTTTCAAGATTATTTCAGATGTTTAATGTTTAATTATTTGTTAATATTCCTGTGCCTTCGTTCTATTTTAAATTCAGTGTTACGATAACCGTCATTTGATAAAAATGATTTTTTTGTGCAACATATTATCTTGAAAAAAAAACTGATTACTTTCGCATAAATATTTAAAACCCTTTTTCCACCTCCAGGTCAAAACCTGGTTTCAAAATCGTCGCGCCAAGTGGCGGCGCACAACACCGGACTCGGCCGACGCTGGAAGCCCGCCGACTGCTGATGAAGGATCTGATGATGAAGTGCATATAGCTGACGATGAATGATGAGAACACAACACTGGTTGAATTGAATATACGTTTAAGACTGCCTGCATTTTTGTTGTTTGATTTTACGAGGTATGGGATGATTTTTTTAAGACGATCGTCTGAGGTAAAGTGTAGCTGAAATATTGAAGGGAATAAACTATTTTTCTTTCTTTCTTTTTTTCATTCACTCAATCAATCAATCAATCTTCAATCAATCTTTATTTGTGAACACAGGTATTACAATAAAGGTCTTATGTATACATTTTGTCGAGCTCTATGTTCTACCAATGAATTTGGTGTACAAATATATTAGATGTTTTAGTAATCAAACTAAATCTATATAATTCAAAGTCAAGTTCAAGTAAATAATTTCAATTAGGTAAAATAGAAGTTACATCAATGCTTTGTTTTATTGTCAATCATATATGTATGTACAATGGCGTGCAAATATTGTGTTTGTTAAAAAGTAATTTAAAATAGTTACAAATGTCAATAGTAAAAATGTCAAAAATATTTATTAATTCAAATTCCAAATCTATGTTATGTCAGATATTTATACGATGTAAAATTATTCCAATGCACTATGTCGAATCTACCAAAGAGCAATACAATAAAATGTCAAAAAAAAAATCCTAATAATCTAGGTGAAATCTACAATGTTAGGTAGATATAAATAAATTAATAGTCAAAACAACAAAGATACTAATTGATTAATGCTGATACTGATATGAATACTGCTTATATCGAATTAAATGATTCTGCTAGGAATTCACTGACATTGTAGTAAGCTTTGTCGATCAGAAACATTTTTAGTTGCTTCTTCAATTTCACATTATTAAGCTCTCTCCAACTTTTCGGCAACTTATTATAAATAGTTGGAGCCATGCAGAAAACACTTTTGCGCATAAGTGCAGTCCTACTCCTATGCAGGCAAAGCTGACTTTGATCTCGCCTGTTTCTAGGAAATTTATCTGCCATTCGCGAAAACACGTTATTATTATTTCTAACAAACATTACTGTTTCCAGAATATAAAGCGAAGCCAATGTTAATATTCTATAGCGTATGAAATAAGGTTTACAACTATCGGTCGTTTTTAACTTAAACATCGCTCTAAGGCATCTCTTCTGTGCTTTAAATGCAACTTCTTTATGAGTTGAGTTACCCCAAAAGATAACCCCATATCTGAGAACGGATTCCGTTAGACCATAGTAAGCGGCTAACAACGCATCTACGTTAACCGTTCGTGACAACATATGCAGGGCGTACGCACTACTGCTTATTCTTTTGGTAAGAACTTCAATGTGCGCCTTCCAATTTAAATTCCGATCTATTGTCAGCCCTAGAAACTTACTTGTATTAACTGTGTCAATTTTCACGCTATCGTATTTTATGTCAAGATTTGGAAGAGCCAGAGCGCGTTGGCTAAAATGCATAATCACAGTCTTACTTAAATTTATTTTTAAATGATTATTTTGTAACCATTCTATATAGTACCTTTCAAAGTATTGTTAATGTCTTCTTCATAAAAATCTTTTTGATTGCACGTTTTGTTATTGTACTGTCATCCGCGAATAATGTCATTGGGTGCTTGATTGCCATTGGAAAGTCATTTATGTAGATAGTAAAAAGCGGTGGTCCTACTATACTACCTTGTGGAACTCCGTAGACAACGTTGCGCTCCTCCGATAGAAATATTTCTTCTTCTTTGGTATTAGTATTTAGTCTGCTTATTTCAGTTATTTGTTTTCTGTCGGTTAGGTACGATTTAAAGAGCTCAAGGACGTTTCCTCTTATACCATAAGCATCTAGCTTTTTTAGTAAAATAGAATGTTGTACGTAGTCAAATGCTTGGGTCATGTCACAAAATATGGCACATACTGGTGTATTTATATCCATATTTGACATAACCGTATGCAGAAAGTCATAAATTGCCATGTTGATTGTTTTATTTTTCCTAAACCCTTTTTGTTCGTTGCAAAGAATATTATTTTTGTCTAAATGTAAATTAAGTTCTAAATAAATGTATTTTTCAATAATTTTAGAGAATATCGGAATTAACGAAATTGGTCTGTAGTTTTCCATAAACTCTTTTCCTCTTTTTTTTAATAGTGGCTTAATAACAGATTTTTTTAAGGAATCTGGAAAGATACCTTCGCTAATACACAAATTTATGATGTGGCTTAACGGGCAACAAATTTCCTCAGCTGTAGCTTTGATTATTATTGTGCAGATGCCATCGTAACCGACGCTGTCTGTGTTATTAAGATCTTGAATGACTTTAAACACAACGCTTGGTACACATGGAGCCATAAACATAGAATCCTTTTTATTTATAATATACTTAGTGACTTGGTCTCCTGAATTAATAATGTGCTGAATTTTGTCAGTAAATAAAATAATTATTAAATACATTACAAATGCACTTTGGATCCGATATAAATTCGTTATTATGAATTCTAAGTTTATTAATATAATTCTTCGGCAAATTTAACTTTGACTGGTTTATAATTTGCCATGTAGTTTTGGTTTTATTATATGATGTCTTTATTTTATGATTATTTTGAGCTCGTTGAGTTAAATTAATAATTTTCTTGAAGAGTTTCGTATAGTTTTTAAATTGTATTTTATTGTGCTGACTAGGTTTTAATCGAAACTGCCAAAGTAATTGGCGTTTTTTCGCACTACATTTTTTTAGTCCACGTGATACCCATTTTTGTTTTTTGTGGACATCTATCGAGACGATAGTTTCGGGGAAACACTGTTTGTATAGTAACGAGAATATCTCCGAAAACGAGTTAAAAGCTACATTTACGTCATTGGTTTCATATACTTCTGAAAACGTCAGACACCGCAGATAGGCTTTAAATTTATTAATGTTATCGTTATTATATTCACGTCTTCTCTTCCTCCACCGATTAAAAGTACATACCGTATTTACGGGGCATTTCAGTAGTTGGGCTGTATGATCCGACAACGCTAATTCTAATACCGAAGATTGACAGGTCCTATCAAAGTTATGCGCAAAATTGTCAATGCATGTTTTGCTCTTCAGACGAGTTGGTTGATAAATCTCCAGTTTAAAGTTAAAGCTCAATAACATGTTCTGGAACTCTATTGACTGATTCGTTCTTTTCAGTACATCTATGTTAAAATCACCCGCTAAGACAATATTTTTACAATCAATTTTAATTAAAATTTGTAATATTTGTTCTAATTTATCCATACATACATTAAAATTATTAGGATTCGGTACTCTGTAAATACAAACACATACAATTTTGTGGGTAGTCAGTTCAATGGCGCAACATTCGAAGACACCACTTACAGATATTTTTGCTATTTTTGGTAGTTCTCTCCATTGATGATCGGACCTTACTAGTATGCATGCTCCACCGCTTTTGGTTTTCTTTCGACTGAAACAGGCCGCTAGGCAGTAGTTGTTTAAATTCAGATGTTTTTCATAAGTTTCCATCATAAAGTGCTCTGTAATACATAAGACATCCACGACTATGTTTATATCATTTAACTCATTCAAACAAATTGCAAGGGAGTCACATTTGGACAGACTCATAGTCAGACACACACAGACTCATAAGAAATGAAGCAGATATTTTTTGAAATTTTCAGTATTTTTTCTAGTGCAGTGAAGACCAAAAAGCCGCCTTAGGAATAGTACTTGCGGAATTTGTTCGAAAGAGTCACCGTAGCCCTGGAACGCAAAGGGCACAAGAAGGAACACGGGTGGGTTTTAGTCAGTAAGAGTCTGACACTCTCTTCCGCTCCGCCCAGGGGCCGTATTATGACATCTTAAAACCATCATGTTTTCTGTGTGAGAAAAGGATAGTGCTATTCGTCCTGTATAGCTCCGTCTCTTTTTCACACCGAAAACATGATGGTCTTAAGAGGTCATAATACGGCCCCTGAGCGGGAGAAGTCATTTGATGATTTCCCATTCAGAAAAAAAAAAGGAATAGTAGGTACTTACTTGCAGAAATGATATTAGGTACATTCTAAGGTTCTGTAGCCAAATACAAAAACGGAACCCTAATTTGATTTTTTCTTGAATAAGTATGCCAAGTCACCAGTTCATTCCAGGTAATTATTTATACCGGATGGCGAGCTATGAGTGGTTCGCTGTCCGATAACAACCAGGCCCGAGTCGACGGCGCGTCCTGTTCCACGCGCGCCTCAAAGAGCTGTTAGCAAAGAAGACGGAGCCCCATAGAATCAGTGCCTGCTGATGAGTCACCGCGGCCCTGGAACGCGGCAAGCACTAAAAGGAACACGAGTGGGTCAGTAAGAGTCTGAAACTCCCTTCCGGTCCGCCCAGAGCTGGAGAAGTCATTGATAATTTCCCTTCGAGGAAAAAAAAACAAAAGGTTAATTATTGAAAGCCTATCGGAATTATCAACGGATAACCGGAGCCTAAGCACTTTAGTTAGATGATAAGAAAACAAACTACTCCCTTAAATCGATAAAAACAAGAGGTAAGGTAGGTACGCCTACACCAAAACCTAGATTACTATCCTCAATCTTTGATCGATTGGAAAGTAATCGATGTAGCAATACAAAACATTTTCAAATACCTTTAAATTAATGTATTACTAATACCTAATACTGATAACTAATCCCGAAGATTGCTTTACGTGCAATAACAAGCTTAATATAGCTTGGGTCATGTGGCGACGAAACACTAATCATTATGATAGTGGATATAGGCTTATCCGATTATTATTATAAAATGGATTAACAAATGTTTGTTAAGTTGACTTGATTACCGTCATATTATGTTCAAGATTAAATTATTCTTAAATCAATTTAAGAGCGTGTACGCCATATGGCATTTCATACAAATTTTCAAGTCACTATTTTGCGAAATGACTGAACCGATTTTAATGAAACTTCACACATATAAGCAGAATACATAGGTCTAAAAAGTTAGTTAAAACATTTTCTAAATGTCTTATTTAAAAAATGATAACTGGAAATTTATGTTTGTATGGAAAATTTAAAATGGGTCTAATTTCACTGTAACACTATTTATCGAAAATGTTTTCAACTAACTTTTTAGACCTATGTATCCTGCTTATGTGTGTAAAGTTTAATTAAAATCGGTTCAGTCATTTCGGAAAATAACGACTTGAAAATTTGTATGAAATGCCGTTCGGCGTACTAATTAGGTATCAGCCCTGCTTCTTAAACGCCGAACTTTCATTCAAACTTCCCCTATCAAATCATTTAAGAATTTTAACCTCCTCCCAAATTCATTAAAATACCAAGCCGATAAAAGGGTATTTTACTGAAAAAATCTAATTAGTTTGTCTGATAAATTTCCAAAAACATTGGACACGTATTTTTTGCTTTTTTCACATATGTAAATTAAAAACGAAGACGATACAGTGCGTTGCAAACTCGTGTGACGTCACTACGTGCTACAATTTTTACAAGCGACGTGACGTCAGCAGCTCCCACTCCTGAATTTGGATGCGTGTCTTTATAATTTTTTTATGATTTGAAATGACTAAAATAAGTGACCAATATTTTTTGAAAATCCAACGGACGGACTAAATAGAATTACGATTGTTATTACTAGAAAAATACCCAAATATGACTGGGCGTTGTACATACATTATGTACGTCAGTGAATGAATTAAAGCATTTTCCTCTGTACCTACCAACTTTTGCTTAAAGCCGTCTTTAATTATTATTGGACGTGTTAGCGGTCCTCCTACCTAAAACTTAGAAACCTTATTTTTGTAAAAAAAAACTTTAAAAGTTACTAGATAAACGGCTTATGCAAGAAATAGCTGAGATTAGATCTAATCTATTTATATTGAACTAGCAGCGCCCCGCGTTATTCCCGTGGGAATATGGGGATATAATTTAGCCTATGTTCACCGGAGATAGTGTAGCTTCCCAACAGTGAAATAATTTTTCGAATCAGTCAAGTAGTTTCGGAGCCTATTCAATGCAAACAAAATAACAAAAAACAATTAAGTCTCTCCTGTTTGATTTAGATTGATATAATCCTTTTTAATCACCTAATTTTATTATTATGAATGAGTTCCGTTAAGAATTTAGTACCGATTATTGACTTTTAATGAGCAGCTTTTCTTTGACTTTCTGCCGATTGTAAAATATCGCGAGCAATTGTATTGTAAACTATTTTTTCTTCATAAGTCATAACGGTCGGGTAATGAGTAGTAATGGGATTTATCGTACATAAAACGTTATTCATAATATATCGAGAAATTAAAATCTAGTAAAGATTTAATACAATCTTACCTAAAAATTACTTTGTATTTTAAATTTAAAACACAGTGTTAATCTTTTTAACCCAAAGTTTGACTGGTAGAGAATGTCTTGTTGCATTAAGTCCACCCATGTACCACAACATGTATTGTACAACAAGTTTAAATAAAAATTGCTGTAATCTCACCTCTAGAACGTAAATTCTCTCTTACAATGCGTACAAATAAATAGACAATAATTTTACAAAATATTTTATTATTAAAAAAACAAATAGACCAAGGGAAAACTTCGAAAACAAACAAACACTTATATCTATTATAAATTGAACTGAAACGTAATAATATTGTTTATTTACATCCTTAAAACCTTATACATCGTGTTTCCTAGGCCGTTGGTCTGAACTTCGCGTTTGTCACTACTTCCATTGAAACAATATACAGTATGTTGACTAACAGAGGGCGTTCCCGTTAACCCGCAATAGTATAGCATCCATATATGATAAAAAAATATTACCATTCGAAAACAAAATGTTTTTTTTTATTTTTTTAATATTGTTATATTCACTAAAAATGTCAAATTGATACGTTAAAGAAACACTCTGTAATACACGCGTACTTGCCGGTTTAGGCATTGCTACTACGAGTACTATTCCGCGCTACTATTTTGATTTTGATTTTAAACAGGATGTTTCGAATTTATTGTTTTCAATTAATTATTTTTTTGAATTCCGATTGTTTTATGCTGATATTTTTATTTTAATCTATTAATGATTTAGATTAACGAGTTTAAAGGAACGCCCTCTGTTATTTAACATAATAATAGGGAATTTGCAAACTTTATTTATCGGTTTATATTAATTACCGTGATAATCACCGAAATACTTTTTTTTTGCTATAGGTTCTTTAGTCAAGTCTTAAACAAAAAATGATAATAGCATTTTTATCTAGGAACGCACCGCTATATCACCATCCGCCTAGCCTTCTCATAGTTTGCAGTCAAATCGGGTTCGGTTCAATACCAGTAATTGGAAACGGAACGCACCGCTACAAGTATTTTATAAATACACTAGCGACCCGCCCCGGCTTCGCACGGGTGCAATGTAAATACCTACTAATGTTTCCTCTACTATAATATGCATGTTTTATACATATAAACCTTCCTCTTGAATCACTCTATCTATTAAAAAAACCGCATCAAAATCTGTTGCGTAGTTTTAAAGATTACATAGGGATATAGGGACAGAGAAAGCGACTTTGTTTTATACTATGTAGTGATACTCTGACTCATTTCGGTATCAACTATTGTTATAACTAAGAAATACGTCTTTGACTTAGGTTTTAATAAATAATTTGGTTAGCTACGATAACCACTACGAGCCATGCTCCATCATCAGCCTAGCCTTTTCCCAACTATATTGGGGTCGGCTTCCAGTCATGCCGGATTCAGCTGAATACCAGTACCTATTTAACGCGAAGCGGCTGCCTACCAGACCTCCACAACCCATTAACTGGGGAACACGGCACTTCTTGGCAAGACTGGTGTCAGATTTTCTGACTTCTGATAATCCGTAACGACTGCCAAAGATCTACAAATAATAGCCGGGAACCAACGGTATAACATGCTTTCCGAGGCACGGAGGAAACTCGGTATGTTAAGATGGTCACCCATCCACAGACCAACCTTGGCAAGCGTTGCTTAACCTTGAAGATCGACCTGTGCGGCTGTTATTCTTTAGCCACGAGCTTCTCGAGCCATGCTCCAAAAATACAAAAAAAAGGTCACAGTTATGTGGTTAGCTACTCATGTTTCACACGGTGACTTTTATAAGTCTCTAATTCCGTATATTTGGTTTTTGTAAATTAACTACTGACCCTGAAAGACTTAATAAGGTACTAGCTGACCGCGCAACTTCGTTTGACATATTTTTCATGCCTGCTCCGCTCCTATTGGTCTTAGCGTGATGATACATAGCCTATAGCCTTCCTCGATAAATGGGCTATATAACACTGAAAGATTTTTTCAAATAGGACCAGTAGTTCCTGAGATTAGCGCGTTCAAATAAAGTCTTCAGCTTTATATATCAGTATAGATTTTTTGCCTCTTTTGTTCCTACGGCAATACAGGAGTACATTTCAAACGCGAAGTATAAGACTATATACAATTTTGAGTATAATTATTAATTTGTAACATTCGCGTAAACATTTTATTTAGAAAAAAAAACACAATCGTGGCATATCATTCCATTAAATGTCCGTGCATTTAGTTACAAAGAATATCGCACTAGACTGAGTCACACTTATGTATACTTAATTTAACTTTTATTAAAACTATTTAAAATTCAACTATTCAGTCAAATTTTTTCACTACACCACCCTAAATTGCTTTTTTACCCGCCATTTTGAAAGAAAAGCCGCCATTTTTTAACTCCAAACCACCATTTTTGTTATTTTACATTGTTTATGGTGCTAGAACAACGAAGTACAGAAAAACGTATGCGCTTCGGCAAGCTTCGTATGTCCGAATGAGTACGAAGTATTGCCGAAAATACACGATGATTGCCGAAGCGCAGACTTGCTGGGACAACTGTAAGTACTTATGTACAGTGTTATTTATATATGGATTGAAAAATATATTTAAACTGGACCAAGCGTAATTGTATTTTAATACAAGCAATATAGATTTTTTGCAGAAAGTTAGGTTTGTTTTTGGACAAGCAGCTGAATTGGGCAAAGCACACTGAATACATCACTAAAAAAGCCAGCCTATGTATGTGGCAATGCAAACGCATGCTAGGAAAAAATTGGGGCATTAGTCCCAAGACAACTCACTGGCTATACACCACAGTCATCAGACCAATAATCACTTATGGCTCTCTAGTCTGGTGGCCCAGGACCGACTTGAGCACGACACAAAAGGATCTTGAGAAGTTGCAGCGACTTGCCTGCGTGGCAATCACTAGCAGCATGAGAACAGCACCCACTGCGGCTTTGCAGGCTATGCTGGGGCTGCCACCTCTACACCTGATAGTACGAGAGGAAGCGGCCCTAGCGGCCTTTAGACTTAGCGCGCTGGGCACTTTAGGAACAGACTCTAGAATCAAACACACGCGTATCATGGAAGATGCCGTCAAACGACAACCCATGATGACATCATCCAATGATAAGGCTCAAAAAATGCACTATTTCCAAAAGCACTACCACATAGTGCTCACACAAGAACCACAAGACCACTCAGGCCTCAAAGAGCTGAGAATTTACACTGATGGGTCAAAAACAAACACCGGAACTGGAGCTGGAGTTTACTCCATCGACCTCAATATTAAGATATCCAGACCACTAGGAAAGCTCAACACCGTCTATCAGGCGGAATGTGTAGCTATCATTCTGGCGGTCCATGCCATAGAAGCCAGGAGAGTTATGGATACGCATATTCGTATACTCTCCGACAGCGCCTCAGTACTACAATCACTAGATAAGAACTACACTACCTCGAAACTCATACAAGAATGCCACAACGCCTTAGAACGTGTCACGGTGAGTAACCGCAACACCGTGACGCTGCAGTGGATAAAGGGACACAGCGGATCACTAGGAAACGATGCGGCCGATGAGCTGGCTAGAAGGGGATCCGGAACGGTGGCCGTTGGACCCGAACCCATAGTTCCACTCCCCTTCACTCAGCTACGCACATGGCTACGAGAACACACACACACACAAGCAGAACGATGGTGGTCTTCGGTATCTGGCTGTAGGCAGTCCAAGGAGTTTATGCCAACCCTGGACTGGAAACTGACCAGGCGCCTTCTGCGCATGGATAGAAGCAGCCTGCGAATGGTGGCGGGGACCATCACCGGACACTGCTCACTGAACAAACACCTACACACGATAGGTATCATGGACAGTCCTCTGTGCAGAGCATGCATGGAGGAGGAGGAAACGGTGTCGCATGTGCTCCTTGAGTGCACAGGTGTGGCCGAGATACGAAGGCATACAATGGGGACACCGAGTTCACTTGCAGAGATGCTGAACAGACTGAGTGGACTGATCTGCTTCTGGAGGGAGGTCGGCTGGTTGGAGTGACGGCCGCCATGGCTCACGCACAATGGTCCAATATTAGGACTAAGTGCGGAAACCAAAACCCTAATAGATAGATAGGTTTGTTTAAAATGAAATTACGCGTAACCCAGTCATATTTTTAGATTAATCAAATGTCATTTGCGCTTGAAAACTATAACAACTATTAAAAATACTAACACGTATCTAAAATAGACATTGACTTATATTTTCTTTACTTATCTACTTTATACATTGCGTTTAATAATTTTCAATATAATACACTGACATATTTTGTTTACAAAATATAACTCATATCCATTGCCTTTTTTGTTCAGCTTATTAACATCTTTGTACAGGCAGGTGTGCAATGGATGGTAAACATTTAATAATTAATATTATTACACTCTCTTCAATGTGAATTTCAGATTTATAGATGGTTTTCTGTAGACTAAGTATATGGCCCTCTAATTATTGTAATGTTAATTTAATAAATTAATTATTATTTACAGATTTCGTTCGGCTCTCAAAGAAAACAATAGGCTATTGTCTTTTCAAGTGTTTTCCAATTAATTCATTTAAAAGTTTACCTAATGCATTTGAAAAAAAGACAATTAAAGTAAATTTTTATGTGCATTTAAATTAAATGACTACATAAATATTGAAGGCCAAAAAGTGCAACTGTCGGTGAACTAAATGGCCAAAATTAACTTTATTTATGAGCGATAAAGCTCACATTCGTGTGCAGAGTATACTCAATAACTGTGGTTTATAAATTTAAAAATAATGCCAGTTGTCATGTCGTTCCCTTGTTTTGTAGAATCATTTCTAAATGTCAGTTCAAGAATACAAATATTCTGATCTTACTTCATAAACTTATTTCCATAGACATCGCAATCACTCTGGCAGTGTGCTATTCAAAGGAAACTGTACTGTATGTCTATGTTGTGTTAGTCGGATTTCCTTAGCGCGCCCCTTGCACGCCATGCTTTTAGGAGGTTGTATGAGAAGTATAGCTGGAAGAAGTGTATTTGTGATGCGAGCAGCACGAACGCGTACCACAGAAGCCCGTAGGGGTAGCCCTGGAAATGAGACAAAAAGAAAATTAAACATCTATCGAAAATATTTAAACTTGCAGTTGAAATGCATAAGTATAGACTTATTAAAACAATAACTTTAAAGTACATTTTTCATAAAAACTCGTGCACACGAAGTGACGGCGTCGCATTATCCTGCGAGACGTCGCGTTACGCTGTATGGCGTCGCGTTACCCTGCGAGACATCGCGTTACGCTGTGACTGCTGTGAGACGTCGCGTTACGCTGTGACGCGTCACGTTTGGCTGTGAGGCGTCGCGTTACGCTGCGAGGCGTCGCGTTACGTTGGGAAAAGTCGCGTTAAGCTGCGAGGTGTCGCGTTACGTTGCGAGCCGTCGCGTTACGTTGCGAGGCGTCGCGTTAAGCTACGAGGCGTTGCGTTAAGCTGCGAGGCGTTGCGTTATGTTGCGAGCCGTCGCGTTACGTTGCGAGGCGTCGCGTTACGTTGCGGGCCGTCGCGTTACGTTGCGAGGCGTCGCTTTAAGCTGCGAGGCGTCGCGTTACGTTGCGAGGCGTCGCGATATGCTGTTGGTGGTATGTTGCACATGTCAATAGAAAATTGTAGACTCCGTACTATTGTCTTAGCCTAGCCTTTTCCTAACTATATTGGGGTCGGCTCCCAGTCAAACGGGATTCAGCTGAATACTAGTATTTTACGTGAAGCGGCTGCCTACGAGACCTCCACAACCCATAAAGTGGGTGTTTGTGTTGTGGTGTGGAACTCGGTGTTTTTGGTTGCTTTTTCGTTTTTTGGACACCGATTTCCGAAATTAAAGTTATTTTGTACTTTTTAGTTTTTTAGAAATCGGTTTTTTGTTTTTGTAAAAAATATTTTTTTTAGTGGTACATACACACACACAGTTAGTGTTAGCTGTCA
Source organism: Hecatera dysodea (assembly GCA_905332915.2). Taxonomy (NCBI): domain Eukaryota; kingdom Metazoa; phylum Arthropoda; class Insecta; order Lepidoptera; family Noctuidae; genus Hecatera; species Hecatera dysodea. Next base: position 17,536,485 of record HG995309.1, on the reverse strand, counting down.
GTGGAGGCTTCGGGCAATAGTAAAAGCAAAACACAAACAAAAAATACATAATTAACGCTTTTTTTATCAGTATAGATCAAATTGACAGGTTATGAAATTTCAATGCCAGGATAAAAACCCAACCAGGGTTGCAGAATTTGTTCGAAAGAGTCACCGCGGCCCTGGAACGCAAAGGGCACAAGAAGGATCACGGGTGGGTTTTAGTCAGTAAGAGTCTGACACTCCCCCCGCTCCGCCCAGAGCGGGAGAAGTCATTTGATGATTTCCCATCAACAACAAAAAAAAAAGGATCAAGACCCGAGACATGGGTCATCGTACTTTGACGTGTCAACACTATCATGATTCTGTTCTGAAAAGTGACTGTGTATGTCATGTACAACTGCGGCTTTCTCTCACTTTGGAACAATGATAAGACACTACGTCACTACTGTCTTTATATGGCCCATTTTTAACCGACTTCTAAAAAAGGAGGAGGTTCTCAATTCGGATGTTTGTATGTTTTTTTTTATTTTTTGTTCGCGCATAACTCCGTCGCTTGTGAACGATTTGAAAAATTCTTTTTTTGTTGGAAAGGGTATACTTCCCAAATGGTCCCATGAAAATTTTATCGAAATCAACCAAGCGGTTTTCGAAAAATCTAAAAAAATATCTACACTGTCTACATTGACGACCTCTTAGTGTACTCTGCAAAGGAGCAGTACTTTTTTTACACCAATGTGATTGGTTCGTTTAGGTGGGGGAGGGGAGGGAGTGTAGGTACCACTAAAAAGTGAAAAATAAAAAACTCAAAAAAAAAGTCGGTGTTCAAAAAACGAAAAAGCAACCACAAACACCGAGTTCCGAAATTAAAGTTATTTTGCACTTTTTTTGATTTTTTGTGTAAAAGTCGGTTGTATTTTTTTGTTAAAAAGTTTTTAGGGTTGGGCTCCACCAGCCAGGTGCAGCTGAGCTGAGCAGCTGGCCCACTGCCAGTAGAAGCAATCTATCTGACCTTCACAACCATGGTGTTGTTCTGACTTCCCCTTAAAATTATTAAAGTTGTTTAAACCACAGCCGGGGCCAACGTGGACGGCTACCTCGAATATCGATACGAAAATCAGTTATTAATTAGCCACGAACCAATATCTATCTATATATGTACGTATATAAAAGCGAAATACCACTCACTGATTCATCACGAAATCTCAGAAACTCAACCCACAAATTTAAAATTTGGCAGGTTCCTTATAGGGTGTAAACATCCGCTAAGAACGGATTTTACGAATCTCCACCCCTGAGGGGATAAAACGGAAGTGAAAATTGTTTATACTGAATCTGCGCAGACGAAGTCGCGGGCGAGGTGCCAGTTATTTATAAAGCAAAAAACCATCACCACCCAAAAACGAAACCCGAGTAAAAAATGTTCTTTATAACTTACACCCACCTGCCACAGCTCGATATCCACCTCGCTGCTGTCATCAGCATCGTCGTCCATCGTCAGGTACCTCCAGACGTCCCCGCAGTAGTACAGGATGCAGTACAGCAGCGGTCCGAAGCCCAGCGCCGTGATCCCGTACATGTACCGTCGCAGCTGCCGGATGTTGTTCCGTTTGATCGCTGACAGACCCAGGAAGGATAGCAGGAGGGAGAGGCACCAGATGTACTCCCACCAGAGAGGCTGGAATTATAAGGGGATTGTATCAGTATTTAATTATCTATACTACTATTATTATAAAGAGGAAAGATTTGTTTGTTTGTTTGTATTGAATAGGCTCCGAAACTACTGAACCGATTTGAAAAATTCTTTCACTGTTTGGAAGCTACAGTATCCCCGGGTGACATAGGCTATATTTTATCCCCATATTCCCACGGGAATGGGAACTACGCGGGTAAAACCGCGGGGCGCTGCTAGTTTTTTATTTAAATACAATTTACATTTTTAAATATTTCTATATAAAATTAAACAATACATTTAAAAATAATAGCCCACCGTTGGTTAGGGCTCCTGAGAGAGAAACGTCCTAACAATACACGCTATCCAGGAGTACTGCTTTCTGGATCAAGCCCTTGATCCAGCTGCCCAACGAGAGCCTCTTTAGATGTTGGTCGAGGCTCTTGGCAATTATGCCTTTGCCCGTCACGATTATCAGCACAATGGCGGCTGTTTTCACATCCCACATGTCGACAACCTCGCGAGCCATTATCTTATTTTGACTATTATTTACTTTGTTTAGTCTTAATGGCCACTTCAGATTATTTAGCAATTTAAAAAGGTAAATCCTGCCAAATACTTCTTTCTATCTTCTTGTGTAGTTTGCTAAAAACTAAGTATTTAGAGCGGTCTCACAGCTACTACATGAAATGGATCCCGGATCCGTCACTCTTTAGTTCACTAGATTTTTCGATGTGACAGACTTATTTGATTTTGTAGCGAGAGAGAGAGATCAATAAGATAGCTTCACTACTCACACTGTTTATGCGTTTTTAGCGTCTGGTTAGAGTAGTGTATTATCTATGGTACGCAGTAGTAAAGCAAACGAACAATCTGCCTTTCACCAACTGAGGAGCGACCTAGTTTACAAAGGAGCACCAAACTCAACTGAGCGCTCCAATTCACAACAAATGGAAAAAAAAACCAATAATGTTGCTTTTTAACCGACTTCTAAAAAGGAGGAGGTTCTCAAATCAACTGTATTTTTTTTTGTGTAACTTGTCGTGTGGTCCCATTTCTATTTGATTGAAATCTGACGATTAGTATTTGAGTTATCGCTAAAAATGCGTGGCTTCGACTATATTGATGATGTTCTCATTCACTCTTGCCGATGTAAAACGAAAAAATTGTATACGATTGGTTTGGAAGAGTATCTTACTATTTCAAGGTGGTCCCTTTCTAGTTTGGTGAAAATCTGATGAAGAGCAGGGATAGAAACTCTTTAGTAAATGATATCTGAAATCGCATGTTTGTGTATTATTTATTTCAATAATTTATACCGTCTACGCTGTGATGGATACGTTTAGTTGGTGTACCACTAAAAAGTGAAAAATAAAATCTTATTATAAAAAATAATCAACCAACTTCTATACTAAAAAAGTATAAAATAACTTTAATTTCGGCATTCGGTGTTCAAAAAACGAAGAAACAACCGAAAACACCGAGTTCCGAAATGAAAGTTATTTTATACTTTTTTGTTTAGAAGTCGTTTTTTTTTTTGAAAAATTTATTTTTAGAAGGGGACAGAGAGTATATTGTGGCATCTAAGAATCATGATTGTGTGTACAAGAACAAGAGTGAGATGGAACAATAAAGAATGGATAGCACCATCCTTTTTCTCAACACATAATATAAGCTATATACTAAAAGAGAACTCTTAAGATTCTTAAAATCATAGAGACAGCCTCGTCAAAGTAGAATAGAAAATCTAATATTACCTGTGGTATCTGCAGTTCCTCAATCTCCAGTATGAATATGTCCAGTTTGTCGAGGATGTCTGCAGAGAGCTTCGCCAGCATCACCAGAAACATCACATGGTGGAAGAACACGCAGTACTTCAATCGAGATTTGTTTAAAGCACTGGAATCGAGAATTGTTTTGATAATATAAGCTTCAGTCACCAGCTTTGCCTGTACGAATGTCGGACATTATCACTAAGCAACATACTCACGGAGAAAAAGTATCTATGCCTGACTCCAGAACATGGTTTACAAGTGTTACCACTTAAAATATTGTAGCTAGCTGTTAGGTACTTATTTTGGTTCCACTCTGGGCAGAGCGGAAAGGATTGTCAGATTCTTACTGCCTAAAACCCACCTATGTAGCTCCTAGTGCCCCTTTACGTTCCACGGCTGCGGTGACTCTTATGAACAAATTCCGCAACCCTAGCAGGCAGACCCTATGGGACCCCATCTTCATTGCTAAAATCTATTTGAGGCGCATGTGGAACATGGCAAACTCTAAAAAATCTAATCTAAATGTAACCTTTGGACAACATCTGTAATTAATTTATTATAAGTAATTACATTTTTATTTGATACTGGTCCAAACTAATAAACCATTTAATGATTGAATAATTATTCTTACTTTATAACCACATAAAAATCACATTTTTGCAAATCTTTTCTTGCTAATGAAGGAAGTAGAAACTATTAAATTTTATGATCCAGCAGCATTTTTTAATGGATGGTAAATCATCAAATGACTTCAGAGGAAAACAGTGGGAAAGGAGTGTCAGACTCTTACTGACTAAACCCATCCATGTTCCTCCTAATGCCCTTTTACGTTCCAGATCTGCTGTGACTCTTTCTAACAAAATCCTAGCAGATCCAGTAGCATATTGCCTATAAAATTATGTATGGTAGAAGATATAAGGACAGTAATTTAGTTTTTATAGATGTAAAGAAAGCTAATTGGCATTTGACATGTCAGCAGTACCTACCCACCATATGGATGGTAATTTTGGATACAGAAATAGTCAAAACTTGAGGTTTCACTCATGAAAATTTCATTGTAGCTAATGAGTAATCTTAAAATGGTTATTCTATTTCAAAACATGCACTGTTTCCAGGTATAATCTGAGAAAGTTACAATGTTTTGATGATTGCTCATTGGTTTTTAACATTTCTAACAAGCTATTTTCTTATTTTTTTAAATGAATACGTGGACGTCAAGTTTATTCCAATGTAATAGAGCAATGTGTGAACCTTTTCAAATAATTGGCGCGAAACATTATTCGCTATCGACTGCTTTTGTCTAAAAATAATTTGACGGAACTTGCTTGAAAAAATATATCAACTGTAGATCAAGCTACCATTCGACATCCAATTAGATTCTTCCGTACGGCCTTAAATACTTGTAAATAAGCCAAATTACGTACCTAATCTGATATTGTGCTGCTATTTTCTCTCTGTGTTCGAAATCGGCACCGTTCGTACCAGTCACCATAACACCACCACGCGAAGCCATTTTTCTAACTAAACACTTATATAAACAAACAAAATAAATACTTTCTATCGATCTCGGATCACTCAAATGACATCATTCAGATAATCCTGGCAAGATTTTTCTTTTCGATCAATTCATTTTTCCCATCTGCCAAACGCGAGCCAACGAAATGCCAAAAATGCCAACGTCTCAAGGTTTTCTGCCACGTTCCGAATGACACAATAATCATTCATAATGAGTAGTGTTTATAATATGTATTTCTATTTTATCAATTAAACAGTAAATATTTATCGTTTTGATTATAACATGTGGTCAATTTTCACTAATATTCAGTTAACTTTTGTCCTAGAATATCAGTCGTAAAAGCTGAAAAGTAATAACTTAATCGGAGAATGGAACGTTCATTTGACATTCAAAATATTACGTTCGGATTCACACTCGACTTATAATGACAAAAATATATTTTTTATTTTACTGTATTATTATATTGTTTGTATATTACTAAGCATACGTTGTAAACCTATTTATAAATTAATTATATTTTATATGTCTCAATCAACTCGAAATGAAAGCTTGTGGTAATCTTCCAGATCATCTGGCCTGCAGCATTTGACTATTTCTGGGTCGTTTTCGATGGCACCGCCGATGATGGAACTTTTATAATTTTAATAAGTTCCAGAAGGCAAGAAAAGGGTACACTTGCATGATGCCTACTGTTACTATAATCGTCCGTTGCGGTTTCATTTTAATTAACGCTGAACCGCCTTCCTGAGAAAAGTTACGTAAAAAATATCCTGTCTCTTTCCACTGCAGGGCAACGGCCTCCCTTTTTCTGAGCCATTATTGAGATGGACCACTCCCGTTTATAACTACATACACAGCCCGGCAGCAACGCCTGTCTGGCGGGATGTCTTTGGTTGTACAATTTCAGGGACCATCGTTGTGGCGGTAAGATGTATCAGGTCGAGATGTTCTGTTCAGGCCCACTGGGTCTCAACTCAAGCAACTTTATATTTGGCTAACCTGACCCTCTCAATCTTATTGTTATTTTTTCCTAGCATATTTTTTTTGCGAGTCTGTCAACGTCTTTTTCCCGTTTACATTCTTAGGATAATGAATTTTGTTTTCAACGTCCCTTTTTCTAAATGCCATTTTCAGAAGCCGCTGAACATATTCTGCAAAAAAACCATAGGATAGGAACTATGTAAAATAAATATAATACAGGAACACCAATCACATTTTAACTGATGAAACGTTCTCCAATGCAATGCTGATGGAATCAGTTTAATTAATTAATGAATTAATCATGAAATTACAAGAAAAACAGCCATGAAATTGATAAGCAATAATAATGAAAACACGTGTAACAAGCATAGGATTCTTGTGCATCTAATCACTATGCAGGGCATGGAAAAATCATGCGTTTTCATTGATTTGTAGGATGACTATTATTGTTTTAAATACCTACGGATAAAATGTATGATTCGATGATGAGATCCGATTTCACAATGATCTCATAATTACCGATAGGTACCTCCTACATGTCTTTCACTCACACCATTGTTTTAGTTATGTAAACTGACGTACATAATTGTCTCATTGAGAAACTGTCGTTTGCATGACCAAATATTACTTAATACAGTGTTGGAAATCTTTTAATTATCTTTCCATTACCCTACCTTTATCATTGATTTCAAAAGGACAAAGACATAAGAGATGCTTGTAGAAGCTAAGAGCCCTACTAGCAGTTATGCAAGATTTTTGATAAATCGCTCTCAACCTCCAACTCAATTGCTCTATCCATGTTATAGCTGTGAAGCGTTAGGTCACGTCAAAATTCACATATTCGCGTTACAACCATTTGTTAAGACTTCTAGTGCGGTCTATGGTCAAAATTGGTCAGGATCCAAAGCAAATGGCTATAGTCAGTGGCGGCCTTAGGGGATGGCGAGCAGGGCAACCGCCCGGGGCCTCGCTCTGTCAGGGGCCTCGCGCAACCTATTTCAAAATACTGTTACTAATAAAACGATTTATATTTGATATGAGTGAGAAGAGAGAAAAGTGACACAAGATGGGCTCTCTGCTTTGCAGTTTTTTCATTTGAAAAGTTCTTAGTCAACTTAGTCAGGTTTTTAAAGCAAAAATATATGAGATGTCCCTAAAATTCAGTTATGCATATTTATTAATTTCAAAAAGAACAAAGCCGGGGCCTCGCAAATGACTACCGCCCGTAGCCTCGCGACGGTAAAGGCCGCCTCTAGACAGTGGCGCACTATAGACATAGTGCCTACCTAACCAGAGGCATTTGTAATTATACTTTGCATTAGCCTCAGCCTCTGTCCTGTCAGTTCAATGCTTCAATAATTCCTTTCTGCTCCTTGCAGAGTACCTATATATTTTATGAACACGATTATCGAATCTGTCCTGCTTGTTCTCCAATAGGACACCCGCCATCACCCGACTGGTGCGGAGGTACGCCGTTCTAAACACAATATGGCGAAATATAGATGAATATGGGGTTTTTCTACAAGATGTAAGTGCGGTGCCACTGTTCAAAACATGCATTAGTGTGCCTCAAGTGCCCATGATGGAATACAAGTAAGCACTTTAGGGAACTTAATGATTGCCATAGTTGATTTAGTTAAAAAGGAAGGATCAAGGTAAAATAATCATGATGAAGGACTTCCATCTTCTTTTAGAGCCAAAAAAGTCCTAAAACTATCCGGATTCGGAAAAAAGATGGCCACCGCCGCAAGTGACGTCACGCCATCAGCAATATTGAACAAGAACGCGCGGCAAATTAGAAACAAGCACATAAAACGATAACGATTTTAATTGTTCCGCCAATCTTTGTTTTATAAACAAAGCTCATTATTGAACGAATCATAATAGTTATTTTGGTTACAACCTCCCCCGGCGATTAATCGTCCACTGTTATAAATTGAAACAGTACACTTTCCAAGTTTTATTGTCAGTAAGTTGGACGATAGTGATCATGAAGGTTCTTGTGGCTGTTGCTTTAATCGCCTGTGTGGCTTTACAGGTACGGATATTAATTTAATAACACGTTAATTAATGGTTTTGTGAAACAACGTATCTCAAAAAACTTTATTTCTCAATCTATGCAATATTTAAATAAGTAACGTTTAATTAAATGTGTCGCGTTACGGATATAAGGTTTCCATTTCTTGAAAACAATTGCAGCGTCTTCAGCGATTTAGTTTGGCCGAGTTTTCCTTTTTCTTAAAAATTACCATGCATCGTTTGGGGGTATTTGATTAGTGTCACTACAAACATGGAAATGGAGAAACCTAGTTCCGTATTTCTTCTCCCGGATCTTAGGAACACATCCAATTGAAGTTTATAATTCTGAACTGAAGTGTTTCAGTGTTATTTTGTTGAATAAACAGCCTCCTCCTAAATCCCCTCTTGATGGCTCTTCGCGCGTCGCAGACAATTTCTAACCATTTTCCAATTGGTTTTCTTGTGTAGTTAGGCCGAAGAAAATCTATAAATAACTCGGCGGACGGTGAAGAAGGTCCAAGGATCATTTATTTAATTCAGGAGAAACAAATGTGATAAAAATTTAAAATCTTGTCTTTACCTACTTAGAAGTATTTTCAAATGGACTTAAAATCAGCCTGATTACATTAATAACTCCTGATTAACTAGGTACCCACCCACTTGTGTCTTCAGTGGCAAATTCAGACCATGCTAAATATCTACCGTACAGGGTCTTGACATTGCGAACATTGACTAAAGATTAGGCTAATGCCGAACCTGAATTAAATAAGTGGACATCTGAAAGAAACCATTCTGTTCTTTGTGCACTCCAAGTCCAGTTGTGTTCCGGTCTATTCGAAACCAAATACAATTCGGAAGCTCTGGCTGAAGTCCTTTCAGACAAGAAAATAGTCCTAGGGACCATTAAGAAAGTGAGTATAATGAGCAATTACAAGTGGGATTAAATTAGCTAGTAAAAAGATATCGAGCATCGGCTATGGTTCTTGCGCCAACCAATTTCCTACGTGACGTCTGGTTTCCTTACTCCTCCACTTTTCGATTAACTTCGTACGGGATCCAAGTCAGATAAGACTCGTTAACCAATACGGATGTCTGTCTTTCTGGAGTGTGGCTTGTCCCAAAACAAACCAGTATGAAAACCAGACGTGATACGACCCGTCTTCCGACTTTCGGTTCGAATAGATCTTCCCATCTTGGTGCAATTCCCATCTGCATGCTCGATTCCGAATTACATCCGAACGTAAAGTGCCAGGTAGTCTTCACCATTTCACCCGTCTCCTGCTCTGCACCTCAGTAACTGTTGTGGATTGTTTCAGATGAGTCACGGTGCCCCAGCACCCGAGGAGGAGAAGAAGGTGGAGGCAGCACCTGTAGCAGCAGCCGCACCAAAGGCCGCTGAAGCCACCGAGGTTGCTGCTGAGGTACCTAAGTCTCACAGTTTCTTAATTTTGTCATAAAACAACTCTGAAGACCATTTTCACCAACGCAATGCGATCAGCGCATCCCAAGTATGTAGGTGTCGGATATGGATGCGGATTTCTGCCAGGGCAGCAGGTTTGGAATTTGTTTGAAAGCGTCAACGCGGTCCTGGAACGCAAAGGGCATTAGCAGGAACTAGGATAGGTTTCAGTCAGTAAGAGTCTGACACTCCTTTCCGCTCCGCCCAGAGTGGAAGAAGTCCACCAAATCCTTAAAGAAAAGGTATGTAGTTGGAATTGGGTAACCACTTGGACTCTTTTCTCGACTTAAACTCGGTTATTACCACCCTACAAAGGCTCCAAGTAATGATGGCGTAAAATTTGCCTTTGGTGTCCGTGACACGGGTGTGTAAATGTCCGTAAAATATAGACACCAATCACTAGTTTTACGCTTTGAAATCATCCTGCAAATGGCCTGTTGTTGAGATATAAATTAAAACTTGCCTGCCCTTAACTAGAGATCTCCACACTCGCAATCTATCAAAATGTAGTAGGTATAGGAACCTATGTAGTAAAATAGAGGTATTTTTAATAGATTACAACTGATTGTGAGATGCGAATTTGAACGTTCCATTAGAAGTACGAGAATAGGGTAGTTGACTAAAAAAATCTAATTAGTCCGTTAGATAGATTTCCAAAAAATATTGGACACGTATTTTTTCTTTTTTCACATAGACAAAAAATGAAGACGATACAGAGCGTTGAAAACTCGTGTGACGTCACTACTCGCTACAATTTTTACCGAGCCGTAACGTCACAAGCCCCCACTCCTGATCTTTGATGCTTTGTATCTTCGTCAGTTTTTATAGATTTGATAACGGAAAAAATACGTGTCCAATATTTTTCTATAATCTAACTGACGGACTAAACCTAATCATATATTTTTTACTCAGGAAACATCCCTATTGCCCCTCAGATAATAAGCAAAGATGTGTCCGACGATGAAGATAACTTGCCTTGAAGTATCTAGCAGACTCACGCAGGGAATTACTTAACGTTTTTCTATTTCCAGGCAAAAGCAGCGCCGGCTGCGGAGGCAGCTGCCCCCGCGGCTGCTGCAGCAGCAACTGGCGCTTCGCCCGCGGCGCCAGCGGCGGCCGCAGCCGCAGCCCCCGCGGCTGCCGAGACTCCCGCCCCCGTCGAGGAGAAGAAGCCTTAAGTCTAACTAGTGTAACATCCAGGACTCGGTTCGAATGTAACAAAAACCGGAACGATGTCCGTAACGTAACGATCTTTGTAAAATAAACACTTGGAAATATACGTGTTTTGTAACTGATATTGAGTGATGCGTTTGTGCGACTCTCAAGCAGCTCTCACGGAAAAGAAAAAGGGTAGGTACTCCAAAATCTTGATAAAACAGTTCCTAGGTGCAAGTAGTGCCACACTCGTCCTCGTTACAAAAAAAAAATCCAATCAAATAAAAAACAGTTTCCCGCCTTATCGCACAACGCGCAGTCTGCGTGTGTAATTTTATGCTCGATGCAAAATGAAAAACGTTCTAAACTCAACCTGACGACCTAAAATTCGACAAGTTAACATGAATGTTGATCTTGATATATGAACCTACTAATAGAGACAGATAGGGCACAGGTATTAAAGCAGCAAACAGCATCCGATAAAAAACTCGCAAAATAACAAACGTAACTACCGATACACCTTGCAAAACACCAACCTTGGCGTTACCCAAGTTCATAACATGCCTATAGAATTACTATCGTGGATACGTTATCGTGTGCCTTGCTATGAAACAATCGATTCATTACATAAACAATTTAATTAAAACATGTGTCATGCTTGTCACAAAAGGTTTATCGTTCGAAGAACACAAATTATTTTTTCATGCATCGTTAATTTTTACTGGAGAAAATCTGTTCTGTATCGCTGTGGAACTGCGGGATAGGTTCCGAGATTGATCACTTGAATAGCAAATGTAGAGATAAGGATTTTAATTAATTCCAAGGTCAAATAGGCTCTTCTTTGCTAGTTTGGTGATAACGCTGAAAGAACAAACCTGTAGAACTTATCCATATGGTCCTGTCAACCATTGACAGTCTATCAGTGACTCTTTTTTAGGGTTCCGTAGTCAACAAGGAACCCTTATATTATAGTTTCGGTCTGTCCGTCAGTCTGTCTATCTGTCCGCGGTTTTGCTCAGAGACTAAGGGGGACTACAAAGCTGTAATTCAACATGAATGCACATATTAATGATGCCGACAAAATGGTAGAATAAAAACTTTTTTTGTTATGGTATGTGCACGTCAAGTGGGGGTGATTTTTTTTCGCGTCTACCCCATCATAAGGGGTGTCGTTGGACAGGTTTTTCAAAAAAAATTCCGATTTACAAAATTTCCAGAATCAACCGTTTAGCCAGTAGAAGGGACACTGGACTTAACGATAAGTTTATATTTCACAAACGGATCCCGTTTGTGAAATTTTCGTTCAAATCGCTTTGAAAATAACTGAGATGACGTTGTTAGTAGCGCAAACCACGTTATAAATGTAAATTCATTGACCATACAAAAAATATCTAAAACTAACGGTTTCTGTCGGCTTCGCACGCGTTCTCATTTTTTTCAAATTAGCCTGTGTTACTCAGGGATAATGTAGCGTTCCTTCTAATGGTGAAAGAATTTCTGAAATCGTTCCAGTAGTTTTTGAGTTTACCTAGAACTCAAACTGGTCACAGTATTAAACAACCAAAACAGTATTTAATTAGGTTCACATTATTATGGGCAACTACGGAACCCTATATTGCGCGTGGCCCGATACGCACTTGGCCGGTTTTTTTTTATATCCTCACCACTCCATCCATCATCTATTTGGCCTCACATTCCTTTCCATCCATTCTCATTTATTTTCAGGAGTCTTTTAGTCACATTCGGCTTAACCAAAAAGGACAATCAAAAGACCAAGACACATTTTTGTCTAGAAAACAAAGGCACTAGTATTCTGATATAATATTGTATTAATAAAGACGGTCAGTTCGTGGTAAAGAACAGTATATCTCTGACGCTTCCTCCGGTGGGCAGCTCCAGAGGGGTGAGAGCCACTGCGCCAGCGCTGCCGACCCTGTAGCGAGAGGTGCTCTCTGTCCCTTGGATGTAGAGGGTCACCTGTTGAGCAATCTGCACGTTAAGTTCTGCAAAATTCTGAAATGAGCGTGTATTTGCACCAAACATGATGCATATTACTTATAGGGTGTTGAAGAATTGCGTGGTCATATGTATTTAAGGTTGGCATTCATCCACGTGCTATACAGTTACGAAAAAATATCAAAATAAACTAATGGCTTGATTAAAAAAATCCGACCCTAAAAACAAATAAAAAGTTAAGAATAAACCGGTCAAGTCTGACCCACGCAGCGAGGGTTCCGTACAATCTCGTATATAAGATATAGATCGTCTATTACATAAGGGAAAAAAGGGTTTATAAAATGATAAGTTCGATTGCCGGTCGCTGGAAGAGTGTGTCGTGTCGCTTGTAACACAGATCTATGGCGGCGGGGCTCGCTTGACAGAAGCAAGGAGCGCGACTCACGGCGGCGTCACTTGCCGCTCGCTTGTCGTGTCGCTTACGTACTGACCTGTGGCGTCGTCGATTGCCGGTCGCTGGATGAATGTGTCGTGTCGCTTGTAACACAGATCTATGGCGGCGGGGCTCGCTTGACAGAAGCAAGGAGCGCGACTCACGGCGGCGTCACTTGCCGCTCGCTTGTCGTGTCGCTTACGTACTGACCTGTGGCGTCGTCGATTGCCGGTCGCTGGATGAATGTGTCGTGTCGCTTGTAACACAGATCTATGGCGGCGGGGCTCGCTTGACAGAAGCAAGGAGCGCGACTCACGGCGGCGTCACTTGCCGCTCGCTTGTCGTGTCGCTTACGTACTGACCTGTGGCGTCGTCGATTGCCGGTCGCTGGATGAATGTGTCGTGTCGCTTGTAACACAGATCTATGGCGGCGGGGCTCGCTTGACAGAAGCAAGGAGCGCGACTCACGGCGGCGTCACTTGCCGCTCGCTTGTCGTGTCGCTTACGTACTGACCTGTGGCGTCGTCGATTGCCGGTCGCTGGATGAATGTGTCGTGTCGCTTGTAACACAGATCTATGGCGGCGGGGCTCGCTTGACAGAAGCAAGGAGCGCGACTCACGGCGGCGTCACTTGCCGCTCGCTTGTCGTGTCGCTTACGTACTGACCTGTGGCGTCGTCGATTGCCGGTCGCTGGATGAATGTGTCGTGTCGCTTGTAACACAGATCTATGGCGGCGGGGCTCGCTTGACAGAAGCAAGGAGCGCGACTCACGGCGGCGTCACTTGCCGCTCGCTTGTCGTGTCGCTTACGTACTGACCTGTGGCGTCGTCGATTGCCGGTCGCTGGATGAATGTGTCGTGTCGCTTGTAACACAGATCTATGGCGGCGGGGCTCGCTTGACAGAAGCAAGGAGCGCGACTCACGGCGGCGTCACTTGCCGCTCGCTTGTCGTGTCGCTTACGTACTGACCTGTGGCGTTGTTGATTGTCGGTCGCTGGACGAGCGTGTCGTGTCGCTTGTAACACAGATCTATGACCCGGGGCTCGCTTGACAGAAGCAAGGAGTGCGACTCACGGTGGCGTCACTTGCCGCTCGCTTGTCATGCTGCTTACGTACTGACCTGTGGCGTCGTTGATTGCCGGTCGCTGGACGAGTGTGTCGTGTCGCTTGTAACACAGATCTGTGGCGGCGGAGCATGTCTGCTGGGCTCGCCCGACAGTAGGACAGCGTGGCTCACGGCAGCGTCACTTGCCGCTCGCTTGTCATGCTGCTTACGTACTGACCTGTGGCGTCGTTGATTGCCGGTCGCTGGAAGAGTGTGTCGTATCTCTTTTAAAACAGATCTATAGCGGCGGGGCATGTCGACTGGGCTCGCCTGACAGTAGGACAGAGCGTGGCTCACGGCAGCGTCACTTGCCGCTAGCTTGTCGTGTCGCTTACGTACTGACCTGTGGCGTCGTTGATTGCCGGTCGCTGGACGAGTGTGTCGTGTCGCTTGTAACACAGATCTGTGGCGGCGGAGCATGTCTGCTGGGCTCGCCCGACAGCGGCACAGAGCGTGGCTCACGGCGGCGTCGCTTGCCGCTAGAACGTCGCGAGTCGCGCGTGCTGTCACTTCGCTTACGGCCCCCCGAACCTCCTGAAGCACCAGTTACGCCTGACTCTGGAGGCAAGTATCTTATCTATACCCTTATGTAAAATTAAAAAAACTTTTTACAAAAAAATACAACCGACTTTTACACAAGAAATCAAAAAAGTGCAAAATAACTTTAAATTTCGGAATTCGGTTTTGGTGGTTGCTTTTTCGTTTTTTGAACACCGACTTCCGAAATTAAAGTTATTTTGCACTTTTTTGATTTTTTGTGTAAAAGTCGGTTGTATTTTTTTGTAAAAAGTTTTTTATTTTTCACTTTTTAGTGGTACCTACATCCCCTCCCCTCCCCCCACCTAAACGAACCAATCACATTGGTGTAAAAAAAACGCACTGCTCCTTTGCAAAGTAAACTAAGAGGTCGTCAATGTAGACAAAGTAGATATTTTTTTTAGATTTTTCGAAAACCGCTTGGTCGATTTCGATATAATTTTCATGGGACAGTTTGGGAAGTATACCCTTTCTAACAAAAAAAGAATTTTTCAAATCAGTTGACAAGCGACGGAGTTATGCGCGAACAAACATAAAAAAAAAAAAAATACAAACATCCGAATTGAGAACCTCCTCCTTTTTTAGAAGTCGGTTAAAAAAAAACCGCAAAAAGCTCTTTATGTATTGCGGTTTTGTCGACCGTTGTCTGTCATAACGTGCCAGTCTACAGTAGTACAATGATAACGATCGTTTCGGCCGATGCATTGCAGTATAGCATAGCATCTGGAGCGGGTAATGTGTACCCCCGTAATAATAATGATTAAAAAAATAAAATAGTGCTTATACGAAAGTCTCACACTTTTGTTCTGTTGACGGCAGTTGCAGCAGTCGAGAAAGGTGCTTCGATTACGCTGTGTAGTGTTAATAACGTTGCATGAATTTAATTTGTTTTATTCATCTATTTTTATACCTAACAAGAAATATAATTTCATTTCATAGGTTGTATGAAATGAAAAATTATCCCATGGATGTATATCACAAGTCATTATAGGAATCATACATCATACCCTTAAAGTAATGATTAAAAGTTATATTTCTTTCGAACCTGCAAAATTACATGCACGTAATTAGTAAATGCGCTCTGCTTACTTATGGCTAACATAATTATTGCAACATCTTATCGAATAAGATGTGGCATTTAGAAACGCCACTAATTTAATCGAGTGTACTTATATTAAGCTTAATTTATGGTCTTGAGTAAGAGAATTTGACCGAGCCCAGACTATTTATCCTATTTCTGCCTGCAGCAGAGGGCGGGCTGTTTTTCTCTAACAAACTACTTCAACTGCTGTTTATTTCTTATCACATACCTGTCAAAAGTTTGGTGGAAGAGAAAAGAGGGCAGTTATTTCAAGAAAAATCGGAAAGTCGGTCCTCTGCCTCTGTAATTTAGATAAACCGCGCCTGTTACGTTGTGACAAGACATTGGCGAAAAAGAAACGTTTAACTCATATATTTTAAATCATAATTGCTCTGCCTTGTTGATGTAGAGGTCGCATGCGCGACTGTTAAGCATGAACGTTACGTGAATCTATAAAACCTTTGACAAACTCTTTAGGTCGGAATTAATCCGGCTCGAAGGACAATGAACTCTTTTTTTGTTAAAATTGATTGAGTCAGGCGTTACTTTGCGGAAATCCATTTTAACTTTGAAAATGAAAACAAAATATCTAGTTTTAATTTCCGCGAATATTAGTGGGTTGCAGGTATGCACCTCCCTCCCGCCCGCTATATTATGCACATGCAAGATTACTAGGCTAGGCGAAACACGTGTCGGTAATGGTGTTGGGTTTTGCATTGCCTTCCTGCATGTGCTTAAAATCCTTGCATTTGCCTAGTAATCTTGCATGTGCATAATATAGCGGGCGGGAGGGAGGTGCATACCTGCAACCCACTAATATTCGCGGAAATTAAAACTAGATATTTTGTTTTCATTTTCAAAGTCTTTTTTTGTTATTTAAAACTACGTACCCAAAGAAACAATGGCGTGCTACAGTACGTGCCTAAATACAGGTGTGACATTATGTAAAACAAGTATAAGGTACAAACCATCATTTTCGGCCGGATCAGGGGGCGGCAGAGGCGTGGGGGTGGGCGCAACGCGGGACAGGGACGACTGCTTGCTGTGCACCAGCCGCAGCAGGCACTCGAGGGCTGTCTGCTTGTTCTAGATGGCAATACAGTGCGATATGAAGAGGAAAGAGGTTATCAGTAATAGGTATACTGTATTATTATTCATTCTTTTATTTTACAGGCACAGTGGTCACGCGTCTTACGATCTTCAAGGTTAAGTAACGCTTGCCGAGGAAGGTCTGGGGGTGGGTGACCATCTTAGCATACTGAGAGAGAAGCATAATGAATTGGAGATCTTTGGCAGTTTGACGGATTGTCAGAAGCCAGAAAGCCTGACACCAGCTTGACCCAGTTAATGAGTTATAGAGGTCTGGTAGGCAGCCATTTCACGTAAAATACTGGTATTCAGATGAATCCAGTTTGATGAATCCCAATATAGTTGGGAAAAGGCTAAGCAGACGATAAATAATTACTATTTATTGCTGCGTTGTGTTTGTGTCGATTAAATGTTTTCTAATCTCTCATCCTTTAATTCTGAACAAAGATGCTGACACAGTGGTCGTTAACGTGCACAACGCAGCCCAGAGAAAAACCCTTTAGTCTCCACAAGTCTGTAAAAGCACCGAGTGGTTCTGTAGATGGTGTAAAAGGCCGTCTTACGAAACAGAAGGCTCTTATAAAGGTTAAAGCAATACCTTGTCATTGCACAAAATTACAACCCCCTTTTTTTGGATGGGAATTCATCAAATGACTTCTCCCGCTCTGGGCGGAGCGGAAGGGAGTGTCAGACTCTTACTGACTAAAACCCACCCGTGATCCTTCTTGTACCCTTTGCGTTCCAGGGCCGCGGTGACTCTTTCGAACAAATTTCGCAACCCTAGCAGGCACTGACCCTATGGGGCCCCGTCTTCTTTGCTGACGGCTCTTTGAGGCGCGCGTGAAACACGACGCGCCGTCGACTCGGGCCTGGTTGCTATCGGACGGTGAGCCATCCATAGCTCGCCATCCAAATTTATAACCCCCTGACAGACATCCAAAAACTTACTGGTAATATTTAACTTTAACTTGCGTACTTATAGCTAAGGGCTAACAGGCATCAGCAGACCTTTATTTCATCAAGCAGGGGTTCGAAGGCCGCAGGATCCGTGGAGTCCTTGAGCGACTCCCAGCTCTTGAACAGCTTCCTGTCTGATAGACGGACAGTACTCTCGAGCTCCCGGAACTCTGTTGAATTAAGAAAACTTAACTATGTATATAATCGTGATTTGATGAATAGCTTTTTTGTGGTCCTCCTGAGAGTAACCAGTTTGTTTAACAAAGCCAAGTGTTACACTTTTACAATCTCTTGCGAATGATTTTTATGGAATTATGAAAGATGAAGAGCAGTGGTGGCCGAGTAGAGTAGTGGTGGCCGAGTGGTAACGGCTCCGACTTACGAATTGTAGGTCGCGGTTCAAACTCAGTCAGGCGCATTACTTTGTCTAATTAATTTCTTCACCAGTACTCTCAAAACAGTGAAGGAAAACGTCGTGAGGAAACCGGCATGTCCTAGAACCAAAAATTCCAAGACGTGTGACATTCAGCAACCCGCACTGGGCCGCGTGGTGGATTACGGCCCATTCCCTCCTAGAGAGGAGGCCTGTGTCCCAGCAGTGGGAACAGTAAAAGGCTGACTATGTTATGTTTATGTAATGTATAAAAAGTTGATGTCACTTTTCGGTTCATAAACTACCTGCGCCGGCCTCCCAGCGTCCCGATCAAAGATAGTGTACCTAAACTGTGCTTGAGAACACCGTGACGGTCGGTGAAGATTATAACAGGCACACACCCCAGGGCGGGGGAAGTCAAAGAGAATTCCCGTATAGAGAATAATCGATTCCGGCTATGATGACCGCCAATCTCGAAGGAGTCACGCCATCGTGCGTGTGCAGGTGACCTGAGAAATATCTGGTGCAAAAACAACGGCTTTAAGTGTTTTCCGAGTTACAGGGGTCTCAATCACTAACAAATTCCTGGCAAAAACAAAGAAATTTCTCAATGAAATGTAGTTATAGATAAATATGTCAGATCTGCACGATGAGGCGCTTGCGACCGCAGAGACAGTAGAGAATTGGTATTATTAATAAGGCAGTACAGGTCGTAAAATAAAACTCAAACACTAACCTGATTCCCTCAAGCTGGCTAGATGGGACACGAGGTTCTTCTTGTGCGCACGCAAGGCACGGCGCTGGGCGCGCACGCGGGCCACCACCTCGCGTGCATTGCGCGCTTCCGCGGCGATGGCGGCCACCTCGCGTGCTTCGTGTTCTAAGCGGCGCTCTAGTTCACTGGAGATCAAGGGTTCAGTAAATTAAACCAGGATCTGTGGTGTGATTCTGTAAGAATCGTTGGGGACGCAGATGGAAGGTATTCTATATGTCCCCTTGATGCGTCTTACGATAAGGTTGTTGATTCAGAGGTGTAGTGAAAATCAGTGGCGGCCTTAGGGTGTGGCGAGCATGGCAACTGCCCGGGGCCTCGCTCTGTCAGGAGCCTCGCGCGAATATATGCAGTTGTTTTATTGACCATGTTACATTACCTCGTGTTATTAGGTAAGTAATGAAAATCTTAGGTACATGCCTATTTGTTTGACAACTAGATCACTAGCTAAAACGGAACGACATTCTCATGATACTTCAAGTATATCAAAATAGATTTCATAATTTCCAAGATCTCGCAGGTCTAATCGTTCTACTAATCTCCTCTTTCTGACTAAAACCTGTGTTCCTCTTAATGCCCGCCGCATTTAAGAGCCACGGTGACTCTTTCAGGCACAGGCCCTGAAGGGCCCCGTCTTCTATGCTAACATCTATTTGTGGAACTACGCGCCGTCGACCCGGACCTGTTTGTTTTCGGACGGTGGCCGGGAATCTCAGGAAGTAGGTACTTATATCTAATCGTTTTACCATCAAGTGTTTTATCATAACATATTCTTTAATTTTTGAGTTTTTCTAATGTAAAGCCCATATTATATAATAAAAAAGCCATACCTCGGGTATTCTCCAGTGACTCTGGCATAGGACTGTATATTTCTTATCACTTCAACCAGGTGATGAAGCTGATCACAAAACTCCGGCAGCTGCTCTGGTGTAAGGTATTGTCCACCATACCTACAATAGAAAGTTTTAATAGTTCAACATGTGACGTCATGAGCCGCCATTTTTATTTTAATGTTTTTTTTTCTGCCTTTTGGGCAAACTGAGTCGATGACGACTATTCTGCCAGTGTCATAAGTTTACGGCAGCACGGGTTTTAGTTTTAGGTACTGTCAGGATATTTTAGTAGGTAGTTACTTATATTTTTATCATATTGATAATAGTGTTTGTTTGCCTAGACTAAAACCCAGAGGCGCGGGAAGGCGAGGAAATCGGCTAAATCCACCACCAGACACCTTTTTTTTAGCTCTATTAACTCTTAAAACCCAGACAAAACCTGTTGTTCAACTATTATTTCCCTTTTTGTTAGCCCAAACTACCCCGCTGCTGCACAAAGACCTCTCACATTCTTCCAGGAATCCTTATCCCACGCAAGCTCACGGAACCTCGAACCAATCCCCGAACTAAGCTACATCCTACTTTAAAAAATAATAAATAAAACCTGCTATCTGCCTGCCTTAAATCAATGTTGGCGGCGAACTGATCATGTTCGATCGCCGCGGACGCGTTGGACGAGGGTCTGTCGCAGCAGGAGACGCGGTCTTCGTCCTCATTGGTGCTGCAGCCGGTACTCTCGCTCATGCTGGACAGGGTAGGGGTGGCTTCGTTAGTCGACGGCGTGTGGATGTTAAAGTAAAAGACACTGTTCGCCACGCAGCGGGTCGGTGAGCGCCTGTTGAGTTGTGTGCGTTGTTAGGATACAGAAAGGAAAATAATTAACGGAGAAGTGGCTCAGCTCCATGGAATTAAAAAGTCTCTATCTATACACAGTGGCGGCCTTTTTTTTGTGGATGGGATATCATCAAATGACCCCTCCCGCCCTGGGCGGAGCGGTAGGGAGTGTCAGACTCATAAAACTCACCCGTGTTCCTTCTCGTGCCCTTTGCGTTCTAGGGCCGCGGTAACTCTTTCGAACAAATTCCGCAACACACAGTGGCGGCCTTAGGGGGTGGCGAGAGGGCAACCGCTCGGGGCCTCGCGCCCGATTTCAAAGTACCTTACATTTATTTATTTTTTTAATAAAAGGAATTATTTCATTGTAAATTAGAAGACAAGATGGCTTTCTGCTTTGCAATTTCTGTCATTTTATTTTAAAAAAATATATACATTATTAAAAGTCCGAAAAATTCAGAAATAATTATTTATTCATTTCAAAAAGAACAAGGGCCTAACACAGGTCTTTCGCCCGGGGCCTCGTAAATATCTACCGCCTGGGAATCGCGACGGTAAAGGCCGCCGCTGTCTATACAGTCACTTTGTAAAAAACAACATAATTATATCGAGTAATTATTCCTATTGGGCTATTGTAGTTTAGTTCATTATCTACTTACAATAAAGAATATTCCTTTTATGCTGCTATGAATGCTCTTAAAACCCGCAACAAATTACAATTAGTACTAAAGCAAGCTACTCACACAGTAGAAGTAAGCGAGTATCGTTTCTCGAGACTGTTGAACTTGTGGTGGTCTCCGCGCAGCCTTCCGAGCAACCTGCCAAGCAGCCGTGACTGTCGCCCCCCGCCCTCCATACCGCGCCTGCTGGCCGGCTGACACACTGACAATGTCACTGGAACACGTGGGTACGCTACAGGTGATTTGGTTCAGAGCACGGTGACCTCGGCGAACATGGCTAGGGACGAAGTGCTGGTTCACATTAGGTCGGACCGACAGTTTACTGTCGACCGACTGTTGGTTGTTGATGTTCACACTAGACGCTGCCGACCCGACCTAATGTGAACACCACTGACGGTACGGTCGCTTTACTGCCCGGATCGTCACAAAAGTTTACTTTTGTATACGATGGACGACGAAAAGTTTCGTATTTATTTCGCCATCCATATTTAAACGTGTTTTCTCTGCATACATGTCGACGAAACTGCTCACGCGAGTGCCGAAAGCGGGGAATGAGCGGGTGGAAGGGTGGCGGGCAGCTGGCTCCGCCGCTTCACGCCGACAAATGTGAACGGCGCTATACTTGCCAGTAGGTACGCTAATATTACGCCGACCCGACAGAAACCGTGGCTGAACGTCCGGTAAAAGTGTCGGCTCCGATAGTTTGGTCGGGTCGCCCATATGTGAACGGCGCTATTGAAATACATAATAGATTCCGCCAGAGGGCGCTTACATGTAAACATTTCTATACGTTATTGATCTTACAATTTTTATTCTTAAAAATGGTTAATTGAGTCTGTTAATTGTGAAATACGTATTAAAATGAACCAGGGTCCTCAAACTACCTGTGACAGTGTTATCCTCAGTTTTTATGAGGTTAAACTAAATTAAAAGTGATAATACCCATAACAACATAACAGTGAATTACGCCGTCAAAAGTGAACATTAGCAACTGTACGTACACTATTTTAATATTCCTAATTAGTACCAAAAGTGAAACTCTAAATAACCGTGGAATCATAAACATTTGGAGTCCTTACATATTTTCACTGAAGATTTAATTCGTTTTTTATTTGAAAACGGTACTTGTAGTGCTATTACAACGCCATCTTACATTTAATATCGGAATCAAGCCTAGCTGTCCTTCAAACGGGGTTGCCAAGACAAATAACGTCATTACAATGAATAAATATTGAAAAAAGTGACATCTGTTGGATTAATTACTAATTAAATATCTCAACGACGTCATAGCAATCACATTAGAAGTGTAATTTAGAGAAAACTGTTCATGAGCGTTTGGCGCATTCATCTGAGGACTCGCTTTCAACGCACGTGACATCGAGTTCGAATCCCAGTGGATCGGTCTGTTTTTGAGGACTTATGTTAATTACTAAAAATGAATTATCTGAACAACATAACATTTAGGCGCACTCGCACGCAGTCGGAACCAAAGAATGATGACATTGACGATAGTTATATTATTTCACAAAGTTTAGAACAGACAGCAAATAGTCTACCAGAAGTATCGGAAGACGAAGATAACAATGAATTAAAAATATTAAAGGAAAAAATCGACATTTTAACTTCTCAACTTAATAGCGCGCACAGTGAGATTGAATCATTAACATTAGAAAATCATAATCTGAAGATAAAAAACGAAGAATTTACTAAGAAGAACATAATATATAAAAAAATTGTCAATAGTCCAGTGAAATCAAAAGCGACAACATCTAAAAATACTACAAAAAAACTTACAAAAACCAAACAAACGCAGACCATTAGCATTACCGAAAGTGACCTCATATCGAAAAATAACTATAATAATGGGAATGGCAGTATCACAAGTACAATAGTCACTTGCGATACAGAAAAATGCCACAATAAACCTAAAAAACCTAAAATATGCTTAATCAGTAGTGAAACCTCAAACAGGTTATATAAAATTTCTACCACTACTGACCTGCAAAATTACGACATGTGCCACTACCGTAAACCTAAATGTGGATTAGAACAATTACTGGATAAAATTGATGGAAAAGTAAAAGACTACACTCACTCTGATTTTTGCATAATTTATATAGGCGAAGAAGACTTTCACAAAACCCGTAATTATATAGAATTAGTGATATTTATAAGAGAAAAATTGTTAAACCTAACCCACACAAATTTTATTGTATGTTTACCAACTTTCAAATATATGGAGAACACTAACATTATGTTTAACAGCCGCGTTGAAACCTTTAATAATCTTTTGTATATGGACGCAATTACACACAGCTATGCATACATCTTAGACTCCAATCTAAATCTACCCTTCACTTATGATACATATAACTTACGGTATAAAACCTTAAACCATTATGGCTTAAAAATTGTTGTGTATGATTTGCAAAATCTAATTGTGGACATAAGCAACCTGAATATTGCGCACTCGGAAGTTGACCACCCCATGCAAAATCAGAACGTAATCTTAGCAAATTCAAAACCAACAAACTCGCAGTTTTTTCTTTAACAATCTTAACTTATTTCATCAAAATATAGCAGGATTAATTAACAAAACAGACGTACTCTTAGTTAAATTAGATGAATTGTTACATCAAGGAACTTTAATAGACATTATTTGTATAACAGAGCACTTTATCGAAGCTGGCTGTGAATGTTTGGTTCACATACCGAACTTCAGCCGAGCGGCTATCTTTTCAAGAAATAAAAAAGAGGAGGAACTTGCATCTTTGTCAGAAATGGAATACAGTATAAAGAATTACCGGCTATAGCTAATCAATCAGTTTCGGGTGTATTTGAATGTTGTGCTGTGGAGCTACTATCGTATAATATCATAATCATTTGTATATATAGGATACCTAAACATAACTTGTCAGTTTTCTACGAAAAATTAGATAATATACTACGAAAACTTAGTCTTAACCCAAATAAAAAAAATATTTTATCTGGTGATTTCAATATTGATGTACTTAAGAGAAATAAAACTACTTTAGAATTTGAACATTTTCTTCTACAATTCAATCTTAAACTAGCACTTCACAACCCCACTAGACTGAGTAGTAAGAGTTGTATTGATAACTTTGCCCACAATTATCAAAAAGAATGCAAGGCTAATATTGTTGATTTTGGTCTCTCTGATCACACATCTCAAATTCTTACTGTGCCTATTGAAAAAACTTGTAAATTAACTCATTGGAAATTTAATAAGCATGATATCTCTAAGTACAACCTAATGACATTTAAAGCTCATCTTGAATGTCTATCTTTCTCGCAAGTATACAATGCTAAAGAGGGCCATGAGTCCTATGATAAGTTCATGGAAGATTTCTTAATGCTCTATAAATTATGCTTTCCGGAAAAAACCGTCACCATAAAGACTAATAGGAAAAATAAATGGATTTCTCGCGGGATAAAAATCTGCAGTAGGAAACAAAGAGAACTACTTTGGAAATATAGGTGCAATCCTGACGTAAACAATAAACTAAGGTTAAAAAAATATACAAAATTATTAAAAAAAATTATACGTTTAACCCAAAAGTCACAAAATAACCATTTTATAAAGAATTCTCAAAATAGATCGAAGGCAGTCTGGCAAATAATAAATAAATCGAAATCAAATTTGCCGCAGGATACAATAACTGCCATAAAAAAAGACCAAATTTCTATAACGAATCCTATTGACATATCTAATGAATTCAATAACTATTTTGTTGACGAAATCGAGAATAATATACAAAATGACATCAAATTGAATTATGAAAATAATATTCGAACTTCGACAGCGCAATCCCTGTTTATGTTACCGGTTACGACGAATGACATAATTAAAATAATTGACAATCTAAAAAATACAAACACAATTGGTTATGATGGTGTGTCTACTAGAGTTATTAAGTATGTTAAAGATGTTATAGCGCCACCTCTCACACACATTATTAATTTATGCATCACAGATGGCATATTTCCAAAAGGTCTAAAAAAAGCTATCATTAAACCTCTTTTTAAAAGAAACGATAAAAAAGATGTAAGAAATTATAGGCCAATAGCTAAACTAACAGTATTTTCGAAAATATTTGAAAAAGTAATTTATAATTCGATCTATACGTACTTTGAAAAATTTAACTTATTCTGCAATGAACAAAAAGGATTTCGTAAAAATCATACCATTAATATGGCACTGTACGATTTGCTATCTAATCTTATGACATCAGTAGATAAAAATAATCCAGTATGTGCAATCTTTACTGATATGTCAAAGGCATTCGACTATGTGGATCACAAGATATTACTGAAAAAGTTACATGGATATGGTATAAGAGTCAATGTTCTGAAACTTATTGAATCATACCTAAGTGAGAGATATCACATACACGGAAGTATCTAGAATATGTCATAAGACTAAAACACAGATTATATATAGATCAAAACCAAGACACGTAAGATATGGCGTGCCCCAAGGCAGCGTGCTAGGGCCATTATTATTTCTGATATATAATATTAATGATCTACCAAAAACTATACGACACAAAATGATCCTATTTGCCGATGATAGCACAGCTGTTATAAAATGTAATAATATGAATACTTACCAAAATGATATTAATGAATCCCTTCTCAACATGATTCGCTGGATGAATAACAATAACCTTGTAATTAACCTGAACAAAACTAAGGTGATGCAGTTTCAGCAACGGCAACCGCATCCAAATATTGATGTTACTTATAATGATCATAAAATAGAAGAAGTAAATAATGCTAAGTTTCTAGGTATTACCATCGACAGTAAGCTTACTTGGAAACCCATGATAGAAGAACTTTGTAAACGCTTGAGTAAATCTGCTTATGCACTCTATCAATTATCAAAAAAGGCAAATAAAGATACGTTACTGGTAGCATACCATGGACTTGTGGTTTCTGTGTTGCGATATGGCGTAATTTTTTGGGGGCAGTCGACTGACCGTGAGCTTCTATTTAGGATGCAAAAAAGATGTGTCAGAGCAATGTGTAATATAAAAACAACAGATAGCTGTAGACCTCATTTTAAGTCTTTAAAAATACTGACTCTTCCAGCATTATATATTTTGGAAACTGCGTTGTTTGTGAAAAGAAACGCACAATTATTTGAAAAATATTTTTCCACCAGAAAAACTCCATTACGTGCCCAATATGTAAATAAGCTATGTCATTTAAAATGTAAGACTTCATTGATGCGAAAAAGTTTTTTTGGTATGGCACCTAAAGTGTTTAATAAAATTCCTGATGACATAAAAAACATGACATTATATAAGTTTAAAAAAACTCTTAATAAATTATTAATTGACAAATGTTATTATACCGTAGACGAATACTTGAACGACCAATTATTATAATGATATAATTTTTAATAATAAGTACTGTAATTATTAATTTGACTTTGATGTATCTGACATTTCTCTTTTATAATAAGTTTGTTAATGTATTAAATGTAAAATTTGTACGTCATAATTATGACAAAACATAGCGCACCCGCTATTTAAGAAAACACCATGTTAACACCTATGTTTGACAAATAAATTGATTGATTGATTGAATACATACGCCAATATGGATCCGACCCGTGT
Source organism: Hecatera dysodea (assembly GCA_905332915.2). Lineage (NCBI taxonomy): Eukaryota > Metazoa > Arthropoda > Insecta > Lepidoptera > Noctuidae > Hecatera > Hecatera dysodea. The sequence continues at coordinate 17,509,636 of HG995309.1, read as the reverse complement.
GTCGGCCCGGTAAAACTGTCGGTCCGACCTAATGTGAACCAGCTCTTAGATACAAACCAAGAGAGTCAATGGGTTGTTTAATAGGGTATTTTACTGTAAAAATCTAATTAGTCCGTCTGATAGATGTACAAAAAATATTGGACACGTATTTTTTCTTTTTTCACGTAAACAAAAAATGAAGACGATACAGTGCATTGAAAACTCACGTGACGTCACTACGTTGCTACAATTTTTACCAGCGACGTGACGTCACGTGAGTTTTCAACGCACTGTATCGTCTTCATTTTTTGTTTACGTGAAAAAAGAAAAAATACGTGTCCAATATTTTTTGTACATCTATCAGACGGACTAATTAGATTTTTACAGTAAAATACCCTATTAAAAGATGGGCCCCACACCGGGGGCATTCGCTTGTATGTAACATTTCAAGCCTCGTATCCACTAGCCACATTTGACGGGCAACACGTGACGCCCAACATGTTGTGTGTGGTGTGGAGCAAGCACTTACAACATTGGTACTTGTATCTTACCTACTAATTTTGTAATGATTCAGCTGACTTGGTCATCTGCTTTTTTTCTACTCTTTCTGTAAGAACTCACTTTTCTTTTTTGTACGTTGCCCTCTACGCTAGGATTTTCTCATGTACCTACCTAGGTATCACTGGATGCGTTTATGCGGGAATCGAATTCACGACTCGCATCGCAGCAGTTGACCTAGCTGAACCACTGCGCCAACCGCCTAAAATTTGTGCCTCGGTCGTTCCACGGTTTATTCTATCATGCCTTTTAGGATCGACGATTTGAGGTTTCCGAAGCTTGATGTCGCGTTGTAAACTCATAGGAATTTCTCTCTAGCTCATATCTCACTCAAATACGTGTGCGTGGAATATTATTCAATAATGCCACGGAATACGGAAGACCTCCCGCTAAAGCTGTCTGTACCGCTTTATATTTTATTGCATTCGAGCTAATTCGCGTTTGGTTATGTCTGCCAACGCCGCAGTCACATTATACAAGTTTATTAAAAGGCCTTAGCCATCTAAATACATCGATGAATTACGAATTTTGGTCATACATGGGCTAAGAGGTTACCTTGAGGTTTTTTGATATTTTATTAAAAAGTACGCACTTACATTTTGAATAATCAAGCAGATTGTAAATTTAATCGTTTGATGTATGATATATCGGATGCAGAATGTGCCATGTTTTGAATTAAATACTATTTCAGCATTATCTAAAAATTATTAACATTTTGACGTAAGACGTCTGTGGGCGGGGCGTTCATTCCACATGATTTCTTTTTATCAGTCATAAAACAAAGGAAGATTTGAATGAGGTCCAGTATGTGCGCACACTTGTCTATCACCATAAAGCTATTCTTACTCAGTTATAGGTAGGGTTGCCATCATCGAAATTGCCGACGCCGGACAAAGTCTTTAAAACCCCGGACAATTGAGTGAAATTGATTTTTTCCCCGAACAGTCCCGAAAAAAAAAGCCTTATAAATATATAAAAAAGGATAAACTTTTATTTTTTTAATAATCTATAACAGCGTGTTTTCAATATAAACTATAGCGCCAGCAATTTTGCTGATTTACAAGTAGATCGCATCCCGCTTACGATTACGAATGAATTATTACATACTTACGTAAGTATTGTTTTAATTTGTTGCTTATCTTCCAAATTTTCAATCAATGAAGGATTCCTAGACAGAAAAAATGTCCGGGTAATACCAGGACACCTTTGAAAACCCCACCCGGATGCTCCCCGGACGCCCTCCAAACTAGGACAAATCCGGGGAAACCCGGACGGATGGCAACCCTAGTTATAGGAAACGTGCACAGCGTAGACTAAGCCATCTAGTGTTGCAAATCTGAAACTTTTACGTTGTAAATATTTAACCTGTGCTGCCACCTATACTTCCCGCACTCTCCGTTTAGGGGAACGTGAACGAAGTAGACTGTGCCCTCTAGCGTTAAAAATTTGAAAGTTATAAGTAAAATATACTTGACATTGACGCGACTGTGCTGCCACCTATAGTTTCTGCACGTTCCCTATAGGATCGAGTTAAATCATAATCTCAATATTCCGACCCGTCCAATTAAAATATCCTAAATGTGTCCTGTCAACACAGCGCTATCTTGCTATTATTTATATACCTACATATCTTACATTTAGGGTTGAAACTGCGTAAAGCAGACGCCCGCCCGGGCGTTTCTATGTTTCTATGTAATATATATTATACTTCGTTGCGGGTACCCGAGCGGGCGTCCGTAGCGGGGAGGAGGCGGGCTCCATTATTGAGTGAACATTGAACAAGCCCGCGCGTTACCGCTGAAGCACCGTCACCGCGCGTGCGAGCGCGCTTCCCTGCACCGGAGCACTTTTGTATGGAACCGCGCGGGTGTCCGTTTTAAGCAGTTTTAGGCCTTATTCCGTAAATGTTTATTACCTCTTACTCGACTACACCAAAAGGAGCATAATATGTTTATGCACGTTTGTTTCTTTGTCACGCCCCGTGGCCTAAAAAGGCAACACTTAAAATGCAGTGCTTTTGTTGTGTTCCAACTGCCATCTTATCATGGTGAGAGCCTGTGGCGAGCCATGATCAGTGTTGTTGTGTATCTTGAATTATGTTTAGTGGCTCATAGATCTTTATAGATCCGTGGTGTACCTACATTATTATTCAAGTTAACGATGATAACGCAAGTAAATAAAACATCGATTGTTTTTCACATTTTGTAATTAATATAAAAATACAATTATCATTATCAGTATTATACATAATCGCATTTGCCAGCGAAGGCATACAATAGTTATTTTATAATAAAACCACAACTGCAAAACATGAAATGCTAAATTGAGACAAATTTTAAGTACATCAACACGAAATAGGCACAGATCAGTCTGTTATAAAAGTATCAAAATCATCGAAACGCTAACATACCATCGATACATAACAATTTCAAGCCTTACACTATAATAATCTCTAAACAGCTAGACATTTAGTCGAAAGTTGAATAAAAATTTTAAAAGTTCCAAGTGTTAAATTACTTTGGCCTTGAAGGAAACCTTAACCAAATTGTGACCTTTAGATTCCTAATCGAGTTGGCGAGCCAGACGCTCGCTTTGACACAGAGCTAGATATAATGTAAGACTATAGTATACGAAAAATAATTCCCTAACAATATAGGTAAAATAATACTAGTATTGAAAAAAAAATCTTCCTGTTCAGTAAATATTAAAGAATTCCTTTCTGCGAGGATTGTAAAAGAACCATCGTTATCTTATGAAGCGAACATTCAGAGACCCGACAGGGACCAGGCAGCGATCACAGTAACGAAACTATCTACAACCGACGCAACTTAAGACAGCGCAAGGCACAGCATATCTAAACAAACCTAACGAAGCGTTCACATCGGACGATGTCGTCATTCCGCATGGATAAGCCCAATTTGGTTATAAAATTTGGCTTGAGACTTATGTACATTTAAAAATTTCTATCCTAGAGCAGGACTTTCCAATCTATGTGCCAAGAAGAGTGTTCGCACCGACTCGTCCCAAGCTCGGAGAAGTGGAAATGCAGATGTGCGGCCAATGTAAACAACTGGTCCCCGGGAGTCTTCAGCACGAGGAATCTAAGCGGGCGAGCGAGTGGGCTTACCACAGGCCCGACGAGAAGCCGCCGGGCGGCACGCGCACGCGCTTGGGCGCCTCCGCGCGCGCCGGCTCGGGCGCCGGCGCCGCCTTGGGCTCCGGCGCCGCGGGGGCGGGCGCCGCCTCCTGGGGGCTCTGCTGGCCGTTCTGGCTGGGGTGCTCCGTGCCGTTAGCTGCCTTTGGCTCCTCTTGACCTGGAAAATTACGGTTCTATGTTACTATTGTTGTTTAAAGACTGTTGATTCATTACTTTTGCAATAAATAGTACCTATTCACAGAAAGAGATAATAACTCCTGCAATAACCAGAGGTCACACGCGTTTATTTAATTACGACTCATCCAATTATCTTGCATTAATTAACTACTGGCTTTATACAAAATTAATAACTGCAATAATAAATAAACAACGAACTAGCTATATAGCTAGGTCAAATTTGTTATATAAAAGGTTCTGAGGTTTCTAAAATCATCTAGGACAGCCAGCTATGAATGGGACCTTTTATTTAAGACTAGCTTCTGCCAGCGACTTCGTCCGCGTGGAATAGTTACTTTACCCCCGATTTTGAAACTCTCAGCCCGATCGGTTTAAAATTGACAAAAGATAGACATGCTGTTTCGGGATATTTTATGTAGAATATTTCCGTAATACATGATTTCTATGTAACTTTAACCATTAAGGCTACACACGCGACGGAAGCTTAAAAAATGGAGTAACTTCTTCCGTTTTCCCAACATTTTCCTTCACTGCTCTGCTCCTATTGATTGTAGCGTGATGAAAAGTATACTATAACCTGCCCAGGAGTATGAAGAATAATTGCACCAAGTTTCGTTAAAATCGGTCGAGTAGTTTTTGTTTCTATAAAGAACATACAGACAGACAGACAGACAGACAGAAAGACAGACAGACAGACAAAAATTTTACTGATTTCATTTTTGGCACCAGTATCGATCACTAATCACCCCCTGATAGTTATTTTGAAAATATATTCCTTGTACAGAATTGACCTCTCTACAGATTTATTATAAGTATAGATGTATTTAAGATGGTTGAAATTAGCTATACAATTTTATAAACTAAAGCCCATGTAGCCCTTCTGATCACGTGACTGTTTTAAAGAAATTGTTGAGAATTCTACATCTGAACCCCAAGATACAGGTTCTAACCAGTTTGGTAACCACCATTCCAACCAAGTGATTGACCAAATACTTACTATTACTATAAATTATCACCGATTGGCGTAGGTAGTGCTTGGGTCAATGAACCTGAATGATAATTTAATATGGATATGCCCTGGGGTTTTATTCGAATGTATTTCTGAATGTCGATATATTTAATTTAATTAAACTGTTAAAGATATCTTGAGTACGCACGACGACATTTATCAAACTATTCATTTCCGATATAAGCTGGTTCCGCGCGGTAATAATAATTATGTTTTAAGATAATTCTGAGAGCAGTGGTGGCCGAGTGGTAGCGGCCCCGAATTGTAAGTCGCGGGTTTAAACCCAGCCAGGCGGGCGTTACTTAGTGTAATTTCTTTCATCACCACTGCTCCCAAAACGGTGAAGGAAAACATCGTGAGGAAACCGGCATGTCCTAGAACCAAACAATCAAAGACATGTGACATTCACCAACCCCTACGGCCTATTGCCTCTCCTAGAGAGGAGGCCTGTGTCCTAGCAGTAGGAAAGTTAAAAAGCTGATTATGCTAAGATAATTCTTGAAAAATGAACAAATATACTTAATTATTCAGGCTACTTACCAACACAAGAGCCGATGGTGGACGCGGGTGGTCCGCGACGGCCGGTGTGCTGCGGCTCGGGCTCCCCTCCGAAGATATCGGTGTGTCCGCCGCCCGGGGGGCGCAGCACCCGGCTGGAGACACGCACGTTGTCGTTCAAACCAACGTTAAACGATGTTGACGTCATCCTTGCACTGGAACATAAAGATTTTGATCGTGAATAGCGTAGTTGACTAAAAAAAATCTAATTAGTCCGTCAGATAGATTTCCAAAAAAGATTGGAGACGTATTTTTTCTTTTTTCACATAAACAAAAAATGAAGACGATACAGTGCGTTGAAAACTCGTGGGACGTCACTACGTGCTACGATTTTTACCACGCCGTGACGTCACACAATCCCCGCTCATGATCTTTGAAGCTTTTTGTCTTCGTCAATTTTTATAGATTTGATAAAGCAAAAAATACGTGTCCTATATTTTTCGATAATCTAACTGACGGACTAAATAGAATGATATTTTTATTCCCCAGGAAACATCTCTATTGAAGAGTGCTTGAGGTTTAAGATGGAGTTATGGGCTAAGGTGTAATATAACAGAACTCTCTTCTGAAGAAAATAACATGCAGTGTCACTACTAGATATCCTGATACTACTAAATATCTTAGGTAACGATATTACTTATCAAAAGGCATACGTAAATAATAAAATCACATACGTCGTTTATAATAAACAAAACCCCGGTTTCTGCAAAATAAATTATTCGCAAATCAAGTGGTAATTTGGCTGTTGAAACTTATTTAACCAATCACAGCTGAATAACGCGCGTTTTATGATAAGTCACTATAATTTTGTAATCATTTTCGTTCAAGAAACCTTGGAAATGCAAGGAGTATAAAAGTAAAAAAATAAATAATAAGATAATCCGGAAGGAATTGCAGTCTTGAACATGGACAGTTACTGTTGAACGCAGCGAAATGTATTATTATTTTGAGACGAAGGTATTCCATGATTCATTGTGATTGTTAGTTCGTAAGTAAATATTCAGTACCTACAGTAAACGACACAGTTGGGACAGTGGTTGAGCGATTGGCTGCTGCGCTACGTGTCGTGGGTTCGATTCCCGCACAGAACAAATATTTTTATGGCCTACAGATAGTTGTTCCGGGTCTGGCTGTTTGTGTATGTGAGATTGTATGTTTGTAAACGCACCCACGACACAGGAGAAATTCCTAGTGCGGGGCAACGTTTATTTGAAAAAAAAAAGTAAAGCCAAAGTACAAAACGATCTTGGCTTTTGTGAGCAAGATGTGTAAAAAATATACAAGTTATTTTTATTAAAAAAAACTATAACTTTCTTCTTGAACCCACGGTAAATTCCTTCTCATGTCGCGTAGGAAGAAAGTAATTTGTGCAACATTATCTCCCAAGCCACTTTAGGAACTTTTTATGAGAGTAGCCATTTTTTTATTGTTAATTTATTTTAATAAGCCTTTTACAGAACAATCGACTTTCACTTGAAAGCAAAGAAATCATAAGTAATCCATACTAATATTATTAAACTTTTGAACGCCAGAGCGTAGACGCATCGGCGTACCCCTCACGTCAAGCCACAAGCCCACCATATTGTTTGTCACATAATATTTGTGAAGTTGGCGTAATGGGTAAGCTTTTGCCATTTTGGTAAAAATGGCGTTTATGCCTTTTGAGCCTAAAGGTATCGATATGTGACTGGCGTTGAAAAGGTTAAAGTAACTGTTCATCTGTTTCTTGCATCTTTATGCAAATTGAATACATCATGGGCATCCTGAATAAGACTTAGGATACTTTTATGCCACGAGAATGTTCCTTTAGGATAATTTTCGAACTAATATAAAATAATATTATCATCCGTGGTTTTACGAGTACCAGGACTGACTAACCGAGATAAAAATATAAACTGTACCTAAGTACCTACATATGTTTATTTATCCAATTTTATCCCCATTCGGAATGGAACGTTCCAGAATAAAAGTACTCGCTCATTCGGCGTTGACACAATCCGGCGGGGGATTCCATTACTATTGCTTCAGTCGTGCTCGGGTTGCTAAAATATTTTGGGTTTTATATTACGTGAGCCCAGGACATTCTTAATGTCCCTCTTTATGGGTCGTGACTCAATTCAAGATATTAGTTTAATATTTGTTATTTACAAAACCGACGTTGTAATTTATTGGGTACCCAATTTTGGCAACCCAAGTCACTATCTTTGAAATTGGATTTGGTTAAACGTTGATCTTAATAAATTGAGATTTTATAAGGTAATGCGTGAAACCAGATATTTATATATTAGAAATTCTTCGGCTTCACGTTGCCTATTCTAACTTGGAATTAATCAATAATAACACTTAGAGATGTGCCGATCATGACTTAGGCCGACTAGCCAACTAGCCGATTACTCGGTTAAGCCGATCACAGTTTCGGAGATTTCCTTGGCTTCGTTTACAGTTGATTCGCGCGCAAGTCGCAACAGCCGCCAGCGAGCGAGAAAATTTCAAAAAATTGTCTACTGAAGCGCCTGAAGTTACCCCATCTGAAAACCTCACAAAAATATCTAGACAAATCAAAGAAATCGTGGAAATGAAAATCCTGCTGGAAAATGATTTGAAGAGTAGGTTTTATTAGATACAGTTTATTGAGATATACATACAAAGTAAGAAGCAGGATAGTCGGCGCTCTTTGCCGAATAATCACCTACTTTTCGCCGACTACCGATAGTGGCCAGATAGTCAGCTTTACAGACTAGTCGGCACATCTCTAATCCTCTTTTTTTCTCTATCCTATTATTCTTACCAATTTCAAGACTAAGGGTAAACATTTCCTTTCGACTACAGCGTTGTTGACTGCCTAATCAGTAATATAAGAATGACGTCATTATCCTGATGATTCGGTAATTTTATACACAGCGTAAAAGTATACAAATAAAGTTCGTTACTAACGAACATTTGCTCTTAGAGAAACTGGAACGAATAGGGGTTAGAGGAGTCCAACACAAAATATTTAAAGATTACCTTTCTAACCGTACACAATGTGTAAAAATAAATGAATATATTAGCAGTGACCTTCCTGTCTCTTTTGGTGTCCCTCAAGGAAGCATTATGGGTCCCAGTCTCTTTCTTGTCTATTTAAATGAACTCTGTGAGTTAAATCTTGCTGGAGGTAAAATAATATCGTATGCGGATGATACGGTGCTTCTGTTTTCTGCTGATTCTTGGGAGGATGTGTTCAAGAACGCGCAGCATGGATTTAACATAGTAAGCCACTGGCTGCAGAAGAATATCCTTACTCTTAATGCAGGCAAAACTCAATATCTCACCTTCTCTATGCGAAACCGCAATCCCCGTCCCTCATCTCTCTCCATAATAGCACACAACTGCTGTAATAACCTAACTAGTTCTTGCCCTGACCTAATCCAAGCAGACAAGGTAAAATATTTGGGAATAATTATAGATAATAACTTATCTTTTCGAGCACATGTAGACATGGTTGCTTCTAGGGTAAGAAAACTAATATTCGTTTTCAAAAACTTAAAAAAATCTGCTGATCCTAAATTAATTAAGCAAGTTTATCTAGCACTAGGTCAATCAATACTGCAGTATTGTATATCTGTGTGGGGAGGCACGTCCAAAACTATACTCGAACCGCTAGAAGTTGCACAAAGGGCATTACTTAAAGTTAGCACTTCCCGGCCCTACTTGTTCCCGACATACCTACTGTACCAATCATGTGAGGTCCTCACTGTTCGACAGCTCTTTGTCTTGCACGCAGTTTTGAGACACCATCGTAGCACTAAGTATGACAAGTCTTCTTATCTTTCAAATCGGAGACGAAAGGTAATCACATACAATGATTTGCCGACCTTCAAACACCCATATGTTCGAAAACACTATTGTTTCTTAGGCCCTTTTCTCTATGAAAGATTAAATACACTAGTTGACATGTACCCCTTAAATATAAACCAATGTAAACTTACAGTAGTTGACTATGTTCGTAAGCTAAATTACACTGAGACTGAAACCCTGTTGTCCATAGTTAAGTAGCCTATAACAAAACTCACCCTCCTACACACATCCACTCATTTACACTCGACACACCGGAGGACATCACTACAACTAATTAAGATTTTTCTCCTAAATATGTAAATTTTACTCAAATAATATTTTATAACAGTGTATAAAGGTCTACCCAAATTTATTTCCAAATGTCACCTAAATAAGGGAAGAGCGCTGATATCTGAAATACAGATATTTTATATGTAGTTCAGACACAGATGTCTTATATCTGAATATAGAATCAAGTGTATCGTAGTCTGTATACTCGTATCATCCATGTAATGTGTAAATGTTTGTATGTTTTAGAACAAAATAAAATTATTATTATTCCATAGAAATGTAATTATACTAAGAGTTGAGTAATCAATTATATTCAGATAGAAAGCTCATTAAAACAATAATTATTCATGCGAGTAGGTACATCCTTTGAAACGCGTAGAACAATGCTATGGCGTAGTGATGTGCGTCAATCAAGCTGTATTGTAATACTTTATTATGAAACTAAATTCAAGACTGCTTTAGTTGAGTGCAATGAACAAAACTCAACTTGAATAATTGACTGTAGAATACTGAGAACCTACTAGTTGACATGAGATTTTTTTTTTCAGCTATCACAACTTTAAAAGCCAATTTTAATAACTCATTCTCGAAGTTAAAAACAATTGCAAAGGTTAATATAAACAATACCTTGCAATAAATTGCAATCATTGATTCCGCAACAAATCAAGGTACAATTAATTATTTGCTACATCACTAATCAAAACCAATAGACCAGTTCCATTCGAAGACCCATCACTATTGTATTGTCTGAAAAAACAATACGATATGTCATAAACTCATAAATTACCTGTTTAATGGGACTTCAGACAATACAAACACGCATTAAAAATATTTTTATAGCTTTTCATGATAAATAGGTTAACGTGTAGAATAACTGAAAGTCAGGCTAACGTGTTCTGAATTACTCTTAAATTGGATTGACCTCGCTGTGTGTTTTGGGCACAGTCCGCCCCTTAAAGTCTAGGGTTAAAAGGGCGTAGGCATTTAGGTGCGAGGTCGTTTAGTTATATTTAATGGATGGATTTAATCAGCTTTCACACAGTCCATCCATTTATGCAAGACTAGCAGCGCCCCGCGGTTTCACCCGCGTAGTTCTCGTTCCCGTGGGAATACGAGGGTAAAATATAGCCTATGTTACTCAGGGTGAATGTAGCTTTCTAATAGTGAAAGAATTTTTGAAATCGGTCCAGTAGTTTTTGAGTTTATTCGTTACTTACAAAAATACAAATCTCTTTACGATATTAGTAAAGATGATGTATACGTGGGGCTAGAAAGGGGGTGATGACTACTGATGATGATAATGACTAATTGAGAAGTACAGGAGACTAGCAGCGCCCTGCGGTTTCACCCGCGTTGTTCCAGTTCCAGTGGGAATACGGGGATAAAATATTACCTATGTAACTCGCGGATAGTGTAGCTTACCATTGGTGAAAATCGATCCAGTAGTTTCGGAGCTTATTCGGTACAAGCAAACAAACAAAAAATCCTCTTTATAATATTAGCACAGATATTAGTAAGTATAGAAGAAAATATTGCGCCGATCCCAAATAAATCAGATAATTATGATTTTTACCGCTATTCAGACAAGCTAATAATGTCTGTGAATCAATACTTAAGAAAGAATGATAATGAAAACAAGACGGCTGTGAGAATGTCACATAATAATATTTATCATGTTACGAGGATGGAGACTCGTGGGACAAAGGGAGGCAAAATAATAAGATGAGATTTAAATACACGACTCTTGAATATATAGGTACGTTGATTTGATGATGAAAATATAACAAAGTTGAAAGTACGAATTTAGATAACTGTCATAAGAATTGATGACAAAAGAAACTTGTACTGACTGAAAAGATGATACGCTACCGAGGTGATGCACAGTGGGTCGAAATTATGATTTTAGTGACTTAGTGATCAACTTTGTTTTTTTTTACCTTTTTCGTTATGCTGCCTACTGTAATTTTTTCTATCAATATATCGAATTTATAATTCAAAATTAAAATAACCATTAATTCTTGAATTATGGGGGCAATACCACCGATAATTCCAGAATTAATGGTCGAATTGATTATGCTGTCTCCATGGAAAACCCGAAAGAATTTATCGATTAAACCCCGATTGTAACAGCTAGCCACGCGTTTCCTCCTTCAATAGAGGGTGGCCAATAAATTATAATAACAATAAAGTTATCGATAAACACTGGTTATCTAATCAACAATCCTTGATAATAACAGGAAAGGGGAAGCCCTATCTACACTGTAAACACAATATATTAATAATAGTTTTAGTTACAAATACATGCCCACAACTACAAAAACAAAAAAATCACACGCGCATCCCACCGCCATAAAGGCCTCACAAATAAACACACAAAAAATATAAAATTAAATACATTACCTTACTTCATGAAAAAATAAAGACAAAAGTTATTTATTCACACAAAGCATGAAAACAAAGGCACGTTACTAAAATATGATGCGAGTAAAATCAAAGCTTTTTTGTACCTTTTAGGATGAGATTTTTTGACATCTACCCTCAATTTGGAGAAAACATAATTTTGGACTCCTACTGCCAAAAAACCATACGGTATTATGAACCAGCAAAAAACCTAAACACCCCTGGTAAAACACAATACCAAGCAAAGCTCCTGGGTTCTAAAAAAAAAAATCATCAATTTTCATTTTCAAATTTACTCCTGGATTCTGCCGAACCTTCAGCAAATTGGTAGCATAAAGGCTGCCATTCAGTGGACAATACTATCTACCTAACCTTGTTCCCAACTATATTGGGGTCGGCTCCCAGTCAAACCGGATTCAGCTGAATACCAGTATTTTACGTGGAGCGACTGCCTACAACCACAACCCACTGAGAAACACGGTACTATATAGCAAGACTGGACAACACTATGAAAGAATTAAAAACTTACAGAAGCTCGAATCGATAATACACACACTCCCAAGTGTAGAGCAACAACCGCGCGTGCTAGATTTAACGACTAGACTAACTCCTCACCCCGACAAACATGAACAACACACATCATATATTAAAAGTAATATCGTGCGTTGATCTATTTAATCAAAATCTAGATAACCTCGAACTAGGGGAAACCATTAACATTACTATTTACTTTGATAACAATCAGGCTTATGAAAAATCAATGCTACCGACCGCGTCAGTGTGTTTAATCGGACAAATTTCGAAAAATGCTGAGTCGATTTTGAGACCAATCAGGCTTTTGTGGCCGGATTTACACCCTATCAAAATGCTATTGAGGTTCGACATGAACATTGCTAATGAAGGCATTGATACCAAGAAAGATGCATAAACATAATCAGCCTTGTCGTGTTCCCACTGCTGGGACACAGGCCTCCTCTCTAGGAGAGGGAATGGGCCGTAACCCACTACGCGGGCCCAGTGCGGGTTCGTGAATGTCACATATCTTCGAAAATTTTGGTTCTAGGACATGCCGGTTTCCTCACGATGTTTTCCTTCACCGTTTTGAGAGATGAATGGTAATCATTACCAACGATTTGACGATTCACTCAGTTCACAAACGACTGAGCAATTCCCCTCGATAAGATAAACGAGTGATAAATCTATGAGTAATCTATTTATTTAAGGTTTTTCACAAACAAATGCGTCACTTAGTTCGTTCCAGCTGTTAATTTCGAATCACGACTGACGAATAACGTACGACTGTGACTAACTGACATTTTCTTGGTAATGTTTTCAAAATAAAACATTTATTTCATGATTAATCTCATCCTCGTTTTAGGGACTATCAACCTATTTTAGGAAACCATTGCAAGAATGAGCAATATAAATATATATAACGTCAAACATTTGGATCAAGTTACATTCAAGTTAATGAAAAGTTTACAGGAATTATAGAATCCATTGATATCAGCAAAACTGTATCAATCTAATCAGAATCAGTTAACAACCGACCACTACCTGTGTCACAAGCTACACCAATCCATAAAGAGAGGACATGAGCTACACGATAACTGACAAATGCTTGCACTGTTTGGACAGGTCCACTCAAATCTGTGTGGTACTTTCCTCAAAAGACCACTTCAGACACTACATGGTTCTCATATGATTTGACCAGTACAATTGTATGGACTTCAAAAGAAACCTTGACCTCCGAGTTTGTTTCGGTGTTTCTTCTCAAGGTATTTCTTCTCAAGGTAGTCAGCTAGGAAACACCGGCCTCATCTAGTTTTTATAACGGCCAAAAAAAATTGACGTGTGAAAGTGTTTTTTACAACCTACTTACAAAATAAAAATCATTTATCATGACAAGTTCTCCTCTGATATTTTCCATTGTAGCATTCGGTACACAACTTGCTATTCCGTAGAGTTGAGACCAGCTACGATTTTCTGACGTTTCTCCGTCCAAAGTATTTTTTACGATGATCATTCCATGTATTCTTTTACAGTTATCACATACGGGGAGCAGTGGTGGCCGAGGGGTAACGGCCTCGACTTAGGAATTGTATGTCGCGGGTGCAAACCCAGCCAGGCGCATTACTTTGTGTAATTAATGTCATCACCAGTACTCTCAAAATGTTGAAGAAAAACACCGTGAGGAAACCGGCATGTCCTAGAACCAAAAATTCGAAGACATGTGACATTCACCAACCCGCACTGGGCCCGCGTGGTGGATTACGGCCCATTCCCTCTCCTAGAGAGGAGGCCTTTGTCCCAACAGTGGGAACATTAAGAGGCTGATTATGCTATTACGCTTTACAGTTATCTCAATCGGTTTGTATTCAAAGATAATTTTATATACTTTTTCTTTCAGTGCATTACCAGCACGAAATTACATGATGACAATAAGAAGAGAAAGCCCATATCTATCTGAAATTATTAATAATACACGAGAATAATTGGATACTAATAACAAATTTCCAACTATTATAACAGCATGCCATCTAAATACAATTGAACTGAAGACCGGAACGTTATGGCTAGCAGATGGCAATTCAAGATGGCGTCAAATCGACAGTTGTTTCCCAGCGGCAAGTAAATAATTTGCAAACAAGATGGCCGCCAAATTAAATAATAACTATGTAACTAGTTCTGTTTGGCCGGTGATAGCAGTAATTTGACGTACTTTTGTAGTAGTTAGTGTAAAACTTTAATTAGCTTTCAGAAACTATATGCGTCATGCTTGGATAAGTTATGGTTTATTTTTAGACATAACTATAGATCTATCTACTACTGTGTTTTGTATTTTAATCTATATTTTTAAGTAATGAATTACAGTAGATTTTTGTGGAAGAACGAAAGCCTCCAAAATTAAATTCTTAGGTCTTATTCGAGTAGGTACCATTTATTCAGAAGTAGCCCTAAATTAGAATGCAATATCTACCCTGTAAAGGACACTTTAGCATTTGGCGACATAGCCAAAATGTTATCATACAAAAACAGCCCTGATTATAGACTATATAGAAAAAGCAAAAATCTAGAACACACTACAAAAAAATCATGCCAAAATTCAATAAAGGATAATGGATAAACCTTAAATAAAAATAATAAAATATCGCGTTTCAAAATCGTGCGTTTACTATAGCGTGATGACACCAGAATCAAAAATTCAATACAAAATAGCATGTCTGCCGTGCGCCCTACCTATTATATTCGTATGTCATGACTAAATAATTAAAACTAAAATCCCTAGTAGCAATACCAGGCCTCCGTCACTCCATGTACTTGCGCGCTATAATTACCTACCACCCGACCGAGCGGTCTCGGGCCGTTTGCGGACCAAACTCAGTGCGGTTTTCGCAAGCGAAGCGCACGCAAGTTGTTCAATTTTAATTATTTTGTTCGTTTGTACGGGTACCTACGATGCCGTCTGGTGCCTTATGTGCAGGAGATGGGAGCAAATCAAGTAAAAGAAGAGATAAATACCTAACATTTTTCCATTTACCTGTCAAAAGTGATAAACTATTACTATTTTTGTTGTTTCAAAATTATTTTTAATAGGTATACTAAGCATATAGCTTGTCTTTCAGACACAGATTTAGATATTTTTGTTACATAGAAACGTCATAATTACCTTAAAAACTATTTTAACAACGTTTAAACAGCTATTTTTATTAGAATAAAAAGGTTAATTTCCCATGATATCGTCAAAAAATTATTTAACCTGCCCCGTGTTATAGTTAATAATAAATTGATAAATGTTATAACTACTTCATGTGCCAGTACTGAACCAGAATCTAAGGAAATATCGACACCTCTATAATTATGTTTTAGATGTATTGCACAGTCAGCACCAACTTATTAAAAAAATATATATTATAAACAATACAATTTTAAACTACCACCTATAGTCAGAACATATTCACAGTTCTCAATAAAATAGACACAAATAGATATCTTAATTTAATTCTATCGAAGAGGCAGCCCTGCGATTGTTGTGGGATTGCGCGGTGCGAAGCAATCACAACTGTACGCTTGAGCATTTAGGCACGTTTTAGCATGCAGTGGTTGCTGACGCGACGGAGTAGGCTATTATAGCAGTAGGTATTGGAAATTTTCTACTGAGTGAAGTATCTGTTACGTAGTAACTATTTAGTAATCTGTGGCAATACATTTTACCACCCCGTGATTAAAAAACCCCATTTAATATCAACCCCATGCAATTAGATTTATGATAATAGGAAAAACATTAAACGGAAATCGGAAATACCAAATTTTATTCAAAAGGAAATAATAAAGGATTACAATCAAGGACTGAACAGAAAAGCGCTAAAATAACCCGAAAAACAAAACAGTAACAATAAAAACTAGTTACAGTTGCACATTCACTTGAAACATGGAAACAAAAACCCCACTGCTGAGGACGCCACAATACCGCACCCAAACAGCAGACATGTATGAGGCTAGGTTTTACAGCCATTTCAATAACCAATCTATTGTCTTACTTTAACAGAAACTTGAAAGAAGTATCTTCAAATATCTATCCATAGCAAGGCAAAACGCCAATAGATCGGAAATAAAAAATGGCCGCCAGATAATCAGAAAACTTGACGAGCGCTAGAGAATCGCGCGTCAACTTTTCCCGTCAACTATCATTTGAACCCGACCCAAGATAAAACCAAATTCAGCTGCAAATAACATGTTTCGGCTTGGCATTGCTCAATTTTCTCATTGCCTGCTAAGCATTATAAAGTGGTAGTAACAAAACAAGCAAAGAGCACTAACAAATTAACTAAGGCAGATCCACATCTTACCAACCACGACGCCACATTTCTGACCTGGTGGATAGTCGCTTAGCGGTAGCCATCAGGCGACCAAAATCGCGTGACGTCGCGTGTCGCCAGTTTGGCTCTGCCTGAACCACTATCGTAATAGACACGGCAACAAAACAATTAATTCAGCTAGAGATTATATTAAACTTACCAGTTTTCTAAAGCCTCGCGATTGGCAGCCATCTTAATCAGCCTAGCAGAGTTGACGAGATATAGAGATGTCTTTACGTAATGTGTGAGTTCTTTTAACACTGTAACGAAAAAGCGATGCATTCATGGAAATAGAAAAATGTTACACATGCTGGTTAGAGGTTAATGTTTAGTCAAAGATTATCACACAGAACATAAAAAATAAAATCATATTAAAAAGCACTTTATTAGTATTACTTCCGAGTTCTCGATTTATTTATTCCTAAGTAAGGACAACCCGATTTGGTCATCAACGCATTATAAAACGTATTCTATACCTAAAGCACGTTCACAACGGACACAAATAACGTCTACACTGTGGGTAGTCCAATATATTCCTTAACTCACAATATATCGGGCGATGTTGAAACCGTCAGATTCGACAGTACATTACCTGTCGCTACCCGGGGGCTAAAACCAGACAAAGACAATGCGCACGTAGGTTTACCCGATGATTCACTCAATACCCAGCCGTTTTAGGGTGCGGACACATTGGCAAGGGCGCGCCGAGCGTGCAAGGTACGCCACACACACCGTGCATTTTAATTACATATTTTCCTGCGTGGTGTAGTACATAAACATTGTTTGAAATGTTATGAGAATATTTCAAAAGAATCATAAGATCGTGTATAAACAACGTGAAGATAATGCGAATGAGAAATTGATTTCGAATGAAAATGTCACAAGTAATGACAATAAGAAAAGGTAAAGAAACATTAAACAAGATCCCAAAACGTAGCCGAAAGTGGAAGTCATCTTTTAACTTTCACAAAAGAGAAAGATTCTGCAAGGCTGGCTTGGAAGATCCGAGAGTTCGAAGCCCTTTTGCAATGTGTTCGCTTCCCTATCTCACAACTATTCATTACCAAGTTTGTACAGTACTTAGTAAGGACGACAACCGGTCATCCGATCTAGTCTAGGAAGCCAGCCGGAAGGTATCGGTACATTACGATCGATATAAATGTCTGACGCACGGCTTAGAATCGTGAGTTTTTTTCTGATTGGGTAAAGCGACAGGCAACGGTAATTCTAATCATGCTTAGATAATCTGAACACTTAGGTAACAATGGTATGTTATACTGCATATGTTTTGAGATTCAATGTTATACGGTATAAATGATGATCGGTAGGTATATCATCATATACCTACCGATATACGATGCATATATACCAATATGCATCGTAAATAGAATTATCATATTGAATGACCTCGAATGTTAGACTGATCACAGCAGATCGCCAAAGCAGAGACAAATATTTGAAAAGAGCACTCACAAATCTCAGAAATACGATCCACAATACCCAAATAGATCCTTTGTCCAACATAAAGCAGGACTGGGCTTTCTAAAAGCTCACCAGACTGCACAAAAAATATCAGACGTCCATATTCAAGGCAGCACGGTAAGAAGCTTGTATGTACTCGTAAACCACTTATAACTTGTGCTTTAACAAGCTAAGTGCGCAGAGGGCGTATGAGATAACTGCGGAGATTGCATTAAATACTCCTTTGATGGCTGCAGACGCAGACAAACGAGACTTATTTAAAATAATTGAATTTAGACCTTACAGGGAAGGTCGACTGGTCAGAATTAGGGCGTTGAGGTTGCCACGAGGCGAAACGGCTAGCTAATAAACTTCCAGTGCCTAATAATTTGGGTTTTATTGCGACTTGGGCATGTTTCGACTGTATTTACTACCCACGTTCACCCACTATTGAATTAAGACCTCTAGTTTTACCGGCTCTTGGTGCTACTATAGATGGTGGCGGGAAAAATTCCGAATCATTCCCGTCGAATACTTCGGAAGTATTCCGAAACATTCCGAAACTTTGGGAATATTTCAACTGTAAAAAAAAACCAGGAAAATTGACCTTACTACCTATTTCGCACTTGGAAGTTGTAAATTATATTATCTTTAGTTTAACCAAAAACATAGGTGGGTCGTTCTTCTTTTTTACCGACAATGGTCGGTCTCTCATCTCACTTTGTGTTGTATTAGAGTCATTTAGAGTATGAATTATTATGTTTTTATTGTTTGAATTTACATCCTTATCGCTTTATACATTTCAATACTAAGTACCTTTACCTTTCTCTAGCCAATATTTTATTTGCGTGTGTTAATTTTTCATTAAATACCGTGACAGAGTAGTAATTCATAATGATGTCCTACTCAAAAAGGACCACTCTTTCACTTTGTTTTCTCGACAATCACCATAAAATAAACAACATTATGGGCATCAAAACAAAGATTAAAATAATCCAAATGAAAATTAAATTCACCTGAAAAAAAATCTAAGTAATACTGAAATCAAAATATTGTCACTTGAAAAACTCGAAAAACTGAGAAACAGCAATTCATTGTCGATAAAAAAAGAAGAACGACCCAGGTACCTAACCCTTTTTCAAAAAACAAATCAAATATGCTAGGCCTGGGTTTTTATTCCACAACTGAAAAATTATAAAAATAGCATTCGATTTCGAAATAAGTAGGTACCTACCTAAAAATAAAAGAATAAAAATCCTGTTAATCGCAGGCTAACATATCTACCTATAAAAATATCAACATATACTTAATCAATCCCATTTATAATGAAATAAACATTTATAGAGATAATTATTGTTCACTGGCACATACGTATGTAAGTAAAAACTTACGTATGTGCCACTGACAATAACTAATTCACCCACCACACCACAAACAAACACGTTTATTATTTCCATTGAATTATTCGGGCGAAATATTCGGCGGAAACATTCGGCGGAAACATTCGATTGCGGGGTACGAATCTTTCTCGCGGGGTGAGGAAAACTTCTCCGGGGAGCATCTCCCCTCTTACCGCACCCCGGACCGCCATCGCCTGCACGCACGACTCGTGGCCGGTGGCAGTCGGGCGCGCGCGCGCTGCGCGACGCCAGCGGCCGGCGCACAGAAGGGCAGCGTCGGCGGCGATCGACGATCGATGCAAAATACGATTTTTCCGCAAATAAAATAAAAATCTTAATTAAAATCATTTTGAATAATTCTGATTTAAAGAAACTTTCCCAGAAGTATTCCGGAATTATTCCGAATTTTTCAGAAGTTTTGCAACTATAGGTGCTACACAAGTTCTAGGGCCCACCTACAATTGTAACAGATTAGTTGTATCCTGACTGGTGCCATGATGCCGGTTCAATCTCCCTGTCTGGCCTCAATCTTTCTTGTTATGGCAGTCGTAACCTCTAATCCATATAAGTAAACTATAAACCAACACAACATGATTATGACGTGCCTAAACTATGACAGCAGGCTAGGCTAAGCGCCTAACGTTACCCGAAATCCAATTAACCTATTTCGCTCAATTATTTTATCCAGCAACAAAACTTGATGTTCTGTGTACAAAATATGCCTCATAAAAAACCTAAGTACTTAAACAGAACGTCGATCACAGCATATGTATTGTAATTTTGAACGTTTTACTCTAACATTAATTAATTTATAATTAGACGTTAGTACAACAGTATCTATACAGTTCGTTATCGAGGCAACTTGTAATCAACCGAGGGTAACCCGGTTACTCAACGAACCTCGGAAGCAATGCTATCTATCTACCCGCCACTACTTCAGTGGAACTGTACATTTCATCACGTTTACAAATTCTATAGATTTGTGCTTAGTTAAGGAGAACCGATCTCGCTAGTTCTTCTAGAAAGATCGATTTATTTCGAAGCGATCGTTAGTTTTCGAAACTGGAAGTCAAATCGAATGTTCTGGAAATAAGTCTTCAACCTTTGATGATGTCTGTTGAGCAACTAATTGGCCAGAAAAGCGCTATGAAGAAGATAACCCAATCCACACCAATATAGTAGCATTAAAATAATGAAAAGATTGATAGAAAAAAGAACTTGAGTGAAAAAACAGAAACACTAAACCCAAAACCGGAAAGTTACGGACTTAAGAAGAAGAAGTGTTATAAAACTAATCCCAATTCCAAGTAATACAGTCGAGAAAGTTTGAGCTAAAATACAAAAGATTACTACGTCCCCATAAAACCTTGAACAGTAATGAGTTACTTTTTTCATTACCAACTCGTGCAAAATCGCACGAGTTGGTAATGAAAAAAGTAACTCATATAGTCATGTCGTTCATCTCAATAAGTTAAGGAAAAGAATTATTCGGGACAAGATAAAAGCCGTATCGTGTTCGTCCCGACGAAACATATTTTCACAGAGCATGTCGCACACTTCCGTTAGAACCACAAGTTATAATTGGAACCAATGTTAATTTGGAGATAAATCCACAAGATATAGCTGCTTATTTTCTAGTTCTCAGTTAGCCGAGAGAAACTTTAAACCCATACTCATGTGATAAGCCTTTCACTAGTGCTGATTGAAACGATTGACAATCAACTGGTAATATCTCTGCTTACTCATCAAGGGAATATCAGTACCAAAGAGAATCCTAATCAGTTGCTAACCAAGTTTTTCTTGACCATGTTAGGTGATAGAAACTATCGGCGTAGGTACGATTTGATGCGGATGTTATCTAACCAATGCCGTGCGACCTAATTTCTAGGTAGGTCAGATAAAAATCTATCCTCCCTAAGCCCGAAAACTAGCTCTCAGGAAAACCAGATAACAAGGTAATAACACGTACGCTTGCCAACAGAATCCCGATCAATGCCTTCAAGCAAAACATGTTGGCGAAACGCCAGAAAAGGTACAGAATTAAAGAAAACTGTTAATTTATGTAATTAGTCCTAACTTATTTATCAAGTTTGTTCACCATCTTTGTTCTAAAGGGAATTAGTAGATTTTCGCTGATTCAGGGCAAATCTAATTACCCGTCAAGAACCAACAAAAACTGCTCATAAACGAAGGTTCATTAGATCGGAATGTTGAAGCACGCACAGAGGAAGTGGGTGCTATAATAACATTGTACTGGTGCATGCTACTATGGAGCACTGACGCTAGCTAGTTGGACCTCCAGGAATGGTCTGTGGTTAAGTAGCGTTCATTGTGGTCGGACTTCGGAGGCAACTGCCGATTTGAAGACTCGTTGTGCAATCGGAAATATTATACGGGCGATATTGTTGAGAATGAGCCTTTTAAGGATATAGCAGTTGCATTTATAAGGCCGTTTATGAGGTTTAGTTCACAAGATCATACTACTTGCGATATGCGAAAATTAAGTTGGTGTCAATTACTATTCAGTATTGGAATCGGGAGTTGTGTTACCGACTGTCATATTTGTTATTACTTCAGTGAAGGATACTCCAAAAATGGTTATAGAATATCACATTAAATATTGCCAATTTTGGTACAAAACGTTCAGATATTGCCATTAAATTCGATTGTTTTACCATCCATAACAGAATTATTGCGTACTTCAGAGAGGCCTATATAAGGCAATATAGTTTTATAGGCTAATTTGAATAAATAAAATTTCTTTATTAATGATGCTAGAATTTATTTCATCATAATAGAGACCATCTTTAGCTCATATGGGATTATAGGAAAAAAAAGTTATTTTTTCTATTGAGTTAAAAGTTAAGGCTTGGCTTCTCAACATACTTACATGGTGTATTTGGATGAGGAAAAATTTAAAAACCTAATTAAAGGTTTGAAAAAGACATTATTATGGTGATTTTTCAAGAAATGCTATTTTCAAATTATATTACTTATATTTTTTTAAATTTATTTTGTTAATTTTGTGATTACAAAAGTTTATGGCAGAGATGTATTACATAATTTTATGGCAAGAAATGCTATTAGCTCCACAGGAGAGGATGGTACACACACAACAATATACTAGAGATGAGAACTTGATCCAGGGGCCGTATTATGACCTCTTAAAACCATCATGTTTTCGGTGTGAAAAAGAGACGGAGCTATACAGGACGAATAGCACTATCCTTTTCTCACACAGAAAACATGATGGTTTTAAGAGGTCATAATACGGCCCCTGATCTCTTTAATAAAGCAACCACTAAACAAAGCTCTAAATTCTCCTCACCCAAATAAAAGTGTATGTTGAGGAAAAGAATTACTATTATTATGACCATGTCGTCACTGTATAAAATATTATCCTGTACTCCATAACTTTTAACTTGGTGAATGGACAAAATAACTTTTATAATAATTATGAAGATCAAGACTCTGAGGTACACCACTAGCACAGTGGAAGTGGAACAGATTGTGTAATAACTAGAACTAAAATAATAATGAAAGACTGAAAAGGTATTGTTACCGTGGGAAGACATTTTGTTTTTCATTCTGCATAGTATTTTAATAAATCAACGGCCCAAAATGATGTCCTCAAATGGACAATCATTATCATTGTAATGATGACTTGAGTTCTTTTTGAAGTCAATGAGTAAAAATGCTCAACTATCAAAAATATTTTATTTGCAGCATAGTTATTTCTATGCGCCAATCATAAAAGGTCATTAGTATGATTTAAATAGGTGATAAACTGTGAGAAATGATAAGAGAGGTCATTGACTTCTTGAAGTTAAGTATTGTCTCAGATGTTTAAGAAAATATCTAATTTAATCATTACTTATTTTAACATTATCAGCACTTATTATTATTTATCCTTAAATATTTTAGGCAAGGTGTTCTCTGATGTAAAAAATGTGACAGTAAAAAATTCAATAAATATGTTTTCTTAATATTGGATACAAAATGAAGACTTGATTAAAAAAGAATTGTATGCATGTTTAGTAAACATTAATTAAGCAATCCTATCAACATTATTGTTGCTACATAAACATATCAGTAATCTAATATCCTGTAGTTTAGTAATAAATATTAATTTGATTGGTTACTTTCGTTTTTTTTTTTAGTTATCTGTCGAAATTCATGGACCAAGGCATCATAATGCCTTTACCACAAAGATACTCTACCAAAAAATACAAAATGCCTTTGCAGGTAACAACGAAAAAGTTTTATTTATAGAATGCAACTGCTAGCCACATTCCAGACAAGGAAAAATGTACAAAACCGTAACACATTGAATCCATAACGGAACAAAATGTATTGCACCTACTTACAAAGCATCAGAAAAAAAGACGAGAGCATGAGAGCACATGAAACTCGGCAATTATGTGGTATTTTAGTTATCTAACTGTAAAATAATGGATCTATCGTTCGTACATGAAGTGCGGTCACTCCATTCATGCGGCAAACAAAATATAACGGTAATTCTTTTGTTCCAACGATCCGTGAGTTAGCGTGTTAAAATCCGGTGGAATCCGATTTTTAACGCGATTCCTTAAACAAATATGCTGTGAATCCATACGCCCGTGCCCAGACAGTTGGATATCTCGTCCTGCGGCATCAAAGCGCATTGACCTTTATAAAAATCTTGAAAAATAACGGCTCGCGTCGCAACGTCTGGCGGCCGGTGTCACAAAAATTTTACTCATAAATTATACGTACTCACCGAAGTAATAACACACTCAATTATATCACAAAATGTTTTTCGGGAGTGTTATGGAAACTAAAGTTGTTAAAGCCTCTTTAAAGATTTTTCTACAGAGAAAAGATTACTCACCGACTGGTCGCTTCTCTGCTTTATGACGGAATGCGAGCGAGTGAGACAGAATCATGGGGTGTTGCAATAATGTAATAAGAAAATCTACTATCTCAAGTCCTATGAATTAACCAAAAAAATATTATAATGTTTTAAAGTTTATTTCTATTTTCCGAAGTTATAAATTAATAAGAATTTAGACTTAAGTGTACATTGTAACTAAACTGCCTAATGCTAATAACTCTTGTAGTAAGTAGGTATTGTTGAGTTAGTGAAATTGGTAAAACAGTACAGAGTAGTACAGACGGCTAAAGTGTCGGTGAGTTATCACTATCAGGGTACAGCCTTCTTCAATCATAATCATGACATTTAAGCATGTGCTACACGGTTTTAAACAGCGGTTTGAAACAGAGGTTTAAAACAGTGTAGATAGTCGTTTTAGGCCAAATTTCGTTTGACCTTTAAACACCCTTGGCAGCAAGGCTTGCGTTTGAAACCACTGGTAGAAGCGTTGGTTTAAAATTTGTTTAAAACCGTCTAGCCGCTTGTTTAAAACCTCGCGAACGACAGTCGCGTTGCAGCGGCGAGCGCAGGCAGACGCACGCGACGACGCAACGACGTTCTCGAAATGGCACGAGAAGAAAAAGAACGAGAAGTTGTTACAGATCTTCTCGAGCTACCTATATAGAGACTTGCCCTTAAAATCTTAGCGTGGCTATAAGCCTTTCTTCAACAGATACAGCTGGTCTCATGTTTGTGTCTCTTTTACTTATAAATGGCCTCACCTTGGACAATAATTCGTAAAAACTTTCTTTATCCGTTCTTAGAAAGTTATGTATGTTATCCAAGTCCAGTAGGTTCATATGACTAAGGGTTAATCTCTCCTTTAACCATCGCTTCATCCGTATTCTGTTTTTTCTTTCTTTTTTTATTCAATTGCACACAAAAGAGCAAGACATACCCCAACTCTTTGTTCTTTAGATAGGTAAGGCGCTATGACGTCGTTATAGTGAACTAGCGACCCGCCCCGGCTTCGCACGGGTGCAATGTAAATACTAATGTTTCCTCTACTATAATATGCATGTATTATACATATAAACCTCCCTCTTGAACCACTCTATCTATTAAAAAAAAACCGCATCAAAATCCGTTGCGTAGTTTTAAAGATTTAAGCATACATAGGGACAGACAGCGGGAAGCGACTTTGTTTTATACTATGTAGTGATATACGGTGCGAGCGTAGAGACGTTCCTATTCACGCAACGTTCTATAAAACACTGATGGTTTTAAACATGTTTTAAACCGTGTAGCCGGCAAAGCGCAAATCTGTTTTTTCTGTTTCAAACCGCTGTTTAAAACCGTGTAGCACATGCTTTATGCTCTTTAGAGGTGAAAATGTTCAATAAAAACTACCAAAATAGGAAGAATGAACTAGTATTGCAACTTTATTTTTAGAACCGAAAATATCTAGTTTTCACCGGATGGAGAAAACGTCTAAGAACATGAACGTAAAAACTATGTAGGTAAAGATTTTTACAATTCATGAAAAATTAATTCATCGGTTAATTAAATTTGTAAACACAAAAATACTCTATACCAAATCAATATTGCTTGAGTTTGAAAATTTTGAATTCGTGTTTCAGAAAATTTTGTTTCCGAACGATATTTTGCGGTGTTGCTATGTTTTGTTTTTTAATATTTTATCGATAAAGAGGGAATTGATCAAGCAATATTTATTGTTTATTGTTGACAATGGATTGAAAAGATGTTATCGCCTTACGCTGTAACTATTCACTGAAAAAAAAAAGGTTTCAGGAACATTCCATTTAAGTTACACACTTTATTAGTTTAATTATTTCTTATTTTTTATTAAAATCATTTGTGGGAAATGAAACTAGAATATATAAATATTGACTACACATGAATATAGGGAACGTGCACGGTATTGACTATGCCATAGTCATATTCTATTTGTTTGTTGGTCACAAATGGAAAAGATTTGGAATAAAGATAAAACAATCTTTATTCCACTCGACAATCTTCAATACTATTCCTTGAAATAACCACAATCGATTCTAACACGAGAATTAAATCGAATAATTGACTATTTCCTTACCCACAAAAATTTGACAGTGGATGAGTGGACAACCCTAATAGAAACGTCTTGTTCCGTTTTGTTTAGAATTTTTCAGAGGAGTTAAATTGTTTTAAAATGGAAGCAGCAACGGAAGAAACTCAAAAGGAAAGCCCAGAAAATGTGCAACCAAACAAAACCGCTACTGTAAGTGTTAACTTTCGTTTATCCTAAACGGTTTATAAATAGAATGCTATCGGATGTCGGTAAACGATTCAACTCCTTTTCATGCAAATTACCGGCGTTTAGCGTGAATTTTGCTATTTTTATTATAATTTATGATATATTTACTTATGTTTTAGGTTTAAAAAAGCTCATCTAACGTTCAAATTATGTTGAAAAGGAGAGAAATAGTTAACCTTAAAGTTTGTTGGCACTTCGCCAATTCCCGTAATGTTTTTGATATTTTTGTTCGGAAGCACGTTTCTCATGCTTTCTGCTTTTATGGTTGACGACAGTGTGATGCCAAAATATTAGCTAACACCTGTAATTCAGAAGCATTTTCATTGTTAAATCATTAGGTTACCAGGAGTAACAAAAATAATGTTTGAACGATATTTACCATATATGCATATTCGGTTTTCAGCTGTCAGAGTCAAATTTCGTATTGTTGTGACGTTCTGAGTACAAATACTAGGGTTTTTTTCACACAAATACTGATTTTTTTTGTCTCAATTAAGACAAGTTATTCCTTCTTTTGGGGTAGCTGCAAGACCTATAAATAGCCTTTCCGTGTTTTCAAGTTCCTGACAGAGCAGACTAACAGACCTAGATCTTTGAAATCTACACTAATATTATAAAGAGGAAAGATTTGATTATTTTTTTGTTTGTTTGTTTGCATTGAATAGGCTCCGAAACTACTTGACCGATTTGAAAAATTAGGATATTTTTTAGTTAGTAACATACTGGCTACATCTAGCTTAAAATGACAAGAAGTATTGAATGTGTAAAAGTATTATGTTTAACCTACTTACAAAACAAATATCATTTATCATTTACCATTTTTGCACACAAATATAGGTACTTTTGTGTGAAATAAATTATCTTTAATATAAAAGAGAGACACTAAGGAGGAACGATGAATTAATATCTCTTTTTGTCCCTTGTATTTCCAGGAGAAAACCTCAACACCGCCACCACAGTTGGAAGTAAAAAAAGGAAAACGTGACGACCGAACCAAAAGGGATGACAAGAACGTAGAACAGTTCATGAAATCACTCAACTCTGTACAAACGCTTGAGGAGAAATTTTCTCTAGTTTGTAAGAAATATGTACAGACTGCCGATGATAACAAAAAGATGCAGTTTTACATCAAGCAGTCGGACAAGAGGCACGCAATGCTACTGAAGGAGAAGGACCAATTACAACTAGAGTTTAACAAGACTATCCTTGTCAAGTCTAAGTTGGAGAATCTTTGTAGGGAGCTCCAGAAACAGAACAAGGCTATTAAAGTAAGTTATCCTGCTCTAGTAATATGGACTGTATTTTTAAGTACTTTACTCACATGTTTTACCTGTGCAGTGTATTATTATGGTCTATTCTATTAACTATTTCGGTATTTTTCCGTCTCAATTTCGTCTTAATACACAGAAAAAAAATTATAATATGAAAAATGGTTTGCTGAAACAGTCAATTTATAAAGACAATAGGCCTCTTTGTGACTTTGCTAGATTTAAGTCATATTTAACATGGCTTTATTTAAACTTTATGTGCAGTAGTGGTAGATCGACGGGCCACGGGCTTTATGAAACAATGCTTCTACTCTACCATTCAACATTTGGGTTGAGAATGCAACCTCTGCAAGATGTCGTGCTTTTTACTACAGCAAAGTCTTATCTATAACTATATGTTTAAAAGCAAAAGGCCACTCATTCCACTTTCACTTAATGATTACCTATAAGAATAATTTTTATTGTTAAAGAAAATTACATTTATTGCTTTGTTTCCTGAAACTCGCACTAGGATTTCTTGTCTCATGAGTTCCAGGCTCCTTCGTGCCATTTATGTGTAGTGCCAATGAAATTTGCCATGGAGGTAGATTATAAGTAGGTCTTTTTAGAAAGGTTAATTCCCCCCATAACCGGGTGAGGCAGAGGGTGTAAATGGTTTGTCCCGACAAAGTCACGGGTGAAGTACTAGTACATGAATATACAAATTTTTATTCTTGGGGGAGCAGGAGGGAGCCTCAGACTCTTACTGACTGAAACCTACCTATGTTCCTTCAAATTGCCCTTTGCTCTTTCAGACACATGGTAACTCTTTATTAACAATTCCACAACCCTGTTAGACGCTGGCTTTATTAAACATAGGCTTACAAACAGGGATATATTGCAAAACTCCATATCAAACATTACGCATTCACAATGTATGGAAAATTTTGTGGAAAGATAGCTAGGTACACATAGTAAATTTAGTAGACCATTAGAGGTTTTGATAACAGAAGGTTCATTCCTATAATACTATGAAAGTACTCATATTTATAATCTCACCATGAATGTTGTTGTGTACGAAAAGTGGTGCCATTTTTTTGGTTAGTTGAGAGTTACTAAGTATTATCTTTTTGAACGCCAGTGTCACATATATGTGACGATCGATAGCTTACCCTGTACGCCATTGTCACAAATATGTGACAAACAATAACGTGAACTTATGGCTTGGCGTGGGGGGACGCCGATGCGTTCATGCTCTGGCGTTCAAAAGGTTAAAGGGCTTTCTGTTTCCTTTTGCATAGTTAGAAAGACGAATTTGCTCAATACTGGCATAGTGGCATACGAAACATGAACCTGCATTCAGCAATTGTGTTGACATTCAAATAAAACTTAAAAACCAGTCAAACTTTCTATAGTTGAATTACCTATGGCAGGGGTTCCCAATATCTTATACTGTGACTCTCTTTGTGACGCCCTTGTAAAAAAAGATACCTATATCTAGCTCCACTTGGCAAAACCAGTAGGTATGCGAAAATCATGATACAGAGGAATTTGTTTTTCTGAATACAATTTATAATAATATGTGCTTAAGGTTGATAGGTGTATGACAAATGTCAATTCATTGCAAACTTGGTTTCAAGTCAGATCTTCAACAGACATTGCATGCAGACAGGCTTTCAAAATCAGGACACTTCCATTTAAGCTAGCTGCAGCATATGCGTTTCATTTCCGTGGTGGTTTGCAACGGCTCTGGGAAAGCACCTGTTCTAATTTAGATATGGAATCTATTTGCATGTTCCAAAACCTGTGTGGGAGAGAATGCATGAATATTATTATTCTAATGCTCATTAATCCTGCATTCATTACAGGAAGAATCCCTCCTAAAGATCCGTGAAGAAGAGGAACGCCGTAAGGAGACGCAGGCCAAGTTCCAGAACACCCTGTCTGAGATCACGGCCATGCTGCAACAGAATAATGAGAAGAATGCTAAGCTGCGCGACGATAACATCACCATGAGTGAGAAGTTTAAGTCTGTTGTGACGCAGTACCAGTTGAGGGAGCAACAGGTAAGCGCCCATGTGATTGAATTGAAAGGATAAGACACAAGATGTTGTGTGGAAGGAACGAAATGGCAAACTTCGTAAGATTGTAAAATTCTTGAGAGATCGATCAATTGTCCACTGAACATTTGAACACTTTTTTACGCATCAAAATTTGATAGTTTATAATCTCTCGAAATCATTCCGAGAATAGGGATCGTGCACGGCGTAGTCTATGCCATCTAGTGTTGCAAATCTGAAACTTTTACGTTGTAAATATTTGACCTGTGCTGCCTATACTTCCTGCACCCTCCGTTTAGAGGAACGTGCACGAAGTAGACTGTGCCATCTAGCGTTGCAAATCTGAAACTTATAAGTAAAATATACTTGACACTGACGCGACTGTGCTGCCACCTATAGTTCCTGCACGTTCCCTATATTGTATTACAATTACAACTGCAAGCAGGGTTTAAAAAAAAATGACATGACGGGAGCTCAGAAGGCTCGCTTCGCTCGCTCACTCCAGCCATCTTACCATTCGAACCTAACTTATCCGTGTCGGGGAGCCATAAGTTCCCTGTGCCTTATTTTCCGCTACTTGGCATATATCCCAGAAAATCCGATAAATTATAGAACCGCACACTGATTGTTCGCCAACAGTCGTCAGTTTACGTCGGTTCACAATTTCTCGGTATGACTTCGAGAGATTATAGACGATCAAATTCTGATGCGTTAAAAATGTATTCCAAATGTTCAATTGACAATTTATCTAGAGATTACAGTCTCTCAAGATATTTAATAATCTTACGAATTTTACAATTATCCGGTGACATAAACAACAAATGGTAAATGCTAGCAACACTGGGTTAGCTTTTTCCTAATTAAGGGCTGCTTCTAGTCTGACGATACAGATAGGTATCAGTATTTTACATGGAGTGACTGGCTATCTTCCACAACCCCAGCACTGGGTAACACGGCACCCCATCGCAAGACTGCTGTCAGATTTATTGGCGACCTACTCACCAACCCGCACTGGGCCCGCGAGGTGGATTACGGCCCATTCCCTCTCCTAGAGAGGAGGCCTGAGTCCCAGCAGTGGGAACATTCAAAGGCTGATTATGCTAACAACTCGTAACAACTGACAAAAAGGTCTACAAATCCTGTTCCATGCCTGGAACAACAGCGCCAAAAGTTTATCGTGCTTTCCGAGGTATAGAGGAAGGACCACCTGTGTCAAAATTAAAATTGCTGGAACATACAAGGTCAAACAAAAGCGAACTTGTCAAATAAAATTAAATAAAACATGTTCATTTTGTGATACTTGTTAAAAACGAGCTTGTGGAAAATCATACCAAAAATAAAAGAATGTATTAAGTGTGTCCCTGATAGGACGCCATTCCAGTGGGGACTACAGCTACTGACCCTACAAATAATTCAAAAGCAATTCCATGTATTTCTGCCTGTACAATTAATAATAAATACAGTTTATTTCTCTCATAAAGGTACATTGCTTGCTATAGTAATTTATTTAAACAGGTTTGCCTTATGTTAACCTTTGTGAGAGCTGGAGTCCGTACTAGGTTCTAGACCTGTATGACAGATCTCCAGGCTCACACCCCCAATAGTGAATTACAAAAATCAAAATGACTACTCCAGGTAGACAAGATGGCGAAGCAAATGGCGCTAGAGTCCCAGCTGTCGGACGCGAAGATGCAGAAGGCGAGCCTGGAGCACCAGGCCGACAAGGAGCGGCTGCTGGCTGAGATGGAGCAGCTCAAGGTCACGCTGGCGCAGTACAGAGCCAAGATCATGGAGCTGCAGGGCACAGAGACCAGTGAGTGACTTTGGGACCTGGGTATATTCACAGAGATACCTTTTTTTTTTTTTACAAAATATGCAAAACTGCAAAGCAGTTCAAGATTCAAGATTCAAAGCATTTATTTCAAATAAGCCCTTTACAGGCACTTTTGAATTGTCAAGTCGAAAGAGGTGAAACTATCCGCACAGTTCCAAAGCGGAGATCTCTATGGAGAAGAACGTGCAAGAAATTCCACGGACACTCTTTTAAATCATGTTCTGTATTACATAACTTTGGTTACATCCAATTTGTTGGCAGACGTAGCGCCTTTTTAGGGTTCCGTACTCAAAGGGTAAAACAGGACCCTATTAGTAAGACTCTGCTGTCCATCCGTCTGTCACCAGGCTGTAGCACATGAACCGTATTAGTTAGACAGTTGATTTTCACAGATGATATATTTCTGTTGCCCCTATAACATAAAAAAAAAAACAGTTAAAAATAAATATTTATAATCACGTTTGTTGTATGGCCTTGAATAATGTGATTGCTATTGGTACTGAGCAACCAGCAAACGTTGGACCCACCATATTTCCCCTCATAGCTTAACACCGACTTCCGAAATTAAAGTTAACTAACACAAAAAGGACGAAGTTGGTTGTTTTTTTTGTGTTGAGTGTATTTGTTGAAAGGCTGGTTGGGCCTACCATAGGTAGGTTTATCAAGCTTCATGTATTACATGGGGCCTTTTTTGTTTTCTAAGTATATACTAACATAATACATAGGATAATTTAGATACTAACACAATGTGGGCCTATGTAGTCTGTAAACAAAAGTTTTTTTTTAAAAAATTTTATGAGTATAAAAATAAAAAAAACAGTGTAAGTTATGATCCAACGAAGAGTCTTTGGATCAAGGATTTGGCAACACTTCACTAGTTTCATTTCTCAAACGTTCTTCGAATAAAACAAAGAGTTCATAGATTGCATGTATTGTGTAATACGGTAGTTGACTAAAAAAATCTAATTAGTCCGTCAGATAGATTTTCAAAAAATATTTGACACGTATTTTTTATTTTTTCACATAAACAAAAAACGAAGACGATATAGTGCGTTGAAAACTCGTGTGAGGTCACTACGTGCTATAATTTTTACCACGGCGTGACGTCACAAGCCCCCACTCCTGTTCTTCGATGCTTTATATCTTCATTAGCTATAATAGATTTAAAAAAAAAGCAAAAAAAAGAGTCCAATATTTTTCGATAATCTAACCGGTGATGGATGAAATAGAATCATATTTTTTAACTCAGGAAACATTCCTATTCGCAGGTCTTCGCGGGCAGCTGGCGGTGTACACGGACAAGTACGACGAGTTCCAAAACGCACTGGTCAAGAGCAATCAGATGTTCGGTGGATTCAAGGAGCAAATGGACAAGGTAACAACTAGATTTCCGAGGATAACCTACATTTGCTTTTGATTCAACAAAGAATATAGCAAAAATGGTTGTCTTTTTTAGCGATAAGGCCGTCCATTGTAACTTAGATGGCGTACATACCTAATATTATTATCAATGATCGGAATAGGTAGATTGATTTTATGTACATGTATCACGAACTGTTATAGAAATCATAATATGGATGATAAGCCTTTTTCTCGGGATTTCATTTCAGTGTTTACGGGATTTAATAAATATGTTTGACTGTATGGATTTTTAAACCACTACGTACTCGTATGAAATAAATTTATTTTATATAATTTCTAATTATATAATATGGCGGGAATAACTATAACTCTACTTTTTCTAAAACACGCGGGCGTAGCCACGTGAAATAGTGAGTGTTGATATGTCATCATCCTACGTATTCTACATAGTTTTTAACAATTTTGATATTCTGGAAAACTTTTAAGATTCTAGAATCTCGGAGGCATGTCCATATTACCATCAACGTTTCAGGTTATCGACCCCAAATCAATCTACCTATTCCGACCACTGATGATCAGGCAAGGAAGTTGTCGGAATTCGCGCGTATTAGTCGGAGTTCAAGCATTCGACAAAGTGTAGCACAACGGCTTGCTCTATAAGCTATATCAACTCGGTGTACTAGATCGTTTCGTATTCATCTTGCGAGACATTTTATCGAACTGAACCTTTCGCTGTCGCATCGAAGGAGCACTCTCGTCCCCTCACCCCATCTGAGCAGGAGTCCCCCAGGGCTCAGTGCTGTGCCCCCTAGTATTTACGCTGTTCACCAACGATATCCCCAAAAGGAAAAAGCATAGTTGGCGCTTTTCGACGACGACACGGACATTTACTACACTGGTCGAGACCTTGACTCTATCGCTCGCTTTCTCCAAACTTCTGCAAACATCTTGAGTAGATGGTTTAGGAAATAAGCATCATTTCCTCCTGACCGCAAGCAGCAAATTGTGTTTTTTTACCGCGGTCATTCGCCCCATTATGACGTACGCTTGTGCTGTCTTTGCACACTCAAAGCATCGTCACCTCTACATGATGCAGTGTTCTAAAACCGTTTCCTCCGAAAACGCACGGGTGCCCCTTCTATGTCCACAATGGGGCTCTACATGTATACTTCAAATTGCCCGCCATACAGCAATTCATGAAACGCATTACCTAGCGTTTCTTTCACACTGCTGTCAATCATCGAAACCCCTCATCCCTCTCGCATATCTAAAGTCCGCCGACCGCGGCACACCCTTGTCACTCGGGATGGCTCCACCACCCTCCCCCAGGACAGTCGTAGAGAGACCAGCAGTCTGCGCAAACCACCAGCGCCGCCCTTCCGCCGTCGCCGCTGAGGTCTGCCGCGACTTCCCCGACAATGTCCGCGCCGCCTCTAGCTGGATTCAGCCCGCGCCATTGAGCTTAGATACGCCCCTAAATAATAATCTTTGTTCGATCCAGCCCGTCCCTTTGTGGCCCTCCCCCCAGCGACGTTGTAAGCAGAGGTCGATACCCCACAGGGGGTGCCCGTAGTGCGTGGTCGCTTAGTTTGTAATTTGTTTATACATCAGTCCTGGCTGGACACTTGAATAATATAATTATTCAAGTGTCCAGCCAGGACCTTAATATAATTATTAAGGCAGCCACAGGCATGTCCAGTTAAGCAGTCGACGACTGATTTGAACTGCGAGACTCCACTCATAAAGAAATACTGACCGAGTTAGTATTGAATTAGCGATAAAAGTGATAACTTCGAGAGCGATTTTCAACTGCGAACTAAAGGATTAGTAGTGCGATTTTGTTTTATTATTAGTGAGTTTAAAGCTGTAATTAGTGTTGTGTAATTTAAGTGTCATTTTTTGTTTATTTAATCGACTGTTTTTATTGTCACGAATTCAAAGCTCGTAAGAATAATAAAGAGTTCTAGTACACTTCTGGAGGGTTCGGGCCGAGGCTACCGGTTCAGAAGAGGTGGTCAGGTTATATCACTCCTCCTTTACGTGGATGACTTTAAACTCTTTGCCCCCAACAACTTACAACTGATGAAACTACTGAAGGTAACATAAACCTTCAGTAGCGCCAGACCGCACATTTGTCCACATGAAATTCCTTCTGAGGGGAGATTATGGAATCCGTGAGAACCCAACTCTCGGATCCCATAATCTCGCCTCAACTGAAACTTACAAGTATTTGGGTATTTTAAAAGCGTTGGGCATCAACGCTGCTGAAATGAAACAATCGTTAAAGGAGCGCTTTTTTGGCCGCCCGAACAAAGTACTAAATAGTATTGATGTACTCTTTCGGCATACTCATATGGACTCAGACAGAACTGGACGCCCTGGACAGGAGGGTCCATTCACTGCTGACCGCAAATCGGATGCATCACCCACGATCATCGGTGATGAGGCTGTATATTTCGCGGATGTGCGGGGGTCGTGGCTTCTTAAATGCCAAGACTCTGCATAACCGCGAGATATGCAGTCTCAGGGAATTCTTTTTAGAAACCGACGTGGGTATGCACCGGGATGTGGTTGCAGTGGACAAGGGCTTCACCCCGCTTTCCTAGGCTAACGAGAAATGGCGCAAACCTGTGGTGTTAGATACTAATGATCGCAGGGAGGTATGGCAGAGCAAGGAGCTTTACGGACGCTTTTATCGGGTCCTGCATGGGCCCGATGTAGACTTTCTAGCATCCGTGGCCTGGTTGCGTTTTGGTGACCTCTTCGGGGAAACCGAAGGTTTTGTCTGTGCGATTATGGACGAAGTTATGATGAAGAGCAACTACGTACTAACGTAACTAGGTACCGATAGGAACTAGGTCACCGGACGGGGAATCCATCCGCCACATTATTTCTGGTTGTTCTAGTCTGGCTAACGGAGACTATTTGCACAGTACTCGAAAATGGCAATTGCACATCGTACTTGGATCGGTCTATCATCATCACGGACAGGACTATTGTTGCCAATAAGCCTGACATACTGGTGATAGACCGACTAGAGCGTCGCGCAATGATTGTTGATATAGCATGACGAGAACTTCGTGAAGTCTGAGAAAGATAAACAAACGAAGTATCTTGACTTGGCTCGCGAGGTTGTCGACATGTGGGATGTGACCACTGCAGTCATTGTGCCGATAACTGTGACGGCCAATGGCATAATTGCCAAGAGCCTCAACCAACATCAAAAGAGGCTCTTATTGGGCAGCTGGATCAAGGGCTTGCTCCAGAAAGCAGTACTTCTAGACACGGTTCCTATACTTAAAATATTCCTCCCTCGGGAGCCCTGACCACCGGTAGCTTGGACCCTGTTCCCGATACCGGTGGACTATCTTTTGTATTTTTAAAAGCTTTTTTAATTTTTTATAGAAATATTTAAAATATAACAAAATAAATAAATGGAATAAAGAGTATTTTATTCAATCAGTGTTACTTTTGATGCGACTGAATTATCTTTGAAAACAAAATTATTCTTCCACGTAAGACGAAAGTTGCACATTTAACTACAAATTTACAATCAATCTTATCGAGAAGAACGGACAAGAAACGCCATAGTTACTCTTTTCAAATAAATGTTTTACAATATTTGGTATTCAAAAAATACTTCATATATGGGAGGACGACGCACCAAGTAAACTAGTTATAGAACCGAGTATTACCAGCAGAGGTAAACTTCTAAATAAGCTCATGGTACCAACTCAAATATTTACAAATATTGAAACAGTAGGCGAACAGAAAAAAAGTACAAGACAAAAAAAGTGCATTCATAAATCTAATCCATACATAAATCAACCAGTTTGATTTTGTCTACACCCTTGATTGCCCTATGGAGCAAGACCAGCATATCTCCATGCATTCTTATCCTGAATGTAATCTTCTAATTTGTAATATGCTTGTTTACAAAGGGTGCTTTTAATAAAAGTTTTAAATTTTCTTTCATTTAATTCTAATATGTTAACAAGCTATTTTGTTGTAACATTTAACACAGTACCCCATGAAAGTTGTGTGTATATTAGGTAATCTATAAAATGGTTGGTCTAATTTGTCTTTATTTCTAGTATTAAAATTGTGTCTATCTTACTAATAAGATGTTGATTTTTCCTTATATACTTATGTATATATATTTTCATAGATGAATTGGCAAGGGACTGTCATAAACATAATACTGATCTTTTCAAAAACTTCTCTAAGAGAATCGGACGCAAATTATAAAGGTTCTTGATAGCTCTCTTTTGTAAAATAAATATGGATTCAATGTCAGCAGCCCGACCCCACGACAAAATACCGTATGATATAATGCTGTGAAAGTAACTAAAGTAAACCAATCGTGCGGTTTCTACGTTTGTTAACTGTCTTATCTTTCTAACAGCATAAGCGGCTGAGCTTAGATGACCAGCAAGAGATTTTATATGAGGTCCCCATTATAATTTCTCGTCTAAAGTAATACCCAGGAAAACCGTCTGATTAATGAATTCCAGTTTTTCAATATAATGTCGCATTCTCTACTTTTAACATTTGGTAAAGTGAATTTGATACATTTGGTTATCTTTTCATTTAGTACTAAGTTGTTTGCCGAAAAACCAATTTTGAACCTGACGACCGCGCTATTGACTTCGTCAAGATTTTGTGACCGTCGGTATATTTAAAAAATGAATGTGTCATCCGCAAATAATACTATCTTTGGTTGGTTTTGAATTATATGGATGAATCATCCATTTTTATATGGATGAATATTAAATGGATGGATCATGAATGTAAACTAAAAAAAGTAATAGACCCAATATTGAGCCTTGTGGAATGCCCATGATCATTTCCAACCCTTCTGAGTTTACACTGGGTACCTGAATTTAATCTGTTTGTCCGTCAAGTATGAAATAAAAATAAAAATCTAGAAAATAAATCAAGGGCTCTATTCCTAATCCCATAGTGCTCAAGTTTCAATAAAAGCGTCTCATGGTTAACGCAGTGGAATGCTTTCGAGAGGTCGCAGAATATTCTAGTGGTGTCTTGCGACTCGTCCCAGGCGTTAAAGATGTTCTTTATTAGTATGAAACCGGTGGTTTCACCCTTTGGTGAAAACATACTGTTGTTCATAAAAGATGGATTTTTAATTAAAGTGATGTAATATCTGACTAAGCATTAGCTTTTCAAACACCTTACTGAGAACTGGCAGAATTGACACAGGCCTATAATTGTTAGGTTCTTGACAATCACTATGGAAAAAGGAACCCTTATAGGATCACTCGATTGTTGGTCTGTCTGTCACAAATGAATTTATCCGAATCTCCTAGACCGATTCAGTTGAAATTTGGTACACTCGGAGAAGTTATTGAACACATTTCACCACTTCATTTGTCGACAGATGTCAAAGAAGATAAAGAAGCTGGAGAAGGAGTCTCTGTCGTGGAAGACCCGCTGGGAGACGTCGCAGAGCGCGCTGCTGGACATGTGCGGCGAGCGGCAGGCCAGCGAGGAGCGTGCAGCCGCCGCCGCGCGCCAGCTGCAGCACATGCAGGGCCTGTGCCGCACGCTGCAGGTACGTTATACATGTGCGGCGAGCGGCAGGCCAGCGAGGAGCGTGCAGCCGCCGCCGCGCGCCAGCTGCAGCACATGCAGGGCCTGTGCCGCACGCTGCAGGTACGTTATACATGTGCGGCGAGCGGCAGGCCAGCGAGGAGCGTGCAGCCGCCGCCGCGCGCCAGCTGCAGCACATGCAGGTACTCAACTAACTCTTATTTTTTAAGTATAGGAAATCATCTTCATACTTATTCTGCTCTGGGTGCAAGGGAAAAGAATTTTGGACCTGCATTAGGGCGTTATTTAAAAGTGAGAGCCTTCGCGCACGTACATGCACAAGTGGCGCGTGGAGACGTAACGCTGGGGCGAAACTGGTGTCGCGGCACATCGCACTATGGCCGGCAGGATCTCATGGCGGTGTGGAGGGCCACTGTCGCAGCCTAGCGCGGGCCTGCGGGAGGCGGGCTACGAATAGCTAGCCGTCCGATGGCCGGAAGAATATGTTACCGGACTGGCCCTATTTCAATTAGGTAAAGATTTGATGAAGAACTTCGGAGATTGGATACAAAGTCTTAAAAAATAATGATAGAAAATCTTTCGGGATTGCTTTATTTTTTACCATTTTGTAACAAAAAATCAAGCCGGTACGCGGTGGAAGAGTACACAGATGTGTACAAGTCAAGCTTGTTTTTGTGCATAGCTTTATTGCTAAAAAACAAGTGAAAAATAAAAAGAAGTCGGTGTCAAAAAACGAAGAAACATCCAAAAACACTTCTTCCGATTTTTTTTTCGTGATGCTGTAGCGACATCTATGGCGTCACATAAGAACTAATCCTGCATCGCGCAATCAAAGTTCTCCGCGCGATTAGAACATATACGACAGCCCGAAATCATCTATCGGGCAGTTGCCCACCAGACATAACAACCCGTCTGGCCGGAGGATCCTCCCTTTTCAACGGAGGTTTGCGGGACTTTACTCTCTGTTCCGCATACCTCCAAAAAGCATTCGAATGATTCGTTTCGACAATTGAACATGCTTACCTATTCAATCATGACTAAAAGACACCAAGTTGTAGTTCATCCGTACACAAAGAGTCTAGCAAGGAATTCCACTCCTTAGTTCTAAATTTTCAGTTTCATTATATTCTTTTCGTTTACTAAATACTCGTTTATTCTCATATCATCTATATATTTTATTTTAAATGTAATTTTATGAACGAAATACCAAAACAAGGTAATATTCACGTTTAAATCAGATCACGATAAACATGTCATTACCTTTCTACTCAACTTACCTGTCGTTATGTTTGTGTGTCTGTAACTATATGCCTTACTTAAGTCTATATTCGACATCGAACTCTTTGATTTATATAAATAAAATTCCCTCGAAGTTACGCGATACCAGTTTCCTCTGTTAGCATCTCGAAATGTTTAAAAAGTTTGTTGCGGGTTTCCTTCAGGGTCCCACATATGGGTCCAATTCTGTCTCCGAAGTCTTTAGCAACATCAAAATGATCTGATGTTGTTCGTGTTTTGGTAGATTGGTTAGCAGCCCAGTACCATTTCTCAGTTTCATTAGTTCCAATAGTTAAAATATCTACGAAAAACGTGGGTGCTTGAAAATGTCTGTCGTCATCGCGGCAGCCCTGCAAAATAGTGGTGCTAGCGCTTCATGCATCCATGTTATTGTATCACACTACAAGAGCCTAACATCAGGATGAGTAAAAAGAAGAAAGGGGAGCTTTTTGCCTTACAGTTGAACAACACAGGATAGCAATAACAGAAGATAATTTAATAATCGGTATTGTAATAATAGTAATGAGCGTTGTATTGTTACAGGCTGAACGCACAGTTCTCCTGGGCGCGCTGAAGGACAACAACATCGAGCGGCCGCCCGTGCCGCCCGCGCCGCCCGCGCCCCCCGCGCCGCCCGCGCCCCTCGCGCACCAGCCTGCTTCCAATGCTAAGGTGACGTCATATGGCTAGCTTCTGCCAGGGGCTTCAGTACTGTAAAAGTGGGAAATTAATGAGATTTTTTTATGAAGTTTGACCACAGTAACCAACAACATGTGGAAGAATTTATAGACCAGGTGTTACGTATGGAGAAGATATTTTTAATGGCGTTTATTTTGTGTACCTATCTTTATTTTAAATAATACGGCGACCTTACGTATATTTTCTTAAGTACATAATATCACTTCGTCTCTCTTCAACACTGCAAATCGCAGAGCTCACATCTGCTTAGTAATCT
Organism: Hecatera dysodea; assembly: GCA_905332915.2. NCBI lineage: Eukaryota > Metazoa > Arthropoda > Insecta > Lepidoptera > Noctuidae > Hecatera > Hecatera dysodea. Next base: position 17,468,498 of record HG995309.1, on the reverse strand, counting down.
TTACGTGCGATATGGTCGCGCGCCGTGAGCCAGTCCGCTTACAACCAGGGTAGGCGCCAACGCAGAGTCTCACTTACTTTTTAAACGGATGAACTGTCTTTCATTTTGACCCGACTAATCATGTACTGCGTGCTGTACGCAACACCAAGTACCTTACCCCTTTTGGGAATGCAGGTGTGATTTTACGTCCTTCAAAGTTGTGGCAACTATAAATCGTTGATATAAATAGACAATATTGGTAGGTTTTTTTTTTGACAGAGTTTAGTTAATATAGTTTCTGTTAATAAGTTGGCTCATATATGGCAGTCACTTTTTACCCCAAAGGTTGGCTATTTTCGATTATAAATAATAAGAAAAGCCTTGTGGTTTCAGTAGTTCTTACAGAAAACATTTTTCTTACAGGTTGACGCAATGGCCGCAAACTGCGCCCAATTGCGCCAATCCCTCGCCCACCTCCAGAGCCAACTAAACACCCTCACAAACAAACAGAAGGAAGAATCACCCGCGCCCGAGAAACCAGAGAAGACAGAGAAAAAGAAATCTAAATCTAAGAAGAATAAGGCCGAAAAAGCAAAAGCAGAAGCTGAAAAAGCCGCAGCGACAGCAGCCGAAGCGACAACAGCTGAAAGTGATGACGCAAAAGAAGTGACAGAAGAAATTCAACCTAGTACTAGTGAGGATACGGTTAAAAATGAAACAGAGAAGGTGGACGAGAAAACACTAGAAAACCTACTACAAGCAATCAATAATGCTAACATTAATCTCTGTGACTTAGAAGTTGTAAACGACGAAATTTCTGAAGGGACATCACAAGAGAACTCTGAGAAGGTAGAAATTAATGAAGTTAAAACGGAAGTCGAAGTTAAGGAATCGACTTCAAATGGAAGCACATCCACAACACCGGTTGAAGAAACATTACCTAAAGACACTGAAGTCACAAGTCCAGAAGATGATATCATAGAAACAAACATTAATGACGTCAATGAAGTAATTTCAAAATATTTAAATGAAGTCAAAGAGGTTTCAAATGAAGTTAAAGAAATTTCAAATATAAACGGATGTGGGGACGCAAATGTATCAATTGTAGAATCGTCAAATGAAGAGGTTTCTCACTTAAATGAAGTCAAACCGATAGTTAGTGACGCATGAACTGTTGACGTGTTTGTAAGGTTTTAGTGTTTTTTGGACTTTTCTACGTTGTTTTAGACGATCGATTTTGGAGATATTTTGGTGTTGTATCATACACGTTTGTGACGATTTAGATAAAATTGCCAGTATTAAGTTTAGTATCAAAAGTGCAGTGTATGCGACCGCATTATATGTATGGTTTCAATAAATTAATACGTAACACATGCTGCCTATTATTTTGTTAATAATGTAACCTTGATACAAAGTTTCTTTTAGTTTGGGCGAAATTAAGACACATTGGCTACTGCCTGAAGAGAACAAAAGTTTAGTTTTTAAATCGCAATTATTTCAGCTATTCAATACAGCCCTCATCATATGGAGGCTTTTGTATTGTAATTGAGAACATTATAATATTGAAAACATCCAAATTCTGGCACGTGTTTCAAAAGTGCCCTATATGAAATAGTTGTAAGCATTTGGACTAAAATACAGAAAATAGTTTGTGTATATTATAATATCCACAACCATCCAACTCATCAACTATAACGTCGTTGATTTTAAGTTTATTTTTAAATTTTTGCAATAATAACCCTACAAATGTATGGATGGGCTGGAATTTGAACTATATGATGCAGGATATATGTTCCATTTTTTAACCATGCAGGATTTATGTATTCAAGGGTTCTGGATTTTGTTTTCAAACGCAAGATAATGTGTATGATACAACATTACTTAGTAAGTATTATTAAGTAGGTCTCCTTTTATGTTTTTATTTGTTCTAACGTTTTCATGTCATCAGAAGTGTGTGTGAAATACTGGATGTTTCAGAAGTGCGTGGTCGCGTTGTAATTCCAAAAATTCAAAAGTATCAAAGTGTATTGAAAAAAAAGAAGGTTTTTCGATATCGTCACCAGACGACGCTTATTCCGTTTCAATACAAATTGACATTTACGCTAACAGGATCGAAAACTTTAAAAACTCGGTAAGGCCTCAAAACATCACTATCTAATATGACTAAACACTTCGGAAACCTGTGTATCGGTTGTGGATTATCGGATATTCTGAAAAAATATAATAAAGTATCATAGATCGTTTTATAATAAAATCTAATCAAGCGGTATGTTAGGTACTTAGATAAAATCGTAACTAGACGGTAAACAGTTTTTCAATTCAATTAAATCAGAAAGTGCCTAAAATAAATCTAGTCAGGTGATGGGCTTAATTTTGCTTCTGATGGTTTTACAATGATTTCTTGTCGAGATTTGATTTTTACGGGGATACAGTATATGTGTGTGTAAGTTAATGTCACTCGCTGATGATGTAGCATTCTATTGGTGAAAAAATGGTTAAAATCGGTCCAATAGTTTCGGAGCTTAATCGGTTCGAACAAACAAACCGAAAATCTTTTATCTTTATTGTATGAGTATACAGCGTTATTTGTAAAACACCAAAAACCTCTTAAGAGGTCATTGTACTCATCATTATGAACAACTTTTCTTTTACTATAGGATCAAACCTGAAATCGCGAAAAAAAAGTCGGCTGTTCCATACATTTCGATGAGTTATACGAACATAAATGTAAGGAACAGCTGAATATTTTTCGCGATTACAAAAGTTGTTCATAATGATAAGTACAATGACCTCTTAGGAGGTTGTTGGTGTTTTTAATATAACCCTATATAGATTTAAATTGACACAGAAGTAATATCTTAGTTAAGCTTTTTAATGTTATGTTAAAATACTTTGCATTTTCAATCAATGGTGCGTTTAATTTCATTCTGATAACTTATTTATAATGTAAAATAATATACGAAACAACGAACTGCTCTCAATATTGCACAAAATAGCGGAAAAATATTATATCATAACTGCTGTATATTATGTGTATGAGTATTGTAAGTACTATTTGTCTATTTATCCAAAAATACACTACATAGTTTTAATACAGTTAGAATCAAACTAATGGCGCCTCGTAACTTTCCGAGAGCGAGGGAACTTTTCAGACGTCATTTAGTTTGGATCGACCTATACAATAGGCCTATTTAGGAATTGCAGGTTTAATTTACAGTATTTCATTTGTATTTACAGAAAAATATATTTGATAATATTGTAGTTTTTATAAAAATCAGCGTTAGCAGATGTTGTTCTTCTTTGCTGCTTTCTCATCTTACGTTTGGGTCGAGAGTGGAGAATTTCTTGTTTTTCAGTTCCAGTAGCCATGGAGAAAATGAGAAGCTACGTATTGCCAGCTCCCAATTAATCCTTGACGCCGTTTGCCTCGAAAACAAATGATAAATGATATTTATTTTGTAAGTAGTTTAAACATAACACTTTTACACATCCAATATTTCTTGTCATTTTAAGCTAGATGAAGCCGGTGTTTCCTGGCCGACTACCCTGAGAAGAAACACCGAAACAAACTCAGAGGTCAAAGTCTCTTTTAAAGTCCATACAATCCGTACTGGTCAAGTCATATGAGAAACATGTAGGTTAATGTCTGAGGTAGCCTTTTGAGGAAAGTGACAGATTTGAGTGGACCTGTCCAGACAGTGCAAACTGAAATAAGACCCTGATATAGCGATCTACATAGTCCCCACATTCATAATAGGTATGTTATATGAGAACCATGCAGATCTGTGTCTGAAATGGTCACTGATAACTATATGACACAAATAACTACTGAGTGTTATATTTGCGGCGTTTAGGCGATCCTAAGCAGTATATTTTTGGTACTTGGTAACTACATTTCGAATTTCGTGAAGCACCATGTTACTGTAAAAAGATTATGTTGTCTTTTTAGCGATGGCCGTTTCGCGCGAATGTGACGCGTATCTTCCCAACTTGCATAGCATAAATTTTCTTATTATTCGATTTTTGTTTTGTATGCGATGCGCAAATAAACTCTTTTTTTTTTGCAACGATAATTGTTAAGTTTGATGAAGTTGACTACGGTTAAAAATGCCTAGATTTTTTTATTTTATGCAAACTCGTTTTATTTTTGACCGCACAGTGTGGGTTTATCACCATGTACAAAACATCATAAGTACGAGTAAGTATATCGTTTAATGCTAACCATATTCTGGTGATTTTTCTACCTGTGGTTCATGGATAAAACAATGTTAAGTGGGACAAGGTGTTTTGAATGTGTTAGTTACAAGTTTTTGTTTCATATACAAAGTAACTGTGTTGTGTTAGACCAATAATGTCTGTGTTTTTTTATATATAAATAAAGTTAGAGTTTTTAACTACCTACTATCATGTTTTTATTTCAAACTTCCACCGCCCCGCGGTTTCAACCGCGTTGTTTCCGTTCCCGTGAGAATATGGGGATAAAATATGACCTATGTTACTCGCTGATAATGTGGCTTTCCATTGTTGAAAAAATCGTTACAATCGGGTCAGGAGTTTCGGAGGTAATTCGGTACAAAGCAACAAACAAAAAAAAACCTCTTTATAATATTACTTAGTATACAGTATGTGAAAACGGTTAAATCCAGTATCGCAGGACACAACGTATCAGTATTGTACAGAGAGAGAGTATTGAGCGAAGCTTCCTTCCTCGAAGTTAAGAATCTTAAGATATATAAACTCTACCTATTCCGATTTCTGGTTATTATTTACTAACTGACCCGCGCAACTTCATTTGTGTCACATTTTTCATGACTGCTCCGCTCCTTTTAATCTGAGCGTGATGATATAGCCTTTCTCGATAAATGTTCTATCTAACATTGAAATAATTTTTCAAATCCGGCCAGTAATTCCTGAGATTAGCGCGTTCAAGCAAACAGACAATCTCTTCAACTTTATATATTAGTGTAGATTCTAGTGCCGTTGGTTGTGATCAAGAAATATTATCAAGTCATAGCTAAAAGTTCTTGATGACACCGATCGGTAAAAGGCAAAGTAAAAAACCTAACAAACGGCAAACCGTCGTCATGATCGTTACTTTATTTGTAAACTATTTGTTAGAAAAAAAGTTATTATTTTATCCTCACCCTCTTACGCCACCAAAAGAGAAAGTCCTCTCTATTCCACCCATAGCAATTTATCTTTGAAAATATTATCTAGATTCTAGATTAACAAACCGGTCACTTGTTACCGAGAGTTGCACAAAATATTGCTTGATGTTTTGGGTTTTTTATTTAAGTTAGTGGTTGCAGGTGCGACGGGCCAGGAAATCAGCGACTTGAAACGTTTAACATACTAATATTATGGGTAAAGAGCAGTGGTGGCCAAGTGGTAACGACCCCGACTTACGAATTGTAAGTCACGAGTTCAAATCAGTCAGGCGCATTACTTTCTGTAATTAATTTCATCACCACTGCTGTCAAAACGGTGAAGGAAAACATTGTGAGGAAACCGGCATGTCCTAGAACCAAAAATTCGAAGACATGTGACATTCACCAACCCGCACTGGGCCCGCGTGGTGGATTACGGCCCATTCCATCTTCTAGAGAGGCCTGTGTCCCAGCAATGGGAAAATTAAAAGGCTGATTATGCTTATGCTATTATAGGTAAATGTGAATGTGAGTTCGTTTGTGTGTACAGAGATTGGAGAAATGGAGACGGTAAAGGCGACTCTAACGCGATTGAAGATGCTAGCACAAAAAACTAGTAACTACTGTTATATTATAGTTTTAAATGTGGAACTTGACGTTGAATGGCCGTGCCACCAGAGGCGTTCGAGTTTTTTTTTCTTGATTTGGCGTGGCTGGCTCCGTTTAAGATATTGTTTGTCCGTTAATGAAATTTAATAAGTCTTAGGCAATGCCTCAGGCACACTTAATATAGGCCCAGATAACACAATACTAGCGTTATATACCTATAAGTTGACATAAAAACCGGTCAAGTGCTAGTCGGACTCTGGAATGACATGAGTGACAACTGTGTTACTTGTTCCATTTTTAGGATTCCGTACAAAGCAATAGGCGTATGCAATAAGTTTTATTCCCGCGCTGAATGTAGATAATACATGGATAATAGAGGTTCATCTCTTCAGATCATCAGCAGTGTTAGTTGAGGTTGTCAATGAAGACGGCGCATATCCAGCCTCTTTTACTTTTTCTCATTTTTGTTCTTTGCGAATGCATTTGAAGGGTCCACTGCAATAACAATAAATGTCCTTGTTATGTCGTTTTGAGATAATTGCGTTTCAATCGTATTAATGGGGAAAGGAAAGTCGTGTTTAAAGATGTGGATATAATACTTATTGGTTACAGCACATTTTGATTATTGACATTACCTTGTTTCTTTACTCAAGCTTTATTTAAGAACAAAGTAAAAAATATATTATTTGAAGTTTTTTAAAACCAGGACTTTATTGAGTACCGGCCTTTTATCTATGTAGTATAAGCGTGAACTGTCTAAAATATCGGGATTGTAAGTTATATTGCTGTTAACGAGATTACCAACTACAGATATCCTGTGGCTGAAAGACGTACTTACTTCAAATTTTTACAAAAATGGAGTTTCATCATTATTGCAGTGGGCCCTTAATTTAACACATTCTCGCGTATCTTATGGCCAAACGTAGATGCGTCGATCCGTTACGCCAGTTAGTTATCGATCTTTTGATATAACAGCATCTATTTTTCAGCAATTTTTAAACGATTGGCTAAACGGGCCGCTGAAACCTTATTTAGTAATTCCAATTCAAAGATTTTTATTTTCAGTATTGTCCAACTGTCGATTCATTACAAGTATTATATTCAATGCTTCGATATCAATCTGAAAGTGTCTTTGTTGTGTTAATTAAAGATTACAAATTAGTTATTTATCAATAGGGAATGTTATGCCTCGAAGGTTACATTTTGGGTGGACCGCGAACAAGTCACATTCACATGTTATTAAATACCCTTACTATTTTATCTTTATTTTGTGTTAACTTCATCTTACTTTTCAGTTACTTATATGGTGATATAATAAGGAGTACCTTTCCCATTGTATTCTGTATTTTGTCTAGGTACAGTAGAACGCCGATTATCCGAATCGCCAATTATCCGAATCGGTCCCAAGCGTAATATAAAAAACGAAAACCAAATAATTTTATAAAAGTAATTTAATTAGTAAGTAATTTTATAAATTTTAACCATGTTATTGTAGTACCTACATTTGTGATAGTTCGTTTTTCTTTATTACCAGTCTATTTTCGATTATCCGAATTGACCCCGGTCCCAATTAAGAAATTGGGATAATCAGCGTTCTACTGGAATAAATTATAACAGCCAGTCGGGTGCTTGCCAAGGTTGTTCTGTAGATGGGTGACCATCTTAACAGGAGGCTCCTCCTTGCCTTGAAAAGCACGTTGAGCCATAGCTCTTGGCTTGGAGATCTTCGTCAATCATTACAGATTGTCAGAAACCAGAAAATGTGACATCAGTCTTGCCATGCAAATAGTACCGTGTTACCCAGTTATTGGGTTGTGGAGGTCTGGTAGGCAATCGCTCCACGTAAAATACTGGTATTCAGATGAAACTGATTTGACTGGAAGCCGACACCAGTATAGTTGGGAAAAGGCAGGCAGATGATCTTAAGTACCCACATATATTACACACTAGGTTTTGAAAATGGTTGCCATACATAGGTTTCATTTATGACATTTCAAAAGCTATGGTTGTCTGAAACATTGACATACATTTATCAGCACGCTGGCAACTCTCCTCCAAATAAGAATAGCTATATCGAAAGGTCTAAATTGCCTGAATCACAGTTTTCACAATTTCTATTCATTCATCAGGAAATCTATTAATCCTAACACCCCCAACTAACAAAAACGTCATATAAGTCTTGACTTATACGACATAGAGTTGGATAGCAGTCTTATAATGATAGTGAGATGACTACTAGGTCCTTCAGACGTCTTTGATTTGACTTAGTAGTCGTGCGACGAATATGTCATAATAAGCTGGTCTTAGCAACGTCGGTAAGACTAAATTAAACGACGTTATATTACAGTCATAGCTAAAACGTTTGTACGACAACGCAATAGTCATACTAACGTTATAGTCCATTATACGTTTTGAACTGACCAAAATAGGTCTTTGAAAAACCTTTATATGTCATTTATATAATGTAGCAATTATATAGACGTTTTCACAGTGACGTTTATATAACGATCACTTTCCTGTTTTACAGCGGTCAATTGGAGACTCTTAAACGACTTGGTTGTTTATTTAATACTCAAATATAACTTATTTGTAACATGATGTCCGTTTTATGTCATGCCCTGATCTTAATCACACTTGTAGTCACATTTAAGTCAGGTTTTGACTTTAAAACGTCTAGGCCGTCATATTTACGGAACGTTTGATTAAATTGACTATGAAAAATGGAAGCAGTGTACAACACGTGAACAACAAAAAGGTTCAGTAAGGTACCTGAGGTAAATAAGGCCCAGGGGGTAATAAGGCCCACATTCCAAATTTCGCAGAAAAACATTTCTATGACACTTCACTGTTTACGCACACGTGCACAATGTCGGTTTGAATGTTTCCCTATGGGTCCGGAGTCGCTAGCGCCGCCATCGTGCTAGTGACGTGCGATGCGTTGATGAAGTGACTGGCTACTGTGCAATTTTATAATCTTACATACCAAAAAACTGTAAGTATTTTACATTTAACTCAATAATTGACTAATAACGCTGTATTTAGTATCGTAAGTATGTCTTGTATAAAACAATGGATATGGTTTTTCCCAGCCAGAGAAAGAGTTTTTAGGTTTATTAGGTTATTTTGTAAAAATGTGGCATAAGGTTAATAAGGCCCATTATAACGGTACTTGGGCCTTATTGGCCTCTTAATATTTGAGTATCAGATTGGATTTTTTTGCGTTCTAGGTCAATGTACTGTGTGAATTTTACAGACAATATATGTGTAACATTGTAACATATTTTGATTAAAATGCCTCCAAAGAGAGCTCAGTGGACAGAAGACAATTTACGGGCCGCTTTGGCAGCAATATAACGAAGGCAGCTGACGCAACGAGCTTTAGCTGAACGTTACAACATTCCAAGACGCACTCTTCGAAATCACACAAATTCCAAAAGCACTATTACGCGCTTATGTCATAGATCCATATTGACAATCGACCAAGAAAAAGATCTTGTACAACGCATTATACGATTTGCTAACATCGGTGTACCTGTTACTCCAAAAGTCAAACGGGGACAAGCATTTTTATTTTGCGAGAAAAAGGATATTAAGCACAATTTCAATAAAGACTCTGGCATTGCGGGCAAAGACTTGCTTAAAATGTTCTTGAAAAGGAACCCAGAAATTTCCAAAAGTCAAGCCCATTTTATGAATCCAGGCAGAGCACAGAAATTAAACCGTCCTATTGTTGCTCAGCATTTTCAAGAAGTAAAATAACCTATATGAAGAATTAGACATTCTACAGAACCCGCAACGACTCTTACAACTTATTTCTAGGTAAATTTAGGACGATTTACTGTAAAAATTAAAATTTTACTGCAAATTTTTATATGGGCTTTAATATACTACCGTAGTATAATAAGGCCCCTGAGAAGGGTTTTTAAAAAGTGTATTTTCCTATTAAAAAAATTCTTTTCTTTATTGTTTTACACCATTTATTACAGCAACATGTACAAGCTATGTAAACAATATGTTTTTGACATCCTATACGCATTATACTCAGATTTAAAGCAATATTTTCTTAGGTGGGCCTTAATTGCCACCGGTACCTTATTAATATTTATTTTATTTATAAAAATCACACACGATATTGTGCGATTTTTTTCGATGTTGAATGCGTTATTTATAAGTAAATTTTTGATTAATCTATACAGGTTGTAAAAAAAATTGGCAGCAAAACTTATCAAAAAAATGTTTTTACGATTCCGTACCTCAAAAGGTACGGACTGTCTGTTTGTTTTCTTGTCTGTCTATCCGTCCGTTTGTCTGATCAAAATATGTCGAATAAAGCGACATATTAGTATCTATTTATTATTTGATGCTCGCAATTGAATCAAAACCTATAGGGCACTTCGCGTTGACCTAAAATAATGTGATTTGTTTAGAAGCAAGGTTTCAGCACAATTTATGGAAAAATTTTGAAAATTGTAAATCTATAACTTGAACACAAAAAAAATAAGTATGTCTTCTGTCGAGGCCCTTTTTCTCAAGGAAGCGTGGAGGTATAAAGTTAAAATTAATAAGTCGTAAGTCTAAAGTCCATTAGATATTTTCTAAAAAATCAAGCTTATAGAATTTGTAAATAAAAATAAAATATCTAGTTTTAATTTCCGCGAATATTTGTGGGTTGCAGGTATGCACCCACAAATATTCCCGCAAAGTCTCAATTTTCCTATAGTATAAAATGAGTGCTTTCCCATGGCCAAATCAATGTATTAAGAAGTCTAAAATCTGTTCTCGTTAGAAATTTATCTATATCCAAATACTGAATGATCATATTTTCGTTAAATTTACATAAGTATGTTAAAATGTTTGTAAATCTGCACTGCACTTTTATTATGACCAAAATGAAAAGCGTTTTTAAATTTATGAGGAACCCTAATAGCCGCTAGCTGTCATGGCGTATTGCATGGTCTTGGAATAACTTTAATACGACTTTATGTCTTTATAACGTCGTAAAGAGATAAATGTGGGACAAAAGCAACATGGCCTACGTTTTGAGAAATAAATATATTTTTACTAATAAAAATATAATACTTTAAACGCAAAATTGCGAGGGGGCATGAAAATCTGAAACAAATACACATAGGTATATTATCATAAAACTTTAATGCCCAGTCGAACTAAACGATATAAGAGACATTAGATACATTTATCAGCGAGATAAATACATATAAATTAAATAACACTTTTATTTCCTTGTAATTTATTTTGCACTTTCAAGTAAAATGAATAAGTCTTACACGTGTTGTTGCTTGACTCAAATAAAATGTTTTAGACATTCAAAAACACCTGTACGATGACAATACAACAAACGTGTCATTGTAAAGTTATGATGCGACTTCTGTGCGACGAAAGGCGGTAGTTTCATAACTTTCATACAACTTTTGAATGACGTTAACGAAGTCAGCTTGTGACTTTTGTATATCCATTATACGACAATGTTGGTCGTATAACTGGGGCCATTTTCGCGTTTAGTAAACGTTATTATAACGTTAGTGCAACTTAGGTATGGTATTAAGATAACGTTTACTAAACTTTTCAACGACGTTAAATTGTTAGTTGGGCCGTTACTTTCAGAAACGTGCAAAATTGACCATCAAACAATACTTTGGCGAGCACGTTTGACATTTATACAAACTTAATGTCACTTTACCGCGCAAAAATCACCTCTATTTCCTTTAAAATAAGGTAGTTATCAACCGTAAATTACCAGAGCATAGTTAAGCAACGGTTTGTCACGGCATTTGTCAATCACGTGACGGAGCGTTTGTCAATTGTTTATGAAACTGACGCGCCGCGACGTCCATGTTGTCAAAGCGCGTGATCCCTTGACCCTAGCATGGAGTAAGATGGGTGGGTTCTATTTATTTGTTCAAGGATCAAATCAAATACGTATATTTGTGTACACAGATAAAAAAAATTAAAAGCCGTCGACACAAAAACCAAAGTCCCCTTTAAAATGTAAAAAATAATTAAAAAAAAAAACTCAATCTTAAAGTAGGTACCTAAGTACGTACTAATAATTCAAAAAAAAAAAATACGTCTCGTTGGGGGATCGCTCCAAATTATTTATTATCTATGATTTTTTTTCATAAGTATCAGATGCCTACCTATTTAGTCTTTTGCACAATGCAAGCGGTCTCCAACGGGATGAACGTTACGTCGATGCCGCAACGCCGATACGCCGCCCGGCGCAAAAAGAGGGGTGTAACACTCCTATTTTTGCGTCGAGGGTCAAAAAATGGGTAAAACAATTATAGGGTAATGGGTCTCTTTGTCCTTTACAGTAGGTGACATACAAATATTAATTTAAATTCAGTGAACGCCAATAACTGTTTAAATTACTTAAATACACTAACAAATATAAAATATAACATATTTAGGTCAGTATCTATTGTTGAAACCATAGATATAATAAACAAATTCCGCCATTACTATCAATTATTTTGTTTTTCAACCGCTTTCCAAAAAAGGAGGAGGTTCTCAAGTCGACTGTATTTTTTTGTGTGTTGCCTCATAACTTTTTACTGGGTGTACCGATTTTGATGATTCTTTTCATATTCGAAAGCTGGTTCTTGTCATATGGTCCCATTTAAGTTTGAGTGAGATCTGACGACTAGTATTGAGTTATTCCTAATAATGTGTGGCTTCGACTATGTTGATGATTTTCTCATTCTGTCATTGTCGATGTAAAATGAAAAAATTAAGAAACAGTATACTATGGTTTGGAAGAGCATCTTAGTGTTTTGAGGTGGTCCCTTTGTAGAGTTTGGTGAAGATATGATGAAGAACCGAGATAGGAAACGGAACTCTTCAATAAATGATAGCAAATCTTCCGAGGTTGCTGAAATCGCATGTTTGTTTATTGTTTACACCAGTTTATAACACGTACGCTGTGAGGGGTACGTTATGTTGTGGGGTGTCACCACTAAAAAGTGAAAAATTAAAAAACTTTTTTATAGGTGAAATACTAATCATCAGTTTCATAATACGACAGAAGTATTCAAGAGGCTCGTGGATGTAGTTGAAATGGTTCGTGGTTGTTGGTTTGTAGAACTTATGATCCATGAAGCAAGGTGCTTTGAGGTCATAAAGTTCACCAAATGAACCGCGACGGGGTGAATGATTGAACCTATGGATTGAACTTTACTCATTTACATAGCCCCTTTTTTTGGATGGGAAATCATCGAATGACTTCTCCCGCTCTGGGCGGAGCGTAAGGGAGTGGCAGACTCTTAATGATTAAAACCTACTCGTGTTCCTCCTAGTGCCTGCCGCGTTCCAGGGCCGCAGTGACTCGAATAAATTGCGTAACCCTAGATTTACATAGTCCTCCATCGTAAACTTGCCTCTTGAACGTTTATATTCAATGTAGCTGTCCTAAAAGAAGGACAGAGATAACCAAACATGCAGAGACCGTCTTAGGCCCAATTGAGCAAACCAGAGGTATAGTTTCACTGGGCTGGGGCCCGGGGGAAAGGCCTGCACGCCAACCGCCCCGACCAAGCGCAAGAGGTCCGCCGCCGCCGCCGCGGCTTCCGTCGCCGCCGCCACCGCCGCCGCTGCTGTGGGTGCTGCGACTTCTGATACTCGGGAGGGGGCTGAAATGGAGTGTCAGTAATGGTCCCATTGTGGCCTCCTCCAGAGACAAGTCGGCCGCTGTGCTATTGCGCAGTGGAAGTGAGTGTCAGACTCTTACTGACTAAAATCCACCCGTGATCCTTCTTGTGCCAGCTAAGTTCCAGCGCCGCGGAGATTCTTTAGAACAAACGCAACCCTGGCAAAACTATCTATACTACCAACTTGTAGTTATTTAGCTTTATTCATAGTTTTAGTTGTTTCCGTCTGATTCAGGTTTTTTTTCCGGTTTCACCTCGGTTCAGAAAGCGAGGCGGCCTGAAAAAAGCTGTTGTTCTACAGTTTCAGTCATTAAAAAAATATTGAGATCATGGAAGGCACTATGCTTTTGTTTGTTTAGATCAACTTGGAACTATATGTGTTAGATATCAGACTAAGATTTTTATGAATCTACATATTATACTAACGAGTAACTTATCTACACTAATATTATAAAGAGGAAAGATTTGATTGTTTTTTTGTTTGTTTGCATTGAATAGTCTCCGAAACTACTTGACCGATTTGAAAAATTCTTTCACTGTTGGGAAGCTACACTATCTCTGGCGAACATAGGCATATGTTATACCCCCCATATTCCCGCGGGAACGGGAACTACGCGGGTGTATCCGCGGGGTGATGCTAGTATTATTATAAATGCAAATGTGTTATTGTTTGAAACGCTTTCATGTTTTAGAATCACGAAACCGATTTTAAAAATTCTTTCACCAATGGAAAGCTTCATAGCGAGTATCATAGGCTATATTGTATCCCCGTATTCCCACGGAACGGGAACTACTTAGCGGGTGAAACCGCGGGGCGTTGCTTGTAATTTTATAAAGCTGAAGAGTTTGTTAGGTCGAAATCGCTAATCTCAAAAATTACTATTTTCGAATTGAAAAATATTTTAGTATTGGATAGACCAATTATCGAGAAAGGCTATATATCATCCCGCTACGACCAATAGGTGCAGACACAGAACAGATAAAAGAGGTTACCTTTTTTATCTGCTCTGTGGGAGCAGAGCATGACTGAAAAAGGTCCCAAAACCGTGGTTTTTTTTCTCTCTCTTTTGTGACGCAGATGAAGTTGAGCGGGCCAGCTAATTTTTAATAGTGCTTTATTCCTCTATAGACCTTCCTTTTATATTTTAAAGGTATATTTTACATTTTCAGCTTTCAAAGAGTTTCAAGACGCAGCCACACAAGCTTGAAAAAGGCTTATATTATGGTTATACAGGTTTGACTCGTTGAGCGATGTGCAGTGTTAACGTCGGTAACGAGGGCCTCAAATAAATGAAATCTGTTCTGTTCTCTACTTAATGTCTTTCGGGTATTTTTGTTCGTGCACCATGGTAAAGCATAAGCATGATCAGCCTTTTAACGTTCCCACTGCTAGGACACAGGCTTCCTCCCTAGGAGAGGGAATGGGCCGTAATCCACCACGCGGGCCCAGTGCTGGTTGGTGAATTTTACATGTCTTCAAATTTTTCGTTCTAGGACATGCCTTTCCTTTTTTCCTCGCGATGTTTTCCTTATCGTTTTGAGAGCAGTGGTGATGAAATTAATTACACAAAGTAATACACTTGACTGGGTTTGAACCCGCAACCTACAATTCGTAAGTCGGGGCCGTTACCAATTGATCACCACTGCTCTCTCATAGTAAAGATAGTTAGCAAAGGTTGGATGCAGGAAGCCCAAGATCGGGTCAAATGGCTGCAATAATGAAGACCTATCACTAAACATAATGCGGATAATTCTTGAGGAAGAGATTTACTTTCTACACGCGACCACCGCATGAACTCTCGCAACGGCCCTAAATTTTAGTGTTCAACAGTAAGTTGCCCTTTACATAAAACTATCACTTCGATACAAAAATCCACAACAAAGAACATCATACCACAACTAATTAAAAGTAAAACAGTTAATCAAACCTCCAATACAGCTCCAAACTGGAGCTTTATTGTCGTTCATATGTACGAAACCTACAAATATTCGTGCTAGAGGCACCTGGCGCCTCAAATTCATATCGAACGACATAACTTTGTAAGAACGGAACGGTCAGCACATTATTTCTCGCTGGGTCAAGGTTGGAGCGTGCGTACTTTCGCTTCGCTAGCGTTTTTGTGACAAAAAGGTGTATACTGATTGTCAGGGACTGATATCAAGTTAGGAGGCAGTTCGGAGTTTTTATCAGATTTTTTAAACTACAACTGCTGCTCGAGTTATTACAGTTTGAATTGGTTTTGGGGGTCCGCTGGCGGGTACTAAAAACGGAGCCCTATAATTCATTGAATAAGTGGTCATGAATAAGTATAATTTAATTTAATTTGAACAGAGAGACTTACGAACAACTTGAGAACAGAGAGTGTTAGCAGCGATTCTGCCTAGCCTTTTCTCAACTATATTGGGGTCGGCTCTCAGTCAAACCGGATTCAGCTGAATTTTACGTAGAGCCGCTGCCTACCAGACCTCCACAAACCCATTAACTGGGAAACACGGTACTTCTTGGCAAGACTTGAGTCAGATTTTCTGGCTTCTGACAATTCGTAACGACTGCCAAAGATCTACAAATGACAGCCGGGACCATCGGCTTAGCGTGCTTCCACGGAGGAAACTCGGTATGTTAAGATGGTCACACATCCACAGACCAACCTTGGCAAGCGTTGCTTAACCTTGAATATCGACCCGTGCGGCTGTTAGTCTTTAGCCACGAGCTCCTCATAGTGTTAGCAACAATGTACTTAAAAACAATGTAAGCAAAACACTTACAAAAACAAAAACAAAACAACAGAGACAGATTGTGACGTCACTGCTGCAAGGTGACAGGCCCAGCCGAAACCCTGCAGCAGTGGTTCACAAACTCACAGTCAAGCCTGCTAGCTGTCATAGATAGTTGGCGCTGCCCCGCACCCTACGGATGCGCACCGCTTCCGCATCACCGTGTAGATACAGTCCACGTGAGCTTCAGCAAACATACCTGATGCGTTGTAATATCGGGGCAACCCCATCAGCACCCTGAATGCATTATTGTATTGGGTGCGAAGGGCGCTGTATGATTTTTGAGTGTAATGAACCCACAGACTGCAGACTTGCAGTACGCACTAAATATAGTGCTTGAACTCTCTAGAGGCAAACCCGAATCAGTAAGCAATCATGTTAGTTCTCACACACAACGCAAATGAGACTATGGCTAAGAATATGAAGTTTGGAATCTTAGGTAGGATTTTATTGGACTTTCGGAAAATACGTTAAGCTGGTATACCTTTTATTTTTCTAGATGTGAAATCATCAACTGACGTCTCCCGCTCTGAGCGGAGCGGAAGGGAGTGTCAGACTCTTACTGATTAAAAGCCACCCGTGATCCTTCTAGTGCCTTTTGTCTTCCAGGGCCGCGGTGACTCTTTCGAACAAATTCCGCAAAACTAGCAGGCACTGATCCTATGGGGCCCCGTCTTCTTGGGGCGTCAACACGTCGCGCCGTCGACCCGGGCCTTGTTGTTATCCGACGGCGAGCCACCTATAGCTTGCCATCCACAGGCCCGCAAGCTGGTATACTTTAGACAGACAGTTATTATACACAGGCTTTGGAGGTCATATTGGTAGTCGCTACTCTACATGTAATGTACTCTCAGCTGCATCCGGATAGGACGCTGACCCCAACATTGGTGGGAAAAGTCTAGGATTACTAGGATTGATTTTACACCGATCCCTGTCACCTAAAATCCAAAGACATCTAAAATTCTTTTGGTAACTAGCAACTGCTTTTGCTGAGCTGGGGTATTTACAAAGGTTCAATTATCAGATAAAACAAAGTGTTTTACATCAGGAAATCCTCACTAGCAGCCCTGAGTGTTTTCGTGTCCGGTTGCAATATAGGATTTTACTTCGGAATAACATGGTTTTAAGTCATGATGGCGTGGCGCTTACGTGCAGTTGCCTAATAGATACACTGGTTGCAGGTTTGATTTCTATTTGGCACAAATTAAGTGTAATCCTACTTATTTACAACGGCTTTACATTTCAAACACACATATACACAAATCTGCTCTATATTTTTCTGTGACATTGACCAGAAAGTTAACAATTTTATGTTTATTTTTAATGATAAAACTTTCGAAATCGAACCAGATTTCCACAATGACAGGTCTTTTGTGAACAAGTACATAATTAAGTGGCACCAAGGCGACGAACAATGTGCTTTCAATCATAATATTACTGCCTTGGAAACAAATACTTATCGAATGGAACAAAAAGTCGGTTTATTAATATACAAACAGGAGTTAGTTAATATACAATTAGTTAGCTAACTTACTCTTAACTTACTTAGTTCTACACTAATATTATAAAGAGGAAAGATTTGATTCTTTTTTGTTTGTTTGCATTGAATAGGCTCCGAAACAACATGACCGATTGGAAAAAAAGAACACTGTTGGGAAACTACACTATCTCCGGATTCTCCGGTGAACATAGGATATATTATATCCCCATATTCCCACTGGTACGGGAACTACGCGGGTGAAACCGCCGCGCGGGGTGATTCTAGTATTTTAATTACAGTGATTATTTCATTAAGTTTTTACTTCCTATCGCCTGAAACACAAAAAAAAATTGTACCTATATACAATTTTATTTTTCATTTTACGTTGACAAGTGAGAATGTAGTCGAAGTCACATTATTAGGGATAACTCAAATACTAGTCATTTATTTAAATGGGACCACATGAAAGCATCAACTTTCGAATATAATGTAAAAAGAATTATTAAAATCAGTACACCCAGCAAAAAGTTATGAGTAGGTACTACAGTCGACTTGATAATTTCCTTCTCCCATTTTTTGAAGTCGGTTAAAAAGTCGAACCCCTTTAATGATGAGGATTCCAAAGATGATAGAAATCATCTTTCTGGTTTAAAAATATTTTATTACTAGCTGCTGCCCGCGACTTCGTCCCCGTGGAATCCCCGATTTTAAAACATTCTTTATCGCTGCTCCGCTCCTATTGGCTTAAGCGTGATGATATATAGCCTAAAGCCTTCCTCGGTAAATGGTCTATTCAATTTTTCAATTCGAACCAGTAGTTCCTGAGATTAGCGCGTTCAAACAAACAAACAAACTCTTCAGCTTTATAATATTAGTATAGAGTATAGATTAATCTCCACCATCAAGCATTTCGAACAGCTGCCAGTGACCTATTTAAATAACCATTTCTTTAACTTACGATTGCAGACTATCTATTGTCACTTCAAATAAAAGTTTTACATAATGAAACAGACTCAATTTCGATAACTGCACAAATAGCTTTCTTAATTCACGATCTGAACAATATTGACATCATGTTTAGTCATCACGATTCCTCAGTCCTCATTCCTAACAGAGGCTTTCAAATGTCTTCCGACTTCACAGTTGATTAGTGGCGATTGTGATCATTCTTGGTTTTTCTTTTGTATCGCGTCGTGAAAGAAGGCTTCTGAAAATTTGTTAAGTTCTTTTGTATGATTTGGGCTAGACTTCTAATAAAAAATAATGGCCTCTGTACTATAATAGGCTTTAGAATAACAGCTTACTTTTTCGCCCGAGTTCGCTCCCGTGGCCTATCCAACAGGAGGACCTTGTTTTTTTCCGGAATTACATGTTTAGTGGACATTCAGAGATTACATCACACAAAAATTTAAAAAAAAGAAGGTTTTTGGGTATAGGTCGTATCATCGTATGTTGGGTGGCTCGCCGTCCGATAAGTCCGGAAGAAGTCATTTGATGATATCCCATCCACAAAAAAATGGTTGGGATGTCCTCTATGTACTTACCATCTTGCCGTTGGTACGTTTTGTAGCCCGATGATGGAACACCATAATACATGGGCGTACCCAGGGGGAGGGGGAGGTCAGCTGCCCCCGCTGGAAATCTTGCAGAAAATGTACCAACTCGCCAAATGTAACTAATCGAAGTGTAAATGGACCCTTAATGTGTGCTAACTTTTGAATAAAATGCACGGAGCAATTGTCATAAAAAAAAAAAGAAATGAAATAATTTAAATAACATAAAAATGCATATTCAAATTTACTTTTACGTATTCGCGGAAGATCTAACCTAAAAAGTCTGACTTGCGCCCCCCCCCCTAGGCCAGAAGCTGGGTACGGCCATGCAATAATAGATTCTATATAGATTCCGTTTCTTCATTCGGATGTTCGAAATAATAAAAACACATCCTACCTAGAAGGAAAGCACTGTAACTCAATGATACGGTACATTCATGCTAATTTTCCGCCATCCAATGAATCAAAACTTCCACAGGCATCATTTAGAAGCAAAACATAAAGAAGAAGTTATCCATGTAACCGCTTTACTTACATGAGAATGCTATTTACTTCGCATAATATTCTTTACATAAGACGGTACCTATTATACCAATTTCTTTCACACTTCTTCCATCATAATTCTTACTAAGTATAATCGTACTAATATTATAAACGCGAAAGTTTGTAAGTATTGTTACTCTTCCACGCAAAAACTACTGAATGGATTTAGATGAAATTTAGCACACAGATGGTTTATAACCAGGATTAAAATATAGGATATTTTTTACCCCGATATTACCACGGGATCGAAACTTATGCGGGTGAAACCGCGGGGCGCTGCTAGTTCTATCCTACTTAATAAATTAAACGCGAAAGTTTGTAAATATGGATGGATGTTTGTTACTCTTTCACGCAAAAACTACCGAATGGATCTTCGTGAAATTTGGCACAGAGGTAGATTATAGTCTAGAATAACACATAGGATACTTTTTATCCCGGTAGTATGTTCCCTTGGGATAATTTTCGAGATTCACGCGGGCAGAGCCGCGGGCGTTAGCTAGTACTCGATATTTAGGTAAGTACTCGTATCTATAATTTTATTTACGTGCTCCATCACTATCCGTAATCTATTGATTTGACAGGTTAAATTAATGTTGTAATTGCTTTGGTTATTTATACTCGCTTCAGTTATTTAATTGTAGATATTGATACTGTTACATATTATTTCATTATGTTGGTAGTACATCGGTTCTCCATCATATTTCTATACTGAATGTATTGCATTAGGAACAATCAATCAGCAGTACAGTTAACATGACCCCCATGAAAACTAAGGTGCTGTAAGCGTGAAGGTCGCGGGTTCAAACCCAGCCAGGCGCATTACTTTGTGTAATTAATTTCTTCACCACTGCTCTCAAAACGGTGAAGGAAAACATCGTGAGGAAACCGGCATGTCCTAGAACCAAAAATTCGAAGACATGTGACATTCACCAACCCGCACTGGGCCCGCGTGGTGGATTACGGCCCATTCCCTCTCCTGGAGAGGAGGCCTGTGTCCCAGCAGTGGGAACGTTAAAAGGCTGATTATGTTATGCATGTATGTATGTAAGCGTGAAGTGAGCAGTAAATCCATAGCTTCAGGTGAAATTACAGTTCAATTCGAGCTTATGTCGTAATGTTGTACCTAAGTTTTCATAATGACTCGTAAAAAAATAGACCAGCTGTTTGTGGAAGCAGATCATTAATAAGTAGGTACAACCCATTTGATTCACTTTACAGAGCGCGTAGGTAAAGTCGGCCGGATTTTACTAAAACAAGCACATGAATGCTCATCTTATCTTCCTTAAAAAAAAAAAAAAAAAAAAAAAAATTGATTGAGTCAGGCGTTACTTTGCGGAAATCCATTTTAAATTTGAAAATGAAAACAATATATCTAGTTTTAATTTCCGCGAATATTAGTGGGTTGCAGGTATGCACCTCCCTCCCGCCCGCTATATTATGCACATGCAAGATTACTGGGCAAATGCAAGGATTTTAAGCACATGCAGGAAGGCAATGCAAAACCCAACACCATTACCGACACGTGTTTCGCCTCTCCACGAGGCATCCTCAGGGGACGTGTTGACTCGCTGACCGTTGAGTTGCGACTGAGCATTTAGTACAAGGCACCCCCCTTTTATACACTGCCACCGTTGGTTATTTGTGTACAACTACCCACAAACATTCGCAGTAAAGGGGAAGAAACCAAATTCGTCTGGTCATTCAACAGTGCAAAATTATTATTATTACTATGTTTAAAAATCTCTAATTGTTCTAAAACACACAGCCGGAAACCTTTATCACAAATATGTAGTATATTAAAACTATTGTTGTCGCGCAAAGAATGGCCGGTATCAATTAGATGTTTCGCGAAATTCGATTTGTCCGAATGGCCATTTCTATACGCGGCAACATGTTCCCCATACCTTATGTCAAAGTTTCGGCCCGTCTGACCCACATACACCCCGTTGCATTCATCACAGACCAGCCTATACACCCCAGACTTTTTACTATTTTCTAAAATATCTTTTCCGTTACAAATACGGCGTATATTCTGGTCCGTTCTGAACGCTACATAAACGTTGTTTTTTCTAAGTAAATTACTAATTCTATCTGAAATGGGGCCCATATAGGTCAGACTGGCCACATATCTATTAATATTAGTACGCGGACATGCATATAATAGTGAACGAACCCTTTCTTTCTGCTTTTTACTAATTAAACTGTCTACCATTGACTTTGAGTAACCGTTAGAAATTGCGATCTGGTAAATAATATTAAGTTCTTTTACATAATTTTCTGCTGAAAGGGGGAGGGCAAATAATCTATGAATATAGCTGCGGAAGGCGGCTAATTTATTTTGAAGAGGGTGACAAGAAGAGGCTGGTATTGGAAGGGAAATTCTGTCGTCATTTTGGAAAAAACTGCCTATACTCAAAAAGTTAACGACATCATCCTGGGGGAGGATTTTGAACGTCTTGGTGCGGATCCTACAAGGAAGTTTGCCCTCGAGATAAAGGATGCCATTAAAAACACGTCATACATATCAAAAGACCAATTAAAAAACCTTGTTCCTATGAATCCGAGGGCTCCTTTGTTGTATGGTCTACCCAAGACCCATAAAGATAACATGCCTGTACGTCCAGTTGTTTCTTACATTGGTGCCCCAGCGTACAATTTAGCTAAACGTCTCAACACTTTGTTGAGAAGTAGAACTTCTTTTAATCCCAAATATAGTTTGAAGAACAGCTTAGATTTAATTGAAAAAGTAAAAAATATCCAAATTCCTTCCAATGCAAAGTTGTTATCCTTAGACGTTGACAGCTTATTCACGAATGTTCCAATCGATGATTGTCTACGTATTCTGGGTATCCAATTTGAGAAGCAACGGTTACATCCTGGGGAAATTGCGGATTTACTTAACCTCACTAGTATTTGCATGAAACAAAATTATTTTAGATTTAATAACCAATATTATATTCAAAAGGAAGGGCTGGCTATGGGGTCGCCTTTAAGTCCACTAATGGCGGAGGTTTTTATGGATAACTTTGAATGTAAACATATAGTGAACGAACCTAATATTCTGTTTTATTATAGATATGTAGATGACATAATTATCTGCTGGAATGGTACCGTTCGACAAATAGACCTTTTTGTTAAAAAACTAAATAAAACACACCCAAAAATTAAATTTAAATTAGAATTAGAGTCCCAAAACTCCCTTAACTTTTTGGATTTAACTATCACAAAACACAATAGTGACTTAGATTTCCAAATTTATCGAAAGCCGACACACACTGACACGACAATACCAGCCTCTTCTTGTCACCCTCTTCAACATAAATTAGCCGCCTTCCGCAGCTATATTCATAGATTATTTGCCCTCCCCCTTTCAGCAGAAAATTATGTAAAAGAACTTAATATTATTTACCAGATCGCAATTTCTAACGGTTACTCAAAGTCAATGGTAGACAGTTTAATTAGTAAAAAGCAGAAAGAAAGGGTTCGTTCACTATTATATGCATGTCCGCGTACTAATATTAATAGATATGTGGCCAGTCTGACCTATATGGGCCCCATTTCAGATAGAATTAGTAATTTACTTAGAAAAAACAACGTTTATGTAGCGTTCAGAACGGACCAGAATATACGCCGTATTTGTAACGGAAAAGATATTTTAGAAAATAGTAAAAAGTCTGGGGTGTATAGGCTGGTCTGTGATGAATGCAACGGGGTGTATGTGGGTCAGACGGGCCGAAACTTTGACATAAGGTATGGGGAACATGTTGCCGCGTATAGAAATGGCCATTCGGACAAATCGAATTTCGCGAAACATCTAATTGATACCGGCCATTCTTTGCGCGACAACAATAGTTTTAATATACTACATATTTGTGATAAAGGTTTCCGGCTGTGTGTTTTAGAACAATTAGAGATTTTTAAACATAGTAATAATAATAATTTTGCACTGTTGAATGACCAGACGAATTTGGTTTCTTCCCCTTTACTGCGAATGTTTGTGGGTAGTTGTACACAAATAACCAACGGTGGCAGTGTATAAAAGGGGGGTGCCTTGTACTAAATGCTCAGTCGCAACTCAACGGTCAGCGAGTCAACACGTCCCCTGAGGATGCCTCGTGGAGAGGCGAAACACGTGTCGGTAATGGTGTTGGGTTTTGCATTGCCTTCCTGCATGTGCTTAAAATCCTTGCATTTGCCCAGTAATCTTGCATGTGCATAATATAGCGGGCGGGAGGGAGGTGCATACCTGCAACCCACTAATATTCGCGGAAATTAAAACTAGATATATTGTTTTCATTTTCAAATTTATCTTCCTTAACATATAGTGTACAAAAAAAAATTACCTAGTGCAAAAGTTCGCTCTGGTGCACCTTTAGCCATAAAGATTTTCTAACTTATTCATAAAAATCTTGAAGCGACTGATTAGCAGATCTTGTTTTCTATAAATACAGTTTAAAACTTTTATAAATTAAAAATTCTATATATTACCCATCCGAAAGGGAGTCAGCTTCGCTGTGTCTTGCATACTAAATTCTTTCGATTTAGAAACTTTTCTGCACGTTGGTCTTGTTTAGGGTTGCCATCTGTCCGGGTTTCCCCGGATTTGTCCTAGTTTGGAGGGCGTCCGGGCGGGGTTTCCAAAGGTGTCCTGGTATTACCCGGACATTTTTTCTGTCTAGGAATCCTCCATTGATTGAAAATTTGGAAGATAAGCAACAAATTAAAACAATACTTAGGTAGTACCTATGTAATAATTCATGTCATTCGTAATCGTAAGCGGGATACGATCTACTCGTAAAACATATAAGGCTGTTTTTTTGGGTCTGTCCGGGGAAAAAAATCAATTTCACTCAAATGTCCGGGGTTTTAAAGATTTTGTCCGGCGTCGGCAATTTCGATGATGGCAACCCTAGTCTTGTTACTTATCCCAAGTGCAATATTTTTTAAGCTTGCTTTGCTCGTGCATACTTGTAAAATAAGGTAGTTGAATAATGAATAAAGAAAATCAAATTAGTCCGTCAGATATGTAGATTTCCAAAAGATATAGGACACATATTTTTTGTTTTTTCATATAAACAAAAAATGAAGACACAGTGCGTTAAAAACTCGTATGACGTCATTACGTGCTACAATTTTTAATAGCGTCGTGACGTCACCAGCCCTCACTCTAGAACTTTGATGCATTAACAATATTGCTTTATTTTTATATTTTACTAGCTGCGGCCCGCGACTTCGTCCCCGTGGAATCCCCGATTTTAAAACATTCTTTATCGCTGCTCCGCTCCTATTGGCTTAAGCGTGATGATATATAGCCTAAAGCCTTCCTCGATAAATGGTCTATTCAACCCAAACAGAATTTTTCAATTCGAACCAGTAGTTCCTGAGATTAGCGCGTTCAAACAAACAAACAAACAAACTCTTCAACTTTATAATATTAAGTATAGATTACGATTTCAAATGAAAAAAAATACGTGGCCATTTGAGAGATGCGATAGGTACGCGAATTGGGCGGAGTTTCCTTTTGAAATAGTCTCTCATAGGTCAATTTCATGAAAGATCATGTAATGAATTGCTATTTACATACTTTGTCTTCTAACCATAACGAACGAAAAAAACGTAAACATGTCTTAAAAAGTAATACATCGCTTTTTTAAGAACTGTTACAAAAACTAATGTGGTTACTGATCACTTGAAAACACGCAACGGAACACGCTGAAAAAGTACCACAACTCGGTATTTATGTAAATGATCACAAGCACGTGAATGCGAATCTATACTAATATTATAAAGCTGAAGAGTTTGTTTGTTTGTTTGTTTGTTTGTTTGAACGCGCTAATCTCAGGAACTACAGGTTCGAATTGAAAAATTATTTTTGGGTTGAATAGACCATTTATCGAGGAAGGTTTTAGGCTATATATCATCACGCTTAAGCCAACAGGAGCGGAGCAGCGATAAAGAATGTTTTAAAATCGGGTATTCCACGGGGACGAAGTCGCGGGCAGCAGCTAGTTGAATAATATAAAGAGGAAAGATTTGTATTTTTGTATGTAACGAATAAACTCAAAAACTACGGGACCGATTTCAAAAATTCTTTCATCATTAGAAAGCTACATTCACCCTGAGTAACATAGACTATATTTTATCCCCATATTCCCACGGGAACGGGAACTACGCGGGTAAAACCGCGAGGCACCGCTAGTCTTAAATAAATAAAAATTAAAGAAGAATGTACCTACATATACATATGTACTGCTGCAATGCCTTTTTTTAAATATGTATGGGAAATCATCAAGTGACTTCTCCCGCGGAGCGGAAGGGAGCGTCAGACTCTTACTGACTAAAACCCGTCCGTGTTCCTCCAAATGACCTCTTTGCGTTCCAGGGCCGCGGTGACTCTTTCAAACAAATTCCGCATCCATAGCAGAACTAAATAAACCTACTACCTAGCTTGGACCGTGGGGTCCGAGAGTCATGCGTTATTTAAAGAGCTTACTAAACATTTAGTTGACACCTCGCGTGACCCAAGGGCTGGCTTTTACTTCGGGCAGAGGATTAGTATTGCCATACAACGTGGCAATGCCGCCAGTCTATTGGGTTCACACCCAGTCGACAGCGATGCGGACGAATTTTTAACCGCCTTCTAAAAAAGGAGGAGGTTCTCAATTCGCATGTTTGTATTTTTTTTTATGCCATTTTGTAGTTAGGAGGATCTTAGTTTATTTTTATTTTAAGTGAATGTAGTTAGATTTAAACTCGTTGATCTCGTACTTAATCTGCCCAGCCTGCCTATATTGAGTTCAACTTTCAATCTAATAGGACACAGCTATTAAGATGTACCAGTAAATCCAAAGCAGAAAGCCTATCTTGTTTCACTTCTCACACTTCACTCACATCAAATCTAATTTACTATAGAATACTTCGTTTTATTGCAAACGTCTGAACCGTTTTATAAAATGTTAGGTACATATTTTGAAATCGGAGTGCGCGAGGTCCTTGACAGAGCGAGGCCCCGGGCGGTTGCCCTGCTCGCCACCCCCTGAGGCCGCCACTGGTTATGGGGTAGCACACACAAAAAAGACATATATACATGACATACCTCCTCTCTAGGGGAGG
This sequence comes from Hecatera dysodea, assembly GCA_905332915.2. Lineage (NCBI taxonomy): Eukaryota > Metazoa > Arthropoda > Insecta > Lepidoptera > Noctuidae > Hecatera > Hecatera dysodea. Next base: position 17,441,635 of record HG995309.1, on the reverse strand, counting down.
GAATGGGCCGTAATCCAGCACGCGGGCCCAGTGCGGGTTGGTGAGTTAAAAAGATTTTGGAAATGTCTTATTTAAAAAAAGATAACTGGAAATTTGTGTTTGTATGGAAAATTATAAATGGGTCTAATTTAACTGTCACACTATTTATCGAAAATGTTTTCAACTAACTTTTTAGACCTATGTATTCTGCTTATATGTGTGAAGTTTCATTAAAATCGGTTCAGTCATTCCGGAAAATAACGACTTGAAAATTTGTATGAAATGCCGTTTGGCGTATGCGCTCTTAACCTGAGAATTGAGCCCATGACCTGACGCTCTACGACCACTCACACAATAGAGCAGCACCTACTAGACATCGACAGTGTCAACTTGATAAAATTAAAGAAATAATATAATAATGTAATTATATACTAAGACCAGATCCTTAGGTCCATTTTCTTAAGCGTGTTTCTAATGCTTTAACAATACAGGCTAGTAGCATGCTCCATTTGACAAACTAATTTAAACTGTCACCAAAAAAAGCAAAACATTATCTTGAATGACGCGAAAATCTGCGAACCTATCTGAGCTAGGCTTTCGCTAGATTGAGAAAAAATAAGAACAAGAATGATACTTAATTATCTTCTTAAGTGATGAGATTTAGGGGTTTTTTATTTGTGCTTAATTACTAAGAAAGCCTTTCCAGCCATCAGATAATAGAGTTGTTGACTAAAAAAATCTAATTAGTCCGTCAGATAGATTTCCAAAAAACATTAGACGCGTATTTTTTCTTTTTTCTCGTAAACAAAAACGAAGACGATACAGTGCGTTGATAACTCGTGTGACGTCACTACGTGCTACAACTTTCACCATGAAGTGAAGTCATAAGCCCCCACTCCTGATTTTTTATGCTTATTATCTTCGTAATTTTTATTTTTGGTTTGATAAAACGAAATATACGTGTTCAATATTTTTCGTCAATCTAACTGACGGACTAAATAGAATCATATTTTTTACTCAGGAAACATCCCTATTGAAAAATATTGAACACGTTTTTTTTTTGCTTTATCAAATCTATAAAAATTGACGAATGAGATGATACTGCCTGTTGGTTTTCATGCAAATTATGACGGTGGTTGATTTCCTGCAGTTAAGAATTAAATGACAACCCATTTGTCATAATCTGACTCTTCTTATTGAAGACTTCAGTGATGAAACCAAGGTTGAAGAGTACCATCCCATTACTGAGCAAAAGCCTCCCATAACTCCTTCCAGAAATTGTTTTCACGTGTCTTTACAAATAACAAGATACAACTCTTTTTGGGCCCGGGCCTAATATGATTTTCACAGCTAACTTTTCTCGGAATAAAATGCAAGCATGATTGCAGAGACGTTGTTGCATGTGATTGACCAAACATTATGACATGGTGACGGGCGCAGTCACAGTCAGCACAATGATATAATTTATTTTTCTCCACTTTGCACCCCAAGATTGTGTGCGAAACTGTTACGGATAACATTAGAGAGGATAATACCACCGTATGCTCTTTAAAGAATTCAACTGTTCGTTTTCTTGGCTCAGAGGAAAGGGACACTGAAAAACCTATGAAGGGCTTTTTCTAAGACATTTACATGTTAAAAAAAAGCAACTTGAAAACTACAATTTTTAACAATAACTTGAAGAGTAGGTACTTTGCCGTAATTCAGACCCAAACAACATAATTATTAACATATTACTTATAGTAAATCAAAATCTTGTTATATAAAGTCTGCTTTAGAAAATAGAAAATTGCTAATAATATTTTGGTAAAGGGATAATTCCACTTATGATAAATTCTATACTAATGTTATAAAGAGGAAAGATTTCATTGTTTGTTTGTATCGAATAAGTTTAACAGTGACATATATACTATATTGCTATATTTTATCCTCATATTCCCACGGGAACGGGAAGTATACGGGGAGAAAACGCGGAGCGCTGGTTGTTTAAAAATAATGCTAAATATGGCGACGTATTGCCTGATATGCCGTTGTAACAAGTGATATGTTTTCAGGTAAGATAATAGAAAATAGAAATTGAATACCATCAACGGTAATACTGCAATTGCTGTCGTGTTGTAAACGTGTCGAATATAAACATGTCGTTTTTGGATCTATTCTATTCTGGAAAATTCATCGACACTGTAAATACGAATGAAAAAATATTTTACCACATGCTGCATTTTCCTATAGCCAATAGCTTTCCTTTAAATAGGCAGTCTTATAATGTGTACATGATAATAAATAGTATTCTATGATATTGTATTCTTGATGGATTAAGTTTTTCCTCTATCAAAAAAGACACAGTAACCAAGATACTGCACCGTTTAACAATGCCATACCTTTCCTCACAATTTCCAACTGGCCGCTCTATACAAATCCTCGTGGGTCGGCAGTCTTTCGCTCCTAGAAGTATTCACTATAAATACAAGTGGTTTCTGTCTGTCGGTACATTGCCTCACAGTCCGCACCGCGGGGCCTACCTACCCCCGACCTAAACCAAAATAAATTAAACGTTTGTGAAAGTATTGGAAGGTATTGAAAAGTGAATTTTAGTGCTTGATTTAGCTTTTTTGTCTAGATTCTGGAGTGTTTTGTGTTAACGTAAAAGATTTTTTTTTTGGCTAGATTTGTTTTAGTTTAAAAGTTTTTGTTTTTATCTTATCAATTTTATTAGATACGTGTTAATCATTTTCTAATTTTGGGAAAATCAATTATTTAAATTATAAGTAAATCAATGAGCGCTTTTTTGAAAATTGCTGGATTAGGACTTTTAAACCTTTCAATTTATTGTTATTAAATTTATTGTAAATGAGTGTAAATAAAATTGCTCGACGGTGTAATTTCAGTTCGACTGTAGCGAAAATGAAGACCTTTACAGCTGTATTATTATGCATGGGTAAGCATTATTTTTTAATCATATTGAATTATTTCTTACTTAAAAAGCTTGAAAATAATTTAAATCTTGAGATTAATTACCAGAGGTCGGAATTAGGTAGAGTTATGTGTTTGCATCGAAATGTCGATATTAATACGGATCTTCCTCGGATTTCTAATAGACAATCCCGTATGGCCAACAATATTACAAAAAAGAATATAATGATAAACAGATAAGACAAATAAAACAAAGATAATCAACATATTTTTATTAGTATTTACAAGATTTCAAGTGTTTGCTTCCGAAATTACTGTACATATAATTTACATAATTTGGCAACGCCGCGCGTGCAGTGGTTTAAAAGTACCTAAATAACTTTTTTATTTAATGAATCACGGGATTTTTCTGTTCTTGTAAATTATTTTGCATTGCATATCCATAATAACTCTACCTTATTCCGACCTCTGTTAATTACATACACTTAAGGCGTTAATCTTTAAAAGAAAATTAATCAGGGCTAACTGTAGATTATGTATCTCTAGTACACAAAAAAACATTTCCAAGTACGTAGATAAACAGGTATCTGAAGAAGAATAAAAAAAGTAATTAGATATATCGTACATACTAAGTATTTTATCTGAAATCAGCTGGTCAAATTTTCATTTATTTATTAGTTAATTTGTAAAGTAACACGAGAGTAGCCTTTTTAACCGACTTCTAAAAAAGGAGGAGGTTCTCAATTCGGATGTTTGTATGTTTTTTTTTTTTTTTTTTTTTTTTTTTTTTTTTTATTGTTTGTTCGCGCATATCTCCGTCGCTTGTCAACCGATTTGAAAAATTCTTTTTTTGTTGGAAAGGGTATACTTCCCAAATGGTCCCATGAAAATTTTATCGAAATCAACCAAGCGGTTTTCGAAAAATCTAAAAAAAATATCTACATTGCCTACATTGACGACCTCTTAGCTTACTCCGCAAAGGAGCAGTACGATTTTTTTTACACCAATGTGATTGGTTCGTTTAGGTGGGGGAGGGGAGGGGGTGTAGGTACCACTAAAAAGTGAAAAATAAAAAAACTTTTTACAAAAAATAAAACCGACTTCTAAACAAAAAAACCAAAAAGTATAAAATAACTTTAATTTCGGAAGTCGGTGTGTTCAACAACAAAAAAGCAACCAAAAACACCGAGTTCCGAAATTAAAGTTATTTTATACTTTTTGGTTTTTTTGTTTAGAAGTCGGTTTTATTTTTTGTAAAAAGTTTTTTTATTAACTACATCTACTAAGCATCATAAACAAGTAAATAATATAAATAAATTTATATTTCACCTGAAAATGACAGACGCCGTAAGATTTTCAAATATTCTGAGAAATTGTAAACTAGTTTTTCTTAATAAAGACACCGATATATTGGAAGCTATTGAGTTTGCATGGGATTCATTTTATACCTATAAAACGACTTTTTATTATATCTCGAGAAATCAGACTAAACAATTTAATTTAATATGTATTAAATATTAAAAATAATATGTATTAAATAATAGAATTAAACAATTTTAGGGGTGGCACTCCATACATGTAACTGAGGGACGAAAAAAAAAATTCCAACAAATATAATCGTGTGGTAGCTCTTTTAAAATGAAATAGAGATTTCAAAAAAATAAAATTAAGGCAATAGTTTTTGAGATAATTATGTATGTGTTTCCGAATTCGTAAAAAATGTGTCCCCCCCCCCTCTAACTTATAAACTATGAAGTTGAAACTTCTAAAAAAAAATGAGCAAATAGAACTTCACAGACACTTCCAATTGGTTTTTTTTTTTTTTTTTTTATATGGACCACTCGCAGCTCAGCACACTAAGGCTGGTTACTGCTTAACCGGACAATACTTCCAATTGGTTTAAACATCACAGCTTATATACTTTTAGAGATATGAGATTTTAACAGTTAACTACGGAGCCATTCACTATGCGTGGCCCGACTCGCACTTGGCCGGTTTTTGATGGTTACAATTATACGGAGTCCGCAGTTGTCCGTTCCATTTTCGGTATAAAGATAATAACTTCATGAAAAAATCTTCAATCATAAACGTATAGTCTGTTTCTAAGAATTCAATTCGTGAAATACATCATCATAATCAAACATCTATTTCCGTTTAGTTTTTCCCATGAAATTATGTTACAGAGTTGATGAAATTGTGTTACTGTATGAAGTTGCTGAACTTACATAAAGAGCTAGTATTGTCTCAGCAAAGAAAACGATTATTCGGAATTTTTGTTAGGTAATCCAATATTTTTGTTTATTGACTATTTCTGTAATTTTACTATTTTTATTAATTAGCTATTTTTGGGTGCTTATTATATCGGTTTCTTATTAATAAATTTTAATATGGTTTACAAAAAGTGGGTACTTAACTAAGGGATTGTCTTTCAATGTACTTCTATAATGCATTCAGAAGCTAGCATTGACTGTGTTATTGTCGATACTTTCCGACTATATTTTACCTAAGCAAGTTTTACCTAAAATGCATTTAAGGGACTATTTTTTTAAGTATCGCCTTATTGCGAAGCCAGATGGTTTTTTTTTGTCTTATCTAGTTCTAGGGGCCGAATTCTTGTATTTCTGGTCTGTGTGTATTTTTGATCACATTCGTATCGCTGCCATAAACTGTTAAAAACACTTTTAATTTCCTACAATAATATGATATTTCTTTGCAAACGTGGGTAAAATAGATAAGTGTTTTTATATTAAAGTTCTCCATATTTTACCGTGACATGGCCAGTACCGTCATATTTTAGTTTTTTTTCTAACCAAAATAATTGTCAGACCGTTGACCAATGGAACTTCTGACGGCCAAGCACGAATGTCTTCACTACATAGTATAAAACAAAGTCGCTTCCCGCTGTCTGTCCCTATGTATGCTTAGATCTTTAAAACTACGCAACGGATTTTGATGCGGTTTTTTTTTAATAGATAGAGTGTTCCAAGCGGGAGGTTTATATGTATACTACATGCATAATATAGCAGAGATTTAATAACAACATTGCACCCATACGAAGCCGGGGCGGGTCGCTAGTGACGTATAAAACGTTATAGTATCGTTGACGTAACTGGATTTTGAATATAAAATTCTTCAACACCACAGTTTTATAAATTACGAGAACGAACACACAACGATACGTCAAAAAAATTCGTGACTTATCCACCGTTTTACATTACTCGTTTTTTATTATTTTTTTTTTCTCAATAAAGTAGATATATCTTACGTCCCGACCCGAGGTCTACGTCTAATGCACTTCTTACCAGCCAATAAGTTTTCCATGTGTTTATTAACATGCGTTCAGAAATCAATTATAATACTTACATACAAAAAAAAAACTCCAACACAGACCAATAAATCATTCAACTTTATTAATTCAATCAGCTAACTCTTTTTTACTAAAAAACAAAAAACCATATTATTAACAAAACGAATAATAAAACAAAAACAACTGAATATAATTACATACATATCACGTTATCGGGTTTATATAACAAACTACACTGGTATGTTAGCGGCGATTCGGGTAGAATCGGAAGTTGAAGCGAGTTCCTCACGCAAGATCGACTCAGTTTGCTTCCTCGACGCATGCGCACGAGCACGATAAATACCTTATTAGTTATGAGTTAACAGGTTACGATCGATATTATTACTTCCACTGTTATCTGGAGAAAGAAAACATGAAAATTACTTGTGAAATTGGGTTTTCCGGTATTGAAAAGCCTATTCTCGCTTCATTTTTTGGACGTTGGCGAATTCTACTTTTAGTTCATCTGAGTGGTTCATCCTACTGACATATTGCTAAATCCCAGTGGCGTGCAGTGGTTCAAGTTAGGGTAGGCCAGAGAAAATGTCCAAATAAATTTTAAAAAATAACCACATTATTCAGGGTTGATTTTTAATGAAATGAGTTTTTTTCATTTTTTTTTAAATAGCCTATTTAAAAAAAAAAACACCACATTTCAACCCTGAATAACGTGGTGTGTTTTTTTTGGACATCTCTCTGGCCTACCCTAACTCGAACCACTGCACGCCACTGAATCCGTTGCCTTTTTTTAAACGATCTAGGCAATTTTTCTAAGAGAGGAATCGAACCTGCATCGTACGTCGGTATATGTAGCACCTCAGTCAATCACTGAGCCACTGAGGATTTGAATACAGTGCGTTGTAAAATTGTTATTGATAATGTAATGAGATGGAACGTTTTAAATATTTTACAGAGAGTTTCAGATAGGTACCTACTTATAAAATTTATTGAACAAATAATAATAAAGATTTATTAAGCCCGCAGATCAGTTTCAGTAACTCAATGTTTCTCAACATTTTATTATCCTTGCCCCAAAAATAGTCCTTTTAAAACTTTCATTATGCTAAAACATGTTTCTGAGACAATTGCGATTGGGCAGTAAATGAGACAGTTATTTACTGTAAAAGTGTTAAATGTTATTAAATAATAAAATATGAGAAGGTCTATTTCATATGAAAACCTGAGTTATGTAATCTAGCATTTAATAAAAAATTAAACATGACCCATATAAATACATTTCTAGTTTAGCATAATCAGCCTTTTAATGTTCCCACTGCTGGGACACAGGCCTCCTCTCTAGGAGAGGGAATGGGCCGTAATCCACCTCGCGGGCCCAGTGCGGGTTGGTGAATGTCACATTTCTTCGAATTTTTGGTTCTAGGACATGCCGGTATCCTCACGATGTTTTCCTTCACCGTTTTGAGAGCAGTGGTGATGAAATTAAATTACACAAAGTAATGCGCCTGGCTAGGTTTAAACCCGCGACTTACAATTCGTAAGTCGGGGCCGTTACCACTCGGCCACCACTGCTCGTTTTTCGCTTGTAATTTCTAGTTTCTAATTGGAAAAATTCCAATATCGTTACTAACCAGTACCCTTCTTCCAGGCACCCTTTCCTTCTCATCAGCGGCACCCGTCGCCCGCGACAGCTCCCCCGTCGAGTATGAGTACGACTACGACCACTCAGCACAGCAGCAGCAAGCACCAGCCCAAGATCCCCAGGAGTCAGCCAGCCACTACGACGCTTACATCCAAGACGTGAAGGCAGCAGCCAGCGGCGGCAACGGCGGAAAAAAAGGCTTCAGTCAAGGAAGCGGTCTAAGAACCATCGCACAAGGCTCAGCCAACCAAGCTAAGACAGCTTTAGGAAACCAGGCTGCCGCTGGATATCAAGCTGCTTACGTAGCCAAGAACACCCTTGCTCAATCTGCTGCTCAAGCTAGTGCGACCGCCCAGGCTGCGCTTGCCGGCAAACAGGTTATTCTGTCAGGGTTGGAGCAGCAGGTCAGAGATGCCAAGGTTGGGCTCCAGGGTGAAGAGATGCAGTTGCAGCAAGCTAAGAGAGCCGCGCAAGCCGCTGCCAATGCTGCTTCGCAAGCTATGCACCAGGTATGTGGTAAAGACTAATTTAGTAATGAATTAAAAATAAATAAAATAAAAGTTGCGGGCCCTTCAATTATCCTCGGGAAACTGGTTCAGATTAAGTAGATACAAAGGGGCCTTAAATTTGAAAGATCATAAACATCATTTACCCGCTTAAAAAGTCTTAAAAGATATAATCATGGGTATTTCACGCTGTAAGCCCACAATTTAAAAGCAATAAAAAAGACAAGAACAAGTGAAACGCACTTTCCGTCCAAGGCCAAGCAGCATTACTCAAAAAATGCAAATTATTTATGAAAATTGCGCAAACAATATCAGTACACAATAATTTTGGCAATGAACTAATTAAAAAAACCGGACACCCGCTGACAACTTTTTACAACAAAAATAACGCAACGGTGACACTAAAAGTAACTTTTAGATATAATAAAAACAGCAGAGCCAATAACAAGGAAGTACACAAAAAATTCGTTGTGCAAATCGGTACAAATGAGTTTTACGAAAAAATAATATAAAACACTGAAGAAAGATATCAGAAAGTCAATTAACATTACTGACTTACGCAATCCTTCGGTTCACTTGCTTTGGAAAATGAATTGTTCGCGTTCAGAACAGGTCGTTTTATTTCAATTGCAGTAAGTGGCAATCTACAAACATTATGTGGCAGAAATTGGTAATGTCACTAACTGAATTGTTGACAATGCGGACGTTAAAAGCCATATTATTATGATGGATATTGGAATTGCACGAAATAACAAAGAAATAAAAAGTCAGATTAGATCACCAATAATGTAGAGCAAACCGAACAGCCAAGAATTTTACAGTTTTCATCTTTTGAATGGCCTATAAGATTGCATTTCTGAAACAAATTTATACTTAAGTAATGACAAAAGTCATCGAAAGTGAGCAATATATTGGATCAAGTTGGATTATGCGATCGTGTTCATCTCAGTTATTTCCTACCAATTCTCTTTCATTACATATGTTAATTATGATTCAACTGTTTTGCTTTATTCGACTTCAATTCTTAGAAGTTTAGAGTAATATCGAAGATGGGCCATTAGTCAAGATTTTACAATCCTTGATGGGAAATCCGGAATCCAAACGTGATCATCGTCGTCAGTTTTCAATCGTTTAGTGTTTATATCAGCTTTAATTAAGAACCTGAACTACAAACTATATCAAGCTTGCCAAATGCAATGCAACTTCACTCCCGCGCGAAATTAAATTGATTTTCAGTTTCTAAATATTACGTGACAAAATGTGAACAAAATATATTAATTTGAACTTTGCAATGCCATGTAATTGATTTGCTTTCATGTTATGGTATTTAGTAACTAAGCAAACTACGAAAAACGGTTAGTTCTTGCAACAGATAGATCTTAAGAAAGACTTGGTGATTTGTCGTCAGCCGTTGCTAATAATGTTGTAATTTTAATCGAGTATTTCTATTTGAGGTGTTATAAGTAAAGAAATAATCTGTAATGGAATAAATTCATAGATTTTGAACTTATTGATGTTCAAAATGGGTCAGTGTTTCGCAATCCGTGAGGTTTCGACCTCATTATAGACTGCAATGAGGATATACACATATTTTTTGCTAGTGTTATTTTTGTTGTGGAAACCAATAAAGCGAATTTAATTTTTAAAGTTGTGAACACAAAATATAAATAAATACTATGGGTATAGAATAGATAAATGATGATATTTTCGAAATTCAATCGTAACGCTCATATTGTTACAGTTACAGTTTGCAAAAACCGTTTGATGATGATGAAGACATGAATGATTAGTTACTTACGTACAACCATCACTTCAGACATAATCAATATTTTTTCAGTAGTTACATCGATAATCGTTGCTTCTTTATTTTCTTTTAATGCTTCTGTAATATCAGCCTGTTGACTAATTTGGTGCAGGCTCACGGCACAGCGCAGCGACCGATTACAATAATCAGATGTTATATAACTATTGCACTCAATTGCAGTTTCAATTGTAACCATCTGTCTTAGTCGGTTTGTCAAAGATATCGTTATGAAGAACTACGACAAACAAATCAATTCTGAAAGTACTTAAATTGGTTACGCATTCCAACGAATGGCTCAATTTATAAATATTTCCTCTCTTGATATTTTGATATTTTCGTTGCTCTTTATCAGCTTTTCTTGTAATTATCAACACTTAATTAGTGATACTTAATGCATAAGTGACAATTGCACCTAATTCTGTTATCTGTATGCTTCTTTTTACATAATTCGCCACCACCTTAATTGTTCCCAAGTTCGTCAGAATTTAAGAAACCCAATCAAGAAATTGTAGCGGTTTGAACCAAAACATTTTGCAAGACGATTTTATAGTTCTACAGTTTTGTTTGCAACAGATTTTAATTAGAACAACGATTCGGTCCATTTTGTGTCCAAGATATTATTTAATGTACCGTTTAGAGGCCAAGGTCTATATTTCCATATTGATACAGTTCTGATTATTGTTTTCACAATGGAAATTAATGTCAATGACTTGTCATTGCCATTAATTTCTGTGCGCAGGGTACGCCTTAAATTTTGTTTTGTTTTCATTGTCAATTTTTCTTCTTACATTCTTATGAATGACTAGCTTCTGCCCGCGACTTCGTCCGCGTGGAATAGTTACTAACCCCCCGATTCTTTGCGATATTGATTCGTTGGTGGGAGAAGCTGTGGGAGGCGTCTGACGTGATGGCACAGTACTTGGACATTGCAAAATTATTTCATTTTTCTAAAATAAAAGATTTTTTCTAAAATAAAAGTAGTCTAAGTTACTCCTCATTACATCAGCTACTTGCCAATAAAAGTCCCCGTCCCGTCCCGTCAAAATCGGCCCAGCCATTTCAGAGATTAGCCGGAACAAACAGACAGAAGAAAATTGTAAAAAAAAATTGGTGTATGTACCGTATTTATTCATATATGCATGTAGTAAAGAGCGGTTATTTCAATATTACAAACAGACGCTCCAAATTTATTTATATGTGTAGATGTATAGAAGATGTATAGAAGATGTCTCGGAAACTTCATCAGGTATTGAGTATGGAAACCCAGTATTGAAACCAGATGCCCCACATGATGTAACTTGATCTTAACATTGTAACCAATACGCGTTACCTTCCTTATTTCACGGCTAGAGGACATTGATCTTGAAACTTTCGTTCTCGATTTTCGAGACATGGTTTCATGGTTTCATTTCTCGTCTTTTTCTTAGTTAAGCTGTTAGGGTCAAAATATTTTTTACTAGCTGCTGCCCGCGACTTCGTCCCCGTGGAATCCCCGATTTTAAAACATTATTTATAGCTGCTCCACTCCTATTGGCTTAAGCGTGATTATATATAGCCTAAAGCCTTCCTCGATAAATGGTCTATTCAACCCAAAAAGAATTTTTCAATTCGAACCAGTAGTTCCTGAGATTAGCGTGTTCAAACAAACAAACTCTTCAGCTTTATAATATTAGTATAGATTAAACCCTTAAGAGCCTAGTTCTTATAAGATATGAATTATTAATGGTTTCAGTATCTATTTAAAATTTTGGTTATCATAAATCTGAAACACATATTGAAAACCTACTACTTTACAGTTATCATATCCGAAATTGGTGGTTAAGTAGTAACACCAAACGTAACTTTTTTTCTGGAAATATCTAAACCCAACCTTAAAATTACAGGTGAACGTAATCCAAGCAGCATTGAACGCTGCACAAGCGACATCAGAGAACGCCAACGAAGCAGCTTCCCAAGCTGCAGGTGAGCTCGGTGCCCAAACTGCAATGGTAGGAGCAGCCAGGCAGAGGCTGCATGCGCTGCAGGAGCAGCTGCATGGAGTCAGGATCGACTTCGAGGCCACGCAGGCGGCGGCGAGAAAGGCTCAGGTATGGGGGGGATGGATCTTCTGTGGTTTGGCTCTAAGTGGGCTGATAGTGGGGGGGTTGGTCGGGATGATATACAAAGCATCAAGACAGTGTTAGTACATTGAAATCTTTGAGCAATAGGTTTTATTGATCTTGAATTAATAATTGGACCGTTATTGCTACTAAATAAAAAACTAATCGAAGTTTCTGACACTGACGATCTGTGATTTTTTGACTTTTGTAGTTATTTGAAATTCAGAAGTAATAATGAGTGACGTTTCCCTGAACAGGAAGCCAAGAGGGACTCAAAGGCGTACATTTTTGAGGACATTACCATTTCCATGTTCTACTGAAATGATGAGAAGGAAGAAAGTTATTTATTGCATGTTAAATATTCTTGCTGTCACCAAATAAACCTGTTGATTTCACTTACTTCTTTATTTCTATCTGTTTTACTTTAGATAAATCAGCAACTCTCTATCTAATCTCAAGTCACATGCATTCCTTGCAAAAATTGTTCACGTTCATAATTTCACCATTCAGTCACATTTTATCAATTCAATCCAGTTTTTCATTTTTATGCCGTGTGTAGTTTCAATAAAATAAGAAGCCAGCTTATTTTATTGAAATTACGTTACAGTTTTACTACTCGCGTACACCTTTCTATATACCCACCAAATTCATATTGTATCACCACCCCAAATCTCAAGTCAAAATTAGTGCCTTTGTTTATGCACCTCGCGGCGTTCATTTGTGAACCCCAACCCATAACAGGACTCACACTTTACAAACTCACTTTGACGAACATCGTTTTCTACAGGCGGCAGCTCAACAGGCCCAGGCTAACGCGGCAGCAGCAGCAGCCAAGGCCGCGGCAGCCGGGCTCGGTGGTCAGCACAAGGATGCCTCTCACGAAGGTACAGCTCCCGAGCAGTACCAGGCTGCTCCTCAGAGCCAAGAGCAGGACAGTCAGGAGTACTACCATCAGCTACAGTCGGACTATCATCACTAGTAACAATAAGGTTTTAGGTGTCTAAGTTCTGGGGTTCAATTAAGTTTTTTGGGTAGTTGATTTTTGTTTTGTTGTTCCTTTTCAGTTTTCCTTTCCTTTTCTTCCTTTCATAATCGGACCATCATTTCTCTTTCTTTCTCACTCTTTTTTAAATGTCATATCGTCATCTCAGGCTCGTTCAAATAAAATATAGTGTCGCTCTTTCTAGACAACGTAGCTTCACTATCACTATCATTAATTCATTGGTTTTGTTTAGTTTCTTATATCTTTCTCATTCTCTTTTTTATATTATATCATGCCCCCTTCCCCCTTCATAAAACTTAGGTCCTAATAGTTCCATTTATAAGATTTCCATTCCTCGATTCATCCAGAACCAGCCCCTTTTATTCTCCTCCTGCTTTAAAAAAATTAACAAAACAAAAAAGTTTGAGAATCCCAGAACAAACGCTATTCGTTATTTTTAGGATAGGATACTTTAGCATTAAAATATTTATTTCATCACTTTGCATATATCCTATTCTAATCTTAACTTACAAGTAGATAAAGTCTACTAAGATGTACATAAAAATGTTTTTATTTTAGTTAGGAGTGCTTCAAGATCGAGTTAATGTGATATCTGTTATGTTTTCAAAGTTTTTTTTTTACTTTTATATAAGGTCCCAAGTGGTTTCAGTTTTGTATATGTGTAACTTTATAGTTATACTACAAAAATGTTAGGAGGTAATAACGCCGAACGGCAAACGAACCTTGTAACAACGCAACGCAACAAAGTAACGTTCAAATCTCGTAAAATTCTTCCATTGTTGCTGCAACACGTTGCATGCTAAGTTGCTTTTTGCGTTGCATGTTACGCAACACAGTTTCCTTTGATACTAACATACAAAATTAAGTGCGATGTCTCAAAGCCATAGAGTGTCGACAGAAAGTGTGAAAAATAAAATATTGTTTTTGTTACTTCTGTTTTTTCAATACGAACTTGACTATGACTACTATCTGACTGTGACTACTTCTGACTATTACTTGACATCTCACTTAATACCACTAACTTGACGTGACTAACGCTACCTACCCTCCCACTATGCTTCTATCACAATTATTTAAAATACTAGCAGCGCCTCGCGGTTTCACCCGCGTAGTTCCCGTTCCCGTAGGAATATGGGGATAAAATATAGCCTATAGCCTTCCTCGATAAATGGGCTATCCAACACTGAAAGATTTTTTCAAATCGGGCCCGTAGTTCCTGAGATTAGCGCGTTCAAACAAACAAACAAACAAACAAACTCTTCAGCTTTATAATATTAGTATAGATTCCTTAGAATGGTAAGGGTGGTTGACAATTTGTCCAGGGGTTTTGGCTGAATGTTGTCTAATATTTGCCAATTACTTGAAAAAAAATCTTGAACCTAAATCAGATCAAGAGGAATGAAGATGTTCTAGAAAATTATTACGAAATAATGAATCGCCATCATTTTTATACGCGCATATTTCAGTACGACTGCACTAAATTGGACAATTCTTTTTTTTGTTGGGTTTGCTAGTCAGAACAAAGTTTGTTTGAAAGAAAAATTACACTAGGTAGAGGTACGACCTTTAGGAGTCGAGAAAAATGAATAATCCGAAAACCGCGGGTGAAACCGCGGGGCACAGCTATTTCTGGATAAAATTCTTGGAGAACAATTATCTATATACTTAATTCATATTATAAATGAGTTCACATCTAGATGTTTTTAAAGTTATTCTGTTAAAACTGCATCCGCAACACAACGGCTGCCTCGTATGTCCTTATCTTTTACTCACTATTTTATATGTACATAGGTGCACACCTAAGTCTATTATAAAAATGCCTACAGGTAAGTATTTATATCTGTCACTTTTTAACCCTAGCACTTTTTGTTCTGACGCTACCTACCATTACCAACACTTTAGTGTCTTCAAAATTATGCTTACAAATTCTTCAATACTTAAGTGCTATTTTCCAAACTTTCATCGAATTCAGGTATCACTTAGTAGTCGAAGCTAGACGTCCAAGCTTACAAGAATATGAAAACACTCATTCGCTAATCCAGCTTAACCTATGGCTTTGTTTCATGGCTCGTCAACGAATCGAGGAGATTCGTTAAGCGAGATCTTTCGTATATTTCAGAATGGGCCAGCTCCGACCAGGATCCTATTCAAGTGACCAGCGAACAACCCTTGCACCTCCAAGAAGAAATTCCGCTCACTCCAGCCCCAGAACCAACCCACGCTCTCATAGAAACCAACGCATTCACACCACAACCCGCCAAGTCCGCACCAAACCAACCACCGCAATCGAAACCGAACCAGATCGAACTAGATAAATCCGTCGAATATCGGTTCCAGCCATTCCATTCCGCTTTCAATCAGTTTAGGTTCCAACCTATTGCGGCTAAGCCTGGAAAATTAGTCGCTAAACAAATTAAATTAGTCGCTAAACCGACAAAATTAGTTGCTAAGCCTACCAAGTTAGTCGCTAAGCCAACTAATTTAGTTGCTAAACCGACTAAGTCAGTCGTTGCAAAGTCTATTGGGAAGATGTTTCCCGATGTTTACGTTAATTTAGATAGCTTTTTCAAGGAGCATAATCAGAATAATTATGCGAAGCAATATGGATTTTATGGATGGTAGTAGAAGAAAGTTATTTAAGAGGTAGGTCCACATTGTAAGTAGCTCATCGCTTTTCCATTACACACCAAGGTCATGGCCCTTGCATTATTATTTTTATTTATGCCATATTTATTTTAAAAACCCTGTCCTATTTAGATTATCACCATTATATAAATACATCTATCCATGAATTTAGCTGTTATATTATATAATTGTTTATTAATAGTAAGCACAGACTTTAGATTCTTATGTTACTCAAACATTATTGTAACCACTTACCTACACATCTTCCTCAAAACATCTAATACTTATTCAAAAATTAATCAAGAAACTTATATGTCTAGCGCCAGCAAAAGAAGAGCAGGAGGCGGCTGAACCCGAGGAAGAAGAATCAGAAGTGGCAGAAGAAGAAGAAGCGGAAGAAGATTGTGAAGAAGAAAAGAAGAAAAAGTAAAAATAAACCAAATAGTTAAATGCCATTTATTAGTTCGATGTCTACATAGCTTTTAATTTTGTTACTTAATTTTAAGGATGTTGTTGTAATAAAATAATAAAATCATTTGTAGGTATTTATTTTACATTGAACAAAACCTAATTTATTGAAGAGAGAGACAAATCTCAATGTTTTTGTGGTGCATTACAATAAACGTGAGTACGAGGTGATAATTAATTTATATTGTGTGTTTTCATTTAACTTTGTTTCTACCTACTAACATCCTATTCTCTAAGACAAGCGCTAGACACAGCCGCCCATGTCGGCAGTAGAGACCCAGGTCCCAGGTTCAAGTCCCGTAACGAACGAATGATTTTTTCAGGATTACCGAGAATTTGTAAAATTAAGTATGGAAAATCCATCATTTTTCAGATTCTCTTTAAAAATACTTTAGGAAGGATTAGAATGATATAAATTTCAAATTGATTCAGTAAGATGCAGTCAATTTTGGATTACCTCTCTCTTAGATGTACTGGTAAACAGGTGAGAAGAATGATCGATTGCATTGCACTGAATACTGAAGTAGGTAATATTTCACCTGGATACATTTTTATATCTATTTCCAAACGCATCAGTAAGCATCAAACTAATCTGTTGCGTTTCTTTTCATGCAGAGCAAAAAGTATTTAATTTATTTATTTCCCATTGTAATTGGTTTTTTCAAAAGACTGATGTTACTATAATTCTCGATAACGCGATTTTATTGGTTACCAATGTAACATGTACATTAGTGAGCCAATAAAATCTCTTTATATTATATGAAATTTTATCAAATGATGGCATGAAAAAATGACAAAACAAGTCACGGCGCTAAAAGTGAAACGGAATGTTCCTTTCAAAACGCAACATTGACGTGCTACACATGTAAATTGAAAAATAATTAATAAAAACACGAAAATGTCCGTCGTAAAGAAGAAAAAGCGCGTTTCCAAGAAAAACAAAAAGGCGTGGGGAAAATACTCTGACATCCGTGATGTCGAGGAGTTTTTAGAAGATCAAAGATTGGAAGAACGATTGGGGTGAGTTAGGTTATGTTGACATCATGTGCGCAACTAATTTAATTTATGTTTATGCTATATTCTTGCAAAAGTACGATGCAATCTATTATATTATATCTTAATATGAGTCTCTATTCAGTGCACTTAATATGTTGGCCTCTATAGAGATATAAACTCTAGTTTCACTAGTCGTCTCGTCTTGCCAAGTCTCAAACAAAAGTTGGTGAAATTACAGCATAGTTCGTACTAGTATGCTTTTAGCGATTCCAGCAGTAGCAGCAGTAGTCTGTTAAACCTTATTACAAGGGTTAAGTAGCAATAAACACTAATGTTTTTTACGAAGTAGAGGTTGCAAATTAATAATGTAATCACCATCTTCCTGTCCATAGCTTGTCACTTGTGGTCGGCGCAACATGTATTTTTCTTCCATACTGCCCTGTCAGCCATCATACTATCACTAACTCTCTTTTCTTTCATATCACTCCACAGAATCTATCCATGCCTTCTTTGGTTTCCCTCTCCCTCTCCATCTATGCAAATTAATAATTAATTGTTTCAAATTTCACAATATTTTAAAATTAAAATCTTTTACAAAAACATCTGATTTATAATCTTTCCTAGAACTTGACAAACATGTTCTTTAGTAGACTGGTAGAAAATGCCGTAATGCATCAAATACACCATAGCAGAGTATTTTTTTTACTACTGTTAAAGATTCAATAAAATATGATTTTTGTACTTTTTAATCTTCCAGCAAGTTTGAGACAAAACCAGACAGTGAATTGTTTGTGATAGACACAGCAGGAGACAATGAAGAAATCAAGAATGACGATGTAAAACCTTTGTCACGTAAACTACAGAAAAGAGCTAAGCTGAATGAAGTGCCGAAATGCTTTGAGGTTCTACTGCCTACTTCTAAGGTATGTGTACTGTGTACTAAGTTAAGTAATATGGGGTGATTTGAAATGCAGACGTAAATCAAACTTCTATTGGGATTTTCACTTTAAGACCATATTAAGTGCTTAATAATTTCTCACAAAGAATATATATAAAAAAAAAAATGTTTTAATGGATGCAAAATAATGTGAAAATTACAATAAATTTCATTTTAATCACACCTGCATTTCTATCCACCAGGTTTTACTCAGTAGGTACTATTTAACTTTTAAGCTCAGTTAATTAAAAGCACAATTATTGTAATACATCCGCTGACACAGCATGCACTTGTCCCACTATAACAAAAGCTGACCATATCAAATACCTAGGCGTGACGATTGACACAAACCTAAATTTCCGTAAACACATCGATCTATTATGCACTAGAGTACGCAAACTAATATACATTTTTAAACATTTACGGAACATAGCCGACTTTAAATTAATAAGACAGGTTTACATGGCTTTGTGTCAATCTATTCTGACCTACTGCATAACTTCCTGGGGTGGTGCCGCAAAATCAAGTTTAATACTTTTAGAACGTGCTCAAAGAGCAATTCTAAAAGTCGCCACCTTTCGCCCATTCAGATTTCCCACACACCAGCTCTATACAGCATGTAGGGTGCTAACAGTTCGACAGCTATTCGTTTTAAGTATAGTGTTACTGCAACACTCTGAACTAGATTTTAAACCAATACCTTCTGACAAGAGAAGAAAGGATCTAGTTTGCACAACCCCTCAAACTAAACATGCTTTTACTAAAAGATATTATTTATTTCTTGGACCTTATTTATATAATAAATTTAACAAATTGCTGAAGATATATAATGTAAGTTATAATAAGTGTTGTATTATATTATCCGATTATTTAGCGAAACTAAATTACTCGGACACAGAAAAACTACTAGAGGTGCTGAAATAAAGTAGCTGACTTAACTGTATTTACCTAGCCTTTATAATCATTTTTAGTTTTAAATATAAATATATACCATAAGCCTAATTTAGAATAAGGTAACGCAAAATATTGTTCCTGCTTGGATATTGGAAAAATATGTTAATTTATATCAATAACTGACCTATCCGAAAAGTATTATCGTAGTGAGATGGCCTGAAACACAGGTTTGAATAAACCTAGATCGGGCAACGCACCATATTACCTACAGAATTCTATTTTTGTTTTGCAACTGTAATTTTATATTTTTGACATACTATCGTTTTTATCCAAATTAATGTAACACTATTCTAGGCCTAGATTAATACCTATTACTGAACCATATGTACACTTTTTGTAAACTTATTATTTCAATAAAATTTTATTATTATTTATTATATATAATTGGTTCATTGCTTGTTTGAATAATTTGTCAATGAGTGCAAAATGGCTAGTTTAAAGAAATGTAATGAGTTATAATACAATAAAGATTTATTACAATCTTACTGAGTTTGCAATTACCTGATGACATAAACATGCTTTAACATCATTCAATATTCATATTTCAGGTCCAAGACCCAAACAAAAAGCGTAATCATGTAAATCCGATTGGTTCCAAACCGTCAGCGTTGAGCAAGTTGCGTGAGAAGCGTCTGACACAGAAGGGAGTATTTGAGAAGAAACTGGTGGAAGCCAAGAAGAACAGGAAGATGGCACTTGACAAGAAGAGGAAAGCCAAGCAAGTCAGACAGAACTTTGGACTGGATTTGTGGGGAAAAGATTGTGAGTGATATTTATCCGTCTATCAGGATTTAATCCTGCATTAGTTAGTTAGTTAGTCCTTATGGGAGACCATTGTGTGTGTGTGTTGTTTGTGTGTGTGTTGTTTGTGTGTGTTGTTTGTGTGTGTTGTTTGTGTGTGTTGTTTGTGTGTGTTGTTTGTGTGTGTTGTTTGTGTGTGTTGTTTGTGTGTGTTGTTTGTGTGTGTTGTTTGTGTGTGTTGTTTGTGTGTGTTGTTTGTGTGTGTTTTTGTGTGTTGTTTGTGTGTGTTCTTTGTGTGTGTTGTATATGTGTGTTTTTGTGTTGTTTGTATGTGTTGTTTGTGTGTGTTGTTTGTGTGTTTGTTGTGCACGTGTTGTGTGTGTGTTGTGTGTACCTCTTTCCAGGATCAGATGTCCCAGTATATTCAGGATGTCTGTAAGAGTATTTGGATAGAAATAATACCAGAATATTGTTTTAGTGCATAGTTTTTAAATTGAGGTTTTTTTATGTCAAGTTTGTGAAGTATTGATTCATCATTTTCCAGCCTTTTCTCTATATTGGGGTCGGCTTATATTAATACCAGTATTTTACGTGGAGCGGCTGCCTACTAGAACTCCACAACCTATTAACAGGGTAATGTGGTACTTCTTGGCAAGACTGCTGTCATTTTTCCCGCTTCTGACAATCCGTAGCGATTGCTAAAGATCTAATAGCCGGGACCAATGGCTTAATGTACTTTCCGAGGCAGAGAGGAGTCTCAGTAGTGATGGTCACCCATTTTAGGTTATCATTCATTTAGTTTGGGAGTTGGTAGATCATCTATTATGTGCTGCTGTACAAACATCTATTGTGCCCATAGAATTTAGTTTGTGTTAAAGAGTTATGTTGGTAACTATTTTTAGTCAGCTATACTAATATTATAAAGAGGAAAGATTTGATTGTTTGTTTGTATTGAATAGGCTCCGAAACTACTGAACTGATTTGAAAAATTCCGCAGAGCACTGCTAGTGTAAACATATACATATTGACGACACGGTTGGCACAGCGATTGGCTGCTGCGCTACGTGTCGTGGGTTCGATTCCCTCACGGAACAAATATTTTTATAGCCTATAGATAGTTGTTCCGGGTCTGGCTGTTTGTGTATGTGAGTTATATGTTTGTAAACGCACCCACGACCCAGGAGAAATTCCTAGTGTGGGGCAACGTTTGATTAAAAATAAACATAGGTATTTGTTTATCCAGCGGCATTTATTACTGATCTCTTTAGTAAATAATATGTGGATAATGCAGTGGGCTATATAAATAATACTGTGAAAGATCATTTGAATCGTCACTTTTTTTTTTAACCGACTTCTAAAAAAGGAGGAGGTTCTCAATTCGGATGTTTGTATGTTTTTTTTTAATTTTTTTTTTTATTGTTTGTTCGCGCATAACTCCGTCGCTTGTGAACCGATTTGAAAAATTATTTTTTTGTTGGAAAGGGTATAGGTACTTCCCAAATGGTCCCATGAAAATTTTATCGAAATCAACCAAGCGGTTTTCGAAAAATCTAAAAAAAATATCTACATTGTCTACATTGACCACCTCTTAGTGTACTCTGCAAAGGAGCAGTGCTTTTTTTTACACCAATGTGATTGGTTCGTTTAGATGGGGGGAGGGGAGGGGGTGTAGGTAAACTAAACTACACACTTTTTTTCAATATGTGTATTGCAGCTGTTTAATGCCCCACAAAAAAAAAGAAACAAAAACCTACAAAAACTGCAAAATAAAAACTCATTAAAACTATATCCTTTCCCCAGTACCAGAATCAAAAGGCATACCAGAAACCCTGGTAGACGAGTTCATATCAGAAGAGGCACAGCTGCACAACGTCCTGCCGACACAGAGGCTCCGGACCAAGCCTCCGCTGGCCAAGACCGTGGTGACCCGGGCTGCTGTGGAGATTCCACATCCAGGAGTCAGTTATAATCCTTCATACCAGGTTAGTAGATGCATTAATATTATTATTGTATGTTTTTTACAAGAGATTAATGGGGTTATCTGGGGTCAGGTTAGTGCCCTGCCCGTTGGTAATGCTGTTTGTTTGTTGTATAAATTACCGAGTATTGAAGAAATAGAAAGAAGGAAACTAGTTTATTTGCGCTAAGCTTGACACATGTAAATATATACAGGGTTGTTTGAAAAAACTAACCAAACTTGAAATCGCGAAAAAAAAAACAGGTGTTCCCTACATTTATGTTGTAAAAAAAAAACATCAAAATGTAGGGAACAGCTGACTTCTTTTTCGCGATTTCAGGTTTGTTCCCATAGTAAAAGTTGTTCATAATGATGAGTACAATGACCTCTTAAGAGGTTGTTGTTGTTTTTCAAATGACCCTGTAAATACATATTTATAAACGAAATTACAAAAGTTTAAGTTGGGAAGATATGTCTCACATTCGCACAGTTCTTTTTTTATTGTTTTTGTGTTTCCATAACCAACAATAAATTCAACAATTCATCAACCAATAAAAACTATATTTGAAACTCTCAGAGTAGTACCACTATCAACTTAGCTGCTAAAAGATGAAAAATCTACATAGACTAATCTTTATTTATGTTGCACCGAAGAACAATTGTTGGCGATGTTAATGACGACGGATACTGTAGCTTCCCAATAGTGAAAGATTTTTTCAAATTGGTTCAGTAGTTTCCTATTCAATACAAACAAACAATCAAATCTTTCCTCTTTATAATATTAGTATAGAAATATCGCACACGAAGTGACGGCGTTGTGTTACGCTGCGAGGCGACGCGAAGACACCACATACAGCACACTTTCCGGCCAAAATTATAATATTACTAGCAGTTTGAAAAAATAAATAAAAGTTTGCTACCTATTATTAAAGCTTTTTTTTGTGTATTTCGTGTAGTTGAATATTGTGTCTAAATGCTTAAGAGTTTGATTACAGAAACTAAAAAGAGAACTCAGTACGTTTAGCAAGTGGATTCAACAAGTTACTTTGTTACATTATTATTACGACAATTGTCGTTCCAAAAACTGAAACTTTATCTCTTTAAGAATGGAGAATATATTGCCATATTATTGACTAGCAGCGCCCCGCGGTTTCACCCGCGTAGTTCCCGTTCCCGTGGGAATATGGGGATAAAATATAGCCTATGTTACTCAGGGTGAATGTAGCTTTTAAATGGTGAAAGAATTTTTGAAATTGGTCCAGTAGTTTTTGAGTTTATTCGTTACATACAAAAATATAAATCTTTCCTCTTTATAATATTAGTATAGATTTAGCACAAGCACTTCACTGTATACATCAACTGATATCTCTATCATTGTTCTATTCCAGGAGCATCAGGACCTGCTGCAACAAGTGGGCAAACACGAAGAGAAGATGATGAAGAGGGAGGCGCACCTGCACAGGGTCACCACCGGCATGTTCAGGAGAGTCACACAGGCGGAGAAAGAGGTACGGTTTATATGTTACTGAAAGAAAGAAGAAGAAAGAAAGAGAAACTGTTTATTTGCGCCAAGAATGACGCACACCAAAGAATTTGAAAAAAGAGCTTAAATAATAATAATAAAAAATAAAAAAAAATCTTTTATTTACAGACTACATAGGCCCAAATTGTGTAAGTGTCAAAAAAATATCTTATAAACTATGTTAGTAGATAATTACGAAACAAAAATTAACATATAAAGACCACTGATAGTTTCATCAAGCTCCATGTAATACATGAAGCTTGATAAACCTACCCATGGTAGGTCCATCCAGCCTTTTAGCAAACTAAAACAAAAATAATAGTTAAAAGTTGGGAAGGTATGCGTCACATTTGCGCAAAACGGCTGTCGCTCAGCATAATGCTAGGACTCTTGTACGAGACAGAGTCGAAGCGCTGATTTTCAGATACTGGAGCTGTAGAATACAGGCCTTCACTTAGTTTGGAATCCAGATCTCCCACTAATTACCTTCTGTCTCTTGTCGAATATCTGTCTACTTAAAACTGTGTTGTAATTTGATGGAGATTAATATACGTTTTTATTATTGTTTATTACTAGCTGCTGCCCGCGGCTTCGGTCGCGTAAATGTCGGAAATAATCCCAAGGGAACATAATCTCGGGATCCTAAATGTTATTTCAGACTATGATCTATATCTGTGCCAAATTTCATCAAGATCCATTCAGTAGTTTTTGCGTGAAAGATCATCCATCCATACTTACAAACTTTCGCGTTTTTAATATTAGCAAGATTATTTATACAGTGAAATCCGTTTATTCTGATACCGCCTATATTGAGTAACCTCTTAAATATGAAGTATAATAGAGCTAATTTTGGTTTTCATATTACAATCTTTGCAAAAAGTAGGACTTTGTTTACTGACCTGCTGCCCTACCATGACGTCTTAAATCCATTATGATATGTGTGTGAGCCGTGTGAGGGAAAGGGATAGTGCTATTCGTCTTGTGTAACTCCGTCTCTCTCTGACACAGGAATCATGATGGATTTAAGACGTCATGGTAGGGCTGATGTCTCTTATTATGACCTATTTTTCAGAAATTATATTTGGTTATACGAGTAGTGTGGGACATGATTAATAATTTGTTTCCGACTTGTTATGTTTTGATTGATCTACGACTATCAAAACATTTTTTTTTTGTGTTTTAACTTATTACGCGAAACACTTGACAAAGAAGACAATTTGTTTGATTCCTAAGATTACACTTTTTATGACGTCCGCTTAGTATAAATTTTTCTCTTCCCAACACATCATGCGCACGGGTCGATCTAGGTTGGTCTGTGGATGGGTGTGGTGGCCCATCCTAACATGCCGAGAGTCCTCCGTGCTTCGGAAAGCACGCTAAACCGATTCCAATCAGGCGCGTGCAGTGGTTCGAGTTAGGGTAGGCCAGAGAAAATGTCCAAATAAATTTTAAAAAATAACCACATTATTCAGGGTTGATTTTTAATGAAATGAGTTTTTTTTAAATAGCCTATTTAAAAAAAAACACCACATTTCAACGCTGAATAATGTGGTGTTTTTTTTTTGACATTATTTTCTGCCCTACCTAACTCGAACCACTGCACGACACTGATTCCAATATAGTTTTAAATTATAATTAAATATACCAATACCAAAAGCAATACTACAAATATAAAGGTAAATAAAAATAAATGTAATTTAGTACAAAAGATAAATATCGTAGGTAAGAATAGCATACACGTATGTTAGGTATGCTAAGAATAACGAATGATAATATAAAAATAAAATACGCTCTTCCTCTCTCCGAAATTTATTTAAAGTTTTGCTGTGCCCGACAGGGTCCATAATTGTTTCTATCTAAATATATAAAACTCAAAAGGGACTGACTGACTGACATAGTGATCTATCAACGCACAGCCCAAACCACTGAACGGATCGGGCTGAAATTTGGCATGCAGGTAGATATTATGACGTAGGCATACGCTAAGAAAGGATTTCTGAAAATTCGTCCCCTAAGGGGGTGAAAAAGGGGTTAACATTTTGTATGGAACTCCACGCGAACGAAGTCGCGGGCATAAGCTAGTTTCTCATATTTACCATCTGTATGTGTACATTATGGATTGCAATAAACGATCTTGAATCTTGAATCTAGTTGGGAAAGCCTAGGCAGATGATGAATTGCGTCCTTTGTCACTCCAGAACCAATGGCGTGAAGAGATGAGCTCGGGGCTCCCTCAGCCGCACAACCCGGCGGACGAGCCCGACAGCGAAACCGACAACGAGTACAAGGCGGTCAACCCGCCCGTCAAGAACAAGAAGAAGGACCACAAGACCAGAAGGAAGCAGAAGGAACGTCTGCTGGAGAAGGAACGCTTGAAGCGGCAGAAGATCGATAAACAGAAGATTACTGATCTTTATAAGTGAGTCTATTAGCGAGGAGCTCGTGGCTAAATTATAACAGCCGCACGGGTCGATCGTCTAGGTTAAGCAACGCTTGCCGAGGTTGGTCTGTGGATGGGTGACCATCTTAACATAACGAGACTTCTCCGTGCCTCGGAAAGCACGTTAAGCCGTTGGTCCCGGCTGTCATTTGGAGATCTTTGGCAGTCGTTACGGATTGTCAGAAGCCAGAAAATCTGACAGCAGTCTTGCCAAGAAGTACCGTGTTCCCCGGTTATTGGGTTGTGGAGGTCTGGTAGGCAGCCGATTCACGTAAAATACTGGTATTCAGCTGAATCCGGCTTGACTGGGAGCCGACCCCAATGTAGTTGGGAAAAGGCTAGGCAGATGATGATAAGCGAGTCTATTAGCCTAGTATTTTATAGGGCGCAAGCTATCAGAAGGAATTAATAGCTTCAAAAGCATGGATTTGTATCATATCAATAAGGTAGTTGACTAAAAAAATCTAATTAGTCCGTCAGATAGATTTCCAAAAAATATTGGACACATTAATTTGATCAAATCTACAAAGATAAAAAGCATCAAAGGTCAGGAGTGGGGGCTTGTGACGTCACATCGTAGTAAAAGTGTACTGAAATGTGACGTCACACGAGTTTTCAAGGGACCGTATCGGCTTCATATTTTGTTTACGTGAAAAGAGAAAATACGTGTCCAATATTTTTTGGAAATCTATCGGACGGACTAATTAGATTTTTGGTCGTTGATTTACTGTGCTGTTCCACTGCTGGGCAAAGATCTCCCTTCTTCCTCCCACCCCTTCCCCCCCCCGTCTTCTGCAGTTTTGGGTCCGTTCTTTGAGGAGTTCAAGTCATCTCGCCATCTCTGTCTGGGACTCCCGTGTTGACGTTTCCTTGCGTTTTGGATCCACTGAGTGATAATCTTCGCCCACTGCTCCTATTCACTATTGCAAAAGTAATTAATGTAACTGCTATCTCAGCACTCTCACTGTACAGAAACTTGGAGATCCTGATAATCTACTGTGTTATTCGAGTTCTTACAATTTCTGGTTTCTTTTTTATGATTCTCATACGAAGTGTTATTTTTCTCAAAAGAGACTTGGCCTCTGAGTTTGTTTCGGTGTTTCTTCTCAGGGTAGTCGGCTAGGAAACACCGGCTTCATCTAGCTTAAAATGACCAGAAATATTTGACGTGTTAAAGTGTTATGTTTTACCTACTTACAAAATAAATATCATTTATCGTTGAAGTTGCATGAAATGCCGTGAAATCCATGCCATGAAATCTTGAAACAGTTTCCTGCCTGTTGATTTTTGGACTGTGATTGTAATCAGATTGTGTTTGTTAAATTTTCCTAGACGCTGAATGGTTTATTTTAATTATTTATAGGTACTTTCAATTGTTCCTTCTACTACGCTACGTTTTTCTACTTCGTTCTCACATATAGGAGTAATTTCAACAAGAACAATGTATCCACAACTATGTAACAATTTATTGATTTAAAAGAGTGTCCGTGGAGTTTCTTGCACGTTCTTCTCCATAGAGATCTACGCTTTGGAACGTGCAGATAGCTTCACCTCTTTTAACTGACCGACTTTGACAATTCAAAAGTGCCTTTAAAGAGTTTAATTGAAATAAATGCTTTGAGAATTGATTGAGTCAGGCGTTACTTTGCGGAAAACCATTTTAAATTTGAAAATGAAAATAATATATCTAGTTTTAATTTGGAGAGGCGAAACACGTGTCGGTATTGGTGTTGGGTTTTGCTCTGCCTTCCTGCATGTGCATAAAATCCTTGCATTTGCCCAGTAATCTTGCATGTGCATAATATAGCGGGCGGGAGGGAGGTGCATACCTGCAACCCACTAATTTTCGCGGAAATTAAAACTAGATATATTATTTTCATTTTCAAATTTAAAAAAAAAACCACCAATTCTTCCAGACTCCGCAAACTCCAGTCGTCAATAAAGACCCGCGAGCAGAAGCAAGCAGAAGAGCGTACGAAGCGAGCAGAGAAGCGCGCCACTACGGAAGCGAGCGCGCTGCCCGCCCTCAGCGCGCACAAGACGCCCGCCAGGGAGCCCGACTTTGTGGACCCCAAGCTGCTGTCTGGGGATCTCAGGAACGTACACGCCAACAGTACGTATCTCAAGCCTTTTAGTTAATCTATACTAATATTATAAAGCTGAAGAGTTTGTTTGTTTGTTTGTTTGTTTGTTTGTTTGTTTGAACGCGCTAATCTCAGGAACTACTGGTCCGATTTGAAAAAATCTTTCATTGTTAGATAGCCCATTTATCGAGGAAGGCTATAGGATATATTTTATCCCCATATTCCCACGGGAACGGGAACTACGCGGGTAAAACCGCGAGGCGCTGCTAGTCTATACTAATATTATACAGCTGAAGAGTTTGTTTGTTTGTTTGAACGCGCTAATCTCAGGAACTACTGGTTCGAATTGAAAAATTCTTTTTGGGTTGAATAGACCATTTATCGAGGAAGGCTTTAGGCTATATATCATCACGCTTAAGACAATAGGAGCGGAGCAGCGATAAAGAACGTTTTAAAATCGGGGATTCCACGGGGACGAAGTCGCGGGCAGCAGCTAGTGCTATATATTGAGGGGTAAATGTGAGTAATTTCTGAAGTGCGGCGGGCACTAGGAGGATCACGGGTGGGTTTTAGTCAGTAAGAGTCTGACACTCCCGCTCCGCCCAGAGCGGGAGAAGTCGTTTGATGATTTCCTATCCGAAAAAAAAAGGTCTGAATTAAGAAAAGATGTGTTGGAAAAAGGCAAGACGTACATAATTATGTATATGCTTTTACCAAACGCCTAATAACGAATTTCAAGTACTTAGATATGTGCAAAGGTTGCTAATTATCCAAACTACATACCTTATATGGGTGTATCTCTGTTACTATTTTAATCATAAATAATCTTATTAATAAAAAATTGCTTTGTTTGTTACGCATTCACGCCTAACTCGCTGAACTGGTTTTGATGAATTTTGGCGCAAAGATAGACTTACGAGATGGTTATAAGCGACTTTTTTTTGCGATAGTCAATATTAACGCAAGCAAAGGCGCGAGCCATTTATTTCTGCAGCTATCCAGTTGAAAATTTGTCATTAAAATTTATTCTAGTTTAGCAATTACACAAAAATAAGTATTATTATTGTGTATGTGTGTTTTGACATCGATTAAGTATTGCATCTGATAGTAACCACGGCACCGACCTGAACAATATACCAAACTAAACACTACGCTACTAAACACTACGCTACTGAACACTACGTTACTAAACACTACGCTACTGAACACTACGCTACTAAACACTACGCTACTGAACACTACGCTACTAAACACTACACTACTAAACACTACGCCACTAAACACTACGCCACTAAAAACTACGCCACTAAACACTACGCCACTAAACACTACGCCACTAAACACTACGCCACTAAACACTACGCCACTAAACACTACGCCACTAAACACTGCGCCACTAAACACTACGCCACTAAACACTACGCCACTAAACACTACGCCACTAAACACTACGCCACTAAACACTACGCCACTAAACACTACGCCACTAAACACTACGCCACTAAACACTACGCTACTAAACATAGAGTCCACTTTTCCAGCAAACCCTCTCCGTGAGCGCTTCGAGTCCCTCCAGCGCCGCGGCGCGCTCGCAGCCTCCAAGGTCATGATGAAGAAGAAGAGGAAACTCAAGAGTTACTTCAAAGCCGGCCACAAGGTCACCGAGAAGGATATCGAGAAATACGTCACCAAGAAAGCAGGCAAGAAGTGATCGTATATCTGTAGTCTTAAGGTTGGAAATGCCTTTTGTATGATAAGAAGTGTAAAACGTTAGTAATGTACGTTTCTACGTTATTAAAGAGTTATTTAAAGGGTTTGGTAGTTTGATTTATATTGTACTAGCAGCGCCCCGCGGTTTCACCCGCGTAGTTCCCGTACCCGTGGGAATACGGGGATAAAATATAGCCTATGTTACTCAGGGTGAATGTAGCTTTCTAATGGTGAAAGGTTTTTTTAAATCGGTCCAGTAGTTTTTGAGTTTATTCCTTACATACAAAAATACAAATCTTTCCTCTTTATAATATTAGTATAGAAAAGCAAGTATCCTGAGTCGATACCCTTCGCCATCCCATCTTCATAGTTTATCTGCGGCTTTATCTGCGGCTGCAGAAAACCTCAAACGGCGTAAACCTTATTTGTAACTATATTTTCGAGCTGTTTTGGCTGTGGGCCACTTGTGCCCACAGCGTTTAAAAAAAAATCGAAGCGGCTGGTTGACACTTCGCGTGACCCAAGATTTTAGTCTATAACTTTAGTCAGAGGCTAATCATTGCCATTCAACGTGGCAATCCTGCCAGTCTCTTGGGCATATTACCAGCTGACAGCGTTGAGGACGAATTTTTTGATGTTACAATAGTTTACCATTAGTTTTCCAGTATCTTAAATTCGATCAAGATTCTATCTAGATCTTGCCAGCTTAGAAGGCGTGAAAGTATACATAATCCTAGCTAGCTAGCGTTCTGTCTGGATGAATGATATCTTATATTTGATATACTATATCCTAGACTCGCTCAAAATTTTGAATCCATTTCATCGTCTAGGCCTAACATCATGAAAGGGAAATCATCAAATGACTTCTCCTGCTCTGAGCACATTGAAAGGAAGTGTCTGACTCTTACTTACTCTAAAACCCACCCATGTTCCTCTTAGTGCCCTTTACGTTACAGGGCCGTGGTGACTCTTTCCAAAAAAAAATCCGCCAAGATATCAAGGCCGAAGATTTTTAAAGGATTTCTTTTTATAGGTATTTTCTAAGTGCAAGTATCCTTTAGCGGGAGTAAAAAAAAACTTCAAAATATTTTTATACAAAAATCAAGTATCATTAAGCGGGAGTAAAAAAAAACTTCAAAAAATATTTTAATACAAAAATTTTACTAAAAAAATATCTAACATATAATACATCTAAAAATAGTCCACTAACGAATATATTACAGAAAAATCGTGGCAGTGTTGCGAATATAAAACCTAAAGTAAACAGCTATGTAGGTAACTCAGTATTTTAACCTAAGATCTTTCCCAACAATGGGAAAATTAAACAATACAGGACTTATAAATAGAATACTATGCGTTAGCCTAGATAGTCGAATCTTTTCAATAACAAAACGGTAATAAGTTAACTAGGTTACAAACTAGGGGGACTGGTTTGAGCAATATGCACCTAATACTATGTTCAAAATACATTATCATTAGCTTGGTAACAATTTCGACTCGATTATCTTTACGTTATGAACTTTAAGGCATCTCTGCTCACATTTTTAAGAAATATAGGCTTGTTAAAAATGTTCATACCATGGTTTTTCTCAAAATCAATGGTAATTTTTACTCCATTGCTAAGAAATCAATACTTTCTTTTCATTATAATCTGTGGTCCCATCTCTGCTCACATTTTTAAGAAATATAGGCTTATTAAAAAAATATTTCTACCATAGTTTCCCTCAAAATCAATGGTATTTTTTACTCCATTGCTTAGCAATCAATATTTTTTTCATTATAATCTGTGGTCCTGGCATCTCTGCTCACATTTTAAAGAAATATAGGCTTGTTAAAAATATTCATACCATGGTTTTCCTCAAAATCAATGGTAATTTTTACTCCATTTCTAAGGAATCAATACTTTCTTTTCCATTATAATCTGTGGTCCTTACAAATATATTCAAATATCTGTAGACTATAGACTATCAGGGACAGGAATACGTTCTCAGGTTCCTATCTCTTTAATTAACTCTATGGTCTTGTTTTTTAATTGATGTTTGGTAATGTAAACAGTTATTTCTAGCTATTATTGCTCTCCTTGTTTAATTTTGTTTGTCCTGATTAATATTATTTTTTATAAAAGGTTCTCAATTTAATAAATTATTTTCTTAGAATTACAATTTATTAAATATTATGTGCATATCGCCCCCAACAGCCTGTTTAGAATCATCATAATTTTCAAACACCTGAAAATACTGATGCTCTCGTGTCGGCTGAAAACGAATAAATTCTATCTACATAATCACATTTACACGTTTATATTTAGGGTTTGAAATTATTTATATTGAAACGTTCTGTTTGTAACTTATAACTGTAACTATATTTAACTTTTAAGACTTTTATTTACACGTTTTCATAATTTGATTCGAAGCCTTTTGTCATCATAATCAGTTATCTTTTTGGTGGACTTGTATATTTCGCCAACATCTGACTTTCATAATATCATATAATGGGTCTCGCACCCTTCGTCAAACATAGGACTTTCACTATCATTACTGTTTATAATACCGGCATTTAGTAATTTTAGTTAATATTTGCAGTACATTTCTTGTATTCGACCTAGATTTACTAATCTGGGGGCTAAAATACTACTCTTGCTTGTTCCATTAAATAGTCGCAAAAAAACTCATCATATCAAAATTGACGTTTCAAGTCACACGATAAGTTACAAACCAGAACGCCAACTCATTTAAAAACATCAAATTCTAACTAAAAACAAAAAATATGTCGCACTGGAGTCAACCCTAAATA
Source organism: Hecatera dysodea (assembly GCA_905332915.2). Taxonomy (NCBI): domain Eukaryota; kingdom Metazoa; phylum Arthropoda; class Insecta; order Lepidoptera; family Noctuidae; genus Hecatera; species Hecatera dysodea. Next base: position 17,409,158 of record HG995309.1, on the reverse strand, counting down.
TAAAAACAGATTCCTTACGTGTCTAGAACATTTTCAACCCCACCGCGCCGCGATTGAGTACAGAGACCTTAGCAGCTCTAAGGCCCTGGTATCGGACGTGGCTTTACCTTCATTCGAAGGCGCTACCCTAGCTTCAGCAATAGGAGTATCAATAAAAGGTGCTTTAGTAGTTGTTTTTGGTTCAACTGGAGTTCTTACGTGGAATTTCTTGACACCTCTTCGACTGGCTGTGTTGCTACTGGTTCTAAGTGGACTGAAAGTTGTCGCTGATGTTTCTAAGTCTTCTGTTGTTTTTGGACTCTCTGTGGTTGTTGTTGTTTGTGCTACGTTTGATAGAGAATTGATTGCGCTAGGATCGAAGTTCAAGCTTTTCCCTCTCCTATCTCCTCGTGCCCTTTCTATTCTGTCTGTTCGTCTATGTACATTCCTGTCAGCTTCTGTGGTTGTCAGTTCAGCTACCTCTTCTTCTTTAGCGATATCTTCCATATCCTTTTGAGATACAGCCATTAAAGCTTCGAGTAAAGCCTTCTTTGATGCCTCAGCTGTGGTGTTGTGGTCGTCATCACACGTCTGTATAAGAAGTAATATCAATCTCTTCACGGTCTTTGATTTCGTTTTCTTCATAACATTCATAAGTTTCTCAGCAGTCGTCGCGTTCATGATTTCTTTCGCTTTTTCTACTACTGTGTCAGTTATTGTTGTTAGATCTTGAGCGGGTTCTGTTGAAGAGTCTCTTAACAGCCGTCCTTGTCTTTCGAATTCTTTTGTCTCATGTGTTGATACTTCAACACTGACTGTTGGAGCGGCTGTTTGTTCTGTAGCTACGTACTCTGTGGGGGTTGTGGCTGTGTTAGGAATATACGTGTTTTCTGATAATCCTTGGTTATGGTCTGACGTTGTCGGACTCAAGCCGTCGTTGAGAGTGATAGGATCTATGATTGTACTCTGCCAGTTTCCGTAAGTGCTGGACCAAGCGAATTGGTTCGTTGTCTTTTCGCTGTCAGGAGATGTAAATACAGTCTCGGGTACAGTCGGTGTGGTGGTCAATGTTTCTGTCTCTGTTACTCTGGCAGTTGTAGTGGGCTGCGTTGTAGTTTGTACAGTGGTTAGATCTTCATCTGGGATGGTAGGAGCTTCGAGATCCTCAGCCGGTTTCTTGATCGATTCTGCGTCAAAGGTTATCGTTTTACCATGCCGAATTCTGTTGTCCTGTGGTGCAGCGAATGACTGACTGTGTGCTCTTTGCAATTCCTCTTCGTTCTCTAATTCAACACTTTCCGTTTCTGTGAAATAGACAGAAGTTGTGGGAGGAATTGCTGTTGTAGTCCTAATCTTTTTGCTTTCAAAGTCACTAACGGATGTCGATACAGATGGGTCAATACCCCAAGCAGTGGGCAAGTTTGTTGCTTCAATATATTCACTTAACGGTTTACCTTCCGTGGATAATCCATTAGTTCCGTACGGGGAATCATTTAAAGTTAAAGCATTGTTCTGGAATCCGCCATACTTGTGGATTGAATAATCGCTTTCTGTCGTTGATGCTTCATTGTTAATGCTTGAACGTGTGTTAGTATTTACTGCGACTGTGTTGGTATATGAAGATGTGGTAGCCGCGGGAGTAGAAGGTGATGTGTATGATGCTGATATTCTTCCACAACATCTGAATGGGTTTCTCGCTGTCGTTGAAAGAGAGCTGTATGCAGCTGATGAAACATATTCTGACAATGGTTTATGAGTTGTAGTCGTAGTCTCCTCAGTTACTGGGTAAATTGTAGGCACACCCAAAGCTTTAGGTTCTCTCACGTTATTCGATAGTGGTAGTGCAGATTTGTGATCGTCGGAGAAGCCTAAGATTTCGTCATCTTCTTCGTTGACGGTCGTCGTTGGTTCTGTGTTAATTGATTCTTCAGTTGTCGTTAACAAATCACCGAAAGATGGGTGGGTTGGTCTGATGTCTGACAGGACTTTTCTGAATTGTACTGGATCTTGGAGGTAAGCAGATAATGCGTGAGTAAATACTTGAGCTAACTCCCTGATTTGTGGAGAAGTAGCAATGGGGTTTTGACTTTGTTGAACGGACAAATCCTCAGCCAATTCGTTGTAGGTTCCATTAGGATCTTCCCTTATTTCTTCCAATAATTCCGCGTTCGTCATTTGATGTCCAAAGAGATTGCTGTACTTGTTAATAGTCTGACGGCTGAATAGAGCTGGTAGTACTTCCTCCATAGCCTCATATTCATCAAAGGAAGGTGTTACAGTTTCAGTTTCATCAGGGGTTGGAGTTGTTGACAAATTGTCTAAAGCCGTCGCGTAATAAATAGCTAAGCTGTGCAAAGTCTTAGGAGTCAATGACGGCGGTACGACTAATCCTGGTCTGTTGGGCTGATCTCCAAAGTATCTGTCAGTCATAGTCGTTGGGACAGTTGCTTCCGTAGGCCCAGTAGGTCCGAATCTATCGAGGTTCAGCTTCCTCATAAGTCTTTCGCGACGTTCTTGGTAAGATGGTTCCGTGGTAGTTTGAGTTGCTTGGCTGGAGTATACATCATATCTATCAGAGGATGCAGTTTGAGTGAAGACATCAGCTCTCGTCGTGTGAGGAATCTTTGTAGCCGATTCGAAGCTGTCCTTCGTGTCAATAGTTACCGTCTTTTGTTTTTCAATATTGTCGCTCCTAGCTGTTACTTGAGGAATTTTCTCAGTAGTAGTAGAAGTAGTAGTTAGGGTCTTGTTCTTCTCCTTTTGAAGGAATCCTTTCAGTAAAGATACACCAGGTCTGGTATATGGTTCTTGCTTTTCAATTATAGTTGAATAGCTCTTGGTGTATGGCACCAATGTTGGCCGTTTGGTCGTCGTTGGTTCAGAGGTCGATGGTGGCGCATTTTTGTCACGAATATCGTAGAGAGTCGTCAAGTTTGGATTGCTTTTAGCCTTAGGTTTGACAGGAACATTTGGTGTGTATACCGGGTATGGTCTGTAGGCCTTGTTGTGGAAATCTTGGAGGTATTGCCTGTTATTGTTGTTAGCGAACGCTGCGGTTTCTGCCGCAACTTGCATCTCCCTGAAACTGTGGTCGGGAGTGTTTCTATACACAGGAGATTCCGTATAAGTAGGTTGTGTGGTCCTAGCAGGCACATTGCCAAAGTTCGTCGAGATCAGTTGTACCAAACTCTTCCTCCGTTGTTCAAAGGCAGTTGTGGCCGCAGTTCTTTGCGTAGGATTAAAGTTGTCAGTGAACAATGCTTGGTATGTCTTGACTGTCGCTTTAGGGATCTCGGTCTGCCTCTGTCTGCTTCTGAGCAGTCGTTCAGTCGTGCTGGGTACGTTGACTGGTGTACGCCGGGACTCCGCCCTGATGTTTGTGTCAGCGCCGATTTGTTGGACGTCCTGGTTCTTGCTCAGGCTCTGGGTGATCTTCTGGCTCTTTTTCTGTTCGTTGGAGTAGTATTCGGCGCTGGACTCGTAGAGGGCAGGGGCGGAGGCGCAGTCCACCTTGAACCACCAGTCACATATGAGGTGCGACTGGCTAAAGATGGTGCCGTTCGGACAAAGGAACGAGATCTTGCGGGATGTGTCGCATATGTGGAATACCTGAAATTATCGAATTGAAATGAGTGATCGTCTTTATAGGAAGCTATTTGGTGAGCAGTGGTGGCCGAGTGGTAACTGCCCCGACTTACGGATTGTAGGTCGCGGGCACAAACCCAGCCAGGCGCATTACTTTGTGTAGTTAAATTCATCATCACTGCTCTCAAAACGGTGAAAGAAAACATCGTGAGGAACCGGTCATGTGTCACACATGTCCTAAAACCAAAAATTCGAAGACATGTGACATTCACCAACCCGCACTGGGCCGTGTGGTGTTTTACGGCCCATTGCCTCTCCTAGAGAGGAGGCCTATGTCCCAGCAGTGGGAACATTAAATGGCTGATATAATATTGTTTTATAGCTAAGAGGTAAGAAAAAACGAAAATTGTGTTGTTAGATGAAGTAAACCTTACGTAATTTGACCCGTATAGCGTTTGAAAATAGAGTAAATATTCTTATATTAAACGAGCTGCACCCAAAAGAAAGATGTAAAAGACTATAGTTACCTGGCAATCGGTCTCCAAGTCGGCGTAGTATCCTGTGGGCACGTTCTTGCAGTTGAAGCCTGTAGGCGGGATGTTGGGGTAGGCCGGGAAGTCCACACCAGCCCTGCCGATCACACCTGGAACACCGCATTTCAGTATGTATACTCAATACTCAAAGCATTTATTTCAATTAAACCCTTTACAGGCACTTTTGAATTGTCAAGTCGAAAGAGGTGAAGCTATCTGCACGTTCCAAAGCATAAATCTCTCAGAACAACGTGCAAGAAACTCCACGGACACTCTTTTAAATCATGTTCTGTATTACATAACTTTTGTTACATCCTTTGGTGCTTCTATATGTGAGGACAATGCAAAGAAAAAAAGGAAACTATAAGACAATTGTATTAGGATTATGTGTTTTAAAAATAATGGATGAGCCAGTCTTTGTTGGCTTGCGGGATTGTGAATGATTTTACCTACTTGTCCAAATTACCTATTTAGCTAAGTAACTCAGGATCTTTCTGATCTTACTGATTAGAAAATTCCCGAGTTACTTGTAGACTTTGTCTCAGTAAGTACTAAGTATGTACATCCAAGTTACTGTATTTTTTTTAAAAACGTTACCACACACTAGGATTTACTCCTGGGCCCCAAGTCTGCTATTTTTATAAATTTGACATTCCATCACGATCCCACTGTCATTTTGTTAAAAGTTCGTAATCTGCTAAGTTCATAATGGTCGATCATTGGTCGGTCATCCCTAATCTCTTCAAAGTTAGAGTGAACAGGCTTCTTCTGGGTAAGCTCATTCCATCGTACACTTTGTCTCTAGACTAGAGTCAAGAGCAAATCCATTTCAAAATAAAAAAAAAAGTTTTAAAGTATTTAGTTTGTAGTGTTTACGCATAATTTGTACGCCTTGCAAGGCAAAACATAGTGATACAACGCAAATTTTATACCATGTACCATATTACCTACCTATGTTTCACAAGTAAAATACTTTGACTTTGACTTTTTTAAATAGGGCGCAGTTTTTTTTTGTATTTTCTGTAGTATTATATTATCTGTGGTAGTGTGGCACTAGTGATATCTTTGAGCCAATTTCGGGATGGCGCAGTTATAGAAGCTCGCACAGGGCGCAGAAAAGGCTTTGTAAGGCACTGAACAAGGCTACCAATGTTACTCGGGAGGGGGCTGAAATGGAGTGCCAGTAATGGTCCCATTTCGGCCTCTTCCAGAGACAAGTCGGCCGCTGTGCTATTGCGCAGTGGCTGATGCCTGTGGACGGTGAGCGTGGGTGGCTCGCCGTCCGATACCAGGCTGAGTCGACGACGCGTTGTGTTCCACGCGCGCCTCAAGGAGCCGTCAGCACCAAGGACGGGGCCCCATAGGGTCGGTGCCTGCTAGGGTTGCGGAATTTGTTCGAAAGAGTTACCGCGGCTCTGGAACGCAAAGAGCACAAGAGGAACACGGGTGGGTTTTAGTCAGTAAGAGTCTGACACTCCCTACCGCTCCAGCCAGGGCGGGAGGGGTCATTTGATGATTTCCCATCCAAAAAAAAAAAGGCTACCAATGTTGATGATACCTTGGTACTCGACGATGTCTTCAGGCTGGTTGTCGGGAGGTATTAGCCTCTTCACCAGTGCTTTGCCTTCCGTGTAGTGCTCGAATCCTGCGGCCCCCATGGCCTGGGCTATCTCCTGTAGACTCTCCACGCTTGGCGCCGGGGCATATAGCTCGGTATCCTGTGGAACATAATGCAAGAGCATTAAAAGTCAGAAATTTTATGTAAGAAGGTGCCGTGTGCCTGTAGTATAAATACACAAAAATAATACACTTAATTTATGTCGAAATCATAAGCTATCAAGTCGCTAAGGTGGACTTAGGGATTTTTTAGGTAAGTGTTTATTTTAAAATCACCAAATTATGCACTGCTAAAAAGAAAAAAGGCGTTTTTTTCTACTTAAAAGAAATTGTATTTAAACAAGGTTATCACTATAAGTTTGTAAATTTAACAAGCTATCTTTGAACGTTTAGTTTTATGTTGTACGACCTATAGTTTTTAAGTGGCATTTTTTTCAAATATTTCCCACGTTTTTCGCTCATAACTCAAAATGGGATTTTGTGACTTTACGCCCGTTAAGTTAACGGACGGCAGTATAGTCCTATTGATATTTTGGTAAGAGGGCTGCTGGTAATAGTTGAAGAAGAACCGGTTCCACAAATTCTCGTTAGCTTTATTGGGTCAGATCGGAAGTCGGTATATCATTTTAAGAAGAAGACATCCTGTAATGTTGTGATGGGACTCATTCAAGCTTTGAGAGAGAGTGGGTGGTCCTACTATGAGTGGGTATAAATAATTTTAGTGGTTGATCTGCCTAGCCTTTTCCCAACTATATTGGGGTCGGCTCCCAGTCAAACCGGATTCAGCTGAATACCATTATTTTACGTGGAGCGGCTGCCTACCAGACCTCCACAACCCATTACCTGAGTAACACGGTACTTCTTGGCAAGACTGGAGTTAGATTAACCTTGAAGATCGACCCGTACGGCTGTTATTCTTTAGCCACGAGCTCCTCAAAATACTTTTCATTAACCACTAGATAATTTTAGTGGTTAATGAAAAGTAAGTAATCGAATAATTAAAGTTACCTGTCGCCGTTGCGCTGTCCGGCGGGCTCCTTCACAAGCGCCTGAAAAAGACAAGTTATTACATTTATTACTACATTAGATACATTACATTACATTACATACATTACATCACATTACATACATTACATTAATCACAAGCAAACGAATGGGTAGTTGACTGAACATCTCAATGATTTCATAAACCAAATCATTCGGCAAGATTAAAGAGTTGTATTTAGTAACTCTTAAGCTTAACTCTGATACCTAATGTCGTTTTAGTGTTGACGTTCTAAAATAACAATAGGACTCATCGAGGTACTTTCAAGTAATGATCTGGTATTCAATTTCTTTTGAATTACAACACATCTTTCAGCACGTTAGATACCCAACATTATCTAATGCGCCAATTTTACATCCGGCAAACGAGATCTCACATTGTCACGGCTAGAATAATATCCTCCTAACAATATACAATTAAATATACCTACAGTAATCAACATGAACGTTAGTAACGGCACAACTGCACATCTTTACAGTTTGCTTGTAAATTCGCTTTAGTGTTTCATAGACTTTAGGTCGGTTTTCGTGGTTCTGATGTCAGGATAATGTGCATTTGGATCTACAAGTGTATGAATGGTGTACTATGGGACCTGCTTTCTAATGCTAGTCGTGGACGCGATGCGGGAATCCCGCGGTGATTCACGATTCTCGGTACCGGATTAGGTTGAGGACTTAGAGATGGTAGAATGGCGTTTGGCGGACGCTGTTCCACAAGCGAGTGAATTGTTGTATCGATAATAGCATAAGCATAATAGGACAGGGAATGGGCCGTAATCCACCACGCGGCCCAGTGCGAGTTGGTGAATGTCACATGTCTTCGAAGTATTGGTTCTAGGACATGCCGGTTACCTCACGATGTTTTCCTTCATCGTTTTGAGAGCAGTGGTGATGAAGTTAATTACACAAACTAAGTCGCCTGGCTGGGTTTGAACCCGCGACCTACAATTCGTAAGTCGAGGCCGTTACCACTCGGTCACCACTCATCATAATAATTTTAGGGTAAAAAAAAGTGTTTTGGTTGCTTTTTTGTTGTTGAATACACCGACTTCCGAAATTAAAGTTATTTTATACTTTTTGGGTTTTTTTGTTTAGAAGTCGGTTTTATTTTTTGTAAAAAGTTTTTTTATTTTTCACTTTTTAGTGGATCACTCCCACCTAAACATACCCATCACAGCGTACGTGGTATAAATTGGTGTAAACAATAAACAAACATGCGATTTCAGCTATCACGACAGATTTGCTATCATTTATTGAAATTAACAAAAAAACCGCTAGTTCGATTTCGATAAAATTTTCATGGGACCATTTGGGAAATGGGACCCTTTCCAACAAAAAAAAAAAAATTTTCAAATCGGTTGGCAAGCGACGGAGTTATGCGCGAAAAAACATTTAAAAAAAATACAAACATCCGAATTGAGAACCTCCTCCTTTTTTAGAAGTCGGTTAAAAAGTGGGCTTTTTCTCTTTCTGCATGCCAATACCTACGAAGTCTTATCAGTATAATCAGATGGATGACTGATACTGAACGACAGACATTGATTGCTAATTATCTAGGAGGAATAGAGTAGTTAACTAAAATAAACTAATTAGTCCGTCGGATAGATTTCCAAAAAATATTGGACACATATGCTTTCTTTTTTCACGTAAACAAAAAATGAAGAAAACTCGTGTGACGTCACTACTCGCTACAATTTTTAGCGAGCCCTGACGTCACAAGCCCCCACTCCTGCTCTTTGATGCTTTGTATCTTCGTCAGTTTTTATAGATTTGATGAAGGAAAAAGTACGTGTCTATCTAACTGACGAACTAAACATAATTAATATTTTTTTACTCAGGCAACATCCCTATTGACTTTATCATGGCCAGCAACAAGAACCAAGTCATCTAATACGCATCAGCAATATCTAAAATCGCGGACATACAAAGAAGTCGGTTAAAAATTATTAAGACAGTCCCCCAAAACGCCTAGCCGTCACCACTTCCTAGTGATTTAGCTGGAAAGTCTTCTCCCCAGCTAAATCACTGTGGCTCACTGTGGCAAGTGGCTCAACAAACTCCCCAGCAACAAATCTGTTTGTTGCGGTTTAAGAACTTGACAAATACAGTGTGTTAACTAACAGAGGGCGTTCCCGTTAACCCGCAATAGTATAGCATTCATATATGATGTTAAAAATATTACCATTCGAAAACAAAATGTTTTTATTTTTTAATATTAAAATATTCACTAAAAATGTTAAATTGATACGTTAAAGAAACACTCTGTACAGGCGTACTTGGCGGTTTGGGCATTTCTACTACGAGTAGGTACTATTCCGCGCTACTATTTTGATTTTGAACAGAATTTTTCGAATTTATTGTCAATTAATTTTTTTTTTGAATTCGGATTATTTTATGCTTATTTTTCTATGCTGATATTTTTATTTTAATTTATTAATGATATAGATTAACGAGTTTAAGGGAACGCCCTCTGTTATTTAAAATACTGTATATGCGAACTTCACTCATTCCAAATTCTAATCCGCTAATCCATCGTCACCATAGCCGCAACCTAACATCGTATAGCGCTCTAACTAGAGAGTGAAAGTATCGATGTGATCGATGACTCGCAGAACACGTGAATAGAGATGCGCCGCTTATCGATATGTAGCACAATAGGGTTGCTCGTAATAGTGGGCGTCCGTTTGTTTTAGATTCAACTGTACAAGTTGTTAATGATTGAAGTCGGCTTTTTGTGGCTGCGAACTGGTTTATAGACATGTTCAGATCAGATATGTAGGTACCTAATGATGTTAAGCTGCTAGGACAATGCAAGGGGTGTTAAGGGCGTATACGCCGAACGGCATTTCATACAAATTTTCCAGTCCTTATTTTCCGAAATGACCAAACCAATTTTAATGAAACTTTACACACATAAGCAGGATACATAGGTCTAAAAAGAAGGGATGGCGATCTGAGATCGATTAATCGAAGAATCGATTTTTCAGGCCCAAAACATCGATTTTTTAAATCGATATGCAGTACTGAATCGATCCAGTGAATCGATGTTTCACCCTTGAAAATCGCCTTTCAATTTTTTCTTTGTATTGGTAAAAACCATAAAATTAGCTCGTGGCTAAATTATAACAGCCGCACGGGTCGATCTTCTAGGTTAAGCAACGCTTGCCGAGGTTGGTCTGTGGATGGGTGACCATCTTTACATAACGAGACTTCTCCGTGCCTCGGAAAGCACGTTAAGCCGTTGGTCCCGGCTGTCATTTGGAGATCTTTGGCAGTCGTTACGGATTGTCAGAAGCCAGAAAATCTGACACCAGTCTTGCCAAGAAGTACCGTGTTCCCCAGTTAATGGGTTGTGGAGGTCTGGTAGGCAGCCGCTTCACGTAAAATATGGTATTCAGCTGAATCCGGCTTGACTGGGAGCCGACCCCAATGTAGTTGGGAAAAGGCTAAGCAGATGATTGGTAAAAACCATAAAATTATTTACAATTAGTTGTATATGTCTCTAATATAACGGTGTTGCCGATCAAAGGGTTAATTACTCAAAAACTCGTGAGATGGCTGTATGTTTGTTTTTGAACTGTTTTTTTTTTAAGTACAATTTGGAAATAAATGTCTTCTGATTTGACTTTGATATGAATTAAAAAAACAACTAATTTTACTGATAATATGAGGTCATTTATTATGTTGTCTTTCTTGTTTCTCATAAAATAGATTTATATTTACATTATAAAAGCCAACGTGAAAAAAGAAATCGATTTTTTAGAAATCGATCTTTTAGACCTCGATTTTTTTGTGAATATTGGATCGATTTAAAAATCGATTCTTTACGGAAAGAATCGCCATCCCTACTAAAAAGTTAGTTGAAAACATTTTCTGTTAAAGTATCAAAACAAAATATAAAAGAAACCTTCAATTGACTAACGCACAATCGCACAACTTCCTCATTGAAATCCGTTCCTACATTCAATCATTTCCTTGCTTCTGCATTCATGTCAATCTTTTGACAACTCACTCCACAGACTCACTCTCAAGAACTCAACGAGAAAATGGCGCGTGCGACCCTCTGCCCGCTATAAATTATAAATGAACAATGTTGTAACCAAAACCCACCTACGAAGACTTTCAATAATTTAGTGAAGTGTTAAGTGACAAACGAGGGACGTCCGCGGACTGTATTGGAGTGGCGCCACGAGAAAACCGTCGTTTGTGAAGAAGACCCGTGAGTACCTTTCAATCCCAGTTTTTCCCGTGATTGTGCAAGGTAGCCTATGGTCACAGCACAGATTACTAAATAGTTACTACGTAAGTCACAGTTCCATCGAAGGTTTTATTCAACACTAGCTTCTGCCAGCGACTTCGTCCGCGTGGAATAGTTACTTTACCCCCGATTTTGAAACTCTGAGCCCGATCGGTTTAAAATTGACAAAAGATAGACATATGCTGTTTCGGGATATTTTTTAGATAATTTTATGTAGAACATTTCCGTAATACATGATTTCTATGTAACTTTAACCATTAAGGCTACACACGCGACGGAAGCTTAAAAAATGGAGTAACTTCTCCCGTTTTCCCAACATTTTCCTTCACTGCTCTGCTCCTATTGATTGTAGCGTGATGAAAAGTATACTATAACCTGCCCAGGAGTATGAAGAATAATTGCACCAAGTTTCGTTAAAATCGGTCGAGTAGTTTTTGTTTCTATAAAGAACATACAGACAGACAGACAGACAGACAGACAGACAGACAAAAAATTTACTGATTGCATTTTTGGCACCAGTATCGATCACTAATCACCCCCTGATAGTTATTTTGAAAATATATTCCTTGTACAGAATTGACCTCTCTACAGATTTATTATAAGTATAGATTTACCATAACATTTTCGATAAATAGTGTTACAGTTAAATTAGACCCATTTTAATTTTTCCATACAAACATAATTTTCCAGTTATCTTTTTTTAAATAAGACATTTCGAAAATGTTTTTAACTAACTTTTTAGACCTATATATCCTGCTTATATGTGTGAATTATCATTAAAATCGGTGCAGTCATTTCGCAAAATAGTGACTTGAAAATTTGTATAAAATGCCATACGGCGTACACGCTCTTAACATCACACGTACGTACCTACTTATGTATATGAATAACCCAAACTAATATTAAAAACGTGAAAGTACCTAAGTTTACTTGTTTGTTTTCAACTTACGCTTAAATCGCCGGAACGAGTTTGATGATGTTATACTCTTTTTTAAAGAATGGGAAATGGTCATATGACTTCTCCCGCTCTGGGCGGAGCGGAAGGTAGTGTCAGACTCTTACTTGATCTTTTGGAGGTTTGATTAAATTATATAATTTTAAGATCTTTCGGGAATTTATCATCAATGATAAATTCCCGAGATCTTTGGCAGTCGTTACGGATTGTCAGAAGCCAGAAAATATGACACCAGACTTGCCAATAAGTACCGTGTTCCCCAGTTAATGGGTTGTTGGTCGTCTGGTAGGCAGCCGCTCCACGTAAAATACTGGTATTCGGCTGAATCCGGCTTGCCTGGGAGCCGACCCCAATATAGTAGGGAAAAGGCTAGGCAGATGATGATAAATTCCCGAAAGATGTTAAAATAACAACTCAGTGGGGTGATGTGGCTTACGATATGCTGCCGCTTAGCTTATCTCTGTTTGCGTGAAACAATTAATCATGCCTAGTTTTTAGTGCAGTAATTGTCACGAATTCACAATCATGATAAATTAAAGTTTCTTATAGAAGCCAAGAATACAAACAAAAAACTAAAGCGGTTTCTACTCAGGTTTGTAAAAAAAAACACTAGTTTACATTGTCGAGTAAAAGTGTTATTAATAGCCGATTCTTTTTCCCCTGTCACGGTTTACCAAAACTCATCAATTCACATACAATCTGTATCATATCGGAGACGGCTTAAGGCATTTTCTTGCGAAATCTATATGTATAACAAAATAATTTTATTATTAAATGCAAGCGAAGCAATATTGGATTCTTGTGAGAATTTTCCCCTGAAGCGCCATTTTAGATTTGATCTGCAGTAAGAACACCCCGCAATTTCACCCGCGTATTTCCCGTTCCCGTGGGAACACGGGGATAAAATATAGCCATGTCACCCGGGGATCATAGTGTAGCTTCTTAACAGTGGAAGAACTTTTCAAATCGGTTCAGTAGTTTCGGAGCCTATTCAATACAAACAAACAATCAAATCTTTCCCCTTTATAATATTGTATAGATTTTCCCCACAGTGGTACATTAACGCCCAAGAGGCTGGTATTAACCATACCAGTTTTCTTCAGTTAACGTAAGATTATAGGTGTAAACTGACCTCTGTAGTTGGGGTCAGCACAGGGACTGTTATGGTAGCCGTAACGGATGGTACTTGTCCATAAATGTCTCTATTATGTTGTTGTCATTATCTTCTATCACAAATTCATTGTTCATAATAGGGTGACACGGTTGGCTTCTTAGTGTTTTATTGATATTTATCGGTAAAAAATGCAAGAATTTGGAAGAATAATCATGCCTAGTTTTAAGTGCTATTTGTGTATATATTTATTGATTATGTATTTATTGTATATATAATTACTACACCTAAGATTACCTACAGTACTGTATTTCCTTTCCTCTTTAAAATCCCTCCAAAGAATGTCTTGAAAAGATCGCTTTTAGCGATAAGGCCGCCCATTGTGTCACCCTATGTAATGTTTTCTTCATCTATATTTTCTGTAACTTACATGGTGTACATAATAAAGAGTATTCTATTCTATTCTATTCTATTCTATTCTTCACTCTTGACTTCCAGACCCCCAAATTGGTTGGTCATATTGCTCAAGGGGGTACGCAAAAACTAGGAGAACAACAAAGATAACGCCAACTCTTCCTACCCTTACTCATTTATGGAAATAAGTCCAGAGAATCGTGAAAGCATACAGTTCACATTGGTTGTCAATGTTTTATTTATAGCATAAGTTATTTACAGCATAATGGTTGTTAAGGTTGCCATTCGTAGGTTCTGATCCGGCAACAAAACTATTCAAGCTACAAATTGTGCTTTTACTGTTAAAATATATTGATGGTTAGAGTTCAAACCTGTTATCTATAAAATGTTAAAGAAAGCCGTGATTTAGCACCCTGACTTTGGCATGATGATAAGGTAGCGTGATAAGTTCGCGTACAGCTACGTCTATCCGTTTCTTACCATTTCTTAGTAACTATTTCAGCTGGGATGAAAAATTTTTACAACAATCCCGGGAAATTTTCTATCATTTACTGAAGATTTCCGTTGCCTATCTCCGAAGTTCTTCGTCTGATTTTCACCGAATTGAAATGGGACCAGTCAGTAAAAAAATACTTTTAAAAAAGTAATACAAAATTGGTTGAAAATCATCGCTGAACACACATACGAAAAAATGTCGAATTGAGAACCTCCTCCTTTTTTGCAGTCGGTTAAAAAGTGCTAACAGGCTGCCCAGCTATAGATCTCTCTTACAATAGATACGAGTAGATCTATCCGCATTAACCACAAATGATTTAGCCAATTTCCAAAGATCTTTATTAAAGTTGAGTAATCATTCGAAAGAGACCGCGGCCCTGGAACGCAAATGGCATTTGAAGGAAGACGGGTGGGTTTTAGTCAGTAAGATTCTGACAATCCCTTCCATTCAGCCTAGAAAGTCGTCATTTGATGATTTCCCATCAAAAACGGTCATTGGTACGCCGTGTTGATAGCTTTAGAACATATAAAAAGGACACTGAAATCATTGCATTGCGGCAATCGCTTTTAAGTGTCTGAGTGCATCCTGCCTAGTTCCATTAAAAAAAAAAACAACGAATTAAATTAGCCGCGAATCACTAAGCCGATGGCTGAAACACTCACATAGCCGGGGTAACGATGTGCCGACAGTCCGATACAGATAAGCGCACGATTTATGTCGAAGTTGCGCAAGCGCATGCTTTCGCTAGGTCGCTGTTAGGATGTGTTCACATGAGTGTCAGTGAAGGGCGTTTCTACACGATTGTGGTGAAGCTTTAAAGAAAGTGCATGGCATTGAGAATTGTTTTAAAATTTGACATCAAGCTTGGTAATAATGTCCCCTAAAATTCGAAATATTTGAACTGCTTATCGTTATTCTGTAACATGATAGCACAAGTTTAAACCTTACTGGTTTTGGTTGCTATTTAACTCTGATAATACTGTATTCTTTTGTATAAATGATAAATAAATAAAAAAAAAATTAACGAAAACATCAAAGTTATTATGATTGGATGTGATGTTTATATCACAGATTACAAAGAACTATATGTAATTGAAACTTATTTCTCTTTCTTTTTCAATTGTAGAATTTTCAGTAGAAATATGTTTGTATTTGTTTCTCAATTGTAAAAAAATCTGTAGAAATATGTTTGTTTTGCAATAAATTATGATTATTATGAAAAGTCGCAGTCAATTGTCAAAGCTGAAAAGCTCTGTGAGTGGTGAACGCGTACCGGGAGACGCAGCGTTGGCGTGGCCTCCCGTAAGGTAGACCAATGACCTGATGAGGGTCGCGGGTAGCCGGTGGATGCGGGACGCACAAGACCGGTTGTTGTGGCGACACTTGGGGAGGCCTATGTCCAGCAGTGGACGTCTGCAGGCTGATATAATGATGTAGTCAATTGTAGCTGGTTAGACTTGAAGTCACCGACACACAGTTTGTACCGTGAGTGTTGTTTGTGTTCGTGTGTTTGTTTGTGGTTTACCTAGATCATAATTCGAAGAGATAGGTATACAGGGTTATTTGTAAAACACCAACAACCTCTTAAGAGGCATTGTACTCATCATTATGAACAACTTTTACTATGGGATCAAACCTGAAATAGCGAAAAAAGAATCAACTGTTCCGTAGGGGACAGCAGATTTTTTTATTGCGCGATTTCGGTTTTGGTCCCATAGTAAAAGTTTTTCATAATAATGAGTACAATGACCTCTCAAGAGGTTGTTGGTGTTTTACAAATAACCCTGTATACATACTCGTATTTATTTCCTTTCGTACTTTTATATTTCAGTCGGGTTGTTAAGTTCGGATAGGCAATTCCGCTTCCAGTAAATTTGGTATTTAGGTACTGGAAGCTGATCCCAATATATTTTGTTAAAGCCTAGGTAGATGGTGATGCCATTTTATTTTCAGTCACTAGTCTAAACAAAGCCTTACAATCACGTCGTGAGAAGAAGCATCGATCTGTTCGACTAATACAATTACAGCCTTCAGCGGTACATTGATTGTTTAAATAATTATCGTGTACCTCTAAGATTGAACGCCAAAGGCTGCAGGTTAGAACCTTGAACTCAGGACTAGCCAGAGTTTGACGATAATGGTCTACAGTATGTTGCTAATGTTTTTACGATAATACTTTAATATCAGCTGTGGGTTGTATGCTGTGTGAACGATATAACATTTGGATTTAATTGTAATAATATTGAGATGAGGCATTTCAGAGCAAAGTTTCACACAGATTCCTCTCCCGTGATAATATTTTTCCTGTGACTAATAGCGCCCCGCGGTTTCACCCGCGTTATTCCCGTTCCCGTGGAAATATGGGGATAAAATATAGCCTATGTTACTCAGGGTGAAGGTAGCTTTCTAATGGTGAAAGAATTTTTTAAATCGATCCAGTAGTTTTTCAGTTTATTTGTTACATACAAAAATACAAATCTTTCCTCTTTATAATATTAGTAAGTATAGAAGTATAGATTACCACCTTGGCATAAATTGTGGAATGTAATAAATGATTGAGTATTGGGAAAATTTGAAGGTCTGAAGATGTTGCAGTTTGAACAGCTAAAGATTTAGCCAGTGTCCGATAAAAAAGAGTATTTTATTTCGAAAATCACTAGGTTGGGACGAACTTCGATCCTCTGACTGATCAGTTTGGTGCCTAAGACCTATAGGTAAATAGTTTAAGGGCTACTACACCTTCCTGCCATTCTGTACGCCATAAATGATAAATGATATTTATTTTGTAAGTAGGTTAAACATAACACTTTTACACGTCCAATATTTCTTGTCATTTTAAGCTAAATGAAGCCGGCGGATATGTGACAGATTTCACCGACCTTACGGTCTAGTCACGATAATCACAGGATCCATAATGATCTGGAGACGCTGAGGAGGCCTTACGTTCAGCAGTAACATACATTCTGGCCAAAATAAACCACGATAACCCACTAGGTCAACACATTGCATCACACCTGTATTTCCCAAAGGGTTAGGCAGAGGTATACCGGGTCAAAGTTCCGCAAAACTGACATCTACAACAGATAGGTTTCAGCGAATTTACGACGTTTGCTGACTTCCTAGAGTTCTCAAGACAGGCGACACAGACAGACAGACGCTCGGTAACATTGCGGTACAAACACACAGACAGTCTCGGTAACATCGCGGTCTCAATAACTTGGCGATACCGCAGACCGCACGCGCGTAAATGTCACAGTTCCTACATTACGGGTGATAGTGCTTGTTGTAGGGTTGCCACAGGTGATTGTAATGAAGATACATTTTAAGTAATAGAAAAGAAAAATTACGCAAAGAGCCGAGTTAGCCTATCTGTTTTCTAATTTGGGTATTCCTATTGTTTTCTAATTGGGTATTCCTCCATTAACTGTGCAATTTCTAACAGTCCCCTGCCAATAATGACATAATTACAATTATGTTATTATAAATAATTTTAATTAATAATGTTATTAAAATTTTTGTCTCTTAAAATGTGTAGAATATGGCAACTATAATACATATATTTATAATATTTAAAATCGGCTACAGGGGACTGATTCTGAACCACTTTTTAATAAAAAAACATTAATCAAATTGAAAAATTGTTATGATAAAATATTATGCATTATGTAATAATTATACTTTCTAAGGTATATAGCAAAAACTCGATAAATTGAACCAAATTGCGAATATTTTGCCATATAACCATCCTCGACCACATTATCGCTCACCAGCGACATCGCTATCTGATATGATGTCATCGATATCGATAATATCTAAAGCCTTACAAGCAGGGTTGGAAAAAATCACGATTATTTGCAAAAAATCAAAAATCATTGATTTATTACAAAAAAATCCAAAAGATCACGATTTTTTCGATAATTATAATTTTTATGAATAGCGCGCGAAAGGGGCCATCGCGTCATCGGCATCAGTGGAAAGAGTCTTTTACTCTTTTCGACTTTTGGATTTGTCCATTCTAAAATCAAATCACTGACTTGTTGTTACTTGATATTATATTGACATTTCTTATTTTTTTTATATGGCATGTCATTTATAAGACTATTTCAACAATTATTACTGTATTATTTGTTAAATTTGAATTTCAAAGTATATTTTCATTAGGTATTCTTTTTTTCTTTTAATTAATTATTATTGTATTTCATCTTCGAGCCGATGAATTGCCAATGTTATCTAGGTACGCCATTATTGTCACATGTATCAGGCCATTAATTAAATAGTTTAAGTAATATTCAATGTTAAATGTTTGTGATGTGGCAGTACTTTTAAAAATAAATAAATAAAATCAGGAATACATTAGGAACTGAAAAGGTGGATAGTTGGTGTTTTTGTTTAAGTACCTACTGTAATATTCTAACACGAAGTAATTTTTAATTGTTCTGAATCGAAATCTGAATCTTTCTGTTATCGAAAATCATGAATGTCAATTTGTATTATAAATAAGAAAGAAATAAAACAATATGATTTAAACAATGATTGTTATTGAAAAAATCACTTGATTTAAATTGTGATTTAAATCATGATTTAAATCAAAGTGATTTAATCATGCCAACCCTGCTTACAAGATACCTAAAACGCCGTTTCAAAAACTGCTAAGAGCCAATCGATTCAGCGACAACCCTAAACTATTACGAAGAGAGTGTATTAGCAAAGTTGTATAACAAAATAATATGATGTCTGTCGATGCAGTTAAACGAGTATAATATCTAAACGTCGCCATATTCATTGTAACAATGGAAGACTGCCAGTAATAACTCCTTATGAGCTGTAATCTTTCCTAGAACATTGGATTCAGTCCAGAATAAATAGATGCGTTGGTTTCTCCTGAAGAAATTAGTAACGATTTCCATTACAAAATAATAATGGAGTATATTTCCGGTGTCCTATCTAGAGCATTTTGGGATTTAAACTTCAATCTTAAATCTATACTAATATTATAAAGCTGAAGAGTTTGTTTGTTTGTTTGTTTGTTTGAACGCGCTAATCTCAGGAACTACTGGTTCGAATTGGAAAATTCTTTTTGGGTTGAATAGACCATTTATCGAGGAAGGCTTTAGGCTATATATCATCATGCTTAAGCCAATAGGAGCGGAGCAGCGATAAAGAATGTTTTAAAATCGGGGATTCCACGGGGACGAAGTCGCGTGCAGCAGCTAGTTGTAGAATATCATCATTATCACGTCACAAAAGTGTCGCCACAACTACCGGTCCTATGCGTCTTGTATCCTTCAGCTACCCGCGATCCTCATCAGGTCACCGGTCCACCTTCGGACGCCTTTCAACGCTGCGTTTACCGGTTCGCGGTCGCCACTCCAGAACCCACTGGTCATAGACTTCAACTGGAGACACTGTGGTATGTGAGACGAGAAGATACCACGAACTTCCCGAACGCCACCTAGCCGTGTCGGATTTGAAGTCGGATCAGCAGTGCTATTCTGTAAGAACTCACGTGCGAATTCGATTCATCATTTTCGATTACACTTCGTAACTCACCTGAAGTGAAAAGTATTTGATATTCTGACTGTCAAGTTAAGTTCGCTTCACCTATGTTCTCACTTAGTGGCGCTAGTGTAGTTTTCATCAAGTTACAGAATACCAAACCAAGTTACAGTTTTCACCGCAGAATCAGAAGTGAGAACTTTTCTTTCTTTCTTTTTCTTTCTTTTTTTAAAAAAACGTTGCCCCACACTAGGATTTACTCCTGTATCGTGGGTGCGTTTACAAACATGAAAACTCACATACACAAGAACTGCTGAACTGGAGTGAGTTCTTACAGAATAGCATTGCAGAAGGTTTAAAGTCATCCAAAGGGCATTGGAGAGGGAAATGCTCGAAGTTTCCTTGCGAGATCGAATCAGGAATGATGATATCCGCAAGTGGACCAAGGTTACTGACATAGCGTGAACGATCAAAGTCAAAGTTAAAACGTTTATTTCAATTAGGCCATTAAACGGCACTTTTGAACGTCATCATTAAAAGTTATCATAATTAAGTGACTCTAGCGTACATTCGCAAAGGTAGATTCTTATGGAGAAGAACGGACAAGAAAGTCCATAGTTACTCTTTTCAAATAAATGTTTTACAATATTTGGTATACAAAAAATACTTCATATATGTGAGGACGAGGCACCAAGTATGCTAGTTATAGAACAAAGTATTAACAGCAGAGGTAAACTTCTAAATACCGCCCAAAACCAAACTGAAGTGGCAGTGGGCAGGGCTCATTGCTCGCAGAATACATGGTCAATGGGGCTAAAAATATTTTACAATTTAACGCGAAATTTTACAATATTACGGCGTTTTTACCGGTGACATAATCTATACTAATATTATAAAGCTGAAGAGTTTGTTTGTTTGTTTGTTTGAACGCGCTAATCTCAGGAACTACTGGTTCGAATTGAAAAATTATTTTTGGGTTGAATAGACCATTTATCGAGGAAGGCTTTAGGCTATATATCATCACGCTTAAGCCAATAGGAGCGGAGCAGCGATAAAGAATGTTTTAAAATCGGGGATTCCACGGGGACGAAGTCGCGGGCAGCAGCTAGTAATATTATACAGCATGCCTAAACATAAGAATTACAAACTCCTCAATTAACCTCAGCATATTCAACCTACTTTCACTGTGATTTATTTATTCATTTGTTTGTACTCGCGTGTTGACCTTTGTGACATGACAGCTATATATTAAACTCTTGGACATAACAGCAGGCTGTTGGCATGGCAGGTGATGCTTGTCAAGATGGGCGTGCAACGCTACAGAGGTCGAGGTTACAGCAACGCCTGCAAGCCAGTCGACGGTAGAGTTGCCACCCGTCCCGATTTTGCCGGGACAGTCCCGATTTCAAAGATATTGTCCTGCGTCCCGACGGCCTATCGATTTTGTCCCGATTTTTGACAATATGCGATAGGCTTAATCAATTCATTCATGGGTACTCAACCCAGTCACGCGCCACCGCGTTTGTCTTCGTGCGCAGAAATGCTATTAAACGCGGCTCGTAACAACAAGAAATACGTATGGAAAAATTCATTATTTATTTATTTAATAGGTACTTTACGCACACAAATGTACAGAGGCGGACTTAATGCCTTATGCATTTTCTACCAGTCAACCTTTGGGTGATGCAGAGAATAATTGTGGTAGGTGCAGTACGAAAGAGAAATAAGCAGAAACGCGATTAATATTAAATTACTACAACGATAATATATAAACTGCTAGCGTCCGGCCGGCTTCGCACGGGTGCAATGTTGATATTAAATCTCTGCTATATTATGCATGTAGTATACATATAAACCTTCCTCTTGAATCACTCTATGTATTAAAAAAAAACCGCATCAAAATCCGTTGCGTAGTTTTAAAGATTTAAGCATACATAGGGACAGACAGCGGGAAGCGACTTTGTTTTATACTATGTAGTGATACATACACTACAATGCTATAATATATACTCAAATTAATACACTTATACACGAAAATACTACAGTTGATGCAAACAGATAATGAATAAAAAAAAAAAATTAACGCTGTGACGATACTACTGCCAACTTCTTACGAATGTGCTCGCGAACCTTAACTTTTTTTAAATTATATAAAATAAATACAAATAAAAACACAAAATAAAGTTTCATTTTCCTTAGACTGTTTGACATGGGTCATATTTTGATTGGACCAAACTCCGAACGTCTCTGATGGATGCCCGATCGTCCTTTTTTTTCCTAAAGTTGGTTACCCCGGTCGACGGGTTTTTAAGTGATTCATAATACCAGGTGTTTTTATTTGCTCTTCTGTGTAGTGGTGAAATGTAGTTGTGAAGCCTGTGACGGTCAAGTAATTCGAGTCAGTGATATTTAAACTAAATGTTGAACTGTCCTTAATCTGAAATGGCATCATAAAAAGCAGGTAAGTAATTAAATCGCGACGGGACGCCATAGGTGCACCGCGCGTGTACCTACACGTAGTCTAGTATCTTGGTACCGATTACGTCGTGATGTTGGTACATGACGCATCAAATTATAATACGTCATTGATTCGATTTTTGATTAGTCTAGGCAAGGATCGAGTGTGTAGCGGTCGGTGATCCAAATTCAAATATTTTTAAATTTGAAAATGAAAATAATATATCTAGTTTTATATTTTTATTTGTTAAACATAGGTGGGTAGTTACAGATGTTCTAATTAATTATTAAGGAACACTATCTCTAACTGTCATCGGCGTACAAAATATAGGCTACATTTTACTACTTTGAAATAAAGATTCTAAGTACCACGCGTACAAAGTTGCGGATAAAAAAGAGGCTAATTCGTAATAATATCTTACTTTGAATTCAATTAAAAATTATTATAAAAATACAAACATTCAGTATTTTTTATACAATCTCATTAAACTTTAACCTCAGAAAGATCTGTCGAAAAATTTTAACTAGGCCGGTCAACTATAAATCATGCTAAATAATACTTATATTCAGTGTATTGACACTTTTAAGAACATAATCTTAATATTTATAAACTACAACTAAACAAGATATAATATAGAAAATATATATATGTACAAGCGGAGTAAAAAGGAGAAAATACTCATATTGCATCAATAAATTATAAATTGCCTGAAAGCCCTACCCTCCATTCTATATTACAAACTACCTAATTTCCTATCTTAAAACTTTTACAAATACTAATCTCGAACAAAACTGAAAATGACCACCATCAACGAAAATATCGACCAATAAACTTCGATTATTTTAAACGTCGAAGCTCGATAGATGCGTCTGCGCATAATTACAGTGATCTAGACTCGGAATGTTTCACAAGTTCCGTTGTAGCAACGTCGTTAAAATAGTTTGATTAGGGTGTCGACATTGTTTTGTCTTGGGTTCGTTCAGCAAATATTATTATTTATTAGTCTTCAACTGTTTTTAGGATAAATATCTATACTTTTGTTGAGTGCTAGTTTAGTTACTTTGAATTATTTTAATGATACATTAATTGTAAGAGAGAGAGCAGTGGTGGCCGACTGGTAACGGCCCCGACTTACGATTTGTAGGTCACGGGTTCAAACCCAGCCAGGCGCATTACTTTGTGTAATTAATTTCATTACCACTGCTCTCAAAATGGTGAAGGAAAACATTGTGAGAAAACCAACATGTCTTAGAACCAAAAATTCGAAGACATGTGACATTCACCAATCCGCACTGGGCCCGCGTGGTGGATTACGGCCCATTCTCTCTCCTAGAGAGGAGGCTTGTGTCCCAGAAGTGGGAACGTTAAAAGGCTGATTATGCATATGCTATTAATTGCATGGTCTGCAATGCCTGAATTATTTTATGCTGACGGTCCTCCCCAGCTTCGCACAAATATGTCTGCCGAAAATTGCAGACGTAAGATTGTAATCAATCCTTTTTTTTATTATAATTTCTCGATGTATAATGAAAAATCATTTTGTATAGAATAAAACCCATCCAAATTCAATAGTATCCAATATATTAAAATAGTTTACAATTCCTCGCGATATTTTACAATCTGACTGTTTGCAATTTTTCGGTGACATATATCTGTCGGTGGCGTGCTAGCTATGCAGTACCCAGTTGATTTTAGTAAGTTAGTTTCTTTGGGTCGGCTTAGAAAAAAATTAAATGCCCCCGAAAGAATATTTAACCGAAAGTATGTCCAAAGAAGTTTAGACCTCGTTTTACCCATAATTCTTACGTGGCATAAGTTTAATGAATTCGAATGTGTATTTACTTACATATCATAAGCAGCGTTAATACCAGCATCGTTTTCATCATGTCGGCTCCTAAACTGTTCCGTCTCCACCGCATGTCAGTTCTGAAACAAAAGAACAACAACTCAACAACAACTCAACGGTCAGCGAGTCAACACGTCTCCTGAGGATGCCTCGTGGAGAGGCGAAACACGTGTCGGTAATGGTGTTGGGTTTTGCTTTGCCTTCCTGCATGTGCATAAAATCCTTGCATTTGCCTTGTAACTTTGCATGTGCATAATATAGCGGGCGGGAGGGAGGTGCATACCTGCAACCCACTAATATTCGCGGAAATTAAAACTAGATATATTATTTTCATTTTCAAATTTAAAATGGATTTCCGCAAAGTAACGCCTGACTCAATCAATAGTTTTTTTTTTTTTTTAAGAAAAGAACGGTCAAAAGAGGATTTCATAAGACAGGATAACAGGAAGTTCCATGTTGCTATGCGCGGTTGTTCCGTGTGTTCGATTGTCGGATCGGTCGCACGACGTGATGGGGGGCTTTCAGTGTCTCAGTGCATGCCAGGGTTGCGGAATTTGTTCGAAAGAGTCAACCTGGAACGCAAAGGGCACTAAGAGGAACACGGGTGGATTTTAGTCGGTAAGACTCTGACACTCCCTTCCGCTCCGCCCAGAGCGGGAGAAGTCATTTGATGATTTCCCATCCAGAAAAAAAAGGGGGCGAGTAGATTAAGTTATTAACACTAGTTATAAGTGATTATACTACTAAAAATTGGATCCTATATGTAACTCAAAAGTGACTGACTGACATAGTGATCTATCAACGCACAGCCCAAACCACTGAACGGATCGGGCTGAAATTTGGCATGCGGGTAGATGTTATGACGTAGGCATCCGCTAAGAAAGGATTTTGATTAATTCTACCCCCAAGGGGATAAAATAGGGGATGAAACTTTGTCAATTTAATAATATAATGCGAGCGAAGCCGCGGGCAAAAGCTAGTCTTAAATAAACGTCTTATTATTATTTTATCCTCTTATTAACACGGGAATGCAAACTACAAGGGTGAAACCGCGGGGATCTGCTACTGTATACATGTATAATTATTTATTACTAGCTGCTGCCCGCGACTTCGTTCCCGCGGAATCCCCGATTTTAAAACATTCTTTATCGCTGCTCCGCTCCTATTGGCTTAAGCGTGATGATATATAGCCTAAAGCCTTCCTCGATAAATGGTCTATTCAACCCAAAAATAATTTTTCAATTCGAACCAGTAGTTCCTGAGATTAGCGCGTTCAAACAAACAAACAAACAAACTCTTCAGCTTTATAATATTAGTATAGATTTCAAATATTACCTTTTCTTTCTTTTATCTGTAAGATAAATAAGTGCACACATTTCCATGTATTCTTAACACTTACCATATCTAGTTATCTAACATTTCCATAACGTTAGATTCCGATACGTCTAGGAGACGTACAGTCGCGCAGTTAATTGCCTGTTATCTCACCTACTGATGGCACCACGGATGACACTGTTACATCAGGTCGACTGTACCTACTTGTTGATGTTGAGTTGACGAGTTCCGGTGTTAAACATACATTAATAAATGTATCTACAAGTATCTTTCGAAGAGTATCAATTAATTATAATTAGTCATTATCTTTGATTACAACGATAAACTGGTATATTCATACTGACTTTTGTTACCTAGGTTGGCAAATAGATTGCAGGTTTCCGTACTTAGAAATATGATTACCTTGTAAAAGTAAAAAATAATTAAAAAATATATAAAACACGTCCGCCATGAAAAAAAAACAAGATAGAGATTTTATTATTGATAACTGAAAATCAATCTTTTCATTGCAGTCGGGGGACCTGTAAAGAACTATTCAAAGAAATCGTCCCCCGATTGCAATGAAAAGATTGATTCGTGTTCGCATTCACTATGGTACGTAGAATAGGTGTTGTACAATTACTCTTGCATAAAAAAATCCCATTTGACCAAAAATATAGGAAATCCGTATGATAATTTAATGCTCTTTGCTCAATTAATGCAAACTAGTTACTTACTAAAACAGCATAAAATCAAATGCATACATACATATATGCTTTGGATTTCTAGAATCTGACACTAGATTCACTGTAAAGATGACGTTCAGAAGTGTTGTAGGGGCCTAATTGAAATAAACGTTTTGACTTTGATAAAAAATCGTTTCCACACTATAAAGCTTTATCATTTTAATTGATGTTACAGAGAATTTACTGATTGTACTAAAGTGTACCTTATTATTTAAGAAACTGTAAAATTTGTACAATTTTTGACCTAGTTTAGTTAGGAATCTAGAAGTTAAGTTTTTAATTGTCTAAATCACAGATTTTTTACACATTTGTAATATTAGAGAATCCTTTTGATTATTTGTTAATATTAAATTATTTTAGATCTTCTCGCCTGAAACACAGGATTTCCTAGTTCAGGCTCGTAATACTTAGAATTAATATTTAAGACTCTATGTAATTTGTCCTGTAAAATTGTTAATTGGTAATCTATACTAATATTATAAAGCTGAAGAGTTAGTTTGTTTGAACGCGCTAATCTCAGGAACTACTGGTTCGAATTGAAAAAATCTTTTTGGGTTGAATAGACCATTTATCGAGGAAGGCTTTAAGTTATATTTCATCACGCTTAAGCCAATAGGAGCGGAGCAGCGATAAAGAATGTTTTAAAATCGGGAATTCCACGGGGACGAAGTCGCGGGCAGCAGCTAGTTGGTAATAAAATAATAATAATAATTTGAATCGACTAATTAATGTACCAAGACAAACCGTAAAACAAGCTAAAACACACAGAAAACCCGCGAGCTACTGCTTACGCGGTGTTCCGGAAGTTGTGACACAAGATGGCCACGCTTCCGGCCGCCATTGTTGTTGCCATGCCAATTAATCGCCACAGGTCAGTTTCCAACGACTTTTGAACTTGTTTTATACATTTTCCCGGAGTTAGATGCGGAATGGCGATATGCTAATCACATTGAGTTATGCTAGAAAGGTAAAACAGCTATGAACTGACTATAAATAAAAGCTATTTATGCGGTGAAGTCAGCCATCGTAAATGGTTCGTGGAAATGCATAAATAAAATTTGTGCAAATTTTGTTATTGGCAAGCACTGACAATAAAGACTATATACAGAACGTGCCAAGGCAATATACAATACATACCTACATACACTCAAAAAACATAACCCTCCTGACGCAGTCGGGTAAAAATGTGACTGCCCATCAGAGCGCGACAACCCAGTAACTGGGTCACCTGATACACTTTGTTAAGACTGCTGGTCAGTATTCCGGACTTTTGAATACCCAGAAAGACGGTCAAAGCAGCCGGGACCACGGGCGGGTCTCAATATGTAATAGATGGCAACCCATCCACGAAAGGACCTCGGCAAGTGTTGCTGAACCTTGAAAATCGACCTGTGCGGCTGTTATTATGTAGGCACGAGCTACTCACTTAAGTAATAAGCGTAACGGAACACTACTTTGAGCAGTGGTGGCCGAGTGGTAACGGCCCTGACTTACGAATTGTAGATCGCGGGTTCAAACCCAGCCAGGCGCATTTCTTTGTTTAATTAATTTCACCACTTCTGCTCTCAAAACGGTGAAGGAAAACACACGTCCTCGTACCAAAAATTCACCAACCCGCACTGGGCCCGCGTGGTGGATTACGGCCCATTCCCTCTCCTAGAGAGGAGGCCTGTGTCCCAGCAGTGAGAACGTTAAAAGGCTGATTATGCTAACTACTAAACTACTTTTACTTATGCTGTTCAGCAGCCTTGTTTATTTACGTTTACAATCAATCGTTACCTACGCTTCGTAGATGGTTATCTTTCAATTGCCGGTACAGCCAAATACAGAGAGCTTAACGAAGGGAATATTCTTCAAACTGTGCAAGACTTAAACTTAAGAAGAT
Organism: Hecatera dysodea; assembly: GCA_905332915.2. Lineage (NCBI taxonomy): Eukaryota > Metazoa > Arthropoda > Insecta > Lepidoptera > Noctuidae > Hecatera > Hecatera dysodea. Next base: position 17,381,421 of record HG995309.1, on the reverse strand, counting down.
AGGTTTTTCTTGACATTACTGTGTGTTTTACTTATTTTTCCACGTAAAACACGACGATAATAATATAGAGGTGTGTACCTATTATTATTTTATTATGCCATCTCATCTAATGACAGTTTTATTTTAAAAAAAATTGAAAATAAGAATCTGTCATTAGATGGTTGGAAAGGTTTTGTTTTAGTTCATTGTTCACTAAGCAGTCATATTCGTCGTAATTAAAATTAGCTGAATTATGATTAGCTAATCATAATTCTTTTCATCATAATTTACATACGCGGTTGATACGCGTTGTCTGATTTTGATTTAAGAAGGTTTGTATGGCTATATTCCAGAATCACGTTTCAAAAGTGAAAATACTCGTTTCTAACATCAACTCAAAGTGAAATTGAACGCTTGTGTTCTCGCCTGTACTGCAAGGGAGCGCAGATGACCTGCGCTCGTAAAAACTATGATGACTACTGAATAATTGAACTGATAGGACTTTCGTTAGTGGTCCAAGTGGGAAACTTATGGCGGGGTTATGTAATAGGAAAAAAAACATTCGAATTGAGAACCTCCTGCTTTCCTTGAAGTCGGTTAAAAATATGTATACGAGTAATTTGAGACTCCAAGTTTTCTGATTTGTAATCATCTTATTTTCAAAAAAAAAGTGAATTGAGAGATTGCAGTATAATTTCGGCTGATAGGTAATTGGAATTCGAACAACATATTATTTTGACGGATTTTGTTCACGTCAAAAGGATAATTACGGATAACAATAGATTTAAAACAAATTTGTTGTGACAGAAAGACAGTCAGACACATAAGTGATCATGTGAGGGTTCCGTTTTTCTATAAGGGCGTCCTTATGAAAAAACGGAACCCTTGTATGGACAATGGACTCGAATGAAACTGTGTTTGTATTTTGGAAACCTTCTAAGTAAGAAATAGTCGTGCAGTTCCGATCTAGATATGTTCTACGAAGTGACTTTTACCTTGTTAGCTGGTTACTTTCACACGTGTTCGTTAAATAATGTGCGGTTTGAACTAAAACCGGGCAGAAGCTAGTTAATAAATATTATTTTCGGACTAGATTAGTCTGAGAGATAAATCTATACTAATATTATAAAGAGGAAAGATTTGTATTTTCGTATGTCACGAATAAAGTCCATAACTACTGGACCGATTTAAAAAAATCTTTCACCATTAGAAAGCTACTTTTACCCTGTGTAACATAGGCTATATTTTATCCCCATATACCCACGGGAACGGGGACTACGCGGGTAAAACCGCGGGGCGCTGCTAGTCTCTTAACAATGTACAGTATCTATGTCTCAGCTATGATCTTCAGGATGGACTTGGAACTCCCCGCACTCTGCAGAGCATTGAAGCAGATTTCTGCTTAAAGATGGCATGGAAGCCATCAACGTGACCCTGCGCAAACATAGTAGATGCACTGCAGAAACGGGGTAACCCCAACAGCATCCTGAAACCATTATTATATTGCACTCGCAGAGCGCTGATGGCCCGCTGGGTATAATAGGGATGTTTCCTGAGGAATTAAAATATGATCCTATTTAGTCCGTCAGTTAGATTATAGAAAAATATTTGACACGTATTTTTTCCTTTATCAAATCTATAAAAACTGACGAAGATACAAAGCATCAAAGATCTGGAGTGGGAGCGTGTGACGTCACGGCCCGGTAAAAATTGTAGCGAGTAGTGACGTCACACGTGTATCCAAACGTGTCCAATATTTTTTGGAAATCTATCAGACGGACTATCAGATTTTTTAAGTTAACTACCCTATTGACCCACAAGCTGCACGTGTAGAACACCTGACAGTAACTAAATTATCATAACTCATTATCCGCTTAGCCTTTTCCCAACTATATTGGGGTCGGCTCCCAGTCAAACGGGATTCAGCTGAAAACTAGTATTTTACGTGGAGCGGCTGCCTACCAGATTTTCACAACCCATTAACTGGGTAACACGGTACTTCTTGGCAAGACTGGAATCAGATTTTCTGGCTTCTGATAATTCGTAACGACTGCTAAAAATCTACAAATGACAGCCGGCAACAACGGCTTAACGTCCTTTCCGAGGCACGAAGAAGTCTCGGTATGTTAAGATGGTCACCCATCCACAGACTAACCTTAGTAAGCGTTGCTTAACTTTAGAGATCGACCCATGCGGTTGTTATCAATAAGCTACGAGCTATCACACAAATAAAAATTACCATAACTGTGGCAATGTAGTAGAGTCTAGAAAAACAATGAGTGTTTCATTATGACACCTAACCATATTTCAAAACTTCCTAAAAAGGTCGTAACACACTTTCAATATCGCTATCGCTGCCTCTTATCTCTTATAGCGATGACTTCCTCATTTTTATCGCGCGATCTCTTACGAAAGCCAACGTTTTCGTCTGCTTTTCCCATGCATTTGTTGCTTTCGTACGTCACGAGCCGATTGCGCCCGATTACGCCCGATCGTGGCCGAAGATAGGGTGGTGGGCTAAGGGGGCTAAGATTTGTTATGAGTGGCTCATTGAGGTAGGTCGAGTAAGTAATCTATACTTCTATACTTAATATTATAAAGCTGAAGAGTTTGTTTGTTTGAACGCGCTAATCTCAGGAACTACTGGTCCGATTTGAAAAATCTTTCAGTGTTAGATAGCCCATTTATCGAGGAAGGCTATAGGCTATATATCATCACGCTAAGACCAATAGGAGCGGAGCAGTCATGAGAAATGTGACACAAACGAAATTGTGCGGACAGCTAGTAGGAAGATATGTCTTGATAAGAAGTATAGTGAGTTTGTGCGTGTTTTTGGCATGGGTTGATTTAATGTTAGTTGTAATGAAGAAGCTTTGAAAGAAAACTATACAAACATACGTAATTCATCGACCAATTTATTTATTTTCTTTGATTTGGGTTTGTTCTTTACTCTAGTCTAGGTCAGAGGTGACAGAGACAAAATCGACGATAGAATGAGCTTACCCAGAAGAAGCCTGGAGCCCTACCATGACGTCTTAAATCCATCATGATTCCTGTGTCAGAGAGAGACGGAGTTACACAAGACGAATAGCACTATCCCTTTCCCTAAAACACATCATGATGGATTTAAAACGTTATGGTAGGGCTGCTGTTCACTCTAACTATGAAGAGATTAGGGTTGAATGCGTTCGGAAACACTGACGTAGGCAAAGAGTTGCATTCCTTTGCTGTGCGCATTATTAAAGACGATTAGAAATGCTTGGTGCGAATTGGTGGAATAGCAACAAGGTAGGGATGGTATCTTGCAGTGCGCCTAGATGTCCGGTGGTAGAAGGGGGCCGGTGGGATGAGGTCGTGGAGTTCTGTTCGATCTAAGTGGTCAGTTTCAACGGAGATTTGCCAAGTAAACAGGAGAGTTTATGTAATTATAGTGCAAACGTGAGTGCGCAAATATAAGTGCACTCTGTTTCTTAACCCTCATATTCCGAAGGTACAGCAACACAACACGATTTGGAAGGGTTCAGGCGCTGGATGAACGTTTTACGAACTTTACATGATTTTGTAAAAATTACAATCATATTTTATAATAATGATAAATTTATTTTTAGGCTGTTCATAGCCCAAAAACATCACAAACCAAGCTACACAAACAATCCAATATTAAAAAAATTAAAAACAGTGCTATTGAATGACGAAGTGTCGTCATCCAGTGCCACATAATCGAGCTACCAAGCCACCGAGTAATAATCACTTTAATTTGCAGTTGAATATCGTTTTCAAAGTTATCGCTTTTATCGCTAATCCAATAATAACTCGCTCGGTGTATATGCAGGCCTTATATAGGGCGCCAGTTAATTCCAGAACTTTTCACTATAAAAAGTTCACGTACATATCGGTCAAGTCGGTGTCAAGAATTCTAGATTGTTCTAGCACAGAAGTCTTGAAGGTTCTTGACTAGTTCTGCTGCTTGATACTAGATGGCGCTAGTGGTAACGAATGCCGCTTATTTCCTTATCTTAATTGTGGCTCGCAACAATATGGTAAAGTGGCCACTCATCCTCGGGTCGACCTTGGCAAGCGATGAAGACCGACCTACGGCTTCGGACCCGACCGACCGACCGACCGAACCGACATCTAAACAAGGAGGAGGTACTCAATTCGAATGTTTGTATTTTTTTTAATGTTTGTTCGCGCATAACTCCGTCGCTTGCCAACCGATTTGAAAAATTCTTTTTTTGTTGGAAAGGGTATACTTCCCAAATGGTCCCATGAAAATTTTATCGAAATCGAACAAGCGGTATTTTGTTAATTTCATTAAATGATACCAAATCTGTCGGGATAGCTGAAACCGCTTGTTTGTTTATTGTTTACACCAATTTATACCACGCACGCTGTGGTGGGTATGTTTAGCTGGGAGTGAACCACTAAAAAGTGAAAAATATAAAATAAAAAACTTTTTACAAAAAATACAACCGACTCCGTACAAAATAACTTTAATTTCGGAAGTCGGTGTGTTCAAAAACAAATAAAGCAACCAAAAACACTGAGTTCCGAAATTAAAGTTATTTTGTACTTTTCGTTTTTTTTTTTGGTTAGAAGTCGGTTGTATTTTTTGTAAAAAGTTTTTTCATTATTTAATCACGAGCTTCTCAATTTCCAACAACGAAGCGTATATTTTCCCATCAACTAAACCTATTGTTGGACTATAAGTTAATTAGCCATATAAGGTTAAAGATTTGAAGATGTAATCACTCAAATTGACCAAGAGGTCAAGCCGAGGTCCAAATGCGGCGTGTATTTGTGTATAGTCATTTCCTTTTTGCATTAAAACCTTTTTTGATGGATTTTGATATGGTAATATGGTTGGCTAGCACGGTTGATGCAGTGGCTGAGAGATTGGCTGGCTAACGGCGGCGATAGCAGGTTCGATATAGAGTCTATGAAAAGTGCCTGGTCAAAAGTAAAAAGTCGGTTGGCGCAGTGGTTGAGCGATAGGCTGTCGCGCTACGTGCCGCGGGTTCGATTCTCGCATGGAACAAATATTTGTATGGTTAACAGATAGTTGTTTAGAGTATGGCTGTTTGTTTATGTGAGTTTGTATGTTTGTAAAAGCACCCACGATATAAGAAAAAATCCTTTGGGACAAAGTTTGAAAAAATATAAAAACGTTGGCTACTACCTATTATTAAAGCTTTTTTTGTGTATTTCGTGTAGTTGAACATTGTGTTAAATGCTTACGAGTTTGATTACAGAAACTAAGAAGAAAACTCAGTCCGCCTTATTCCAAAACAAGGTTTTTCTTTAAACCAGGTTTAAACCATTGAGCTCGGTTTTGTATTTCGAATCTTGATCATGTCAGAATAAGATTCAAATTACAAACCCTGGCTCAATGGTTTAAACCTGGTTTAAAGAAAAACCTTGTTTTGGAATAAGGCGGAGTAGGTTTAGCAAGTGGATTCAACCAGTAAGTTTGTTACATTATTACGACAATTATCGTTCCAAAAACTGAAACTGTATCTCTTTAAGAATGAAGAATATAATGCCATATTATTGACTAGCAACGCCCCGCTGTTTCTCCCGCGTAGTTCCCGTTCCCGTGGGAATACGGAGATAAAATATAGCCTATGTTACTCAGGGTGAATGTAGCTTTCTAATGGTGAAAGAATTTTTGAAATCGTTCCCATAGTTTTTGAGTTTATTCGTTACATACAAAAATACAAATCTTTCCTCTTTATAATATTAGTATAGATAAAAAGCAGCACAACAATTTCAGTAATCTAAAACAATTTCTCTCAAACGTACCTACGTAAGATTTATCTTGAGATACCATTTCTGAAATGCCACAATGTTCCTGCCTCATCTCTAATTGTGTTTATTTCCACACCGGTGACCCGGACGATTGACAAATCCACTCAGATCCGTATCTCGTGCATTCCCGTGCTCGCTACAATTTTCTGATAATCACAGACACTGATTTCTCCGGCTAGATTGGGATCTAGATATTTTTGACGAATGCAGGATGAAATAAAAGTATTGTAATTTTATGTTGTAACTATCTGACCCGCGTATCCTAGTCTGCGTTGCATTTTTCATGAATGCTCCGCTCCTATTTGTTGTAGCGTGATGTACATATAGGTAAATACAGCCTTTTTTTGGATGGGAAATCATCAAATGACTTCTCCCGCTCTGGGCGGAGCGGAAGGGAGTGTCATACTCTTACTGACTAAAACCCACCCGTGTTCCTTCTTGTGCCCTTTGCGTTCCAGGGCCGCGGTGACTCTTTCGAACAAATTCCGCAACCCTAGCAGGCACTGACCCTATGGGGCCCCGTCTTCTTTGCTGACGGCTCTTTCAGGCGCGCGTGGAACACGACGCGCCGTCGACTCGGGCCTGGTTGCTATCGGACGGCGAGCCACCCATAGCTCGCCATCCGCAGGCCCGCGCCTACGGTCGCCGGGAATCGCCCTGCGTTTCTCAACGCCCGGGGCGTCTTCTGTTGCGGCGGCTGGAGCGAGAGGTTTCCCTCTCTCGCACACGTTCCGCCTCATCCTTCGCTAGCATTACTGCTACAGAAGGAGGCGACCGCTTCCCATGCCTCCTCGCTCCGGACCATGGCTTGAACCGGTCGCCGCCGCCGATCGCCTCGACGAGGACACGGCGTTGCTCCGCCCAAGCAGGGCAGACCTCTACCGTATGCTCCACCGTGTCCTCCGATATACATACAGCCTTCATCGGCCTTCCTCGATAAAATACTGGTTCGAATTCAGATAGCATTTTCGTAGTAGTTCCTGTGATTAGCGAGTTCAAAAAAACAAACAAACAAACTCTTCAACTATGCAATAGGTATAACTATAAATTTTTTTTTTAGTTTTTGCAAGTGTTTTGGCGTGTCCAAAAGAGTTAGCTCAGCAATAAATCTAGCTGACTGCTTCATTTTGCCCCCTCAACGTAAGCTTATCCGTATAGTTAAGTGTTCGAAATTTTGACGACCCACTTCTACGAATGTTACCTAAATTTTGACAACTCACCACTACGAATGTTACCTAAATTTTGGCAACCCACCACTACGAATGTTAACTACATTTTCTTTTTATAGAAAAGAATTTATCGGACATCGGGCTAGAAGAGCCTGTAATGCTTTTACAAAAAAATATTACAAGAACACAAGAAAAAAAAGAAAACATATTACAAGAAGAAATATTACAAGAAAATATTAGGGGTGTCGCATTCTGCCGTTCTGGGTCAAGTAGTAAGTATATTGAAATATCTAAAGAGTAGTGTACCATTTTACCCTTTTTTTTCTGTATGGGTAATCATCAAATGACTTCTCCCGCTCTGGGCGGAACGGAAGGGAGTGTTAGACTCTTACTGACTAAAACCCATCCGTGATCCTTCTTGTGCCCTTTACGTTCCAGGGCCGCGGTGACTCTTTCGAACAAATTCCGCAACAGTGTACTTACCCTTAAGAGTTGCCGTGGCTCTGAAAAGCAAAGGGTATTTGAAGTAACACGGGTAGTTTTTAGTCAGTAAGAGTCTGCCACTCCCTTCCGCTCCACCCAGAATGGGAGAAGTCATATTTTGATGATTTTTCACCCAGAATAAGTACGTTTTTTTTTCAATTACTACATACTCGCACAGCCAAACATGACGTTTAGAACAAGGGTTGTGTGAAGTCACATAATTTTGTTTAAACATTAATGTTGTATTCAATCCCATCAAAGTTCGTCCCATAGAAAAACTTAATAGCAAACGTAATAAACATTATAATGTTGTTATAATCTGTATCATTTTGTAGCAATCACTTAAATAACTAACTAAAATAACGTTTACGACATTTTCAACGGTTACATTGCCGAGCAGAATAAATGGGACGTTGCAAACTCTAAATGTCTCCGACTTAATTGCACGGCTGTGTATTACGAAACGGACAGACAGACAAAACATTTGTTTTGTATAGAATCTAATCAAAAGCTAAGGTGTTCGTACGACAATTGAGCTTTACCTGTGACCTCTGGGCATTCAGACATAAATAATAGTTCCGTTAATTGTCACTTTAAAAGTCAACATTATAATTAGGTATTTTAATGTCATGGTGGCCAGGAGAAGTGTGTAATAATATGAACTTTCCAATAACATCATTAGGTTCTGTCACGATAAACTTAGTCAGACTGTATTGCGCTAGGCACGGTTATCTTTTAACTCCAAGATACATATTTGCTAAAAGCCCAGTATGTATGTATTTTTAATTAATTCGTTGATATAAATTGTTGGATAAAAATAAAGTGATTCTCTATATCTACATTAATAAGACGGTTTAAATAAGTATTTAGTAGGTTCCAAATACAACAAGGGAAAATGGCTCGTTGGACACAAAGTGTGAACATATAGATAAATTTTATTTAAAAACGCGAACCCATTATAAAAATTACAACAAAATCGGAGTAGTTTTGTTTTTTTGCAAAAACATATGTTTACTGCAGCGCCCCCTCGTAAGTTGTCACCGTAACACATATCTAAAAACATGCACAAATCAAACCTTAACCCATCACTGAAAACTGCATCACAATTGGAATAGTAGTTTTGAAGATAAATAGCAACATTGGTTTGCCCAAATATCCTTGACTGCAGCGCCCCCTGTTGAGTTGCCCCCGTAGCACCTATCTAAGAACATGCACCAATTAAATCCGAACCCATTACTGAAAACCGCATGAAAATCGGACTAGTAGTACTGGAGATAAATGGGAACATTGGTTTGCACAAACAAACATCCTCTCATCCCAAAAGCATACACTGTCTCCGTTCTTTCGTAGATAAAAAACAAGGCCCTCATAATAATAATCATAATCGTTTTATTTGTGTAACATAGGTAGAAAATACAGTTCTTAAATTAAATTAATAGTTCGCTATGCTATGCCAAGAGGCGTACAAATATGGTTGCATGCTGAACTCAATAATAATCATGCTTGAGGTACACAAATTATATACTCGGTAAGTATGTCAAAATTAATAAAAAACAAAAATTATAAATGTCAAAGTATAGAGCCATTTCTACAGTCAATGCATAAATAAAATAATCATAAATTCAATTAGTCACAATAAGTCTACATTAATTTATCATTCAAAAATTCATCAGTCGTATAATAACATTTTTCAATTAATAACAATTTTAATTTTTTTCTGAATTGTGTAACATTCAAATTTTTTATTCTATCTGGTAATTTATCATATTGTAATGCCACAAGTGCCCTTACAAAGAGTGAAAATAGTTATTCTTCTCTTTTCGAGGTGGTGGTCACAGTAGGTGGTCACTTTATAAGTATTCATTAGGCCTTCAATGGTTCAGGTGTCAAGACAATTGTGGGTTGCGGAATTTGTTCGAAGGAGTCACCGCGGCCCTGAAACGCAAAGGGCATTAGGAGTAACACGGGTGGGTTTTAGTCAGTAAGAGTCTGACACTCCCTTTCGCTCCGCTTAGAGCGGAAGAAGCCAAAAAAAAGCATCGTGTTTGAGCTATCAGTCAGTCGAAGCCTGGATTTTAAAGTCTCTCTGAAATTTACCAAGCGTCGTTGTTAAAAGAAAGGTCAATTCCCTGCACTGGGACAGCTGTAACTATTTCTTGCATCAACAAGTCCGTTCAAGCATTTAAATATACGAAGGCACTGTATACTTTTCTCTAATTTCGAATGAAGGATGAAAATAAAAAGATGGCGTCGGTCGGACGATCTAGTATTGTTAGCGACTGCGCAAGAGTCATTACTGGTAGCTGTAAGTATACGACGCAGGCTGTATTTATTGGCAGTACGTTTGTTTTATAAGTAGGTACCTCGATAAGGGCAGTGAGGTTTTATAGGTTTTTGTTATGTCAAAATTTGTTAAAGAAAATAAAACATTTGGTTAGGTTTTCTATTCTTTTTAGGGTATAGTGCCTCTGTCTGTTTGTTTTAAAATAAACTTCCACTTTCTTGTCTTGACCTGCCTTTTAAGTTAGCTTATGACGGGTTATATGAGTTCATATAATATTGTTTTTTATGACTATGTAGGTCAATTTTTTTTTTACTTTTTTTACTCAATCTACTCTTTACAATGTTTTATAGTGAATTGATTTATGATTTCCTACCTTTGTCATGTGTTAATGACTTTGCATACTATTGTATAAATTCAAGTTCTTAAAACGTAATAGATACATGTGTTGCAGGGGAGTTTGTTGCGCCACTTCTTCTTCCCAGCTAAAAAACTGGGAAGTGGTGACGGGTGGGCGTTTTGGGAGACTGTCTTTATGTATTTGACGTTCAAAAAGTGCTGTCTCTCAGCCTAGTTTGAATAAATGACTTTTTGATTTTTATTTTGTCAGCAAACGGAAACCTTATAAGCTCATTTTGTTATGCGTCTGTCTGCCTGTCTGTCAAGACCCTTTTTCTCAGGAACGCGTGAAAGTATCAAGCTGAAATTAATATGGAATACTCAGGTCTGCTACCTCTTGGAGCAATGAAAAAACAAAACATCTAAGGGGACGCAATCTAAAGATAAGGCCGTTTATGCTCCGTTCATAGCGCATGTTTTGACGTTCGCAAGGAAATCAACCCGTGGAGGGTAATTTCCGTTGACCTAGAGTAATAATATTCGGCAAGAAGATAGTTCTTACAGTAGGTACAATTAAAGGAAAACTCTGAAATTTCTCATCAATAAAAAACTCGGGAATTTGCAGTCATCATCTGCCTGACTTTTGCCAATTATATTGGGGTCGGGTCCAGACAAGTAGGATTCAGCTGAATACCAGTATTTAACCCATTAACTGGGAACACTTGGGTGAGGTACTTCTTGGCAAGACTGGAGTCAGATTTTCTGGCTTTTGACAATCTGTAATGACTGCCAAACAGTGGCGTGCAGTGGTTCGAGTTAGGGAAGGCCAGAGAAAATGTCCAAAAAAAAACACACCACATTATTCAGGGTTGAACTGTGATGGTTTTTTTTTAAATAGGCTATTTAAAAAAAACTCATTTAATTAAAAATCAACCCTGAATAATGTGGTTATTTAAAAAAAAATATTTTGACATTTTCTCTGGCCTACCCTAACTCGAACCACTGTACGCCACTGCTGCCAAAGATCTACAAATGACAGCTGGGACCAACGACTTAACGTGTTTTCCGAGGCACGGAGGAGTCTCGTTATGTTAAGATCGTCATCCATCCACAGACCAACCTCAGCAAGCGTTGCTTAACCTCGAAGATCGACGCGTGCGGCTGTTATAAATTAGCCACGAGCTCACTTTTTTACTAGTGTATAAACTATGATAATAACTATGCATTACTAAAATCCAGTATAAGATTGTAAAAAGATTTCAATGATGAATGAATAATGATCCTTTCAACATTTTCGCAAACAATGTATTAACAATTTTAACTTTAGTCCGAGATAAGTAAGGTGCCAAATGTTGCAAGATACCTATCAACTGGCAAGTAATCACTAATAACATCTAAACTTAGTGCCATCAACGGTGAAGGTCGATTTATTTTCACGCAAGAACTAAGGCTGTGTGCTGACTCACCCTAGGTCTTTTAGACAGATTCATTTATTTATTTATTTTAAGTACAGCCACATCACATACATTGCACCATTTAAAACAAGCTTAATAACAAAAAAGTAACGATGACAATTAAGGCGTTACGTACTGATCATTAAAACAAAAGTGACGCCTTGAAATAATAAGTATTATCTATACTAATTCTATTATACAGAGGTAACGTTTGTGAGTTTTTGACGTTGTAAGGGATAATCTCTGGATCTACTAAACTGATTTTAAAAATTATTTCTCCAATACAAAGCTACGTTATTGTGGAGTGTTATAGGCTATATTTTATCCCCGTATTGCTACGGGAACGGGAACAACTCGGGTGAAACCGCGGGGCGCTGCTAGTCTTCTGTATTTATATCTAACTTCTAACTATTATTAAACAAAATCGCTTCCCGCTGTTAGTTTGTCCCTATGTATGTTTAGGTCTTTAAAACTGCGCAACGGATTTTGATGCGGTTGCTTTTTAATCGATAGTCTTTCAAGCATAATATAGACGAGGAAAGCTGATAATAGGGTAGTTAACTAAAAAAATCTGATTAGTCCGTCAGATAGATTTCCATAAAATATTGGAGACGTATTTTTCCTTTTTTCACATAAACAAAAAATGAAGACGATACAGTGCGTTGAAAACTCGTGTGACGTCACTACTCGCTACAATTTTTACCGGGCCGTGACGTCACACGCTCCCACTCCTGATCTTTGATGCTTTTTATCTTCGTCAGTTTTTATAGATTTGATAAAGGAAAAAATACGTGTTATATTTTTCTATAATCTTACTGACGGACTAAACATAATCATATATTTTTTACTCAGGCAACATCCCCATTTTAGATGTTTCTTATGAGATATCGTAAATACATTTACAACGTTCCAGGTAGGCCTGATTTTTCTCTAGTGTACACACTACCTAGGCTAAGAAATAACTAAGTAATGACGCTTGACACCACTTAATGGCTGCAACAAAAGATTATTGACCATGGATAATTTGTGTTTAAGTTTTATTTGTAAACTTTACGCCAAGGTCAGACTATCAGGTAGATGTCAAAAAGTCATGATGAAAGTAACAGTAGGTATAGGTTTTTGTTTTGAACTTAAGATAATGAGATCTTCAGTCGCTGAGACGATAGTTTTCAGAAAAAAAAATTAAAGAAACATAGTTAATTATTACTGTATATATAAATTTAGTATGTATTTATTGTATACTAGCAGCGCCCGGCGGTTTCACCCACGTTTTTCTCGTTCCCGTGGGAATGCGGGGATAAAATAAAGCCTATGCTACTCAGGGTGAATGCCTCGGCACACAACAAATCGGCACAGTAGTTTTTGAGTTTATTTGTTACAAACATACACACACACAAAAATACAAATCTTTCCTCTTTATAATATTACTTTAGATATAAATAGTATACCCAATACGAACTACAGTACTGTATTTCCCTTTCTCTTTAAAATCCATCCAAAGGAATAGAATATACTTGAATAGATCGCTTTTAGCGATAAGGCCGTCCATTGTAATCTAAATCACCATATTTAATATGAATAAAATATAAATCTTTATTTTCTGTAACTAATTTGGAGTACAGAAAGAGTAAGAAAGAATAATAGTTTATTCCCCAACACATACACACACACAGAGGTACAAATAAACAAACAAAACTACAAAATATAAAACAATTGGTAAAACATAAATAATACAAAAAAGAAGTTAAAAAATTACATGTCAGACCCGTTCATGAAAGCCAAACAGAGTACCTATTCTATTTAATTCTGAATAATGCATGAAGGCGTTATTTGTGTGTATTTTTTCAAAAGGTTCGGTTCTAAATGATCTAGCAACGATGATAATTATCATCTAATTAATCTTAATCATGTTCATTTGTTTCGTTAATATGCAGCTTATAAAAACTAATCTCTGGATGTAAACAAAACCAACTATTCAAAATATTTCACGAATAGAAAGCTACGTAATAGCCGATTGCTAATAGACATTAAGTTTTATGTTAAAACACGCACACGAAATCGTGTGCAGAAGCCAAGAAGAATTAAGTAATAAACATCTGCTGGACAATGATAAATGCGCCAATGCCTACAGTTAAATTTCTTACTTAACACTACACAAATAATGATTTATTTCAGTATCATTGCTCTCATGTGTCTCAGTAAAACGCTTCAGTTTCAAAATGTTTATCTCGACCGCACGCAAGACAGCGATCAAGCTCTCACGTGAGATCGCTCCAATACTGCGCCGGCGCAGCGCTACCAAATGAAGAGGAGCGTGAAATTGTACACGCCTTCGCAATGTGCAGGCTGGAGGCATATCGTGAAGAGAGCGATCAAATATAGCATTTTGGTCTTGATAAGGATCTTTACCAGAACCGTATTTAAAAGATATACACTTCAAGGTGATAGTTACAGGCCCTGGTTCAAACCATGGTTCCGAGCGAGGAGGCATGGGAAGTGGTCGCCTCCTTCTGCGAAGCAGTAATGCTAGCGAAGGATAAGGCGGAACGCGTGCGAGAGAGGGAAACCTCACGCCCCAGCCGCCGCAACTAGAGTCACTTAATTTATGATATTTTTTATTGATGACGTTCAAAAGTGCCGTTAATGGCCTAATTGAAATAAACGTTTTGAGTTTGAGTTTGAGTTTGCAACAGAAGAAGACGCCCCGGGCGTCGGGAAACGGAGGGCGATTCCCGGCCACCGTAGGCGCGGGCATGCGGATGGCGAGCTATGGGTGGCTCGCCGTCCGATAGCAACCAGGCCCGAGTCGATGGCGCGTCGTGTTTCACGCGCGCCTCAAAGAGCCGTCAGCAACGTAGTCAGTGCTTGCTAGGGTTGCGGAATTTGTTCGAAAGAGTCACCGCGGCCCTGGAACGCAAAGGGCACAAGAAGGATCACTGGTGGGTTTTAGTCAGTAAGAGCCTGACACTCCCTTCCGCTCCGCCTAGAGCGGGAGAAGTCATTTAATGATTTTCCATCCAAAAAAAAAAGGTGATAGTTACAGTCACACCACGCATTGTTTGCTCAAGTTGAGCACTTTCATCTGTTTACGTCTCAAAGTCAAAATCAAAACTTATTTCAATCAGGCCAGTAAACGTCATAATTTACGTGGAAATAATTAAGTGACTCTAGCGTCCATTCGCAAAGGTAGATTCTTATGGAGAAGAGCGGACAAGAAACTCCATAGTTACTCTTATCAAATAAATGTTTTACGATATTTGGTGTACAAAAAATACTTCATATATGTGAGGACGATGCACCAAGTATACTAGTTATAGAACCAAGTATTAGCAGCATTCAGCATTCTAAATAAGCTCATGGTACATACATATTTACAAATAAGTAGGCAAACAGAAAAATAGAACAAGACACAAAAAAAATTATTCATAAATTTAATCCATGCATACATAAATCAACCAGTTTGATTTTGTCTACACCCTTGATTGCCCTATGGAGCAAGACCAGCATGTTTGCAAGCATTCTTTTATCCTGAATGTGATCTTCTAATTTTCTAATCTTTTCATTCTTGTCTTGAACAAGACTGTACAAAGAGGTATAGACATGTAAAATAATGCTAACTACAGACAGATCCTGAGAGCCAGAATCAACAGTGGTGACCACCAGAACGCGCAGAGTCTAAGCAGCTCGATGAGTCCCGGAGAGTTATGATTCAACGGTCATGGAACCCACAACGAAGTTAATCAGAGTAGAACAGTCAAAGAGAAGGGAAAACATAACCCAGATAGACTAAAGGTGAACCCAACATATGTCTTTTTTTTGTGATGGGTTTGCTCTTGACTCTAGTCTTGGTCACAGGTGATAGAGACAAAGTCGACGATGGATTGAGCCTACCCAGAAGAATCCTGTTCACTCTAACTTTGAAGAGATCAGGGTTGAATGCGTTCGGAAACACAGACGCAGTCAGAGAGTTCCATTCCTTTGCTGTGCGCATTATAAAAGACGATTGGAATCGCTTGGTGCGAATTGGTGGAATAGCTGCAAGGTAGGGATGGTAACTTACAGTGCCTCTAGATGTTACAAGGGGGCCGATGGGATGAGGACGTGGAGTTCATGGACACACTCGTCGAAGTACAATCTGCGACCTTGTGACGATGACCCAGGCTGTGAAGCTTGGCATTCACCAGTTTTTCGTCGCCAATGAGCCTCTTAGCTCTGCGTTACACAGAGTCAAGCGCGGCAAGTTGGTTTTATATAATATATACAAAGTTGGGAAATTGCAAAACAGTTTTTATGATCAACATTTATCGCATAGCTCATGTTGGCATCTTATCCTAAGTGCAACACACAGAAAAACAGTCAGAACAATGAATAATGGCGCTCGCAACCGTCGGCTCGCTTATTTGCGATAACAAATTGCTACCGCTCCCTCTTAGCTATTTATCGGCTAGCTTTGATTCCACGCCTAAATGCTAGATTTACCGGCAATTTCTGTACAACACACTGTGAACTCAAACTTAAAGCATTTATTTGTCTTGTGTCTTTTGAATTGAAAAGATTACCATGGACAGATAGTTTGTATGATTCTGTGACGACAAAAAGTAACAATGGCGGCGAAATGAAAGTAACAATGGCGACGAAATGAGACGACGAGTCTTTTTGTAAAATTGACGTTAAAAAAATGCTGGCTGGCTCTGGCCTAGGGCTCTGGCCCTGGCTCTGAAATTAGATTAAAAAAAAGTCTTCTTAAAAAATCTCATTTCGCCGCCATTGTTATTTTTTTGCGCTCGGGGCTTCGTAATGGCACCTGGCAATCCCTCTAGAGTTTTAATCGGGAAGAAGTGGAAAACAAAAGACCCAGCAACGAACTGCTACGGTGCCATCGAATAAATTGGTATGAGGGCAATAGAATAATGACAGGGACTTTTGAATTCCCAAAAGGAGGGTGTCTTTGCACATTCCAAAGCGTAGAAGGATGCATCTAGGGTTGCGGAATTTGTTCGAAAGAGTCACCGCGGCTCTGGAACGCAAAGGGCATTAGGAGAAACACGGATGGGTTTTCAAGGGTCAGTAAGAGTTTGACATGGAGCGGAAGGGAGTTCTGCCCCGCCCAGAGCGGGAGAAAAAGAAGTCATTGATGACGGCCCTTAAAAAAAACATCGTTTTTCTTATGGATGCAAGGGCAAGGGTATTGGTGTTGGGTTTTGCTTTGCCTTCCTGCATGTGCATAAAATCCTTGCATTTGCCTTGTAATCTTGCATGTGCATAATATAGCGGGCGGGAGGGAGGTGCATACCTGCAACCCACTAATTTTCGCGAAAATTAAAACTAGATATATTGTTTTCATTTTAAAAATTAAAATGGATTTCCGCAAAGTAACGCCTGACTCAATCAATTATATTCTCTTATGCATCAAAAAGTTTGTAAAAAAATTAATGTTAAGACTAGCGATGTTTCCTGAGGAGTAAAACTATGATTCTACTCGTATTTCCTTCGTCATTTAGATTATCAAAATATATTGGACACGTATTTTTTGCTTTATCAAATCTATAAAAAGTGACGTAGATAAAAAGCTTCAAAGATCATGAGTGGGGGCTTGTGACGTCATGGCGTGGTAAAAATCGTAGCACGAAGTGACGTCACACGAGTTTTCAACGCACTGTATCGTCTTCGTTTTTTGTTTACGTGGAAAAAGAAAAATACGTGTCCAATTATTTTTTGGAAATCTTGCAGATGACATTTTAGTACACGCCTAATATACATGTTTTAAACTAGAAAGAAAATTAACAGAGTTATGAGTGTTATCAAGGGTAATATAAAATCGAAATTAACTGCGCTCACGGATAGTTGACCATGTAATTAGCCGTGAAAGCAGTTTCGTTACAGTAATAACTATCAGCTGAGTTATCTTCATGCTAGCTTTTTGATAGGCTAGGCAGAAGACAACGAAATCTCACAAACTAACAGACAACAATGAATGACATTGTAATCATTTTAATAGACGAAGGAGAGGGTCCGAATCCATGACCTCTTGTTTGCTAAATCTCGCAGCTTTATATTAGTTTTTTTTTACCCGACTTCTAAAAAAGGAGGTTCTTAAGTCGACTGTATACTTTTTTTTTGTTTGTGTATCTTTGTAGGTACTGGGTGTACTGATTTTGATGACCGATGATTCTTTTTATAACGGTAAGCTGGTGCTTGTCATGTTTTCCCATTTTTTTTCAGAATGCTGACTATATCTAAAGTAACATAACATTATTGTATGTGCATGTAATCTTATTCCTAATTAAGTATAATCCTAACTTATAAATGCAAATGTGAGTTTGTTTGTTTGCTTTCATGCCTAAATTACTAAACCAATTTAAAAAATTCTTTCACCTATATAAAGCTATAGATAGCTGCATTATCAGCGAATAATATAGGCTGTATTATATCCCCTATTCCCACAGGAACGGGAACTACACGGATGAAACCACGAGGTGCTGTTAGTAACATTCTAAATGCGAAAGTTGGATAAATCACTAAAGAGATTTTGATGAACTTTTGCACAGATACAGATTAGAACCAGGTGACGATTAAGTACAAGTTACATTTTTTTTTTGCTGCAAAAATCTGTATTAAGGCGAGCGAAGCCTCGGGAAAAAGCTAGTAACACATTCGTAACATATCATCACGCCTAAATTTTACAAAGTGATAGTAAGAGGTGTACTTTTGTATCGCTAAGGGCTATTTATTGGGTAGAATTACAGAAATTATTGCTACTGAGAAATTCCTGTATCGAATAAAAATGACACTGGGTGTTGATAAAACAAAGAGTAGAAAGTTTCTCAGGGTTGAACTTATGTGATATAAATAAATCATTAAAATAACGAGCACAAACAGGGTAAATAGTAAAACAATAAAATTTAATAATTTAACAGACCGTCTCGCGCAATATTAGTTTTCTTTTGCGCGGTAACGAGTCCACTTTTTGGCGGGAATCGCTGGCGGATGTATATTCTCGCCATCACCGCTTATAAAGCACGCTTGAGTATGGAGTTTATATTATCTGTGGTAACGCCATACAACAAAAGTAATTTATACCAAAAAGTTGCAGAATTCTAGAGCTACACTATACTACCAATTATCTATTAAAATATATTCACAAAGAAGCATAAATAATACACAATGAATAATAGAGTGAACAGCTAATTTGTGAGAACAGATTATAGCGCCATTGTGCTGAACATTTGCCGGGCTATTAATATTGATACCTCAATACATGTTGAAATCAATTAGCTTTATAGAATGCTGGGACTTTGAGTAACTTGCAAATTACAAATTGAATGATGGTTTAGTAAGGTCCCGATATTGGACCATTGTGTGAGAGTCGTGTCGGCCATCACTACTTTTTTTTTACTGGGCATCTTCATGAATGTCCTCCACCCTGGGATGGGCGGAGGGGTCTGTCTGTCAGACTCTTACTGACTAAAACCACCCCGGTGTTCCATCTCGCACTTACGCCGGGGATCGCGGGAACGTATGCGACATCCGTAATCCCCGGCTGGTGCCCGCCTCTGCGGGCCACTTCGAGTCAGCGGAGGGAGTGAGGTGTTTGACTCCCCCCGCGACGTCAAAGAGGGGCGCACGGGAACACCACGGCCGCCACTACTTTTTTTTTTTTTTACAGGGGTAAATCCTCATGGATGTCCTCTACCCTGGCGCGGGCGGAGGGGTCTGTCAGACTCTTACTGACTAAAACCACCCCGGTGTTCCATCTCTCACCTACGCCGGGGATCGCGGGAGCGTATGCGACATCCGTAATCCCCGGCTGGTGCCACCCCTTCTCTGCGGGCCACCTCGTGTCTGCGGAGGGAGTGAGGTGTTTGACTCCCCCCGCGACGTCAAAGCACGGGAACACCACGGCCGTCACTACTAGTACAACCAGCCAACCTCCTTCCAGAACCAGTCAGAGTCCCTATTGTTTTTCCTCCGTATTTCGGCGACGCCTGTGCACTCAAGGAGCACGTGCGATACCGTTTCCTCCTCCTCCATGCATGCTCTGCATAGAGGACTGTCCGTTATACCTATCGTGTAGAAATGTGTGGTCATTTAGTAAGGTTTAAACGACTTCAAAACGGAAGAGGTTATCAATTCGGATGTTATATTAAAGATTTATTCAATATTTAAAAAATACTCAACTGTTTAAACTTCACAAACTGTATAAGTTTTTTTTTATTAAAAAAAATATAATTATTCAGCAGAGACAGAGAAAAAAAAAAGAAGAATCCTAAAAATAATAGCCACGTATTTATGTAAAAAACGAAGGCGATACAGTGCGTTGAATACTCATATGACAACACTACGTGCTACAAATTTTACCACGATGTGACGTCACAAGCCCCCACTCCTGATCTTTGATACTTTTTATCTTAGTCAGTTTTTATAGATTTGACAAAGCAAAAAAAAATATCCAATATGTTTTAGAAATCTATCAAAATAATTGGATTTTTTTAGTCAATTACCCTTTTAGAACCATAAAATTTATACAAAACTCCACGGTCTTAAATAAATGCTGACGTAAGCCGTTCTAATTTTTTCATGTGAAATTGTTTACACGACGAACACATCTAAGAAATACCGTTGAACTGCAAACATCACTGATCGCTCACATCAGAAAATAGATCTGTATAAACGCAAATCAAGTAACGCAATAATCTATACTAATATTATAAAGCTGAAGAGTTTGTTTGTTTGTTTGAACGCGGTAATCTCAGGAACTACTGTTTCGAATTGAAAAATTCTTTTTGGGTTGAATAGACCATTTATCGAGGAAGGCTTTAGGCTATATAACATCACGCTTAAACCAATAGGAGCGGAGCAGCGATAAAGAATGTTTTAAAATCGGGGATTCCACGGGGACGAAGTCGCGGGCAGCAGCTAGTATTTCATATTCTAATCAGAAGGACGAACACTACAGATTGAACCACGTCGGATCCAATGCCACTGTTGGACAATGAAACGAACTGATTTGTCTAAAATAATAGAGCTGCTACAATATCCGCAGTTCCGGAGTAGGTACCACTCTACTTCCGAAGTTCATTTGTTTAACTTTTGGAAATAAGACTGCTGAGGTCATGATGTATTATTGTATTGTTTTGTGTATTAATTCTGATGCAGATAAGATCGTGTTTATTTCTGCTCCCGGATGCAATAATCAGGCAGCATCAACAATATTATCCTGCTAAATTTGATAGAATTGAGAAATGGGAGTCTAAATATCTACCTAGCCTTTTCCCGACTATATTGGGGTCGGCTTTCAGTCATACCAGATTCAGCTGAATACCAGTATTTAACGTGGAGCGGCTGCCTACCAGACCTCCACAACCCAATTACTGGGGAACACGGCACTTCTTGGCAAGACTGGTGTCAGATTTTCTGGCTTCTGACAATCCGTAACGACTGCCAAGATCTACAAATGACAGCCGGGGCCAACGGCTTAACGTGCTTTCCGAGGCACGGAGGAAACTCGGTATGTTAAGATGGTCACCCATCCACAGACCAACCTTGGCAAGCGTTGCTTAACCTTGAAGATCGACCTGTGCGGCTGTTATTCTTTAGCCACGAGCTCCTCAAATGGGAGTCTGAACTTAATCCTAATTAATATAAGTTCGAAAGTGGTTAATTTGTTTCTGTATTTGTATGTTATCTCTTTACGTCTCTTGTTTTTCTCACGGCTGCTTGGATTTTTCACCGGAAAATGGAAAACTTTGTAAGATTATAATAGTAAATTATGATACATGTGAGCTAAGTTGCTCATACACGAGGCTGTGAGTTGCAGCCCAAGCCATAGTCGAGGGCGTAAATCAGCCGAGTGTCTAGTGAGCAAGTTGCTCACCGAGTTTCATACGCACGTTTTCAACACACTAGCGAGTATAATTTTAGTGATAAAATGCAAATATTTTATAACAAATTATTGTGAATTATAAATACCTAAATACAAAATAATAAATGATTTTTTGTCTTAATTAGGGACACATTTATTTATTCCAAAAATGTAAAAGGATTTTCAGCGGCATAAAAAGCGGCAAAAAAAAATGCACGTGTGTGTTATAGTTCGGTTTCTGGCTCTAAGAACGATGTAATAAGGCTCACTTTACGAGCAAGTGTGTTGAAAAATATCTTGAAAGATCGTACACTTTCGATAAATTATCAATTGAACATTTCGAACAGTTCTTTACGCATCAAAATTTGATAATCTATAATTTCTCGAAGTCGTTCCGAGAAATTGTAGAATAGCAAGTAATGAAACGTTTAGTATAACAAATTCGACATTCTTGGTTTGAAAAAAAAAAGCTAGACTAAAAAATCCAGTAAATCGGAGAACCTTATACTAATTGTTCGCCTACATTTCATCAGTTTATGTCAGTTCACACAATTTCTCGGAATGAAAGCAACCTACCCAACCAATATTAAACCCTTACATTCTAAACTAAAACACACACCAACCAACCAATAATGAAGACATTAACTGAACAAACATACATATTAATGAGCCCCGTGGGAAATGCAAAACCAGAAACAAAACAGTAACGAGTCACAATCGAACGGTAACAATCATAAGATTATGTGCTAATTACATTCGATCGAGAGTCGTAGTGTTGCGCAAGCGATCATCCGTCGATAATTACTGTACTGTGACGTATGCATACCGAGGCGAGCGGTAACCTGCGTGATGTGTGGTCTAAGTGAGAGGTGACAGCGATTAGAAGAAGAAAACCAACGGTAATTATAAGCGATCAAAATTTGATTTGAATAAAAAAGTCTAATTAGTTCATTAGATAGATTTCCAAAAAAAAATTGGACACGTATTTCTTCCTTTTTCTCGCATTTTTATATACGAAGACGACGTCACGAGAGTTTTCAACGCACTGTATCGACAGTGAGTTGAAAACTTGTGTGACGTCACTACTCGCTACAATTTTTACCACGACGTGACGTCACAAGCTCCCACTCTTGATGTTTTTAACCGACTTCTAAAAAGGAGGAGGTTCTCAATTCGGATGTTTGTATGTTTTTATTTTTTTTATTGTTTGTTCGCGTATAACTCCGTTGCTTGCCAACCGATTTGAAAAATTATTTTTTTGTTGGAAAGGGTATACTTCCCATATGGTCCCATGAAAATTTTATCAAAATCGAATAAGCGGTTTTCGAAAAATCAACAAAAATCTAAAAAAATATCTACATTGACGACCTCTTAGTTTACTCTGCAAAGGAGCAGTACGTTTTTTTACATCAATGTGATTGGTTCGTTTAGGTGGGGGGAGGGGAGGGGGTGTAGGTACCACTAAAAAGTGAAAAATAAAAAACTTTTTACAAAAAAATACAACCGACTTTTACACAAAAAATCAAAAAAGTGCAAAATAACTTTAATTTCGGAAGTCGGTGTTCAAAAAACGAAAAAGCAACCACAAACACCGAGTTCCGAAATTAAAGTTATTTTGCACTTTTTTGATTTTTTGTGTAAAAGTCGGTTGTATTTTTTTGTAAAAAGTTTTTTATCTTAGTCAATTTTTATAGTTTTGATAGAGCAAAAAAATACGTGCCCAATACTTTTTGGAAATCTCTCTGACAGACTAATTTGATTTTTTGATCGATTGTCATGTAAATAACTGGAATTCAGCAGCGTCCGGTTAAACTGAAAGTCAATCATACCATAATTGGAGAAGTTCTGAGCGGATGATGAGGCTGCCACTGCATTCAGCTTTATTAAAAGCGAATAAAGATTAATTAGTTGGTTGGGTTGCTAGGAACTAGTAAACTGACACCTAGTAAATTGATAACTTGAGATATGACTAGACGTGAGCGTGTCTTTTTTAATTATTGTTATTGGTTTATTGTTATAGGTAATACAGGATGTTATGTTTTACTTAGTAGTTAATCTGTACTAATATTATAAAGAGGGAAGATTTGTTTGATTGTTTGTTTGTACCAAATAAGCTCCAAAGCTACTAGTAGTTTTAGATTTTCAAGTGATTCATCCTCGTAGTTCTCGTTCCCGTGGGAATACCGGTATAAATATATCCTATGTTACTAGTTCATAATGTAGCTTTACACTGATGAAAAAATGGTCAAAATCGTAAAGTACTTTCGGAGCTTATGTGGTACAAACAAACAAACAAACAAAAAAAATCTTTCCTTTTTATAATATTAGTATAGATAACCGCTACTAGTTCATATCTTGCACTACTGATTCACTTTCACCGCTCTAGCCGGGATGCGCAGGAGTAGCCGACCGAGTAATCGATTCAGAAATCATCTAATTGCTTTACTCTCGTGCTCGGTGCAGTAATACTGTATCATCGATATTGGTATACAACGTAATCGAGTTATGTTTGTGTTTGTTTAGCTCACATCGATGTTTTTAGTAAGAAATAATTGTTTTGTTTGTTTTTATTCGCTTGAATGAAAGTTTTACTTCTTAATTTTAAATTGGCTTCTTATGCTTTTTTTCAAATATTTTATCAATAAAACTTTATGCACTAGCAACAAAAAAAACTGTACGAAGGTGGATTTAATTCCATAGCCATTTTCTATCAGTCGAAAATTTATACATAGGTACAAATAAAATTAACAAAGGCGTTGAGAAAAACGAATACAACGAATCATGAAAAAATATCCATGAACGTTTTCTGAACCAATAATTTAAACAGCTGTAATATCATGAATATGTTTAAAAAATGAACATAAATACTTAAACTTTAAAACAAACTAAAAACAGCGTCCTTGTGTGCTAGGGTTGCGGAATTTGTTCGAAAGAGTCACCCTGGAACGGAAATAACACTAGGAGGAACATGAATGGGTTTTAGTCAGCAAGAGTCTAACACTCCCTCCCGCTCCGCCCAGAGCGGGAGAAGTCATTTGATGATTTCCCATACTTAAAAAAGCCTCGTTGTGTGGCAACGCTTGTCTTCTAGCCAAGGTAAAAGCCAAGACTTGTATCAGCATCAACAAGCCGTCTCTACGCATTATATCGAAATTAAATCGAAACCTTTCAATTTTCACTTAATTCGCGCAGACATGACTTATAAAACACTATTTATGTACTACAGATCACAATCACAACTGGAAGTAGGAGAAATATCGTGCGAATTCGTACCGAGAGAAATATGACCCTTTAAAGTACCTAAGTGTAGGTAAAAGCCGTTCCCTGAACTTAGGGTCAGACTTTCAACTTGTGACCAACTGGTACCTAACGTGTACTGTTGGGAAAATGGTTTGGTGTGCAAGCAAACGTGTTGAGGTTTTGGACAGACGCTTTGTATGCCACTCAAATTTTAAATACAATTTTTACTAATGTTATAAAATTGATTGAGTCAGGCGTTACTTTGCGGAAATCCATTTTAAATTTGAAAATGAAAACAATATATCTAGTTTTAATTTCCGCGAATATTAGTGGGTTGCAGGTATGCACCTCCCTCCCGCCCGCTATATTATGCACATGCAAGATTACTAGGCAAAATTAAGCTTAATTAGTAAAAAGCAGAAAGAAAGGGTTCGTTCACTATTATATGCATGTCCGCGTACTAATATTAATAGATATGTGGCCAGTGTGACCTATATGGGCCCCATTACAGATAGAATTAGTAATTTACTTAGAAAAAACAACGTTTATGTAGCGTTCAGAACGGACCAGAATATACGCCGTGTTTGTAACGGAAAAGATATTTTAGAAAATAGTAAATTGTCTGGGGTGTATAGGCTGGTCTGTGATGAATGCAACGGGGTATATGTGGGTCAGACGGGCCGTAACTTTGACATAAGGTATGGGGAACATGTTGCCGCGTATAGAAATGGCCATTCGGACAAATCGAATTTCGCGAAACATCTAATTGATACCGGCCATTCTTTGCGCGACAACAATAGTTTTAATATACTACATGTTTGTGATAAGGGTTTCCGGCTGTCCCTTGCTGCCCCTCTCAATGACCCCGTTAAGCCGAGGCCCGTATCCCACAGCGGATGCCCTTAGCGAAGCGGTCATTTAGCTTTTAGTAGTTTTTAGCCCTGGCTGGGGGCCTTAAATTCATTTGAGGCCACCACAGGATTGTCCGGTTAAGCAGTAACCAGCCTTAGTGTGCTGAACTGCGAGTGGTCCATTCCAAAAAAAAAAAAATACTAATTTCTCAGTCGCAACTCAACGGTTAGCGAGTCAACACGTCCCCTGAGGATGCCTCGTGGAGAGGCGAAACACGTGTCGGTAATGGTGTTGGGTTTTGCATTGCCTTCCTGCATGTGCTTAAAATCCTTGCATTTGCCTAGTAATCTTGCATGTGCATAATATAGCGGGCGGGAGGGAGGTGCATACCTGCAACCCACTAATATTCGCGGAAATTAAAACTAGATATATTGTTTTCATTTTCAAATTTACTAATGTTATGTTTGTTACACTATCACAAAAAAAAAAAAAAACGAATGAACTGAATCTTGATGGAATTTGGCAAAGAGCTTTTTGGCAGAAAGAATATGGTCTGGAATAACACATAGGATACTTGTCATCAAGGGAGTATGTTTCCTTGGGATAATTTTCAACAATCACGCGGATGAAGCCGCAGGCGGCATCTCATAATATAAAACAAAGTCACTGTCAGCCTCTGACTGTTTCTTTACTTCAATTTCTAAACAATGCCTAATTATCTATCGGAAATGCTCTCCAAACACATACATTTTGGATAAGCACCGTAGGCCTTAGGCTTTTAGCAATAAACGCGATCAACCGGCGGCGGCGGTAGTGCGTGCAACTAACGAAACGAGTGACAACTGCAAGAATAAATAAAACATATTGAACTGACCACAAGTAATACGAGGCATGGGCAGGAAGATTATGATGATGCCTATCTAGTTTGCCAACTGTACCTATAGTAGACGTTACTGGTTTTCTAGCGACATTTGTTTGACAGTCGGTGTTAGGACAAAGTTTTTGTAATATTGTGTTGTGTCTGCGTTTAATATTATTAACGATCCACGGAAGAGCGTGAACTTGGCTTTCTCTAGCGAGACACTGGCATGACACTCCATAGAGAAACCCTACTTTTTTTTTGACGTGGACCACTTTCAGTTCAGCACTCGACGGCTGGTTACTGTTTAAACGATATTTTTTGTGGTGGCCTCAAATGAATTTAGGGCCACCAGCCAGGGCTAAAAACATACCAACTAAACGACCGCTCGCTAAGGGCATCCCTGTGGGACACGGGCCTCGGCTTAGCGGGTCGTTGAGGGAGGGCAGCAAGGGACAGGCTGCTGTTTGGTAGATATACCAAGCTTGGTAACCCCTATACATATTTCAAATGATCCCCTCCTCTCACTCAAATCAGCCGAATAAAGATGTTTCCTGAGTACAAAAAATATGATTCTACTAGCTTCTGCCCGCGACTTCGTCCGCGTGGAATAGTTACTTTACCCCCGATTTAGAAACTCTCAGCCCGATCGGTTTAAAATTGACAAAGTTTCATACAAACTTTCATCCCCTATTTTATCCCCTTGGGGGTAGAATTAATCAAAATCCTCTCTTAGCGGATACCTAAGTCATAACATCTACCTGCATGCCAAATTTCAGCCCGATCCGTTCAGTGGTTTGGGCTGTGCGTTGATAGATCACTATGTCAGTCAGTCAGTCACTTTTGAGTTATATATGTTGAGTTATATACATTTAGATATATTTAGATTTAGTCTGCCAGTTAGCTTATCGAAAAATATTGGACACGTATTTTTTGCTTTATTAAAATATATCATTGTGTCATCTTGCATGCATGCTTAATATGCTTGTACATATATTATTGTTTTCAGAATAAAATTATCTTTATCAAACAACCCGCACCGGGCCCTCGTGGCCACCACGAGGGCCCGGTGCGGGTTGTTTGATACATTGCCTCTTACACAGCTGACGTACGGTCTATTTATTTGAATCATCATTATATCAGTACAATTGATTATTCATTTCTTTTCTAACTTCACTGCTCACCCCGGAAACTATCAAGCTTGATTCTGTACAACAATGTGGTGGTACAATAAACGTATCTTCCCATAACTCAGCACGTAACAACAGCTGATGGTATCGGCAAACTGAATGTAACCCTCATTTGCACGTCGCGGCGTGATGATTAATTGTGTGTTTTTAATGACGATAGAGGGTGCTGGGAGATTTTTGGATAAGTTAAGTAAGACTAGTTTTAATTAAGGTTACCTCGTGTGTACGTTTTGCTGTTAACTTGTGTTCAAGGCAACAGTTAGTTGCCTGACTGTTGCCCGTTTGCTAGTAGAGATAGTCAAGAACGTTATCTTTGCTGGGACACAAGCCTCGCGTTTGTAAGAGGGATAGTGTCATGATCCATCATGCGAGCACAGTGAAGGGGATGATTGTAGTAAACCTAGTAGGTAGAAAGTTAAGTGCCTGTCTCTTTTCGAACCCACGATCTAAAACTCGAAGGTCAGGGCTTGTTTTTGCTACAACTAGGCCCGGGTCAACGGTGCGTCCTGTTTTACGCGCGCTTCAAATAGATGTCAGCAAACAAGATCGGGCCCCATAGGGTCAGTGCCTGCTAGGGTTGCAGAATTAAAAGAGTCACCGCGGCCCTTGAACGCAAAGGGCACTAGGGGGAACCTGGGTGTGTTTTAATTACTCCCTTCCGCTCCGCCCAGAGCGGGAGAAGTCATTTGATGATTTCCCATCCAGAAAAAAGGACTCTTTTTTTCTAATTATAACCTAGCACAAAATGTCATTCTAAAATGCTGAACGCATCTTGACACAATAGACATTGTCAATTATGGTTAAGAAGTCCCAGTAACATAGAGAAAGTTAGCCGATAGCATGTCAGAAATATGAATGTTGCCTGAGTAAAAAATATATGATTATGTTTAGTCCGTCAGTTAGATTATATAGAAAAATATTGGACACATATTTTTTCTTTTATCAAATCTATAAAAACTGACGAAGATAAAAAGCATCAATGATCAGGAGTGGGAGCGTGTGACGTCACGGCCCGGTGAAAATTGTAGCGAGTAGTGACGTCACACAAGTTTTCAACGCACTGTATCGTCTTCATTTTTTATTTATGTGAAAAATTAAAAAACACGTGTCCAATATTTTTTGGAAATCTATCAGACGGACTAATCAGATTTTTATAGTTAACTACCCTATTCATTGCACGTGTGCCACTTTCTGTGGCTTCATTTTTTTCAAAAGAATCTCGTCTACTATCAAGACGTAGTTCATAGTAGGAACTGTCAGTTGTAATACACACCAGTAGAACAAGATAATCAGCTCATCATCGAGCAAAAAGTCAATGTATTCGCAGTTGGTGTCGCGAGCGCAGGAAGTGATGTAAATCTATACTAATATTATAAAGCTGAAGAGTTTGTTTGTTTGAACGCGCTAATCTCAGGAACTACTGGTTCGAATTGAAAAAATCTTTTTGGGTTGAATAGACCATTTATCGAGGAAGGCTTTAGGCTATATATCATCACGCTTAAGCCAATAGGAGCGGAGCAGCGATAAAGAATGTTTTAAAGTCGGGGATTCCTCGGGGACGAAGTCGCGGGCAGCAGCTAGTGTTAATATATAGGTGAATGTGTCCGTGTGTGTTTATGTAAGGGGTTCATATTAAATGAAGTTAGATGACTTGCATGTTGTTTTATCTTTCGATGTTTAGTTTAATGAACATTGCAACGATGCGTCGAATCAATGATGCAATTGCAGTATTTTGATCGTTATCAGTCTTTCGATAGTAAAAGCTAACGTTCTTCAGGTACTTACTAAAGTGTAGAAACTTCCCATAGGGTCAGTGCCTACTAGGGTTGCTAATTTGATCGAAAGAGTCACCGCGGCCCTGGAATGTAAAGGGCACAAGAAGGATCACGGGTGGGTTTTAGTCAGTAAGAGTCTGACACTCCCTTCCGCTCCGCCCAGAGCGGGAGAAGTCACTTGATGATTTCCCATCCAGAAAAAAAGGTGCAGAAACTTGTGGGAAAGGAGAAAAACGCTCAAGGACTACATACCAGTAATTAAGATAGTTTTTCGATTTCTGAAGAGAACGGGACAGGACCTTACCGTTCAAATTCAAGTCGCAAAAACTTGTCAAAATGTAGCGAGATTATTACTGGTGTCGCTCATTTAGTATAAGAATATTTGCTCTATTTTAAAAAGCTATAACGTATACCGACCGAGTCATAGTAGGGGAGCCGAAGCGGGGATTTCGGGATTTACTAAAGCGCGGCAGATTAATATACAGGGGGATACCTTGTACCCGGTTAAGTACCACCACCAAACATGAGGTGGCGCTCTAATAACATAAAGTTCACTTGATCTAATAACATTACACATAATTTTCACTTATTATAACGTTCAGTTTGTGTAATCACATATGTACTTACATATATCATACTAGTAACAACACTTTCTCTATCGTTGGTTAAGTATATTTTTATTTAATATAAATTACTTTGATCGAATTATAATTACTATTATAATTTGGTATAACTAACATTTGATCTAACCGCTGAAAAAATAGCGAGTGGAACCCGCTCTGGAATTTAGGGCACCCTGATACGGAAAGGTTATGCTTGAAAGGGGTGACGGGAGCTAGGGTGAACGAGCAAAGCAAGCGTTCTTGGCTGCCATGATCCTATTTATGTTAGGTTCCTTTAAACCCAGCGGATAGAAACAGGAGCTCTGCGCAACGCGGCTTCGTCGACTTTCCTAGTCCGAACAATATGTTGTTTACCAGCAGCGTCTCGCGGTTTCACCCGCGTTGTTCGCGTTCCCGTGGCAATACGAGGATAAAATATGGCTCATGACACTCCACAATCACGTAGCTTTCTATTGGTGAAATAATTTTGAAAATCGGTTTAGGAGATCAGAGATTACTCCTTACAACGTCACAAACTCAAACCTCACAAACGTTACCTCTTTATAATATTAGTAAAGATAGCAAAGACGTGGATGTAGATAGGTGTATAATTCTTCCTATTTAACTTTAATTAAGTCTGACAAGAAAGCTTGCGTTTGTATATCCACGTAAGTATGGACACTTGACCCGTAAATTACCTTTGAGGTAAGCAAAAATCTGTTAAGAACAACAAGTCGTGCAATCTTATTTTAATCTAGAATGTTATTTAAACAAAATCTGAAGCATATCGTGAGTGAAGTCACGGTATGAGCGTTGTTAAATAAAAAGTCGTTTGCACTAGTTTAGTAAGCGAGGCGTGAGCCTTACTTAAGTATGATATAAGTTACCAGCTCGTTTGTGGTAGGAATGACTGGGTTATGGTGGTTTTAAGTGGATATTAATGCAATTAGGTAATTGAGAATCTATCTAGAGTATTACTATACGTACTATACGTAGCTAAAACCCTTATAAATAACATGATTGTGCCATCAATGTCAAACATAAATGTTATAATTTATTTTTTTAGATTGATTCATCATATTAAAAACTTATACACCAAACGTACGGCATTTCATACAAATTTTCAAGTCCTTATTTTCCGAAATGACTAAACCGATTTTAATGAAACTTTACACACATAAGCAGGATTACATAGGTCTAAAAAGTTTGATGGAAAGATTCGATAAATAGTGTTACAGTTAAATTAGACCCATTTTAAATTTCCATGCAAACATAAAGAACCTTATCCCAAACTGGGCCCCTGGTGTACACGAATGAATTATGTTGCAGTGTGAAGTACTAGCCGTGTAAAACTATAACATTAATATTTCAACGTACGAACGTGTGTGCGAAGAAAGATATAGTTAATTAAAGCTCGTCAGAAACTGACTCTTCATCGGAGCTGTCAAACATTACAAAAATGTTTTCTATCTGCTCGCTTGGTGACTTGGGAAGTTGTTTTTGGTGTTTTGCATAACCTAGGTACCAAATAACCGTTAGAATGTGTACGCAGCATCCAACTGTACGGGCACCACTTTTACATGTACAATAGTATGCTTTGATAGAATCTCTTCCTTCCACAATTTTGTCAACTAATATATAAATAAAAAAATGTATTGTCTGTTACCACCATCAACCACGAGGAGGTACTCTGGACGCAAGAAGATACATTAAAATAGAGATTTCAAAATTAAACTCATAGTGTAACTTGTATTAGAGTATAACTTTAAGTTTCATTTTACGGTTCCTCGCACATACAATAAGAGATAGAAACCTTTATATTATTGATGTGTACATCATATTCTACCAACTAGCATAAGTGAACATATTGTACAAGTGGGGCCCAAATAGCTTAGAATTTGGGACAAGGTTCTTTCCAGTTATCTTTTTTTTTTAATGTTTAACTAACTTCTTAGACTGTTGTATCCTGCTTATATGTGTTAAGTTAAATTAAAATCGGTTCAGTAATTTTGCAAAATAGTGACTTGATTTGTATATGAAATGGCATACGGCGTTCATGCTCTTAAGGCCGCCTATTGTGTCACCCTATGTAATGTTTTCTTCATCTATATTTTCTGTAACTTATATGGTGTACATAGTAAAGAGTATTCAATTCTATCATATTATTTTTTCCACTCTGGGCGGAGTGGAAGGGAACTAACTCTCTGCCTGCGTCTATGTTTCCGAACGCATTCAACCCTAATCTCTTCAAAGTTAGGCTTCTTCTGGGTAAGCACATTTCATCATCGACTTTGTCTCTGTCACCTGTGACCTAGACTAGAGTCAAGAGCAAATCCATCTCACAATAATAAAAAAAGACTCTCACTGAATAAAACCCGCCCGTGTTCCTCTTAACGCCCTTTACGTTCCAGGGCCACGGTGACTCTTTTGAACTAATTACAAGCCTGGCTTTTGTTATCATGGACGTGTTATTTATTGTACCTAACCATAATTATATCTAGCGTTTCCACAGGACTGGCGAGGAGCTCGTGGCTAAAGAATAACAGCCCCACAGGTCGATCTTCTTCAAGGTTAAGCAACGCTTGCCAAGGTTGGTCTGTGGATGGGTGACCATCTTAACACACCGAGTTTCTTCCGTGCCTCGGAAAGCACGTTAAGCCGTTGGTCCCGGCTGTCATTTGTAGATCTTTGGCAGTCGTTACGGATTGTCAGCAGCCAGAAAATCTGATACCAGTCTTGCCAAGAAGTACCGTGTTCCCCAGTTATTGGGTTGTGGACGTCTTCTAGGCAGCCGCTCCACGTTAAATACTGGCTTTCAGCTGAATCCGGTATGATTGGAAGCCGACCCCAATATAGTTGGGAAAAGGCTAGGCCACAGGATTGGCAGTCAAATCGGGAAGCACGGAGGAGCTCGGGATGTTACGATGGTCTTCCATCCACAAACCAACCTTAACAAGCGTTGCTTTACCTTGGAGATCTACCCGGTTGGCTGTTACTCTTTAGCCACTAATCCTCATTAATCTGCCATCCGTTAATTTGACGCCCTTAAAAAGATTATCATCAAACACTTAATTCCACTAATCAGCATAATAAATAATTCTAATGAGTTCAGTCCGCCTTTGTTTTCTCAGTAATCTAAGCAAATAAGCCACTTTTAACACTTAATTAGCATACATTTATATACGTTATAAATAATGTTTAGTTTAGCTCTAGTTTTTATGCTAATTTGGCCAAATTAATTATAATATACTTGCATAGATTTAAAGAGATGGAAATGGAACTATGCCATGTATCTTTTTATTCAAATGTTTTGAGATTTTTTGGCACACTACGTCACGCCCAAAAGGTTTTATTTATACGAAGGTGTAAATTATAATCTAGTCCTTTATTAAAATTAGGCTGAGAGCTAGTACTTTTTGAACCGCAGTCTATATTCAAATATTATAATAATTAAATAGGAAATATTTGTTTGTACCGAATAAGCTCCAAAGCTACGGGACTGATTTTTTTCATCAATAGAAAGTTTCTCAAATCAAATCAAATCAAATCACTTTTATTTGTTAACACAGGTAAATGGGTAATACAGATGTTATAATTGACAAAGAGAGCGCTATGTTATGCCAGGAGGCGTACAAATATGGTGAGCATCCAGCACAAGATTACAAATTAAATTTTTAAAATATTTGTTTATTTGAGAATCCTTTATAATTATAGTATTTAATTTATTATTATTAACATTAAAAACATCATATAGCACTTTAATTATATCAGACCTAAATAAGAGATTATTTTTTATAAATTATTGGTTATAAATGTCAAAAATCATTAAAATATCAATATCAAAAGTAAATATCAGTTTAAAATAATTCATCATTTAAGTTAAATGTCAATAAAATATAACTATCTAATCCAAAATATTTAAAATGTCAAAAAATCTAAGTATCTACTTAATATCAAATAATCAAAATGTCAAAATTATAAAAAAATTAAATGTGCAATATCAACAGTAAACAATTCCAAATAATTCATCATTTAAATTTAAAACATAAATAACACGGACAGATAAAATTCACACGCATTATAATAATATATAACACTATTTTATCGAGCCATCATTCAAAAAATCATCTAATGTGTAGTAACATTTGTCACAAAGCAACTTATTAAGTGCCTTTTTGAATTTTATTAATGGCATATTTTTAATGGCATTCGGTATTTTGTTATAAATTTTTGGAGCATTGCCGAAAAAGCTTTTACGCATTAAGGTTGTTTTACACTTAACATCACTAAGTTTATTAAAATATTGAGTACGCAATGGATTCCTTCTGACTTCAGATAAGCTCACAAATAAATGCGGGTTTTTTTTCACAAATAATGCAGTTTCCATTATGTACATTGCTGGCAGTGTCAATATTCTTAGTTTTTTTTTTCTGTATCTACATTATCAAAGTCAAGTCAATTATTTCAACTAAACTATTAAAATGTACTTTTGAACGTCTACTACTACTAATACTTATGTATTGTGTTATTTTAGGTATATAATATCCAAATCCCCAAACCCAATAGGTACAACAAAGAAATACTAGCAGAGGTCAAATTAATAAGTTTACTAGTATGGGTAATACATATGTACATATATCAGCGAGTAACGTAGGTTATATTTATCCCCGTAATCCTACGGGAATGGGACCTACGCCGGTGAAACCGCGGGGCACTGCTAGTTTTACAAGAAAGTACTCACAAGTCATTACTTTCAAAGTGATTTCACGAAAATTATGCGCTCGCTGTTACAACGCTGGCCAAAT
The DNA here is from genome assembly GCA_905332915.2 of Hecatera dysodea. Taxonomy (NCBI): domain Eukaryota; kingdom Metazoa; phylum Arthropoda; class Insecta; order Lepidoptera; family Noctuidae; genus Hecatera; species Hecatera dysodea. Next base: position 17,346,723 of record HG995309.1, on the reverse strand, counting down.
TTTCATAGCCAGGGCACAAATCCTGGCTCCGCGTTGCCACAGAGAAATTTTAGATGAAATATCCAATAGCACTATGATGCAGTAGAAACCCGGGGCCTCGCTTTTTTGCCGCTTTTTCGCGGTTTGTTTTTGTAACAAATCCAACGTCGGTTAAAAGGACAGTGTCTTAAAAGGACAATGCCTGAACAAACCCTTACACACGATAAGTATTACGGACAGCCCTCTACGCAGAGCATGTGTGGAGGACGAGGAAACGGCATCGCACGTGCTCCTTGAGTGCACAGGTGTAGCCGAAATACGGAGGCAAACAATAGGAATTCACTTACAGAAAGTCTGAACACACTGAGTGGACTGATCTGCTTCTGGGGGGAGGTTGGCTGACTGGAATGACGGCCGTCATGGCTCATGCATTGGTACGTTAAGGGGGGTGTACCACTAAAAAGTGATAAATAAAATAACTTTAATTTCGGAAGTCGGTGTTAAAAAAAACGAAAACGCAACCACAAACACCGAGTTCTGAAATTAAAGTTTGTCTGTTAATGTATTTTGTACTTTTTGTTTTTTTTTTGCGTAGAAGTCGGTTGTATTTTTTTGTAAAAAGTTGTTTTTGCATATGCGATCGTATACTCAAAATCCCTTTATCTTAACTCATATTTATCGTAGAATCATCAAACAAAATGTCGTTGTGTATCGTGTCAGAGTATCAAACACATAACTAGTCTATGTTTTGTCGCAGTCGGTTAGATGCGTGAGTGATACTCGACAGATTATGATCTTCCCACGTTTCTCATCTGTCATGTGATCTATTTTTTTTAGGAGGCATTACCTTACTTATGTACCTATAGATTTTTTTTATTGTGAAATGGATTTGCTCTTGACTCTAGTCCAGATCACTGGTGACATAGACAAAGTCTACGATGGAATGATCTTACCCAGAAGAAGCCTGTTCACTCTAACTTTGAATAGATTAGGGTTGAATGCATTCGGAAACACAGACGCAGGCAGAGAGTTCCACTCCTTTGCTGTGCGCATTATAAAAGATGATTGAAAACGGTTGGTGCGAATTGATGGAATAGCTACAAGGTAGGGATGGTAACCTACAGTGCGTCTAGATGTCCTATGGTATGGATAGATAAGGTGCTATTGTGCTGAGGTTGATGCAGTGGCGTATTTAAAGATGAGCCGCCGCGGGTCATATTGCACCCTTAGAATGAAAGGGAAACACTAAAAAATTGCATTTTTTTTTCAAATCTTTAAAAATGTTGGATGAAAAAACAAATGTCTCCCGAGACCTGTGTATGTATAAACTATATCTTTTTCATCACTGGGTTTTAGAATATGTTTTTTTCGTTCAGCTTATAGCAAAACTAGCTGACCCACGCAACTTCGTTTGCGTCAAATTTTTCATGACTGCTCCGCTCCTTTTTGTCTTAGAGTGATGATATAACCTTCCTCGATAAATGGGCTATCTAACACTGTAATATTTTTTCAAATAGGACCAGTATTTCCTGAGTTTAGCGCGTTCGACCAAATAAACAAACAAACTTTCCAGCTTCATATATTAAGTACAGAGTATAGATTATAAGTATCAGGAATGTTGAGTTAAACCACTTTCATTCTCAGAGTGCGATCTAGTTAATAGTTTGCCGCTCCTAGAATTAATCAAATCTGCTCTTTGCCATGACAATTGTATTGCTTCAACGATCATTGTAATATTTTATCCAATTTGAACAAACTTTTGATTGAATTATACAAATTATACACTAAAACCTTCCTCATGATATCTATATTATAATATCATAAAGAGGAAAGAGTTTTTGTTTGTTTGTACCGAATAAGCTCAGAAACTGCTGGACCGATTTTAACCATTTTTTTTTCTAGTAATATGTTTAACCGCGGTCGCAAATCGCTTTATCATGTATTGTTGTGATAGTGATATTATTTTGTACTAGTTGCCGCCTGCGGCAACGCCCGCGTGTATATCGAGAATTATCCCAAGGGAACATATTCCCGGAAGAAAAAGTATCCTATGTGTTATTCCATGCTATAATCTACTTCTGTGTCAAATTTCATCAAGATCCATACAGTAGAATTTGAAAGAGTAACAAACATCCATACTTACAAACTTTCGCGTTTATAATATTAGTAGGATTATTTGTATCTCGTAAGCATTAGCTTATGAGGCGAATAATGTTGGTCAGAAAATGTTCAAGGCTTAATATTAATTAAGCCGTGTAAATTTTACGCCCACCTAGTAACAGTAGAAGCTGCAAACCAAATCAAAACGTTTGTCGGAATGTTCTTTCAAATCCCTACTACTAATATAAGTATGTTTGTTACGCTTTCACGCGAAAACTACTCCACCGATTTCAAAAATTCTTTCACCACTAGAAAGCTACATTCACCCTGAGTAACATAGGCTATATTTTATCCCCGTATTCCCACGGGAACGGGAACTACGCGGTTGAAACCGCGGGGCGCTGCTAGTAGATTATAAGTAGCAAACAAACAATATTCCCACGATATTATATCTTCGCTCACGACCTTTCTGCGTTACTTTCCTTGGGCATTCACTTCTCTAAGCCCCGTTCTGAGAGTCAACATACTACATAGTACATACAGGATTTCCCTGGTACCGTCTTTGAATAAATTAACAGAGATGAACCTAATAGCTAGTTAACTTGCTTCGACCAGAATTTATTTATTTACTAAAACTTTATGCACTAGTAAAAAAAATGTACAGAAGCGGGCTTAATGACACAGGCATTTTCTACCAGTCGACCTTAGGGTAGTGCAGAAAGTTGCGGAATTTGTTCGAAAGAGTCACCGCAGCCCTGGAACGCGGCGGGCACAAGAAGGATCACGGGTGGGTTTTAGTCAGTAAGAGTCTGACACTCTCTTCCGCTCCGCCCAGAGCGGAAGAAGTCATTTGATGATTTCCCATCCAGAAAAAAAAAGAAAGGGTAGTGCAGAAACAACATGGCAGGTGCAACTTAAAAGAACAACAAACAGCTAGCTAGCAACTAGAATTAACAACGGCACTGAGATAAACGAATCCAATGAATTAACGCTGTGATGATTCTACCAACTTACGGTCAGTGACCAGGTCACCACCCGCTTGAAAGTCCAAAATTAATGTCCAAAGAGATAAACTTGGGATAAAAACTATGCTTTGTTCCAATGCAGGGCGTGGTCTAACCACGTGCTACGTTTCATCCAAATTCGCTCAGCCGTTATGAGGAAACAAACAGCCAGATTTACTTAAAAAAAATGTACTATACATTAAAAAATACATATATTTTAATTAGGAATATTTCTAACATAGTTTTATAAGTATTACTAACAATAACATGAATAATTTTTGTTCAATATAAACAAATAATAATAATAATATACTTTCCTAATTTTTTTTTAGAAACTACATTATTTATAAGATCTATTCCCATCCAATACCAAGAGCTAATACCATTTGGTATTAGTTTATTTCCGAAAACATTTTCTATTCGTAACGAGTACCACATTTAAAACCAATACCAAAATAAGTTTGAAGAAATTAGGTACAGTCAGGTTCAGTAAAATTAAAATGCTTTGAGTGATTTTAAGTAATGTTAAATCAAGATTTGGGTTTGAATATAATTCACATAATTATTGATTTTTTCTTTTATTTTGTAATTTTAAGAGATTTAGAGATATTAGATACTTTTATTTTACTATTCCAAGTCCAACAATTATAATATTATATACAAACAATCAAATATAGCATAGAAGGATAGAATACAACTGGACAAATGGCACAGGGCAACATTTAATCGTCCCATCACATTCGTAAACTTTATTTTTTCCCATTTGCGCTAGTTGATTTGGGTGGGCCAAAATAATTATTCGGGTAGGTATTAGACTCGTCTTTATAATCATACAGTACAAAATCTCGAAATTGTAAAGGGATTTCTACTTCATCCACTGATTTACACTTTATTTTCTTGCTTTATACAATTTTTTCGTGTTTTGAAATGATGAAATATTTTTCACCAAATTCTGTTCAGCTTGAGAGAATTGGGATTTAAATGTGTTATAAATCCTTGGTATTGGGGTGAAATCAGACTTTAATACCGTTTCTCGTAAATTATTCAGTTCCTTCGCCACAGCAGGTAAAGAGAAATGATTCATTTGAACTGCTTAACTGTTAGTTTGGAAAGTTTTAGACTTTTAGCATTCAATGACGATAGTAGTATGTATGTGAATTTTAGAAAATAAAATAAAACTTTGTGGAACTGAGTGTACAAAAAGTCATGTTTTGGTATTCGTTAGTAATAGGTTTGTTATTAAAAAAAAATGTGGTACTCGTTGGGAATAGAAAATACATTCGGAAATAAACTAATACCAAATGGTATTAGCTCTTGGTATTGGATGGGAATAGATCATTTATAACTTGAAATGACATCCCAATTAATATTCATTCTTCACCACGTGTTACAACAAAGCCTACCCGTCGCCACACAATACAATTATTTACACTTTCGACCATTTATAGATACCTCGTAGTATATGCTAAACTTGTTCGAAAAGAAAAATGGCCTTTCATTGTACCTTTGCACACAGCTTTAGGTTAAATAGCCGTACATACATACTTATATGTCATTTACCCAGTATCAACCTGACCCTAGAGCAGTGGTGGCCGTGCGATAACGGCCCCGACTTACGAATTGTAGGTCGCGGGTTCAAACCCAGCCAGGCGCATTACTTTGTGTAATTTCTTTCATCACCACTGCTCTCAAAACGGTGAAGGAAAACATCGTGAGGAAACCGGCATGTCCTAGAACCAAAAATTCGAAGACATGTGACATTCACCAACCCGCACTGGGCCCGCGTGGTGGATTACAGCCCATTCCCTTTCCTAGAGAGGAGGCCTGTGTCCCAGCAGTGGGAACGTTAAAAGGCTGATTATGAACCTGACCCAGCCTCTCCCTCGCTGCCCTCTCCAAACGACGCGGCTAAGCCGAGGCCTGTGTCCCACAGGGGATGCCCTTAGCGAGCAGTCATTTAGCTTGTAAGTTAGTTTTTAGCCCTGGCTGGGGGCCTTAAATTTATTGAGGCCACCACAGGATACTCCAGTTAAGGAGTAACCATCCTTAGTGCGCTGAACTGCGAGTGGTGCCGTATAATAACTAGATATTACATCATTGTGAAAATGGAATAATATAGAACTAGTTTTTGCCCGCAGCGTCGCCCGCGTTCTTACAAGCGATGTTGGTAGGAAAACGTAACCAAACTCACTTTTGCATTTGAAATGTTATTGATAGTAATTATTTTTATTACATTTGAGGAAACAGAAGCACTGCCCACAATTACACACCCACAGACACCCCAAATCGAAACACATGCATTTTATCTCTTATTTTGCAGTAAATAGGTATTGTTATTATATTATTCATTTTATATACACACAATTTATATTAAATAAAAAACACTCACAAAATAAAAAAATAACATCTTAAAATACAAAAAGCGGTAGTCCGTCGGTGTTGGGACCAGGGTCCAAGCTAGGGCTCCAGAGAAAGGAACCTCCTCATTATACGAGCCATATCGAGGAGTACTACCCTGTATCAGGCCCTTTAACCAACCGTGTAACGCCAGCTTCGACAGGTGGTTATTATTATTAATGCTTCGATTCCTTGCATTCGTATAAGATATATCAGTTTTTATTTATCAAAAATGACTGCGTTAATTCGAAGCTAAAGTTATAATTATCATGAGAATAATCTTACATTATTTATGACATTACATCTCATTAGTATTTTATCGTATTGTAAAGCTTATAAATGGTAAACTAACCACAAAATCCAATAAACAATTAAAAATACACACAAACCCGAAGGCCTTTGCTTTTTAAATTACCAAATACACTGCAGTGCAAATAAAACGTCACAGTCTATTTAGTTGAATTGTAAACAATATCGCTAGGAGGATGTTCCGATGGTATCTCTTAAACGAGCGTGAAACAAGATAGAAAACTTCGACCTTTCATTGTGTGGATACAATTATTTGCAATGCAGTGTACGCTAATGCTGGGTCTTCCGCCCACTGTAGTGTAATGTGATATAGTTAATTTGTTTGTTTGGATGGTCGATCGTGTACACTTTCATCATCTACATACATTAAAATGGCGTGTCAAAAGGGCAAATAATAACAGACTAAAGATAGTACCAAATATGATTTCCTTTGACACAATTTTATTGTGAAATCTTGAGTTATATTATGTCACTAGTTTCATAATATGTCGAGAAATGTTTCAAGAATTTATTTAATAAGAATAATCACTACTATATATACATTTAAATATAAAAAAAAACTAATTTAACTAAAACTAAAAACAGTTAAAAGATGGCGTCGAAAAATTCCTCCGCATCGCTGGCCACTGGTAATGTACCCAAACGGCTGGCAGCATTACCACGCTGAATGGCAATGCTTATCCTTTGTCCAAGGTAAAATAAATGTCACTAGTTGACAAGCGCAACTTCGTCTGCGCCAAATAATGGAGAGAGAAAAAAGCCCAATATTTACTACATTTTTTCAGTAGTTCCTGAGATTAACGCGGTCAATTAAACAAACTCTTCAGCTTTATAATGCATTCGTTCTGGGTAAATAATCTGTTAGGGACCGTAAAATAAATGTATATAGGTATTATGTTATAAATGTGTTTTTTATGATTGTATTTTTATAACCTTACTAACATAGATGATAAGTTCCAATTGTTACTAACCATTATGGATAATTGTTATCTGACTCAAATTAAATTAAATTTAGATAATCTTTTTTATTGTACCGAATAACCTCCGAAACTATTGGTTCGATTTTAACCATTTTTTCAGCAATGGAAAGCTACATTAACAACGAGTAATGCAGGCTATATTTCATTCCCATATTCCCACGGGAGCGGGACTACGCGGGTTAAATCGCGGGGCACTGCTAGTTTTAGTATAGAACAGTTAGATGCTAGGCCTAATATTTGTACATTCAACTTAATTCAATCAAGTATTCGCATTTCTTTATGTAATTAATTTCATCATCACTGCTCTCAAAACGGTGAAGGAAAACATCGTGAGGAAACCGGCATGTCCTAGAACTAAAAATTCGAAGACATGTGACATTCACTAACACGCACTGGGCCCGCGTGGTGGATTACGGCCCATTCCCTCTCCTAGAGAGGAGACCTGTGTCCCAGCAGTGGGAACATTAAAAGGCTGATTATGCTTTATGCAATCAAGTACTGCTCTTGCTTATGACTGATGATACCATAGTAGTGTGTTCCCCGCACCCATAGGAACCTCTCTAAACTAGAGCAATCAATACAGTCCGTCCTTGCTTTCGTTCGGCTAAGTTTCGTCTCGAACCGCGGTAACCTTACGGTTGCGAAATGTAATGTATCTATCTGATCGTCGATTAAGATGGGAAGGTCGCGGGTTCGGTTCCCAGGCGGAAACATTATGTTTCTGTTGTTTTCGCTATGATTCACAGATTGCTTGTTTGTTTTGTGTTATGAGAAATTAATTTGTGTTTAATAAACATGAGAAATACTTTAGAATTATCAAGTATATTTTTCTCAGATTCTACAGGGTAAAATGAATAATAAACTGATTCAGTTTTGTTCGGCTTGCAATGCTTGACATAGATTTCACAATGAGGTAGATAATTTATGATGTGCTCCTTATTTTGCCACCTTTCCGGAGGTAAACTTCTCGAGGGTAACCAGAGGTAAAATAACAATTTCAGCTGGTACAACATAGACAATTATTATAAAGAAGAAAAAAAGAAAAATGTTTATTTAGGACTCGCACAAAACAGATAAAAAAAAAACATAATTAAAAGCTTAATATTATAATTGATTGAGTCAGGCGTTACTTTGCGGAAATCCATTTTAACTTTGAAAATGAAAACAAAATATCTAGTTTTAATTTCCGCGAATATTAGTGGGTTGCAGGTATGCACCTCCCTCCCGCCCGCTATATTATGCACATGCAAGATTACTAGGCAAATGCAAGGATTTTAAGCACATGCAGGAAGGCAATGCAAAACCCAACACCATTACCAAAAAATGGTAATGGTGTTGGGTTTTGCATTGCCTTCCTGTTTTGTTTGTTTTCATTTTCAAAGCTTAATATTAGATTTAAACTGTGCGAGGCCAAAAAAGGTCCCTATCTCAGCATATGCTGCGATATTTAATCAATTGATAAGTACCACAACACTGGTGTTCTAATAGGGCCTGTGATGCCACAGATATACTCACGGCATACATACTTATTAAAAAGAAACAAATAAATACCAATAAAATAATAAATATCAACTAATGTTCATAACATCATATCAACATATGACATCCTTTCGAAAATTAATAGGTAATGCAAACGAAATATTGGACAATGGTGGTTTACATTAATATCACCACACAGCAAGACGCTAAACGGCCTACTTAAAACCACGGCTAGACTTCATCAAACACAAAAATCTCTCTAGAAAAAATATCTTATCAGAAACAAAAGACGATCACTGTGGCAAATAAACCGATCAGCTTAATCAAACAAACGTAACAAAAGACGTCTGATTGTTATAATTGTGTTTTAATGACTGTAATAAAGAATGCTGATTGGCTGGAGAAGAAAGTGCTCGATAAATGATGTGTCGCTGTGTGTCATTACTTTTGCACGGAGGTGCACAGTATTGGAGTGTGGTGCAAGTGATGAGGTTTTGGAGGGTTGCAAAGGGGCTGGCTTTTTTATGCAATTCTTTTCAAAAGCCAGGGTGAGCAAATATGCTAGTAGACAGTTTTGGTATTTCGTTTGGTAAGCCAAAAATTGTGTCATGAATAACAAAATAATTTAAAATGGAGATTACTACGTTAAAACTCAAAGGAAGTCTTCCGATAAGTCATAAGTAATAATACAATAACATAAAATTATAATAACAACAACAACATAAATAACATTAGAATTTTATTCAAGTTTAAGTACACATACGTTTCAAGAGCGAGTCAGCCACAATATTAGTACCTGTTGTTAATCGCTTACTGGGCTTTCTTCATTTTGTATGCCGTAATGTGAGAGACACAATAATTATTAAAAAAGACACGTTTTGGAACCTAACAGTTCTATTTTTAAAGTGGATATCGACCCAATTATTCACAACTAGCAACGCCATGCGGTTTCACCTGCATAGTTCCCGTTCCCGTGGTAATACGGAGATAAAATATAGTCTATGTTACTCGCTGATAATGTCGCTTTCCATTGGTGAAAAATGGTTAAAATCGCTCCAGTAGTTTCGGAGCTTATTCGGTACAAACAAACAAGAAAACACTTTTCTCTTTATAATATTATTACAGATAGTAGATAACTGCATTCGCTTATAACTTACATCTCATTAGTGCATCATCTGTGTCAGCGATATAAAGCACCTCTTGTCTATTGAAAGTATCTTCATTATCTTTACATAATATACAAGTTACGATGTTATGTAGTTAAATAAAAATATGTCAATGTTTTTCGCGCGAAAGATTATGTGTTTTTGTCCAACGAGACGTGATTAAATATTTTAATGTCTTATAATAAGCAGGAATTATGATATAATGCTTGAAAGTGACGTTTTTATTAGATACTTACATAGTTTTATATTAGTAGTAAACTGTTATCGTTGTCGGTACGAGTGTTTGTCTGTTTGTGAAGTTTTATTAACTAGTAATAACATTTCTTATTTTTAACCGATTTCCTAAAAAGGAGGAGGTTCTGTCTTGAGAACTTTGCTGGAGATCTGATGAAGAACGGATATAGGAAACGGAACTCTACAATAAATGATAGCAAATATCCGGGATTGCTGAAATCGCGTGTCTGGTTATTGCTTACACCAGTTTATGACATGTACGTTGTGATGGGTACGTTTAGCTGTGGGGTGTTACCGCTAAAAATTGAAAAATAAAAAACCTTACTTAAGTCGGTGTTTTTAATTTTTTCCTTTTTCGAACACCGACTTCCGAAATTAATGTTATTATATTCTCTTTCTGTTTTTTTTTTGTTTAGATGTTTGTAAATGTTTTTTTCTTCACGAAAACAGACATCAGAAGCAATTTAGGCCCATTGGAAACTGGAGTTATCTTTTAACTTAGATTTAGTTGTTAACAAGAGATTAAATAGCAAATACATACATAATGGCCCTAGGTCAGGGAGGGTGAGAAAGAGTCTGAAAATCCTATGTAATACGGGGTGAGCCGATTATCAATTATCTTTCGTATAACAAAAATGTAGACGAGCGCTGCGGTTCCGTCTCGTACATATGTCCCAGCACTATGATGGACGGTGGCCATTTTGTACGAATGTCACGCATGTCTTCCCAACATGCATAGACTTTTGTATTTTTTTTTGTATGCGTCATGCTTGATGCATATAAACTCTTTTTAAAAGCTTGTATTTAGTTTCACCTGTCCGGACGTTTGCCATCAAATCTTACAAATTAAATTTGACCTACTTCCCGGTTACTGATTGACCTGATTTTTTTTACTTATGTCTATGAGAAAACCAATAAATAAAACTTTGCCCGACTCGTAGTCGAACAGCCCCCCTAGCCAAGTTGATAATCTACAATCGTTAACGCTAGTCGAAAACGAATCAAATATGTGAGAATGAAATCGTCTCAACGTTAAGTCACGTGGTTAGAGCAAACGAATAGACAATTCGTAGCCAAGTTCACATCGTTCAAAATGATAGAATGAATTGTTATCGTTTCTACAATGTTCAACGCTACATCCTTTGTTAAAATGTTTAAAGTTAATTTTTAAAGCATTTAAACAGAGTTTAAATTTTAACCTGTTTGATGTTTGTAGGATCAATCGCCAGAGACTAAAGAATAGGTCGTTTTTCTAAATACATTGTAGAACGAGCGGCCGACTCAGGCGCGACAACATGGCTACCAACTTATCGTTTTCTACAGTTGCTAAAACCGAGGCGTTACCGATTGGAGAATAGAATTCGACACGAAACGTTTGTAACTTGGCTAGGGGGGGTTCCCTATCCATTAGCATAAAATTTTAAGACCTAATATGACTTAGCATAATGTTGTTTGGCATAATTATTTTTTCGCATAATATAATTACGCATAACAGCTCATGCATAATTTTTTTAAGCATTATGTCTGTAACCATAATAATGATTAGGCGTAATATTTTAAAGCATAAACTTATCATGCATAAAGTTCTAAAGCATAACTTTTTAAAACATAAAGTTCTAAAGCATAACTTTTTTAATTTGTGAGTATTTTTTCGCTGTAGGAAGCAAGCATTGCAAGCAAGCATTGCAAGCATACAGCATGCAAGCAAGCATGCAGCATGCAAGCAAGCATGCAAGCAAGCAAGCAAGCAGCATGCAGCAGGCAGGGTTTCTGTGACGGCTCCGGCGCTGCGGCCCTCCGGCGGCCTCACGCGTGCTAATCGTCGCAGACGGCTTTCGCTCACCGCCGCGGCTGAGGCTGGCCGGCGTTCGCCGGCCAACAAGCCGAAGCTCGCTCGCAGCCGCCTGCTCCTCAGCCCGCGGGCCGCCTCGCCCCTACGCGCCTACGCGATTTTAAATAACACTCTAGGGGTATAACAAACAAGACTACGTGAAGTCGGTTTTGCAGCAATTCGGTTCTGTGACTAACTTTTGTTGCACAGAACGTTATGCTAAAAGTCTTTAGGCCTACTAACGTTATGCTAATAGTCATTAGGCCTACTAACGTTATGCGAATCAAATTTATGCCAAAACAAATTAGTCTTTAACATGATTATGCCAACATAAAATGTATGCCTAAAAAAATTATGCCAAAGTATTATTATGCCAAAACAAATTGTGCCAAAATCGTTATGCCGAAGTATATTAGGACAAAAAACATTATGCGAAAAGAAGGGATCCCGGCTAGGGGGGGACTCGCATATTATTTTAGGAAGATGTACTGTTTTCAAATAACATCTAAACAATAACTAATCTTAGTTTGGAACAGTAACAGTGTGCCAACAGCCTTGAATCCCTCGTTGATCAGCCGAACGATACGATGATGTCTTATTCTGCATCAAATTATAGTCATTATTGCAGCTGGAGGAAATTGAAGAGGGGCTAAGTACATTGTAATTGTAAAGTATTCTTTTGGTATAATAAGATGGTATAATAAGAGAGAGAGAGAGAAGAGGAAACCTAGGACCACAAATTCGAAGACATGTGACATTCACCAACCCGCACTGGGCCCGCGTGCTGGATTACGGCCCATTCCCGCTCTTAGAGAGGAGGCCTGTGTCCCAGCAGTGGGAACGTTAAAAGGCTGATTATGCTTATGCTTTATGCTAAACGGTAGTTATTCCTCAACTTGTCTTCCGACTGATTTAAATTAGCCTGACGATTACTCAAAATTGGTTTGTGTTAATAAAACCGAGGAGACTGTTCCTCATCCAAATCTGTTCAGTAGTTTTTTTCGTGAAAGTGTAACAAACATTAATTAATCCATCTATTTACCTACCGAAGTATATGTGATAGTTTCTAAATATCGATTTGTCATAATTTAAACATTGCTAAATGCAAATTCGTGCAGAACGATGAGCCCAAAAACAACAAAACAATATGCAGATTGCAAAAAAGATGAGCAACTTTTGACCTTAGCTGTCAAAATTGACAAGTGCAACATCAACATTTAATATTCTCGCATTCATGAGTTCCATGACCCCTCGTGATGCACCCAACCTTTAACTAGAGCCTCCTTAAAAAGGATGTAACGATTTAACTAAATGTCGACGTTCAGTCGATGGATTGTCGATTGTCGATGGTCGATTGTCTATGGCCAAGGATGCTCGACTTAATGGTTCTCAAACGAGTTAATGGATTGAGTGTGTTTAGATGTTTTTATTTTGTGTTGCTCGTGAGTTGTTTATTAGGTTAAATGTGTAACAATTTGCTGTTGCTTCTTTATGAATTTGTTATGTTCTATATTCTGAAGGTCATTAATAAAACGGTGTTATTTAATGGTTATTACACGATTGCGGACGGTTCCTTTGAATAGTTCTTTACAGGTCCCAGGCCTTAATATGAATACTAAAGCCTACGCCAGGGCTTATACAATATTAAAAACTAAGCGACTGCGCGCTAAGGGCACCCTGTGGGGCGCGGACCTCGGTTTAGGGTCTCGCTGGGGGGGAGCAGCTAGGGACGGACTGGATCGAACAAAGATTATTATTTAAGGGATTCACATACATAAGTTGCACGTTGCACACCACCATGATACTCGAACGTACGTAATCATCCACAAAACGTACTTGACCGCATAATAAGCTAAATTAAAATACTTTTCGTATCATACAAGCTAATTAGCCGAATCTATTGTATCATAAGGTCGGACTGTGAGACTTTAACTAAATGCAATCAGTTTGAAAACTGAGATGTTATGTCAAGGATTTATTCAATGGACATTCAGAGATGAATTTTCTAGTGTTATTGTTTTCATTTTATTTTGATGTAATGTGTTTTATATTTTTAGCTGTATTGTGCCTTGATTCGTTCAAACTCAAACTCAAAGCATTTATTTCAATTAAACTATTACAGGCGCTTTTGAATTATCAAATTCCAAAGAGATGAAGCTATCTGCACGTTCCAAAGCGTAGATCTCTATGGAGAAGAACGTGCAAGAAACTCCACGGTCACTCTTTTAAACAAATAAATTGTTACAAAGTTACTAACGGGAACGAGAACTACGCGGGTAAAACCACGGGGCGCTGCTAGTTTAAAAAAAAAACATGTGATGCATCCGCGAAACTAGAATAATTAAAATCGGGGCAACTATCCTATAATCAGTTGTAATTAAACTCTTCAAATAGTAGTAGGAAAACCCCTGCTGTTTCGACGCATAAACTATTGCTAACTAAAATAAAAACACAGACATGTAGACACATGATATTCCGTGCGAGCTGAATGTAAAATGAGTGAAAATTAATTATTATTTACAGCTGATGAGTCAATAACCGGAGTGCTGGCTTTATTATTTTAATTATTCAACGCACTGAAGTCACTGCGTTGTAATGTTTGTGTACAATGTGGATTTGCCTTGGATTGTGATGGACAGTCATGTATATTAGTGGCAGTAGGTTTTACAGCTGGATAGTCTGCAGTGTGGATTTGGTTTCCATACGTCATGTCCTAGGCGACCACTGGAAGTCAGCGCGATGCTGAGGGTCCCCTACGGCACAGCATTATGCTGAGTGGAAGCCTTTTTGCTACCAAAACATGCATTTGCTTTATATATTATTATGTACACTATCTATCTACATAATCACATTTGTTATTTGTATTCTTATTAATTTTTAACATGTTTTTACTAATATAATTTAAGAACTACTATTACTATCGTTTAGGTTTTAGTGCCACTAATGTGTGTATTTTTATTTGTCATTTTGTAACAATACTCTTTCTTTCTTTCTTTTCATTGCTTTTTTGAGATTTTTTTTCTTTGCTAAGCGCGGTTAAAGACTTAGAGGGGAAAAACCCACCCGTGTTCTTCTCAATGCTCTTTCGAAAAAATTTCAAAACCCTAGCAGGCACTGACCCTATGGGGCAGGTAGGAATGCCTAGAATCCCGCCTGCATACTCCAAAAAGTAAGGCAAAGGTGACGCCCATGACCGGGCAAAAATACAAACTGCGGGCTGCTAATAATTTTATAAGTTTTTACTGTATATACATATATGTAAATGGTAAACCCAACACTGTAGTGTTGGGTTACAGTACTGTATTTCCTTATCTCTTTAAAATCCATCCACAGGTTGTCTTGAAAAGATCGCTTTTAGCGATAAGGTCGCCCATTGTGTCACCCTATGTAATGTTTTTTTCATCTATATTTTCTGTAACTTATATGATGTACATAATAAAGAGTATTCTATTGTATTCTTATGTGAAATTCAGGGTGGGCAAAACCACCTTCTAGGGTTGCGGAATTTGTTCGAAAGAGTCACCGCGGCCCTGGAACGCAAAGCGCACGAGAAGGATCACGGGTGGGTTTTAGTTAGTAAGAGTCTGACACTCCCTTCCGCTCCGCCCAGAGCGGGAGAAGTCATTAAAAAAAAAGTGGGTGGACAAAACCAAAGTAACATTTTGTCGAACCGGGGAATTGAACCAAGCTCAGCACTGAGTAGTAAAGCTTGCGACCACTGGACCAGAGTGACAGTCGTTATTGGTTTAGCTGAATATCATCTGCATACATATGATATTTGCAATGATGAAAGAACTCAACAATGTCTGCACTGTAAAGGATATACAACAGGGGCCCCAAAATTGATCCCTGGGGCACACCCCGCGACACCTGACAAGGAGAGGATGACATAGTTGATCCATCATCCCTTTGAATTTCCACAAGCTGTGACCTATTTTGTAAGTAGCTCGAAAACCACTCGTTTACATACATAACATAATCAGCCTTTTAATGTTCCCACTGCTGGGGCACAGGCCTCCTTTCCAGGAGAGGGAATGGGCCGTAATCCACCACGCGGGCCCAGTGCGGGTTGGTGAATGTCACATGTCTTCGAATTTTTGGTTCTAGGACATGCCGGTTTCCTCACGATGTTTTCCTTCACCGTTTTGAGAGCAGTGGTGATGAAATTAATTACACAAAGTAATGCGCTTGGCTGGGTTTGAATCCTTTTTTTTTTTTTTTTCTGGATGGGAAATCATCAAATGACCCCTCCCGCCCTGGGTGGAGCGGTAGGGAGTGTCAGACTTTTACTGACTAAAACCCACCCGTGATCCTTCTTGTGCCCTATGCGTTCCAGAGCCGCGGTGACTCTTTCGAACAAATTCCGCAACCCTAGCAGGCACTGACTCTATGGGGCCCCGTCTTCTTCGCTGACGGCTCTTTGAGGCGCGCGTGGAACACGACGCGCCGTTGACCCGGGAAGTTCCTGGGGCCTGTCATAATAATTTAAGTCAAGAATGTATCCCTGAAGCTGGGTTTGAACCCGCGACCTACAATTCGTAAGTCGGAGCCGTTAACTACCACTTGGCCACCACTGCTCACTGCTCGTTTACATATGATTTGACAATAGTTTGTAGACTATCATTTTCATGATGCTGCATACAATGTAACAGCTGTAATACAATATACCATTACATAACAGTGTCAAAACATTAACGATCTCACCTTTTGACATTATACGAGTACTATCAAAATAATGGTTGAACCACAATAGCATCAGATATAACGATTTCAATACAGTTTCAATTCAGTTTGTCTGATGAAAAATGTCGGATCAGTTTTATTGATCGTTTGCCGAGAGCCTTATTTGGCGTGAAAGTACAACGTTATTGTTGTTAACTCTTGTTAGTAGCCGAGATGTCATCTTTGTTAGTTATATAAATGTAGGATGTGTAGGAGGATGTCGTGGTTTAAAGATCGAGATCTAATGATTTGGTATTATAGTAAACGTTCATAAATCATACCTACTCTTTTGGGGCTTTGAAATGTAGCTTAGTTTAAAGGATAGATCTATGCTTATTTTAAGTATATCACTACATACTATAAAACAAAGTCGCTTTCTCCGTCCCTATATCCCTATATATGTTTAAATCTTTAAAACTACGCAACGGATTTTGATGCGGTTTTTTTAATAGATAGAGCGATTCAAGAGGAAGTTTTATATGTAATAATACATGCATATTGTAGTAGAGAAAACATTAGTATCTTAATTGCATCCATGCGAAGCCGGGGCGGGTCGCTGGTAATATTATAGGGAAGAAAGATTTGATTGTTTATTTGTATTGAATAGACTCCGAAACTACCGAACCGTTTTGAAAAATTATTTCACTGTTGGGAAGCTCTTTAATTTCTAGTTATTTTTTACGAGGTTACTTAGCAATTGGCTAAATGTCGAAAGTTATTGATTCGACGTAGCGTCCTGCTTCTTTGCAAACTAATTTGAAAGGGCAGTGGCAATAACCTCTTGGAAATGGTCCTGAGGGTCTCCTGAGGGTCCTGAATTACCATTGTAACTAAATCATTTTACAGTTTACAAGCAACACACTCAATATGCGCCACACACACTTAAAACTAAAATCCCAAGTTAATTTCCCAAAAAATAGCACTTACAAAACAAAACACCCAATTTTGAAACGTACCAAATCACAAATTAGATTAATTTTCTCACGTTCCAAAATGGCACTTATCTTGCATCGTATAAGAACTGTTTTGGGTTGTGTGCGCACGCGCAGCCGTCACGCGATTGGTTATATAAGTGTTACAATTAAGCTTTTGCCGTGAGAACAGAAGTATTGTGAAGATTAAATTATTGACACACAAGCTCTGGTTATACTTCTAATAAGGTAACGAGATTACGCTCGAATGTGGTGATTAGGAATTTGAATTGCTCATTAACTATTTCATTAGGGGGCTTCCTGAATTTGTGACACAACATAACCCACCCGTGTTCTGCAAGTTTGTAGGAAGAGGTTGTAAGCCCTGTTACTTTGTGAACATTGTCTTTTAATCCCATGTAATACGATTAAAATTAGATTTTTATTTGTCTATAAGAATGCAGTTTTACATAGTAAAGTATTAATGTATGTTAAGTTTGATACAAAATGTGGTGTAATTAATAGGTTATTTATATGAGCATTCATTATTAATAAACATTTACAACACATAATAAAATAAACATTTTGATTTTTTTTTTTAAGATATATTAATTTATTTATTTTTCGAAAAATTATAACTATATATACATTTAAAATTAAAAAAAAACACTAAACTAACTAAAACTAAAAATAGTTAAAAAATGGCATCGAAAAATTCCTCCGCATCGCTGGCCACTGGTAATGTACCCAAAAGGCTGGCAGCATTACCACGTTGTATGGCAATGCTTATCCTTTGTCCAAGGTAAAAGCCAGCCCTTGGGTCACGCGAAGTGTCAACTAAACGTTTTGACAAATCTTTATATAAGTTGTGAGCACTAGGACCCCACGACCCGAGAGTTTCAACCCCAAACGGCTCGAAAATATAACTACCAATAAGGTTATTATATTTCCGCCGCTTGAGGTTCTCCGCAGCCGCAGCGGCAGCGCCAGCACAACACGATGAGCTAGGAAGATGGGATGGCGCAAGAGTATCGACGCAAGTAGCATCCCACACTAAAGGCCTACCCATCTTCCATGGAAATAACGACATGCCGTCTGGTCTCTTACCATCGTCGCGTGCCAGGCCATTAGGTTCTAATACAGCCGGAACGCCGACGGTGACAAGAGCACGACGGATGATGTCGTTAAGGTTCCCGTGCCGCGCTATGCGACCCGCACTACGGCTGCATGACAGGCCGTGGTGTCCAAGGCTGTTGACAACTTCGCCACAGTAGCAGCGATGAGGAGAACAACAAGGAGCGCCAAGACGTAGGGAGGCAGCGAGGCGGAAAGTAGTATCGTCGAGCAAGGTGCCTATGTTCGACGACGGTAGTGCGTGAAGCCAGAGTCCCGACTCCCACTGACCCACAGCCAGCAGGCGCGCACGCTCAGCAGCAGTGACAGATGTAGCCATCAGGTTATTTTGAATCACTCTGCAGAGTGGCTCGTCCCACCGATTTGATTTTACAAATATTCAAATGTCATTCTTTTTTCACATTTTAAGATTTGTGATACTGTGAGTCCAATTATTATACATAACTTTTGCTGACCCGCGCAGATTCGTCTGCGTCACAAAAGAGAAAGAAAAAAAAAACCGTTTTTGCAACATTTTTCATTGATAGTCAGCTCCTCTTGGTCGTAGCGTAATGATAAATAGCCTACAGCCTCCCTCGATAAATGGGCTATCCAACACTAAATATTATTTTTACTTATGTTCTTTTAGAATTATTGGTGTATTTTTGTATGTCAATGTCAAATATGGCCTGTTACTATTTATATTTTATGTCACCGTATTTTGTACCCATATTTGCAAAATAAATATCTTATCTTATGCGACTTCCCCAATAAAACTTTAAACAAGTACCAGCTGCAAAAATAAAATAAAAACAGCGTTGACACGACATAACTGCGGTAACAATACTCGCCCAGTTGCTCGTAATACCGGTCAGTATTACATCGACCAGGGTCGGTAATACCGGAACTCTTGCAGGAATCGCGTCTAAAGATCAAGGTCGCTGAGTCATTGGGACTGTCGCGTTGACTTGAAGGACCCAAGTAAAAGGTTTGTTTGACAGATTTCCTACGCATTAAGTGGTTTGATTTGATTACCAGATAAGTTTTACTTCCTACTTTTTTTTTCCGTGATCCTTCTTGTGCCCTTTGCGTTCCAGGGCCGCGGTAACTCTTTCAAACAAATTCCGCAACCCTAGCAGGCACCGACCCTATGGGGCCCCGTGTTCGTTGCTGACGGCTCCTTGAGAACTTACTACTGCGACTAATACTATTAATGGACGGATTTTAATTTTTGGCATACTTCACCTGGGTAACACATATCTGTCTAAACTAATGTACATATAAAGCTGAAGAGTTTATTTGCTTGAACGCGCTCATCTCAGGAACTACTAGTACATACAAAATCCGCCTTTTAATGTTCCCACTGCTGGGACACAGGCCTCCTCTCTAGGAGAGGGAATGGGGCGTAATCCACCACGCGGGCCCAGTGCGGGTTGGTGAATGTCACATGTCTTCGAATTTTTGGTTCTAGGACATGCCGGTTTCCTCACGATGTTTTCCTTCACCGTTTTGAGTGCAGTGGTGATGAAATTAAATACACAAAGTAATGCGCCTGGCTGGGTTTGATCCCCTCTTAAAAGACCACTCCGGAACCCATCAGTGCAATGGTTGTTATGGTAATCCCTAGGGAGACTGTAAAAAGGTCTCTCCTGGATTCGTGTCCCTCATAAGGCCCACCACGTTCCAGAACCACGGTGACTCTTTCGAACAAATTCCGCAACCAATAAGTACACATACAGCTACTATAGGGATGTTTCCTGAGTAAAAAATATATGATTATGTTTAGTCCGTCAGTTAGATTATAGAAAAATATTGGACACGTATTTTTTCCTTTATCTAATCTATAAAAACTGACGAAGATACAAAGCATCAAAGATCAGGAGTGGGGGCTTGTGACGTTACGGCCCGGTAAAATTGTAGCGAGTAGTGACGTCACACGAGTTTTTAACGCTCTGTATCGTCTTCATTTTTTGTCTACGTGAAAAAAGAAAAAATACGTGTCCAATATTTTTTGGAAATCTATCTAACGGACTAATTAGATTTTTTTAGTCAACTACCCTATTATAGATATGCATCAAAATATTCATGATCCCGAAACATTTAACGATCATTTCATACATAAACTCAAACTACTCACAAGCAGCCTTCCTCAAACCACTTTCATTGATTCGCGGCACTCGCCAGTACGAGTTTCAAACTTGCTCTAAGATAATCGCCTTTATTGCTATGACATAAAGGTGTCAGTTTGTTGCTTCGGATGTTCGGTGACTCTACGAGTGATCGAGTCGATGGGAAGATGGCCTTTTCGTGCAGTCATTACATGCGTCCGGATCAACGGTACTTTATGTAGCGTTGGCAGAAAAAGTGTAGCATTCTACTAGAGGTTTTTCTTTTTACTAAATAAATCTGATTGATTTATTTGTATCTTTTTTGTGTTTGTAAGTACAGAAGAATAAAATTGATTGAGTCAGGCGTTACTTTGCGGAAATCCATTTTAATTTATCTAAATTTATATTTATATCTGCTGACCGTTGAGTTGCGACCCAACGCAACTTAACGGTCAGCGGTTCAACACGTCCCCTGAGGATGCCTCGTGGAGAGGCGAAACACGTGTCGGTATTGGTGTTGGGTTTTGCTTTGCCTTCCTGCATGTGCATAAAATCCTTGCATTTGCCTTGTAATCTTGCATGTGCATAATATAGCGGGCGGGAGGGAGGTGCATACCTGCAACCCACTAATATTCGCGGAAATTAAAACTAGATATATTATTTTCATTTTCAAATTTAAAATGGATTTCCGCAAAGTAACGCCTGACTCAATCATTTTTTTTTTTTTTTAGAATAAGAATAATTTTAAGAATAAGAATAAGTTTATTTGTTCATTGTTATATTAATAACCTTACAACTAAAACATAATTAAATTATCAGTAGGTAACTATATATTAGTATCTTGTGGACGTTGGGCCCCAAACTAGGTAGAACCTGTATCTTGGGGTCCTGAGTTGTGATTCCATTAAAAATATAAGTAACAATAATTGCGTAGACATGTTTTGAGTCGGATAATTAATTAGTAGTAGGTAGGTTGTTGTAAACAATGGTACATAAAAAAAGTTTTAAAATAAGAATGAAAATATAATAAAAACAAACAAATTAACTTACAAATTAAAAGATGTGCGTATTATACTAGAAATTTTTTTATTAAGTAAATAAATGTAATTTATTTATTTGTATCTTTTTTGTGTTTGTAAGTACAGAAGAATAGTCAATAGTTAATTCAAAGTACAGTTTTAACATCCTTCTAATATTATAAACGCGAAAGTTTGTAAGTATGAATGGATGAATGGATGGATGGATGTTTGTTATTCTTTCACGGAAAAACTACTGAACAGATTGTAGTGAAATCTGGCACAGAGGTAGATTATAGTCTGGAATAACACATAGGATACTTTTTATCTCGGGAGTGTGTTCACTTGGGATAATTTTCGACATACACACGGGCGAAGCCGCGGGCGGCAGCTAGAAAATCATAATTCAGTTGCAAGGAAGTTATAGTTAATTTTTAGGGCACAGTGTTTTTGTAGTTGTAAGGACATAAAATCGTATTTGAACAGGGCAATGAAATTAATTTTATTTTATTAATTAAACCCTGAAATTATATATGTATTTGATTTTATTAATGATATTGTAAAAGTAATCTTAAACAGTTGAATAATAATAAAAAGAGCTTGTTGAAAAGTTATTGATAGTCGGTTACTCAAATCATTTTAAGCGTTTTTAATCCTTAAAAAGTGTAATCATGCAAAAAATAATTAAAGAACCAACATTGATCAACTCGGATTTAATTTGAAACAACCATTTATTTTAATTCCACCATTAAAACATTTTCTCAATCATACTACAACAACACAAAATTACAAAAATCAAACTTCACACACTATTTCAAACACATACGGTTGTTATAACAATAGAGAACCTACAGTATGTTTGCTAACAATTTAAACTTGACGAGCAATAAATTCAAAGAGGAACAAAATAACGAGTAAAAAAAACACCAAAAAAAAGCAATCAATCACTTTCTAAGTTCACCTTCATCTTTTAAGCAATTCTATCCGAAAATGTAATTCTAATAGATACTAGATGATTACATATTAAGAGCGCATACGCCGAACGTCATTTCATACAAATTTCATGTCGTTATTTTACTAAATGACTGAACTGATTTTAATGAAACTTTACTCACATTAGCAAGATACATAGGTCTAAAAAGATAGTTGAAAACATTTTCGATAAATAGTGTTACAGTTAAATTAGACCCATTCTAAATTTTCCATACAAACATTAAAAAAACCAGTTATCTTCTAGATAAGACATTTCAAAAATGTATTTAACTAACATTTTAGACCTATGTATCCTGCTTATAGGTGTGAAGTTTCATTAAAATCGGTTCAGTCATTTCGCAAAATAGTGACTTGAAAATTTGTATGAAATGGCATACGGCGTACACGCTCTTAATAAATGCATTTATTTTTTTATTAAGTAAGTAGGCTACGATTGATTTGCAGTCCGTACCCGCTGTACCAAACTGCTATCCGTCCTTGAACTTTCGCTCGAGCCAGCGTCACTCGTGTGCAGTGCGCCTAAACTCACACATACATACATACGTGCGTAGGACGGGCACGATTTTTATAAATAACTAGCAGTGGTTTCACCCGCGTAGTTCCCGTTCCCGTGGGAATACGGGGATCAAATATAGCCTATGTTACTCAGGGTGAATGTAGCTTTCAAATGGTGAAAGAATTTTTGAAATCGGTCCAGTAGTTTGAGTTTATTCGTTACATACAAAAATACAAATCTTTCCTCTTTATAATATTTGTATAGATTAGGAGTTTGGGTCTCACCAATAGAAACCTCAGAATAATTAGTCATAACATTTAAAGCGTTTTTAATTTGTCTTCTAAAAGTGTCCGTATAAATGTTATTTTTTGTTTAGTCATTCAAATCACTAATTTTCATGGCATGTGTTGTTCAATAATTTTTTATCAGAATCAGAAGAAACATACGAGCCAATAACAAAAAAAACAGCACCATCGAAATAACCATAGTATAAACTTATTTTATAGTTCTGGATATCTTTATAACTTAAATTTTATTATGCATGTTTACGACCATTCTCACAGGCTTACAAAGTGACGTCGGTTTCATAGCACGTCAGAATTGCCATAATGCATTGTTTATTATCTTTTTCTGAGATAATATGGAATCAGACAGATTTATAGCTCGTCTTCAATTAGTAACGTCGACCCTAGAGAGCTGGTGGCCTATTTAATGGCCAAATAAAAAAAAAGGAAAGCTAGGTCAGAGGTGACAGAGACAAAGTCACCGATAGAGTGGGCTTACCCAGAAGAAGCCTGTTCAATCTAATTTAAATGTAAGTAATGTTTTTGGACAAACACGTGATATTCTGCTTACCGATCCATCAAAATCAGTACCTAACAGATCAATACACACAAAATTCAAAATGTTGCCACCTTATGGCAACATTTTGTTGTATTTTGTGAGTATTTTTTCGGAAACTGTCACCGCGGCTCTGGACCTTAAAGGGCACTTGGAGGAACATGGGTGGGTTTTTGTCAGTAAGAGTCTGACACTCCCTTCCAATGTACTCAGAGCGGGAGAAGTCATTTGATGATTTCCCAGCCAGAATAAAAGTTCCTAGATTAGAGTTAAGAGCAAAACCATCTTAAATTAAAAAAAGGAGTCATGAACGATTAAAAAAAGCATATTTATTATATATAAAAATATATGTAGAAAAATATTGTTTATTTATTTATTTGAGATGGAATTACGAAAAACAAAGTCAACGATGAAAAATGAGCTTACTCAGAAGTAGGATCAACGCATGGTCGGCATTATGCTTACCGATCACTCTAAATCAGTAACAGATCAATACACTCGGTGTGAACTTGTCGTGAGGTGGCAACATTTTTATTGGTCCACTTTTATAATGTCAATGTTTTTTTTGTATAATTACAACAACAAATATATACATCTATGTGTGTACTTAGTTTTAAATGGAATGTCTAGACACTTGGTATTCCCAGTACATTAATCAGAAGCTTTTAACTAAATGTTAAGGCTTGTGAGTTTTGTAATTTTTATTACTTAGTTGTTGAACTATGACTAATAAAAATAAAAAGTTGTTTTAATAAGAGGTTTACGGTTTGTATTATTAATTTGCTGTCGTAAAAGTATTTTATTATGGTTTTATGATAAAAAAGTGTCTTGACCTGAATCATTGATTGAAGTGTACTTAGTTTTAAATGGAATGTCTAGACACTTGGTATTCCCAGTACATTAATCAGAAGCTTTTAACTAAATGTTAAGGCTTGTGAGTTTTGTAATTTTTATTACTTAGTTGTTGAACTATGACTAATAAAAATAAAAAGTTGTTTTAATAAGAGGTTTACGGTTTGTATTATTAATTTGCTGTCGTAAAAGTATTTTATTATGGTTTTATGATAAAAAAGTGTCTTGACCTGAATCATTGATTGAATATTATTGTCATGTTTTATATTTAAATTAGGTACGTGTTTATAAAAAAACACGTGTACAAAACCATTATTTAGTCCAAAAATTTTCATACATTTTGGATATACATATGTATATCCAAACAGTAAGAAGAAAAAAAAAAAGTTAAGAATAAGGGTTAAATAATTATATAAGTATATTTATATAATTATTTAACCCTTATTCTTAACTTAAAAGAACAATTTTAACGTCTTTATTTGATAAGTCAGACGAAGGATTGCCATCACCTAAAAAAACTCAAAAGCCGTGGAAATTTGCTTGAAATTTAGCATTAACACCGGTAATAAAAAAATCGTCGTTATTAATAAAAACTTAATTTATAACTGCATGTTTGTAATCATAGCGATTGTATTTTGAACTAAGATTTGTTATAGTTAATTGTTTATTTTTCAATCAAACGAGATACCTTGACACACAGTGTGCAGGTAATACCCGAACCTTTTTGAAAATGCCACCCGGGCGCTCTCCGGACACCCTCCAAATTAGGACAAATCCCGTTCTGTACTTCTCTATAAGAATTTACCTTCGTGAATGGACACTAAAGTTACTTCATTATTTTAACATAAATGCTGACGTTTAAAAGTGGCGTTTAATGGCCTAATTGAAATGGACGTTTTGACTTTTATGGCAGTTCAGTCAGAACCAACAAATGCAAGTTCTTGTACGGACATCAAAGTTCGCAAACGTCTTTTATCTGTGGAATCCGAATAACGTTACATGTTACACAATAAGCAAACAGGGGCATCATTAATCGTCACTATTTACATAAGCCGCTCACACAATAGTATGGGAACATGAAACGAGAAAAACGTAGGATTTACAACAAAATTTTAATTGGCTGTTGCGTTTATACAAAGTCACCTCGTGCGGTTTCATAAATATATGAATTCCGACCGTTGAGATGCAATTACTAGGGAAGAATTTGTTACTAAATATGCTAAATGATGCTGTTACGAAATAATTTATAATTATATTGCTGTAATTATGTTGTACAGACATTAATTTTTGTCATTATTGGTTTGATGAAGGGAGACGAAGAGAAAGGGCGCGCGATTTGAGTTAGCAATTATTATTATATCTTTCGCAAAATAAATTGGCGACTGAAGGTAGGACATATGGTGTTTATACATTATTTAAGAGGTAGCGGTTTATATAGATTTGATATCAATATAATTTTCGCTTTGATTTTTAATTTTAAAAAGATTGAATTTTCTTATTCATAATTTCTAAAAGCAAAATAGTTTAAAAAAAAAATTGTTATTGTTTTGTTGTTGTTATTGTTGTTGTTGTTTGTTGTTGTTGTTGTTGTGTGTTGTTGTTGGTTGAAAATTTAATTTTCTTGTACATAATTTCTATTAACAAACTTTTAAGACATACTTGTAGTTTTTTTTATAGCGTATTAAATAATTTTATTAAAAAAAATATGCAATTGTTACTACACTGAACACACGTAACATTTGATCCTAAATGTTCTAACAATAATGATGTACATAAAACTTGATCCTGTATGTTCTAAAAATAAGTATGTCCATCCGTGATTATTGTGATGAAATACGTCAACTCAAGTACAATTTAATTATCACTATTTACTGCTTTACAGGATATTTTAATTGCTTGGTACATTATACCAAGCAATTAAAATATCCTGTAAATTACAGGACAATTTAACCCTTAATTATACTATTTGAGTGCCTACCTTTAAAAGGTCATAGTAATTTCATTGCGTTTGCGCATATGGTTCGTTATTAACTAAGTAAATGTTAAAGTATATAAAGTAATTAAAACTTACCAGTTTAACTTGATATTCGCTCTGTTGATTTGGAATCAGTTCCTGAAATAAAACGGGAAGTTTTTTAATATTGAATTGACTGCGTAGTACTGAGTACTGGAGAGAGGAGAACATTGTCGCGTCGTTCCAAATGAAAATAATATGGACAAAAGGTTAGATAAAGAAAAACGCAAAAAAATATGTTATTTATCTATACTAATATTATAAAGTTACTAATTAAATGAAACTACTAATAATTACATAAATAAAGAGGGATTTTTTTTTGTTTGTTTGTAAAAGTACCGTAGCAGCTTAAGTAATGTATGTAGTACTTAGATTAAAAAAAAATGAAAAAATTGGTTAGAAATGGTTTTTCACCAACGGAACGGAAAGCTTCATTATCAGCGAGTAACATAGGCTATATTTAAGCCCCGTATTCCATATCTATGCGAGTGAAACCGCGGGGCGTTGCTAGTGTAGTATAAATTAAAATAATGAGCGACCTATTTTTCTCTCTACGAAGTTCTAATTTAGGGAACTGAAATCATCTCAATCGGATAGGTAGAGATATTGGTAAGTAAATTCCCTTTGAGACACTAAAGGCGCCAGTTTTTAACCGACTTCCAAAAAGGAGGAGGTTCTCAATTCGACTGTTTTGTTTGGAAGAGCATCTTAGTATTTCAATGTGGTCCCGTACTAGTTTGGTGAAGATCTGATGAAGAACAGAGACGATAGAAAACGGAACTCTTCAATAAATGATAGCAAATCTTTCAGGATTGTTGTGTAAACAATAAATAAATAAACGTGCGATTTCAGCTATCCTGTAAAAATCATCACACTTAAATAACAGTCGAATTGAGAACCTTCTCTTTTTATGGAAGCCGGTTGTAAAACAGGGAAACGACCAAAAACACCGAGGTTTCGAAATTAAAGCTATTTTATACTTTTTTTTTGTTTAGGAGTCGTTTGTTTTTTTTTTGTTATTCGTAAAACCCGGTTAACCACCACATAATATTTAACCTTATTTCATTTCTTTAAACTAATAATAAATCAAAATGTCAATGGATGACAAAAAAAGACATTCCAAAAGAGAAGATTGTCTTCGTGAACGAGTAACAATTGTAACATATTTTTTTAGATCTCTAAAAGTCAAAATTTGAATGACATAGTAAAGTAGGTATCATAAATACAGCCTAGATAATAGAAAATAGTTGTAACATCTATTGAAATTTATGTAAGGATAGCTATACAATTGAAGACGAATCGCTGCGATTTATGCGTGTAAAATTGGTAACTGATAAGGCAGGCTCGGTTTTCTACTTCCATACACAGAAGTAGTATAAAAGCTGTACTTACATAGGTATAGAAAATTTGAAAGTGTCAAAAGATTACCAATATATTAAAAGGCATAAAGTTAAATATTTTGAGTAATACTGTCAGCGTTTTGGGTAGGAGCAGTGGTGGCCGAGTGGTAACGGCCCGACTGACGAATTGTGTTGGCTGTGGGTTTGAACCCAGACAGGCGCATTACTTTGTGTAATTAATTTAATCACCACTGATCTGAAAACGGTGAAGGAAAACATCATGAGGAAACCGGCATGTCCAAGAACCAAAATTTCATTCAAGTTAGTGACATTTACCAACCCGCACTGGGCCCGCGTGGTGGATTACAGCCCATTCCCTCTCCTAGAGAGGAGGCCTGTGTCCCAGCAGTGGGAACATTAAAAGGCTGATTATACTTATGCTTTGGGTTTACCAGTGGCCAGCGATGCGGAGGAATTTTTCGACGGCATCTTTTGACTATTTTTATTTTAGAAGATTTTATAGGCATTCGTTCATTGGGTGTGAAATGAAACGGCCAAGACACACGTTTTGACTAAAATGTAGAATTTGTGAAGGTAGGCCTCGTAAAGTTAGGGCGCATAGATCAAAAATCTTGGCTCTACATGAGATCTGACCAGTTTTTCATATATTTTGAGTAAGGTGTAGTGTAGAGCTTGTAGGTTTAGAGCGTGCAGTCTTTAGAGCTTGGCTTTATACGAGATCTGATAACTTTTTCACAGAGTAAGCTACGTAGACTCGTCTTGGCAACATTTTTACATGAAAATGTTTTAGTGGGATAAGTGTATTATAATATAGTTGTCTACTAATGTTGTAAAGAGGAAAGATTTGTATTTTTGTATTTATATATTTTTGTATGTAACGAATAAACTCAAAAACTACTAGACCGATTTCAAAAATTCTTTCACCATTAGAAAGCTACATTCACCCTGAGTAACATAGGTTATATTTTATCCCCATATTCCCACGGGAAAGGAAACTACGCGGGTAAAACCGCGGGGCGCTGCTAGTTTTATATAAAGCAATTACATACCTATTGCCAACAAACATCGCATAGCTATCGCATCGCCTACCGGTGGGTGCCAGTCTCAAACCCGACACGATCGAACGCAATAGAAACTGACATGTCTTTACATCCACATAAGATGAAGTTGAAGTAATTTGATATCACGACAACGTACTGTGACGGCCTCTTATGTTGTTGAGTGAAGACTTTATTGAGTGGTTTGTTGTACTTGGAGATTGTTATATAACTAAGGGGCCATTCATAAATAACGTCACACTAATTTCATGTTTTTTGACCCCTCTCCCGTCCTTGTCAGTCTTGTCACAGCTGGTCACATTTGTGACACCCTCCCTGGTGACTTTACATATTTTACAATTTTATTCGTGTAGTATAATCAGCATTTTAATGTTCCCACTGCTGGGACACAGGCCTCCTCTCTAGGAGAGGGAATGGGCCGTAATCCACCACGCCGGCCCAGTGCGGGTTGATGAATGTCACATGTCTTCGAATTTTTGGTTCTAGGACATGCCAGTTTCCTCACGATGTTTTCCTTCACTGTTTTGGGAGCAGTGGTGATGGAATTAATTACACAAAGTAATGCGTCTGGCTGGGTTTGAACACACGACCGAAAATTCGTAAGTCGGGGCCGTTACCAGTTGGCCACCACTGCTCTCCTTATTCATGTATTTTTTCGTATTTTACTTAACACTTAGGTTAAAATAGATTTTGAAATGTGACGTCACGAAATTTAGGACTCCTCCCACCCCCTTGTCTCACAATGTCACACTTCGTCGACCCCCTCCTTCCCCCTTAACGTGTGAGGTAATTTATGGATGGCCCCTATAGGTATTATGTAGAAGAATGTGATGTGCAGTTAGTATTGTTGTACTGGTGGAAACAATTATTCAAGAACCGTCGTCCCCCGATTGAACGGAATAACTCAACGCTTCTAACGATACCACAAACATTGATATCGGCTAAGCTGTTAATAAATTATGGTGGAATAAACGAACTCGAAAATAATCGAACTGGAGCAGTGGTGGCCGAGTGGTAACGGCTCCGACTTACGAATTGTAGGTCGCGGGTTCAAACCCAGCCTGGCGCATTACTTTGTGTAATTAATTTCTTCACCACTGCTCTCAAAACGGTGAAGGAAAACATCGTGAGGAAACCGGCATGTCCTAGAACCAAAAATTCGAAGACATGTGACATTCACCAACCCGCACTGGGCCCGCGTGGTGGATTACGGCCCATTCCCTCTCCTGGAGAGGAGGCCTGTGTCCCAGCAGTGGGAACGTTAAAAGGCTGATTATGATTATTATGAAACGAACTCACAAACATACATACATACATGAACCCTGAAAACACAACACTCCTTTTTTGAGCGGTCGTGTAAAAAATGGTCAAAATCGGATCAGTAGTTTCGGAGCTTATCCGGTAAAAATACCTATAGATATTATGGATATTTATTAAGATTACACGATTCAGTTCAACTATCTTCCACACGACCCAATGGTTTATCTCCAACCACGCACAATTTAATAAACTGTACGCATCTCATTTCCTCACATCCAGGTCACGAGCCTTCCCTCAAACATTTCTACTCGAACAATAGTTTGTTTACTCAAATCGGTGCGGTTTGCGTTTATGTCCATCTATAAAATTTATTTATTCGCCTTTGTGGCTCCTATGAGACATAGTTATTGTTGTGTTTCTACAATATTGTTGTTTGTTATTTTGTGCTGTTGAACTGTGTCAGTTTTATGGTATTTAGAGGGATGGATGATGTCCATTTTACAATACATGTTAGATTTTATATCATCCCTCGCCTAACCATATCCCAATCGAGTTGTTGAGTACCAAGATTTCATCTGAGGCGGTTGCCTTAGCAAAAAGCATAGCATAATCAACCTTTTAATGTTCCCACTGCTGGGACACAGGCCTCCTCTCTAGGAGAGGGAATGGGCCGTAATCCACCACGCGGGCCCAGTGCGGGTTGGTGAATGTCACATGTCTTCGATTGTTTGGTTCTATGACATGCCGGTTTCCTCACGATGTTTTCCTGCACCGTTTTGAGAGCAGTGGTGATGAAAATAATTACACATAGTAATGCGCTTGACTGTGTTTGGATTCGGACTTCTTTCTTCTGACTGTTCTTAACGACTGGAAAAGTTCAGTAAACGGCAACCGGGACCAAACAAGACAATACGAAACGATTTATTGACTAAACGACTTACAATACAGTTATCATCTGCCTAGCCTTTTCCCAGCTATATTGGGGTCGGCTTCCAGTCAAATCGAATTCAGCTGAATATCAGTATTTAACGTGGAGCGGCTACCTTACTGATGTCCACAACCCATTAACTGCTGGGTAACACGATACTTCTTGGCAAGACTGGAGTCAGATTTGTGGCTTCTGACAATCCGTAATGGCTGCCAATGGTCGACAAGTGACAGCCGGGCCCAACGGCTTAACGTGTTTCCCGAGG
Organism: Hecatera dysodea; assembly: GCA_905332915.2. NCBI lineage: Eukaryota > Metazoa > Arthropoda > Insecta > Lepidoptera > Noctuidae > Hecatera > Hecatera dysodea. The sequence continues at coordinate 17,315,307 of HG995309.1, read as the reverse complement.
CACGGAGGGAACTCGGTATGTTGAGATGGTCACCCATCCACAGACTAACCTTGGCAAGTGTTGCTTAACCTTTTTTTTTTCTGGATGGGAAGTCATCAAAACCAAACGCGGCTTTTGGTAGGTCATAAGTATGCAAGCAAAATCGTGGTGGTTTTTCATTTTCACAGCTTTTTCAAACATTTTACTGCTTAAGGAAATCAACAAAGTTGCAACAGTAAGTTGTATGTTTTTCATTTTATCATCAAATCTACACGGTAATAAATATTATCTTCCACAGAAGGCATTGTCCATTGAAATGTAGGCTCGTATCTTTTGGCTAAGTCTCTACACGCAACTAACTTGTCACCGTTTTTGTAAAAACTACTGAAGTCTGACTGCATGCAGTGGCGTAACTATAGGGTGGCAGGGCTGGCAATATGCTACGGGCCCCCGACCCGAGAGGCCCCCTACCCGAGAGGGCCCCGGCCGAAGATGAGTGTCTCCAATATCCGGCGGAATTCCTCAGAATGACTTCGAGAGATTAGGTGGAGGAGGAGGAGCTCGTGGCTAAATTATAACAGCCGCCCGGGTTGATCTTCTAGGTTAAGCAACGCTTGCCGAGGTTGGTCTGTGGATGGGTGACCATCTTAACATAACGAGACTTCTCCGTGCCTCGGAAAGCACGTTAAGCCATTGGTCCCGGCTGTCATTTGGAGATCTTTGGTAGTCGTTACGGATTCTCAGAAGCCAGAAAACACTGAACTCTGACACCAGTCTTGCCAAGAAGTACCGTGTTCCCCAGTTAATGGGTTGTGGAGGTCTGGTAGGCAGCCGCTCCTCGTAAAATACTGGTATTCAGCTGAATCCGGCTTGACTGGGAGCCGACCAATGTAGTTGGGCAAAGGCTAGGCAGATGATGACTTCGAGAGATTAGGTATAGACTATCAAATATTCATGTCTAAAAAAGTGTTCCAAATGTTCAGTTGACAATTTCTCGAGAGTTTACAATCTCTTTAGATATTTTATAATCTTTCGGAGGTTGCCATTTTTCGGTGACATGTTAAATACTAGTGAAAATAAAACTTGTAAGTTCCGACCAAAAGAATTTGCCACGGGCCCCCGATGGTATAGTTACGCCACTGAGTGCATCACTAAACAGATTGCCTATCTGACCTCCAAAACCCAGTTACTGGGTAACACGATACACATTCCAAAGGCTGGTATTTAAACTATCTGTTTTCTGGTTTTTTTGGGCAGTCAGAAGAACAAAAGTTTAACCTTTTTTTTCTGAATTTGAAAATCATCAAACGACTTCTCCCGCTCTGTGTGGAGCGGAAGGGAGTGTCAGACTCTTACTGGCTAAAACCCACCCGCGATCCTCCTAGTACCCTTTGCGTTCCAGGGCCGCGGTGACTCTTTCGAACAGATTCCAAAATAAAAGTTAAAAGTCGGCTAGGAAACACCGGCTTCATCTAGCTTAAAATGACCAGAAATATTTGACGTGTAAAAGTGTTATGTTTAACCTACTTACAAAATAAATATCATTTATCATTTAAAAAAATAGTTGTAAATATGACGCAGACAAAGTAGCGCGGAACAACTAGCTCAAACCTCCACATTCAACACAAAACAAATCCTAATGCAACAAATTATGAAAAAACCTGAAATTAAAACAATAAAAACTGAAAATAACACTCTAAACACCAACTAACAACTATTAAACAACACAATTCGTTCATAATGAATTATAACTGTTTGTAATCCGTACTTTCATCTTCATAGCACATACCGACGCACACAGTGCGCATGCGACGCTTTCCCCGACAGTACAGCTTGATAGGTGGCCATTAAATAATATTGGACGAGTTTATGTACGAAAATATTCATGTGGTCAGTGAAGGATGGGTGGCTGGTCGTTTTAAGAAGTTATGAGCCGTGGCTCTTATGTAAGAAATTGATGGAGAGTTGTTTATTGCTTTAAGTTAACACATTGTTGACTGAACAAAGAGATTGTTTTGGAAATATAGTGCAAAAACTTTGCGTCTGCGCTATTAAAGTTTATTTTCTCGATGGTTCTAAAAAACAGTCATCATCTGCCTAGCCTTTTCCTAGCTACATTGGGTTCGGTTTCCAGTCAAAGCGGATTTATTTATTTATTTATTTATTAGGTTAACCAACAATTGTTTACACTACACTAATAAATGTAGTAAAAATGATATTGTAAATGTTCCGTCATTTACAATATCATTTTTACTACATTTATTAGTGTAACAATTAATTAAAGGTTCAGCTGAACACCAGTATTTAACGTGGAGCGGCTGTCTACCAGACCTCCACGACCCATTAACTGGGTAACACGGTACTTCTTGGCAAGACTGATGTCAGATTTTCTGGCTTCTGACAGTCCGTAAGGACTGCCAAAGATCTATAAATGACAAACGGGACCAACGGCTTAATGTGTTTTCCGAGGCGAGAGAATAAATGGAGGAGTCTCGGTAGGTTAAGATGATGACCCATCCAAAGATTAACCTCGGCAAGCTTTACTTAACCTTGAAGATCGAGCCGCACAGGTCGATCTTCAAGGTTAAGTAAAGCTTGCCGAGGTATAGTTTTAGCCACGTGCTTCTTCTATAAAGAGATGTTTCCAAAACAATTTATTTATACTTAAATATAATTTCTATTCTAATAATTTATAATTATTGTTCGAACGCCACGGTATTTGACATTTTACAAGACTATCATATCTAATATATCGGTGACTGATTTCTATTTTAAGATTGAGACTGGTACATACATTTTTAGATATAATTATGATATAGCTTTTAAGTATCATAAAATTGTGAAAAAGGAATGTCGTATCATCGCTGATTTTCGACTGTTTGAAAGTTATAAAAGCTAATGCTATCTTGGATATAAATGTAAATCAAAGAGAAAGATATTTTGCAATAATTCAGACTAGCAACAGTAACAAACTAGCAGGTACTCGTACCTTTATAAAAATCTATAACTAAATTAAATAAGCTTTACAGTTCAGAAAATCTACTTAAGCATAAGCATAGCATATTCGGCCTTGTAATGTTCCCACTGCATTGCATGAGGCCTCCTCTCTAGGAGAGAGAATGGGCCTTAATCCACCACGCGGGCCCAGTGCGGGTTGGTGAATGTCTTCGAATTTTTGGTTCTATGACATGCCGGTTTCCTCACGATGTTTTCCTTCACCGTTTTGAGAGTAGTGGTAATGAAATTAATTACACAATGTAATGCACCTGGCTGGGTGTGAACCCGCGACTTACAATTCGTAAGTCGGGGACGTTACCACTCGGCACCCCTCCTCTAAATATATATTTTTTCATGGATGGGAAATCATCAAAAGACTTCTCCCGCTCTGGACGAAGCGAAAGGGAGCGTCAAACTGATTAAAACCCATCCGTATTCCTCCTAATGTCATTTACGCTCCACGGCCACGGTGACTCTTTCGAACAAATTCCGCAACAAATCTACTAAATTACTGTTATAATTATCATAATAACTGGTTGGAATTAAAAGCTTAACACGAGATTCCAGAAAACGAATTAGTCTTTCTGTTTCTAAGTTCATAATTGCCCTTAAGAAAATCTCGGTCACAGATGTCCCTACCGTTTCATAACAAGGCAACACAGTAATTCTTAGGCAATTCAATCTTCATAACAACATGCGACATACCTCTTAAGTCCCTCCACACAAGAACTAAACAAACTTAGCATCACTTAAAAACTACTTTTAGTTCTTAAGAAATGTTTAGTTTATTACTTAACTTGGCTTGTTGGACCTGCAAATGACTTACATTGTAATACGTTTATAGACATAAAGGTTTGTATCTTTAATTCCTAAAGGGGTGTATAAGAAGGCTTGGTTTGATTCACATTTCGTTCTCCGCGCAACTTAGTTTGCGTCACATTTTTCATGATTGCTCCGCTTCTATTGGTCTTAGCGAGATGATATCTATCTATACTTATAATAAATCTGTAGAGAGGTCAATTCTGTACAAGGAATATATTTTCAAAATAACTATCAGGGGGTGATTAGTGATCGATACTGGTGCCAAAAATGCAATCAGTAAAATTTTTGTCTGTCTGTCTGTCTTTCTGTCTGTCTGTCTGTCTGTCTGTATGTATGTTCTTTATAGAAACAAAAACTACTCGACCGATTTTAACGAAACTTGGTGCAATTATTCTTCATACTCCTGGGCAGGTTATAGTATACTTTTCATCACGCTACAATCAACAGGAGCAGAGCAGTGAAGGAAAATGTTGGGAAAACGGAAGAAGTTACTCCATTTTTTAAGCTTCCGTCGCGTGTGTAGCCTTAATGGTTAAAGTTACATAGAAATCATGTATTACGGAAATGTTCTACATAAAATTATCTAAAAAATATCCCGAAACAGCATGTCTATCTTTTGTCAATTTTAAACCGATCGGGCTGAGAGTTTCAAAATCGGGGGTAAAGTAACTATTCCACGCGGACGAAGTCGCTGGCAGAAGCTAGTATAACATAATGCCTTCCTCGATAAATGGGCTATCTAATATTGAAATAATTTTTCAATTCGGACCACTAGTTCCTGAGATTTGTGCGTTCAAGCAAACAAACTATCCATACTAATATTATAAAGAGGTAACGTTTGTGAGTTTGTGACGTTGTAAGGGGTAATCTATGGATCTACTGAACCGATTTTCAAAGTTATTTCACCAATAAAAAGCTACGTTATTGTGGAGTGTCATAGGCTATATTTTATCCCCATATTGACACAGGAACGGGAACAACGCGGATGAAACCGCGGGGCGCTGCTAGTATAATAATATGGATTTAGATTACTGGTAAAAATACACAGTAGAGCGTCATCTAACCTGGGAATCGAACCCTAGACCAACTATAAGCCAGTAATTACCACAACACCGACAGTTTGACCAACATGTTGAACCACCAACACCTGTGTAATTGTTGTTTGGCAATGTTGTCTGTAATGGGGCTTAATGAACCATGGGCATTTTGTTGACAACGTACGTGTTATTAAAATGATGAGCTTTAGAGATATAACAAGCCGTTAACGCTGTACGGTTTGGTAATTACTTGTTATACTCATAAACATACTAAGATAAGTGCCTAAGTATCCTAGCCAAGACATACTTGGTATATTGTGCAATTCATGAAAAATACCGTGAGTTGAGACGACGCGGCTGGCGCAATGGTTGAGCGATGTTGCGCGGATTCGATTCCCGCAAGAAACTAATATTTGTATGGCCTACAGATAGTTGTTTCGGGATTGGTTGTTTGTGTTATGACTTTATGAGTTTGTGTTTGTAATCGATACAGGAGAAATTTATAGTGTTGGGCAATGTCCTCCGGATGCCTGTATCATACACGTCTCGTTTATTGATTTATAATAGTGTCCGTGGAGTATCTTGAACGTTCTTCTCCTTAGAGAGTTTGTCTAGGCTAGTTTCTGTATAGATAATCACTCCTTTCGAAAAAACTTTCGACTCTTTAGAAAAAAATTCTGCCACTCGATTTCTCATCTCAAATCACCTAATATTACATTGCCTTATTGCATCATGTCCGCCCATGGACCACTATTGTACATAAAGCATAAAGCTTAAAAAAAGTATAGGTAAGTGCCCAATCGATCCCCTTTCCACGTGTTGCTGAATGCGCGCGCGCTGACCATGACTTTTACCGATCGGCGCCTGCGCAGCCGTGCGAGCGAGCGTTATGTAGTTTAAGTACCTACATATGTGTTATCATAATGTGCAATGAACAATAATAACTGTACTTGTGAACAAGATTGAGTGCCGATGAATCTGATTATTTTAGTAGATAAGTAAGTAATCGGTTTGTTTGTTTTACTCTTCTCTTTTATTGGCTGAGGAAGCTCTCAATTTGCGTAATATTTATTGATCTCGCCATTTTTTTTTCGGTGATTGGAAAGGAATTTGTCTGATTTCTATACATTGATAATGATGTTGATTTTAATGCGTTTGATTAACAATGTAAAGAGGTTAAGTTATTTTTTTTTGAGGGCATCCTTACATAAAAATAAATAGAACTAAAGAGGAAAAAAAACGTAGGTAGTAGATAAACTTTTCATCAAACCATAAAATATGTAATTCAATAAATGACAAATGATATTTATTTTGAAAGTAGATTGCAAATAACACTTTTACACGTCAATCTTTTTGGTCCTAATAAACTAGATGAGGCCGGTGTTTCCTAGCTGACTACTCTGAGAAGAAACACCGAAACAAACTCAGAGATCAGTCTCTTTTGAAGTCCATACAATTGTACTGGTCAAGTCATATGAGAACCATGTAGGTTGATTAATGCAGTGCTCGGTTTTAAAGGTCTTCAAAAAAATTTATCCAATGCCATTAATTCGCCAGTTTTCTATTCAAGATCTTCTTTAGTGTCAAGAAACGCATCGTATCTCACCGAAATTAAAATCGCAATTAATTCATGTATACACATATACACATACACATTAATCTACATATGATTAAATAATTTTCCTATTAAAGTTCTGATGATCTTCTTCTTCTCCTCTTTTCAGTAGTCAAATTCTTTTTTTTTCCTGGATGGGAAATCATCAAATGACTTCTCCCGCTCTGGGCGGAGCGGAAGGGAGTGTCAGACTCTTACTGACTAAAATCCACCCGTGTTCCTCCTAGTGCCTTTTGCGTTCCAGGGCTGCGGTGACAGTAGGCAACTCCTTAGATTGTTTGGGCCCAGCAGGTGGCTAAGTTAGTTGCAGCATCGGTGGTATTCATAAAGTCCTCCAAAGTGCAGTTGTATGAAAAAATCTGGTCAAATACTCATACATAACACGCGAAACGTACCACGGGGCTCCCGTAGCCTTTCGGAGAAACCGGTTTTGATGCTTTTTATGTTCGTCACTTTTTATAGATTTAATAAAGCAAAAAATACGTGTCCAATATTTTTTGGAAATCTATCTGACGGACTAATTAGATTTTTTTAGTTGATTACCCTATTACTAACACTAGAAAAGCTATAATATAGAAAATATATAAATGTCATGGCATCGAAAAATTCGTCCACATTGCTGTCAACGGGAAAAATGCCTAGAAGACCGACCACATTGCCACGTTGAATGGTAATGCTGATTCGTTGACCAAAGAAAAGGCCAGCCCTCTGGTCACGTGAAGAGTTGACTAACTGCTTACTAATTTCACGAAAAACCCGATGAGCACTCGGACCCCACGGCCCTAGTGTTTCAACCCCAAACGGCTCAAATACATAATTCCCATTAAGGTTGGTGTATTTGCACCGTTTGAGATTTTCTGCCACTGTGATGATTGAAAAAGACACCTTGAAGTGGACTGTTGATCTCAAGTGTCAATTGAAATCTTACTTTCCTGTCCTCTATGCCCCAAATACCGTGAAAGTAGCAAAGCATGGTGCCGACAAAATTAGATACCAAGCTTTGACTATCTTGTTACAACCAGCCATAATCACTTTCGACATAACTATTCGACCATAGAGGTAGAATCTTCTTAAATATAATAGTCCATTGAAAAGTTACATTTGGGGTTGCGATTTTTAGAGGACGCAATTTTATTTTTTTGATGTGTAGGGGGGGTCAGTGTAAAGCTAAAACCAAGTTTGTGAGGTCGCCACCCTTGTCCCACGGACGCCATCTTGAAAATAGGGGTTGAAATGGTTTTTATGGTATATATATTAAACTATTTATTTGATAAAAAAAATTGTCAACATTTTTTGTTGCAAATTAAATTCTCTACAACTTTGGTCCAGTAACTTTTTGTCGTAGAACTATAAATAAAAAAGTTATAAGCGAAAATCCGAGAAAAAAAAATATTTTTCGATGTAACTTTTTTTTATCATTTTATGAAAAAATGATATCTGACCATTTTTGTAGATCGTTTTTGAGGAGGATTGCGTCCTCTAAAAAACGCAAGGTAAGGCCTAAAAAATGTAACATTTCAATGGACTATAAGTTCATCGTGGGTAATGTTTCCGCGAGTGTCGCGCCGCTCTTGATCCGTATCACCATGCGTTGCGTAAGCGCACGTTCTAGAGTTACCTTGTGAACTAGAGAGGTGCAGAGTTAGCAGGGCTAACGGACAGATTGGTGAACATTCATATATGTAACTAGATATCTCTAATAGGGATGTTGCCTGAGTAAAAAATATATGATTATGTTTAGTCCGTCAGTTAGATTATAGAAAAATATTGACACATATTTTTTCGTTTATCAAATCTATAATAACTGACGAAGATAAAAAGCATCAAAGATCAGGAGTGGGAGCGTGTTACGTCACTGCCCGGTAAAAATTGTAGTGAATAGTGAGGTTACACGAGTTTTCAACGCACTGTATCGTCTTCATTTTTTGTTTATGCGAAAAAAGAAAAAACACGTATCCAATACTAGCTGTCCGCACAACTTCGTTTGTGTCACATTTTTCATGACTGCTCCGCTCCTATTGTTCTTAGCGTGATGATATAGCATATAGCCTTCCTCGATAAATGGGCTATCTAACACTGAAAGATTTTTTTAAATCGGACCAGTAGTTCCTGAGATTAGCGCGTTCAAACAAACAAACAAACTCTTCAGCTTTATAATATTAGTATAGATTTTTTGGAAGTCATCTGACGAACTAATCAGATTTTTTTAGTTAACTACCCTATTATATGAATCTTTTTTCCTAACCGTTAAGGTTACGTTTTTGGGAGCAGTTCTGAGTTCGCATTTGTGACCTTTTGATGTTTGTACAGGATGCACGTATGGGTCATTATTTAAATGTTGGTGCACTAAAGCCTTGTCTACTTTTTACACGACTGCCCAAAAAAGGAGTGTTATGTTTTCAGGGTTCATGTGTGTATGTTTGTGAGTTTTCTACTCCACCACAACTTCTAAACGGCTTCAACCAATATCAATCTTTGTGGTATCGTTAGTAACGTTAAGTTATCTCAAACAAACCAACTGTTTGTATGCCACTTACCGTGGCAGGATGCAAATACCCATATAACCCATGCTAATGACACTTTCTTTTATGAGCAGTACGTTTGTTTGTGTGTAAATATTATTTTTTGCTAATTTGATATCAAAGTATTTTATTTGTTGAACATAGGTAATAATTAAGGTACAAGTACATGCTATAAAATTTGCGTAGTATCACTGTTTTGCCTTGCAAGGCGTACAAATTAGGCGTAAAAAACTACAAACTAAATCAAACTGTTTCAAAAAAATAACGTCGTAAACAAGTTAGATTAACAAGTGGATCGGACATTTTTTTATTTTACGCTTCTATCATCTAAAAACTCATTGATAGAATAGTAAGCGTTTTCAATTAGATTTTTTATGTTGCGATTTAAAATGGTTTATGTTGGTCATGCTTTTTAAAATATTTGGTAGTTTATTGTAAATATCGATTATCATATGTTTTTATTTTTTTACTGGTTTGTTTACGTATTACAACCCTTTCACGAATCCTGTGACCTTACTGCGAGGTTATTAACGTGCTCGATCGCGTTCACGTAAACGTTGTATTGGAACTGAGTAAGCGCCGTCTGGTACCAATAACGGAAATATCCTTGTTTTTATACACTTTGACATAAGCGAAGGTTTACGTTACTGCGACCGAGTATCTACGTCAAAAAACTCACAGTAAGTCCTGGGCCTAAGTCTGCTATTTTTATAAATTTGTCATTCCAACACGATCCCATTGTCATTTTGCTAAAAGTTCGTAATCTGCTAAATTCATAATGGTCGATCACTGGTCGGTCAATGGTCTCGTAATACTTTTTAATAACCGAGCTATTAAAAGCAATGACTGCACAATGACGTTCTAATGGTACTAATGGTAGGTCACTGATTAAAGGAACTGTCAAAATTTTAGCAGACTACCGCATGCGTCTGTAATTCATTTGTCATTATGTACGAGATTACCATTCTATGCCATTTCTTTCAAAGGAGTGTCAGTGGTTGACCACTGGAAAGTCATAGTGACGCTTTTTTATTAGTAGATTACCAAACTTGTAAAAATGAACCATTATGAGATCGATGTTAGACCATTCTGATACTATTGTAATAGCAGACTCAGGGCCCTGGACAGATGAATTCGTTACTGAAGTATGCCGGAACAATTTTATAACAACTTCGGCTATTCTTCTAACGGTCGTGTCAATTCGAGAAACTATCAAACACCGCAATACATACAAAGATAATAATTTATGCGTCTACAATAAGTGGCTTGTTTACAACACAGCGAATTTAAGTGAATCGTTCTGCACATTCTAGTAACCTTGTGATCCGTGACGGTTTGGGTCTGAAGTACCCACATTATAACTATGTAGGTACCTGTTTCCCTGACCTTACTTAACTTGAAAGCTAGTGTTTGAAATGTTTGTTTTTATACTAGGTATAGTCACAGATTACTAAATAGTTACTACGTAAGTATAGTATTATATTATCTGTGTATATACTAGGTATTTCGACGGTTCCACGTGATAAAGGACTACAGAAAAGCTTGTAGGTAAATTCATGTGATATTGTTATACATATTTCGCTTGAGCGTTATAGTATCTGTACTTTAAATACTGCAGATACTATCATATTGTACTATTAAACACTTACGTTTTAGGTATTTTATGCCTTTTATCCATTGTAACATCTCACTATGTTCACATGTTTTATCTTTGACTTTTAGATTATCTTCACAGTTACATATACTGAAATTAATGAAGTGCTTGTATTAGTAGTGGAATTCGTTATTGAATGCTTTAAGCGCTGGTTCTAATCGATTTCACTGGATATAAAATTACCTTTTAATATTTTTGTTGTTTATTTTTATTGTTGTGACTTTCTACGTCAGAGTTTGTCAAGCTGTAACTTTTTTCTTTATGTAGGTAATTGCGCTATAGCTTTACTAAAAAGGTTTAACTGATTTTAAATACTAAAATTCACTTTATATTTGTGTTTAATTGATTAATTTAAGATGTTAAGGTATATTCTGTTTTCCTTTTGTATAGCTATGTTATAAACTGTACTTCTAAAATTCTTATGAACGCTCTCAGACTTAGATTATTTGTAAACGGAGTACTGGCCATAAACCTCACTGGCACTCTAACTGAATGGAACTTTGAATTGTTCCGGAAAGAAGAAACGGTTTTTAATGGTGAAGGACGGAACGTGGTTTTTGACGGGAGAACAGGTGGAGGAGCCGGGATGGAAGGTATTTGCGGGGCTCAACTGAAGTCCATCCGAAGAAAACCATCACCGAGCGTTACTACAGGGTTCAAATAAGAACCACCACCGGAGTTCGCACCGCGGAAGTACTGGAGCCCGCGTGCAGGCCCTACTGGGGGGCCTCGCCTTCGGACCTGCAGCCTGGCCTCTCTGGCGGGGAGCCCAGAGGCTGTTCCAAGTTTGTGTCAGTGTTGTGATTCTTATGGAGAGCGATAGGTAGGGGTAGCTAGAGACAGTGTTAAGGTTTTAGTTTTAAGTCAACTGCTCTTCTTTAATATATTAGTACGTCTTATTTCCTCTCTTTTATTTAACTGTGAGGGAAAAACGTTACAGCGTAAGCTGAAATTCAACTGATCTGGTTAGTAGCATTGTATATCAGGTAGTGTGGCTTACTGCCTTAAGTAGGAATATAAGTTGCGGAATTTGTTTGAAAGAATCACCGAGGCCCTGGAACGCAAAGGGCATTAGGAGGAACACGGGTGGGTTTTAGTCAGTAAGACATTTTCCAGGAAAATAAGTAAAATCTCTAGATTTTGAGTAGAGTGTAAATAGACCTAATTATTTCATTAAAAAGGTGTTTTTTTAGTTTTGTTTCCCGATCTGGCTTTTCAAAAAAATTTGAGATCATAAAGTAGTTTAGATTTGACTTGGCCAGTTTTCATTACATCAGTAATTTTAAAGTTATTCAACATTTTAATTCTGACAAAAACTGTTGTATGTTATAAACGTGTCTAGATGATAAGTAATAGAAATATGATTCTATTTATTCCGTTAGTTAGATTATTGGACATGTATTTTTTGCTTTATCAAATCTTTAAAAACTGACGAAGATAAAAAGCTTCAGAGATCATGTGTGTGGGGCTTGTGACGTCGCGGCGTGCTAAAAATTGTAGTACGAAGTGACGTCATACGAGTTTTCAATGCACTGTATAGTCTTCGTTTTTTGTTTACGTCAAAAAAAGAAAAAAATACGTGTCCAATATTTTTTGGAAATCTATCTGACGGACTAATCAGATTTTTTTAATCAACTACCGTATTACAGCTAAACTATGGTAACTGTAGTTTGCGATTTGCGCGCAAGTATAAAAATACCTAATTCAGGGAAGCGATTTTCCAGCGTTATAATAGTTGCTTATTTTTAACCGACTTCTATAAAAGGAGGAGGTTCTCTATTCGGATGTTTGTATTTTTTTAAATATATATTTGTTCGCGCATAACTCCGTCGCACGTAGTAACTATTTAGTAATCTGTGCCGTCGCTTGCCAACCGATTTGAAAAATTATTTTTTTGTTAGAAAGGGTATACTTCCCTCCTTGAAATTTAAAAAAAAAAATTTTTCGAAATCGAACAAGCCGTTTTTTGTTAATTTCAATAAATGATAGCAAATCTGTCGGGATAGCTGAAATCGCATGTTTGTTTATTGTTTACACCAATTTATACCACGTACGCTGTGAAGGGTATGTTTAGCTGGGAGTGAACCACTAAAAAGTGAAAAATAAAAAATAACTTTTTACTAAAAATACAACCGACTTCTAAGCAAAAAACCAAAAAGTACAAAATAACTTTAATTTTGGAAGTCGGTGTATTCAAAAACAAAAAAGCAACTAAAAACACCGAGTTCCGAAATTAAAGTTATTTTGTACTTTTTGGTTTTTTTGTTTAGAAGTCGGTTGTATTTTAGTGAAAAGTTTTTTTTAAAATTGAATTTATCTTGAATATAGAGCAACTTTTGTCCCACCATACGCTTGCCTCACACATTCTTCATCACCACCAATTTGGTATTCTTTCTAAACTCTCCCACATGTAGCAAGCACGCCACAATTACAGGCACATTACAAAATGTCTGAGTTATTTATAATGACGCTGACAAAGGTAATGTATGGAAAGAAACTAATTCACAAGACCAGGTTGGCAATTAGGAAAGGTCAAGGAAAATTACTCTTGAAATCTTGGAATCAAATGAACTTTAAGTTAAGCAAGGTATGGTTTATTTTTGTGTGCGAGAACAACGGTCAGTTATATTTAAGTAAGTAGATTTATTAGAGTAATTGCTGAATGTATCGATTGCATTGATATGTCTTTGACAATGAATAGACGAAGACGATTATTTATAAATTAGGTACCAACATAAGTGAACGTAGAATTTCATCGTCTATGTTCATAAAATGCTTTGTTATTGAATTCATTCAATGCTAGACTAGGCAATGCACAGCTAAACTACTGGTTTGGTTGAGAACCATGAAATTTACGCAATATTTCAGGGATAATTCAAACAACAATAATTTCTGATGCTGGGATCAATCTAGATATGTTAATTTTTTTTTTGGGTGAAAAAGTAACAAACATCCATCCATTCATACTTACAAACATTCGCGTTTATAATATTTTTGCTGTTTGTATAAGTAGGATGGTGACCTATCCATAGAATCACCTCGCTAATCGCTGCTTATCCTTGAAAGGCAGTGCGGCAGTTATCAATGCACTGAACATCATCACTACAAAGTATAAAACAAAGTCGCTTCCCGCTGTCTGTCTGTTCTTTTGTATGCTTAGATCTTTAAAATTACCTAACAGATTTTGATGCGTTTATTTTAATAGATAGAGTGATCCAAGAGTAAGATTTATATGTATGACTAGCTTCTGCCAGCGACTTCGTCCGCGTGGAATAGTTACTTTACCCCCGATTTTGAAACTCTCAGCCCGATCGGTTTAAAATTGACAAAAGATAGACATGCTGTTTTGGGATATTTTTTAGATAATTTTATGTACAACATTTCCGTAATACATGATTTCTATGTAACTTTAACCATTAAGGCTACACATGCGACGGAAGCTTAAAAAATGGAGTAACTTCTTCCGTTTTCCCAACATTTTCCTTCACTGCTCTGCTCCTATTGATTGTAGCGTGATGAAAAGTATACTATAACCTGCCCAGGAGTATGAAGAATAATTGCACCAAGTTTCGTTAAAATCGGTCGAGTAGTTTTTGTTTCTATAAAGAACATACAGACAGACAGACAGACAGACAGACAAAAATTTTACTGATTGCATTTTTGGCACCAGTATCGATCACTAATCACCCCCTGATAGTTATTTTGAAAATATATTCCTTGTACAGAATTGACCTCTCTACAGATTTATTATAAGTATAGATACATGCATAATATAGCAGATATTTAGTATCAGCTTTGCACTTGTGCGAAGCCGGGGCGTGTCGCGAGTAAGTACTTGTTTAATATTGATTCTGTGTGCAATCGCAGTCTAGTTTTGGTCATCTAACATTTGGTAAAAAGTTGTCTACACTGACCCTTATTCAAAGTAAATACCAATGCATACGACATTCTATTTATTTGGTAATGTTATGTTTATATCATGTATGAATGGCTGTCCTTTCATTGGAATGTAAACTGCATCCAAATTATTAGAATGTTCCATTAAATTAACATCAAGGATTTTAATATAATGGTTTATTTGTATGTTAAGACTTATATTAACACAATAGCTACGTTACTAAAACGTAGCTCATATAGCTCAAACGTATTTGTATTTTTTTATGTGTAAGTTGTGGTTACCAATAATTGAGTGTGCACCACACAGAAACGTACTGTGAAATAAGTTACTTTTTATCTACTATATAAAAATAAGTCGGGTTTTCCTTCCTGACGCTATAACTCCAGAACGCACGAACCGATTTCCACGGTTTTGCATTCGTTGGAAAGGTCTCGGGCTCCGTGAGGTTTATAGCAACGAAAATTCAGGAAAAAATTCAACAGAAAAGCGGGAAAATCTTTTTTCATTTTTTTTATTGTGCAAAACAACGTTTGCTGGGTCAGCTAGTTTGGTATAAATTTTTGTAGTGTACTTACTTGTTGGTAATCCTTAAATAAATAAATAGCGTAATAATTTAAACGAAAATTTTGATTGAACACCTTTGAATGAAAACAAGACGTTACGCTGACGGGTTTCAGTCGCGGTCGTTTCCCTAAAAGTCTTGGAGAAAACAAAAAAGGCACGGTTCTTAAGCTAGACAGTGTATTTGTTAGGTAAAGTTTAATGTCCTGGGTTCTTCAAATGATATTAAGATTGTAATACATATATAGTTCTATGACATTATTGAGGAAGGAACGAGGAAGTTACGACTTTTTATCAGGATTGGTTTTACAACATAACAGGAGACTGATCGTCCTCACATACATGTATATGAAGTATTTTTTGTATACCAAATATTGTTAAACATTTATTTGAAAAGAGTAACTATGGAGTTTCTTGTCCATTCTACTCCATAAGAATCTAACTTTGAATGGACGCTAGAGTCACTTAATTATGATAAATTTTATTGATGACGTTCAAAAGTGCCGTTTAATGGCCTAATTGAAATAAACGTTTTGACTTTGACTTTGATTTTCGTACAGAAAAAACGTTTCAATTCGATATCGCATTATCATTTCAGCGACACTAAAATGTCAAAGAATTGACAAATATATAAACCTCCGGATAACACTTAATCTGAATTAGTATCTGGATTTCGGATTTAATCAGTGGCTCTTAAGTGATGCTTCCGCAAACGTACAGACAAACTAATAAACAGATAATCTGACTAACTGACAAGGGGTCACCCATAAATTCGTGACACGTTAAGGGGGAGGGAGGGGACCGACGAAGTGTGACAAGGAGGGGAGGAGGGGTCTTAAATTGTATGTCGTCAAAATTAAAATATATTTTAATCTAAGTGTTAAGTAAAACACCTACAAATCTATACTTATAATAAATCTGTAGAGAGGCCAATTCTGTACAAGGAATATATTTTCAAAATAACTATCAGGGGGTGATTAGTGATCGATACTGGTGCCAAAAATGCAATCAGTAAAATTTTTGTCTGTCTGTCTGTCTTTCTGTCTGTCTGTCTGTCTGTCTGTATGTTCTTTATAGAAACAAAAACTACTCGACCGATTTTAACGAAACTTGGTGCAATTATTCTTCATACTCCTGGGCAGGTTATAGTATACTTTTCATCACGCTACAATCAATAGGAGCAGAGCAGTGAAGGAAAATGTTGGGAAAACGGAAGTAGTTACTCCATTTTTTAAGCTTCCGTCGCGTGTGTAGCCTTAATGGTTAAAGTTACATAGAAATCATGTATTACGGAAATGTTGTACATAAAATTATCTAAAAAATATCCCGAAACAGCATGTCTGTCTTTTGTCAATTTTAAACCGATCGGGCTGAGAGTTTCAAAATCGGGGGTAAAGTAACTATTCCACGCGGACGAAGTCGCTGGCAGAAGCTAGTACACAAATAAAACTGTAAAATATGTGACGTCACACTAAGCAGGGGGCTCTCACAAATGTGACTAGCTATGACAAGGATGAGGAATGGGTCAAAAATCATGAAATTCGTGGGACGTAATTAATGGATGGCCCCCAAACAGACAAGCAAATGTTATTCTTATTGTAATAGACAAATAAGTAATATTTTTAACGTTTCTCAGTAACTTTTATGCAAAAATATTCAATGTACAGACATGTCGAGTCTACGATTTTATTATTATCTGTATAGTATGTGTACCTACTGACAGTTTGCAATATTGTGAAGTTTTGTGACGCTAAGTCACAAGAGAGAGGCGAGAATTCACTTCTACACAGAATGCTTTCACATTCTCGAGATGACTTACTATTTATCTGAATTATACAGAAGATGCATCGCGTTACGTAAAAGTGCTATTACGGCTATATATCACTTGAATGCATTACTTAGACATTAAATTATTTCGGTAATACTGTGTTAAATTACATGTTTTTACTTGTCTTTACTTTTGTCGAAAGTAAGATGATGTTTATGTATATGAGTTTGTACAGATGCTGATGATATTTTTAGAATATTTTTGGGAACAAAAGAAATATTCCCGAAAGTGTAAATGATAAATGATATTTATTTTGTAAGTAGGTTAAACACTTTCACACGTCAAATATTTCTGGTCATTTTAAGCTAGATGAAGCCGGTGTTTCCTAGCCGACTACCCTGAGAAGATGTTACTGCTATCAAATATCTATATGAATTACTAATTATTTTAAAGATTTTACTAAAATAGTAGGTACGATTTGTAAAGCCATAGTCAATGTCAATTAATTAATTTCAACTAGACCATTAGAAGGCAGTTTTGAACGTCAAAACAGTTTGAAAATAAAAATGTTATACCGACTCTAGTTGTCTATTCGCAAAAAGTAGATTCTTATTGAGGTGAACGGACAAGAAACTCCATAATTACTCTTTTCA
Source organism: Hecatera dysodea (assembly GCA_905332915.2). Taxonomy (NCBI): domain Eukaryota; kingdom Metazoa; phylum Arthropoda; class Insecta; order Lepidoptera; family Noctuidae; genus Hecatera; species Hecatera dysodea. Next base: position 17,297,801 of record HG995309.1, on the reverse strand, counting down.
AATAAATGTTTTACAATATTTTTATACATTATTCAATTGTTTATATGTGAGGACTATACTACTAAGAGGCACATCCCCACTAGGAATTTCTCCTGTGTCGTGGGTGCGTTCACAAACATACACAAACAGCCAGACCCGTCACAACTATCTGTAGTTCATACAAATATTTGTGCGGGAATCGAACCCTCGACACGGAGCGCCGCAGCCAATCGCTCAACCACTGCGCCAACCGAGTCGTCAAAAATAATATCAGCAGAGGTACAAGGCGTAAAAACCTAACTAATTTTATAAATGTAAAAGTTTGTACGAATGGATGTTTGTAAACCTTTCACGATAAAACAAGGATGAGGATTTTGGATGAAAATTATTTCTTTGATGTTGCACATAGTTTAAAACCTGATTACACTTAGGATAACTTTTATCCTGGGAATACATTGCTTTGGGACAATTTCCAACTTTACTGCGGGCGCAGCCACTGGAAGAAACTAGTCTGACATACATATAATTCATTCATCCTTTCCCCGTTATGCATTTATTTCCTTATTCATCCAAATTCAATTACAAAAATATCGTCATGATAAGTGGTTCTCCACATCATCAAATAGGATTAATCGAACAATTCTAATTTAGAACTAATCGATTTTAAACAACTGCTAACAACCAGTGGCGCCACAGTTGCGAAACGTTGCAGCAACAGTGAACTATGACCGCTGCGCATGCGTGCTGATAATTATGTATATTACGTTTTGGTTTCTTTTGTAACTTTTCCTATTTTTTGCGTTAAGTAATAAGTTAAGGTTTTTATGAGAGAATTGTCTTTTTTTAATTGTAGATTAAAATCAGTAAGATTTTCTTCAGCTTTCTTTGTCTTATCCTAACAAAATTGAGTATTTAAATAAAAAGAAAACTTCCCAGAAGGCATGTAAGTAGCAAAGCAATCGCTTACAAAGCGTTTAGTATTTCCACAGCTTTCAGACCCATAAATTTTTAATTGCCTTCATTTTTGTCGATGATTCAATGGCACCTCGTCTAGGCAGTATTGTAACTGGCAATCATTCTAGTTGATAGCTATGTTTATCTGTCTTTAGATCTAACTTATTTTATACTAATACATAAAGCTGAAGAGTTGGTTTGTTTGTTAGTTTGAACGCACCAATCTCAAGAACTACTGGTCCGATTTGATAAATTCTTTCAGTGTTAGATAGCCCATTTATCGAGGAAGATTACAGGTTACGTGTCATCACGCTAAGACCAATAGGAGCGGGACAGTCATGAAAAATGTGACACAAATGAAGTTGCGCGGGCCAGCTAGTTTTTTATATTACTCATGCCAAAAACAAAAAGATACGAATCGTTTACAATAGAAATCGTCTACTTGCATTATCTTCAACCGAACACGTGTTTAAGCCGAAATACTTATTGCATTGATCTTTTCAATCAGTTAAAAAATGTTTTAGTCTATACATAAATACCAGTGAATCAATACATAACGTACAGTATTCTCATGACATAATATACATGTTTTTGTGTGTTTTGTGAATAAAAAACAAATTTGCATTGTCTTCCGGCATTCTTGTCGATTGCGGAATTTATTCGAAAAAGTCACCGCGGCCCAGGAACGCGGCAGGCACTAGGAGAATCACGGGTGGGTTTTAGTGAGTAATAGTCTGACACTGCCTTCCCTTCCGCCCAGAGCGGAAGAAGTCAGATGATAATAACAGCATCGTTAAAATAAGATGTTGGAGAGACTAATTTGTTCTTATATTCACTTTTTTTTTTCTGTTTATTTAAAGAGCTTTGCTTTTAATAACATTTGAAGTGTTTGAGATGACATAATCTATACTAATATTATAAAGCTGAAGAGTTTGTTTGTTTGTTTGTTGAACTACTGGTTCGAATTGAAAAAATCTTTTTGGGTTGAATAGACCATTTATCGAGGAAGGCTTTAGGCTATATATCATCACGCTTAAGTCAATAGGAGCGGAGCAGCGATAAAGAATGTTTTAAAATCGGGGATTCCACGGGAACGAAGTCGCGGGCAGCAGCTAGTGTATGATAAAATGTCGTTTTTATGACTACTCAATAAATTAGACTGTTGATCAAAATCTGGGATCCCATGAAACCTGGGCAACAAAGTAGGTATGGCTTTCTAGATTACGAATTTCTAAATAGCAACTCGCAGTTTGGAAGTTGGTAGTGGGACACCCTAGTAAATCGAACAGCTGAAAATATTGGGAGCTCTTGCAACCATTCAAAAGGCTCTAGACTAGTCTAGAGAGATGACAGCCTGTCAGCAGTAGTGTGGCGAAGATCAACCCCTCACATTTTGGCATATCGACAGATGCAATATGGAATGACACGTTGTCTACAGCCTCAGGGAGCAGTAGCGGCCGAGTGGTAACGGCCTCAACTTACAAATTGTAGGTCGCAGGTTCAAACCCAGCCAGGCGCATTACTTTGTATAATTAATTTCATCACCACTGCTCTCAAAACGGTGAAGGAAAACATTGTGAGGAAACCGGCATACAGTCCTAGAATCAAAAATTCGAAGACATGTAACATTCACCAACCCGCACTGGGCCCGTGTGGTGGATTACGGCCCATTCCCTCTCCTAGAGAGGAGGCCTGTGTCCCAGCAGTGAGAATGTTAAAAGTTATGGTACAGCCTCAGAACCTTTTTATGTCACTAATCCTCTATTTAACCTCTAAGCTACAAGGAGGGTAATGTGCCGAACGTAATGCGTTGTGGGAACTAAGATGCGTTGCGATATGTTCTGATGGCGGATATTATTATAAGGGCCGTGGTACACGCTGAAGCGGGGAGCGATTTAGTGAGCCAGTATTGTTGTGATATGACTGTGTGGGCATATAAGTTAATATTAAGATCTAATAGGTTTTTCTTTTTACAAGAAAGCAGATGTCTATAAATTTTCTAAAGGGATAATTTCCGTTTTTTTTAAGTAAAATTCGCGGTCGATTGTCGGTCTCAGTACGTCAAAAATTCCTTACATATTGTCAACTTCTTGAAATCGATCGCCACTGAGATAAAATTGCGACTTCAATTTGAATATTTTGTCGATGTACGAGAGTATACTTGAGGACTATATTTCATAGAAATAGCAGTGTATTTAGTTAACTGAAAAATTGATGTATTAGCACTCGCGTTTTTGTGATAAAATATAATAAACTGCCTGTGATACGCAATAGCCTTTGTTACAATTTAAAGCAAGTCTTCGCTTTTCCTTTTATTTTTATTTTTTATTTTTTCCCGCTTATTTTTATTATTCTTTTCCCGCTTATTCATTCTTGATGCCAAGATTTTAACAATTCAAAACAATTTAAAATCAATTATGAACCCAAAAAAGCTCACTACTAAACTCGCTTTACTCTTCTAACTTAACCCCAACTAAATCTCATGATGTTTTGCAATAATTATGTTTATTTAGCGATCACAGTAGCGACCTTTAGGGAAATTGCCAGCCTCCATATTGTGGCCATACAGGCTTTGTATGAGTTGAATGGCAGCCGTCATTACAGCCTTTGTGTATGTTTGTACGTAATGTTATTGATGGTCATGTCAATGATGTATGGAAGCGATTGGTGTCATGTATGGACTTGTATGGAATGAAGGTGGTAAGATTATTGGAGTTATTGGTTTGTCAAAATGTAGCTGTAAGTTAATTTACTATTTGTATTTGACAGCATAATAGTTTTACGCCATTTACGGTTACACACTGGCACTTGTAATAATTATTGTGATTTTCGCATGGATTAAACCTTTATATTTTACAAGCAGCGCCCCGCGGTTTCACCCGCGTAGTTCTCGTTCCCATAGGAATACGGGAATAAAATATAGCCTATGCTACTTAGGGTGAATGTAGCTTTCTAATGGTGAAAGAAATTTTGAAATCAGACCAGCAGTTTTTGAGTTTATTCGTTACATACAAAAATACAAATCTTTCCTCTTAATAATATTAGTATAGATTTAGTTAAGATGTATTTTTTAGGTTTCCGTATCCAAAGGGTAAAACGGAACCATATTACTACGACTCCACTGTTATTCTGTCTGTATGTCGGTCACCAGGCTGTATCTTATGAACCGCGATAGTTAGACAGTTGAAATTTTCACAGATGATGTATTTTTGCTGCCGCTATAACACCAAATACTAAAAATTACAATAAGATAAATATTTTTGAAGTGGGTCCCATACACAAACGTGATTTTTCAATATTGGCAATTTTGCCGTTTTTATAGATAACTATCAACGCCTCGCGGTTTCACCCGCGTAGTTTCCGTTTCCGTGGGAATATGGGGATAAAATATAGCCTCTGTAACCCGGTGATAGTGTAGCTTCCCAACAGTGAAAGAATTTCTCAAATCGGTCAAGTAGTTTCGGAGTCTATTCAATGCAAACAAACAAAAATACAATCAAATCTTTCCTCTTTATAATATTAGTGTAGATGATAGGGAACCTTGCAGCACATAGGTTATTTCGGCTGCATGTTTTTGGGCAAAGAGGGCAAAACACGAGGGGGGGGGGGGGGAAGGTTTGTGACTGGGCTTCATATTCTGCCTTTTTTATGGATGGAAAATCATCAAATGACTTCTCCCGCTCTGGGCGGAGCGGAAGGGAGTGTCTGACTCTTACTGACTAAAACCCACCCGTGATCCTCCTAATTCCCGCCGCGTTCTAGGGCCGCGGTCATTCTTTCGAACAAATTCCACAATGTGAGACTATTACAAACATGTGTTAATCTGACACTGTGTGTCTAATAACCCATGGGTGTGGACATGCGAGCGAAAGGTCGCAAGTTCGAACCTTTGCTGAACTTTAAGCTAGCCGTGTCGACATAAACACGAATACAATAAAACGAAGTATTCAATTTAAAGTTATTTGAGGTAAACTTTAACACCTGAAAATAAGCAAGCAAACCTAAAAATAAACTAAAATCCTCCTAACTACAATAAAGTAAAAAACTCGTCCGCATCGCTATCGACTGGGAGTGAACCCAATAGACTGGCGACATTGCCACGTTGTATGGCAATACTTATCCTCTGTCCGAAGTAAAAGCCAGCCTTTGGGTCACGCGAAGTGTCAACTAAACGTTTAGCAAGTTCTTTAAATAACGCATGAGCACTCGGACCCCACGGTCCAAGAGTTTCAACCCTACAATTTGAGGTTATTTGTGGTAATAAATCCCCTTCAGATTAATTTATACTTTAAATATTCTCTTAAGGGTCACGCTGAGATGTAAAGTAAATTTATGCGCGTGAATCTATGTATGAATATCGGAAAATCACAGACGTCGTTAGATCGTGTAAAATTGCAAACAATTTTTTACCTTAAAACACACGGCTTTATTGGAAAGTAACTAATGTGGATGGGATTTGTTCTATACAAAACGATTTTTTTGATAATATGTCGAGAAATTATTTTATCAAAAAACTCAAACCATTTATTTCAATTAAACCCTTTACAGGCACTTTTGAATTGCCAAGGTCGAAAGAAGTGAAGCTATCTGCACGTTCCAAAGCGTAGATCTCTATGGAGAAGAACGTGCAACAAACTCCACGGACACTCATTTAAATCAATAAATTGTTACAAAGTTGTAGACACACTGTTCTTCTTGATGTTATTCCTATATGTGAGAACGATGTAGAAAAACGTGTATAATACAGGTATCCAGAGTGAAAGGAACAATTTAAAGTACAAATAATTAAAATAAACCGTGGCAGCTGAGATATGACCCGTCCCAGCTGTCGGAGCCAAATGATGAATGATACATATACGCCACCGTTAGAGAGACTTGAGTGAGTACGACACTCCCAACCGCCAGGGCATTTTCCAGTCACACATACATAAAAATATAATTTATGGTACATAGTGCTCACACATGTGCCGTTAATGCAAGAAGTTATATAATGCTAAAAAGATTGAGTCTATACAATAAAAAAACTTTTTTCAATTCTTACAATCTTCAGCGGGCTCAATAATGTTTTCAAATGCTAGAGGCATAGTTTATTTTGTGCACCCTAGTGGCTGTGGAACAGGACCAGCATGTAGCCAAGCATTATTATCTTCAATGTAATCCCCCAACTTATAATATGCTTGCCTGCATAATGTGCGTTTAATACAAGATTAAAATTTCGTTTCATTCAGTTCTAATATATGGGGAGGAATTTGCCCCCGCCCGCCGCCGCCGTTGGTCCTGGCTGTCATTTGGAGATCTTTGGCAGTCGTTACGGATTGTCAGAAGCCAGAAAATCTGACACCAGTCTTGCCAAGAACTACCGTGTTCCGCAGTTAATGGGTTGTGGAGGTCTGGTAGGCAGTCGCTTCACGTAAAATACTGGTATTCAGTTGAATCCGGCTTGAATGGGAGCCGACCCCAATGTAGTTGGGAAAAGGCTAGGCAGATGATGATTTTAAATAATACCCCATGAAAGATGTGGCTACTTTAGCTAGTCTGAAACCTGGTTGAACTAATTGATCCCTATTTCTAGTAGCATAATTATGTCTCATGATCAAATTTCTTCCGCTCTTGGTGGAGCGAAGAGGAGTGTCAGACTCTTATTGATAACCCATGTTCCGCGTTCCAGGGCCGCGGTGACTCTTTCGAACAACATTCCGCAACCCTAGCAGGCACTGACCCTATAGGGCCCCGTCTTACAGAATCCAAGACCTTACATTCAATAGCCATGCTTAAGACCTCTAGACCAACGCGGACTTTCATTAGACAGAAATGACAACAATCTGCAATTGTAACTAGTTATCTGAATCAGAAATTGTTAATACAGTTATTTAACCACTAAACTACTTTACCAAAATTGATTATAATATTTACAACCAATATTTCCAAATTGATTAATTAGTTTAGAGTATTGAGTATAGGCCTAGTAATAAATATTTATTAGTATCTATTATGTACCGGTTTGTTATTTCCGTAACACATTTTGTATTAGTACATTCAATATTATGTAGTAGGTACTTATTGTGTGCGAAACAAGTTCAATAATTTCTAAACGGTGTACATTTACTTCCTGTCATATAAAAGACTTCAACGCGCCCGCTCACCTTTTTGCGGTTACTTGTATGTAGGTACGAGTTTATGCATAACCTTTTCTCGTTCAACTTTCCATCAGCCTTACGTGGAATATCTTGATATTATAATAGTAAAACATCTTTGGTTACATTTGAAGTATGCAAAACTATGATTCTGTGGGAAACTATTGGCCTACTTCTTCTCATCGTCTATGAATATAACACGACGACCCAAAAAGGATTGTTTCGTTTTTTATTGTACATATATGGTACTAGCATCGCCCCGCGGTTTCACCCGCGTAGTTCCCGTTCCCGTGGGAATATGGGGATATAATATAGCTTATGTTCACCGGAGATAGTGTAGCTTCCCAACAGTGAAAGAATTTTTCCTCTTGATCTTTAATGCTCTGTATCTTCGTCAGTTTTTTATAGATTTGATAAAGAAAAAAAATACGTGTCCAATATTTTTCTATAATCTAACTGACGGACTAAACATAATCATATAATTTTTACTCAGGAAACATCCCTATTGTTTGTTCTTCCGAATAAATAAAATATGTAAATAAAATCCATAACATGTGGATTTTGGACCTTAAAAATTACTACCTTATATGGATAAGTAAACAAACCATCAGGAAACAGCCTCCTTTGATGCTAAAGCGTCCACTCTCTACAAAGGACATGTGCACTGGTGGTGAGCGTTCGCTACTTGCGCGTGCGCAACCGACGCGTCGTCGTCAAGGATAACCTAAGTACTGTCAGTAGGAACTGCTCTTGATCGCAATTATAAGAATATTTCTGTTTTAAAATTGTAAACAATCTGTTTTGGTATTCGTTATTTTGACATGTGAGTTGTGATTAAAATATATATTGGAACAGGATATTGGTTTGTAGGACAATGCAAAGTTTAAAGTAAATAAAATAATCTATAAATATAAATAAAATTGGAGCGTCTGTTTGTAATAATAGAGGTTAAAGTATGAAATTGCCGTTTTATTGTAATAGGTTTTTTGAATTGACATAGAATCTTCGTGGTTTGAGGTTTTCGAAAGAAACTTTTTTCAAATGGTTTCTATAATGTTCTTCTTTAAAAAATGTGAAACATTTGAATATCGACTTTCAATTGTTTTTGTTATTCAACTTATACAAGAAAGATGGATACTGTAAAAATTCGAGTGATTTTTGAATACGAGTTCCGACGCGGAAGTAACGCGGCAGAAACAGCCCGCAATATCAATGTTGCGTTTGGAGAGGGGTCTGCTAATGAACGCACCGTGCGATTTTGGTTTAAACGCTTTCGTGATGGAAACTTCGACTTGAAGAACGAGCCACGAGGAAGACCGCCCACACAGGTGAATAACGATGAATTAAGAGAGATGGTGGAAGCCGATCCTAGTCAAACTACCCAGGAATTAACGGCATGGTTTAACGTTACCTTACCCACAATATTGACTCATTTGCGTCAAATCAATAAAATAAAAAAATACGAAAAATGGGTGCCTCATGATTTGACTGATCTACAGAAAGAAACGCGTGTTGAAACTTGTGTTGCCTTGTTGAATCGGTACAGAAATGAAGGAATATTGGATCGAATTGTGACATGTGATGCAAAGTGGATTCTTTATGATAACCGTAAAAGAAAAATGCAATGTCTGACCCCAGGCCAAACGCCACAACAGTGCCCTAAAGCAAAACTTACCAATAAAAAGGTAATGGTAACTGTTTGGTGGTCTCAGCATGGTGTTATTCACTATAGTTTTCTCCGATCTGGTCAAGCAATAACGGCAGATGTCTATTGTGCCGAACTCCGAACAATGTTGGCAAAACTAGCAGTGAAACAGCTCCGACTCATGAATCGATCATCACTATTATTGCTCCATGACAACGCGAGACCTCATACAGCACGAGAAACCGTTTTGACCCTTCAGGAACTGCAGTTAGAAACTATTCGTCATCCTCCGTATTCGCCAGACTTTGCTCCAACGACCTACCATTTTTTTCGTAATTTGGACAATTATCTACGTGAAAAGAAGTTTTCTTCTCAGGAGGCAGTACAAAATGCTTTCACACAGTTTGTGCAGTCTAGATCCTCAGAGTTCTATCGCAAAGGCATAAATTATCTTCCTATTAGATGGCAGCAATGTATAGACAATAATGGTAACTATTTTGATTAAATACATTTGTTAAAAATTAAAAAATAAACAATTAAGATTTTCAGTACAAATCGGCCATTTCATACTTTAACCCCTAATATATAGTAGGTATATGCACCGAAATAACATTTTTCTCATCTCTGAAATGGCTGGACCGATTTTGACGGGACTTTTATTGGCGGGTAGCTGATGTAATATGGAGTAACTTAGGCTACTCTTCTACTTTTATTTTAGAAAAATAAAGTAATGTTGCAATGCCCAAGTACTGTCCAGTACCACGCGCAGCTCACGCGCATGCCACCACTGTGCCGTCACGTCGGGCGCCTCCCACCAACGAATCAATATCACAAAGAATCGGGGGGGAACTATTCCATGCGGACGAAGTCGCAGGCACAAGCTAGTATGCAATAAATCAAATACAATAAAGTAGTTCCACAGTACTTATACTTTCATTTTTTATTTCATTTGTCCCAGATACACACCCATACTAATTTTATAAATGCGAAAGAATAAAATTTATGAGCTATTAAAAGCAATGACTGCTTGATGACGTTCTAATTCCGATCATTGATCAAAGGAACTGTCAAAATTTTACCAGATTACCACATACGTCTTTTATTTATTTGTCATTATGTACGAGATTACCATTCTATGCCATTTCTTTCAATGGAGCGTCAGTAGTTGACCATTGGAAAGTCTTAGTGACGGTTTTATATTAGTAGATTACCAAACTTGTAAAAAACAACCATTATGAAATCAATGATAGACCATTCTGACGCTATTGTAATAGTAGACTTGAGGCCCACTAAACAGATTAAGATTGGTACACGGGTATATGTCCTGAATAAAATAAACCCGGGCGTATATTCCTTTACTTACTTTTCGACTTTCACAAAGGTAAAGCCACCGGCAGGAACAAGTTCAATATTGGTTGAACGAGTGCGATTATGATTCCAATAAAATAAAAGAGTTTGACTAGAATGTAGTTTGTATAAACTCGGAACCAAATCATCGTACAAAGGTCAATTTAAGTTAAATTCCCATGATATATTTAAAATGTTTACAGGCCAGTTTGATCTGATTATAGCAGAACCCCGCGGTTTTACCCGCGTAGTTCTCGTTGCCGTGGGAATATGGGGATAAAATGTAGCCTATGTTACTCAAGGTGAATGTAGCTTTCTAATGGTGAAAAAAGTTTTGAAATCGGTCCAGTAGTTTTTTCGTAACATACAAAAATATAAATCATTCCTCTTTATAATATTAGTATAGAAATGCATCGTAGAACAATATAAATATCTATTAAATATAGAAATGTAAATAAACATTACGATTTATAATATATCTGTTCAAAATTACTAAAACAATCTCTCAAATAATTGTATTATGTATGTATTGTAATTTTGTGACACTGCACTTCCAACCTAGTTTCTAACTTGTCAAAAAAAATATCTAAATATGACTGGGCACTATCAAATTCAATAAAAAACCTAACTAAGTAACTAATAAATTAAAAGTGAAACTGATAAAGAAGTTTAGTTATTATGAAAGTAGAACTAATATTATAAATAGAAAATATTTGTTTGTTTGTTTGTGTCAAATAGGCTCCGAAACTACTGGCCCTATTTTAATTTTCATCAGTGGACAGCTACATTTTCAGCGAGTAGCATAGGATATATTTTATCCCCGTATTCCCACGGGACTGGGAACTATGCGGGACACTACTAGTCTATACTAATATTATAAAAAGCTCAATAACAACTGGACCTGAATTGAACTTCACTATTAGAAAGCTACATTCACCTTGAGTAGCATGGGATATATTTTACCCCCGTATTCCCACGGGACTGGGAACTACGTGGGGCACTGCTATACTAATATAAAACAGGTAACATTGTTTGTTTCTTTGTAAAAACCCTGTAACTTTATTTCGATTACAAAAAATATTTAGGTCAAAATAATGCAGCTCAGCCCTTTCCCAACTACATAAGTTGAATTCGGTTTTCAGTCTAGCTGGATGATGTTATATGGAAAACTGCATATCTGATTTCCATAACTCAGTAACTATAGAACACGACTAGGTGACCCGCGCAACTTGATCTGTGTCACATTTTTCAAGACTGCTCCGGTCCTATTGGTCTTAGCGTGATATACATAACCTATAGTCTTCCTCGATAAATGGGCTATCTAACACTGAAAGAATTTTTTAAATCGGACCAGTAGTTCCTGAGATTAGCGCGTCAAGCAAACAAACAAACAAATTAATCAGCTTTGTATATTAGCATAGATATCACATGCCAATATTGGTATCAAAATTTCCTTCTGACTTTCCGTAACGACTGGCAAAGATCTTCCAACGACAATCAAGAATCAAGATCAACATTACAGGTTAACATATTTACAACCTAATTACAAATAAATAAAAAAGTAGGGTTCCTGTGAGATAGAGCACGGGAGCAAAACCGCGGGCGTTAGCTAGTTTATCATAAAAGTAATCAATATTAACATTAGGCTGATCTAGTAAGTAGCGCCTACGGGGGTGTCACCCACCGGCCTAGATTAATTGGCACTGCGTCTGCGCTTGCGCATGTATTCGCATGACGGTTTTATTAAGCTATAGCAGCGCCCCGCGGTTTCACCCGCGTAGTTTCCGTTCCCGTGGGAGTATGGGGATAAAATATAGCCTATGTCACCCGGGGATAGTGTAACTTCCAAACAGTGAAAGAATTTTTCAAATCGTTTCAGTAGTTTCGGAGCCTATTCAACACAAACAAACAAATCTTTCCTCTTTATAATAGTAGTATAGATTACGAAACTTGATTGGCAGTGAAACCTATATGTGATGAAAAGAGGAATATTTTTGGCCGCTGTATTCATCATCATGCTTCTGCCAAAATCATCATCATCATCATTCACAGCCCGCTTTCGCCCACTGCTAAGCATAGTCTCTTTCTTGTACTTATCTCTAGATTCCTATTCGGGTCTACCCGCAATGGCAATCTGCCCATCTCTTGCCTTTTTTTTTCTGGATGGGAAATCATCAAATGACTTCTCCCGCTCTGGGCGGAGCAGAAGGGAGTGTCAGACTCTTAATGACTAAAACCCACCCGTGTTCTCTCTAGTGCCCGCCGCGTTCCAGGGCCGCGTTGACTCTTTCGAACAAATTCCGCAACGTCCATCAGCCTTCAAATTTATTTAGAGGTCGGCACAAAATTTTTTCTTCACCCATAATTCCATATTAATTGACCTCAGTATTCAACCCCTTTTATATTATTTTCTACACGGTTTATCCATAACTTTTTTTATCTTTCCCGAGTGTCATGAATTTCATTCTTAAACATTCGTAACATTTTCCTCATTCGCGTTCAAAAGTGCCGTTTAATGGCCTAATTGAAATAAACGTTTTGACTTTGACTTTGACATTCCGCCGCAAAATATGTATACTAGAAAAATCACAGTGATTGATTTATTGGTGATTTTACAAGTTAATTTTGGATCAAAATACCTTTGTTTGGTCTTTTTAATAGAAAAAAAAATCAAAGCTAACTGAAATAAGAACTATATGTGCCCAATAGTAAATTAGTTCGAGTTATGACGAAGAAAAATTAAAACCGTCATTATTGATTGTGACTGATTAATGTAGACCTCGGTCTACCATTAAACTTCAAGAAGATACACACAATTTCAAAAAAAAAAGAGATAATTAACGATACAAATACTTAACTACACATAGCTGCATAATATACATTCATAAATGTAACATGCAATAAATCTCTACAAGAAAATCCCAAAACAATTTATAAATTGCATACACTTCAGCTTATTCTGTAAAATTAATTACACAATAGTTAAACTTTTCGTGTGAAAAAAACAATGAAATCAATTGACAACTTCCTTTCTTAGTTAGAAGTAAGGTAATTAGTTATAATTAAGTCTAATTAAACAAACACTCACCCAAATCGAAAGGTTCACACGCCGCGAATAATCACTGAAATAATTACGTCACTGTCACTTGAGAATCACTTGGACTTTCAAACTGCTTTTAACTAGTGGAAAAACTAAATAAGAAAGAAAAAATAAAATTAATGTCATCGCAAAAAAAAATTACGAATACGCAGCTATGAAGCAACATGATACGCCAATTTGAAATACCACGGTACGCCAATTTGAATAACGCAAGAAATGCTCTCATATTAAATCGAGAGCACAGATTGTTGTTTCTTATTACGATCATGTTAATTACTAACACCTAATATATATTATAGCACAGTTCCTAGATTGTATAACGGAGTCATAACGTGTGTTCAGCAAGAACTGGAGTCTAGCGGCACAATGCTTCCCACGCGCGGCTTAAAGTCCTACGCTTACGCAAACACATAATTAGGTGCGTTTTTTTACATCAAAACATTTGGACATTGTCTAACACATTCGACAAAGCAATGTTAACTAGTCTTTGTGAAAAAAATTAAACATTGAACTATTGTCAAAGCAAGTCGGGTGAGAAGATAAGATTAAAGGTTATGTAAAAAGTCGGTCAAATGAATATATACAAGATCTATGAAAATGATACACCGCACACAATGCAATGCCGCGCAGCGGTATTTCTTATGATTTTTCATACAAACTCTTATCTCGCGAAAATATGTGAATACTTATTTTTTAGCACGTCTTTTTTGAAGAAAGTTACATCAAAACCAAAATAACTGTCGGAGTTTATTGATAAAATTACTGTTAAATGTACTGACAATTAGTATAATTTTATTGTTTTGAAAATTTTACTTTCGCTCTCAAACTGTTCTATGATGCCGTGAGATGTTATCACGAATTCGAATGTAAATAATAACTTGAGTCTTTCAACCAAAATAAAATAAAATAATAATATCACTTTAAACCCTTAACAGCCCTTATTTTTCCTACGAAAATAAAACCCCCAAAAAAAAAAAAACGAATCCCTAAAAACAAAACGCCACGAATTAAAAGCAGTTCCAAAGCACGCCAACAGAAAAAAAAACAAAGTACGAAAAATTGAAAATAAAATATAAAAATTAAAAAATACCGAATAAATGTGTGCTTTTAGCGACGCGTAAGGATGCGCTCGCGACGGCCGGCCGTCGACGAAGACTGTGAGATCTGCGCGCGCGCCGCTGGCTCGGAGGGGCGCCGGGGCATCCGCAATTGTTCTCCTTATTACTCAAACTTTATACACAGATGTACTAACGCTGTAGGCTGGTGGTGTTGCAAAATGTACGGTTTTTAGCTAGCGATAGCACGCGGGTTTTGGCTAGATTTGTGTTCGACTTTCAACGTGTCTTCTTTTCAAATTTGAATAGTAATTTGAGACACGAAAGCACACTAAAGCTACTTTTTCAGAGGGACCAAACACCGTTGTATACTACCCGTGATTATGTATGAAATGACTTAATAAGTTTCTCTGTGCAGCACTCTAGAATATTGTAGTGTTTTTTCCTTGTTAAATAAAACTTGTATTTACTATAGGTGTTGAAAAGAGAATGTTAGCTCATTTTACTGATAAGATCTAACCATATTTAATGTATGACTTAAATTATTCAGTAGACAAGCTTTGTTACAATTGTAGAAAATGATCGAATCGGAATCATCGGCTTTCGATCCATTAGGTAAAAAAATAGAATATTGAATTTAAAATGGTCAAAATGTTAATGAGTTTTGAAGAGTATAATCAGCCTTTTAATGTTCCCACTGCTGGGACACAGGCCTCCTCTCTAGGAGAGGGAATCAGCCGTAATCCACCACGCGGGCCGAGTGCGGGTTAGTGAATGTCACATGTCTTCGAATATTTGGTTCTAGGACATGCCGGTGTCCTCACGATACACTCCACTTCATATGAGTTCTTATAATATTGTTTTTTTTTGTTTTTTGATGACTATGTAGGTCAATCTGTTTTACTTTATTGATTCGATCTACTCTTTAAAATATTTTATAGTGAATTGATTTATGATTTACATGTTGGAATTTTTTTTCTATTTTTTTCGTGTATTAATGACTCTGCATACTATTGTATAAATTCAAGTCGCAACAGACAGATGTGTTGCTGGGGAGTTTGTTGCACCACTTCTTCCCAGCTAAAACACTAGGAAGTGGTGACGGGTGGGCGTTTTGGGGGACTGTCTTTATGTAAAATTTGACGTTCAAAAAGTGCTGTCTCTCAGCCTAGTTTGAATAAATGACTTTTGATTTCACGATGTTTTCCTTCATCTTTTTGAGAGCAGTGGTGATGAAGTTAGTTAAACAAAGTAATGCGCCTGGCTGGGTTTCAACCCGCGAGTTTTGGAGAGTATTAAGTCCTAATTTGGTCACTGAATCGAGCAGTACCTATACCTTAGGTATCGATTATCACTAGGAACATTGTGGAACTGTCTTTAACCGGGACTATAGCAACCAGTTATGGTGGCAGTAGGCTTCATTGTCTCGTAACATAACACAACAGGGATCTTCACAAGTTGGTTCACTCTTTTTTAGGTTCCGTACCCAAAGGGGAAAACCCCCTATTACTAAGACTCCGCTGTCCTCCGTCTGTCTGTCAGTCTGTCACCAGGCTGTATCTCATGAACTGTGATGGTTAGACGGTTCAAATTTTCGCAGAAATTTTCGAAGGGTTCTGTAACATTACGGAATCCTTCGTGTGCGGGTCGAACTCGTACTTTGCCAGTTTTTTATTTTTAATGAGCCCGTGTTCGTTGTTCATGCTGGTTAGTTAAGACATTTTTATTGTGATAAGTTTTTATATTTTTTATTGCAAGCTTACAGTAATAAGAGAGGGGGCAGGCTGTAAATCAGCGTTGACCAGCGTTGTGGCTATGTTACTCACTGCTCAACATTTGCTGAGTCCGCTCCTTTTGCCACACTGAAAACTGTTATTTTTATAAAAAATCTGTTCTTTCTGTTTCATAATGTTACAACTAAAGTGTTGGCAATAAATGTTTCTTTCATTATTTCCTCTTTCTCGTGTTAGACCAGAATCTTACCGAATGGAAAGCGATGATGTTGCAGTATTTGTTCGAAAGAGTCACCGCGGCTCTGGAACGCGGCGGGCACAAGAAGGATCACGGGTGGGTTTTAGTCAGTAAGAGTCTGACACTCCCTTCCGCTCCGCCCAGAGCGGGAGAAGTCGATTGATGATTTCCCATCCAAAAAAAAAAAAACAAAATGAAATGGAAAGCGACGATATAATAATATACCTATCTCTTATTTCGGTTATCAATGATGCTGAACATAATGCTGAGCATGGCTGCCTAAAAGTAGTCTATTCACTGATGACTGAAAGACTACAACCTGGGAGTCACTGGCGCCAGCAGAGGATTCCATTCCTGAGCTGTGTGCACAATCAATGTGTTCCTGAAAAGTTTCTTGCGTACGGAGACATATCTACCGCGTACCATTGGAGCATCGTCGTAATAGTCTTGTAAAGATTTGACCGCACTAATTACTGGCCACTATTTACTTGGAAAGCCTACATTAAAAACAAAATCTATGTTTTCACAATCTGCTAACCAAAACTGTTACCTACCACTATGACTGAAAGAGTAAAGAAGTAACAATGGTCCAGCGGTCAAAGGGTCGACTGGCGATCGTGAGGTCGTGGGTTCAAATCCTGACTTCGTAAACGATGATGTTACTACTTAGTTGAATGTGTTCTCTGAAAGATAAAAGGGATTCTAAGGAATGGCCAAAGTGCTTTCACAATAGGTATTAATTATAGCTATAGGTATACTTCAACTTATCATAGAGATGTTTCCTGAGCAAAAGAGTGAGAGTTCTATTGACAAACTTGTCTGCCAGTGATTCGCAGCCAATGAGCCAATATGTCTGAAATAAAGATAAATTAAATATGTTTTAAAAATGTACGAAAAGATGGTCGCGGTTTAATATTAATCTTAACATCACGCATGTTTTTCACTAACGGTTAGGCATAAGTGGTTCTTTAAGTAGTCATTCCATATTTTTTCACTTATATTTAAGTTTACAGACCAGTTACTATTGTAAAATTCCAGATCCAAAAACATTTTTGCCCGGCTCGGGAATCCAACAACCATGCTCAACTGTAGCGCTTACGACCACTACACCTATGAGAATTGGTTTTTTCAAATTACAATTGACTTTTTTCTTGATTTGAACCGCAGACCTCACGTTTGCCAGTCTTAACCGTCGTGCTGTTGGTGCTTCAAGAGAACATCAGATAAAGTCAAGAAATATCGATGCCAAAGCGTTGAAAATAAACTATACTAAGCAGGTCATAGATAAATAGAGTAAGTTTCCTTATTTGATACAGGCACGAGCCAAATAATAGAATAAATAAATGTTTCAGAACTCGATGAAAAGATTGAGCAGACAATGAATTAGGTGTCGGGAACTTAACTGTACTTTATAACCTACTTATCTTCAATTTACAACACGGTTGGCGCAGTGGTTGACCGATTCGCTGATACGCGCAGTCGTGGGTTGGATTCCCCCACGGAACAAATATTTGTGCTTATAGATACAGGAGAAATACGTAGTGTTTAAAAAAAAGTAAATATTGCTGCAGTCAGAGGCTATTTTTATCTACACTTCTATATGAATATTATAAAGAAGAAACATTGTATGTTTGAAAAACAGGTGAAATGCTATATCAGAGTGTCATAAGCTATTTATTTAAAACAATATTGTTTATGGGACTAAAACATTTTGTAAAGCAAGTCGAAGATAAATAAATGTCGTATTTAGCGTTTGCGGCGTCCAATGTGAAAAAGGAAAAAAAAAAGATAAATAAAGTGTAAGTTTTGTACCTAAATATTGGTGTTAATAATCATAGTTCTAAAATAAGTTCTCTTACCAATAAATAAAACATTACAACCACTCATTTAATTCCAATTAGATAGAACATTGCCAGTAAAATTGTAATTTTCAGAACCTGTCTTAGTTTTCGTCAGCTTTTAATGTTTAAACTAGCTTTTTCCAGCGGTTTTGCACGCGTGATAACCCATCCGTGTTCCTACTAATGCCCTTTTATTTTTAAACTAGCAGCGCCTCGCGGTTTCACCCGCGTAGTTCCCGTTCCCGTGGGAATATGGGAATAAAATATAGCCTATAGCCTTCCTCGATAAATGGGCTATCTAACACTGAAATATTTTTTCAAATCGGACCAGTAGTTCCTGAGATTAGCGCGTTCAAACAAACAAACAAACAAACAAACAAACTCTTCAGCTTTATAATATTAGTATAGATTAGTATAGATAAAAAATAAATAAATTATTAATTTAAAAAAAAAAACCTTGCAGAAATCCATACTATACTAAATATTATGTAGGCAAAAATGACTTTATAAAATTGATTGAGTCAGGCGTTACTTTGCGGAAATTCATTTTAAATTTGAAAATAATATATTCGCGGAAATTAAAACTAGATATATTATTTTCAAAAATGACTTTGTCTGTCTGTTTTACCAACAGTTGTTAACGGCTGAAAGAATTTTGATGAAGCTTGATACACGAGTAGACCATTTTTTATGGGCTCACGTTTCTTGTTCCTGGACAAAAAGTATACTTTCATCCCGGCAGTATGTTCCCTTGGGATAAATTTCGCAAATTACGTGAGGGAAATCACTGACAGTATCTATCTACTATATAAAAATAAGTCGGGTTTTCCTTCCTGACGCTATAACTCCAGAACGCACGAACCGATTTCCACGGTTTTGCATTCGTTGGAAAGGTCTCGGGCTCCGTGAGGTTTATAGCAAAGAAAATTCAGGAAAAATTTCAACAGAAAAGTGGGAAAACTTTTTTCACAAACGAAGCCATCTGGTGGCGAAACGGAGTTCGCGGGGTTTGCTAGTTTCTTATATAAATCAATCCTTTTATAGTCAGTTTTCTCTAACAATGAGTGTCAGTAGTCAATACTTCGACAGCTGCCGGAAGCTTCAGGCCTGAGCGTGGTGGTACAGTTCAATCGTGAGCCATTAAGGAAGACATACATATATTATTGTATGCTAATCTATACTAATATTATAAAGCTGAAGAGTTTGTTTGTTTGTTTGTTTGAACGCGCTAATGTCAGGAACTACTGGTTCGAATTGAAAAATTCTTTTTGGGTTGAATAGATCATTTATCGAGGAAGGCTTTAGGCTATATATCATCACGCTTAAGCCAATAGGAGCGGAGCAGCGATAAATAATGTTTTAAAATCGGGGATTCCACGGGGACGAAGTCGCGGGCAGCAGCTAGTAATATTATAAAGCTGAAGAGTTTGTTTGTTTGTTTGTACCGAATAAGCTATGAAATTACTGGACCGATTAACCACTCTTTCACCAATGGAAAGCTTCATTATCAGCGAGTAACAGGTTTAAAAAAAACCTGTTACTCTCTCTCTCTGATGGGAAATTGTTATTTATGAAATTTTCCGCTCTGGGCGGAGCACAATATATCAAATAATGTCAATAATATTAAATTGATGAATTGTCACACATTCAAATATTCACTCGATTATAATTAACAACGATTCTGTATCAAAATAGCCTTGAGTTTATTTTTAAATTATTGAAGAGTGTTATTTTTATGTTATCTGGTAGTTTATTAAATATTATTGGACCCATGCAAATAACACTTATTTCCAGACAATTATTCGTATCAATACTTATTAATGCAAATTAACACTTTCTAATAGTGCTGTTCTATGCCCCGATATATTTGTTTTCGACTCGATTTTGTCTTCTATCGAGACCTTTCTTGGTATCCTTTTTTTTTCAAAATTTTGATTCCTTTTTACAAAAAAATAAATAATGTGTTATGCCGTCCCCGGAACTGTCCATAGAAGGCAAGTGCGCGTGGGTCAACTCTTTGTTGTGGGTTCCTGCCGATCTAACACTGGTCTACGTTCACTAGTTCGGCGAATATTATTATTATACTAGCTTCTGCCAGCAACTTCGTCCGCGTGGAATGGTTACTTTACCCCCGATTTTGAAACTCTCAGCCCGATCGGTTTAAAATTGGCAAAGTTTCATACAAACGTTCATCCCCTATTTTATCCCCTTGGGGGTAGAATTAATCAAAAATCAAATCTCACCCGCACAGTATGTGTGCTTAATGAAGTGCATGAGAGGATTGACATATTTTCGTGTAACCTGAGTGAATTCGCAAGAGTTTTGTTGAACTTTGTTAGTTATAGTTAAATATGGTACGCCCAATTTTATTTATTTTTTTAAAGTTCCCTTTTTTGTATAATTATTAGATATAGATTTTTTTGAGTCCGTCGTTAGATTAAGTTTTTTTAATGTTGTTTCCTATTTTTAAAGTTAAGATTATTATTAAGTAAGTATTAGCATTAAGTTTTTGAAACCACTATTGTATTGGGGTCAACCTGTAAAGATAGTGTGTGTTAGTGGAATAAATAAATAAATAAATAAATAAATAAAATTCTAATTTCTATGTAACTTTAAACATTAAGGCTACACACGCGACGGAAGCTTAAAAAATGGAGTAACTTCTCCCGTTTTCCTAACATTTCTCTTCACTGCTCTGCTCCTATTGATTGTAGCGTGATGAAAAGTATACTATAACCTGCCCAGGAGTATGAAGAATAATTACACCAAGTTTCGTTAAAATCGGTCGAGTAGTTTTTGTTTCTATAAAGAACATACAGACAGACAGACAGACAGACAAAAATTTTACTGATTGCATTTTTGGCACCAGTATCGATCACTAATCACCCCCTGATAGTTATTTTGAAAATATATTCCCTGTACAGAATTGACCTCTCTACAGATTTATTATAAGTATAGATTCGCCGAACTAGTGAACGTAGACCAGTGATCAAATTAGATCAAAAATGAATCTGATGAATGAAAACGAAAAAATGTATCGGTCACAAAGATATTCAACGTTAGTGGACGTTGAAGATCTGTCTCTAAATCTCACATACTTTGTACCAAATAGGAAATCTTCCGATATCAACATACTGATAACACACATGGGTCCCATGTTTCCAACGTCCACAGTACAGACAGACAGACAAACGGAGACAGCTGGTCTTTATAGTGAACCACAAACAATGGTAAACTTTATGGTGTTCTGACTCTATACACACCGCGCAATCTATGGCCCTCGTTACGTGAAGAGTTTGCACGACCCGGGAACTGAACTTGGGACCCCATAAATCAGGTGCAGCTAGTGGAGGCGTGATAACCGTTGAGTGGTTTGTAGTTTTATGAGTGTACTTAATAGGGTAGGTAACTAAAAAAATCTGATTAGTCCGTTAGATAGATTTCCAAAAAATATTGGCGACGTATTTTTTCTTTTTTCACATAAACAAAAAATGAAGACAATACGGTGCGTAAAAAACTCGTGCGACGTCACTACTCGCTACAATTTTTACCGAGCTGTGACGTCACACGCTCCTTGATGCTTTTTATCTTCGTCAGTTTTTATAGATTTGAGAAAGGAAAAAATACCTGTCCAATATCCCTGTTAAACAAGGATTCATTGACGTTTCAAAGTTGGAGTTTCGAGTTGGATTGGAGTGTACGTTTTGGTATATGGGCCTAAGATAAGACTAGGTTTTTCCTAACTCCGTCCTATCACCATAGCAACGCTATTTCTTTAAACCGAGACTATTTCCTACGACTATTTCTTTAAACCGAGACTATTTCCTACGATGGAACTGTATCAGCAAGCGGAAGTTTTAACGGTGAGACAGCTATACGTTCTTGCGGCTATACTTAGGCAACATTCCAGGATGAACTATAGCAGTCTCAATCCTGTACTAAAAAGGAGGCGATTTTATCAGGTTTGTCCAATAACACCAGCTAGGACAAGTTTCAGCCGTTACTTTTTCTTTTTCCAAGGGCCACATCTATATTATATTGCAAATAAGAGGTTAAAAATATATGCGTCAACGAAACAAACATGCAGGCGCATGGTTTCAAATTGGCTCCTAACACTTACCTATGACGATACGGAGAAACTTTTATACAGCTACAGAGAAGTATAACACACATGCACTACACATACACTATCAAAACCGCACAAGCATAACTCATATATCACACATTCAAAACACTATACAAACATGATACACTCACCACTTAATTCATAAGCTTACTAACCTCAATTACAATAATTTTATTAGGCCTTAATTTAATTCATTTTAGGTAATTGTAAAGGTCTATTCTAACCTAATATAATAATCTGATGAGCTAAGAGTGCTCCCTACTACATTCTAACTCTATATTCGATACTTATATTAATTCGAGATAAGGAGACCAGGTGACCCATAACACAGGTTTTACTTAGTATGGGCTCCTGTCTCCCTTCTGCAAACTGTCTTTCTTTTTGAATTGTATACCATTTGTTACTTGTGGGAGAAAATAAAATAAAGTTATTAAAGTTATTATTATTTCAGCGTAGGTATTTCCTGGGCCTGCGGATGGCAAGCTATGGGTGGCTCGCCGTCCGATAGCAACTAGGCCCGGGTTGACGGCGTGTTGCTTTCCACGCGCACCTCAAAGAGCTGTCAGCAAAGAAAATGGGACCCCATAGGGTCAGTGCCTGCTGGAGTTGCGGAATTTGTTTGAAAAAGTCACCGTGACTCTGGGACGCGGCGGGCACTAGCAAGAACACGGGTGTGTTTTAGTCAATAAGAGTCTGACACTCCCTTCCACTCCGCCCAGAGCGGGAGAAGTCATTTGATGATTTCCCATCCAGAAAAAAAGGTAGGTATTTCCTTTTCCCACTGCAGCCACAACGACAGACTATTATTAAAATTCCTCAGTTTTTATGACACTTGACCGCAGTTCGGGTAGCTACGTTTAAATTTAATTTCTATTCTCATCTTTCCACTAATTTGCGACACTGCGTAAATTTTTAGATTTGTAAATGACACAATTAATTTTAATAAACGCAAACCATTATGTTGGATGTCTTAATAAGGGGTTAGTTTCAAATATTGTATATGTCATCGATTAAAATACTTTATTGGAGCTTTTTGTGTGTTAACTGTTTTACCTAAGGTTATTTGTATAACTACCTCGCGTTCAAGATTTATTTTCGCAAAAAATGTTTCCAGGATCCCAAAAATCTCTGTACCAAAATTTCAACAAAATCGGTTCAGCGAAATAGGCGTGATAGCGCTGCAAACGAACAAAAGCACTTTCGCATCTACAATATTAGTTAGGATGGAATTGCAGTCTCTTAGTCAAAGTAGGTACATTGATGCATTTGTCAATCGACCCTGCGTAGGATGCCAAAATGTGGTATATTACATTATATACTGCTGCTGTGCATTGTAATAGCAACAGTGTAGCTGAACTGACTTTATTGGACACTTGACACAGATGAATGAGAGTAAGGATATTGATCACAGAAGTTCATGGGGTCTTTTTCTTTCTGGATGGGAAATCATCAAATGACTTCTCCCGCTCTGGGCGGAGCGGAAGAGACTGCCAGACTCTTACTGACTAAAACCCACCCGTGTTCCTCCTAGTGCTCGCCACGTTCCATGGTCGCGGTGACTCTTTCGAACAAATTACACAACCCTAGCAGGCACTGACCCTATGGTGCCCCGTCTTCTTTGCTGACAGCTCTTTGAGGCGCGCGTGGAACACGACGCGCCGTTGACCCGGGAAGTTTCTGTAGCCTTTCATATTAATTTAAGTCAAGAATGTATCCCTGAAGATTTCCACACGAACACACAGCACTTGTTATTCAAAGGGGTTATAGAAAAATGCTTTCGAATTGGGTATTTTATAATCAACATTCGTAAAAGTATTGGAGTGATTCGAATATTTAACAAAAGGTCGTCTTTTTAGGGTTCCGTTCCCAAATGGTAAAACGGGACCCTATTACTAGGACTCCGATGTCCGTCCGTCTGTCTGTCTGTCTGTCACCAGGCTGTATCTCATAAACCTTGATAGTTATACAGTTGAAATTTTCACAGATGATGTATTTCTGTTGAAGCTATAACAACAAATACTAAAAACAACCTAATACCAAATACAAAATAATTAACAAAATATTTACGTGGGCTCCCATACAAAAGACATGATACTCTTTGCCGCTTTAATAGATAATGACACGGAACCCTTCGTGCACGATTCCGGCTCGCATTTGCCGGTTTTTTTAATTAAATATCAATCAGTCAATTCATTTTATTTCAGACTATTTTTGTCCATAAAGTGTTAGTAAAATACATGAGAATAAAACTTAAGAAACTATGTTAGTACATAATACGTTACATTCTGTATATTTATTATTAAACATAACATCAGAGATTACTTGACATGAATGTACATATATCCATTGCCTCAATATAGGACTATCAAGTTTTCCCGCAATAATCTTCAGGTAGCATTTACAAAACCTTTGTTTAAATCGACTAGAATTGTCACGTTTAAACCCAAGGACGGACAAATAACGACAATTTTAAAACAATTCCTGTAATAACAGTTATTTTATAGCATTTCGTAGAGTTTCGAATTAAAACGATGACATTGACGGGTTGGTTCATACCAGAGACTATTTTCCCTCAGTACCGCAAATTAAAAGGATTTAATACAATTTTCGTTAAAGTTGCGTTAAAAACGTTTTAGTTCCATTTTTGCTGGAATGTTAATTGCGTTGTTTTTGCAAGTTCAGCGGTGTCTAAGGCTAAGTAGTAAATTAATGTAAGATACTAGCAGCTCCCAGCAGTTTCACCCGCGTAGTTTCCGTTCCCGTGGGAACACGGGGATAAAATATAGCCTATTCCACCCGGGGATAGTGTAGCTTCCCAACAGTGAAAGAATTTTTCAGATTAGTTCAGAAGTTTCGGAGCTAATTCAGAGCAAACAAACAAACAAACAATGAAATCTTTCCTCTTTACAATAATATTAGCAGCGCCTCGCGGTTTCACCCGCGTCGTTCCCGTTCCCGTGGGAATATGGGCATAAGGGGGGATATGGGCATAAAATATAGCCTATTTCACCCGGGGATAGTATGTGACTGACAAATGACTTCTCCCGCTCTGGGCAGAGCGGAAGGGAGTCTCGGACTCTTACTGACTAAAACCCACCCGTGATCCTTCTTGTGCCCTTTGCGTTCCAGGGCCGCGATGACTCTTTCGAACAAATTCCGCAACCATAGCAGTAAAAAAAAAGCCTGTGACTGACACCAATTAATCAAAAACCCACACTATCAACCTTGAGTACATCAACACCTAGTTGAATCCGTGCCTACACATTATCATATCACATTTAGTTGTCCACAGATTAGCCCGGCCAATTTCCCAACATCGCCCACTTGACAGCGTGTCCAATGAGATAGACGGACAGACAGACACGCGTCAGTGTTATTAGTTAGTAACCCTGAACTATTCAGACAGACTCATTAGCTATAAAGCGTTTCTCAATGGGTTTGACAATAAAAAGATGGGTGCAATGGCTGGGTGATTTGTTGCAATTTGTTTGAATCTTGGGTTGTATTAAAGCAGTACTTAATTCCATAAGATCAAGTTCTTCGTTTTCTTTGTTGGTTGACGACTTCCAAAATAGGAGAAGGTTCTTTAGTCGTTTTTTTTTGTTTGTGATTTTGATAATTCTTTTTATGTTAAAACTGGTGCTTGTCATATGGTCTCATTTAAATTTTGAGTGAGATCTGACGAAAAATATTTAATTTATCCTTAATAATTAGTGGCTTCGACTACATTGATGATGATTTCATTCTATCTTGTCGATGTAAAATAAAAATAAAAACTGCATATGATGGTTTGGATGAGCATCTTGGTATTTCGAGGTGGTCGCTTTCTAGTTTGGTGAAGATCTGATGAAGAATGGAGATAGGAAAGGGAACTTATCATTAAATGATAGCAAATCTTCCCGGATTTCTGAAATCGCATGTCTGTTTGTTGTTTACTCCAGTTTATAACACGTACACTATGATGGGTACGTTTAGCTGTGGGGTGTCATCACTAAACATAAAAATAAAATATTACAAAAAATACAACCGACTTATAAACAACAAAACGCTAAAAGTATTAAATAAATTTAATTTCAGAAGTCGGTGTTCAAAAAACGGAGAAACAACCAAAAACACCGAGTTAATAAAAAAAGATATAAGTAAAAAAAATGTTTAATGTGTAATATCTTTCCACTCGCTTTTCTGTAGTATGTTTGTAGTGATTTCGTGAAATGGGACACACTTCTGTGTGTAACAGGAAACCGGGGAAGCGTGGGCTATTTGATATGACCAATGAGCGCACGCGGTGTTAAAGTTGGCCACCAAATGGGATCAACCACATTGGTCTGAAATAAAAACTGTTTAAAAATGATTGCATTACCCCAAGTGTAATTTAAATAAAATACATTTTTAATTTCCAATTGTTCTTTGTTACGAAAAATCAGTCCAAGTAATACCTCAATTTATTTTTTTCATGATATACTTCAGTATTAAATGTCGTTTATTTCCAAGGTGAGATGTAAGATGTTACACATCATATATGACTTTTGTGAGACTCGCTAGATTTTTATCTGTGGACTTTTTTTGCCGATTCGTCTACATAGAAAACGACCAATTCGAACCGTGCTCTAGCTTCTGACATTTTAAAAGTGCCATGTAGGCCTATGTGAAAGTAAATAATTTGTTTTGATGTAATACGTATTCACGAAACTGGAACTGGTCCTGTTCGAGCCCCGCGCTAAGCGAAGTGTTTTGTTTCGACCTTTGAATACATTATTACGAGTAGATATCGTTGATCCAGATGAACAGGGTATTAACTCAAAAAGCCTATTTTTAAGTAAGTAAGTAATTTGAAGTTTTTAAATCGGTATTTAAATCTGTTGTAAATGTTTTAAAATCCGAAGATACTACCCCGCACCCCCGCCAATTTGACGTCATAACGTTATGCAACCATGTTCGTTAGCAGGACTGTATTTTTAGGTTAGAAATCGTAAATTTTAATATACTACCCCGTTCATCCAAACGAACGATATGTTGTAAGCAATAAGTCAGCTCAGATTTGGTTGCTATAGTCTAAATTTATTTCAAAAATCGAAATTAAATGAAGTCAAATGTAATAAGTGCTTGTAACACTAACATACCATAATATAACAGAACTCTTCTTCCACAAATTCAGTTCTACGTCCGTAAGCCAATTAAAAATGTTCAATTCTTTGGAAGAGAGTCTTTGGAGAGTCTAGATGGCGCTGCTGTCTAGTGAACATCAATGTAAACAAGCTCCGTATTTTATATTTAATTTAAAATGGTTTTAAGTGTTAATTTATAATGAATTCTGCTTAAATTTATTAAGTATGATCCCAACTATATGGACAAGTGTTATCTAAGTGAAATAGTGAAATTTTTGGACATAATAACTTTCTAATAAATACATCTGTTATAGTGCATTGATAAATAACAACCAATAAATAATCATTGTTTATAAAGTGTTGACGCAGGAGTCTCAAACTAACAAAAAAACTATAATTGCGACACAATAACAAAAAAATTAAACAAAAACAACATAGGTACTTTCAAAACTATTTTGTGTTATAAAGTTTTGTGGAGGCAAGAAAAGTGAATAGTGAACGATTAATAATAGAAGTTGTAATATTTCGTATTCAAAAGTAACAAAATAATTTGTGTTGTGCTAAAAAAAGTGCAAAAATAACAATCGAATGAGTCATCATAACGACTTTTTAAAATTTAAACATATGTACGATGAATGAGAAACACTTTTTCAATCACATAATTAACAACGCCGTTGGTCTAGGGGCGCAGAAAGCGGTTTCTTTGTAGCATACACGAGGTGCCCTGAGTTCGAATCCCAGAAACTGCTTCATTCATCTTTTTATAAGGTTATATTTCAATCTAAGACAAATCCACATAAATACAACATGAATTTCTTGGATAATATTACTTTCCGCCGTACCAGGACAAAGTCGGATTCAATTCTTAACGACAGTGAGGTAGTTAATAATCATACATTAAATGAGACAGTCACGAGTGTACCGGAAATGGCCAGCTATGAAGACGACGAAGTTAACAAACTACGAGAACAAATTACGACACTTAAATTGGAACTACAAAGCGCTCACTTAGAAATTGAAGCACTGTCTTTAGAAAATAGTAATCTCAAGACATTAAATGAAAATTTGAATAAGAATAATGACCTATATAAGAGAGTGACTAGCAGTCCAGTCAAACTAAAGTCGTCCAGCAAAAACAACAAGAATAATATATCCAAACAAACACAAACTGATACGCCGAAACCAGAAGAAAATAGTAGTGCTACGCCGATAAAACAAAGCAGAGATCAATTGGGTACTAATACTCCTTTTATTGGGCAGTCGTGCAAAATTTACTCGGAACGTAACAAAATATGCATCCTAAGTACAGACAACAAGAATAAGTTGCTTCATATAGCAGAAAACACTTTCGAGACCTATAAAATTTGTCACTACATCACACCTCGTGGAAGTATGCAACTTCTTTTAAAAGGCATTAGAGAAAAGCTGGAGAATTTCACTTTACTGGATTTCTGCATTATAATGCTTGGTGAAGAAGACTTTAAAGTTACAAATAGATATTTTGATAATATTTTACAAATTCGACAAGCTTTGCAAGACATCACAAACACAAACGTAATTATCTGCACGCCGACATACAAATTCTTCACAAATAATTATTTATATAATTCAAGAGTGGAAACTTTCAACAATTTATTATATTTAGATACAAATACTCACGAATATGCCTACTTTTTGGATAGTAATAAGAATTTGAGCTATGACGACACCATGTTTGACAGGCGCACTGGCGTAATAAATAACTCCGGACTGCAATCTATTTTTAAGGATATTTTTAACACGGTTATGTATATACAATCTACCAACATTGACTTTAAATATGAAGTTGACAGAAATGAGGACATTACTGCGAATCGACAACAAACAACAGAGCAGTTTTTTCTGTAGTGAGCAGCTAAACGTTACTCACCAAAACAGTGCGGGTGTACAGAATAAGAGTAATGAACTAATCATACCTAGATTACAAAACATCAACATATTTCACCAAAATGTATGTGGTATTAGTAATAAGAAGAATGAATTGGACGTTTATATACAATCTCTTGAAATCAGGGTAGACTACTTATGTATCAGTGAACATTTTTTAAATAACAAGTCCGTAGTTTCTTTTTCCTTAGATAACTACAACCTGATTTCATATAACACTAGAAGTAAAAAGACTAGAGGTGGTAGTTTGATCCTTGGACATGTGGATAGAAAAGTGGAGAATGTAGATGTAATTAACAAACTTTACAAGATGGACAGCTTTGAAATATGTTGTATTAAAGATATCGATACTGGTCTGTACTTATGTTGTTGTTATCGTAGTCCTTATGACAAGAATTTTGATCTTTTTATGACACGCATGGAAAAATTGTTAGAACTTTTATTTAATAGGAAATGTATTATATGCGGTGACTTTAATATAGATTTAATTTTAGATAGTAAGAAACGCACTGAATTTGTCAGCTTATTATCATGTTATAATTTTAGGTATCTTGTTAACACTGCAACTTTTATTCGAAATGACTCATGTTCGTGCATCGACAATATCATAACAAATCTGCCAGAATATTATGTTAAGGATTGTGAAGTAGACCATAATGGTCTGGCTGATGGACACGGAGGTCTTATGGGTAAGTTTTGGATGGAAACTGTGACAAGAAAGTCATGTAACTACGACCAGCATATAGTTATAAATAAGAGAGTTTTTAGTTCTAATAACAACACATATTTTAAGCAGGGAATATTGAGACATAACTGGAATAATATGGGAATTAATACATTTATTAAGAAGTTCACAGAGGTTTTTAAAAATGCTTACAAAAAAAAGAAACGTAAAATTAACCTTATAAAGTGTACTAAATTAAAGTGGGTCACCAAAGGTGTGAAAATTTCTAGTAAAATGAAACGCTTTTTATGCGTTAATAATGGTAATAATCTTGAAACCAGTGTTCTAAATTACAAAAATAAATACATCAGAATATATAGAAGGGTTATCACGCAAGCTAAACAAATAACAGTTAGGGAAAAAATAAGTAATTCATCAAACTCTAGCAAAGAAATCTGGCAAATTGTTAACAATTGCACAAACCGATCAAAAGTCATGCATACGGAAGATCTAATACTAAAAACTGACGGAAAAATAGTTGACGATCCTGAAGAAGTAGCTTACACACTAGCAAAACTTTTTGATAGCAAAAGTCTTGCTAGTGACAGTAAAAATGAGGAAGCGGTATTATTACTTCAGCAGAGTACACAACGGGTCGAAAACGAACTTTGTTTTACTCTTACCACTCCACATGAAATTTCTAATATTGTCAAAAAGATGGACAATAAACGTTCTTGTGGATATGATGAAATTCCGATATCTGTTATTAAAAATAATTTAAATATACTTGCAAAACCGCTTTCTTCCTTCTTTAATAAGTGTATTGATGAAGGAATATTTCCAGAACAGCTCAAAATAGCCAAGATCATACCGATTCACAAAAAAGGCACACAGTCTGACCCTAAAAATTACAGGCCAATCTCTTTGCTGCCAACGCTTTCAAAGATATTCGAAAAAGTTATTAAATCTCGGCTAGTACTTCATGTGAACTTAAACAAAATCTTACATAGAAGACAATTTGGATATCAAAAAAATGTAGGCACTGTAGACGCTATATATACTCTTGTTAATGAGGTGATCAATAAAATTAATAATAAAATGAAAGTAGCTGGTATATTTTTAGATTTGAGTTCAGCATTTGACACTGTTGATCACGATCTCCTTATAGCTAAATTAAATCACTACGGAGTGAGAGGCAAAGCTTCCCAACTTTTGTTGTCTTATCTAGAAAACAGAAAAATGTTTGTAGAAATCAGCGAGGTGCAAGATGGACATAGGAAAAGTTATAAATCACCTTTTTTCAATATTGGTGCCGGTGTTCCCCAAGGATCAATATTAGGGCCCATATTGTTCATTATGTTTACTAATGATTTAATAAATTATATAAACAAAATTTTACCAGACATACAACTCGTTGTTTTTGCGGATGACACAAATGCTATTGTTGGGGCAAATGACACTAAAGAACTTAGGGAAAAAGTTAATGCAGCTATAAATTATCTCTATTCATGGTTTACTGTAAATAAATTGAAAATTAATTGTACAAAGACCAAGGTAATGTTATTCAAAACAACTGCTCGTAATAAAGACACCATGGAAATAACACTAAATGAAAACAAAATTGAACTCGTGAGAGAAGCTAAATTTTTGGGAATACACATAGATGACTCATTAAATTGGAAAAAGGAACTAGCCACCATTGATGCATCTATATCATCTGCGTGTTATGCGTTAAGAACCCTTCGAGACGAAATTGACAATAAACATTTAAAAATCGTATACTACGCGCTAATTGAGTCTAAATTAAGATACAGCATACAATTATGGGGGAACAGTTATAATTATAACTGCCAACGAGCGTTTGTCCTTCAAAAAAGAGCTATACGAACCATTGTCCGTATTTCACAAAGAGAGAGTTGCCGTCCATATTTCTTAGATTTAAAAATTCTTACAGTACCCAGTCTCTACATTCTAGTCCTTCTAACTAATCTTAAAAAGTACATACATGAATATGAAACGGATGAAGAAAGACTGGTTAGAGAGAGCACACGTAGAAAGGAATTGAAAAATAAGATAAATCCTCACTTCAACATTGTAAAGCACAGTTCACAATACCAAGCTGTGCAATTATTCAATAAGTTACCAGTACATTTAAAAAGCTTGATTTATACATCAGCATTTAAGACGAAGCTTCAAGCATTCCTACTAGAAAAGTGTCTCTACTCTGTTGACGACATGTAATATTATGTCCATGGGTTTTCTCCTGTCAACTTGAGTT
Source organism: Hecatera dysodea (assembly GCA_905332915.2). Lineage (NCBI taxonomy): Eukaryota > Metazoa > Arthropoda > Insecta > Lepidoptera > Noctuidae > Hecatera > Hecatera dysodea. The sequence continues at coordinate 17,265,676 of HG995309.1, read as the reverse complement.
ATGTTACTAGAGCAGGCTGAAATTATTGCTTATGGATGACATGGACATTAATTTTAAAATGACAAATGTATTATTATTTTTTATTGGCATTGAACAATTTTAATTTATTTTATTTTTATTTTTTGGTTATAATGTATTAATTATTTCTTATCTTAATGAGTTGACATTTAAAAATTTTTATTGTAAGTAATTTTGTTTGTTGTTAATTTTTTATTTTTTAATGTGCTTGGACTTGTATTATGAATGTTATTTTTATTATTGTTTTTATCCTATGGAACGAATTTCAAACACAATGTAAATTGTTTGTGAATAAATTGAATTGAATTGAATTGAATTGAATTGAGACACCTGGGCCGTCTTTCCATGGTCATCAGATCGGGATCAAATGATGGCATCCTTGAGAAATCGAGGGAACTCTTTTTTATAGGCACACTATTGTAAATTTCGTTAAAATTATATGATAGAACTTCAGAGATAGACAGTTAAATTCATATGGACTGATTTATTTTCTTGGGTTGCACTTAAACGTGAAAAAATGACAGGTGGTCAAAAAACGCAGAAACCACACAAAACACATCCAAAATTAAAGTTATTTTGTTTTTTATTGGGGTTTTTTTTTGGAAGTCCATTTTATTTTGTTTTAAGTTATTTTTTATGTTGTCATCAGCACGGTAAAATTATTGTAATTATGTTTTAATTTGTTTTGTTCAACCGCTAAGTATTTTTATTAATAATTTTACTGTACTCTTGTGTATTGTTTATTTGGCTTTTGTTATGTTGCATCAAATAAATGTTTTATCTATTTAAATTCGAGTGCATTTTACTAATGCACGAGCAATGAAATTAATGATGATTTGGTTGATTTTGATGACAAGGAAATTAAGTAATTAGAAGATGAAGTAGCTCAGGAATGCCCTTTTAATAAGTTATTACTTCGATATAAGTTCACTACGTGACTTTTTCATGCAAAGTTATACAACAGCGCTGGTAAACTAAGTGATTTTATAAGGTTGCCCTGGCCCTGACTTGACGTAACTTTGGCAAAATACGGAACTTTTTATAAAATATAAGGTACTTTATATGTTTTTTTAAATTGAGAAATGGATTTGCTCTTGACTCTAGTGTAGGTCACAGGTGACAGAGACAAAGTCGACGATGGAATGAGCTTACCCAGAAGAAGCCTGATCACTCTAATTTATTGTGATTTTCGTAGGGATTTCTTTTTTTTAACAAAAGGAATAGCCTATGTTTTACGTCAATAATGTAGCTTTCTAACAATAAATTTATATAAAATCGGTTGAGTAGTTTTTGAGATAAAAAGAGTAACAAACAAACAAACCTTTCTTCTTTATAATATTAAGTTTATAAAATCTATATTAATTCCGTCCGTCCGGTCCGATTTGAAAAGTTTTTTCAGTGTTAGATAGCCCATTTATTGAGGAAGGCTGTAGTATATTTATCATCACGCTACAACCAATTGGAGTGGAGCATTCATGAAAATTGTGACGCAAATGAAGTTCCACGGGTTAGCTTGTCACTTATATAATTAAATATGTAGGTATATAAGTGATCTTCCCGTCTAATTGGAAGCAGCTGAATACTAGTATTTTACATGAAGCGACTGCCTATTTGACCTTCAAAACCTAGTAACTGGGCAATACGATACCAGATGGCCAGACTGGTGTCAGATTTCTGGCTACCGACAATCCGTAATGACTGAAAGATGTTCAAATGCAACCGGGATCAACGGCTTCATAATTAAATATGATATAACTTTACAAAAATCTAATCAACGTCATCTAGGTTTCTCTTGCCATAAAATCAGAGTATTCATCATTAGTTTTAGCGACAATGTGGGTCCTGTCGGTATCAGAGCCCGATCAACCGGTGGCGGTGTTGCGCAAGTGATGTACGTGAGATACTGTAACAATATCTCTGTGTAACGTCGCATCCGTTGACGACGCCATTTTGGAAAATTTATCCGATAAAGTGAGGGTTTGGCACGGTAGAAGTTTGTTTTGTTTGTGTTTTTTTTTTTTTTTTGGAAAAACAGACAATGTTATGAAGCACTCATCTATCGATAAACATTATATGTGAATACCTTATTATGGCAAAACTTTTGCATTTTCATCGTCTACCAGCGCTGTGATATTTTTTTTTTTTAATATTGCAGCACATGCTGAGATAGGAACCTTTTTGGCCTCGCACAATTACTTGGTTTATCTGAAATGTCAAGCTTTCGTTATTTTTTTTAGTAGATTGATTTATGAAGGATCACGGGTGGGTTTTAGTCAGTAAGAGTCTAACACTTCCTTCCGCTCCGCCCAGAGCGGGAGAAGTCATTCGATGATTTCCCATCAAAAAAACAAAAGTGGTGATGGTTAAATCTCTAGAGGTGACCCTAGAGATTTCAATAATAAACATACCTATGTACTTACTACCAAAATACCATCTTACATACATAAGTACCTAAACAAAAATTAATGATCTTCAACCACTTGACAGATTGACTCAAATTAACAGACTGCTCTACAGAAGTGCGCTATTAAGATAAGCAGTGTAATAATGTCAAAATAAAAGATTATGTAAGTACCGGAGATTGATTGAAAAGGTGCTCGATTTGACGTCGAGTATACAGTATGTTATGTCATTAATAGAATAAAATAAAAATGTCAGCATAGAAAAATAAGCATAACATAATCCAAATTAAAAAAAAATAATAATTGAGCAGTGGTGACCGAGTGGTAACGGCCCCGACTTACGAATTGTAGTTCGCGGGTTCAAACCCAGCCAGGCGCATTGCTTTGTGTAATTTATTTCATCACCACTGCTCTCAAAACGGTGAAGGAAAACACCGTGAGGAAACCGGCATGTCCTAGAACCAAAAATTCGAAGACATATGACATTCACCAACCCGCACTGGGCCCGCGTGGTGGATTACGGCTAATTCCCTCTCTTAGAGAGGAGGCCTGTGTCCCAGCAGTGGGAACATTAAAAGGCTGATTATGATTATATTTATAATTAATTGACAATAAATTCGAAACATCCTGTTTAAAAATCAAAATAGTAACGCGTAATAGTACTCGTAGCAGTAATGCCCAAACCGGCAAGTACGCGTGTACAGAGAGTTTCTTTAACGTATCAATTTAACATTTTTAGTGAATATTTTAATATTAAAAATTAAATAAAAACATTTTGTTTTCGAATGGTAATATTTTTTTATCATATTTGGATACTATACTATTGCGGGTTAATGGGAACGCCCTCTGTTCGTTAACACACTGTATATCGATGGATAGTGACTGTCAAAATAATTTGGATAGGTATTAGGAGATGAGTTGGTCTCAGTTCTTGTAGCACAACGACTAAACTATCAGTTTCTTATGCAATTAATATACGACAGTATCTAATTCATTATCAATTTGTTTTAATCGAGAATCGAACTAGAAACTCTAGTCAGCAGTTTAGGCAACAATCATTAAGACAATAGATCAGTACCTGAATAAAAAATATGATTATATTCAGTCCGTCAGTTATATTATCGAAAAATATTGGACACGTATTTTTTGCTTTATCACATCTATAAAAAATAACGTATAATAGATAAACAGCATCAAAGATCAGGAGTGGGGGCTTGTGACGTTACGACATGGTAAAAATTGCAGCAGGTATTCAACGCACTGTATCGTCTTCGTTTTTTATTTACGCGATAAAAAAAAAACTATGTATTTACAAAAAAAATACAACCAACTTCTACACAAAAAAAAACCAAAAAGTACAAAATAAATTTAATTTGGGAAGTCGGTGTTCAAAAACGAAAAAGCATCCAAAAATACCGAGTGCCGAGGTGAGTTTCTTATTTTTCATTTTTTAGTGGTACACCCGAAATATTTGCTATCATTTATTGAAGAGTTCCGTTTCCTATCATCTCTGTTCTTCATCAGATCTTCACCAACGTAGAAAGGGACCACGTTGAAATACAAAGATGCTGATTTTATTTTTTCATTTCACATCGACAAGAGGGAATGAGAACGTCGTCAATGTAAACTAAGCCACGCATTATTAGGGATAACTCAAATACTGAGTAGTCAGATCTCAATCAAATTAAAAAATCGGTACACCCAGTAAAAAGTTATGAGGTAACACACAAAAAAAATTAAAGTCGAATTGAGAACCTCCTCCTTTTTAGGAAGTTGGTCGAAAAATACGTGCCCAATATTTTTTGGAAATCTATCTGATGAACTAATTAGGTGTTTTATAGTCAACTACTCTATTCAGAAAACCGCTGAATAAATATATTCTCACTGCACTACCACACTGGGAAGTCAGTCTTGTGTCCCAGCAGAGAACATCATGAGAGAGAACTGGCTTTAATCCACCGCCAAGGTCAAATGCGGGTTACTGGATCTCACATCAATATTACCTGATCGAGGGTTATGATGTGGTTTAAATTGACAACAAAATGTACGTTAGACCTGTATAAACCAAACAATTTAAATATGCTGTTTTAGTACTTGAGAAATCCATTCAAGTTGGCGCCACTATCTACGCGACCTTTGTAATATTTCCTTTAGCCGTATCATTGCCGTTCGTTTCACAAATACTGTTTCTAATTTAAATCTATTATTAGAAATTCAAACCTGTGTTATTATACATAATCCATCATTAAATTAACGTCATGTTTCTGGTGATATAATTTGATCGTTCATTGACCATTACATAAGCTACTACAATTACTTGCCAACATTATTTGACTAAACCATCAATCACTTTACCTGTGGTACGCGCCCCCGCTCCACTTACCCCTCTTGCGCCCTCTGACCCGACCTAACTAGCATGCTTGTTGATATTCAATCATGGAGCCGTGGCAGGCAACTAGAAAGTGGTCGCAATCATTTATCTTCATTGATGTTCTCAGGAAGACTGGCGTGGAAGAGTTTATTGATTTGTTCTTTACATTTCCTTGGACAACTTGAAATTGTAAGGAGTTACGTAATGATTTTCACGATGAAGTGATCTCATTACTTACCTACTGATAAATGATAAATGATTTTTATTTTGTAAGTGACGGGAGCAGTGGTGGCCGAGTGGTAACGGCCCCGTCTTACGAATCGTAAGTCGCGGGTTCAAACCCAGCCAGGCGCATTACTTTGTGTAACTAATTTCATCACCACTGCTCTCAAAACGGTGAAGGAAAACATCGTGAGGCAACCGGCATGTCCTAGAACCAAAAATTCGAAGACATGTGATATTCACCAACCCGCACTGGGCCCGCGTGGTGGATTACGGCCCATTCCCTCTCCTAGAGAGGAGGCCTGTGTCCTAGCAGTGGGAACATTAAAAGGCTGATTATGCTTGACAAGTACCGGCTGCATTCAATAGTATAAAACAAAGTCACTTCGCGCTGTCTGTCTGTGCCTATATATGCTTAGAACTTTAAAACTACGCAACGGATTTTGATGCGTTTTTTAAATTCAAAATTCAAAAGTCATTTATTCAAACTAGGCTAATAGACAGCACTTTTTGAACGTCAAATTTTACATAAAGACAGTCGCCAAAACGCCCACTCGTCACCACTTCCTAGTGTTTTAGCTGGGAAGAAGAAATGGCGCAACAAACTCCCCAGCAACACATTTGTCTGTTGCGTTTTAAGAACTTGAATTTATACAATAGTATGCAAAGTCATTAATGCATGACAAAGGTATAAAAAAAATATCCAACATTGGAAATCATAAATCAATTCACTCTAAAACATTGTAAAGATATATTATAAAGATATATGTATATGTAGGTATGATACATGCATAATATAGTAGAGAGTATCAGCATTGCACCCGTGCGAAGCCGGGGCGGGTCACTAGTTCGAATATAAAAGAATTATCAAAATCTGTACACTCAGCAAAAAGTTATGAGATAACCACACAAAAACAAAATACAGTTGACTTGAGAATCTCCTCTTTTTTTTCGAATTCAAGTGAATAATAATGCTAGCCCGCCGTTCTGGCATACTCCAGTTTTTTCAGATGTAAGATTATTATCAACTGACCTCTCCGCTAATCCAATTTCAAGCCAATTAAACAATTGTCACGTTATCAAGAATAGACACTACAATCTTCTCACGTAAACACTTCCTAGTCGACTTCCGACTGAGTAAAATATAATATCATATAACATTATTAAGTTAAGAAGCATATTATTAAAAAAATGTTCGCGTGCTCTGATCTATGTAAATGATAAGTATAGAATACGCCCCGGTTTCTTGTGCGCAAAAAGTGTTCGTTGTTATTTTGTGCGCGCGCAGATGTGGGAACGCGGGGGCTAGTGATGTGTTGTATCGATTATTGAGTCGATGATCGATAGTCATGCTTTTACATGAAGAGTAGAATGATTCATATGAGCTTTGTAGTATCGTCGAGGAGGGGTTGTTATACTTTGTATTTATCTATAATCTATACTAATATTATGAAGAATAAAGATTTGATTGTTTGTTTGCATTGAATAAGCTCCGAAACTACTGAACCGATTTGAAAAATTATTTCACTGCTGGGAATTTACACTATCCCCGGGTGGCATTGGCTATATTTTCCCGAGTAACTACGTAATATTGTAAAAAAGATTTTGTTTGTTTGTGTCGAATTAGCTCCGAAACTACTGTATCGACTTTAACAATTTTTTCACCAATAAAAAGATACATTATCAGTGAGTTACATATGCTATATTTTATCCCTGTATTCCTATGGGTTAACAGACAGCCATAGACATACCTTGAACGCCATTTTCCCTTGTTACGTAGTAATAAAGAAAGACCTACCTACCAAAACACCTGTCTGTTATGTTTTAAGAATCATCATTTCTAAGCGAGTGATAATTATCAATTAAAATGGAAAATCATCAAATGACTTCTGCCGCTCTGGGCGGAGTGCATGGGAATGTCAGACTTTTTTTGACTAAAACCCACCCGTGTTCCTCCTTTTTCGTTCCAGAGCCGCGGTGACGCTTTCGAACGAATCAACCCTAGCACGCACTGACCCTATGGGGCCCCGTCTTCTTTGCTGACATCTGTTTGGGCTCGTCTGGAACACGACGCACCATTGACCCGGGCCTGTTTGTAATCAAACGGCGTGCCACCCATCGCTCGGCATCTACAGGCCCGCGCCTACAAGTTAATCGAACCTAGCCGTTCAGCCTTCTACTAAGTATGCTTAAATTGGGAAAATAATTAAGATGAAATATCGATAGTTGAAACTCACATGCCTACACACGAAAACTCCTCAGCGCTGGCACAGATCCCGCGTAATGATCGTCATTATGGCATGGTGATGCAACGGCGCCATCTTGCGGGAAGACTGTTTATCGCTTTTTACCCCCGCGAGATAATCTGATTAATTCATTATATTTTTGTGTTTGTTGCGATTTCGACGTGAGAGCACCGGTTTTGCTGTGAAGTTCTATGCTCATTTACATAATCTGACGTTGATAATTAGCCATAACATGTTGTCTAATTATAGTGTGTGACAGACATCGGCTTAAAAGTTTTTTTTTGTATGGACCACTCGCAGTTCAGCACACTAAGGCTTGTTACTGCTTAACCGATCAATCCTGTGGTGGCCTCAAATGAATTTAAGGCTCCCAGCTAGGTCTAAAAACTACATAAAAGCTAAATGACCGCTCGCTAAGGGCATCCCCTGTGGGACACGGGCCTCGGCTTAGCGGGGTCAATGATGGAGGACGGCAAAGGACAGGCTGGGTCAGGTTATTATTATTTTGGTGATTTAACGCTAGAGGCTCAGCAGCGCGGGCTGGCTCGTTAGGCAAAAGTCGGGGAGGGTTTTGACGGGGGCGTCGCGATAGACCTCGTCGGCGAGGCCGGTATACGGAACGCGGTCTTTGTTTGTTTTTCCTAAGAGTGCTGGTTTCCCTACTACTCTCTTGGGTCAGGGTGATGGGGTCATCGGGCTCAACAAGGGTATGCCGCGGTCGGCGGATTTTGCTGATCTGGGAGGGCGTGTATCGGGAGCCTATAGGTTAAGGGGGTTCTGGTGCTTTTCAGCGGACTCTATGAAACGATTCATGAACTGTTTGATGGTGGGGATGCGGAGGTCGACATGGAGTCGCTCGTTCCTAACGTACCACAGGCCCCCTAGCCAAGTTACAAACGTTTCGTATCGAATTCTATTCTCCAATCGGTAACGCCTCGGTTTTAGCAACTGTAGAAAACGATAAGTTGGTAGCCATGTTGTCGCGCCTGAGTCGGCCGCTCGTTCTACAATATATTTAGAAAAACGACCTATTCTTTAGTCTCTGGCGATTGATCCTACAAACATCAAACAGGTTAAAATTTAAACTCTGTTTAAATGCTTTAAACATTAAGTTTAAACATTTTAACAAAGGATGTAGCGTTGAACATTGTAGAAACGATAACAATTCATTCTATCATTTTGAACGATGTGAACTTGGCTACGAATTTTCTATTCGTTTGCTCTAATCACGTGACTTATCGTTGAGACGATTTCATTCTCATCATTTCATACATTTGATTCGTTTTCGACTAGCGTTAACGATTGTAGTAGTTATCAACTTGGCTAGGGGGGCAGGGCTCCCGTATCGGCTTAAAACTTTATCGTCACAGATTATCTTAAGTCATCTTACTAAATTATAAAGTACTGAATTGTCTCAACATATAAATAAATAAAATAATAAATATCTAATGCTTATCATCCTTTCATTATCATATTGATTCACGAAATTAAGTACTTTTACACCAATTAATTTTGATCATCATTTTACTCAGAGAGGCGAACGTCAATGTAGTATTAATAACACTACGCAACACTAAAAAATCACATAGTAAAAGTGGTGTGTTTCGTCGATAATTATATCTATAATACCATAAAAATAACCACTAACTTTCATCACGTATAGAAAATAAATTACATATACAGTATGTTAACTAACAGAGGGCGTTCCCGTTAACCCGCAAAAGTATAGCATCCATATATGATTTTTTTTTAAATTACCATTCGAAAACAAAATGTTTTTTTTTTTAATACCTATTAAAATATTCACTAAAAATATTAAATTGATACGTTAAAAAAACACTCTATACACGCGTACTTGCCGGTTTGGACATTGCTACTACGAGTACTATTCCGCGCAACTATTTCGATTTTAAACAGGATGTTTCGAATTTATTGCCAATTAATTATTTTTTAAACTCGGTTTATTTTATGCTTATTTTTCTATGCTGATATTTTTATTTTAATCTATTAATCATATAGATTAACGAGTTTAAGGGCACGCCCGCTGTTATTTAACATACTGTAAATGTATATATGTAAATACATTTTCAATAATATTTTCTCAGTAATTTAAGGGTAAACTTTATTTTTGCTGTAAATACCCCAATATTAACTTTTAATTTTAAATATACTTACGTGTCTTTTATTGACAATACCTCGATGTTGCATTAATTCTTCAGTTTATTTCGTTATATTTGATTAAGCTAAATTCGAAAAGCTTTTAAGAGCCTACATTTTAAGAAGCTATAAATACATATACATACAGTATTACATACATATAATACACAAGCAGCGCCCCGCGGTTTTAAACGCGTAGTTCCCGTTCCCGTAGCAATATAGGGATAAAATATAACCTTTGTTACTCTGGGAGTAGCTTTCTAATGGTGAAAGAATTTTTGAAATCGGTCCATTCGTTTTTGAGTTTATTCGTTACATACAAAAATACAAAACTTTCCTCTTTATAATTATTAGTATAGACACATACCAGAACGGAAATGCCATATAAAGTACAAAATAACAGGTACATTAGTTATATAACGTTACATGTGTCATAATGCCGCAATCTCAAGATCTGGATCAAGTCTGTCGAGCGTCAAAGGTGATCAGTCTAACTGACTACATTGTAATGAACCAATTACCTGACAGTTATGTGAGAGTTTAAGATCCATTTATATCGATTGAGCCATTAGAAATTCACTATTCTTGGCAGTTATATGGATATAACGAGAGATAAGACAGAATGAGAAGACATACAAACAAGATACAAACTCCGATTAAAAAACACGGCTCAACCAACATCCCGATTAAAAATACATCCGACAAGCTTTCTATTTGTGTCAATTTTTTTAATTAAAACGTTGCCCGACTTTAGAAATTTCTCCTGTGTCGTGGGTACTTTTACAAACATATAATCTCACATACAGAAACAGTCAGACCCGGAACAACTATATGTAGGCTATACAAATCTTTGTTCCGTGCGGGAATCGAACCCACGACACGTATCACAGCAGCCGATCGCTCAACCACTGCGCCAACCGTGTCGTCAATGAAAATATATGTCAATAAAAATATACAATAGGTTACCCCAATCAATAAGAAAGGAAAAAACTCCACCTACTCATGAACAAAGTAAAAAGCTATTAATAAGCAAATGTTATTATAATGTCAACGATTATTTAAAAAAATAAACTTATTTTTTCAGTTATGTGATAAGTCATGATTTCCACATAATATATTTCTTTTGCTGTGCCCGACAGAGGTTATTGTAACACCACAACGAATTCGCCACATTTAAAAATATTGGTTAACTTGCCAGTGTATTCAAATTATTTATAAAACGTAAGCTATGCCAGAAAGCTTTTTATACAGTGAAAGATTATCTTGAGGACAAGAAGGCTTGGGAGTGAGCTGCTTCAGTTTTGTACACGGCCCAATGTTTTAATGTTTTTTTTTTCCTGTTTTGTTCTCTTTTTGTTTATATTTATACAGTTTGACATTTTTATATTTTAATTTTCATTTACTCTTGACATGAATGTTTACTTTTTAAAGTATTCTTTTTATTTCATTACAATTTCTTATTTTGACATGAATACTTATTTTGTAAAGTATCATTTTTTTTATTATTTTAATTTGATTCCCTATTGTGAATATGAGGACTATATGGGATATTATTAGCATTTTCCCCTTCAAAGTATTTTTTTTAACGTTGTCTGGCTGTTTGAGTATTTTTGTGGCCTACCCAAATGTCCTTTCATTGGCATTGTTCGTCGAGTTGTTGAGCTCCTTGTTGATTCTAAGTTGAGCTACTTGTCTCTGACCAAGGCTTGCAATGACTGGACAGGTCCACTCAAAACGGTGTGGTTCCTTCTTAAAAAGACCATTTCAGACACTGATCTGCATGGTCCTCATATAACGTATTGTGAATATGAGGACCATGTAGATCGCTACGTCGGGGGTTCATTCATATAAGTCTGGCGGTTTGAGTTCCTTACGTGGCCTACCCAAAAGTCCTTACTTTGGTATTGTTCATCAAATCGTTGAGCTCCTTAAAGTTCTAAGTTTGAGCTACACGATAACTGACAAATGCTTGCACTGTTTGGACAGGTCCACTCAAATACGTGGGGTACTTTCCTCAAAAGACCACTTCAGACACCAACCTACATGGTTCTCATATGATTTGACCAGTACAATTGTATGGACTTCAAAAGAGACCTTGACCTCTGAGTTTGTTTCGGTGTTTCTTCTCAGGGTAGTCAGCTAGGAAACACCGGCCTCATCTAGTTTTTATAACGGCCAAAAAAAGATTGACGTGTAAAAGTGTTTTTTACAACCTACTTACAAAAAATAAATCATTTATCATTTATCAGTGACAAAATAGTTCACAACAGGTATAGCAAAATCGTCACAGGTACATCAAACTTGTTTTGAATGTACCGACAATTATTAAACACTACTACTTCCTTTTCTATCGGTACTTTTAAAGCTGTGGCAAGTTTTCGTGAGACAGATAAGACTGTCGCGAGTTTACTATAATTTTTACTTATGGCAAATTTTCAATATGGCGAGTTTACAATAACCTCCCGACAGGGTCCACGATTGTTTCTCTTAAAAAATGTTTACCACTTAAGATTTTTTAATGGATGGAAAGTCATAAAAATGACCTACTTCTTTCGCTCTAAGCGGATTGAAAGCGAGTGTCAGACTCTTACAGACTAAAACCCACTCTTGATCCTTCTTGTGCCCTTTGCGTTCCAGGGCCGCGGTGACTCTTTCGAACAAATTCCGCAACCCTAGCAGGCACTGACCCTTTGGGGCTCCGTCTTCACTGCTGACGGCTCTTTGAGGCGCGCCGTCGACTCGGGCCTGGTTGCTATCGGACGGCGAGCCACCCATAGCTCGCCATCCGAAGGCCCAAATCATCCTGCCTACGGTCGATATCTGGACAAACACTGCTCATAATAACACACGATTAACCAACCTTAACTCCTCGCTTGCCGCAATAACCACATGATATGCCAAAACTTTTAACTAGCCATTATTTCTTGGCGTCAACAATGGCAGTTGATATACCTACCTAATTCGCAACAGTTGGGTAACGCGCATAATGCGTTCTGATGTTGCGATGAAGACGTGCCGGCTGTGTCGTGACCACACCCAATTTCACTCATTTGGGTCGGGTGGGTTACTTTGTGTAGTTAATTAGAATTATTGTTGGATATTATGGTGTGTCATGGATATGTGGGCTGTACCTACTGGCCTATTTTTCTTTACAGCTCAAAATGTTCTTATCTATTTTCGTACGATTTCATCATGATTTTTAGGTTTATTTGCTATTTCAGTATTCAGTTTTTCTGGTTTCAGACCTTTGAAACTATGTCATCATCATCTGCCTAGCCTTTTCCCAACTATATTGGGGTCGGCTTCCAGTCAAACCGGATTTATGCTGAATACCAGTATTTAACGAGGAGCGGCTGCCTACCAGACCTTCACAACCCATTAACTAGGTAATACGGTACTTCTTGGCAAGACTGGTGTCAGATTTTCTGGCTTCTGGCAATCCGTAACGTCCTTTGAATCTATATATTTGAAAAATATTCACAACTCTATTTATTCTAGTAAGGTTGAAAATCAGTACTTTTTAGAGTCACATGAACACACTAGGTACACCAAAACGCCCGTCACCACTTCCTTATATAGTGTTTTAGCTGGAAAGTAATTGTCAAACTCGTCTAGCCTGAAATTCTGTCTAACTTTGTTATTAACATAGGGTTAGACATGTTCTTGATTCCGAACGCTCCCTTTAGAAACCTGAAAATTTATAGCAATTTTCAAATTTTCTTGCTACAATAGAGCAGTGGTGGCCAAGTAGTAACGGCCCCAACTTACGAATTGTAGGTCGCGGGTTCAACCCAGCCAGGCGCATTACTTAGTGTAATTAACTTCATCACCACTGCTCTCAAAACGGTGAAGGAAAACATCGTGAGAAAACCGGCATGTCCTAGTATCAAAAATTCGAAGACATGTGACATTCACCAACCCGCACTGGGCCCGCGTGGTGGATTACGACCCATTCCCTCTCCTAGAGAGGAGACCTGTGTCCCAGCAGTGGGAACGTTAAAAGGCTGATTATTATGCTTATGCTTGCTACAATAGAATAATGTTAAAACATCAGTTTCGTTTCATATTCGAAAACCAATACAAACTCGATAGACACAATCATGAAGACGCCATCGACCATGATTTCATAATCCCAGTTCATAATTACAGTGACCTGACCATTGACACTGTAACACGCCCACAGTCCTCAGCGGGGCACTCATTCATACTCCTCTAATTAATTCACTCGCTATCGTAACAAACTTCTTTATAAACTGATCGAGTAATGTCCAATAGCTTACATCATGAAATTGCCGATTGTTATAACCACCAACTCTAGCATGCATTTTAGAAAGCAAAATAAAAATGAAATCGTACGAAAATAGCTCTTATTTCAAAGAAATAGAGACAAGGAAGTGAAAAACTTTTTGCGAGGACTGAAAAAGGTCTTGTTTGTAGATAAATTATGGATATTTTGCCTAACTTTCGATTGGTGTTTTAGAGCGATGAGAAACTTTGATTCCCACGGTGTACTTGCATTTTGTTGTTACTACCGAACTGTTTTGTGCTGACATGATTGATTTAGGATGGTTTCAGAAACTATTTGTTGGTCTTTCTTTTCGATTCCCACAATTTTCAACTCTCGAACAGTTCACAGGAATAGCTATCAGAATCTTCCTGATGATGTTTTCATTTTGCGTCAATGTTAAATCATGTGCCAAAATAGATAATAGCATAATCAGCCTTTCAATGTTCCCACTGCTGGGATACAGGCCTCCTCTCTAAGAGAGGAAATGGGCCGTAATCCACCACGCGGCCCCAGTGCGGTTTAGTGAATGTCGCATTTCTTCGAATTTTTGGTTTTAGGATATGCCGGTTTCCTCACGATGTTTTCCTTCACCGTTTTGAGAGCAGTGGTGATGAATTTAATTACACAAAGTAATGCGCCTGGCTGGGTTTGAGCCCGCGACCTATAACTCGTAAGTCGGGGCCGTTATCACTCGGCCACCACTGCCCTCAAACAGATAAATATGATTGAGATTTTCTAAGAAGATGATACCAGACAAGTGCAAATTTCAGTGTTGTTTTGAGCTTGTTAAAATACAAACGCAAGACCTCCATATGTGCGAGACATTTAAGCATCTAGAGACCTACCCACTCGTAATTACGGTTGCATGCTCTGTCAGTGGTTTCGATGTCTTATGATTGATTTCTGTGTGTCAGTGTCAGCCATTGTGCAACGGAAGTCCTTTCTACCAGTAATTAATTTTGAACTTTATAAAACACTGGCACTTTGTGTCAAATTCCCATCGTAGGGTTTAATTGTTCAGTTGCATGTTGTTTGTAGTTTCTCAACAATGAAATAGCATAAAAATCGTTCTCTGTAATCTATCTTAAGTTTGAGTGCCACATAGCAAGGTAAAAGCTTCTTTCAATCCCGTTTTCTGCTTCCATTCCAAAAGAGTCGATTTTTATGATTATGTCTTACACAATATAATAAAGAGCTTGAGGTTAGGAGCACAATATAATTGAGATGAGTCTAAAAGTTCCATAACTGATATAGCTACTTACACCCACATATTTATGCAAAATAGGTAAAGCTCTGTTTGTACTTATGTATAAAGAGAAAAGATTTTTTTGCTTGTTTGTTACTGAAAAGATTTTAACCATTTTTGCAAAATTTAATTTAACTTACACACTGATCCATTGTTGTTAATTATATAAATCAATGGTTGCAACATTTTTAAATATACGTAGTATTATGTCCCTAACTAGCAAAATTATTAATTCTGCCTCTGCTAGTATTATTTTGTTGTACCTATTAGTAGTATAGTATTGTTATTTTGGTTTCATCGTCCTCACATGCAATCAATTGTTTGAAAAGAGTACCTAACTATGGAGTTTCATGCCCGTTCTTCTCCATTTGTATCTACTTTTTGCGAATGGACAACTAGAGTAACTATAATACTTTAATTTCAAACTGTTCAGGTTCAAAGTACCTTTTAATGGTCTAGTTGAAATAAACGAATACCTACAAAAAACCCACATGTAATTAAATTATGATGTTCTCTGTCGTGTTGTACCATACGTACGAGTATCTCCATTTTGAAATCATTCGGCTCTTATCAAAGCATCGCACTTTCGCCAAGCTCGAAAACAAAGCGTTGGGTCAGAGATAACTTATTGAGTGTAGGGTACGTGCGTGGGCAGATCAATTAAAACTATTGTATAATCATTGATAGGCAACATTACCTAAAGTTTCTATGACATCTCTCTGCAACTAAATAAACACATCAAAAGTATCTAGGGATCAACATATATTTTTGCAATAACTTTCCTCCTGATTGATATTAATTAAAATTTTCTTTAAGGATTCATCAAATAAAGTGTTTTCGTTTGTCACAGTAACGATAAACCAAGTCACCTTTGCATTAATAAAGAAATTTGCCATTTTCCTAATAAAGGGATTTTTGACATTTGAACCACTAACATTAAAGTTCGAAAAAAAGACTGAAATAACAGTTTTCTTTAAAATTTTATTGGGTAACTTAAACAATTAATAATCCGTGTTTCTACCGCGAACACTAACAACACAAGAACATCGGTTTGGCATACTCAAAATGAGTTCATCCAAATCACGCTGTGGAATGGCCGCCCATGTTCGTTGCAACAACAAAAAAAGGTCTTCTTGCGACTGGATACCCTCCATATTCGGCAGAGCTCTTCGCTTACCTTGGCTGAGCGCCATGGAGGACGGTATCGCTGCACCACACGGAGACAAGACCGATACATTCAAATCTTAACTCGAAGAGCTCCAACAATAACCGCCATGATGTTAGCCGTGAGGCTTCATCACTCTTCAGGGAACTTAATTAGCGACCAAACAGTCAGAAACCGCTTGCATGAAGTGAACCTTCATTCCCGAAGACCGCTACGGGTACCACCTATAGCAATGCACAATCGTAGGATTCGATATCAATGGGCTCTTGAACACAGAAATTGGGCAGAAGAACAATGGCGTTTCGTGTGCTTTTCTGATGAGTCTCGTTTTGGTATGAGACCGGATACAAGACGTATACGACACTGGAGAACCCCTGGACGCCAACAGCGATTAAAATCCTGCCAGGAAGTCCATCCTTATAGTGGTGGAACCATCATAGTATGGGCGGGTATTTGGATCGGCGGAAGAACTGAGTTGATTTGGATCAGAGGCAACCTCAACGCTCAAATTTATGCTGAGACGATTGTATCAGACGTCATCGTTCCTCTACAAGTGCAAATCGGTCCCTTATTTCAGTTAATGCATGATAATGCACGACCGCACACCGCAAGAGTTGTAAGACAGACTCTCGCCGCAGCTAACATCAATGTCCTGCCCTGGCCTGCTCAGTCGCCAGACTTGAACCCGATTGAGCATGCATGGGATATGCTACAGAGAAGAGCTCTGCCGAATATGGAGGGTATCCAGTCGCAAGAAGACCTTTTTTTGTTGTTGCAACGAACATGGGCGGCCATTCCACAGCGTGATTTGGATGAACTCATTTTGAGTATGCCAAACCGATGTTCTTGTGTTGTTAGTGTTCGCGGTAGAAACACGGATTATTAATTGTTTAAGTTACCCAATAAAATTTTAAAGAAAACTGTTATTTCAGTCTTTTTTTCGAACTTTAATGTTAGTGGTTCAAATGTCAAAAATCCCTTTATTAGGAAAATGGCAAATTTCTTTATTAATGCAAAGGTGACTTGGTTTATCGTTACTGTGCCAAACGAAAACACTTTATTTGATGAATCCTTAAAGAAAATTTTAATTAATATCAATCAGGAGAAAAGTTATTGCAAAAATATATGTTGATCCCTAGATACTTTTGATGTGTTTAGTTTGTGATGTAAGGAGGATATTCTTAGTTTTGTGTTCCAATAAATATTTTATTTAGTTATGTTTAATATTACAGAAACGAAAGTATTGTTTTGTTTTTATGAATGGGAAATCATCAATTGACTTCTCCCGCTCTGGGCGGAGCGGAAAGAAGGGTCAGACTCTTACTGACTAAAACCCATCCGTGTTCCTCCTAATGTCCTTTGCGTTTAAGGGGCGCGGTGACTCTTTCGAACAACAGAGACGAACCTATCGCCTCAAATCCAGACTCCGAGCTGCTGCAGAGAAATACGAAATGGAAAAACCCAATAGTACTATGCAAGCCCTGGAAATCGAACACAAGACCTCGTTATAAGCAGTAGTGCTTGCGTACAGAGAACCAGCGTGGCAGTAGGTACGAGAAACTTCAATGCTGTAGATACGTTCTCCCCGAACTGTTTCAGAATGAGAAGAATGTTTTTGCGTCATTAGTCAATTTTTGAGTAAACATAAATATATGTTCTTTATTCAACGTTAGACGTTTTCAACAATCGTTTTACAATGAACTTCCACTTTTTTTTCTTTTCTTGACCTGCCTTTTAACTCATTTAAAGCTAAAGTTAAATCTAACCTTTGTTCGAAGGCATACTATTCTATTAATGACTATTTAGACGATAAGAATAGTTGGTCGCTGTGTTGAACGCAAGACAATGTCTTATTTAATTTTATCATGTTCTTTCTCTATAAGTTAGCTTATGACGGGTTATATGAGTTCATATACTTAATATTGTTTTATTTTTATTTTTGATGACTATTAAGTCAACCTGTTTTTACTTTATTGACTCAATCTACTCTTTCCAATGTTTTATAGTGAATTGATTTATGATTTCCATGTTCGATATTTTTTTTTTTATACTTTTGTCATGTTCTAATGACTTTCCATACTATTGTATAAATTCAAGTTCTTAAAACGCAACAGACAGATGTGTTGCTGGAGAGTCTGTTACGCCACTTCTTCCCAGCTAAAACACTAGGAAGTGGTGACGGGTGGTCGTTTTGGGGGACTGTCTTTATGAAACAAAATTTGACGTTCAAAAAATGCTGTTTGTCAGCTTAGTTTTAATAAATGACTTTTGTTTTTTTTTTTATAATTTTAGGAAACCGAGTCGGTTCCCTAATGGATGGCTGGCTGGTTACAGATAAATATCAGTCATTTACATGAAACGACTTCGTTTCTCGCCTTCACATACAATCTGGTAACTGGTAACACGATTTCCCTTGGTAAGATTGGTGTTAGATTTTCTGGCTTCTAACAATACATAACGACTGCCAAAGTAATTTAAATGACAGTCGGAAACGACGGCTTAGCCTGATTCCTGAGGCACTTTTTTTTAATGGGACCACTCTCAGTTTAGCACACAGGTTGGTTACTGCTTAACCGGACTATCATATGGTGGCCTCAGTTGAATTTAAGGTCCCCAGCCAGGGCTAAAAACTAACTTACAAGCTAAAAAAGCGTTCGCTAAGGGCATCCTCTGTAGGACACGAGCCTCGGCTTAACGGTGTCGTTTGGGGAGGGCAGCAAGGGACAGGCTGGATCAGGTTGATATTATTTGGGGGATTTAGCGCTAATGGCTCAACGACGCGGGCTGACTCGTTAGGCAAAAGTCGGGGAGGGTTTTGACAGGGGCGTCAAGATGGGCCTCGTCGGCGAGGCCGGTATACGGAACGCGGTCTGTTTTTGTTTTTCCTAAGAGACTGACTGGTTTTCCTACAACTTTCTTGGGTCTGGATGATGGGGTCGTCGGGCTTAAATTTACCGAGGCACGGAGAATCCGTAATGAGAATATATACGAGTTGGATGGTCACCCGTCCACGGATCGACCTCGGCATGCATTGCTTAACCTCGAAGTCGACCCGTGCAGCTGATATTATTTAGCCTCCATGAGCTCCTCCATCATTAACGTACTTTTATCCCAATTTATTTCGGTCTCCATTTTGTATTCGTCTAAGTAAACTTTTTTTTTTCTTCAGACTTTGGGAACTTACACAAACACATTACTTTACTTAGTCTTTTCTTGTAGGAGAGGGTATTTAGGAAAATACAAAATTAAACAGCACTTCACTTATGACACTAAAATGTATTAACATCGAGTTACTTATGTCTAGATCCAGATACAAATACACAAAGTTGACGCTACAATTCTGCAGTTAGAAACTGCAATACGTACATTATAATTATGTAAATTAAGATTTAATTATAATTTATTACCTAAATGTTTGACGTATTATAAATGTCCTTTTGACGACCAAGACTAACGTACGATTATGGTAACCTTAAATTACTAGAATCTATTTATTTCCATTAAACATATGAATATTTTCAAGTTTAAACCACTCTAATAATGCAATATACCTAGGTTACTTTGAAGAAGACTACACACAACATATCTCGATGTTTGACTTACAATATTAATTACTATAGACCAAATCGCCTACTATATGCAAAATCCACAGTGTGTGGCTTAGACACCTAATGCTATCATAAATGTAAATTAAATCTAGACTTACAAATGAGACCAATATTAAGGTCGTACAATAATAGATATTCGAAATCTCATATTATGCTCATTCGTTTCATTTGAGTCAAACTGAATTTTACAAAACAACGAAATGCCACGCTTATATTTACAAAAGTATCTTTTGAATTTTAAAATTTATCTCAAGCATTACATTTTCTTAATCTAATACTGTTTGTATCTATACCCTTATGCCTACAGAATAGAAGTAAAAATCGGTTGAACGGACTGTAAACAATTTTGTTCCAATGTCTAATTTTATTGTGAATGGAGTATAGGTACGGTACATACAGAACTATATACAGGGTGCTATTTAATTTCTCAGCAAATAGAAGTGGTGTATTTCCACGTTTGATTCAACTTATTATTTAGAACCATACATACAGACTTCGGTAGTGTGTGATGTGTCTTTGTAAAATCTCTTCATCTGCCATCAGACTTGTGGGATAGTGACTGGTCATATTCTATGACGCTATGTACAGTTGCACAAATTACCATTTTCCGACGAAGAATCTCGGCGGGATCTCGACATCTCTGTCATTAAGATCTAGGAGACTGCAGCAGCTCTACATGACGTCTTAAATCCATCATGATTCCTGTGTCAGAGAGAGACGGAGTTACACAAGGCGAATAACACTATCCCTTTTCCTCACACTGAATCACGATAGCAATGGCACTTCGTAGTACGGCCACAGGTAGTTGGAAATGACTGCTCATTTACGATGACAATATTGTCACACGAGGAGACAGTTCATTTTCTGAGACACCACACTGCACGCCTTTGTAATTGTTCATAATTTAATTTCTGTGACACTGTCCGTAATCACGGATTATTGTTTATTTCATTGTTCTTGCCACTTAACAGATCACACTTTTTAATTGTCACTCACTTCGTCAAAAACACGTCGTCGCAACTGTGGTGGATAGTCATTTTGTCACCGAAGTTATACTCAGAATTATTTTAGCCAAGTAATGTAGAAATGTCTTCAATTTCACCGCCCTCTGTCTCTTACTAAGCGTAGCTTTTTCTTGTCAGAAGTAGTTTTTTTTTATTTCAGGATGTAAAGACAACACACACACCGTTACTTGATGTATGATTTACAGTATTTCTATCGTATTAGTATATATAGACGAAATCCCTCACATATCGCTGATATCCCTCAGACATCGTTGAAATCCACAGAGTGGCTGTGGCTTAGAAACTTAATGCTATCATAAATGTAAATAAAATTTAGACTTATATAATTATTACACCAATATAAAGGTCGTACAATAATAGATATTTGAAATCTCTTTCTTCATTTCATTCGTGCCATAATCGTGTTTCAAAAGTATTTTACAGTTTCTTTTTTATCTTAGTTTTTTAACTCCCAATATCATCAAAAGCTTAGGTTCATACAATAAGTGATAATAGATAAATGATAAAGTAGGTTAACCTTACAAAATAAATATCATTTACTATAAAATTAGAGTGGTTTTAGTCACACACATAATATTGACCTTAATATCTTAGCATTTTTGCGGTATATAATATGCTTCATATAGCACAGAAATGCTAAGATGAGATAAACACCTACACACTTGTCAGTATGCCGTGTAGACATTTCCCACACACACACACATTTGCCGTGTAGACCGCAGTCTGCACCCAAGGTCCCGGTACTCTACACGGAGCGACCAGCGACTGCCGGCTGACCTCCGCCACCCAACTAGTGGGAACACCGGGGTCGGGTGAGACTAGTTCGCGGAGAGTGTCGAGCATGTGACTGCTCGTGACGACTGTCGCAGGTCTTAGCGCGACAGCCGGGACCGACGGCTTAGCGTGCCCTCCGAAGCACGTAGTGAAATTGATTTAATTTAAATTATTACTGGAAAAAAATCTTGAGGTATTTAAAACGCATGATATACATACATCGAACGCATATTAAAACCTCCAAAATGATAATTGATCAAGCTTGTGCTAGTAAAGTAATCAAGCAACCACAGCTGAATAATCATGTAGCTATCGCTTCACGAGTGAAGTCGAATAAATTACTCGGAAAATAGCTCTGGACGAACAGTCGAATGATTTTGATTAAACTGGAATTGAAGTTAGTCAATGGCAGAGATCGTTCAGTCAATGCTTGAGCTACGATGATCATGAAGAGCAAGATAGAAGCGCGAGCAATACAAACTTGGCACGTCAGTTTGGTTTCGGCGCGTGAATATTCTGGATGATCAACCTTGCCCGGTCTAAATCCGACATTTGCCAAAGTAAATCGACGTTGATGCATCTGTATCAACGTCGTTCGTTTGTTCATTGCATTCCTACATTGTTATTCGTTTGATCATTACAGATTATCTAATCTACAATGGCTGTCGGAGATAAAACGTCGCACCACCCGCCACTGACCACTGAGGGCGCCAGCGTCGAGCGAGGAATGCGGGACGAGGTGCTTGCCGACGGTTGCGCGCGCACTAACCTGTCAACGAGTGACGGATCAAAAAGCGCGCGTCCTAGTGTTATTGAATAAACCGCATATATTTTACAGTCCACTATTTTATTACTTGCACCTTTTTTATATCCCAACAATGACCAAACGATTAAAATGCCACGTTCTCTGTAAGGGTGTTAAAAATCATGTATATGTCTGCGGGGCTGCTATATCTATCTGCGGGGTTTAAAGGACCCTAGGATACTTTATTGCAAACTTAGATGTAAGACAAAATACACAATTGTTAGTTTTCCCTAATAAAATTAAAACATAAATGGTACCACGGGAGCGTCATCCTATTCGAACCTAATCTGAATTGTGGTTCCCTAAATTCCCTGGTTATTTCCCCCCATTTACCAAAACTAACCTCGGTCACATCAGGAAATGGTCAATTCTACGATATGGCCATGATATACACACCCTTAGAGAGAACATGAAATTACATTCCATAAACAGATAGGTATATAAACCTTAAACTCGAAAGATTTATTTCGAATGGGCTTTCTTAATGTCTACTACTGACTATTTCAATATCTACGTATATATAGTTTTGTATCTATGGATACTCATAATTTTTATATGCATAGGAGAGTTGTTTCGACAATTTTTAGCTAGGCATCGTCAGAAAAAGGAAGGTTCCTGTGATGATATGACTCCGTTCTAGCTTATGCTTATGGATAACCATAAGATGAACAGCCGTTTCGTGAAGTATCACAGGAACAAGCATTGTGAAAACAGGTCACATTGATTTGCATATTAGCAAACTCTATTACTAAATTTTTATTAATTTTAAGTGTGAATGTGTTTAAATATTTCATTACATGCAGGTCATCAGTAGATAAGCTTACACAAAATTAAGACTACTCAAATACTTGAAAATGTTATTGTTAACTTTTAGTTACTATTAGAACAAGCCCTTAATTGGGGAGGATCTCAGTCATATAAATCCTATGCGACCAAATCTATACACAAAATTAATGTACAACTTGTCGTTATTTTTATGCTGTTTAATAACATTAATATCGTGTATAAAAATATAAACCTACACACTCGTCGGTTTGCCGTGTTGACATTTCCCTGACTCGCATGCTAGGTCACCGCAGTCTGCACCCAAGGTCCCGGTACCTTACACGGAGCGACCAGCGACTGCCGGCTGACCTCCGCCACCCAACTAGTGGGAACACCGGGGTCGGGTGAAACTAGTTCGCGGAGAGTGTCGAGCATGTGACTGCTCGTGACGACTGTCGCAGGTCTTAGCGCGACAGCCGGGACCGACGGCTTAGCGTGCCCTCCGAAGCACGAAAAGAACATGACATACCGGATCTCAAACAAACGACGACGATCATGTGGATATAGCCATTAAATCCAGATTTGTTTTTGTTTGTGAAGTTTAGACAGGTCTAGTTGTGACGTGTAGTATTTACAAGTCACTAGACACGACTTTTTTTCTACTGTTATCATTGTCCTATACTGCAGTAAGATGTGGCTCTTCTGTTAGGACATAAATATATGCTGATCATCAATCATATAAGGCTGTAACTGCAAATGACAGACCGTGTAAACGCAATTTAGAGTATTCTGGCCCCGCCAAACGGATTCTTTCAACATTTATACTAAGTTTCACTGACAAAATGGCATAAGCGAGATCTTTGTGGTGTTAAATCTTAGCATTTTTACCTTCACACTAGTCAGTACGTCGCGGTCGTGTCGACATTTCCCTGACTCGCATGCTAGGTCACCGCAGCCTGCACCCAAGGTCCCGGTACTTTACACGGAGCGACCAGCGACTGCCGGCTGACCTCCGCCACCCAACTAGTGGGAACACCGGAGTCGGGTGAGACTAGTTCGCGGAGAGTGTCGAGCATGTGACTGCTCGTGACGACTGCCGCAGGTCTTAGCGCGACAGCCGGGACCGACGGCTTAGCGTGCCCTCCGAAGCACGAAGAGAGCTTTTTGACTTAAATATTTAAGACCTAAACTAGATATTACATACACATACTACTAGATATACCTACATATCACTATGAAACGCAATACACGTGCAATATTAACAGATCATGAGCACGTATTTCCTATTTCTTTACAAATAGTAACTATGTTGTTCCAAAACTGCTCCTGGTTTTTTTTGCAATGGTATGTTATTTTTAACTTTTTTGTCGTACGTCCGATTTATCGGGTCACTAGAGATACTCAAACCGTTGGTATTTCATCCGCGCTGTGCTAACAGCGCCTGCACGCTTTTTCTTCGTGTGTTGATAGGCGTCGCATTGCCGTTATCGTTTGATAAGAATTTAGCATAATAAAGTAATATAATATGTTTCACTTTATTTAATTTTGATCTGTACTAAAAAAAAAATAAAGGGGCCTTCGGATTTTATTTAACAAATTGAGTATTTTGTAATGCCTCACCAGTTTACAAAATCATTGATGAATGTGGATCGGCTTCACTAATATTTTTAAATGAAATCCGCACTTTAGGATATTTATACCTGCTTAATTAAAGCAAGTAAACTTATTCTGATATTTATGTTATTATTAATTTAGAGTGATTTTATGTACGTAAGTTCGACTTATTCATTTTATATTTTCATTACCACGCTTTAATATCTACAATCGTGTCCAAATGTTCTTAACTATATCCGCTCTCAACTTCCTCTTATTTACTGAGTGGTGTGTACCTACATCTGTGTCAGTTTCCACTTACTTGAAGATTGAAGACACCTAAATGCAAGATTAAATAATGATAGTTTTGGGTTCTCAAAAATCAGCTCAGCGCCGAGAGATGAAAATTCAACAGTTCATTTCTAGTTTTCGCAAAAACGGGAAAAGTTAGTATCTACCTATAAATAACATCATACACGTTATGATGCTATTTATAGGTAGATACTAACTTTTAATTTATTTTATAATAAAACGGCAAACAGCAAATCTATTTGTACGATTTGCGTGGGCTTACTTCGACTTACTCTTAACTAATTGCAGCCCGCGGCTCCACCCGCGTGAATGTCAAAAATTATACCAAGGGAACTCCCCAGATAAAACGTACCTATCCTATGTGTTATTCCAGGCTATAAACTACCTCTGTGCCAAATTTCATCAAGATTTATTCAGTAGTTTTTGCGTGAAAGAGTAACAAACATCCATACATACAAACTTTCACGTTTATAATGTTATAGTAGAAAGGAAGT
This sequence comes from Hecatera dysodea, assembly GCA_905332915.2. Lineage (NCBI taxonomy): Eukaryota > Metazoa > Arthropoda > Insecta > Lepidoptera > Noctuidae > Hecatera > Hecatera dysodea. The sequence continues at coordinate 17,240,185 of HG995309.1, read as the reverse complement.
ATTACACGAGGTTTTCTCATCCAGTCCTATCTATTAAATATTATGTCCATATGCAAGTTTCACTGTTTCAATTCCTAAGGTTATTTTTAAAGATATACTAAGCCTTTTTCATTGCTTTCTTTTTCTCCGGACGGGAAATCATCAATTGACTTCACCCGCTCTGGGCGGAGCCTAGTGCCCGCCGCGTTCCAGGACCGCGGTGACTTTTTCGAAAAAAGTCCGCAACCAAAGATGTACTTAGCTTGCCACTGGAAGCGAAACACAGGCTTATAGTGGTTGTACCGACAATGGAAACTGCGGTTTAGCGTTATAGCACAGATTACTAAATAGTTACTATATAGGTGCTTGTTTTTGTCATACTTATTGAAATTAGCATATTATCTACATTAAATATCCTATCCATAACCTTAAAAAAGTATAATTTAAGATTGCCTAGGAAATCAGAACATTGGTATTTTGATTCGATTGTATCCTTTAATATTGGGAAAATTTTGTATGAAAAAACTAGACAGACGAACACAAAATAAATCATTATTTGTAGTTATTCATATCTAGTATGTAGAGTTTAAAAAAGTTAGGTTGAAAAAAATAGGTTGTGCAATATAGAATATTCTACTCTTTTTATTTGTTTTATCTTATTATTTGATTTTTTCGTTTGATTTTGTTCATTTTTTTTTATTTTTTTGTGATTTTCATTTTTTTCTTATCCTATCACGGACTTATTTCTGTACAAAAGTCACGTTTTCTTTCTTAACTATTCAGCCCTTTGTAACGCATATGTATAATATATTATTTCTTTAAAACTATACTACTTAGGAATACCTTATTATTAATAATTAATAGATTAAACGTGTACCCAAATAAATATCACTTCTAGTAAGTGACCATAATCTTGCTTTAAATCTATCTTGTCTACCACTACGTTATATTTACAAAAGTCGTGTTTAATATCTTAACCTATTTATGACTGTTGATCATTCATGAACCTTCTTTTCTACTAACTTCTGCTTCAAATTACTTTTTTTTACTAATTAAGGACTAATAATAATAATTTAATAATAATAATATTTTTTTTCAATATATGACAACAAATTTGTACACAACAATAAGTGGCCAAATTGACCAAGTGGCCAAGGTGACTAATTATTATATTACTATAAAAAAGTATAATTTAAGATTGCCTAAGAAATTGGAGGATTGGTATATTGAGGAAGGATTTTTTCATCGTCATACTTTTATAAAAACAAAATTAACAAACGCAATTATAAATAATTAACTGTCTTAAATCACGTTATCTATAGGTACTCGTATTCTATTGTTTAAAAAGTTTTATAAGTGCAGCAATTAAATTAACTATTCTACACGTTTTTTTTGTTTTTTTTTTTTAATATTTGTTTTTTTTTTTTGTTTTGTTTAATTTTATTTGTTTTTTTTTCTTGCCTTTTTAAGTTTTTTTTTTATTCTACCACGGATTTATCTCTGTTCAACAGTTTCTTCGCTAGTTTCTTAGTTATGTCGTCATTTGCAACGGGTTGAACATTTATTATTTACTTTAAAACTATCACACCTAAGTCTATTATCTGTATGTAGACGCACATGGTAACTCTGAATTCATTGGAATTATTTTGGTTACCTATACTTGGATTCGCATTTTCATGCTTCATGCGAATGTTTTGAACTCCAAACATCTCCTGGTACTCATCACTGAATTTCGGCGACACAAATTCATCACATTTTGCCTTTTGACATTATAAAGTATGCACGTACTGCTTGGACTTGCTAAGGATAACATGCATTGCGGATTTCTTCATATGCAATTAAACTTGCTAAGGTATAGATCATCGTGCTAAAAACGAATACCAATAATCATTTTACTAATTATAAACTATACTTAGCGATAACACGGTATAATAGACTAGCAGTGCCCCGCGGTTTCACCCGCGTAGTTCCCGATCCCGTGGGAATACGGTGATAAAATAAAGCTTATGAGGCTCACTGATAATGTAGTTTTACATTGGTGAAAAAATTGTTAAAATTGGTCCAGTAGTTTCGGAGCTTGTTCGATACAAACAACAAATCACGTTATTCATATGTAGGTACTATGTTATGTTTAAAAAAGTTTAATAAGCTATAGGTACCATACTTAACTATCCAATTTTTTTTGTTTTCTTTTCTTTTTATATTTTTATGTTTGTTTTTAATATTTTGTTTTTTTTTTTGTTTTTTTTTTATCCTATCACGGACTTGTCTCTTTACAACAGTCGTGTTATTTAACCTATTTAGTTATTTTAAACGCTTTGATCATATATTATTTACTTTATAACTATTACACCTATGTATACCTATTGTCTTTGTTCCACATACTGGGTAACTTGCTCGTGTACAGATCATCGTGCTAAAAACGATCACATACCTTATCGTTTTACTAATTTATGATATCTATATAATAGCTATATCTAGTCTACCACGACGTATTGTTTATAAAAGCCGTCGCCGCCGTTTATCTTAACTAGTAAAATATTCATCTTGAACTTTCTTTAATTTTTACTAAAAAATGACTAATTCCTTAATACCATTATATAATATATTACCTTAGACAAGTAGGTATAATTTAAGATTGCTCAGACAATGGGAGGATTGGTTTATATATGATGGGATTTTTATATCTTTAACAAGACAGACAAATGAAAATTATGAATAATTATCTCTCATAAAAAGGGAAAAGTCACGTTATTCATTATGTTTATGTCGAGTATACAAATTTAATAAGTTGTGCAATACTACACTATTCTACTTTTTTTTTGTTTTATTTGCTTGTATTTTTTATTGTTTTTTTTTTCTTTAAATATTTTTTCGTTTTTTTTTTTCTTGTCTTATGTATTATTTTATCTAGGTATATAAATATTATAAAGAGGAATGATTTTTTTGATTGTTTGTTTATCGATTAAGTTCCGAAACTACTGGACCAATTTTAACAATTTGTTCATCAACGGAAAGCTATATCATCGGCGAGTAGCAAAGGCTATATTTTACCACCGTATTCCAACGGGAACGGGAAATACGCGGGAGAAACCGCAGGGCGCTGCTAGTGTTTAATAACGTTTAATTAGTGGATTATTATGTATATTTTTTTGTTTTTTGTTTTAATATTTTTTTATTTTCTTTTGTTTTTTTTTTACGTAGATTACAACGTTTACACATATTATTTATTTTAAAATTATTCTACATAGGTATACCTAATTATTATTAATTAATATTGGCCATGTTTGGATACAGGGTAACGTTGAATCGCTTCAAGCGGTGACAATACTCATAAATATTAACATTTTTTAGTATGGAACCAACGGTGACTTTAAAATCTGCTATTTTTTGGGAAAAATCAGCAGATCTTTTAAGCGACCGCTGGTTTGGGCTGGTGGTGGCTGTGGGTGGCAATATTATGGCGAGTTATACAAGCAGCTGATAATCTAAATCACACGAAGAACGGGTCCCATATTAAAAGTGTGTATTTTTCATGAGCATATTCCACCCTAGTGAGATTCCCACTTCACCATAAGTCACTTACTATGTCTTGTTTGAATGACGCCCAGGCCAGGTAGTTTTAATTTTCCGAGAATTAAATACTCGTAGATATTTCTTTTTTCGTCGAAATTATCTTGTATTTTTGGTTTTCGTGTATAACATTAATAGGTTTTCATTTTCAGTACGGTTTTTTTAAAAAAAAGCTAAATCAACATTAAAATATTTGAAAAAATAATCTTTAATTTTTTATTTGTATTTTGTGTTTCGTACGTTTCTCGTGATATATACAGGGTGTTACTAATTGATGTTTTCTTGACACAGTTTTTTCATAGCGTTTAATTTCTAGACTCATATATTTACAAGTTCAATCAAAGTTACTGCTATATTAAAATAATATAGTGGTTTTCTTTTCTTTAGTCTCCCTTTTCTAGAAACCAGACTAAAATTGAAAAGATGTACAATAATATATTTCAGTAAAGAGGGATCAGTTATTATTATGTTGCGTCCACACACCACGAAGGTAGCCAGTTGAAACGAATTACGGCTTGAAGGTTGTTAGATACTCAGCTGTGGCTGTATATAAGGTATTATGAGATCAGCGGGCGTACCATGACGTCTTAAAACGTGAGTCTTCCGAACGAGAAAAAGGGATGGAGCTATATATGGTGTATAACTCTATCCCTCTTTCACGCTCAGAAGACTCACGTTTTAACACCTCATGGTACGCCCGCAGTTATGGACATGCTGAAAACGTAGTTCATTATAGAAATAAACCACTTTATGCCGCCTTAACCACTGCTGCCTGTGTGCGTTTAATTAATTTATGAATGACTAGCAGCGCCCCGCGGTTACACCCGCATAAGTTTCGATCCTGTGGGAATATCGGGGTAAACATAATTCTACATATGCATATGTTAATCCTGGTTATAAACCATCTGTGTGCCAAATTTCATCGAAATCCGTTTGGTAGTTTTTGCGTGAAAGAGTAACAAACATCCATTCATACTTACAAACTTTCGTTTTTAATATTTGTGATTAACGTTGTCATGATCCATGAACTGCGATATCTTATTTCTTTTATGTCTAGTAAATTATTTAATCGCCACTTTGCATAGCCGTTTTTTTTTTAAGTCAAAATTACAATTAAATCTGGGAGGACATTTGCGGCAAATTTTTTAATTCTTAAAACTATGAAGTAATCTCACAAAGTTTGACGTTTGCCTTGATTTCACTTACCTACTAGACCTACACACAGCCTGTTTGAACATTTAAAAAGTTAAAATTACCACCAAAAGAACGAAATAATTTCATTGTATAGGTGTTTTTTTATGCATTTATTAAAACATTTATCACATCACTAGTTTTTGTTTACCATAAACCCGAAAAAAATGCGCATAAGCATAATTCTTAAATTTGTACAACAATTTTTACTGATCAGAAATCACAAGAAACCAAAAGAATTTATGTTGACATAAATGTACCTACCTATTTCTAGTTTTTTACAAATTAATTGTTTGTCCCATAGTAAATTTTGCATAGTAATGCAAACAAGGTGCCCAACTCGGGTTTAGGGAAAACAATACTTATGTTGTATATAAAGTCTTGTCATTTGCAAAAAAACAGCCCTTTGATTGGAAATACCCAAGTTTTAGTTATAAAAAGTCCAAGTAAGAGCCTCATCTTACTTTGCAGTTTTTGCTGAGAAAATAATGTTACCTGCGGACTGTCCGCTCGTTCAACTATAATAAAATGTCACTTAATTATCCGGAAATACTGCAGCTGCATGATAAGGAACGTGCACAGGGTAGACTATGCCATCTAGTGTTGCAAATCTGAAACTTATGTTGTAAATATTTGACCTGTGCGCCACCTATACTTCCTGCACCCTCCGTTTAGGGGAACATGACGAAGTAGACTGTGCCATCTAGCGTTGCAAATTTGAAACTTATAAGTAGAATATACTTGACATTGACGCGTCTGTGCTGCCACCTATAGTTTCTGCACGTTCCCTATTGAGTTGTGCCTAAGGGTTGGTTGTCACCGTTGACCCTGTGCGTGGGTTCCTCCACAGACAACCTGACTGTACCTACACCAGCGACCTCTACTTTGAATACGTCAAAGAAGCTCGCTGATAGGTATCAGTAAGAGTCATGTTATGGGGCATTACTATGGGCGCACTGCGAATATCAGAGGTACTCAATATGAAGCTGTTTATGCTGGCATAGAGAACACGGTTTCGCAAATAGGGAGCCCCATGTATAAACGTATAGTTCTCGACTTCGCTAAAACCAAGATAATAAATTGTGTTTATTAATATCCAAAGAAACCTTTTGGGGAGACCGTGGGAGAAATCTATTTCACTAGGTGTTTTACTAAATATCATCAAGGTAGTGCCGTACTTAAAATTATTGTTAATTTTTTTGTGCTCGTATTGAATTAGTGTGTATTGAAGTTTAATTACAGTTCATTCTACATAATAGGAATATTTATAGATTATTTAACTCTCTTACACTAATACGAAATTATAGTAATTATTGTTTAATTTTTATCGAAATATACTCTTTAAAAAAAAAAAATCCGCATAAATTTCGTATGTAGACTTAATATATAGTTGATATCTCTTATTTCGTATGCTAGTACATTAGGCCTAATATAAATAACCTATATTATGAGCAACTGCTCGTATTCTAATTTGGCGCATATATTATCGTGTATCTTTGTATTCGCATTAATTGCGTATGTACACTTAATATATAGTCCTTAACTTTCCTAAGCCTAAAATTTCCTAAGCCTGACCAAATATAAAATTCAAAGTAACCAAGCCAGATGGAATGACGCCTTTTCAGAGACATGGATATGCTAACCATTGGCAAAAGACAGGGTGACCTGACCTCCGCCGTACTGTGTAACCCATATGTCAATGACCTGATCCAGGAACTGAGCAGCACCAGAGTCGGATGCCATATTAGCGGTGAATGTTTAAATAACCTCATGTGAAAAACAAGAAATGATTTTCAAATATGGCAATGACCCTTTTTTTTTTTTTTTTTTTTTCTGGATGGGAAATCATCAAATGACCCCTCCCGCCCTGGGTGGAGCGGTAGGGAGTGTCAGACTTTTACTGACTAAAACCCACCCGTGATCCTTCTTGTGCCCTATGCGTTCCAGGGCCGCGGTAACTCTTTCGAACAAATTCCGCAACCATGGCAATGACCCTGATAGGGTACTGCTAATTAATTTGTGTGAGTCAAAATTAAAAATAATAAGACAATTTAACGGAAAACCTAGAAGATGATGATGAGCTGGTAAGACAAAGAACTGAATCGGCATTTCTTCCATTGCTCGAAGCAAGTAAAAATAACTCTGTTCCAGGCTTACTGTCAGTCGTTCTACAGCAGTTAACTTTGGTATAAATACACGAAGCGTGCACATAATAATAATAAAATAGTTATTTCAGTCTTTAAAATGACAAATTTCTTTTAAAGTAAAATCGCTAAGAGATTACGTTGACGACTATACTAGTATAAACTGTGTCCCAGTCGTCAGCGTCTTCCGCATTAATTTATTGAAACCGCAATTCATTGTTTTAAACAATTAAATTTTCTGTAATGATGGAGATACGTGAAATGTAAGAAATTTGTACAAAAAAAAAAATATATTAAAAAATATAATTATAATTTAAAAATTAGTTCGTACCATATAACGCGTTATTAATAAAATAACATAGCTAAACGACTTGTAATAGCCAGTATTATGTATGCGTCAAATGTATACTAAAATATTGCAGATATAGATAAACATGCAATAAACAGAATTAAATTTAAATTAAATTAAGAATAATAACATCTAGAATAAATAAAGGAATCGTAATTTTATAAAATATAAAAATAAATATAATAATTAATACTACTTATAATAAATATAAATACAATACAAAGTACAGATATCTAGGGTATAATTTACTTAATAATAACTTAATATTTAATTATTAACATATATTAGTATTTGGCAAATATATAAAAGCGCTCTTCCTCTCTCCTACCTATTTAAATATTGCTGTGCCCGACAGGGTCCATAATTGATACCGCACTTATTTGCCTACCACCTGTATATATGCACATTGTGGATTGCAATAAATACTTGAATAAACAATTTTAGTGTACACGAAGAGTGTTGTATGCAGTGGCGTGCTGTAGTTCGAGTTAGGATAGGCCAGAGAAAATATCCAAATAAATTTTAAAAAATAACCACGTTATTCAGGGTTGATTTTTAATGAAATGAGTTTTTTTTTTGTTTTTTTAAATAGCCTATAAAAAAAAAACAAAAAAAAAATAACACCACATTTCAACCCTGAATAATGTGGTGCGTTTTTTTTTGGACATTTTCTCTGGCCCACCCTAACTCGAACCACTGCACGCCACTGGTTGTATGCACAGAACAGATAAAAGAGGTTTTATCTGTAACCTCTTTGAGCTGTTCTGTGGTTGTATGCACTCTTCGTGTACAATATAATAACGCGTTTCGGGTCATGCCCAACCTGTCCTGACGGTGTAGTGTGACTGAAATGTTTGCTGAGAACAGAGTTACCGACTTCTTTGCGCTCATGAGGAAGCTCAGGTACATAAACAGCCAAGTTACATAAACATAATCAGCCTTTTAACGTTCCCACTGCTGGGACACAGGCCTCCTCTCCAGGAGAGGGAATGGGCCGTAATCCACCACGCGGGCCCAGTGCGGGTTGGTAGCCAAGTTGATAATCTGCAATCGTTAACGCTAGTCGCAAACGAATCAAATGTATGGGAGTGAAATCATCTCAACGTTAAGTCATGTGGTTAGAACAAACGAATAGAAAATTCTTAGCCAAGTTCACGTCGTTCAAAATGATAGAATTAATTGTTATCGTTTCTACAATGTTCAACGCTACATCCTTTGTTAATATATGTTTAAACTGAATGGTAAAAGCATTTAAACAGAGTTTAAATTTTAAACTGTTTGACGTTTGTAGGAACGCTCACCATAGACTAAAGAATAGGTCGTTTTTTTTAAAGTCATTTTAGAACGAGCGGCGGACAGTTGCTGACACCGAGGCGTTACCGATTGGAGAACGGAATTCGACACGATACGGTTGTAACTTGGCTAGGGGGGCTGGGCGTCGTTCTTTTTGCGTGTGGTATCAAGTAAAAATGTTATAGTAAAAGCTGCGTTTTATACGGTGCATTTACTGAAGGAGACAAAATAAATGTTACATGGTACGTTTATTTTGTCTTCTTTGGTATGAAATGGTGGGTTGTTTATATCGTTATATTTTCTTTTTATAATTTTTAATTTTTATTTTATAGATGATAGAGCGAATGAAATGGAGTTTCTTGTCCGTTCTTCTCCACAAGAATCTACTTTTTGCGAATGGACAACTAGAGTCACTATAATATTTTTATTTTCAAATGTTTTGACGTTCAAAAGTGCCGTTTAATGGTCTAGTTGAAATAAATGAATTGACTTTGACTTTGATAGAATGGAAGGATGCTTAAAATAAACAATTATTATTATTAAATGCTAATTTATACATTAGGTCCAGTTGAGATAACCTAAAATATTATTTACAACTTTACGTATACTAATTTGGCACTTTGAAAACAATGTATGCTCGCATTCATTGCGTAGGAATGTATATATACAAGAATATTTTTAGATCACGGTCACAATGTAGAAGTAATGTCAGTTATAATCTTACTGTATTTTTAAAAGTGACATTTTTAAGTGATAATAATACTTTATTTTCTGGATTTCGATGGTCTTAGCCCATGATAGGTTGAAGGGAAAATAGGAATTACTATTACTATTCCAAAATTTCAGATACCGGCCTAAACTTAAAAACAAAAACAAGTAACCATAAAATCAGTTTCTAAGTGGATCATTTTTCGGAAATGATAATTTTATAATTTTTGTACTAAGAATTTTGTAATGAAAAATATGTACTTACGTGTTTAATAACGCTCATTTAAGTTTAAAATATCAAAGTTTTCATTATTCAGTGCACAAGTATTACATAAAAATGATCCCGTATAGTCCTTAACTCTTATTTCCTAAGCCTACCTAAATGTTTATTTAATACATTAGGTTTAATTAAGATAACCTATAATAATAGGCCTTTACCTATGTAATTGGAGATTTTATAACCAGCGCGTTTTAGATTTAATTATCTCTGGATTGGAGAACAATTCGAAATTTAAAATAAAACCTCATTCAAAAAGTTTTGTTACTATCTCAAATTCAGTCATTTGTTTTTGTGAAGAAGTGGTAGTTTTTTGCGACACGGATAAACAGGAAATTCTCACAATTTTCGAATATCAGTTCCTACGTGAAAATACTGCTGCGCCAACAACACGAAATATTAACGTAGCACTGCATGCATAAACACGGTCCATAATTGGTCAATCGTTTTAAATTTGTCGTCTGGAAATTCTGAGCTGAAGAACGACCCTCGCGGTAGGCCGGTAACTATCGACTTCTTCGCCTCCCGTCCAGCAGACCACAGTCCAGCAGGTCTACAGTCAAGTGATATACATCCTGCCATCAAAATGACAAGACGGCACGGTTGGCGCAGTGGTTGAGGGATTGGCTGCTGCGCTCCGTGTCGTGGGTTCGATTCCCGCACGGGACAAAAATATTTGTATGGCCTACAGATAGTTGTTCCGGGTCTGGTTGTTTGTGTATGTGAGATTGTATGTTTGTGAACGCACCCACAACACAGGATAAATTCCGAGTATGGGGCAACGTTTTTTTTTTTAAAAATGCCAAAGTTGTATGGATAGTTTGGGTCAGCACTTTGAAATAACCAAATTTTTTAAATTTATTCCATACAAATCTCCAATTTCATAGGTAAAGATCTAATATTATGTACTCGTACACTAATTTAGCACTTTCAACAATATATTTGAGTGTAAATACGCAATTATTCATAATAATTGCGTATGTAAACTTAATATATATTCCTTAACTCTTAATTCGTAAACCTATATCTATATGTTTATACAAGGTTATTTGTAAAATACCAACGACCTTCTAAGAGGTCATTGTACTCATCATTATGAACAACTTTTACTATGGGAATAAACCTGAAATCGCGAAAAAAAAATCTGCTAGCTGTCCCCTAAATTTTGATGAGTTATACGAACATAAATGTAGGGAACAGCTGTTTTTTTTTTCGAGATTTCAGCTTTGGTCCCGTAGTAAAAGTTGTTCATAATGATAAGTATAACGACCTCTTAAGAGGTTATTGGTGTTTTACAAATAACCCTGTATATTAGGACTATTATAAATCGCTTATACGAATAATTTCTCCTACATTAATTGGGTATATTTTTGTTACCTGTATGATTTCAAAAACGATTTCATTGCGCATGTACACTTATTTTCTAGTACGTCACTATTATTTCTTTGATAAAAAAATATGTAAAACAAAATTAGTGTAGGAAAACCTCTAAGTACACTAATTTGTATTTTTTTTACATATTTTTTTTAGTTGCCTTTAAGAATTCTAATTAACTACGTATATATGTCACCAGACAATAAAATTGTAAACTCTCGATAAATTGTCAACTGAACATTTGAAATACTTTTTACTTATCAGAATTTCATAGTCAAAACTAGCTGACCCGATAAACGTTGTTTTACCACATAAAATAAAAAAATAATAATTTAGGAGTGGACCACCCTCATTTAGGGGGATGAAAAATAGATAGTAGCCGATTCTCAGACCTACTGAATGTGCAAATAAAATTTCATAAAAATCGGTCAAGCCGTTTCGGAGGAGTATGGTAACTAACATTGTGACACGAGAATTTTATATATTAGACTAGCTTCTGCCTGCGACTTCGTCCGCGTGGAATATTTACTTTACCCCGATTTTGAAACTCTCAGCCCGATCGGTTTAAAATTGACAAAGTTTCATACAAACTTTCATCCCCTATTTTATCCCCTTGGGGGTAGAATTAATCAAAATCCTTTCTTAGCGGATGCCTACGTCATAACATCTACCTGCATGCCAAACAGCCCAATCCGTTCAGTGGTTGGGGCTGTGCGTTGATAGATCACTATGTCAGTCAGTCAGTCACTTTTGAGTTATATATATTTAGATAATATCTCAATATCATGCCTAGGAATTGTGAACCGACATAAACTGACGACATGTTGGCGACCTATCGGTGTACGGTTCTACAATTTATCGGATTTTCTGGTCTAGCCAAGTAGCGGAACATTTGGCACAGGGAACTTAGGCCTCCCCGTTACGAATAGATTAGGTTTGAATGGTATGATAGGAGCCAGACAGAATGAGCGAAATGAGTGACTTTCATTCTTTCTTTTAAACCTTTAGACAGAAATAGTCTTGAGTTAGTTGAAAACTCCCTACAGCTTTTCGGAATCGGAAACTGAGAGATTATAGACTATCACATTTTGATCACTCAAAAAAGTGTTCTAAATGTTCAGTTGACAATTTTTCGAGAGTTTACAATCTCTCAAGATGTTTTGTAATCTTACGAAGATTGCCATTTTCCGGTAAAATGTAAATTAATAAATATAATAAATCTAAACAATTGCTGGTGCTGACTTTTTGACTCAATACGTCTTGCGTGGGACACTCCCAGAGGGGCTTGGGACGCTTTGTTGCAAGTTACACATAAGACCACAAAGAAGTAATCACTTCGAATAAAATACTGTTAAAATAACTTATGCAAAAACTCGACCTATTAGTTTTGAAGTTAATTTTAGAGCTTGAGTGGCCTATTTAATACAGCGGATATTTTATGTTCTACAATGGTTTAAAATGAATATGCTTTTGGTTGCGATAATTGAGTTGAAAAGTCTGCCGAGCAATATGTCTCGGTAATATTACCGGCGTACTTAAACCTAGCTATGTCTATCATGCGGCATTGTGTCACGATTTCCAAATTTTACAATCACCTAAATTACTACGTTTCTAAAGTAACTAATTTCTTATTAGCTAACTAAATTCAGTCAAAAAGTATCGGGAAAGGATGATTTGTTTATGGTTCCAAAATATTTTTTTTTTTTTTTTTTGTTAGGTTGGCAATTGTTTTCCACTTTGGCGCGGTGTTTGAGTTACATCTTCTATTTAGATTAAATGCAGTGCTGTTTTTAATAGAGAAGATGCTACTAAAGATATATGAAATTTTTTAACAACAATTACGAGTTAATATAAAGTGAAATGGAACGTAAACAATCAGCGTATAGTGACATCACTGTTGTTATGACAACAAAAGACGAACTTAAATTTTAATACATGACAGTTCATGATCTCTGGCAGACAGGGGTGATTCATCGTCCGTTTTCGCGAGAAAAGAAAAACAGTCAGCTTATAATCGCAATTTTGGCAATACATTTTAGCGTACTAATTTTTCTATGGTCTATTTTACACGGAATTCTTTTAAATAAAAGCTATATTATACCATATCTAGTGTGTAGTATTACGAATTTCATAATGGACAAAAACATCGAACACAGAATTTGTCTTAAATCTTGCAACACCAATGAAATTTCGTGTCAGTGAAAATGTTACAGAAGGCTGACGGTGAATCGACTTTATCAAAAACACGTGCTTATGAGTGGTACAAAGCGTTCAAAAGCGGTCGAGATATGATTGCCTCGCTCTGGTAGATCATCAACGTTCGCAAATGAAGTTAACATCGTGAAACTGAAGAAAATAGTGACTCAAAGTCCTCGTTCAAGTTTGAAAGAGATACCTGCCGAATTTTCTGTGTTTCATGAGCCAATCCGCATCATTTTAAAAAATCACTTGGCTATGAAACATGCAAACTCAATCGCATGTTTTGTTGAGGATATGCAATTCTGAAGATACTTTAACAATATTTTAGAGTTATGCGGCGTTTAAGAGATCAAAGTAGATGAGAAATATTAGATTTGTGGAAAGAAAATTCTTGGATTTTGCACCACGATCATGCGCCTTCGCACAAGGCCATAATCGCATCAACCTTACTTATTAAATATGGCTCCAGCCAATTTCTTCCTTTTTCCTAAACTCAAATTACCATTTTGTCGAACCTGAAAATTCACGGCGAGAACCGAACTGAATTCCGGAAAAAGCGTGTAAAAAATATTTCGATGATTGGATTATTCGCGTAAGGAGCATACTTTGAAGGTGAAAAAAATAAATCTGGAGCTAACATTTTGTGTATTATTGATCTTTTCCCGGTACTTTCTTGACAGAGTTATATTTCAGTTTCTATCTATCTTTTGAATCCTAAACATTTTATTAATAATAAAAGGTTTAGGTTTGGATTCTATGTATATCTATAAGTTTTACTTGTTTAAGTTACCTAGCTAAGTTCCTAGATTTAATCATAATAATTTACTAATTACTTTTATTTAACTAAATTCTTATGTATCGTTTATTCTAGTTGTATTTACAACTTACAACCTTGAGGTATTAGACTCAATAATGTACTAAGATTTTACCTATAAGCTTTTGTTTGTTCGCGAGTTAGCGGACGGCTGGCAGAAACTGGATGCGAGAAGCCGAAAATAGATCTAAGTGGCGTGCAATTGGAGAGGCCTATGTCCAGCAGTGGACTGCAACAGGCTGTTGATGATTGATGATGATGATGAGTTCGTACGTGCATAGCCAGTTCTTCACGTCCACATAAGAATTCCAGGAAATCCTCTCTTAATGTTCCCCTACACACCCCACAAGGAACCTATATACATGACGAATTTCATCTTTATACGACCAGCAGTTTCGGCTGTGCCTTGTCTGTCAGTCACTCAGTAACGTTCACAATTTGACAATGTTTACAATCTCACGCTATCTTTTACAATTTTACGGCGTTCGCAATTTTCCGATGACAAATAATAATAATAATAATTTTAATAATAATTTATTTAACAGAAAGGTGACTACCATTATCATCTATCCTATTCAAAACAATGTATCTAGAAACTATGTTTTTTTTTTCTATTAAAGATAGAGTAAACGACGTTGTATGTGCTAGTATAAACTGTGTGACAAATATAAGACTCTTTCGTCACCAAGTGACTGACAGCGAGCGCACAGCAGAAACTTATTATCGTAGAAAGCTGAAATTTGGCACGTAAATTCCTTGGGGGGTAAAGGACAGCACTAAGAGAGGATTTCCTGAAATTCCTGCGGGAATGGGAAGTAACGGCATTTTTACTTATATGAGATAAGTACCTATCTATTACATATTATTTACACGACGTTTTTATTCATCAGTAGAAAGCTTCTTTTTGCCAGAAAGTTTGTCAGTTTATTTAGTTTGGAAAATATCGAATATCGTTCGCTTTTGGCCCAACACGCACTTCAGTGGTTTTTTTCTTATATTTATAAGAAAAAAGCCGCCGAATTGCGTGTTGGGCCACAAGCAGTGTAGGGTCCCGTAGTTGCACGTTACAATTGTCGACTCAGAGTGGTGCTTTTTGTTTGATTCTAGTAAGGACCAAACATAAAGTCTATTTAGCTGGGATAGTTTTCCTTTAGAATTCGCTATACGTAAATGCTACTAACATGTTTTTTTTTTCAAAATCAGCTGTTTAGCTGGCAGAGGGAATGGAAAGTTGACTAACAAAAATTTGCACTTTAAAGCTTAATATTTCCCAAACGGATCCTTGAATGGAAAAATGGTTTTCGCAAACCTCAATATTTTTAAACGAGCTATCCAACGACAACCCACACCCAAACCCTGGGAAAGACGATTAAAAGAAAAAAACATCGCCACTTCTTTACGTTTACCCTAAAGTGTTTTATTTTTAAGATTTTATTTCTTCAGTTTGTCGGCGTGATTAATATACAGGGTTATTTGTAAAACACCAACAACCCCTTAAGGGGTCATTGTACTCATCATTATGAACAACTTTTACTATGGGAACAAACCTGAACACGCGAATGTATGTTCGTATAACTAATCAAAATGTAGGGAACAGCTGATTTTTTTTTGTAATTTCGTATAGTAAAAGTTGTTCATAATGATGAGTACAATGTCCTCTTAAGAGGTTTTTGGTGTTTTACAAATAGCCCTGTATATACCCGTATAGTAATTCAGAGCATCAATGAGCTAAACCGCGGACAGACAGACTAACAGTTTGACTACAGAACCCTAAATAGCTGAATGATAAGTGAAATAGTTATGCTACACTAATTTTAATAGAGGTTTTATCCTACTTTACTTTCCTAATCCATATCCACTATTTTATCGTATTCTAGATTGTGCTAACCATGATTTCATGTCACTAAAGATGTTCAACTCCGTTACGAGTCGCTCAAAGACTTCTATGACATGTATTTTCAAGGACATGTTCGATAAGTGAGTAAAGAAAAATATTGTATGCGTAAATTAAAATAACATCACGAATAGGGATCCTTCCTGAGAAAAAAAAATATGATTCTATTTAGTCCGTCAGTTAGATTATCGAAAAATATTGGACACGTATTTTTTAAAAATAAACGAAGATCAGGAGTGGGGGCTTGTGACGTCACGGCGTGCTTCAAAATTGGAGCACGTAGTGACGTCACACGAGTTTTCAACGCACTCTGTATAGTCTTCGTTTTTTTGTTTAAGTGAAAAAAGAAAAAAAAATCGTGTCCAATATTCTTTGGAAATCTGATTGACGGATTAATTAGATTTTTTTAAGTCAACTACCCTATTGTATTATTTTACCACTAGCTGCTGCCCGCGACTTCGTCCCCGTGGAATCCCCGATTTTAAAACATTCTTTATCGCTGCTCCGCTCCTATTGTCTTAAGCGTGATGATATATAGCCTAAAGCCTTCCTCGATAAATGGTCTATTCAACCCAGAAATAATTTTTCAATTCGAACCAGTAGTTCCTGAGATTAGCGCGTTCAAACAAACAAACAAACAAACAAACTCTTCAGCTTTATAATATATTTTACCATTTACCATTTTACCATTAGAAAAGTAATAAAATATTAATTTAGCACTAAGATTATCATGTTGTTATCGAAGTATGATTGTCGCCGTGAATTAAAATTAAGTTATTATTAGTGTTAATACTGTCACTGCGCTTCTGCCTTTAGAATATCTGATTTAAAGAAAATCCCATTCGAAATAAAACTTTCGCGTTGCATGGAGTAAGCACTCACTCGAGTGTTTTGTTTTATATCTTTTATCAAATTCTTTGGTCCAAATTGCAACTGACGTCCGAGTGGTCAGTTGTCACGAATGAAACTGCCCTTGACTTAGAATGAGCAAGAAAACTTTATGCCCAGCTGTGGGCAAAGGGAAATTCAGCTGTGGTTCACGATGATTAGCCAAGTTAGTAACAGAACAAAGACTTCACTAAATCATAGAGGGCGGTAATAATTAAATGAAAGGGAAAACTTTGGTCCGACTACACCACGCATTGCGAAACAATTTAGAAACTTTTTTTTTTCATAGTAATAGACTGGCGTTTTAATCGTCTTTCAACGGCAGCCCACTTTTTGTTTCCACAGACTGCTAAATATTCATGAACATACCAAAGCTTGAACTTGGCTTGACACGCTGCTGCGTGTCTAGATATATATAATAATAATATTATTATTTATTTTTTCATTCCAGATCCGAGTCATCATGTCAAGAGCACATCTCTAGCAGATTTCATTCAGCCTGCTGCAATTTTATTGCTCTCAGTATGTTTTACTGCATAGGTACATATTTAAATCGCGCCTACAGGTATTTTATTTTGGATACATTGACTGGACCACCGTGCACCGTTAGAAGACGACTAAAATAAAAATTTCATACCAAATAGGTTCAAGAACTATCCGAAACGAATTGTTATTTCAGCAAAATATTATGAATTTTGTGCAAAATTTAGTTTCATGAATTTTTTCGCATTGCGAGGTGAGATTAAGCAGCCTCTTCGCAGAACCAGCTTCCAGGGCCTGGCCAGCAGGCGCTGGAGGCTGGTGCTGCGCGGCTGCGCCCCTGCTGCTCGGGGCGCGGGCTCCGGTCCCCTCACTGGCGCGACACGACGACAAACAGTCCTATTCATAAATACTATTCAACCACTGCATGTTCTAAATACTGTTTAGCAGATTCCTTATTCAAAATTTTCTATAGAGAATTTGAATTGAGAATCTCTTAAACGATATTTAAACTAAGCATTTGTTTAGATTTGTTATGAATAAGTGTGCAAGTCGCCGCGCGCGCCGCGTGTGTGAGAGCGTGGTACTTCCCCGGTCGAGCCAGCCCGCCCAGCTGTTCAGCTGTTCAGCAGCACGCTGGTCTAAGGCTCTACCACGTACTAAGTATACGTAATTAGCGTCTTTTTATAAAACGACATCGTATTTTAATTTTTCTGTGTAAGTTTTTGCATTAAAATTCAGAGAGTTCTTAATACAAACTAACAGCCTGGCTACTGGAAATTTACTTGAAATAGAATTTAAAATACAAAACACTGTCACAATAGGGATGTTTTCTGAGTTAAAAAATATGATTCTAATTAGTCCGTCAGTTAGATTATTGAAAGATAGTGGACACGTATTTTTTGCTTTAGCAAATATGACGAAAAAATGACGAAGATAAAAACCATCAAAGATCGGGAGTGGGGGCTTGTGAAGTCACTCCGTGGTTAAAATTGTAGCACGTAGTCACGTTACACGAGTATTCAACTCATTGTATCGTCTTTGTTTTTTGTTTACGTCAAAAAAGAAAAAATACGTGTCCAATATTTATTGGAAATCGATCTGACGGACTAATTCGATTTTTTTTTTTAATCAACTACCTTTCGAATATTTAATTATTTGGCTTCTCCTGTTCACTTTGACACACGGCAATTCTACCAAATGATGATATTGGAAGTTTTTGAGTACATACAGAGTTGAAAAACATAAAAATATTATATTAAAGAAAACATGCTTTTTAAACTACTTTACTCTTGCTGCAGCATCAGCATCAGTGCCCAATAACCTTATTGGCATTACGTAAAACATTAACCTGAATCTAACTGAGCTATTTGGTACGTAAAGTCACAGATAAATTCCTTCGTAAACTCGATAAACTAACTACGACATAACATCATTATTATCAAAAAGATCTATTGACTGTTAAGAATTAATATTCTTGACAGTTTCAAGTACAACAAGTCGATTCGACTTCTGGAACTAAGTACCTATAATTCCAGTTACAAGATATAATATGTTACTAATACTAATACAAGTTACAATAAAAGCGTTTTTTAATTAATCATGAAGATAACACTTTGTCACATTATCGGTTAAAATGTATTACGTACATGTATACAGCGAGCCGTCGTAGAGAGAAGGGCAGTGAAGAGTTGAAGACCACGTTACTGTAGCGCTGGCTGAAGATGACAGGCTCTGCTTTTGAAGGCTGGTGCTGGTTGTAGCTGCTGCAGTATCTGCAAAAACACATGCTCATAATCAGCCTTTTAACGTTCCCACAGCTGGGACACAGGCATCCTCTCTAGGAGAGGAAATGGGCCGTAATCCACTACGCGAGCCCAGTGCGGGTTGGTGAATGTCACATGTCTTCGAATTATTGGTTCTAGGACATGCCGGTTTCCTCACGATGTTTTCCTTCACCGTTTTGAGACATATTGTTTATCAAAAATATCAGATTTGACTGATACGATCTCGAACATATTAAAAAAAAAAAAACATTTATTTCAAATTGGGCTGAGAGCCGCCAGTTTTTGTAGGTCAAAAGTTTACATAACGGCAATCCGTTAAAATTCACGCCTGTCATACAATTCCAGTGTTTTAACCTAGAATAAGAAGCGGCACAACAAATTGCCTGGCAAAACACAACTGTCTATTAAGTTTTAAGAACTTGTGTGTATTTAATAGTGTTTTATTCCTAGCCATTGTTCAACTATACAGTATGTTAACTAACAGAGGGCGTTCCCGTTAATCCGCAATAGTATAGAATCCATATATGATAAAAAAATATTATCATTCGAAAACACAATTTCTACATTTCTATCTTTGGCAGTCGTTACTGATTGCCAGAAGCCATAAAATCTGACACCAGTCTTGCCAAGAAGTACAGTGTAACTCAGTTAATGGGTTGTGGAGGTCTGGTAGGCAGCCGCTCCACGTAAAATACTGGTATTCAGCTGAATCCGGTATGACTGGAAGCCGACCCCAATATAGTTGGGAAAAGGCTAGGCAGATGATGATTTGTTAATGTGTAACAGTTTTATTTAGGTACCTTTTGGTTTGGTGTTCAGCTAACCATGGCAGGGCACAGCTGGACCTTCGTAACCTCCACCGCAATGCCGGCTCCACTGTTTTCCTCCTCCAGTACGTCTGAGCCACCTCTGTTAAGGTAACCGGGCCAGTTGGCTGGAGGCGCGTTCGACTGAACTCTTCTGCTCGACCTGCCATCGTTCCTTCGAAAAACATGGCTATTGTGTCCGTTTCAGTGTTAGCCAGCTAAATTGGTTAGAGCAACTCGATTATCTGTAAAAATTACAAGTTCGTATACAAGTAAGATTCTTTTACATCATCATTTCTTTAAAATACCTCATCAAACTGATACATACCTATTTTGGATTTTACAAGTTATCATCTCTGCCATCGTTGTTGGGGAAATTTAGAGTAATTACAATAAACAACATATAACGACCACACGTTTTATTTAAGTTCAAGTTACATCTAGTTACAATTACGCCATCTTGTTACAATAAACACACAACACAAAGATGACGCTAAAATAATTTTGTTAGTCACTATTATACATTTATAGGGAGTTAAGTAAAATTATAAATTTAAAGCACCTTCTGTAAACATTGTGTATGTTAAAAGTTTTAATAAATAATGTTTCATAAAATTAATGTTTTAACTATCATTATTCTGTTGACGATCTAGACCTAATTATAATGAGTAGTTTCATTTATTAATCTAACATACTTAGGTTACGTAGTAACGCGTTTATATTTACAAAATTACCTTAGCAATGTTTTAATTAATACACAACAATTTACTAGATATTCGTCATAAGATTTTGAAATTAATATTCAATATGGCACAGAAATACATATCGCACTCTCAGAATTAAAGGGGCTTAACTTAAAATTCCTGTTACTTATAATTTTGCTATATAATGAACGTAAAAATATACTCTAAAAGCCAGTGATTAAAAAGATTCCGTAATATGACTGGAAAAGGGACAGTTTATACCACATGAGTAAAGAAACGGAACAGAGACCAAGCTTCCTAAGAACGTGCAAAATTGTTACCTATTTTGGTAGGGTTGTCACAATGGGTTGTGACAAATTAAACAAAACATTTTGTTAAATAGTTTTATTATTCAGTATGATAAAATACTTTATATTACTCGAAAGTTTTTCTTTTTATAATTTTAGTTTTTGAATAATTTATTGTTTCTTTTAATGGTGTGGTAAATAATATAACATGCTACTAACCGTTAAAGAGTTTCCTCGTAAGGAGACAATTCTGGCTGCAGCAGCAGTTCATGATAAAAATCGTTCTAAACTATCAAAAATAACACACATAATTCCTACCTACCTACTACATACCAACCCACTCACATACCTACAAATGTTTAATAAAAGCTTGTAATAACAATAAAAAGGTAAAACACACCGTGTAGTACTACTCTCTTCTTATTAAAAATGATCATACAATAACAACAACATAATACTTGAAAAAATAATAGTCAAATTTGTACTTAGGTACCTATTATGAAAGTTAGAGAAAGTTAAAGTATGATATATTTTTATTTTTTCTAGTATTATTGTACAAACAGTACAATAAACAACCATTATTAATAATTAAATACCACGTTTTTACATTAAAATATTCAAACTTGCAACTAACAAAACAAACAAAGTGCGTCGCGCTGACCCTTAGATTGTCCTCTGGCTGTGCCAGCGTAAACTGGTTTTTTCCAGTCTCGCTGTGTACGCGACAAGCGGCCAGTGGACACGCACACATGCCCCGCGTACTTGTAGAAGTGCAACCGATTCGCGCGGTTGTTCGAAGCTTTATCTCTGTTCCGTTTATCTACTCATGTGGTTTATACATAGGTCTCGGGAGATATTTGTTTTTTTACGCAAAAGTTTTTAAAGATTTTAATTCTTGTTCATTTGCCATCTTGTATGGTCTGCAATAAAAATGTATTATTATTATTATTTCTCTATTTATTTTACTATAAATACAATTTTATATTTTTAAATATTTCTTAAGAAACACACACAAAAATAACATTTAAAATACAAGAAGTAATTATTATTATTAATTCTAAAAGTGCGATATGTACCATAAAAATACTTAGTTTAAAATTAATATAAGATATATGGACCATGGTCTACTAATAAATTATCATTATTATATTCGTATGATGCAACGTACATAATGACACAGCTTGTAATGTGGAAACATACAGGCTTCGGTGGCATGTGTCCCATCAGAGCTATAAAGCCTCGTATCCACTACGCAACATTTGACGCGCGACATGATATACGCGACATGATGCGCGGCATTTTGAACGGAAACGAGGAACTTTTTTCAGTAACATTGTTTATGTAGCGCACCTGCAGCAACGTCGCGCGTTGTTGTGCAACTTTTTTGAGCATGTTGGGCGTCACGTGTTGCGCGTCAAATGTTGCCTAGTGGATACGAGGCTTAAGATGGAGACTGTTCATTGTCTATGGCACTAAAGCATAGTTGTACGAATGCCATTTAGTCTGAACAAGTTACAACAGCAGTGAGCAGTGAGCAGTGGTGGCCAAGTGGTAACGGCCCTGACTTACGAGTACGAGTTGTAGGTCGCGGGTTCAAATGCAGCCAGACGACTTTACTTTGTGTAATTAATTTCATCAGCACTGCTCTCAAAACGGTGAAGGAAAACATAGTGAGGAAACCGGCATGTCCTAGAACCAAACATTCGAAGACATGTGACATTCACTAACCCGCACTGGGCCCGCGTGCTGGATTTCGGCCCATTCCCTCCTAGAGAGGAGGCCTGTGCCCCAGCAGTGGGAACGTTAAAAGGCTGATTATGCTTAAGTTACAACAGTCTGGACAGCTCTGTCGTGATCTGGAAGATGACTGCTCATTTTCGCTGACACTTCATTGTCTACGAATATTTTTGCAAGCGTAAGATAATTGTTCAAGTTCGATTTTCAAATTTTTTCTACACACGTATGACTGTTTATTTCAAATGTTAATTCACTGGTTGTCACTGATAATTAATTGTTACGTAAAAACACATCGTCACAAAACTGGGAGTTCGCCGGTGTGTTGCTGACCTTACAGTGAAGTTTCATTTCGTGACTTCAATTTCATTGACTCCTTATCGCTTCAAAGAATTGCATTTTGGCGATAGAATTAGGTTTTTTTTTACTATTGATAGGCACGCGTTTGACCACCATCTCACCTGATGGTAAGCGATGATGTGGTCGAAGATGAAGCACGCTTGTCTAGACGTAACCTGTTCACTGTTGACTTAAAGACTCCCAGGTTGTAGTTATCAGGAAACACAGACTCTGGCAGGGAATCCCACTCCTTAGCTGTACGCACAAGGAAGGAGTTTTGTTTGAGGATATATGTAAAGACAACACACACACCTTCACCTGATGTTTTAATGTGACTTAGGATTCTTCTGCTTAATTAGTAATGATTGTACCTATATACGAAACTCACACATTATAAGAAATCACAGGGTTGCAATGGACTAGACGCTTGACTAATGTTATCTTAACTAAAACATACATATATTAAACCTAAATATATCAAAAGTAAGATAACACATTTAGAAACTTATAATATTTGATTCAAACGTGTCATATTCGCGTTTCAGAGCAGTTTACTGTTCCACCTTAATTTACAAAGTTAAATTGCTGTAACTGTTAATTTTAATTTCACACTTCCAATTTCATCAAACTATCGACTATCACATAAAGCTATTTAAATTTTTCCTGAATTTCCTGAACGTGTTGCAACTTCATACAATAATATTTATTTATAGTATATATATTGAAAGATAGATATACATATATAAAATATTTACCTACGGGGCGATATTCCATCAGACCAACTTCGTACACGTAGTGTTAATGAATTAATAATTCTGTCTAAATAGATATTAAACGGTGAAGGAAAACATCGTAAGGAAACCGGCATGTCCTAGAACCAACAATTCGAAGACATGTGACATTCACCAACCCGCACTGGGCCCGCGTGCTGGATTACGGCCCATTCCTCTCCTAGAGAGGAGGCCTGTGCCCCAGCAGTGGGAACATTAAAAGGCTGATTATGCTAAACAGATATTAATCAATTTAACATCGTGTACAAAAGTATTGACCAACAAACTTGTCAGTACGTCGTGTCAACCTTCCCCTGACCCGAAGCCTGCAGCCAAGATCCCAGTATTTTACACAAAGCGACTTTCAGGAAAACCAGTGTCCTCAGGTGAGTGTAGATATTTTTGTGAACATTAATGCTCACTCCAACTGCCGGAGATCTTCACACGACAGCCAGCAATGATGAGCTCTTCGATATGAGAGAGAGAGACGTCATTCGTAGGTATTCGTCATATAACGTCCATGATGGGTCCACCACACCCTTTAAATCTAGATTAGTTAACAGCTTTTGCAACGAATTCCAGAAGAGACAACCAACATATTCCTCAGTATGCCGTGTCGACATTTCCCTGACTCGTATGCTAGGTCACCGCAGCCTGCACCCAAGGTCCCGGTTCTTTACACGGAGCAACCAGCGACTGCCGGCTGACCTCCGCCACCCAACTAGTGGGAGCACCGGAGTCGGGTGAGACTAGTTCGCGGAGAGTGTCGAGCATGTGACTGCTCGTGACGACTGTCGAAGATCTTAGCGCGACAGCCGGGACCGACGGCTTAGCGTGCCCTCCGAAGCACGGAGTAAAATTGATTTAATTAAACCTAAAAAGACTCTACCCTAGGTAACTACACAGGTTTTCTTTTTTTAGAAAATTTCTTTGAAAAAATATAGAACATAAAGTTACACTGCTGGACATATGTATTGGCTTTGGAGAAGTCCTATTGTCCAGAAGCGGAAATCTTTAGGATGAACGTCAAACGACAGTCTATTGAATTTGTGCTAGTAAATCAACCACAGCCGAACTTTCTCATCCATGAAAAGGCATTCGAGATACTCGTACATTGAAGGAAGAATTGAAAATGGCTCAGGACGACCAGACGATCGATTTCAATCAGACTGGATTTTGAATGACACTAAGTGCTCAGTAGATCTTGATAATACACGCTGATTTCGTTTTTAGAAAAGTTTGGAGGGAACTAGGTATAACATTAACTAAATCAAAGTTTCATTTTGAATGTGCCTTCTTAGCGTTTGTCATAAATGTCACGGTGACTGATTTCTGTTGACTGTGCAGTTATTCAATTATTTTATTTTCTACTCTATTGAAGGTAACTTTGCACGAATACTATTGATAAAAACTGTGAAAGAGTTGTTTTTAATTAAGTACTAATCATCTAAGTCTTGGAGTTTTAGAGTTTCGTCATACAAATCTACTGTGACTAAATCTATACACAAAGTATTAACGTACTAATTTGCAATTTATACTGTTTAGTCACATTAATATTGTGTATAAAAGTATAGACCTACACACTTGTCAGTATACCGTGTCGACATTTCCCCGACTCGCATGCTAGGTCACCGCAGTCTGCACCCAAGGTCCCGGTACTTTACACGGAGCGACCAGCGACTGCCGGCTGACCTCCGCCACCCAACTAGTGGGAACACCAAGGTCGGGTGAGACTAGTTCGCGGAGAGTGTCGAGCATGTGACTGCTCGTGACGACTGTCGCAGGTCTTAGTGCGACAGCCGGGACCGACGGCTTAGCGTGCCCTCCGAAGCACGGAGTGAAATTGATTTAATTAAACCTAAAAGACTCTACCCTGGGTAACTTTACGGGTTTTCTTTTTAGAAAATTTCCTTGAAAAAATATAGAATAAAATTATCTTAAGTTATTAAAGTTAGACTGCTGGACATATTGGCTTTGGGGAAGGCCTATGTTCAGAAGCAAATATCTTTAGGAGAAACGTCAAATGACATCAAATCTATTGAGGTTGTGACTTCGATCAGACTGGATTGTGTTTGTGAATGACACTAGTACTCATTAGATTCTCGATGGTATGCGTCGTTTAAGTTTCAAGAAAAGTATAAAGAGTACTTGGTATATTATCATTATTTAAATGCTTTCCTCAAAGATTAATTTTGACCCTCTTAAGGTTTGTCATAAACATACCACGTCGATTTCGAAATCAAAGTTTCAGATTGAATGTAGCGTTTGTCATAAATGTCACGGTGACTGATTTCTGCTGAGTGTGGCAGAGTGGCAAGCATGTGCTATGATATGGTGAATATAGACTATTTTTATCGTAAACACGTTATCGTTTACAGGTCTATCTATCTAATAATATAACTTTTCAACGACACTAAAAATCTCACGTTTTAAAATTTTGAGTATATCAAACCATATTCGAACTCATTCTATACACAAAGTATTAATTTATTAAAACTTAATTTATATATAATTTCAATCACGTTAATATTTGTGTATAAAAGTATAGACCTACACACTTGTCAGTATACCGTGTCGACATTTCCCTGACTCGCATGCTAGGTCACCGCAGCCTGCACCCAAGGTCCCGGTACTTTACACGGAGCGACCAGCGACTGCCGGCTGACCTCCGCCACCCAACTAGTGGGGACACCGGGGTCGGGTGAAACTAGTTCGCGGAGAGTGTCGAGCATGTGACTGCTCGTGACGACTGTCGCAGGTCTTAGCGCGACAGCCGGGACCGACGGCTTAGCGTGCCCTCCGAAGCACGAAGACACTCGACATATTGGGTCTTAGTCTAAAGACGTCCATAACAGGGGTACAGACTTTAAACTCAGATAAATTGCACTCAATTAAATAATTGTAACTAGTTACAACTATTTAAAAAATGCCTAATAATGCCAGGAGCGTAAGTACCTAGGTACTTACGCTCCTGAACTACTTATTTTGTTACAAATCTCGATTTTTTTTTTTGTTCCATACTGTGGATTTGAATGAGAACTGATATTGTGACGTATATTATTTACAGTTCGACTTTACCGATACTATTACCCTATATAGCAGTAAGATGAGGCTCTTTTGAAAGGAAATAAATTTATATATTTTGGTTTAGGTACTAGATGTACGTAAACCAAAATATATAAATTTATTTCCTTTGTTACATATAGAGAAGAGACCGGGGATAGTTGACTTGCTTTTCAATTAGAAGTCTTTAGTTCTTGTGTTTACATGTTTAAGACTTTATCATAATTTATCAATGGTTTAAATCAAGAATTGAAGTCAGCCTTATTAATGAAAAAAGTTGTAGTTTACTATGGAAGTAATCATGACAAGAGAAAAAAATCATTATTTCTAGCCAAAGAAATCAGAACACACTGAACAACCTAAGATATTATAAATTATTTTCTGGGAATTGAAGGTGTCTACATTCAATGTTTATAATTAAATGATTTCCAAAAGTATTTGTCAATGTTCTAACGATTTTTTTTGTCAATCATAACTGACAAGTTTTATCAATTAAATTTCTTAGTATCAACTTGCCAGGTAAAAATGTTGTCAAAAACTCCTAAATTCCATTTGTTTCTCTTGAATTACCTCGGTATATAGCTTGAAGTACCATCAACACTGACTACGATTTAAAATGTTACTGTATATAAGCGAGCTTCAGTACTACCAGGAAAGTAGTTCACACGAAATCTGAAGGTTGTACAACAATAAGTCAACAAATGAAAATTCCACATTCGGCAGTGATTAATCACAAACATGACACCTACACTAAACGTCGCACGACTAGCAAGCCACTATTCGTACACATGTGAGGAGTAACAAGACGCATGGGCGAGTGTTATTTGGCGATTTAAAAATCGCACTACTGGCGAGTTTCTTAACCAACCCCGGTCTCTTTTTAACGTTTGGGCTATAACTGTCATAGATCTTATCGGGACAACTATGGCCCTCGAAGCACGGAGAAAACTTGGCATTAAGCTAAACAGTTCCCCTAAGACTTGACGTCGATAATCTGATTGAGCCATTTGGTAAAAAAAAAAGCTTTATGTGAAAAATGTTTATGTGATACTTAGGAAATATGATAAGCAAATATTGGACAGAAAAACATGAGACAGTCGTCAGATTTAAAAATAAATCAAGGTCTAGAATTAAAAAGTTAAAAGTTGACAAGTGGCATACCATTTTGGTTTAGATATGGTACCTACTAAAATAATATTTACAATATTTTAAATTATTATCCTACATACATATATCGAATATTGACAATTCATGCAGTATCTGATCTAGATAAACTATCATATAACTTAGAATATTTACTTTTAAATGTAGACTGTTTGACGAGTGCAATGCTTAGTATTTTTTACCTACACACTTGTCAGTTTGCCGTGTCGACATTTCCCCGACTCGCATGCTAGGTCACCGCAGCCTGCACCCAAGGTCCCGGTACCTTACACGGAGCGACCAGCGACTGCCGGCTGACCTCCGCCACCCAACTAGTGGGAACACCGGAGTCGGGTGAGACTAGTTCGCGGAGAGTCTCGAGCATGTGACTGCTCGTGACGACTGTCGCAGGTCTTAGCGCGACAGCCGGGACCGACGGCTTAGCGTGCCCTCCGAAGCACGTAGTGAAATTGATTTAATTTAAATAAAAATACTGGAAAAAAATCTTGAGGTATCTAAAACGCATGATATACATACGTAGAACGCATAGCAAAAGCTCCAAAATGACAACTGATCAAGCTTATGCTAGTAAAGTAATCAAGCAACCACAGCTGAATAATCATGTAGCTATCGCTTCACGAGTGAACTCGAATAAAGTACTCGGAAAATAGCTCTGGACGAACAGTCGATTGATTTTGATTAAACTGGAATTGAAGTTAGTCAATGGCAGAGATCGTTCAGTCAATGCTTGAGCTACGATGATCAGGAAGAGCAAGAGAAGCGCGGGATGCGGACGTGGCACGTCAGTTTGGTTTCGGCGCGTGAATATTCTGGATGATCAATCTTGACCGGTCTAAATCCGACATTTGCCAAAGTAAATCGACGTTGATAAATCTGTATCAACGTCGTTCGTTTGTTCATTGCATTCCTACATTGTTATTCGTTTGATCATTACAGATTATCTAATCTACAATGGCTGTCGGAGACAAAACGTCGCACCGCCCGCCACTGACCACTGGAGGGCGCCAGCGTCGAGCGAGGAGTGCGGGACGAGGCGCTTGCCGACGGTTGCGCGCGCACTAACCTGTCAACGAGTGACGGATCAAAAAGCACTCGTCCTAGTGTTATTGAATAAACCGCATATATTTTACAGTCCACTATTTTATTACTTGCACCTTTTTTATATCCCAACAATGACCAAACGAATAAAATACCACGTTCTCTGTAAGGGTGTTAAAATCATGTATATGTTTGCGGGGCTGCTGTATCTATCTACAGGGTTTAAAGGTACCTAACATACATTATTGCAAACTTAGATGTAAGACAAAATACACAATTGTTAGTTTTCCCCAATAAAATTAAAATATAAATGGTACCACGCGTCATCCTATTCGAACCTAATCTGAATTGTGGTTCCCTAAATTTCCTGGTTATTTCCCCCCCTTTACCAAAACTAACCTCGGTCACATCAGGAAATGGTCAATTCTACGATATGGCCACGACATATACACCCTTAGAGAGAACATGAAATTACATTCCATAAACAGATACATAAACCTTAAACTCGAAAGATTTATTTCGAATGGGCTTTCTTGTCTACTACTGGTTATTTCAATATCTACGTATATATAGATTTGTATGTATGGATACTCATAATTTTTATATGCATAGGAGAGTTGTTTCGACAATTTTTTGCTAAGTAGGCATCGTCAGAAAAAGGGAGGTTCCTGTGATGAACAGACTCCGTTCTAGCCCCGACAATAGTGTTGCTCAACGGCTGTCCATCTTATGCTAGCCATAAGATGGACAGGCGTTTCGTGGAGTATCACAGGAACAAGCATTGTGAAAACAGCTCATATTAATTTGCATATTAGCAAACTATTACTATTACTACATTTTATATTAATTTTAAGTGTGAATGTGTTTAATATTTCATTACATGCAGTTCATCAGTAGATAAGCTTACACAAAATTAAGACTACTCAAATATTTGACAATGTTATTGTTAACTTTTAGTTACTATTAGAACAAGCCCTTAATTGGGGAGGATCTCAGTCATATAAATCCTATGCGACCAAATCTATACACAAAATTAATGTACAACTTGTCGTTATTTTTATGCTGTTTAATAACATTAATATCGTGTATAAAAATATAAACCTACACACTCGTCGGTTTGCCGTGTCGACATTTCCCTGACTCGCATGCTAGGTCACCGCAGTCTGCACCCAAGGTCCCGGTACTTTACACGGAGCGACCAGCGACTGCCGGCTGACCTCCGCCACCCAACTAGTGGGAACACCGGGGTCGGGTGAGACTAGTTCGCGGAGAGTCTCGAGCATGTGACTGCTCGTGACGACTGTCGCAGGTCTTAGCGCGACAGCCGGGACCGACGGCTTAGCGTGCCCTCCGAAGCACGAAAAGAACTTGACATACCGGATCTCAGGCAATAGACGACGATCATGTGGATATAGCCATTAAATCCAGATTTGTTTTTGTTTGTGAAGTTTAGAAAGGTCTAGTTGTGACGTGTAGTATTTACAAGTCACTAGACACGACTTTTTTCGTACTGTTATCATTGTCCTATACTGCAGTAAGATGTGGCTCTTCTATTAGGACATAAATATATGCTGATTATCAATCATATAAGGCTGTAACTGCAAATGACAGACCGTGAAAACGCAATTTAGAGTATTCTGGCCCCGCCAAACGGATTCTTTCAACATTTATACTAAGTTTCACTGGCAAAATGGCATTAGCGAGATCTTTGTGGTGTTAAATCTTAGCATTTTTACCTTCACACTAGTCAGTACGTCGCGGTCGTTTCGACATTTCCCTGACTCGCATGCTAGGTCACCGCAGCCTGCACCCAAGGTCCCGGTACTTTACACGGAGCGACCAGCGACTGCCGGCTGACCCCCGCCACCCAACTAGTGGGAACACCGGGGTCGGGTGAGACTAGTTCGCGGAGAGTGTCGAGCATGTGACTGCTCGTGACGACTGTCGCAGGTCTTAGCGCGACAGCCGGGACCGACGGCTTAGCGTGCCCTCCGAAGCACGAAGAGAGCTTTTTGACTTAAATATTTAAGACCTAAACTAGATATTATATACACATACTACTAGATATACCTACATATCACTATGAAACGCAATAGAAGTACAATATAACAAATCATGAGCACGCATTTCCTGTTTCTTTACACATCGTAACTACGAATTTGCACATCTACATTTGTGTTGTTCCAAAACTGCTCCTGGTTTTATTTACAATGTTATGTTTTTTTTTTTGTCGTACGTCCGTTTTATCGGGTCACTAGAGACACTCGAACCGTTGGTATTTCATCCACGCTGTGCTAACAGCGCCTGCACGCTTTATATTCGTGTGTTGATAGGCGTCGCATTGCAGTTATCGTTTGATAAGAATGTAGCATAATCTGCCTGCCTAGCTTTTTCCCAACTATATTGGGTGGCTTCCAGTCATACCGGATTCAGCTGAATAACAGTATTTAACGTGGAGCGGCTGCCTACCAGACCTTCACAACACATTAACTGGGGAACATAGTAGGTACTTCTTGGTAAGACTGGTGTCAGATTTTCTGGCTTCTGACAATCCGTAACGACTGCCAAAGATCTACAAATGACAGCCGGGACCAACGGCTTAACGTGCTTTCCGAGGCACGGAGGAAACTCGGTATGTTAAGATGGTCACCCACCCACAGACCAACCTTGGCAAGCGTTGCTTAACCTTGAAGATCGACCTGTGTGGCTGTTATTCTTTAGCCACGAGTTCCTCTTTAGCTTTAATTTTGATCTGTACTACACTAAAAATAAAGGGGGCTTTTGTATGACTTTATTTAACAAATTGAGTATTTTGTAATGTCTCACCAGTTTAAAAAATCATTGATGAATGTGGATCGGCTTCACTAATATTTTTAAATGAAATCCGCACTTTAGGATATTTATACCTGCTTAATTAAAGCAAGTAAACTTATTCTGATATTTATGTTATTATTAATTTAGAGTGATTTTATGTACGTAATTTCGACTTACTTATTCATTTTATATTTTCATTACCACGCTTTAATATCTACAATCGCGTCCAAATGTTCCTAACTATATCCTCTCTCAACTTCCTCTTATTTACTGACAGTGGTGTTTACCTACCATCTGTGTCAGTTTCCACTTACTTGAAGATTGAAGACACCTAAATGCAAGATTAAATAATGATAGTTTTGGGTTCTCAAAAATCAGCTCAGCGCCGAGAGATGAAAATTCAACAGTTCATTTTTAGTTTTCGCAAAAACGGGAAAAGTTAGTATCTACCTATAAATAACATTATACACGGTATAATGTTCTTTATAGGTAGATACTAACTTTTAATTTATTTTATATTAAAACGGCAAACAGCAAAGCTATTTGTACGATTTGCGTGGGCTTACTTCGACTTACTCTTAACTAATTGCAGCCCGCGGCTCCACCCGCGTGAATGTCAAAAATTATACCAAGGGAACTCCCCAGATAAAACGTATCCTATGTGTTATTCCAGGCTATAAACTACCTCTGTGCCAAATTTCATCAAGATTTATTCAGTAGTTTTTGCGTGAAAGAGTAACAAACATCCATACATACAAACTTTCACGTTTATAATATTATAGTAGAAAGGAGGTTTTTTCTCATCCAGTCCTATCTATTAAATATTATGTCCACATGCAAGTTTCACTGTTTCAACTCCTAAGGTTCTTTTTAAAGATATACTAAGCCTTTTTCATTGCTTTCTTTTTCTCCGGACGGGAAATCATCAATTGACTTCACCCGCTCTGGGCGGAGCCTAGTGCCCGCCGCGTTCCAGGACCGCGGTGACTTTTTCGAAAAAAGTCCGCAACCAAAGATGTACTTAGCTTGCCACTGGAAGCGAAACACAGGCTTATAGTGGTTGTACCGACAATGGAAACTGCGTTTTAGCGTTATAGGTGCTTGTTTTTGTCATACTTATTGAAATTAGCATATTATCTACATTAAATATCCTATCCATAACCTTAAAAAAGTATAATTTAAGATTGCCTAGGAAATCAGAACATTGGTATTTTGATTCGATTGTATCCTTTAATATTGGGAAAATTTTGTATGAAAAAACTAGATAGACGAGCACAATTATAAATCATTATTTGTAGGTATTCATATGTAGTATGTAGAGTTTAAAAAAGTTTAATAAGTTGTGCAATATAGAATATTCTACTCTTTTTATTTGTTTTATCTTATTATTTGATTTTTTTGTTTGATTTTGTTCATTTTTTTTATTTTTTTGTGATTTTGATTTTTTTCTTATCCTATCACGGACTTATTTCTGTACAAAAGTCGCGTTTTCTTTCTTAACTATTCAGCCCTTTGTAACGCATATGTATAATATACCTATTATTTCTTTAAAACTATACTACTTAGGTATACCTTATTATTATTAATTAATAGATTAAACGTGTAACCAAATAAATATCACTTCTAGTAAGTGACCATCATCTTGCTTTAAATTTATCTTGTCTACCACTACGTTATATTTACAAAAGTCGTGTTTAATTAATATCTTATTTATGACTGTTAATCATTCATGAACCTTCTTTTTTACTAACTTCTTCTTCAACTTACTTTTTTTTACTAATTAAGGACTAATTACTTATTATATTACTATTAAAAAGTGTAATTTAAGATTGCCTAAGAAATTGGAGGACTGGTACATTGAGGAAGGAAGAATAGTTTTTGTCGTCATACTTTTATAAAAACAAAATTAACAAACGCAATTATAAATAATTAACTATCTTAAATCACGTTATCTATAGATACTCTTATTCTATTGTGTTTAAAAAAGTTTTATAAATGCAGCAATTAAATTAACTATTCTACACGTTTTTTTGTTTTTTTTTTTTAAATATTTGTTTTTTTTTTGTTTTGTTTAATTTTATTTGTTTTTTTTTCCCTTGAAATTTTTAAGTTTTTTTTTATTCTACCACGGATTTATCTCTGTGCAACAGCCGTGTTTAATTACCTATGTCGTCATTTGCAACGGGTTGAACATGTATTATTTATTTTAAAACTATCACACCTAAGTCTTTTATCTGTATTTAGACGCACGTTACCTATACTTGGATTCGCATTTTCATGCTTCATGCGAATGTTTTGAACTCCAAACATCTTCTGGTACTCATCACTGAATTTCGGCGACACAAATTCATCACATTTTGCCTTTTGACTTCCTTAAAATATGAACGTACTGCTTGGACTTGCTATGGATAACATGCTTTGCGGATTTCTTCTGATGCAATTAAACTTGCTTTGAGCATAAATGATCATGCTAAAAACGAATACCAAATGAATCATTTTACTTAATATAAAATTATGATATCTTAGCGATAACACGATATAGTAGACTAGCAGCGCCCCGCGGTTTCACCCGCGTAGTTCCCGATCCCGTGGGAATACGGGGATAAAATAAAGCTTATGAGGCTTGCTGATAATGTAGCTTTACATTGGTGAAAAAATTGTTAAAATTGGTCCAGTAGTTTCGGAGCTTGTTCGATACAAACAACAAATCACGTTATTCATATGTAGGTACTATGTTATGTTTAAAAAAGTTTAATAAGCTATGACATACTTAACTATCCTGGTTTTTTTGGTTTCTTTTCTTTTTATATTTTTATGTTTGTTTTTAATATTTTGTTTTTTTTTTGTTTTTTTGTTTTTTTTTTATCCTATCACGGACTTGTCTCTTTACAACAGTCGTGTTATTTAACCTATTTAGTTATTTTAAACGCTTTGATCATATATTATTTAGGTACTTTATAACTATTACACCTATGTATACCTATTGTCTTTGTTCCACATACAGGGTACCTTGCTCGTGTACAGATCATCGCGCTAAAAACGATCACATACCTAATTGTTTTACTAATTTATGATATCTATATAATAGCTAAATCTAGTCTACCACGACGTATTGTTTATAAAAGCCGTGTTTATATCTTAACTAGTAAAATATTATTCTTGAACTTTCTTTTATTTTTTACTAAAAAATTACTAATTCCTTAATACCATGTTACCTTAAACAAGTAGGTATAATTTAAGATTGCTCAGGCAATGGGAGGATTGGTATATATATAATGGGATTTTTATATCTTTAACTAGACAGACAAATGCAAATTATGAATAATTATCTCTCATAAAAAAAAGAAAAGTCAAGAAAATTCATTATGTTTATGTCTAGTATACAAAATTTAATAAGTTGTGCAATACTAACACTATTCTACTTTTTTTTTGTTTTATTTTCTTGTATTTTTTTTGTTTTTTTTTTCTTTTATTTTTTTTTGTTTTTTTTTCTTGTCTTATGTATTATTTCGTCTAGGTATACTAATATTACCGATTAAGTTCTGAAACTACTGGACCAATTTTAACAATTGTTTCACCAATGGAAAGCTTTATCATCGGCGAGTAGCAAAGGCTATATTTTACCACCGTATTCCAACGGGAACGGGAAATACGCGGGTGAAACCGCAGGGCGCTGCTAGTGTTTAATAAAGTTTAATTAGTAGATTATTATATTATTTTTTTGTTTTTTCTTTTAAGATTTTTTTATTTTCTTTTGTTTTTTTTTACGTAGATTACAACGTTTACACATATTATTTATTTTAAAATTATTCTATATAGGTATACCTAATTATTATTAATTAATATTGGCCATGTTTGGATACAGGGTAACGTTGAATTGGTTCAAGCGGTGACAATACTCATAAATATTAACATTTTTTAGTATGGAACCAACGGTGACTTTAAAATCTGGTATTTTTGGGAAAAATCAGCAGATTTTTTAAGTCACCGCTGGGATGGGTTGGTGGTGGCTGTGGGTGGCAATATTATGGCGAGTTATACAAGCAGCAGTGTACTCAACAGCTGATAATCTAAATCACACAAAGTCTTTTTCATGAGCACATTCCACCCCAGTGAGATTCCCACTTCATCGTAAGTCACTTACTATGTCTTGTTTGAATGACGCCCAGGCCAGGTAGTTTTAAGGGTCAGAGCCCATTCGTCCCCTAAGATTCGCACCCTGTGCCCACTCGTCCCCTGGAACTTTTGAGGGGCCCATTCGTCCCCTGAAGAATATTTATTTTTATTCATTCTTCTAATATAAGTACATGTATATGTGTATACTGCAGCTTGGTAGTCCTGGTACAGTCGCGCAGAAAAAGCTAAAATAAAAAATATAGTAATTCGGTAGATATCATGTTTATTTCAAATAAGATTAACACATACAAAATCACAATGTCC
The DNA here is from genome assembly GCA_905332915.2 of Hecatera dysodea. Lineage (NCBI taxonomy): Eukaryota > Metazoa > Arthropoda > Insecta > Lepidoptera > Noctuidae > Hecatera > Hecatera dysodea. Next base: position 17,204,076 of record HG995309.1, on the reverse strand, counting down.
TAGAAACTAACAAAATACAACTCTTTTAAAAAAATCAGCCCTGATTGACCATCATATAAATCAACATTAAATATAAAACATGCAAAAAAAATAGAACACATATCAACAGTAAATAATCACTTCTTATTTTTTTGTATATTTACCAACTACATACATGCAAAATCATAATAATTACCCCTCCCGCTTCGGCATTCCACACCCCGCGCACATCTGGAGAGTACTTACCAATTTTAAACACCTTATCTATTATTTGTAACCCGTTTTTTTAACAAGCCATTCGTAGTGAGACAATTTTACATCGTAAGCCTATCGACAGGTTATATTATTATCATGACGGATTATCATTCATCATAGCTCTTTTTTCAATGACCTGTTATGATTTATTAAATTAATTCCGTTAATAAACTGTTCACAAGTGTACTATGTTAACCGTTTCTTATGTAAAACATAGCTAATTTTATCTCAGGGGACCAATAGGCACCTGAATAGGTGCCGAATCTTTAACTTATATTGTATATATATTAGAGGGGACGAATGGGTACCTTAAAAATAATATTTTTTATTAAAATATTAATTGGTCCCCTACCAGGAGACTAATGGGCACCTATATAGGGGCCGAATCTACAACTTTTATGCTGGGGGACGAATTTTAGGGGACGAATGGGCTCTGACCCAGTTTTAATGTTCCATGAATTCAATACTCGTAGATATTTTTTTTTCTTCGAAATTATCTTGTATTTTCGGTTTTCGTGTATTACATTAATTTTCAGTACGGTTTTCAATAAAAGCTAAATCAACATTAATATATTTGAAAAAATAATGTTTATTTTTTTATTTGTATTTTGTGTTTCGTACGTTTCTCGTGGTATATACAGGGTGTTACTAATTGATGTGTTTTCTTGACACAGTTTTTTCATAGCGTTTAATTTCTAGACTCATATATTTACAAGTTCAATTAAAGTTACTGCTATCTTAAAATAATATAATGGTTTTCTTTTCTTTAGTCTCCCTTTTCTAGAAACCAGACTAAAATTGAAAAGATGTACAATAATATATTTCAGTAAAGAGGGATCAGTTATCATTATGTTGCGTCCACAAAGTATCAACTAACTTTTGTTTTCAAATTCAACTTGAAGCCTTTATGTTAAGTAAAAACGGAGAAGGTAGTTGAAACGAATCTTAAGGCTTGAAGGTTGTTAGATACTCAGCTGTGGCTGTATGTGAGAGTATTATGAGATCAGCGGGCGTACCATGACGTCTTAAAACGTGAGTCTTCCGAACGAGAAAAAGGGATGGAGCTATATATGGTGTATAACTCTATCCCTCTTTCACGCTCGGAAGACTCACGTTTTAACACCTCATGGTACGCCCGCAGTTATGGACATGCGGAAAACGTAGTCCATTATAGAAATAAACCATTTTATGCCGCCATAACCACTGCTGCCTGTGTGCGTTTAATTAATTTATTAATGACTAGCAGCGCCCCGCGGTTTCACCCGCATAAGTTTCGATCCTGTAGGAATATCGGGGTAAAAATATTCTATAATAATATGTTAATCCTGGTTATAGACCATCTGTGTGCCAAATTTCATCGAAATCCGTTCGGTAGTTTTTGCGTGAAAGAGTAACAAACATCCATCCTTACAAACTTTCGCGTTTATAATATTAGTAGGATTAACGTTGTCATGATCCATGACCTGCGATATCTCATTTCTTTTATATCTAGTAATTTATTTAACCGTTTTTTTTTTTAAGTCAAAATTACAATTAAATCTGGGAGGACATCTGCGGCAAAATTTTAAATTCTTAAAACTATGAAGTAATCTCACAAAGTTTGACATTTGCCTTGATTTCACTTACCTACTAGACCTACACACAGCCTGTTTGAACATTTAAAAAGTTAAAATTACCACCAAAAGAACGAAATAATTTCATAGTATGTGATTTCTTTTATGCATTTATTAAAACATTTATCACATCATTAGTCTTTGTTCACCATAATCACGAAAAATTGCGCATAGTTCTTAAATTCGTACAACTTTTACTGACCCGAAATTACAAGAAACCCCTGCTGTTCCATACAAAATGTCGATTTATGTTGACATAAATGTACATATGTCTATACCCCATTCACAATAAGATTAGGCATTGAAATAAATCTTTTTTACAGTCCGTTCAACCGATTTTGACTTCTGTTGCGTTGGTGGCATGGCACATGGCAGGTTCAGTAAACAGTTGGTATTATAATCACGTTTTTGCTTTTAATGCCATCCTTATGTCTACGGAATAGAAGTAAAAATCGGTTGAACGGACTGTAAACAGTTTTGTTTAAATGTCTAATTTTATTATGAATGGAGTATAGTCATTTTTACAAATTCAATGTTTGTCCCATAGTAAATTTTGCATAGTAATGCAAACAAGGTGCCCAACTCGGGTTTAGGGAAAACAATACTTATGTTGTATATAAAGTCTTGTCATTTGCTAAAAAACAGCCCTTTGATTGGAAATACCCAAGTTTTCTTTACAAAAAGTCCAAGTAGAGCCTCATCTTACTTTGCAGTTTTCGCTGAGAAAATAATGTTACCTTCGGACTGCCCGCTCGTTCAACTATAATAAAATGTCACTTAATTATCCGGAAATAATACAGCTTTATGATAGGGAACGTGCACAGCGTAGACTATGCCATCTAGTGTTGCAAATCTGGAACTTTTACGTTGTAAATATTTGACCTGTGCTGCCACCTATACTTCCTGCACTCTCCGTTTAGGGGAACGGGCACGAAGTAGACTGACATCTAGCGTTGCAAATTTGAAACTTATAAGTAAAATATACTTGACATTGACGCGTCTGTGCTGCCACCTATAGTTTCTGCACGTTCCCTATTGAGTTGTGCCTAAGGGTTGGTTGTCATCGTTGACCGTGTGCGTGGGTTCCTCCGCAGACAACTTGACTGTACCTACACCAGCGACCTCTACTTTGAATATGTCAATGAAGCTCGCTGATAGGTATGTATTAGAGTCATGTTATGGGGCATTACTATGGGCGCACTGCGAATATCAGAGGTACTCAATATGAAGCTGTTTATGCTGGTATAGAGAACACGGTTTCGCCAATAGGCCCCCTGTATATATGTAGGTATAGTTAATGACTTCGCTAAAACCAATATAATAAATTGTGTTTATTAATATTCAAAGAAACCTTGTAATAACCAGTATTATGTATGCGTAAAATGTATACTAAAATATTGCAGTTATAGATAAACATGCAATAAACAGAATTAAATTTAAATTAAATTAGGATTAATAATATTAATATCTAGAATAAATAAAGGAATCGCAATTTTATAAAATATAAAAATAAATATAATAATTAATACTACTTATAATAAATATAAATACAATACAAAGTACAGATATCTAGGGTATATTTTACTTAATAATAACTTAATATTTAATTATTAACAAATATTAGTATTTGGCAAAAATATATAAGCGCTCTTCCTCTCTCCTACCTATTTAAATATTGCTGTGCCCGACAGGGTCCATAATTGATACTGCTCTTATTTACCTACCACCTGTATATGCACATTGTGTATTGCAATAAACACTTGAATAAACAATTTTAGTGTACACGAAGAGTGTTGTATGCAGTGGCGTGCAGTGGTTCGAGTTAGGCCAGAGAAAATGTCCAAATAAATTAAAAAAAAATAACCACATTATTCAGGGTTGATTTTTACTGAAATGAGTTTCTTTTTGTTTTTTTAAATAGCCTATAAAAAAAAAAAAAAAACAAAAAAAATAACACCACGTTTCAACCCTGAATAATGTGGTGCGTTTTTTTTTGGACATTTTCTCTGGCCCACCCTAACTCGAACCACTGCACGCCACTGGTTGTATGCACAGAACAGATAAAAGAGGGTTTATCTGTAACCTCTTTGATCAGTTCTGTGGTTGTATGCACTCTTCGTGTACAATATAATAACGCGTTTCGGGTCATGCCCAACCTGTCCTGGCGGTGTAGTGTGACTGTAATGTTTGCTGAGAACAGAGTTACCGACTTCTTTGCGCTCATGAGGAAGCTCAGCCCCCCTAGCCAAGTTACATAAACATAATCAGCCTTTTAACGTTCCCACTGCTGGGACACAGGCCTCCTCTCTAGGAGAGGGAATGGGGCCGTAATCCACCACGCGGGCCCAGTGCGGGTTGGTAGCCAAGTTGATAATCTGCAATCGTTAACGCTAGTCGCAAACGAATCAAATGTATGGGAGTGAAATCATCTCAACGTTAAGTCACGTAGTTAGAACAAACGAATAGAACATTCGTAGCTAAGTTCAAGTCGTTCAAAATGATAGAATTAATTGTTATCGTTTCTACAATGTTTAACGCTACATACTTTGTTAATATGTTTAAACTGAATGGTTAAAGCATTTAAACAGAGTTTAAATTTTAATCTGTTTGGCGTTTGTAGGAACGCTCACCATAGACTAAAGAAAAGGTCGTTCTTTTTGCTTGGCGTGTGGTATCAAATAAAAATGTTATTGTTAAAATAAAGCTTTATACGGTGCATTTACTGAAGGAGACAAAATAAATGTTACGTGGTACGTTTATTTTGTTGTCTTTAGTGTGAAATGGTGGGTTGTTTTTATCGTTATATTTTTATTTCATAGTATTTAATTATAATTTTAACGATGACAGAGCGAATGAAATGGAGTTTCTTGTCCGTTCTTCTCCATAACTAGAGTCACTATAATATTTTTGTTTTTAAATGTTTTGACGTTCAAAAGTGCCGTTTAATGGTCTAGTTGAAATAGATGAATTGACTTTGACATGTTAATTTAAACATTAGGTCTAGTTGAGATAACCTATAATATTATTACAACTTTACATTATACTAATTTGGCACTTTGAAAACAATGTATGCTCGTATTCATTGCGTAGGAATGTATATATGTACATATACAAGAATATTTTTAGATCACGTTCTCAATGTAGAAATAATGTCAGTTATAACCTTACTGTTTTTTTTTTAAAGTGGCATAATTTAATTGATAACAATGCTTAATTTTCTGGACTTAGATACCAAGCCCGTGACAGGTTGAAGGGAAAATAGGAATTACTATTCCAATTAATACAGATCCCGGCCCAAACTTAAAAAAGCAAGTAACCATAAAATCAGTTTCTAAGTAGATCATTTTTCGTAAACGATAATTTTATATTTTTTGTACTAAGAATGTTGTAATGAAAAATATGTACGTGTTTAATAAAGCTCATTTAAGTTTAAATCGCAATGTTTTCATTATTCAGTGTACAAGTACTACATAGAAATGATCCCGTATAGTCCTTAACTCTTATTTCCTAAGCCTACCTAAATGTTTATTTAATACATTAGGTCTAATTAAGATAACCTATAATAATAGGCCTTTACCTATGTAATTGGAGATTTTATAACCAGCGCTTTTTAAATTTAATTATCTCTGGATTGGTGAGCAATACGAAATTTAAAAAAAAAAACTTTATTCGAAGTTTTGTTACTTTAATCTCAAATTCAGTCATTTGTTTTTAGTGTTTTGTTTTTGTGAAATAGTGGTAGTTTTTTGCGCCATGGATAAACTGGAAATTCTTACAATTTTCGAATATTAGTAAGTACCTACGTGGAAATACCGCTGTGCAAACTACACGAAGTATTAACTTAACACTGCATGCATAAACACGGTCCATAATTCTGCCGTCATAAGCAAAAAGGACGTATCTACACATAACGAAGTAACTAATTTCAGACCTTAAGTTATTTTCTTAATGTCGAAAATTGGCTACTTCGTTTTGTGTTGTAACGGCCTTTTGTCTTATGACGGCAGAATTGGTCAATCGTTTTAAATTTGTCGTCTGGAAATTCTGAGCTGAAGAACGACCCTCGCGGTCGGCCGGTAACTATCGACTTCATCGCCTCCTGTCCAGCAGAATACAGTCCAGCAGGTCTACAGTCAAGTGATATACATACTGCCATCAAAATGACAAGACGGCACGGTTGGCGCAGTGGTTGAGCGATTGGCTGCTGCGCTCTGTGTCGTGGGTTCGATTCCCGCACGGGATAAATATTTGTATGGCCTATAGATAGTTGTTCCGGGTCTGGTAGTTTGTGTATGTGAGATTGTATGTTTGTGAACGCACCCACGACACAGGATAAATTGCCTGTGGGGGGCAACTTTAAAAAAAAATGCCAAATTTGTATGGATAGTTTGGGTCAGCACTTTGACTGGCTAAATTACCAATAATTTTAAATTTATTCCATGCAAATCTCCAATTTCATAGGTAAAGACCTAATATTATGTACTCGTACACTAATTTAGCACTTTCAACAATATATTTAAGTGTAAATATGCAATTATTCATAATAATTGCGTATGTACTCTTAATATAGTCTTCGTAAGCCTATATCTATGTATATGTTTATACACCGTTGAATTTTGATCCTTTTAATCCCGTGGAGGGTCGATCTGGTACATAAAACACTATCAATTTGTAAAGATAAAATAAAAAAATAAAGTACCTACTTTTTTTCTAAAACTCGAATTAATATACGCATGTACGAAATTAATTTCTTTTTAAATAAACGTCAGCTGAGCGAGGCCAATGAACTATAGGTAGTTAGTACCTAAGCAACGACCGACAACTACCTACAAGGTCATTGACTCGTTTACTTAAGTAAATTAATTTTATACATGCGTATATTACCTCGACTTTTAGAAAAACAAATCGATAGTGATTCATGTACCGAATCGACCCTCCACGGAATTAAAAGGACCAAAATTTAACGGTGTTATTAGGACTATTATAAATCGCTTATACGAATAATTTCTCCTACATTTATTGGGTATATTTTTGTTACCTGTATGATTTCAAAAACGATTTCATTGCGTATGTACACTTATTTTCTAGTACGTCACTATTATTTCCTTGATTAAAAAAATATGTAAAAACAAAATTAGTGTAGGAAAACTTCTTCTACACTAATTTGTATTTTTTTTTACATATTTTTTTTAGTTGCCTTTAAGAATTCTAATTAACTACGTATAGATATATGTCACGGGATAATAGTAACTCTCGATAAATTATCAACTGAACATTTGGAATACTTTTTTACGTATCAGAATTTCATAGTCAACTAGCTGAACCGATAAATGTTGTTTTGCCACATAAAATAAAAAAAATAATTATTTAGGAGTGGACCACCCTCATTTAGGGGGATGAAAAATAGATAGTAGTCGATTCTCAGACCTACTGAATATGCACATAAAATTTCATAAAAATCGGTCAAGCCGTTTCGGAGGAGTATGGTAACTAACATTGTGACACGAGAATTTTATATATTAGATAATCTCTCGATATCATGCCGTGGGATTGTGAACTGACATAAACTGACGACATGGCGACATGTTGGCGACCTATCGGCGTACGGTTCTACAATTTATCGGATTTTCTGGCCTAGCCAAGTAGCGGAACATACATATATTATATTTTTTAAATTTTTTACTTGATTATATTTTTTACTTGAACTGTCTAAAAAGAATGTTGTGCCTACCTTTAATTTAAGAGTTGTTACTACACTAACTGTTGTTTGTCATATTTTTAAGATCGTCTGTATGTATTTTAGTTGGTAAGCCTTAATAAATAAATAAAAATAAATAAAAAATACGGCACAGGGAACTTAGGGCTCTCCAACACGGATAGGTTAAGTTTGAATGGTGTGATGGGAGCCAGAGGGAACGAGCGAAATAAGCGAACTTCATTCTTTCTTTTAAACCTTCAGATATAAATAGTCTTCTGTTAGTTAGTTGAAAACACCCTACAGATTTTCGGAATGACTGAGATTATATAGACTATCAAATTTTGATCAGTCATAATAGTGCTCCAAATGTTCAGTTGACAATTTTTCGAGAGTTTACAATCTCTCAAGATGTTTTATAATCTTACGAAGATTGTCATTTTCCGGTGAAATGTACACTTGAAAACCTTAACTCTTAACCTCTAAACAATTACTGGTGCTGACTTTTTGACTCAATACGTCTAGCGTGGAAAGCCTTTCCACCAGGATATCAGGAAAGCGAAAGAGGGGCTTGGGACATTTTTTTTCAAGTTACACTTTTGACCATAAAGAAGGAAACACTTCGAATAAAACACTGTTAGAATAACTTTACCAAAAACTCAACCTTGGAAGTTTGAGTCGACCTTTGAAATTTTCGAGTTTTGAATTTATTTTAGAGCTTGAGTGGCCTATTTATTACAGCGGATATTTTATGTTCTACAATGATTTAAAATTAATATGCTTTTGGTTGCGTTATTGAGTTGAAAAGTCTGCCGAGCAATATGTCTCGGTAATATTACCGGCGTACTTAAACCTAGTAGACCAGGGTAGAAGCCTTTAAAAATAATAAAAAGTGAAATAAAATAATAGTAGGATAAAACCCATTAGAAAAGGAGGAGAATATTATAAAAATGAAAGGAAAAATAATTTACGGGCGATCTGAGGTCGGGAAGGGGGGGGGGGGGTGAGGTTTTAAGGGTAAAAAACGGTTTATCTCGATTTCCGGCAAAACTAAAAGTCCTATGGAAAAAAGTCAAATGGCAAAGTTGTAGGTGATAAAAAGATCTAAAACTTTTGTATTTACACTTTTTTCACATAACCTCAAAATTTAGGAGAAAAATTCAAAAAACCAAGTTTTTGGTTTTTTATTTTTATCTTTTACAAAATTATTTTTTTTGTCACGAAATTTGGTGAAAACTTACCTTTTTATGTCCCAAATACGCTGTAATTTATTTGATTAGAAATATTTATTTTTTCGCCTTATTTTGAATTAATATCGAAAAAGCACCCTAATTTTCAATCAAAAATTCACCCGTCAAAATATCAGCTTTTTTCAAAAAGTTGGTATGCTTTCTGTTCGTTGAAATCTCTACTTTCCGATGGTGAAAAAAAATATATAAGTATGTTACTATAGTAAATCTTCTCAGAAAATGCAAAAAATCGAAAAACTCGAATCGATTTTTTTTAAAATTATTATATACAATTTTGGTCTATTTATTAAAATTTACACTTTAATTCCTCGAAAAACGTAAGATTACATGTCACGTTGATAAAAAAAAAACTGCAAATCAAAATATACTACTATAATTAACCAAGAAATAAGTTAATAAAATTAATATTTAATAAGACTGAATAAGACATCTACAATGTTTAGAGAAAGTTGTAGAATCTTCTTTAAATTATATGCGTAGATGCCTATTTATAACTATTTTAAGATAACTTATATACCTGAGTGACCTACGAAAAATTTTAGCCCATCAAAAGGTATTTCATAGAAAAGTGGGGAAGGGGCTAGGCCCCATTAAAAATAAAAAACCAAAAACTTGGTTTTTTGAATTTTTCTCCTAAATTTTGAGGTTATGTGAAAAAAGTGTAAATACAAAAGTTTTAGATCTTTTTATTACCTACAACTTTGCCATTTGACTTTTTTCCATAGGACTTTTAGTTTTGCCGGAAATCGAGATAAACCGTTTTTTACCCTTAAAACCTCACCCCCCCCCCTTCCCGACCTCAGATCGCCCGTAAATTATTTTTCCTTTCATTTTTATAATATTCTCCTCCTTTTCTAATGGGTTTTAATTATTTATTTTTTTATTTATTTATTTCCAAAAAAAAAAACTTAGTACTACTTTACAACAGCAGTGTGGCAACAATTTCGAGTAGTCAACAAGATTAGCGTCTGTAGCCGAACTAGGCAGAGCCTGTATTTCGGCTATCAGCACCATTCCCCTCGAGTATTTATACAAAAAAATAGATGCCAAGCAACAGGTTATGTAGTTAAATCAGTACTAAGTATATAATAATAAATGATATACTTTTTAAATAAACAATTTGGAAATAGTTAAGTGGATAGGTCTATTCTAATTATTAAATGGAATGAGTGTGTGTGAGTTAATGTGTGTGTGTGTGTGTGTGTGCAATGAATGAATGGAGTGTGCAGGTGAATTCATGAGTGAGAATATATGTGCAGTGAGTGTGCTAAGTGTGCGTGAGTGTTTGGGTATTTGGGTGAGTTTTATCGAGAGTTTATCTTTGTTTTCTCTGCTCTTAGTTTTTAAAGTATTTAGGATAAAAGTTGTTCCGTCTCTTCGTAGTTTAAATTCTGCAAATATTGGCATACTTTTAATTTACATTGTTGTCTTGTCAAGGGGTATATATGTATTATTTTATTAATTTTATTATAAAGGTGAGGGCCAAGAAAACATGCAAATCTTTTACCAAAAGTTGATTTAAATGTGGTTAAATTTTATCCTACTATTATTTTTTTTGGTTTTAATAATTATCGACCCTGGACTATAGACTATGTCTATCATGCGGCATTTGTGTCACGATTTCCAAATTTTACAATTACCTAAATAACTACATTTCTAACCTAACTCATTTCGTATTAGCTAACTAAATTCAGTCAAAAAGTATCGGGATTTGTTTATGGTTCCAAGTTTAATTTTTAGTAATTTTTTTTTTGTTAGGTTGGCAATTGTTTTCCACTTTGGCCCTGAGTTTGATTTATATCTTCTATTTAGATTAAATACAGTGCTGTTTTTAATAGAGAAGATGCTATTACAGAATTCATACAATTTTTGCTATTGAAATGATAAGAAGGGCCACTGCAATGTTTTTTTTTCTATAGTTAATATTGATTTTTAACAACTATTACCAGTTAATATAACGTGAAACGGAATGTAAACAATCAGCGTATAGTGACATCACTGGTGTTATGACAACGAAAAGGCAAACTTAAATTTTAATACATGACAGTTCATGATCTCTGGCAGACAGGAGTGACTCATCGTCCGTTTTTGCGAGAAAAGAAAAACAGTCAGCTTATAATCGCATTTTAGCGTTTTTTATGGTCTATTTTACACGGAATTCTTTGAAATAAAAACAAAGATGAAAATATTGCATTTTCCCTATTATACCATATCTAGTGTGTAGTATTACGAATTTCATAATGGACAAAAACATCAAACACAGAGTTTGTCTTAAATCTTGCAACACCAATGAAATTTCGTGTTGGGAGTCACTGAAAATGTTACAGAAGGCTTACGGCGAATCGAATTTATCAAAAACACGCACTTATGAGTGGTACAAAGCGTTCAAAAGCGGTCGAGATATGATTGCCTCGCTCTGGTAGATCATCAACGTTCGCAAATGAAGTTAACATCGTGAATCTGAAGGAAACAGTGACTAAAATCCTCGTTCAAGTTTGAAAGAGATGCCGAATTTTCTGTATCTTATAAGTCGATCCGCACCATTTTAAATAATCACTTTGCTATGAAACAGGCTAGTCCCTAAAGACTTGAATTTTCTCCAAAAACTCAATCGCATGTGTTGTTGAGGATATGCAATTCTGAAGAAACTTTAACAATATTTTAGCGTTATGCGGCGTTTAAGAGATCAAATTAGACGAGAAAGGCTAGATTTGTGGAAAGGAAATTCTTTGATATTGCACCACGATCATGCGTCTTCGCACAAAGCCATAATAGGGTATTTTACTGTAAAAATCTAATTAGTCCGTCTGATAGATTTACAAAAAATATTGGACACGTATTTTTTATTTTTTCACGTACACAAAAAATGAAGACGATCCAGTGCGTTGAAAACTCACGTGACGTCACGTCGCTGGTAAAAATTGTAGCAACGTAGTGACGTCACGTGAGTTTTCTACGCACTGTATTGTCTTCATTTTTTGTTAACGTGAAAAAAGAAAAAATACGTGTCCAATATTTTTTGTAAATCTATCAGACGGACTAATTAGATTTTTACAGTAAAATACCCTATTGTGAACGATTTTTTGACCAAAAACTCGACATAAGTATTCCATCGAGCAACCACCTTATTCACTAGATACGAGTATGGCTCCAGCCGACTTCTTCCGTTTTCCTAAACTGAAATTATCATTTCGTGGAACCTGCTTTTATTCGGTAGAAGACATATAGGAGAATTCGCGGCGAAAACTGAATTCAATTCCGAAAAAAGCGGTGAAATGGTTGGTTCTTTGAAGGTGATAAAATAAAGCTGAATGAATAACTATCATTTTGTGTATTATTGATCTTTTCCCGGTACTTTCTCGACAGAGTTATATTTCAGTTTCTATATGTCTTTTGAATCCTAACCATTTTATTAATAATAAAAGGTTTAGGTTTGGATTCTATGTACCTATATCTATAAGTTTTACTTGTTTAAGTTACCTAGCTAAGTTCCTAGATTTAATCATAATAATTTACTAATTACTTTTATTTAACTAAATTCTTATGTATCGTTTATTCTAGTTGTATTTACAACTTACAACCTTGAGGTATTAGACTCAATAATGTACTAAGATTTTAACTATAAGCTTTTGTTTGTTCGTGAGTTCGTACGTGCATAGCCAGTTTTTCACGTCCACATAAGAATTTCGGGAAATCCTCTCTTAATGTTCCCCCTACACAACCCACATGGCACCTATATACATGACGAATTTCATCTTTATACGACCAGCAGTTTCGGCTGTGTCTTGTCTGTCAGTCACTCAATAACGTTTACAATTTGACAATGTTTACAATCTCACGCTATCTTTTACAATTTTACGGCGTACGCAATTTTCCGATGACAAATAATAATAATTTTAATAATAATTTATTTAACAGAAAGGTGAGTACATTATCATCTATCCTATTCAAAACAATGTATCTAGAAACTATGTTTTTTTTCTATTAAAGATAGAGTAAACGACGTTGTATGTGCTAGTATAAACTGTGTGACAAATATAAGACTCTTTCGTCACCAAGTGACTGACAGCGAGCGCACAGCAGAAACTGATTGTCGTAGAAAGCTGAAATTTGGCACGTAAATTCCTTGGGGGGTAAAGGACAGCACTAAGAGAGGATTTCCTGAAATTCCTGCGGGAATGGGAAGAAACGGGATTTTTACTAATATAAGTACCTACCTATCTATTACATATTATTTACACGACGTTTTTATTCATCAGTAGAAAGCTTCTTTTTGCCAGAAAGTTTGTCAGTTTATTTAGTTTGGAAATTATCGAATATCGTTCGCTTTTGGCCCAACACGCACTTCAGTGGTTTTTTTCTTATATTAATAAGAAAAAAGCCGCCGAATTGCGTGTTGGGCCACAAGCAGTGTAGGGTCCCGTAGTTGTACGTTACAATAGGGATGTTTCCTGAGTAAAAAATATATGATTATGTTTAGTCCGTCAGTTAGATTATAGAAAAATATTGGACACGTATTTTTTCCTTTATCAAATCTACAAAAACTGACGAAGATACAAAGCATCAAAGATCAGGAGTGGGGGCTTGTGACGTTACGGCTCGGTAAAAATTGTAGCAGGTAGTGACGTCACACGAGTTTTCAACGCTCTGTATCGTCTTCATTTTTTGTTTACGTGAAAAAAGAAAAAATACGTGTCCAATATTTTTTGGAAACCTATCTGACGGACTAATTAGATTTTTTTAGTCAACTACCCTATTGTCGACTCAGAGTGGTGCTTTTTGTTTGATTCTAGTAAGGACCAAACATAAAGCCTATTTAGCTGTGATAGTTTTCCTTTAGAATTCGTTAACGTAAATGCTACTAACATGTTTTTTTTTTCAAAATCAGCTGTTTAGCTGGCAGAGGGAAAGGAAAGTTGACTAACAAAAATTTAAAGCTTAACACTTTAAATTGACTTGATCCTTGGATGTAAAAATGGTTTTCGCAAACCTCAATATTTTTAAACTAGCTATCCAACGACAACACAAACCCAAACCCTGGGAAAGATGATAAAAAGAAAAAAACATCGCCACTTTACGTGTACCCTAAAGTGTTTTATTTTTAAGATTTTATTTCTTCAGTTTGTCGGCGTGATTAATATACAGGGTTATTTGTAAAACACCAACAACCCCTTAAGGGGTCATTAAACTCATCATTATGAACAACTTTTACTATGGGACAAAACCTGAAATCGCGAAAAATAAAAACAGCTGTTCCTTACGTTTATGTTCGTATAACTAATCAAAATGTAGGGAACAGCTGATTTTTTTTCGTAATTTCGTATAGTAAAAGTTGTTCATAATGATGAGTACAATGGCCTCTTAAGAGGTTTTTGGTGTTTTACAAATAACCCTGTATGTATATATCTATACCCGTATTTCAGAGCATCATTGAGCTAAACCGCGGACAGACAGACTGACAGTTTGACTACAGAACCCTAAATAGCTGAATGATAATTGAAATAGTTATGCTACATTAATTTTAATAGAGGTTTTATTTTACTTTACTTTCCTAATCCATATCCACTATTTTATCGTATTCTAGATTGTTCTAACCGTGATTTCATGTCACTAAAGATGTTCAACTCCGTTACGAGTCGCTCAAAGACTTCTATGACATGTATATTCAAGGACATGTTCTATAAGTGAGTAAAGTAAAATATTGTATGCGTAAATTAAAATAACATCACGAATAGGGATGTTTCCTGAGGACAAATATGATTCTATTTAGTCCGTCAGTTAGATTATCGAAAAATATCGAACCTGTATTTTTTGCTTTATCAAATCTATAAAAATAAACGAAGATCAGGAGTGGGGGCCTTGGACATCACTACGTGCTTCAAAATTGGAACACGTAGTGCCATGACGTCACATGAGTTTTCAACGCACTGTATCGTCTTCGTTTTTTGTTCAAGTGAATAAAAAATACGTGTCCAATCGTGTTTGGAAATCTGATTGACGGACTAATTATTTTTTTTTAGTTAACTACCCTATTGATTTATTTTACCATTAGAAAAGCAATAAAATATTAATTTAGCACTAAGATTATCATGTTGTCATAATATTAAGGTTGTCATTGAAGTTAGTTTGTTGCCGTGAATTAAAATTAAGTTATTAGTGTTAATACTGTCACTGCGCTTCTGCCTTTAGAATATCTGTTCTAAAGAAAATCCCATTCGAAATAAAACTTTTGAGTTGTATGGAGTAAGCATTCACTCGAGTGTTTTGTTTTATATCTTTTATCAAATTCTTTGGTCCAAATTGCAACTGACGTCCGAATGGTCAGTTGTCACGAATGAAACTCACACACTAGGAGCCCTTGACTGCTACGAGCAAAGAGAACTTTATGCCCAGCTGTGGGCAAAGTGAAATTCAGCTGTGGTTCACGATGATTAGCCAAGTTAGTAACGGAACAAAGACTTCACTAAATCATAGAGGGCGGTAATAATTAAATGAAAGGGAAAACTTTGGTCCGACTACACCACGCATTGCGAAACAATTTAGAAACTTTTTTTTTTCATAGTAATAGACAATGGAGTTTTAATCGTCTTTCAACGGCAGCCCACTTCATGTTTCCACAGACTGCTAAATATTCATGAAAATACCAACGCTTGAACTTGGCTTGACACGCTACCGCGTGTCTAGATATTAATAATAATATTATTATTTATTTTTTCATTCCAGATCCGAGTCATCATGTCAAGAGCACATCTCTAGCAGATTTCATTCAGCCTGCTGCAATTTTATTGCTCTCAGTATGTTTTACTGGATAGGTACATATTTAAATCACGCCTACGGGTATTTTATATTGGATACATTAACTGGATCACCGTTAGAAGACGACAAAAATACAAAATTTCATACCAAATAGGTTCAAGAACTATCCGAAACGAATTGTTATTTCAGCAAACTATTATGAATTTCGTGCAAAATTTAGTTTCGTGATTTTTTTCGCATTGCGAGGTGAGATTAGCAGCCTCTTCGCAGTACTAGCTTCCAGGGCCTGGCCAGCAGGCGCTGGAGGCTGGTGCTGCGCGGCTGCGCCCCTGCTGCTCGGGGCGCGGGCTCCGGTCCTCTCACTGGCGCGATACGACGACAAACAGCCCTATTCATAAATACTATTCAACCACTGCTTGTTCTAAATACTTTTTAGCAGATTCCTTATTCAAAATTTTCTATAGAGAATTTGAATTGAAAATCTCTTAAACGATATTTAAACTAAGCATTAGTTTAGATTTGTTATGAATAAGTGTGCAAGTCGCCGCGCGCGCCGCGTGTGTGAGAGCGTGGTACTTCCCCGGTCGAGCCAGCCCGCTCAGCTGTTCAGCTGTTCAGCAGCCCGCTGATTTAAGGCTCTACCACGTACTACGTATACATAGTTAGCATCTTTTTATAAAACGACATCGTATTTTAGTTTTTCTGTGCAAGTTTTTGCATTAAAATTGAGGCAGTTCTTAATATAAATAGTTTAAAATACGAAACACCGTCGCAATAGGGATGTTTCCTGAGTTAAAAAATATGATTCTAATTAGTCCGTCAGTTAGATTATTGAAAGATAGTGGACACGTATTTTTTGCTTTAGCATATATATTAAAATTACGAAGATAAAAAGCATCAAAGATCGGGACTGGGCTTGTGACGTCACCCCGTAGTTAAAATTGTAGCACATAGTGACGTCACACGAGCATTCAACCCATTGTATCGTCTTTGACCTTTATTTACGTGAAAAAAGAAAAAATACCTGTCCAATATTTTTTGGAAATCTATCTGACGGACTAATTCGATTTTTTTTAGTCAACGCTATTAAGTTCAGAATATTTAATTATTTGGCTTCTCCTGTTCACTTTGACTCGCGGCAATTCTAGCAAATGATGATATTGGAAGTTTTTAAGTACATGATCATTACAGAGTTGAAAAACATAAAAATAATTAAAGAAAACACACTTTTAAATCTATTTTACTCTTGCTGCAGCATCAGCATCAGTGCCCAATAACCTTATTGGCTTTACGTAAAACATTAACCTGAATCTAACTGAGCTGTTGGGTACGTAAAGTCACAGATAAATTCCTTCGGGAACTCGATAAACTAACTACGACATAACATCATTATTATCAAAATGATCTATTGACTGTTAAGAATTAATATTCTTGACAGTTTCAAGTAAAACAAGTCGATTCGACTTCTGGAAAAAGTACCTATAATTCCAGTTACAAGATATAATATGGTACTAGTACTAGTACAAGTTATATTATAAGCGTTTTTTTAATTAATCATGAAGATAACACTTTGTCACATTGTCAGTTAAAATATATTACGTACACGACATAACATCATTATTATCAAAATTATCTATTGACTGTTAAGAATTAATATTCTTGACAGTTTCAAGTAAAACAAGTCGATTCGACTTCTGGAAATAAGTACCTATAATTCCAGTTACAAGATATAATATGGTACTAATACTAATACAAGTTATAATAAAAGCGTTTTTTAATTAAACATGAAGGTAACACTTTGTCACATTGTCAGTTAAAATGTATTACGTACATGTATACAGCGAGCCGCCGTAGAGAGAAGGGCAGTGAAGAGTTGAAGACCACGTTACTGTAGTTCTGGTTGAAGATGATAGGCTCTGCTGGGGAATGCTCGTGCTGGTGGTAGCTGCTGCAGTATCTGCAGAACCACATGTTCGTAATCAGCATTTTAAGGCGATACCCCGACCAAAACCTTGCGATAGTGCGTTTTCTTCGCTATTCAGAGACTATTAACTTATTAGTTATGAGAAATGATCTACATGTAAAAGCACAGTATTAATGTACGATGTTTTATCATCACATTCCACGTTCTAATTTGTTTTTAAGTGTAATAAATTAATTTAAAATCTACTTTTAAAAAATGACTCAAATTGTTGATTTTATGCATCTGTTTCTAAATGCAACGGTCTAATCATTTGATGATTACACTAATGGATAGATAATTTAAAAATCTATATTATACACTTTTTTTTTTTCATTTCAAAAAATCGCTTATCTTTTTTAATAGAAATGATTCCAAAAATTGTGTGAATTCTATGATAAAAGGGCGTGCGCAAGATGCAGGCAGCAAAGGGAACGAATGCTAAAGGTTATTTGGTCAGGGAAACGCCTTCACGTTCCCACTGCTGCGACACAGGCCTCCTCTCTAGGAGAGGGAATGGGCCGTAATCCACCACGCGGGCCCAGTGCGGGTTGGTGAATGTCACATGTCTTCGAATTTTTGGTTCTAGGACATGGCGGTTTCCTCACGATGTTTTCCTTCACCGTTTTGAGAGCAGGCACATATTGTTTATCAAAAATATCAGATGTGACTGATATGATCTCGAACTTAAAAAAAAAATATTTCAAATTAGGGTGAGAGCCAGCAACTTTTGTAGGTCAAAATTGTAAATAAAGGCAATCCGTTAACATTCACACCTGTCATAGTATTCTAGTGTTTTACAAGAACCGGCACAACAAACTGCCTAGCAAAACACAACTGTCTAATAAGTTTTAAAAACTAGAATATGTTTAATAGTTTTTTGCCTAGCCATTGTCCAACTATATTTGGGTCGGCTTCCATTCAAACTGGATTCAGCTGAATACCAGTATTTTACTTGGAGCGGCTGTCTACCAGACCTCCACAACCCATTAACTGAGGAACACGGTACTTCTTGGCAAGACTGGTGTCAGATTTTGGGACCAACGGCTTAACGTGCTTTCGGAGGCACGGCTGTCATTTGGAGATCTTTGGTAGTCGTTACGGATTGTTAAAAGCCAGAAAATCTGACAACACAGTCTTACCAAGAAGTACCGTGTTCCCTAGTTATTAGGTTGTGGAGGTCTGGTAGGCAGCCGCTCCACGTAAAATACTGGTATTCAGCTGAATCCGGTATGACTGGAAGCCGACCCCAATATAGTTGGGAAAAGGCTAGGCAGATGATGATTTGTTAATGTGTAACAGTTTTATTTAGATACCTTTTGGTTTGGTGTTCAGCTAGCCATGGCAAGGCACAGCTGGACCTTCGTAACCTCCACAGCAATGCCGGCTCCACTGTCTTCCGCCTCCAGTACGTCTGAGCCACCTCTGTTAAGGTAACCGAGCCAGTTGGCTGAAGGCGCGCTCGACTGGACTCTTCTGCTCAACCTGCCATCGTTCTTTCGAAAAACATAGCTATTGTGTCCGCTTCAGTGTTAGCCAGCTAAATTGGCTAGAGCCACTCGATTATCTGTAAAAATCACAAGTTCGTATACAAGTAAGATTCTTTTACATCATCATTTCTTTAAAATACCTCATCAAACTGATACATACCTATTTTGGAAACTTTTACAAGTTATCATCTCTGCCTTTGTCGTTGGGGATATTTAGTGTCATTACCAGTGATCGGAGTAGGTAGATTGATTTTACGTACTTGCATCATGAATAGTCACAGAAATCATAACATGGATAAGTCTTTTTTCCGGGATTTCTTTCGGTTTCGGTTTCGGTTCTTGTAAAGAATTAGGAATGTAAAGATTTTTAAACTACTACATTTGTTTATAGAAAGCTAATAAAACATTTTGAAAATTATAATTACATAATTTAAAAAAAATTAAGGATTATTGAATGCTAATAATCCTATTACATACTATGAATAAAAAACAGGTATAAAAAGTTTGAATCAGAATCAACATCTTTATTATTAAAACAACAATTACAAACATTAGATTACATTTTATCCCGACAAATTCAAGTTTCCACGGGAATAACCTATAACTCGACTTTTTCGAAATTCATGCGAACGAAGCCGCGGGTAATAGCGAGTGCTGATATGTGTTCATCCTACACACTCTACATGTTCCTAACTTTGGAAATTCTGGAAAAAGCTTTAACAATCCGGAATCTCGGAGGCATGTCCCTATTAATATCTACGTTTCAGGTTATTGCGCCCAAATCAATCTACCTACTCCGATCACTGGTCATTACAATGTAAACAACATATAACGACCACACATTTTATTTAAGTACAAGTTACATCTAGTTACAATTACGCCATATTGTTACAATAAACACACAACACAAAGATGACGCTAAAATAATTTTGTTAGTCACTATTATACATTAATAGGGAGATGAGTAAAATTATAAATTTAAAGTACGTTCTGTAAACATTGTGGGTGTCAAAAGTTTCAATAAATAAAGTTTTATAAAATTAACGTTTTAACTATCATTATACTGTTGACGATCTAGACTTAATTATAATGAGTAGTTTCATTTATTAATCTAATATACTTAGGTTACGTAGATGGCGCGTTTATATTTACAAAATTACCTTAGCAATGTTTTAATTAACACACAACAAATTACTAGATATCCATCTTAAGATTTTCAAATATTTAATATGGCACAGACACACACATGTAAAGGTGCCATAAAAATAGTGAGTTTATAATTAATAGAAGATATATGGACCATGATCTGCTAATAAATTATTATTATTATATTCGTATGATACAGCTTGTAATGTTGAAACATACAGGTGTCGGTGGCATGTGTCCCATCAGACCTATAAGATGGTGACTGTTCATTGTCTATGACAGTAAAGCATATATGCACGAATGCCATTTAGTCTGAACAAGTTACAACAGCAGTGAGCAGTGATGGCCAAGTGGTAACGGCCCCGACTTACGAGTTGTAGGTCGCGGGTTCAATTCCAGCCAGACGACTTTACTTTGTGTAATTAATTTCATCAGCACTGCTCTCAAAACGTTGAAGGAAAACATCGTGAGGAAACCGGCATGTCCAAGAACCAAAAATTCGAAGACATGTGACATTCACCAACCCGCACTGGGCCCGCGTGGTGGATTACGGCCCATTCCCTCTCCTAGAGAGGAGGCCTGTGCTTATGCTTAAGTTACAACAGTCTGGACAGCTCTGTCGTTTACTTAGATCTGGAAGATGACTGCTCATTTTCGCTGACACTTCATTGTCTACGAATATTTTTGCAAGCGTAAGATGGTCAAGTTCGATTTTCAAAATTTTCCTACACACGTATGACTGTTTATTTCAAATGTTAATTCACTGGCTGTCACTGATAAAATTGTTACGCAAAAACACATCGTCACAAAACTGGGAGTTCACCGGTGTGTTGCTGACCTTACAGTGATGTTTCATTTCATGACTTAAATGAGGATGCCCAGATATGGCCCACCTCAGACACGTTTAGAAAGATAACACAAAAATATAAGTATTTTAAATAGGAATTATCCATCAAAGCTTTATCTCAAACTAAGACGCCGTGATCATAACAAATAAATAAGTCATTTTACTTATTATTACGCAACTTTTATTTTCCCGTGAAGTTTAGGGTTGCCATTTTATGGTCAATTTAATTTAAATTCATATATTACTTAATAAATCTAATCGATTACGGAACAACTAAACGTTAGTCAGGTTTCAGTTTTTTAATCTGAGCAAACTGGCAGTCATTTTAGTTTTTTTTAACGACACCCACTCGACTTTTAGACCAATTATGTTCATAAATACCTCAGACCAGAGATACTATACTTTATAATGATAAAATCACTGTTTGGCTTTGCCGTAGTTAGATATAAATTAAACTGATAAAGACTAAAATCCGATGCAACTAATTGATATTTCTTTTTAAATATGGCCATATTAGCCTTTGACAAATGATAGATTTGACATTAAACTACCTACTCAAGCTTGCTCCTAGCCTGTCAAAGTGTCAAACAAGTATAAAGGGAGCTATAGCAGTTTACACTTAAAGAAGATTCCTATTATTCATAAGGTTAAAATGAGTTAATAACGTTGAAATTAATAATTATTGTGTTCAAATGATATTTTCCATTCGAAAGTGGTTGAAAGTGTGTAGAATGAGTTTGTGACTGTGAAAAAAAGAATATTTTGAAAAAATAAAAACTGTTTTATTTCCAAATGGCGACTTATTTTCTTAACTGGTATGTACTAGAAGGTGTTCATAATAACTTAAACTATAATTCCATAAACTAATTGTCAGTGTTCACTGTAGGCCAAGGTTGTTCTAATATGTGGGCATTGTTCTTTGACTGCTTACTTCTTAGGTTTTTTTTTACTATTGATAGGCACGCATTTGATCACTATCTAACCTGATGGTAAGCGATGAGGTGGTCGAAGATGAAGCACGCTTGTCTAGAAGTAACCTATTCACTGTTGACTTAAAGACACCCAGGTTGTAGTTATCAGGAAACACAGACTCTGGCAGGGGATTCCACTCTTTAGCTGTACGCACAATGAAGGAGTTTTGTTTGAGGATATACTTATATAAAGACAACACACACCGTCACCTGATGTTTTAATGTCACTTACGATTCTTCTGCTTAATTAGTAATGATTGTAACTATATACGAAACTCACACATTATAAGAAATAACAGGGTTGCAATGGACTAGACGCTTAA
Source organism: Hecatera dysodea (assembly GCA_905332915.2). NCBI lineage: Eukaryota > Metazoa > Arthropoda > Insecta > Lepidoptera > Noctuidae > Hecatera > Hecatera dysodea. The sequence continues at coordinate 17,181,791 of HG995309.1, read as the reverse complement.
CTAAAACATACATAATTATATTAAAACTAAATACCTATATCAAAAGTAAGATAGCACATTTATAATATTTGATTCAATCGTATCATATTCGCGTTTGAGAGCAGCTTACAGTTTCACCCTAATTTACTAACTTAAATTGCTGAACTGTTAATTTTAATTTCACACTTCCAATTTCATCAAACGATCGACTATCACATAGAGCTATTAAATTTTTTCTTATTTCCTGAACGTGTTGCAACTTCATACAATAGTATTTATATATCGTATATTGAAAGATAGATGTACATATATAATATATAGGTATATATATTTATCTACGGGGCGATATTCCATCAAACCAACTTCGTACACGTAGTGTTAATGAATTAATAATTCTGTCTAAATAGATATTAAACGGTGAAGGAAAACATCGTGAGGAAACCGGCATGTCCTAGAACCAACAATTCGAAGACATGTGACATTCACCAACCCGCACTGGGCCCGCGTGCTGGATTACGGCCCATTCCTCTCCTAGAGAGGAGGCCTGTGCCCCAGCAGTGGGAACATTAAAAGGCTGATTATGCTAAACAGATATTAATCAATTTAACATCGTGTACAAAAGTATTGACCAACAAACTTGTCAGTACGTCGTGTCGACCTTCCCCTGACTCGAAGCCTGCAGCCAAGATCCCAGTATTTTACACAAAGTGACTTTCAGGAAAACCAGTGTCCTCAGGTGAGAGTAGATATTTATGTGAACATGAATGAACGCTCCAACTGCCGGAGATCTTCACACGACAGCCAGCAATGATGAGCTCTTCGATATGAGAGAGAAAGACGTTATTCGTAGGTATTCGTCATATAACGTCCATGATGGGTCCATACCCTTTAAATCTAGATTAGTTAACAGCTTTTGCAACGAATTCCAGAAGAGACAACTAACATATTCCTCAGTATGCCGTGTCGACATTTCCCTGACTCGCATGCTAGGTCACCGCAGTCTGCACCCAAGGTCCCGGTACACGGAGCGACCAGCGACTGCCGGCTGACCTCCGCCACCCAACTAGTGGGAACACCGGAGTCGGGTGAGACTAGTTCGCGGAGAGTGTCGAGCATGTGACTGCTCGTGACGACTGTCGCAGGTCTTAGCGCGACAGCCGGGACCGACGGCTTAGCGTGCCCTCCGAAGCACGAAGTATAATTGATTTAATAAAACCTACAAAAGACTACCCTGGGTAACTATACGGGTTTTTCTTTTTAGAAAATTTCCTTGAAAAAATATAGAATAAAATTATCTTAAGTTATTAAAGTTACACTGCTGGACATATTGGCTTTGGGGAAAGCCTATTTTCAGAAGTGAATATCTTTAGGAGAAACGTCAAACGACATCTATTGAATTTGTGCTAGTAAATCAACCACAGCCGAAATTTCTCATCCATGAAAAGGCATTCGAGGTACTCATACACTGAAGAAGGAATTAGAAATGGCTCATGACGACCAGGCGATCGATTTCAATCAGACTGGATTTTGAATGACACTAAGTGCTCAGTAGATCTTGATAATACACGCTGATTTCGTTTTGAGAAAAGTTTGGAGGGAACTAGGTATAACATTATCTAAATCAAAGTTTCATTTTGAATGTGCCTTCTTAGCGTTTGTCACGGTGACTGATTTCTGTTGACTGTGCAGTTATTAAATTATTTTATTGTTTACCACTCTACTGAAGGTAACTTTGCACGATTACTATTGATAAAAACTGTGAAAGAGTTGTTTTTAATTAAGTACTAATCATCTAAGTCTTGGAGTTTTAGAGTTTCGTCATACAAATCTTTTGTGACTAAATCTATACACAAAGTATTAACGTACTAATTTGCAATTTATACTGTTTAGTCACATTAATATTGTGTATAAAAGTATAGACCTACACACTTGTCAGTATGCCGTGTCGACATTTCCCCGACTCGCATGCTAGGTCACCGCAGTCTGCACCCAAGGTCCCGGTACTTTACACGGAGCGACCAGCGACTGCCGGCTGACCTCCGCCACCCAACTAGTGGGAACACCGGGGTCGGGTGAGACTGCGGAGAGTGTCGAGCATGTGACTGCTCGTGACGACTGTCGCAGGTCTTAGCGCGACAGCCGGGACCGACGGCTTAGCGTGCCCTCCGAAGCACGAAGTGAAATTGATTTAATTAAACCTAAAAGACTCTACCCTGGGTAACTTTACGGGTTTTCTTTTTAGAAAATTTCCTTGAAAAAATATATAATAAAATTATCTTAAGTTATTAAAGTTACACTGCTGGGCATATTGGCTTTGGGGAAAGCCTATTTTCAGAAGTGAATATCTTTAGGAGAAACGTTTGACGTTTCTCCTAAAGATATCGACTTCTATTGAGGTTGTGACTTCGATCAGACTGGATTGTGTTTGTGAATGACACTAAGTACTCATTAGATTCTCGATGGTATGCGTCGTTTAAGCTTCAAGAAAAGTATAAAGTGTACTTGGTATAATTATTATCATTATTTAAATGCTTTCCTCAAAGATTAATTTTGACCCTCTTAAGGTTTGTCATAAATATACCACGTCGATTTCGAAATCAAAGTTTCAGATTGAATGTAGCGTTTGTCATAAATGTCACGGTGACTGATTTCTGCTCACTATGGTAGGGTTCCAAGTATGTGCTATAATATAGTGAATATAGACTATTTTTATCGTGAACACGTTATCGTTTACAGGTATATCTATCTAATAATATAACTTTTCAACGACACTAAAAATCTCACGTTTTAAAATGTTGAGTTATCAAACCATATTCGAACTTATTCTATACACAAAGTATTAATTTATTAAAACTTATTTTATATATAATCTCAATCACGTTAATATTTGTGTATAAAAGTATAGACCTACACACTTGTCAGTACACCGTGTCGACATTTCCCCGACTCGCATGCTAGGTCACCGCAGTCTGCACCCAAGGTCCCGGTACTTTACACGGAGCGACCAGCGACTGCCGGCTGACCTCCGCCACCCAACTAGTGGGAGCACCGGAGTCGGGTGAGACTAGTTCGCGGAGAGTGTCGAGCATGTGACTGCTCGTGACGACTGTCGCAGGTCTTAGCGCGACAGCCGGGACCGACGGCTTAGCGTGCCCTCCGAAGCACGAAGACACTCGACATATTGGGTCTTAGTCTAAAGACGTCCATAACTGGGGTACAGACTTTAAACTCAGATAAATTGTATTTGTTAAATAGTTGTAACTAGGTTACAACGCTCCTGAACTACTTATTATGTTACAAATCTCGTTTTTTTTTGTTCCACACTGTCGATTTGAATGAGAACTGATTGTGACGTATATTATTTACAGTTCGACTTTCCGGATACTATTACCCTATATAGCAGTAAGATGAGGCTCTTTCGAAAGGAAATAAATTTATATATTTTGGTTTCCATCTATGTACATATAGGGGAGAGATCGGGGATAGTTGACTTGCTTTTCAATTAGAAGTCTTTAGTTCTTGTGTTTACATGTTTATACTTAGACTTTATCATAATTTATCAATGGTTTAAAACAAGAATTGAAGTCAGCCTTATTAATGAAGCAAGTTGTAGTTTACTATGGAAGTAATCATGATAAGAGACAAAAATCATTATTTCTGGCCAAAGGAATCAGAACACACTAAACAACCTAAGATATTATAAATTGTTTTCTGTTAATTCAAGGTGTCTACATTCAATGTTTATAATTAAATGATTTCCAAAAGTATTTGTCAATGTTCTAACGATTTTTTTGTCAATCATAACTGACAAGTTTTATCAATTAAATTTCTTAGTATCAACTTGCCAGGTAAAAATGTTGTCAAAAACTCCTAAATTCCATTTGTTTCTCTTGAATTACCTCGGTATATAGCTTGAAGTACCATCAACACTGACTACGATTTAAAATGTTACTGTATATAAGCGAGCTTCAGAACTACCAGGAAAGTAGTTCACACGAAATCTGAAGGTTATACAACAATAAGTCAACAAATGAAAATTCCACATTCGGCGGTGATTAATCAAAAACGTGACACCTCTACTAAACGGCGCACGACTAGCAAGCCACGTTTCGTACTCATGTGAGGAGTAACAAGACGCATGGGCGAGTGTTATTTGTCCACTTAAAAAAATCGCACTACTGGCGAGTTTCTTAACCATCCCCGGTCTCTTTTTAGCGTTTGGGCTGTAACTGTCGCAGATCTTATCGGGACAACTATGCCCCTCGAAGCACGGAGAAAACTTGGCATTAAACTAAACAGTTCCCCTAAGACTTGACGTCGATAATCTGACTGAGCCATTTGGTAAAAAAAACTTTAGCTGAAAAATGTTTATGTGATACTTAAGAAATATGATAAGCAAATATTGGAAAGAAAAACATGAGACAATCGTCAGATTTAAAAATAAATCAAGGTCTAGAATTAAAAAGTTAAAAGTTGACAAGTGGCATACCATTTTGGTTTAGATATGGTACTAAAATAATATTTACAATATTTTAAATTATTATCCTACATACATATATCGAATATTGACAATTCATGCAGTATCTGATCTAGATAAACTATCATATAACTTAGAATATTTACTTTTAAATGTAGACTGTTTGACGAGTGCAATGCTTAGTATTTTTTACCTACACACTTGTCATTATGCCGTGTCGACATTTCCCCGACTCGTATGCTAGGTCACCGCAGTCTGCACCCAAGGTCCCGGTACACGGAGCGACCAGCGACTGCCGGCTGACCCCCGCCACCCAACTAGTGGGAACACCGGAGTCGGGTGAGACTAGTTCGCGGAGAGTGTCGAGCATGTGACTGCTCGTGACGACTGTCGCAGGTCTTAGCGCGACAGCCGGGACCGACGGCTTAGCGTGCCCTCCGAAGCACGAAGATATTTTCCCTAATATTAGATTTAGTAAATATCTACTTACTACTATCAAAAGCACTCGGAGCGTTATCATAACGTGCAATATTTACAAACCATTAAGAACGGCTTCCTTATCTCTAAATGTTGTGGTTCTACTTTATGTACGTAAAAATTATTAAAATATACATGTATGTTATTTATATATACATGTCTATACATGTGCTGGCCTCAACTATCTGCTCCTGGAATTTTCATTATATTTTATTTAGAGGAGAGCTTTTTTTTAATTTGTATCGTCATTACCACACGTCCGTTTTTATATAATACTCGGATATTATATAAAAAAAGGACGTGTGGTAATGACAATCGTGTGATCTGCAAGTTATCAATCAATAAATTTATCAATATTTGCGAACACTGGTATTACAATAAAGGTCTTATTGTAATACCAGTGTTTTTTTTTTTTTCAAATTTTAAATAAGGTGATATTGTTAATAACTATACACAGCGCCTTCTCTATTTTACATGGCATGTTGTTACCTGTCACATTGCAGTTATCGTTTGATAACAATTTAGAGAAAATTCCCGTATATTAATTTTCGCAGGATCTGAGAAACTTATGTACTTAACTGTCACCGGATAATTGTAAAACGCGTAAGATCATAAAATATCTTGAGATATTGTAAACTTTCGATTTTTCAACTGAACATTTGGAATATTTTTTTATGCATCAGAATTTGATTGTCTATATAATCTCTCGAAGTCATTCCGAGAATTTGTAGAAAAGCAAGTAATGTTTCTTGCTTTTCTACAGTTTCTCGGAATGACTTCGGTGACATATGATTTAAATAAATAAAATATATTGTATTGCACTAAAAAATAATTCGACCAGGGAAACTGACGCATAAATTCTCAAATAGCTCAATTATAGGTTATTCAGTTATTGTAATGACAAAATGTTTAATAATTAAAAAAACGTTTTTTTATTTTATTTTGTGATGGCCTTTAATATGATGTCTTTATATTAATAACTCATTAGTATTCTTTCACAAGTTATAAAAGGAACTAGAGTCGATCCCTCTTCATAAATATCACAACTATTTAGTAACTGTAAATGAAGGGTCCACTGCAATAACGATAAATGTCCTTGCTACCTCGTTTTGAGATAATTGCGTTCCAATTGTATTAATGGGAACAGGAAAGTCGTCCTTAAACCTTAAAGGTATGAATATAATACATTATTCGTTACAGCACATTTTTTTTATTATTGATATTATATTGTTCCTTTATTTAACACAACTTTATTTAAGAACTAAGTAGAAAATATATTAATTAGAGTTATTTTTAAAAAACCAGCGGGCGTACAAACGAGTGTGTCTTGGTTTGACTTTCAGTATCATTAACTTTTCTTTTTTTTTATCCACTCCTAGCTCTGCATATTTTCCTTTTAATATTCGTTTAAGTTATCCAAAACTTGCCTATTGCACGCTTTTCATTTCGTTTTTTATGTTATTGAAAACATTGTCTTTTTTATTTTTTTATTAATTTATTTTACTAATCTATTTTTTTTCTTATATTTTCGTTTTTTCTACAAAACTGGACTACTCTATTTTTTCTCTTTATATTCACTTTTTTTTCCAAAACTTCACTACGTACTATATTTTTTTTTCTCTTTTTATTTTCTTTTTTTTTTTCAATACTTCACTACCTACTCTATTTTTTTCTCTTTTTATTCACTTTTTTGCAAAACTTTACCACTACCTACTCTATTTTTTTTCTCTTTTTATTCACTTTTTTCCAAAACTTTACCACTACCTACTCTATTTTTTTTTCTCTTTTTATTCACTTTTTTTTCCAAAACTTCACTACCTACTCTATTTTTTTTCTCTTTATGTTCCTTTTTTTCCAAAACTTCACTACCCTATTTTTTTTTCTCTTTATATTTACATTTTTTTCTTATTTGGTGATCTGATGTTGAAAGTTGATAATTTTCTTGCTCACAATCGTGGTGTAAGATTTCATTAAAAATCACCATAAAGTTAACTTATCTAAACTGCTTTGGTACCTCGTCGTCACGTACTTACTACGCCTTGTTTGTGTGACACCCAAAGCCAGGCAGTTTTTATTCGCTGAGAATGAAATATTTGTAGAAAATAATTTTACATTTTTTCGTTTTTTTGTTTTTTGAAAATGCTTGGATTATGGTTTTCATGTTCAATGAATTATATTAATAATCCGTAGTCCCGGTTATTTGAAAAGCGAGAGAAACATAATATTCTAAAAATTAAACTTTTTATTAATCGTCGCTGCGCTTTCCATAATCGCTATGCGTTTTAGTAAACTTATATGTAATTTTTCTTCATTGTGTTTATATAGAAGATAGGTAGGCTGCCCATACTATACACAGGGGTGTCACTATTGACGTGTCTTACTTTTCATAGCCCGTTCAACATTTTTTAAGCATTATGGATTATGCATTTTTTTTTACTATTATATATACCTATTCGTATATTTAGAAGTTTACTTTAAGCTACCCTAGATTTAATGAGACTCTGTGACGTCACTCTTCTGGATCCTAACTAAGTTCCACTCCTCAACAAACCGTTTTATACAGGGCTATTTGTAACAACCACTCAAGAGGTCATTGTACTCATCATTATGAACAACCTTTACTATGGCACCAAACCTAAAATCGCGAAAACAAAAAATCTGCTGTTCCCTACATTTATGTTCGTATAACTCATCTAAATGTAGGGGACAGCTGATTTTTTTTTTCGCGATTTCAGGTTTGGTCCCGTAGTATAAGTTGTTCATAATAATGAGTACAATGACCTCTTAAGAGGTTGTTGGTGTTTTACAAATAACCCTGTATTTATAGAATTACAATATTTTGCTTTAGGGATGAGGGATCTGTTATATTATCAGTGTTAACATTGTTAAAAACCCCTTGGAGCATTTATTTTGATTAGAAGGTAAAATTAGATAAGCATTTAGTATAAAGCTGTTATTTTGAAATCAAATATGAAATACAAAAAATACTGCAGTTAATTTCATAGAAATGCCCAAGTTCAAAAAAGTCCAAGCAAGAGCCCCATCATACTTTTTTATTGTGATGATTGTGTGTTTAGATCATTGAATTATAGAGTAAGGGAAGGTTCATATCTGACGGAACATGCGTCGCGTATTATCCGTCGCGTAACGCCAGAACAGGCAAATGTATAGAAAAACACTCGAGCGTATGAAACTTCCCTAAGGACGTCAATATGGTACGTTTTTTTGACGACATAAATTGGCTTGCAATTGGTCTAGACCGAAACGAACTCGCGACGCGGTCGGCTATCATCGGGGGCGATAGTGTGAGCGAGACAATAAAAATGTCATGTTTCTTGTATGGTAAACGTGTATTAAGAGTGTGTACGCCGTATGGCATTTGATACAAATTTTCAAGTCACTATTTTGCGAAATGACTGAAACGATTTTAATGAAACTTCACAGATATAAGCAGGACACATAGGTCTAAAAAGATAGTTAAAATCATTTTCGAAATGTCTTATTTAAAAAAAAGATAACTGGATGTTTATGTTTGTATGGATTTAAAATGGGTCTCATTTAACTGAAACACTATTTATTGATCGACAAACTTTTTGGACCTATATATCCTGCTTATGTATGTAAAGTTTAATTAAAATCGGTTTAGGAATTACGGAAAAAAACGATTAGAAAATTTGTATGAAATGCCGTTCGGCGTATACGCTCTTAAACGCAAACGTTTGGAGGACCAATCTTTACTATTTAAATCAATGCTTCGAACTATAGTATTGTATTACGATTATTCATATGTTAAGGCCGGAAGTAACGCAGCAACAGGATTGAGTTGTGCCTAAGGGTTGGTTGTCACCGTTGACCCTGTGAGGGGGTTCCTCCGCCGACAACCTGACTGTTCCTACACCAGCAACCTCTACTTTGAATATGGCAAAGAAGCTCGCTGATAGGTTTCAGTAAGAGCATACTGTGTAAACTCCATGGGCAACCGTGGGGCCTAGCTGTAACGGGTAGGCTAACCGTAGTCGTACAGCCAAAAATAATTATAACTGGTTGCGCAACTATTCCATTACTTGGTCAAATAATAATCTTAATGCTGTTGCGGAATTTGTTCGAAAGAGTCACCGCGGCCCTGGAACGCAAAGGGCACTAAAAGGATCACGGGTGGGTTTTAGTCAGTAAGAGTCTGACACTCCCTTCCGCTCCGCCCAGAGCGGGAGAAGTCATTTGATGGTTTCCAATCCAAAAAAAAAATGTTTTTTAGATATCGTCATGAGATAGTCTATGATTGCCCCACTAGGTGTGTCCAAGTTTTCTAGTACCTCTCTTGAGTAAATCAGAATTTTTCAAGATTGTATTTGTGTATCCGGAATACGAGAAATCTTTACAGGTACATATAATTATGTTTTAAGAATGTTGTATGGCTTATGATGGGAGTAATCAGACATTCTGGATGTTTTATAAATATTAAACATTGTGCGTGGATCTAACTACCTATCCTAGTCTTATTCTTCTTAACATTAGGTCTAGTTTAACGGCAACATGATGACATAATAAAGAGTATTCTATTCTATTCTATACTTCTAAGTTCGCATCCATTGCTGTATGCAGCCTATTATTATATTATACTGGGTGTTATGAGGAAGAGATAGATATTATACGAGCTGGTACTCTACTCTATGGAAACTACGGTCCGATTTCCTATAATCTCTTAATCAATGACAACGTTTGAAATCTTTTGTTTAAAAAAATATATACATGACATGAACCAAGTTTTTTTTTAATAAATATATCAATTCAGATATCATAGAATAGAATTAACGTAAAACAACAATTTAATTGTTAAAAACAATTTTTGTTTGCCCAAAAGAGAGGGACTTAAAATCTTTAAAAAGTGTCGGGTAAAAAGACAATTATCTCCCGAGACCTATGTATAAACTGCCACTTTCCCAGTCATATTGCGGAATCTTTTTAATCACTGGCTTTTAGAGTATGTTTTTACGTTCATTATATAGCTAAATTATAAGTAACAGGAATTTTGAGTTAAACCCCTTTAATTCTGAGAGTGCGACATATCAAAATGAAAAGTACGTGTTTAATAAAAGTCGTTTTAGTTTAGTTTGTCAAAGTTCTGAGAGTGAACTGAAAATTAAATATTCCTGTAGGTATACACTATATTTAATTTTATTAAGTCTATTTTAAATAACCTAAACTATTATGTAATTTGGCACATCATATCTACTTTGTATTCGCATTAATTGCGTATGTATGTACACTTAATTATATAGTCCTTAACTCTTATTTCCTATAATAAGCCTTCTTAAATGTTTATTTATATATTACGTTTACTTGAAATAACCTAAAATATTATGTCACTAATTTGGCACATTTTGTATCGTGTATGTATTCGCATTAATTGCGTATTTACACTTATAATATACATATACCTTTAATCTTATTTATTTAGGCCTTCCTCAATGTTTATTTCTTCAGGGTAACTCGGTAGTTACCCTGAAGACGATGTTAACGATGGTAACGATCGATGTTGCTACGTAAAATAGTTTTGAACAAACAATACAACATTATTAATTAGTAAATGACCATTCATTGGACTAGAAATTGGATCCATGTATTGAATACTACTATTGTATATTTCAACTTAACAGGTCTAGACGATTGTAGTAGGGTAAAACCGAGATAAATGCCACACTTTTTCAAATCATATATCTCCCAGTACAAAATTCAAAATATTTTATTTGTAAAACTGGCAAATACTTTGGTTTTTTATCTACAAATTTATGAAAAGTAAAAAAACATCATTAATATTTCTAGAGTATTAGCGATTTTCGCGGACCTCTACATTTTGGGACATCTATCCCATAATGGGATGGTTGCCTAGTTCATATAAATTACGTTTAAGATAGACGACCCACTGAAAAACAGAGCATCTACCACGAAAAATCTTTAATCATACTTTGCCTTCCCATGTACTCACACAGAGTCACAATATATGGTTCACTTACTGTTCAATCAAATCAAATCAAACTCAAAACATTTATTTCAATTAAACCCTTTACAGGCACTTTTGAATTGTCAAGTCGAAAGCAGTGAAGCTATCTGCACGTTCCAAAGCGTAGATCTCTATGGAGAAGAACGTGCAAGAAACTCCACGGACGTGAATTGAAAAGACTCCCGATAGATAAATAAAATAACACCTATACTACTGGGTCGTCTTACCCCACTCGTTTACCCTATACTGATATAACTTTTAGTTAATATTCCAAAAAAAAAAAGATGATGTCCGTGTTTATTTATGAACCATGGGTACACTATTATTATTTAAATGTTCACTAGCCTATCTAACTTGGGATAACGCAATGATTCTAAATATACCACATCTTGGAAATCTGTTGAGCCGTTTAGAAGTTACGGTGGAATAAAGAAACTCACAAACATACTATACTATGAAAACATAACGCACCTTGTTAAAACAGTTGTGTAAAAATGTATGGACATTTTTTTTTGTTTCAATCAAATGTAAAGAAGTCAAAAATACTCTCTTCGATCTCTCTCTCGACTCAATATTAAAGGTTACGCCAATTGTAAAATGTTTTTTTTTTGCAAGAAGTGTTTTTTACTGATTGTGCTTATGGCTAAAGAATAACAACTACAAGGGAACTCTCTTGAAGATGTTGACCTCTATTCATCGATTACCGTTAAAATGAATCTGTTCTGCGATTTAGATGGTACAGGTCCCTTAAAATCCATGCTAAGTCGTTCGAAAGGCGCCATAGCCTTAATTAGTTTGTTTTGCGGGTCAGCTGTAATGAATCTAGGCTTTACTTCTGAACAGATTCGACAGTTCTTTGTCATGCTTTTTATCTCTTCAATCGAGTAAGCTAAGTTTTTGGAACGAATCCAATGTGCCATTCTGGTTACGCCTGGATGACAAAGGGCTTCATGGAGTGATCGTAGCTTTCCTGGTGTTTCAACGATGGCGCAGACGCGAGAGAGGGCGTCTGCTACATGATTCTGCAAGCCTGGCCTGTATACGATATCATATTTATATGGTGATAGTTCCAATCGCCAGCGCTGTATTTTCTCATTTTTTATTTTACTGGTGTGCTTAGTGTTGAACATGAAAGCAACGGAACGCTGATCTGTAATAAGCATAAATGATTTCCCTATAAGGAAATGCCGCCATTTTTTTAAGGATTCAACAATAGCGTAAGCTTCCTTTTCGATTGCTGAATGATTTTGTTCAGAGGAGTTAAGTGTCCTCGAAAAGAAGGCTACTGGCCTACCAGCCTGTGAAAGAGTTGCTGCAATGGAGTGTTCCGAGGCGTCAGTTTCTACAGTGAATGGTAAATTATTGTCAATGGCGTGAACACAAGACTTGACTATGGCCTTTTTAAGTTCTTGGAAATCTTTAGTCATAGCGGTACTCAACGGAAATGTCTTGGTCTTTGCTAGTTCATGTACCTTTTCAGAAAAGTTTGATATCCACTTTGAGTAATGGGCAAACATACCTAGGGCTCTTCGCAAGCTGGGCAAGTCCTGAGGAGGAGGTAAGTTTAGAAGAGGTTCTAATCTATCATTGTCAGGTTTGATGATATTGTTTGAGATTGTATAGCCTAGTATGTTGATAGATGTTTGTTTAAATTTGGATTTTGCTTCATTGAGTGTTAGGCCGTACTTCTTGGCTGCTGCAAAAAATTTTTGTAGATTATGGTCATGCTCCTCTAGCGTTTTGCCGCAAATTGTTATATCGTCGAGATATGCAAATGTTCCTTTCAAACCTTCCGTTCGAATAAGCCAATCGATGGTTCTTTGGAAGCTGGAAACTCCATTTGTGACTCCAAAAGGAATACGTCGAAACTGGTATAGATTTCCAACTGCTTCGAACGCAGTATATGGTCTTTCTTCTGGTAAGATAGGAACTTGATGATAGGCGCTTTTTAGATCTATGGCACTAAACACAGAATACTTAGCCACTTTTGATATCAATTCCTCTATACAGGGAAGTGGATAGGCATCTAGTTCTGTGAATCGATTTATAGTTCTGGAGTAGTCAATTACTAGGCGTTTCCGGTGATTTGCATTCTTAGTGATCAGTACCTGTGCTCGCCATGGTGACCGACTCTCTTCGATAACTCCTTCGTTTAAGAGATTCTTCACCTCCTCCTCAATAAAACGTCGGTCATCATCGCTGTATCTTCGAGACTTTATAGCAATTGGTTTGCATTCTGGAGATAAATTGGCGAATAAAGGCACTGCAGGGACGGATGCTTCAGCTACGTTGCAGACGACGAGAGGTTCTTTTGGGCCACCAAATGCGAATTCGAGGGAAGAATGCTTTTCTAAAACGTCATGTCCTAAAATCATGTCTGAGCATAAGTTCTCTATAACAAGCAGTTGAACGTTTTCGTATGTGTGTTTTCCCAAGGTAAGCGTAAGGCAGGTTTCTCCTTTCACTGAGGAAGTGTGGTTAAGAGAGGCCATAGATATCACCTGCTGACTAGGTTTCATCTTCAGAGAGCATAGTTTAGAAAATTCAAAGTTAATAAAGCTTTTAGAACTGCCTGTATCTAGAAGTGCTGCAGCTCTAATGCCTTTTATGTACGCAGGAACAATAGCTTTATGCAGGGACGACGGTGATGCGGCGACGATGCAGGCGGTGACATTGTCCGGGTCAAACGTGGCAGCGCTAGTTGTGTTTTTACTGCGACAGACTTTAGCAAGATGCCCTTTCTTGTTACATAGTTGACACGTCACGTCGAAGGCGGGGCATGACTTACGTGGGTGCACAAGTCCTCCACAGTAGAAACATTTTCGATTTGAGCGGTTTTGAAAGGTCGGCGTCGGCGTAGCTGCAGAGGTGCTCGTATTTCCACTGTAGATAGAAGTTTGACCAGGGATGTTTTCGGTAACAGCATTCAGTGAAGTGTTGTTGTAGTGTAACGTATTGACTTCAGCCATCTCTAAAGAGCGTGCCTGGTTATGCGCCTCGTCCAACGTTAGGCTTAGGTTTTCAAGGAGTCTCTCTCTTATTTTTGTTGAGGAGATGCCAGCTATGAAAGCGTCGCGAATATTGTCGTCTCGATTCGTCTTACTATCGACCGCAGAAAAATTACAATCTTTGGAAAGTTGCTTCAAGGCTTGGATGTAGGTGTCGATAGTCTCGTGACTACCTTGTCTCCGAGTGGCGAGAGCGTGGCGAGCATACAAGATGTTATTTGGTTTAACATAAAGTTTATTCAAGAGAGTCAGCGCTTGTTCGTATGTCTCACACTCGCTTATGTGAGTATATACGTTAGGTGACACATGGTTAATAAGTACGGTAAGCTTGACCTCTCGAAAGATCGACATCTTCAAGGTTAAGCAACGCTTGCCAAGGTTGGTCTGCGGATGGGTGACCATCTTAATATACCGAATTTCCACCGTTGGTCACGGCTGTCATTTCGGCTGTGTTGTAGATCTATGGCAGTCGTTACAGATTGTCAGAAACCAGTAAATCTGACCTTGTCAAGAAGTACCGTGTTGCCCAGTTAATGGGTTGTGGAGGTCTGGTAGGCAGCCGCTCCACGTTAAATACTGGTATTCAGCTGAATCCGGTATGACTGAAAGCCGACCCCAATATAGTTGGGAAAAGGCTAGGCAGATGATGATTTTTTATTGACTGTAATAATTGCATGGAAGAAAAATGCGCACTGTTTCTGAAGTTACCACTGTATAGATTTATAAATATTAGGTCTACTTTAAATATCCTATATACATGTATAACTTCTACTATTTAGTCCTCAACTGCTAACTTCTAAATAAAATTGTTGGAACTAGCTTTTCAACGCAATACACAGTTATGCATAAGTACTATATTGGCGTAGCAAGAGATACCCAATGGTGCGATTGTTAAAAAGGCTCAGGTTTTGTTTAACATAAACGTCCTATAGGTTATTAATTACCTACTAGCAGCGCCCCGCGGTTTTACCCGCGTAGTTCCCGTTCCCGTGGGAATATGGGGATAAAATATAGCCTATGTTACTCAGGGTGACTTCTAATGTTGAAAGAATTTTTGAAATAGGCACAGTAGTTTTTGAGTTTATTTATTACAAACACACAAAAATACACAGTCTTTCCACTTTATAATATTAGTGTAGATTGTTTGGTAGAAGAGACTGATTCTTGTGACATAAAGATGGCAGAGGCACGAGCCTCAATTTGTTGACATACAGAGTATATAATTTGTGTTTATCTCAAGCATGATTATTATTGAGTTCCGCATGCAACCATATTTGTACGCCTCTTGGCATAACATAGCGAACTACTAATTTAATTTAAGAACTGTATTTTCTACCTATGTTACACAAATAAAAAAAAATGATTATGATTTGTACACAATTTTTATGCCAGTATTTTTTTTATTTCAATCAAACAGGCACTTTTGATTTATTGAGGTCGGAAAGTCAAATAGAACATGAGAAACAGCGTGAAGTGCCGCAACTTCTTTTGAAAAACCGGCCAAGTGCGTGTCGGACCACGCATAGTGAAGGGTTCCGTAGTTCACTGTTAAAATCTCATAATTATCTCTAAAAGCATATAAGCTGTTATGTTCAAACCAATTTTCGTTGGAAGTGTCTGTGAAGTTCTATTTGCTCAGTTTTTTTAGAATTTTCAACTTCATAGTTTAAAAGTTAAAAAGTTCAAAGTTAGAGGGGGGGATACATTTTTACGAATCCGGAAGCACATATCTCAAAAACCGTTGCGTTAAATAAAAAACTGTTTTTAGAAAGCTCTATTTCATTTTGAAAGAGCTATCCAATGATACCCCACACAATTATGTTTGTTGGAATTTATTTTTTCATCCCTCAGTTGCATGTATTGAGTGACAAAAATTATTTTTTTCCATAATATTACAGCATTATTGAATAGCAGTTAACAGGTTGCACCTACCTACCAATTTTAATTTATGTAGCTTTGATAGTCTCCGAGTAAAACGGCTGTGACATACGGTCGTACAGACAGACAGACATACATGACGAATCTATACGGGTTCCGTTTTTTGCCATTTGGCTACGGAACCCTAAAAAGGAGGATGAGGCTGCATGAGCCGTGTTCCGATCAAATTTTACATGTATACTAATATCATAAAGAGGAAAGATTTGTATTTTTGTATGTAAAAATTTGAATAAACTCAAAAACTACTGGACCGATTTCAAAAATTCTGTCATCATTAGAAAGCTACATTCACCCTGAGTAACATTATCCCCGTATTCCCACGGGAACGGGAACTACGCGGGTGAAACCGCGGGGCACTGCTAGTTAGTAATAACTCTGAAATCGCGATTAAGCTGTTCATAAGATGGGCAGGTATTTTCTTGATTACAAACTTTTAAGTCGTTAAGCGAGGATTTTCAATAACATTTCTTTTTTCGGTTGCATTATTGTGTTGAAAAGCTGGCCCATCAATTTTTCTCGGTAATATAACCGGCGTACAGAACCCTAACTATTTCTAACTTACTACCTTGGATCAACTCGAACTTGAAGGTTAACGATTTAAATTACAACTATACTATCCTCAAAATGTTCTAGCTTAAGCTATTTCCTTATAGCTTACTATTTACAAGTTCCCTGTTTATAGTACTCTCTTTATATGTATATGTAATACAAATTTACACTAAGTAGCTATTTGTGATATGTTGCATAACCCAAAGCATATAATGTTTTATACAAACTGCAGTCCCCTTTAATAATGATGCGGTTTGAGTTTAAAAAATCGTTTGGTAAATTTTCAGTTTTTTATGTTCCCAGGTTTAGTATCTATATCTATTAGAGATGTGCCGAATATGACTTGGGCCGACTAGACGACTACTACTATATATTAAAAAAAAAGTTAATTGTGGTAGCCCTAGCACAATTAGCTTTGTCAGCAATGCAGCTTCTTCCATATCTAGTGAGTAAGTAATTATAATGTAGGACATTGTCGTCACGCAGCAATTGTCATCTTAGCATAATTTAGCTATTAGAACGTTATCTCTTTAGGTTTAAGGCATTATTATCTCCACTGTGACTCTGTCAGTTAAATAAAGTTATTTTTATAAACTCTCCGATGGTAGTTAACTTAATTCGCGCTAGTCTGAACCGTCGCTTGTGAGCGTGTAAATTTCGAAAATTTGTTTACTGAAGAGTGGAAAATACTCGGAAAAGGCATTGAATTGCTGAAGCCGCTTGAAGAATTACCAAGATTACAAGTTCAAGTCGTTCTTCAGTGTCTGAAGATGGAAAGTGAAAGTCCTGCTGGAAAATGACTTGAAGAGTAGGTTTTTCTGTACCGTAATTCCACCTACATATATCGATACCAGAAATATCAATTAACGTAAGGGACATTTAACCAAAAAGCCGAAATGTTCCTTATGACTGTTAGCATAGGGTACATTTATGTTAAATGCCGATATGTCTCTTAAGTTAATTCAGATTTCCGGTATCGATATTTTATTCAGAAATACACGGAAAGTAGGAAAACAGCGCTCTTTGCCGAATTGTCGCCGACTATGATAGTGACCGGATAGTCGGATTAAAGAAAAAATATATTTGTCAAAACATGCGTTACGTTGCGTTGTTCCTATACATGCAAGCATGCAGGATGTCACAGTATTAATAATAAGTATTTCGTACGAACATGTTTCACCCGTAAGGCGTATAAATTTATACAATTTACAAAAAATAAAAGGTTTTACCGACCACTCGGCACATCTTTACTATACATGTAATGTGTTGGATATACAATAAAAAGTTCCCCAAAAAACTTGAGCACACTAAAATACACGCATATTATATTTTTGGATCAGGATTATGATGCAGAGTTTCAAATTGATCAGACGTCGCGTAGAGATTCAACCGTAAAAAATTAAGGACCTTCCAGATCGTAGGTAAGTGTAGATAGACTAATAATAATTATTTCGTCATCATCATCGTTCTAAAAAATAGTAATGTATATGTATTTTTTTTTTGAGATGTGGATTAGTGACAAGATTCCCGTTTATAAAGCCAAGCAATTACATTTTTCGCAATCGTTTTCACCTATTTTCAACTTACCCCTAAGAGGTCGAATTTCAGAAAATCTTAGTACACCTCTGTACTAAGGACTATGCTACGAGTTATACCGATAGATTTCTTATGCAGCTATAATAATATTATTTAATCGAACGGCAGTGTCTTTAACGGTAGCTAGGTAATTCTTACAAATAATCTTACTTATTTAAATACTAACTTTTTAACCATCGTTAGTAATTTTATTTACAACTTATATACCTACCAGCCCTTACGTTCGAGGTGTTTCTGGTAAGATATCTATGAATGAGCCCTCAACTTCACAGGAAATACGAGATACTAAAAAAATAATTGGAAAGATTTCCCTATGACCTAATTTATATAATTTTATTTACAACTTATATACGAATCCTTACAGGTGATGCAAGAAAAGATTTTCTGGAAAAAAATATGGAGGAGCTCTCAATTCAGAAGTGGGACACGAGCGACTAAAACAAGAATTGGAAAGATTTCCCTACGACCTAATTATTAGATGATTTAAATATTTTTATTTACAACTTATATACTAATCCTTACGTTATAGGGGATGCAAGAAAAGATTTTGTGGAAAAATATGGAGGAGCCTTTCATTCAGAAGTGGGACACCAGAGACTAAAAAAAGAATAAGTAAGATTTCCCTATGACCTTATTATTAGATGATTTAAATAATTTTATTTACAACTTATATACTAATCCTTACGTTATAGGTGATGCAAAAAAAAAAGATTTTCTGGAAAGATATGGAGGAACCCTTAACTCAGAAGTGAAAGAAAGAATTGAGAAGATTTCCCTATGAAGTAATGTAAATAACTTTTTTAACTGTATGTCTCTGATGTTAGAGTAAATAGTTGACTAGTGTAAAGGTTAATTCATGGCGTCGACCACTTCTTATAGGGTTCCGTAACCAAGCCTATTACTAAGCCTCCGCTGTCCGTCTGTACGTCAGCGGGTTGTATCGCATGAACAGTAGTAGACAATCAGTTGTTGCTATCACAAAAATTAAATAAATAAAAATTAAAGGGTGTCCCATTTAATTTTCATAATAGCAAAACAATTTTAAAAGGCCATGAATACTGCTGTATCATAAAGCAAACAGTTTTCTATCCTATTTCATTAACCTACTTAGTGCTATTTTAATTAATATTTTTACTATTGCTACACTAGTTTAATAACTCAATGTCGCGTGCTGTCTGAAGTACGTTACTTATGGGTCGCTCAAAGACTTATATGAAAACGACTCGTTGTCTACGAACTCAGCTTTATCATAATTTTTTAGAAGGAGAAATATGCGAGTGGAAATATTAATTTGGAGTTTAATTAAAAGCAAAACATAAATAAAAACTACTATTAGTTGAAACATAAGAAAAGAACATTAATTATATTTTAAGAACGTAATCTTGTTGGTGTGGCACTGTTATACGCATGCGCGTAGTTCAATTTGTATTATGTTATAACGAAAGCCCATTCTAAATAAAACTTTGAGTTGCATCGCGTCAGGCACGTATACAGAGGGGGGGATAGTTGGGATTTATCCCCCCCGAAATCTGACTGAAAAAAAAACGTTTTAAGCCATCTGTTTATTTATTCGCTTGCGTGTTCTTTCAATGAGTAGATAATATAAAAATATAGATAGATCTTGATCTGATTATGTAAGCGACGTTACTAGTAGCGCCATCTAACCTGTTTAGAGAGAAACCGAGAACGAAAACAGTAATGAACGACATCTATCGTCGAGTAGAAAAACTAATAGTAGAAAGGTCGTCGCGTCGAGTAGCGAAATATCGAGAAGCTTTCATAACTTTCTGCTACCAGGCAGTAGATGGCGCAATATTCCACAGTGTTCCAGAATACGAACATTTAGTATAAATACGGCGGGAGTCCCGGAACCTGCATGTCAGTTCATTTCGAGAGCGATTCAAGTGAGAATCGAAAGCGACAAGCGAGAAGAAAAGTGAAATACCTCTGCAATAGTGACAGTATAGTGCAATAGACCAGTTTATTTTGATATTGGCTTCAGTTACCTAGAGAGTAGGTAGAGTAAATTCCTTCCGACTTGGTTCACCTGATACTTTGCCCGTGCCGTGAAATAAAGGAAAAAAACTTCAAACCCACTGTTTTCATTGGATTCGCCAAATCGCCAGTCCGTGACGTGAGATAGTGTTGGACAATTTTGGACCTGCATCCAAAATTGTCCAACACTATCTCACATCACGATTTGTCACGATATGTCGACGTCATAATTTGTTGGACCGTTCGCCCTATCCATCACAGATTACCTAAATAAAGTAAAGTAATGTGTGAAAAGTGAGTGCTTCTTGATTTGTGCTTGTTTGAACGTATATAAATTGCTGCTGCTAAAATGAAGAGAATTGACAACTTTTTCAAGCCAGTGGCAAAAAAAATTGTTACTACTAGCACTAGCGAGGAAAAAACTACTCCAAGCATGGCTTCTGCTGTTGATAGTAGACAACTAGAAACAACATCGTCAAAATTTACAGAAAAAAATGTGATTTCAGCCGAACCGGCTGGAAGATGTAGAGATGAAGGAGAATGTTCAACTTCAAAAACGTGCAGTTTAGATACAATGATTATAATAAGTGAAACTTTTCCTGATATCGGCGTGGTTTCTAATGCCATATTTAACACACAGTATCCTCCTCTTGTACTCACAGATGAACAGAAAAAAAATATTATTACACAGCCGTTTGTCCCAGATGCGTCATTTTCGTTTCCGGCTAGTAGCTTTGGAAAGAGAAAACTTAGATTTCGAAGAGAATGGATGGGATCATGGGAATGGTTAACATATTCGCCGGTGTGTTCTGCAAATATTGCGTTGTCTTTTCATCAGGCACCGCTGGAAAAGGTTCCCATCAAACACTTGGAAGTTTTGTCAGCAAACCATTTGATAATTGGAAAGATGCAACAGAGAGATTTCGCGAACATTCTGCTGCTAAATATCACCAGTTTTCTAAGTTACGCGCATAACATTTCTTACGCGTAATGGATTCAGCAGCTATAGACGTTGCATCGCAGCTTAATGATCAAAGGCTCAAAAAAAAGGAAAGAAATAGAACAGCACTAAAACCTATAATCGAAACTATCATCTTCTGTGGAGAGCAAGAGTTGCCGCTTCGTGGAGACAAAGACAGTGGACCATTGACTTTAGAAAAGCCACTTGGTAAAGATGGAAAATTCAGGGCTCTGCTACGATACCGAGCAAGCTATGATAATATCCTGAAAGATCATATCATTACAACCCCTAAAAATGCAACGTATTTTAGCCCTATTATTCAAAATGAAATAATAGATACTTGCGGAAAGATAATTCAGAAAAAAGTTGTGACACAAATAAATAGTTCAGAGTGTTTCGCGATTCTTGGCGATGAAACTTTAGATGTGAGTGGAACTGAGCAATTGTCTTTGTGTGCGAGATACGTTTATAAAGGTATTTTGAGGGAGGACTTTCTCAGTTTCATTGAAATACATGACCTAAGTGCCGAAAATATAAGTGCAGAAATTTTAAAGAAATGTCATGAGATTGGTTTGAATCTCGATAAACTAGTTGGTCAGGGGTATGACGGAGCTGCTACCATGGGAGGACACATCAGTGGTGTGCAGACGAGAATCAGAAAAGAATTTCCTAAGGCCACATACGTACATTGCTCGGCACATCGTCTGAACCTAGTTCTTTCAAAAGCTCTTTCAGTTCCCGAGGTGAGAAATTCAATAGGCGTTGTGAAGGAAGTCTGCAATTTACTTCGCAACAATGCAATGGCCGGGAAACAGTTCAAGGAAAATGTGGAAAAGCTCACACCAGAAAGTAAGAAAAAAAGACTGGTCGGCATGTGTGACACTAGATTTATAGAACGTCACGACTCTATAAATGTATTTGGTGAGTTACTCGAACCTATTGTCATTACATTAAGAGAACTATCCTACACAAACAGAACTGTCGCCCAAACTGCGTCTACACACATAGCTGCGATGGAAAAGAGTAGTTTCTTGATTTCTCTAAAAACCTGTGAAAGATTTTTTAGTTACACTCTCCCACTGTCAGCATATTTGCAGAACCCTACACACGACCTGGCCTCTGCTATGAAATTTTTCGATGACATTATCGGAAAACTAAAAGGGATACGTGACGATGTTAACCCGGTATTCTCAGAAATATATAACGCATGCTGCAAAATAGCGGAAGATGTCTTGCAAATAGAAATTCAGCGTCCTCGAGTTACTGCCCACCAAACTGCACGAAGCAACCCTCCCAGCGATACTGCTGAAGAATACTTCAGAAGAACTATTTTTATACCGTGCTTGGACGATTTGATATCTGGCATGAATGATAGATTTGCGAATCAAAGAGAGCTGCTTTCTTCTTTAGAAATTATTCTTCCGAAAAATGTGGACGAGAGGAAGATAAGTGAATTAGAAAATATGAAAATTTATTGGGAAGAAAGTGTTGGAGAATCACTAATAAAAGCAGAGTACAGTATATGGTGTGCCAAGTGGAAAAACGCAGATAAGAAACCAGTCGAAATTATGGAAATTTTAGACACGTGTGACAAAGTTTTCTTTCCTACCATTAACAGGCTAATACATATTCTGGCCACCCTTCCGGTTTCAACGGCATCTGTGGAGCGGTCATTTTCATGCCTAAAGAGAATAAAATCCTTTCTAAGGAATAGAATGGCGGGCGAGAGGCTTACTGGTCTCGCTCTATTGTCTATTCATTCTGCTTTGGCGCCAGATCCTGATATGGTACTAGACGTAATGGCTGCCAGCAGAAACAGAAAAATACTTATATAATTATAGTATAGTACAGTGAAAATTATAGTACAGTGATTACAGCGATTTTCACACAGTTCACATGGTTGTTTCAATGTTTGTCCCCCCCCGAACCAAAAGTCTGGATACGTGCCTGCATCGCGTGGTCATTCTCTTTTGCAATATTTCTAGCCAGGAATTGCACCATAAGACTGCAGCATAAAGTATCATTTAAAAAAATGTTGTTGGGAAAAACACTTGAACCAAGCGCTGTGAATAAAGGTAAAGTAAATCTGGTCGACAGAATTACGTAATGCCAATGCCATTCCGTCGTGAAAAAGGAATAGTACTATCCGCCCTGTAGCTCCGTCTCTCTCCCACACCGGTAACATGGCGGTTTTAAGACGTCATAGTGGAGCCGGGATTGAGGTCCATCTGAGGGGAACTGGCGGCCGTACTGCAACGGTCACAGAATATGATGGGGCCCGTATGGAAATGGTGCAAACCAGTAACGGAGTAATTGGTACAGCGACTCATTCAAAGCAAAAGGCAGCAAAAGGTCGTTAGATGTCTTGCGCGTCCAGGTGACCTATTATGACGTCTTAAATCCATCATGATTTCTGTTTCAGACAGAGACGGAGTTACACAAGACGAATAGCACTATCTCTTTCCCTCACACGAATCATGTTAGCATTGGCACTTCGTAATACGGCCACTGTACAATAATGTTTTTAGAATGTTGTTGAAACTGTCCCGTTTCTGTAGCGCATCAGAGATGTTTGCTCAGAACCGAACTGACGACTTCCATGCAGTATTTCGCAAAAAAAGTCGCATCACTGATGCGTAGATCGCGGGGCAGTGACAATAGCATCCTGAAGACAGTTGTAGAGTCCTTACTGCCCTATTCTGAGGCACTATGGGGGATAGTGGTCAGGTGACTTATTCCTTACGTTATCGTTCAAAGGTCAAAGGTCAAAGATTTATTTGCAGATAAATATGGTTACAAAAGTTCTTACAATGGTTCTCTTCACATCCTACTTCAGACACCTACTTTGTTGTTATCATTGTTTTTGTACTACTAACTCTAGTTATAAGATACTTTACTAACAAAATGGACCATAATGTTGTCCGGATTTTGAAAATTAAATCAATAAATAATAAATAAAGCTGAGAGATCTCGTAAGAGTCTGACCGCCCGACGCGGTGTTGGCGGCAAGCTTGGGGATTGATTAGACATTTTAAGCCAAATGGAAGAACTGTTGGTTGCTCGGTATGAGAGCTGAGAATTATACCTAGCATTGGTTGTAATCGGACTGTGGTTGATGATTTTACACATGTACTTACATACATACAGTATGTTAAATAACAGAGGGCGTTCCCTTAAACTCGTTAATCTATCATTAATAGATTAAAATAAAAATATCAGCATAGAAATTTTTATGCTTATTTATGATTATTTCATGCTTATTTAAGCATAAAATAATCCGTATTAAAAAAAAATTGACAATAAATTCGAAACATGCTGTTTAAAATCAAAATAGCAGCGCGGAATAGTACTCGTAGTAGCATGCCCAAACCGGCAAGTACGCGTGTAGTGTTTCTTTAACGTATCAATTTAAAATTTTACTAAATAATTTAATATTTAAAAAAATATATATAATTTGTTTTCGAATTGTTTTTTTATCATATATGGATGCTATACTATTGCGGGTTAACGGGAACGCCCTCTGTTAGTTAACATACTGTATATCGTATCAAAACTCTTAGTTTGATGATTCGGCTTCACCACGCATTGCGAAAAATTTTGGAAACATTTTTTCACGTTAAAATTTTATGGCAAGTATTAAAAATAATATCATTCGTTTGAGGTAATTCATGTAGACTACGTGAGTTACCGCAAACGAATGATATTATTTTTATGTGATTAAACTATTTTGAATTTCGTGCTAAACTTAGTTTCGAGAAATTTTTCGCAATACGGGGTGAGGTTAATGCAGCCTCTTCGCAGTACTAGCTTCCAGGGCGTGGCCAGCAGGCGCTGGAGGCTGGTGCTGCGCGGCTGCGCCCCTGCTGCTCGGGGCGCGGGCTCCGGTCCTCTCACTGGCGCGACACGACGACAAACAGCCCTATTCATAAATACTATTCAACCACTGCTTGTTCTAAATACTGTTTAGCAGATTCCTTATTCAAAATTTTCTATAGAGAATTTGAATTGAGAATCTCTTAAACGATATTTAAACTAAGCATTAGTTTAGATTTGTTATGAATAAGTGTGCAAGTCGCCGCGTGCGCCGCGTGTGTGAGAGCGTGGTACTTCCCCGGTCGAGCCAGCCCGCTCAGCTGAACACAGCTGCTACATAAAAGGCTCTACCACGTGAATAGCGCACGACGTTTTTTTACGCGTTATTGGCGCGTGTGTACGCTATGCAAGCGCTTTTCGCAAAACTGGTACCTAACGAATATTAGTTGTAGAAGAATACTACGATTCTTATTCATAAGGATAAAGACGATATTTGAACACTTGTACAATAATTTATTGTGTTTGGAACTAGACCTTGCTCATCTCTTAGATGAAAACTCACAATCATGGCTTTTTTCCTCAACACAAACGGAAATTATTTACTTTTGTTCGATGAGTTTTAAGTGCAATGCACGATACTTAATCCTTACCCGTATATGTACACGCGGACAGAATTTCAAGGCGTGAATAAACTTCAATTAAATCCTCATAAAGCATCGTTGAAATCCCCAGCCACTACCTAGGAAACACCGGCCTTTTAACGTTCCCACTACTGGGACACAGGCCTCCTCTCTAGGAGAGGGAATGGGCCGTAATCCGCCACGCGGGCCCAGTGCGGGTTGGTGAATGTCACATGTCTTCGAATGTTTGGTTCTAGGACATGCCGTTTTCCTCACGATGTTTTCCTTCACCGTTTTGAGAGCAGTGGTGATGGAATTAATTACACAAAGTAATGCGCCTGGCTGGGTTTGAACCCGCGACCTACAATTCGTAAGTCGGGGCCGTTACCACTCGGCCACCACTGCTCTCAACACCGGCCTCATATAGTTTAAAACAACCAAAAAAGTTTGACGTGACGTGATTTAGCTTTTACAGATGCTAATCATTTTATTCAGGAATAACTACGTCAAAATCTAACACAACTCCCTATCGTTAACGTTTATGAGTACTCTCGTCTAGACAATATTGTTACCAGTAGATGATGATATTGGAAGGTTTATTTAACACTAATATGTAGGTCACTGACCAGTGAATCAGTGATCATGTCCTATCGTCTTACATTTTTAGCTGCTCATTGTACATGCATGTGACCAGGGCCCCAAGTCTGCTATTTTTATAAATGTCATTCCAACACGATGCCATTGTCAATTTGCTAAAAGTTCGCAATCTGCTAAATTCATAATGGTCGATCATTGGTCGGTCAATAGTCTCGTAATCCTTTTTGGTAACTGAACTATTATAAAAGGCGAAATTGAAAATTTTGAAAAAACCCACGACGGTAAAAACATACTTAATTGAAAAAGAATTAAATAATTAATAAAAACCCCCGACTTACAAAATTAATGTAACCTAAGAATATCCGTCAGGGCTGCCATTCAATGAGCTAGTTTGCAGATAGTGATGACAGCCCCCGGCGGATATTCTTAGGTTACATTAATTTTGTAAGTCGGGGGTTTTTATTAATTATTTAATTCTTTTTCAATTAAGTATGTTTTTACCGTCGTGGGTTTTTTCAAAATTTTCAATTTTGCCTTTTATTTCAAACTTTTTAGAGAGAATTTTATTATGAACCAGCAGCGCCCCCTGGTGAGTTGTCACCGTAACACCTATCGAAGAACATGCACCAATCAAACCCGAACACATCACTGAAAACTACATCAAAATAGGAGAAGTTTTGTTTTTTTGCATAAACATATGTTTACTGCAGCGCCCCCTGGTGAGTTGTCACCGCAACACCTTTCTAAGAACATGCACCAATCAAACCCCAACCCATCACTGAAAACTAAATCAAAATCGGAGTAGTTTTGTTTTTTTGCAAAAACATGTTTACTGCAGCGCCCCCCTGTGAGTTGTCACCGTAACACATATCTAAGAACATGCACCAATCAAACCTTAACCCACCACTAAAAACTGCATCAAAATTGGAATAGCAGTTTTGAAGATAAATGGCAACATTGGTTTGCCCAAATATCCCTGACTGCAGCGCCCCCTGTTGAATTGTCACCGTAACACCTATCTAAGAACATGCACCAATCAAATCCGAACCCATCACTGAAAACCGCATGAAAATCGGACTAGTAGTACTGGAGATAAATGGGAACATTGGTTTGCACAAACAAACATCCTCTCACCCCAAACGCATACACTGTCTCCGTTCCGTCGTGGGAAAAATAAATGACTGCACACGATGTTCTAATGATATGTAGGTCATTATTCAAAGGAATTGTCAAAGTTTTAGCAGATTACCGCATACGTCAGTCATCCATTTGTCATTTTGTACGAGATTACCATTCTATGCCATAAATTTCTTTCAATGGAGTGTCAGTGGTTGACCATTGGAAAGTCATAATGATGCTTTTATGGTAGTAGATTACCAAACTTGTCAAAATCGACCATTATGAGATCAATGATAGACCATTCTGACACTATTGTAATAGCAGACTTAGGGCCCTGACGAGTTTAAAGACATGTGTGAGCAAAAGACAATAGGGTAGCTGAATAAAAAAAGAAATTAATCCGTCAGATAAATTTCCAAGAAATACTGGACACGTTCTTTTCTTTTTTCGCTTAAACAATAAATGAAGACGATAAAGTGCGTTGAAAACTCGTGTGACGTCACTACGTGCTACAATTTTTACCACGGCTTGCCGTCACAAGCCCCCACTCCTGATCTTTGATGCTTTATATCTTTGTCATTTGAAAAAATAAAAAAATACATATCCAATATTTTTCGATAATTTAACCGACGGACTAAACAAAATCATATTTTGATTTTGTTTTGCGCAAACACGCAAACACACAGCTGGTTAATATTAAATAAAATATGATAAAATATAAATGTGTGTAAAATCCAATATTTTTCGATAATCTAACCGAAGGACTAAACAAAATCATATTTTTGAAATTGAGATAAATAGCTGGTTAATATTGAATAAAATATGATAATAATATATAAATGCCCAATTTCTGATGAGTAACAAACTCATCAGAAATTGGGGATTTATATTTATACTTGCGAGTAAAATCGATCATAAAAACACACATTACAGTAAGGACACTCCCAATTGTGCTGATGAACTCGGCTTCATAGTGATCAGAATATTACTATCAAACTATTGTAGTGTCTTCCATAATCTAGATATTTTTACGAATTGCATGTCAATGAGAGTTCTTGAACTTGATAATATTCCAGTTATAAGATTTGTACTAAAACATTTTTGATTGTTCTAATAAAAGTGTTATTCGATTGCGATTGTTCTAATAAGTAAATCGCTGTAATTAGATCTTTTTGCTTAATTTTTACATGATTCCTGTACATGTACCCAATAATAAAATAAGTACAGCTACCAGCAAACAGGACTTGTATAGAGATGTAGAATTAATGTGATGGGTTGTTATCTGTGGAAAACGATATTATTAGCAAGTATTTTAATGAGAATTCTTTACTGTATGTTAGTTATGTTATCTTGTTTCTCTGGTTACCTCTATCTATTCTTTATTTTTAACAAGTATGGGATATATTTTTATTTGTTGTATTATGTAACATATGAAATCCTTACTTGAGATTAGATTAGGTATTCGAGAGTACAACAGTAAGGTCAGTAAGGGAAATTAAATGTTTACCTTAGGTTCGATTGTTACTTGCACTATTGACTAGCTATAATCGTCTTTACGACAGTAAAATAGATTCGATTTGCTGTTAAATCTACACAATTTCTTTTTTTGATTAAAAAAGCAGAGGGTAAGTAGGATTATGGACGTTGATGATGCGGCGTTTTCGGATGGTCACAGTGTGTTTATACTATTTAAAATCAGCGGGTTTGATTTCTGGTTAGGAATATTGAGTTTTATATAATACAATTTTAGTTTTTATCAAAATAGGGCTCGAGATTCCTTTTAGTTTTCTAATCTGGCTAACCACGTCCATATGAAAAGCGTAGAAAAATATCTTCCAGCAGTCTTGCGAAAGGATTATTAAGACAGAAATGTAGACAAAATAGTACTCACAGTAGGTGTAGACACGGACACACGCTCTATATGAAGTAGAAGGAGTGCGGCTGCAGCTCGAGCTGCGCCATCTTGGCCAGCAGGCGGTGCAGGCGGCGCTGCGCGGCGGCGCCCGCGGCGCTGTGCGCGTCGCCGCGCCCGCCCGCGCGCGGCGCCAGCGCCCGGCACGCCGCCACGCGCTGCCACACGTGCCGCGGCATCTGCGTGAGCGCTCCACTTACTGCCGCGTTTGCTACTTCACATATACTCTACAACTACCCTTTTTTTCTGAATAGGAAATCATCAAATGACTTCTCCCGCTCTGGGCGAAGCGGAAGGGAGTGTCAGACTCTTACTGACTAAAACCCACCCGTGATCCTTCTTGTTACGTACCAGGGCCGCGGTGACTCTTTCGAACAAATTCTCTACAACTACCCTAATATTACACTTGCGACAATTTTGATGTTTGGATGGGTGTTTGTTACTCAATCATGTCCAAACGGCAGAACAGATCTTGATTAAATTTGGCACAGAGTATAGGGATTAGGGGGTAGGGGTATTTGGAGAGATTGTAGTCTGAAATAACACATAGCATAAATTTATCCTGGATATGTTCCCTTGGGATAACTTTCGACATTTGCGCGGGTGAAGCCGCGGACGACAGCTAGTTCTATATAAAAGAAAACTAATGACACAGAGCTGGGTAGAAGGACAACGCGATCAAGACCTACAATGGACCTAGATATAGAAAGATATTAAAGGCAGCAAGTACAAGAGCGGTCCACACTACAGAAGACTGCATGACTTGGAAACAATTAGTGTTTGGTCGCAATGTTCAGTAGTGAGAAAACAACAATGAAGAAGATATAAAACCGGTCAAATGCGTGTCGGACCACGCATAATAAAGTACCGTAGTTCACAGTTAAAATCTCATAATTATCTCTAAAGGTGTGATGTTCTATAAACTCAATTATTTTTAGAATTATCAACTTCATAGTTTAGAAGGGGGAAGGGGGGGGGGGGGAATCAAATCAAAATCAAAAGTCATTTATTCAAACTAGGCTGAGCGACAACACTTTTTGAACGTCAAATTCGTCCCCCAAAACGCCCACCCGTCACCACTTCCTAGTGTTTTAGCTGGGAAGAAGAAGTGGCGCAACAAACTCCCCAGCAACACATCCGTCTGTTGCGTTTTAAGAACTTGAATTTATACAATAGTATGCAAAGTCATTACATGCCAAAGGTAGAAAAAAAAAAAACAATCATCCAGCATGGAAATCATAAATCAATTCACTATAAAACATTTTAAAGAGTAAGTAAAGATAGATTGACCTACATAGTCATAAAAAAATTACACAAAAAAAACAATTATATGAACTCATATAACCTGTCATAAGCTAACTTATGGAGAAAAAACATGATAAATATGACATTGTCTTGCGTTCAACACAGCGACCAACTATCCTTATCGTCTAAATAGTCATTAATAGAATAGTATGCCTTCGAACAAAGGTTAGATTTAAATTTAGCTTTAAATGAGTTAAAAGGCAGGTCAAGAAAAGAAAGCGGAAGTTTATTGTAAAACCGGATACCGAGCCTCACAAATGACTCATGGACCTTACGAAGTCGGTTCGAAGGAGCATGTAGCTTGTGCTTGTTTCTGGTGTTAAAGTTGTGGATGTCGCTCATTTTACAGTATAGATATATATTTTGCCTAATATACAGGGTGAAATTGAATAGATGCGACATATTTAAATATACAATAATACGTGTTGTCAAGAAAATTTAGAACATACCAAATGTAAAATTAATGAACTTTTATCACCGCTATGAATGGCAACGTTTAATAACGCGAGTACTCCACAACGATCATTGAGCACTGCGATTAGTTGGACGAGATTTTTTGATACTTTAATTTTTCTTATTTATTTTGCATATTAATTATTTTTCTGGAATACCGATAATTCATACTTAAATAAAGATATTAACATCGATGGATCATTTTAAAACGCCAACCACGTAACTTTTTTTAACGATTTAGATTGTAGAAAAAACAGTTTATAATTACTATGTTACTGTAACTGAAGCTCCCATTTCATTTTGTCGCATCTATTCAAAGTCATCCTGTATAGAATGTTTGCAAAAATGAATTGAGATGCTACTGTGAGAATTCCAATGTCCTTAAAAAGTTCTCTTAATGAAACTCTAGGCCCTAGCTGATATATTGCTCGCACAGCACGTTTTTGTAAGACAAATATATTTTGTATATATATCAGCAGCTTTTCCCCACAATAGAATACCGTAGGACATAACGCTATGAAAATAACTAAAATAGACTAACCGAGCTGTTCCAACGTCAGTATACTGTGTCACTTTCCTGACAGCGTATGCGGCAGAGCTGAGCCTTCCCGATAAACTTGATATATGTGGGCCCCATTGTAGTTTGGAATCAACAGCAAATCCCCAAAAAACTGCCGAGTCCACAGTTTCAAGTACTTCGCCACTTTAGATGATATTGGGTCCTAGATTTCTAACATTTGGTAAAGCAAACTTTATACATTTCGTTTTCTTGGCGTTTAAAATTAGATTATTGGTCGTAAAACAATCCGTAACCATTGAGAGAGCGCTGTTTACGTTACTGAACGCTTGTCTATTCCTATCTACTTTGAAAATAAGAGGTATCATCCGCGAACAATACTACGTCACAGATACCCTTTAAGAAAAATGGTAAGTCATTTATTTACACTAGAAACAAGAATGGACCCAGTATTGAGCCTTGAGGCACGCCTAAATGCACTGGTAGTCCGGAAGACTTCACGCCATTGATATCCACACATTGGAACCTATTATGTAAATATGAATCAATTACGTTAAGAGCATCGCTTTGGAGACCGTAATAACGTAGTTTACGCAAAAGCGTGTCATGGTTTACGCAATCAAAGGCTTTGGAGAGATCACAGAAAACTCCAATTGCATTTTGCGAGTTCTCCCATGCATTAAATGTGTTTCAGGAGAGCAACACCCGCATCTGTAGTCGAACGTCCTTTTATAAAGCCGTACTGTTCGTTATGGAGTAGTTTATTTAAATTAAAATGTTTTAACAACAGCTTAAGTATTAACTTTTCAAATATTTTGCTAAAAGCAGGTAAGAAGGAGTTTAGAAACCTCTGAAAAGAGCTATGTATTGATACCCCACACGATTATGTTTGTTGTAATTTAATTTTTCATCCCTCAGTTACATGTATGGAGTGCCACCCTAAAATTATTATTTTTTCCATAGTACCACAGCACTATTGAATAGCGATTCACACACTTACTATAAGCGGTTGCACATATGTACCTACCAATTTTCATTTACGTAGCCTTAATAGTCTCCGAGTAAAACGGCTGTGACATTCGGACGGACAGCCAGACAGATATGACGAATCTATAAGGGTTCCGTTTTTTGCCATTCGGCTACGGAACCTTAAAAATCAGCAGCATCTTTTTTCTAAATAAAATTTAAATCAACCAAATAGCAATCCCAATTTTTGTGAGAAATTCGGTTCAAAATAATCTTAAGAGTTAACCATAAAATTATCCATTAGTTTCACAATAGGGCAGTTGCCTAAAAAAATCTAATTAGTCCGTAAGATAGACTTCCCAAAAATATTGGACACGTATTTTTTATTTTTTCACGTAAACAAAAAACGAAGACGTTATAGTGCGTTGAAAACTCGTGTGACGTCATTACGTGCGACGATTTTTAACACGCCGTGATGTCACAAGCCCCCACTCATGATCTTTGAAGCTTTTTATCTTCGTCAATTTTTAGAGATTTCATAAAGCAAAAAATACGTGTCTAATATTTTTCGATAATCTAACTGACGGACTTAATAGGATCATATTTTATTCCTCAGGAAACATCCCTATTATAAATCATACTTCTTCAGCAGAAGTAACAATCATTTTGCAAAACTGGTCTATCTAATTGATCAAGAGCTGCGATTTTAACTAAAAAATAATACAATAATACTTACATTAAACAAAGGAGAATGCAGTATAGGAGTCCACAGGGGCAGCAGCTTGTTAAGCACAGTTGAATTACACTCCAACAGTGACTCTAATAGACTCAGGAAGTGAAGATTCACCGTCTCGGCCAGCTGAAACATACATCACTATTAGAGTATTCATTACTGACAGATCTATTAGGGTATTCATGGCGCCCCCCGGCTAAGGGGCCATTCAAGTATTACGTAAGCACTAAGGGGGGGGGGCGGAGGGTTGTTGTATTGCTTATTTTTGATGACATGGGGGATGGAGGGATCCGGAAAGTGATTACGTCAGCAATATTGATTTATTTAATTTTTCAGATTTTCCAATCCGGCGAGGTCTTACCCACTGGGCTATCAATGCCCTTATAGCGTAGCGAACTTAATTTCAGACTGTATATTCCTTATTTCTAGACTTATTAACTGCTGCTTCATGACCCACTAAGGAAACTAGAACAGATTCAATAATACTTATAAATACGTTTACGCAAGCATGGGAAGGGGGGTAAGAGCTTTGCTTACTTTTGCTGACGAGGGAGAGGGGCGGTCAAAAATTTAAAAAATGGAGGAGCTAAATACTGGGGATTTTATTGGGTCACTTCTTCCCAGCTAAACACTAGGAAGTGGTGATGGGCGTCCGTTTTTGGGACCGTCTATGTAAAATTTGACGATCAGAAAGTGCTAGCTCTCAGCTTTATTTGAATAAATGACTTTGATTTTGAATGAAGTCAGTGAAGAAATTACAAAAATAAATTTAAGGAGGCTCGTTATGCGTTAAACAAATTAATATGTTATCTTTTTAGCGTTTACTCTTCTCATACCTATCCTCAGCGGGGTCAAGCCCCGCCCTTCAAAGGACAACCCTTAATCCGCCCCCATAATGTCTCATTTCAAAAATCATCCATCATCAAATGACCAATTAATTAAAGGTGCTCTTCCAACGACTTCATAGATCCCCGCTAAAACGAAATATAATATGAATGAAGTGTATGAATTTGAAGGAGATCACACCTGCAGCTGTTCCAACGGCATTTTGAATCATCATATCTGAGAACATAAATACTTTCTTAAGCTGCTCAGGTAAAGCCGGAAACAGTCATCACTCACCACTTTAGACTGCACGGTAACCTGAAGGATGCTAGGCACCAGCTTACACCAGAAGTCCAGCAGGATGCAGGTGGTGGTGTTATGCGGCTCGCTGCACGGCGGTGACGAGGCTGCCAGCTGTTCCAGGTACAAGGTCCATAGCTGGCACAGCACGAAGGCATGGAGTAAGGCTGACATGCGGAGGGCTGCCGGCTTTGATTGTTCCACGTATGAGGACATTATTGTCTGTAGGACAATGAAGGAGATTAGTTAGCTAGAACGTTATGTTGAGGACATTAATCAATTTTACCAGTGTTACTCGTATGTGTGCGACGTGGGCAGCTGGTGCGTGCGGCTGTTGCACAGCGCGCCCATCACCATCACCATCACCATCACCATCACCAGTCACACACTCACACACCTACCTGTATGTAGTCAGTAATGTGACACGTGGCATCCTGCGGCACGGGCTGGTGCATCTGCGCCGCCTGCGTGTGCGACGTGGGCAGCTGGTGCGTGCGGCTGTTGCACAGCGCGCCCATCACCATCACCATCACCAGTCACACACTCACACACCTACCTGTATGTAGTCAGTAATGTGACACGTGGCATCCTGCGGCACGGGCTGGTGCATCTGCGCCGCCTGCGTGTGCGACGTGGGCAGCTGGTGCGTGCGGCTGTTGCACAGCGCGCCCATCACCATCACCATCACCAGTCACACACTCACACACCTACCTGTATGTAGTCAGTAATGTGACACGTGGCATCCTGCGGCACGGGCTGGTGCATCTGCGCCGCCTGCGTGTGCGACGTGGGCAGCTGGTGCGTGCGGCTGTTGCACAGCGCGCCCATCACCATCACCATCACCAGTCACACACTCACACACCTACCTGTATGTAGTCAGTAATGTGACACGTGGCATCCTGCGGCACGGGCTGGTGCATCTGCGCCGCCTGCGTGTGCGACGTGGGCAGCTGGTGCGTGCGGCTGTTGCACAGCGCGCCCATCACCATCACCATCACCAGTCACACACTCACACACCTACCTGTATGTAGTCAGTAATGTGACACGTGGCATCCTGCGGCACGGGCTGGTGCATCTGCGCCGCCTGCGTGTGCGACGTGGGCAGCTGGTGCGTGCGGCTGTTGCACAGCGCGCCCATCACCATCACCATCACCAGTCACACACTCACA
The DNA here is from genome assembly GCA_905332915.2 of Hecatera dysodea. NCBI lineage: Eukaryota > Metazoa > Arthropoda > Insecta > Lepidoptera > Noctuidae > Hecatera > Hecatera dysodea. The sequence continues at coordinate 17,146,481 of HG995309.1, read as the reverse complement.
CACCTACCTGTATGTAGTCAGTAATGTGACACGTGGCATCCTGCGGCACGGGCTGGTGCATCTGCGCCGCCTGCGTGTGCGACGTGGGCAGCTGGTGCGTGCGGCTGTTGCACAGCGCGCCCATCACCATCACCATCACCAGTCACACACTCACACACCTACCTGTATGTAGTCAGTAATGTGACACGTGGCATCCTGCGGCACGGGCTGGTGCATCTGCGCCGCCTGCGTGTGCGACGTGGGCAGCTGGTGCGTGCGGCTGTTGCACAGCGCGCCCATCACCATCACCATCACCAGTCACACACTCACACACCTACCTGTATGTAGTCAGTAATGTGACACGTGGCATCCTGCGGCACGGGCTGGTGCATCTGCGCCGCCTGCGTGTGCGACGTGGGCAGCTGGTGCGTGCGGCTGTTGCACAGCGCGCCCATCACCATCACCATCACCAGTCACACACTCACACACCTACCTGTATGTAGTCAGTAATGTGACACGTGGCATCCTGCGGCACGGGCTGGTGCATCTGCGCCGCCTGCGTGTGCGACGTGGGCAGCTGGTGCGTGCGGCTGTTGCACAGCGCGCCCATCACCATCACCATCACCAGTCACACACTCACACACCTACCTGTATGTAGTCAGTAATGTGACACGTGGCATCCTGCGGCACGGGCTGGTGCATCTGCGCCGCCTGCGTGTGCGACGTGGGCAGCTGGTGCGTGCGGCTGTTGCACAGCGCGCCCATCACCATCACCATCACCAGTCACACACTCACACACCTACCTGTATGTAGTCAGTAATGTGACACGTGGCATCCTGCGGCACGGGCTGGTGCATCTGCGCCGCCTGCGTGTGCGACGTGGGCAGCTGGTGCGTGCGGCTGTTGCACAGCGCGCCCATCACCATCACCATCACCAGTCACACACTCACACACCTACCTGTATGTAGTCAGTAATGTGACACGTGGCATCCTGCGGCACGGGCTGGTGCATCTGCGCCGCCTGCGTGTGCGACGTGGGCAGCTGGTGCGTGCGGCTGTTGCACAGCGCGCCCATCACCATCACCATCACCAGTCACACACTCACACACCTACCTGTATGTAGTCAGTAATGTGACACGTGGCATCCTGCGGCACGGGCTGGTGCATCTGCGCCGCCTGCGTGTGCGACGTGGGCAGCTGGTGCGTGCGGCTGTTGCACAGCGCGCCCATCACCATCACCATCACCAGTCACACACTCACACACCTACCTGTATGTAGTCAGTAATGTGACACGTGGCATCCTGCGGCACGGGCTGGTGCATCTGCGCCGCCTGCGTGTGCGACGTGGGCAGCTGGTGCGTGCGGCTGTTGCACAGCGCGCCCATCACCATCACCATCACCAGTCACACACTCACACACCTACCTGTATGTAGTCAGTAATGTGACACGTGGCATCCTGCGGCACGGGCTGGTGCATCTGCGCCGCCTGCGTGTGCGACGTGGGCAGCTGGTGCGTGCGGCTGTTGCACAGCGCGCCCATCACTAGCCACGAGATCAGCCGCACACGAGTCACACATTCGCACACCTCTCGCGACCTGGGACAAGGATATACACATCTCTTGAACTCCGAGGAAATTGTTTTCGTCAGTTATTCACAAAAGATTTGATAATCAGGAAATTGTTGTAAGAATCACAGTGTCTTCATGGCATTCTCCTATCATCATATTTGTAAAAAAGAAAGAAAACTTTGTAGACAGAAAACCGGAAAAACAACAGCAACACGCTACGCCACGTACTGCGCGATGTTATAGTTACCCACCCGGGCAAAGACGCGCTTATCCAGGGCGTCATGTGGCGCGGCGGCGGCGCGCGCTCCTGGCGGCCGCGGCTGTGCTCCAGCGCCAGCTCCATGGCCACGTACTGCGCGATGCCGCCCTTCACTATGGCGCCCAGCGTGTCTTCGTTCAGGCAGATCAGGTTGCGGTTCACGATCGATTTTGACACGGAGCCCTGTTCACAAAAATAACGTATAAGTGGTATATATTAACTAAAAAAGAGGTTAAATATTGCCTAGAAGGGAATATTTAACCGCCCGCCACCTCGCGCGCGTCGCCGTGCGCGCTGCCCAGCTCGCCGCCCGACAGCTGGGGAGGAATCATACCTTGATCTTATTGAGCAGATGCGGGTCGTGCAGCAGCTCGATCATGTCGGGCAGGTGCGGCCGCATGCAGTCCACCGCGCCGCCCGCCACCTCGCGCGCGTCGCCGTGCGCGCTGCCCAGCTCGCCGCCCGACAGCTGGGGAGGAATCATACCTTGATCTTATTGAGCAGATGCGGGTCGTGCAGCAGCTCGATCATGTCGGGCAGGTGCGGCCGCATGCAGTCCACCGCGCCGCCCGCCACCTCGCGCGCGTCGCCGTGCGCGCTGCCCAGCTCGCCGCCCGACAGCTGGGGAGGAATCATACCTTGATCTTATTGAGCAGATGCGGGTCGTGCAGCAGCTCGATCATGTCGGGCAGGTGCGGCCGCATGCAGTCCACCGCGCCGCCCGCCACCTCGCGCGCGTCGCCGTGCGCGCTGCCCAGCTCGCCGCCCGACAGCTGGGGAGGCAGCACCAGGCGACACCCGTGACCTTCAACCACGATATAGTGTCCAGCGAATTATTTCATTTCGATATAAATACCTTAGTAGGTATTGGTTCTAATAATGTGTTCAGATAAACTACCGTAGTTTTCATGATTCCAAGTCAAAATGCATACTTTTTCATCACTACATGAATTAAGCGCTTAGAGTTCAATTCAGACAAATTTTACGGTAATTGTATTATTATTTGTCAAATTAACAGCATTATTAGCTAATCATGACCAAAACGTTTATTCACTTGAGCCGATTTTCCAGTCGTATTGAAGTGTATAAACTCCTTTAGCTTAAACTATATGTATGCTTCTTTATAATAGGTGTCATATGATATATGCTTACTTAGCTTTTACCTTGATTTACTTGTTTTTATGATTATTATACTATTGGCAGCCAACCTGACTTGTTATTGATTACACCCCTACAACTCCAATCATCTCATGGCGACCCTGCCAGTCCTGCCACTTTACCAAAAAACCAAGGACACGTAGTTCAGTATAATCCACCTACTACCTATCGCCGCGAAATTCAGTTTTCTAATCGCTACAATGTGTCGCTCCACGGTGGAGAAAGATGAGGTGTTCATCACTCAAAACGCTGCGGGTTCCAACAAGGCCATTTTGAAAGATGTTGGTCAACATATGGAGCGGATGAATATTGTGATGTTCGCGCTGCTGGCTATGTTCACCATGGTACTGGCCTACTTTGTGGTGCGTTTGTACAAACGATGTCATCGCCATTGGATCCAGGAGGAGATCGGTCTCCGGGCTATGCAACGCATCCGAGCTTCTATCAGAGGACAGAATAATGCCGAAACCGCAGCCTAAAGAACCGTGAGTTACGTACCAAAATTAATTGAAAGTGTTTTTTTTATTATGTGAGTGTTTTATTAACCATTGAGTGCGTTTAACCCCTTCGCGAGTGATAAATAAAAGAAAAACAATTATTAAATATGGACATTAAAACTAAAAACAATAAGTAATATTTGCTTCTAAAAATAGAATGGGATCATATTTCATTACGTTCCAAGTTAATTATTCTATAATCGAGTAGTTTTGCTCACGTAACTCGATACTTCATAGCAAAGTTGCAGCTTACGACATCCTTTCGCCGCGCTGCAAGTAACTTTACACTTTTGCTTGTCATTTTTACTTAGAATAATAAAATACAGGAAGGACATAATGACTCGATTCTATTTTTAGACGATGATTGATACATTAATAGAAAATTATGATTTGTTAGAGCAAATAAGAAAGTATTTGATTAAAAAAGGGAAAGCTAGATATTTAGGTAAAGTTGCTGAGACTAAATTAAATGAAGCAACTAATGTTTATGATCAATGCAGAGAATTATTTTTACTTATAGAAACTAAGAAAAAGTCGCAGACTATTTCTTCTGCGACCGATATTTACAAAAATATCGAAAAACTTTACGAGAATATAAAGGCATTGTGTACTCCTCCTAATATAGAGTCTGTCAAAATGGAGTTTGATTTGAAAATTGCTTGTAGCTTATTACCTGTTATGGACGATTCAGAAAAGGAGACGAAACGATTGATTAATGGTATAGAAATGTATTCGGAAATGATTGCCGAAAGGGATAAGGATATTAATAAAGTTTATTTTGAAAAGTAGACTATCAGAGAACGCGAAGTTGCGGATGGCTTCAAAATATTCATCTGTTAAAGAACTTGTCAAGGACATTCGTACACACCTGCTAACTAAAAAATCATTCACGGCAATCCAATCGCGTCTTCAAAATATTTCACAAGGTCAACGTTCGATTGATGATTATGGATCTGAAATTGAAAAACTATTCACAGACTTAACAATTGCTCAAGCAGATGGTGACTGTAACAAATATGATATTTTGAAGCCATTAAACGAAAAATTGGCAATAAGAAAATTTTCCGACGGTATAAAAGATTCTAGGCTTAGCACTATAATTGCAGCTCGAAACTATAGCTCACTAAAGGACGCTATCCAGGCAGCTAAGGATAAGGAGTGTTCGCTATCACCAGGTGCAAGTACAAGCAACGGCAACGTTATACATTACTCTGGTAAGTCTTATTCTCACCAAAGAGGGAAGCGAGGTATGTATGACAATAATTATAATGGACGCAGACATCAAGGATATCGAGGACGAGGAGCACAAGGACGAGGTCAGTCATCTAATAGGTATGCACGTGGGAATAATTATAGTAATCGCGGTAACCGATCAAGATTTTACCATAATTCAGGTTATTTTAGAGGCTCAAATTTTAGAAATAATTAGCTATTATATAATCGTGGTAATACGTGTCAAATTTATTCGGCACAAGCAACTAATGCTAACGACAACAGCGCCCAAACTCAGTCTGCTCAAGGGATAGATACCACCACCAAGCAGATAATTTTTTTCGAGACCCACCCAGAAATACTAGCTTTTAATGGACAAACTAAATTAGTTACATTTAATTTAGATCATAACCAATTTTATTGGCTACTTGATACGGGAGCTTCTCTGTCGATTGTACGAAAAGAATGCTTACCTCCAGATATATCAATTTTAGGAAAAAAACATTTTAGTTAATGGCATAGCTGGACAAATTCGTTCACTGGGTCAAGTTTGTCTTGCATTATCATCGCCGTCATCAGGTGACGTAATATGCGTCAAATTTATTCGGCACAAGCAACTAATGCTAACGACAACAGCGCCCAAACTCAGTCTGCTCAAGGGATAGACCAAGCAGATAATTTTTTTCGAGACCCACCCAGAAATACTAGCTTTTAATGGACAAACTAAATTAGTTACATTTAATTTAGATTATAACCAATTTTATTGGCTACTTGATACGGGAGCTTCTCTGTCGATTGTACGAAAAGAATGCTTACCTCCAGATATATCAATTTTAGGAAAAAAACATTTTAGTTAATGGCATAGCTGGACAAATTCGTTCCCTGGGTCAAGTTTGTCTTGCATTATCATCGCCGTCATCAGGTGACGTATTCACTCATAAGTTTCATGTGTTTAATAATCTACCAATCAAGGCTGATGGAATAATTGGATTAGACTTTTTAACTAAATACTCGGCTAATATAAATTTAGAGACTAATGCATTAACTTTAAACATAAACGGAAAGATCATTAGAGCGAGAATTTTCGATACAACGGAATGCAAATCAGAATTTATAACTGTTCCGGCGAGCAGTGAGTCCATTCACTATGTGGAATTAAATACGAGTATAAAAGAAGATTGCGTTGTTTGTGCATGTGAATTAGGAAAAGATTTGTTTTTAGCTGGTGCAATAGTAAAGGCAGATAAAAATAAAATACCGTTAAAGATTTTAAATGTAAGTGAAAAGCATATCCGTATTCCTGTGTTTACACCAATAATGCAGCCCTTAACTAAATATGAATGCTACTCATTTTATGAACAGAAAGCTGACGCAAGTAGAGCTCAGACTTTAGGTACGTTATTGAAATTACAACATCTTAAATCAGAAGAGAAAACAACAATTGAAGATATTTGTAAAAAATATTCAGATATTTTTCACTTACCAAATGATAAACTATCAACAACAAATATTTATGAACAAAAAATAACGCTTCAGCCTAATACTAATCCTGCATACGTAAAACCATATAGACTGCCACAGCAAATGAAAACAGAATTAAATAAGCAAATCAAAAGTATGTTACAAAATGACATTATAGAAGAAGCATAAAGTGAATGGTCTAGTCCAGTTCTACTAGTACCTAAGAAAAGTGACGAAAATAATGAAAATAAGTGGCGTTTAGTAGTCGATTATCGAAAACTAAATGAAAAAATTCAAGATGACAGATTTCCACTACCAAATATTACTGAAATTCTAGATTCTCTTTCAGGAGCTATCTTATTCAGCCATCTAGATTTACATTCAGGTTATTATCAAGTTGTATTAAGCCCTGAAAGTAGAAAATGTACAGCCTTTAGTACTAATACTGGTCAATTTCAAATGAAACGAATGCCGATGGGGCTAAAAATTTCCCCTAGTGCTTTTAGTAGGGTAATGACGATAGCAATGTCTGGTTTAACTTTCGACAAATGTTTTGTTTATTTCAATGATTTGATTGTTTTTGGACGTAATTTAAAGAGTCATAATCGTAATCTAATGGATGTTTTCGAAAGACTAAGAAAAGTTAACTTAAAATTAAATCCCGCCAAATGTCAGTTTAAAAAAAATAACTATTATATCTTGATAAAATTGATTGAGTCAGGCGTTACTTTGCGGAAATCCATTTTAATTTAAAATTGAAAACAATATATCTAGTTTTAATTTCCGCGAATATTAGTGGGTTGCAGGTATGCAACCCACTAATCAGCGAGTCAACACGTCCCCTGAGGATGCCTCGTGGAGAGGCGAAACACGTGTCGGTAATGGTGTTGGGTATTGCTTTGCCTTCCTGCATGTGCATAAAATCCTTGCATTTGCCTTGTAATCTTGCATGTGCATAATATAGCGGGCGGGAGGGAGGTGCATACCTGCAACCCACTAATATTCGCGGAAATTAAAACTAGATATATTGTTTTCAATTTTAAATTATTATATCTTGGTCATGTTGTTTCTGCACAAGGTGTGTTACCAGACTCAGAAAAAAATATAATCCTGAAAAAATATCCAGTGCCTAAGAATTCAGATGAGGTCAAACGGTTAGTTGCCTTTTGCACTTATTATAGAAAATTTATTCCTTGTTATGCAGAAATTACAATACCTCTTAATAAGTTGTGCAGAAGAAATGAACCTTTCATTTGGTCAGAAAGCTGTCAAAATTCTTTTGAAAAGTTAAAACAATCTATGACAAGTCCACCAATTTTACAATGCCCAGATTTCTCAGATAACAGTAAATTCATATTAAAACGGATGCTTCAGGAATAGCGATTGGCTCAGTACTCTGTAATAAAAATATGAAACCGGTTGCTTATGCTAGTCGTCCATTGAACAAAGCTGAGAAAAATTACCCAACAATTCAAAAGGAATTGTTAGCTATTGTTTGGTCCTTCCTCCTTTCGTTATAGAAAGTGACCATAAACCGTTAATATATTTATTTGGGATGAAAGATCCATCAAGTCATTTGCTAAAATTTAGATTAACACTAGAAGAATATGACTATGAGATAGTGTATGTTAAAGGTAAAAATAATTTCGCTGCAGATGCATTGTCCAGAATTGTGATAACATCAGATGAATTGAAAAGTATGAATAACGATGTAATAACTGTATTGACACGAGCACAAAAGAAAATAATGAATGATATGAAGGATGAAAGTAACACAGATTTGATTGAGAAATCCGCAAACTCAAGGTCTGATCAGCCAAGAGTTGTGGAAATTATAAAGAAACCTACCGATTCCGTAGAAATCGTTTTAAAAGAAGGTAAAGATATAAGAAAATTAATTAAGAATAACAGGATATCCTTGAATGACAAATGTTTTGCATATGAAGAAAAGACAAAAATTCTATTTATTAATCTTGATTTCCGTTCACATTTTACGCGAGTCGAATTTGTGACAGAATTAAGTAAAATATGTAAGAAACTAAATATAAAAGAGTTATGTATAGTAAAAGATAAAAGCAATGCTAGCTTTGTTAAAGACTTAAGTCAAGAAATTGAATCAATGAATACTTGGTCCGGACCACGAATTCATGTTTTAAGAGGAGTCAAGGGAATCACGGATGATGACGATATTAAGTTTATTTTACATGACTTTCATTTACTGCCAACCAGCGGTCATGCTGGTGTGCGCAGGATGATAAATAACATTAAAAGATTTTTTTACTGGCCAGGGATAGAAAAGGACGTCCAAGATTTTGTCTCGAGGTGTGAGAAATGCCAAAAGATCAAACATGGCAAGCCTATTAAGGAACCCATGTGTATAACAACTACGGCATCTTATGCTTTAGAAAAAATATTTTTAGATATTATAGGTCCATTGCCTCAAGATTACGAAGGTAATGTATACATATTAAGTCTTCAGTGCGAGCTGAGTAAATTCGTAGAAGCATATCCACTTAAAGCTAAGGAGACTGTAATTGTAAGTAAAGCTCTAGTAGATAACTTTATCCTTAGATTTGGACTACCAAAAACAATAGCAACTGAACGAGGTGCTGAATTTATGTCATCAACAATGGAACAGGTTTGTAAGCTTTTACACATTGATAAAGTATCGTCAACTGCGTACCATCATCAATCTATCGGTTCGTTAGAAAATTCTCACAAAAACTTAGGGGCATTTCTGAGAATTCAATGTAATAATAATCCACAAACTTGGTCGCATTGGTTAGCTTACTGGTGTTTTAGTTACAATACCACTGTTCATTCAAAAACAAAATATCAACCTTTTGAACTTGTATTTGGTAGACCTTGTAACGTTCCTTCTAGATTATGTAATGATGTAGAACCATTATACAATCCAGACAATTATTGTAGTGCACTTAAGTATAAGCTTCAACTAGCCAGTAAAGATGCTAGAAATAATTTAATTTTAAGCAAATGTAACCGCAAATACAATTACTATGATAAATATGTGAACCCAATTCAATATACGAAAGATGATTTAATATTGATTAAAAATGAAACTGGTCAAAAATTAGACCCATTATATGATGGTCCATTTATTGTTTTAGAAGATTTGGGATGTAATGTTAAAATTATGAAAAAGAACAAAACAGACATTATTCACAAAAATTGAACCAAGCCATTTGTATCCTAAATTTTTATTAATAGTCCTAAAATGTAAAGAAAAAAAAAAGTTCAGACTTTTTTATTTTTTTTAAATAGCCGGAGGTGAAGTGTATAAACTCCTTTAGCTTAAACTATATGTATGCTTCTTTATAATAGGTGTCATATGATATATGCTTACTTAGCTTTTACCTTGATTTACTCGTTTTTATGATTATTATACTATTGGCAGCCAACCTGACTTGTTATTGATTACACCCCTACAACTCCAATCATCTCAGTATGATAATTTCAATTTTTTTTATGTTATCAGAACGTCGATAAATTAGCCCTAAATACAAAATAGGGTATTTTAAAGGATAAAAATATCACTGAAATTTCCAAAAACTATTGGAGTCGTACTTTTTTTCAGGATCCTATTGGTACCTATTTCATCATAGTTAGCCGCAATATCTTCTAAAACCTACCTTGCAGGACGAACTGTATCAGTATGAAGAGGTTATCATCAGGTATGGTGGTCTTGGTCCGCAAGGCCTGCACGAGCTCGTACACCAGCACGCGGCACACCAGCAGCTTGTCCCGGTCGCGGCTGAACACGCGCGTGCACACCACCGACAGCTCCGAGATCACCGACAGCTTCAGCACGAAGTTCTGCACGCCGTAGCTGATGATCTTCGTGATGGGCTCCAGGATGCTCTGGGGAACAAACACAGCAGTGAATACCACATTTTGAACAAGTAGGTGACGTGAGCCAAACGCATTTTAAGCACGAAACGAAGCCTTTCTGGGGTAGCCGCCCGCAGCAGCGGCAGCAAGTCGTCGATCTGGTGCAGCAGCAGCGCAGCAGAGCGCAGTCGGTTACCTTATGCTGCGCCGCGGCGGGTATCTTGAGCGCCTGCGTGGCCGCCCGCAGCAGCGGCAGCACGTCGTCGATCTGGTGCAGCAGCAGCGCAGCAGAGCGCAGTCGGTTACCTTATGCTGCGCCGCGGCGGGTATCTTGAGCGCCTGCGTGGCCGCCCGCAGCAGCGGCAGCACGTCGTCGATCTGGTGCAGCAGCAGCGCAGCAGAGCGCAGTCGGTTACCTTATGCTGCGCCGCGGCGGGTATCTTGAGCGCCTGCGTGGCCGCCCGCAGCAGCGGCAGCACGTCGTCGATCTGGTGCAGCAGCAGCGCAGCAGAGCGCAGTCGGTTACCTTATGCTGCGCCGCGGCGGGTATCTTGAGCGCCTGCGTGGCCGCCCGCAGCAGCGGCAGCACGTCGTCGATCTGGTGCAGCAGCAGCGCAGCAGAGCGCAGTCGGTTACCTTATGCTGCGCCGCGGCGGGTATCTTGAGCGCCTGCGTGGCCGCCCGCAGCAGCGGCAGCACGTCGTCGATCTGGTGCAGCAGCAGCGCAGCAGAGCGCAGTCGGTTACCTTATGCTGCGCCGCGGCGGGTATCTTGAGCGCCTGCGTGGCCGCCCGCAGCAGCGGCAGCACGTCGTCGATCTGGTGCAGCAGCAGCGCAGCAGAGCGCAGTCGGTTACCTTATGCTGCGCCGCGGCGGGTATCTTGAGCGCCTGCGTGGCCGCCCGCAGCAGCGGCAGCACGTCGTCGATCTGGTGCAGCAGCAGCGCAGCAGAGCGCAGCAGCGCCTCGAGCTGCTGCACGAGCGCGGCGCACGCGCTGATGGGCCCGAGCGCCTCGGGGGCGAGGCACTCCAGGTACATCGCTATGTTGCCCGCTATTACAGTTATTTGCTGTAACAAAACAATACCTTGTTGTTATGTCAGTCCTAATCACAATATCGGTATATCCCAGATGCAAGCTGTGGTCTCCTATAGTATAATTGATGGTGAACACTTAAATTAACCACCTGTATCACTGTGATTTATGTTATAACTCTGAAAACCTTGTTGGGAATTCAATTCAATAACAACAACTCTAGGAAAAGAGAATATTAGTATAAAACCAACGCTCTTGAAATAGATATTTACTCTATTACGGTCTAATAATGTATTGTTAATACATCAATTTGCAGAAACTACTTATGTAGGTATAGTTATTTCATACTAGCAGCAACTCGCGGTTTCACCTTCGTAGTTCCCGTTCCCGTGGGAATACGGAATTAAAATATATCCTATGTTACTCAGGGTGAATGTAGTTTTCTAATAGTGGAAGAATTTTTGAAATTGGTCCAGTAGTTTTTGAGTTTATTCGTTACATACAAAAATACAAATTTTTCCTCTTTTTAATATTATTATTAGTATATAAGACTTAAAAAATGATAGCGAATGCGATTTGTAAACATGAACCATTCAATTTTATTTTAATATGCTAAGTAGCATATTATAGTCCAGGGCTCAGCACTCACATCGACCGGCAAGGTCTTCTTGGAGTTGAGGTGTTCGACCACCAGCTGCAGCGGGCCGCACGGGTACAGCTCGTTGAAGTCCACGAACGCCTGCGCTATGCTCTTGAAGAACATCTGCCGCTGTTTCTCTGCGAACAGAACAAGTACGACATTTTTACTTATCGTCCCACCAGTTTCTGAAAAGCTGTAATCGCTTGAACATATTTTGGACATGTGTATTGACAACATTACAGTCAATGCAATTTCACAAGCTGGGAATAATATCTGTCATCCAATATCAGATAGATTAATTTCATCAAGTCAACCTGTTTTTTTTTGTCGCAACACTATTGCGAAGCCCATTATAATCTTGTTGCTTCATTTGCGAGCGGTCGAAAAGCGAGTGCAATAACAATAAATAACTACAAGAAATACACTTAAGCGGCCATACGCAAACAGTATAGTAAAACTTACATTTTCATAAATGTTTGAGATTTCATAAAAACTTTTGAGTGCTTCGTTCATAGAAAAGGTCAATTGGTCAAAATCAGATTTAAAACAGACCAGAACCAGAAGATAAAAACAAGTAATCTTTCAAAAAAAAAAAAAAATTGCTTTCATAGGTCATATACGTACGTATGGTTTCCGAAAAAAGAATTCAGATTCAGAGACCAGAATGCTTGCCTACCATACAAAATGGCCCACTAGATGCCCACGTTTGTATATTTTCCAAATGGAATAAAAAGCCAGACGTTACTTTCAAAAACAAGCCGCTCGTTCAGGTCAGAAGGAAAGAAACCGTACGTTTCGTATCGTAGAAGCCAGCTTTAGTAACGATGAAGACGAAAGAACGAGGACTGAATTGAGCCAATGGCAGTTTAGTTGGCCTTTCGGTTCCAAAACTTAAAGATCAGCTCAGCTTGTGACGTTGCAAAACAAGAAATGTAACTCGCAGCGACATCTTTAGCGGACAAATGGAATCACATTTGACAGAGCCCATAGTTTAAATAACAGATGGCGCTAGAACGAACGTCTCTTTAAAACTTAATATATATCAAATAAGTAGATGTAAATTAATTCAAACACACAAAAATTGCATAAAAGCATAAAGTTTAATAAATTTAAATAATTAGGAACATGTCGGAATCGAGAGTATTTAGTCTGTGGCATGGAAGCTTCTCGCAAAGGACTTTCAATGACAGAGTGGAGAAATTGTGGCAGGACGCCACAATTTCTCCACTGAGTTTGGACCAAAGAGGTCACAGAGAGACGAACAAATGATATTATAAAGGCACTTGTTTTTACAACGGTGACCCGAAACCCGAGGGGTTTTCAAGTGCATTAAAAGGCTGAACCCTGTGAGTATTTCGTCCTCCATTTGTTTCCCATTCTGAAAGTCCAAGGCACATGTATTTGACTACGGAGATTTCGTTCCAGGTCTGGCTGTTTTACTAGCCTGGATATTTGAGGTCCGGGATTGATGAATGCCTGAAGCCATCCGGAGAACGTGCACCGTTCAGGTATGGCTCGACGAGATTTGAGACAGTGTGGCCGTCCATGGTACAGGAAGGCCTTACCAATGCGAAACCTCGTTGAGGAAACATCGCCGTTCCAGGTAACAGCAATCCTGCTGGACTTCTCCCGTAGGCCGCGTCTGTTCGTGGGTACCAAGGTTTTTAACCTTGGTGCCATGCCAAGGGATTCTGTTCCACTGATTGAGTAGTCTTGCATTGAGTGAGTGAAGTCTTGCACTGATTGAGAGAGACTTGAGCATTAAGTAAGTGCTACTTGAGCACTAATTGAGTAGTAATTAAGCTGCTATTAATCATTATGAGGGAGATGCATTAGACCTGTCTACTGGGTTTATTTTCATACAAAGAGTTAGGCCTTTTGTTAATGTGTTAAGTAACAAGATCAGTAATAACTTCCTTTTGTATTAAGTTGTGTCACGGGTATACTGTACCATAGTGAGTAGGTTTCTTAACGTGCACAGCCCTGGTTGGTCAATACCTTGCGATTGAGCTAGTGGTATTTAGGCGTTCACCTCGCGAATCCTGACAAGCGACCTGAGACGTTGTTTTGTAATATCTCATGTGGTGTACTTCTGTTATACCTTGGTACGGAGACAGGGGCTAACAGGGTTACACATCTTAGTGTGTAAGTGTTAAGAACCATGCTAGTTCAAAACCCGCTCACACAAGATTATAGTTCAATTTTTGTAACTAGATGGCGTTGGCGTCGAATTAGAAGTCGGTGTTAAGATTCTCCGCCGTTTAGTTAGGCTCATGTCAATAAAGTTCAAAATGAGACCAGTATATAGTATCAGGTTGTTTTATTTATACTACACCTTACTTATATACACAATAAGATCTAAATTACATTACTGGGCGATCAACCTCGGCGTCCGGTAGTAAACATTGGTCCATACGAACCGGATAAACAACCGTTTTTGAGTTCGCGCGCGGCTCGTTCCGCTTTGCCCGTGTACTCGCAGTGGATCGCTGCGGCTAGAGTACCCGGTCCTCCGCATCGGCAGCGATAGCTCCGTCCAGTGTCGTGGACGAGCTCTGCAGCAGCGGCAGGAAAGTGGAGACCAGAGGGACACCACTTGCATCCAGATCAAACTGGAGGTGATCATCATCACCCCCGCAGTTCAACGTGTCGTCACAAGAAGGACGTCACATCCAAGAGTTCAACGTGTCGCCACAAGGGCGCGCCAGAATCATCGTGTAGTGTGAGTAAAGTGCAAATTGTGAGTACATTTTTATTTCATAAACAAAGGGAGTTAATGACAAGCAATTTTGAACTTTATACCTTCCAAGGAATTAAGTTAGGCATTTTCTGTAGAATTTTAAGACTTGTATTATTTGTTTGCATGTTAGTTAAGGACTTAGAATAGTTTCTTAAAAAACGACGGAACGGGAAACCTATGCCCGATTTCCGCCAGATTTTATAACATATTTAAAACACTTGCAAAATTTTAAGAAATTCTTTAGAACTTAGAATATGTTTGTTATTACTGGACTTGTATTTTCTATCAAGTCTAAACTTTATTTTAAACACATGTCGGTTTGTTTACATTAGTTTTGTGTGATTGTTGTACTTTGAATTTACTTGCATTTTTTGAGGTTAATAACTGTCTCAAATATGGAGGGATTAATTAACGTACTAAAAGGTTCCCAAAGGTTATTATTAAAGGATTAGCAAATTTCAAAAAGAGTCCTAAAGAAAGATTAACCCTCGAATACATAGAAACTAGACAAGAATTGTTAGAAAAGGATTGGGATTCGTTTAAAGAAACCAAGACAAAAATTTATCAAAACTTTAAACTTGATGATATTGATCAAAATGTGGATGACATTTATGATACAACCGAAGACACTTATATAATGTATAAGAGTTTATTAAAAACAGCGCATAATAAAATTAGTCCAAGGGAATCAGTACAATGCAGTGATGGTTCTCCTAACAGTTCATTTAAGTCAGCATGTTCATTCGTTAAGTTACCAAAGATCACCATTCCAATTTTCTCTGGAAAGTATGGAGAATGGACAACATTTCGTGATTTGTTTATATCATTAGTCCACAAAAATGAATCACTAGATAACGTTCAAAAGCTACACTATTTGAAAAGTCATCTTTCAGGTGAAGCTGATCAATTGATACGGAATACACCAATTACTGATGCGAATTATAGTCAATGCTGGGATTTGTTAGACAAGAGGTATAGCAATAAAAGATATCTTGCCAATTGCATTTTAAAAAGGTTATTTGGAGTAAGACGTTTGCAAACTGAGTCGGCGACTTCCTTAAAGGAACTTTTAGATACCACCAGTGATTGCTTAAATGCGTTGTCAAATTTAGGTATAAATGTGAGTACATGGGACGTTATCATTATACACATAATGACGTTTAAATTAGATGCTGAAACGCGTAAACAATGGGAAATAAGCGTAAGCAGTAGCATTTCCAATGATTTTCCTACCATTCAGCAATTCAAATTATTTTTGGAGCAACCTTTCCGCGCATTTGAGTGCATAGAACCAAAAAGGATTTCAGGTCACCAGGTCAATAATAGTTCAAACATTCATACGCCTAAGACAATGCTTGCCACGAACGCCGCATCTCACATCAAATGCGAATTCTGTTCTGAAGGTCACAAATTATGTTTTTGTAAAAAGTTTTCAAAACAATCTCTTGACGCTAAACGTGATTTTGTACGTAAAAGCAGAATATGCTTTAACTGCTTGGGGAGTAACCACATGGTTAAAAGCTGTAAAAAGGATAGCAGGTGTAGAATTTGCCAAAAGCGTCATCACTCACAGTTACATTTAAATAGTGAGTCGGCTGAAGACCAAGACTGTGAAGCTAAGCCAACTGCCAATAGTGCTACTCCTTCGACTAGTGCTAATCAGATAGTTGCTTGCTTGTCAACAGGGAAGGCACGCAAACCCAGACAAGTTTTATTAGCCACTGCGCTACTAAAAGCTGAGTCAAAGACGGGTGTATACCAAACAGTCCGAGCCTTACTCGATCAAGGGTCTCAGGCTTGTTTCATTACAGAAGCAGCAGTTCAATTTCTTAACCTGAAAAAGATTCCAATTCAAGGGTTCGTTTCAGGATTAGGAGACAATAGGTCAACCATGACAAAGTACATGGTACAAATAACGATAAAGTCTCGCGTCGATCTTAGTTTCAATTTTATTTTTAATGCTTACGTTTTAAGCAAGATCACCTCTTACTTACCAGAGCGAAGCTTAAGCACGGATGCTTTCGACTGGTTAGAGGTCAACAATCTTTGTTTAGCAGATCCAGAGTTCAACTCACCCAACAAAATTGATATCTTATTGGGTGCTGATGTTTATAGCAGCGTTATTACGGAAGGTTTAGTTAAAAGTCCTTCTGGTAGTCTTGTAGCACAGAACACTAGATTAGGTTGGGTCCTATCAGGTGCAGTGGCTCCTGAAAGTAATAGTTTAAATAAATACAATTAATGTAATGCATTGCAAGGTGCAAGCAGATGATATTTTAAAGAAATTTTGGGAAATTGAAGATCAAATTAGTACTAAATTAATATTAACACCAGAGGAGAAGAAGTGCGAAGAGTTTTATAGTGAGACTACTAAGAGAGAACACGACGGTAGATATGTAGTCAGGTTACCTTTCCGATATGAAGATCCTCCTTGCAAGTCTGGAAATTCACGTGGCATAGCTAAATCAAGATTTCTAGGATTAGAGAGAAGATTAGCAAACAACAAAGAGTTAAAAGAAAAATACACAGAAGTAATTAACGAATATTTACAGTTAGGTCATATGAGGCACGTGAATAAAGATGATAGCAAGAGGGAAATAGCAGTGTATTTACCACATCACGCAGTCATTAGAGATGACAAGACCACAACTAAAGTACGTGTTATTTTCAATGCCTCTGAAAAGAACAACAATGGAGTGTCACTAAATGATACGCTCATGGTTGGTCCAAAACTGCAGGCTGATTTACGTCACACAGTTTTAAAATGGAGAGTACATGCTATAGGACTTGTGGCGGACATAATTAAAATGTATCGTCAAGTAAAGGTAGCTGAAGAGGATGCTATGTTCCAAAGAATACTGTGGCGTGACAGTCCGGACAAAGCAATACAAGATTACGAGCTTATGACTGTGACATTTGGAACAGCTTCTGCACCGTACCAAGCAGTCAAAACATTACGTCAGATCGCCGTTGATGAAGGTGAAAACTACCCCCTAGCTGCAGATAAGGTCTTAAATTGCTTTTATATGGACGATTTAATGACAGGATGCAACAGTGTAGAAGAAGGCATTGAAATATATAAGCAAATGATAGCATTACTTGGAAAAGGTGGATTTATATTACAGAAATGGAATAGTAACAGTCAAGAAATACTTAAGAGAATAGAAACAATTCAAACCCATGAAGTTAAAGAACAACGAGATCAAACAAGAGCAAACAGGAATAAAGACAAAACAATAGGACAAATAGATATTGTACAAAACAATAAATTAGATAAAATAGAACACAAAGAAGAAAAAGGGTTAGATATCAAATTAGACGGTACAATAAAAATTTTGGGACTTACCTGGAACCGCAACGAAGATACTTTCCAGTATTCGGTGAATCTTCCGCCGCTGACGACTGCACCTGTAACTAAAAGGATGATTATATCGGACATAGCCCGATTGTTCGACCCACTAGGTTGGTTAGCGCCTAGTGTGGTTTTAGCAAAAACATTCATCCAAAAATTATGGCTTGCAGGTGTTAGTTGGGATGAAGAATTAAACGCTGATTTGGTAAAGGAATGGAGTACTTACCGTGAAGAACTGTCACAACTATGCAAAGTTCGGATACCTCGTTGGCTTGGAACTAAGTCGCACGACGATCTTGAGCTTCATGGCTTCAGTGACGCCTCCAAAACCGCGTACTCAGCCGTGATTTACTTGCGGATAGTAGATGTTGAAGGCAATGTTCATATTTCGTTGTTGGTTGCAAAAACCAGAGTAGCCCCCATCAAGCAAATTAGTATACCTCGTTTAGAGTTGTGTGGAGCAGTTCTGCTGTCAAATATTCTAATAGAAACAGCAGATGTCCTAAACATTTCTAGGGATAAAATCAAGGCCTGGACAGATTCCACAGTCGTGTTAGCTTGGCTTAACAGCCATCCAAGCAGATGGAAGACATTTGTGGCGAATCGCACCTCGGAAATATTAACCACGATGAAGGCATCTCAATGGTTTCATGTGAAAACCAAGGACAACCCAGCAGACTGCGCCTCACGAGGTATTTTACCTAGTGCATTATTAGATTATAGTTTATGGTTTTCTGGACCAGCATTTCTAACTCGGAAAGCAATAGATTATAAAAGGCCAAATGATTTGAATATCGACTTAGAGGAAACAACAAAAACACACATTGCTGTAGTACCAGAGCTTTCAGTGTTCGAACGGTATTCGTCATTACAAAAATTAGTTAGGGTAATCGCATATTGCAGACGTTTTTTAAAGAAGAATATTTTTAAACATAGTTATTTACAAAAGTTAGAGCTAGAAGCAGCGTTAGAATGTTGCATAAGACAAACACAAAAAAATATATTTACGCTAGAGTATTCACAATTACAGGACAAAGGCTTTGTACAATTAAAATCCAGTAAGCTCAACTCACTCTGTCCTTATCTCGACGACAAAGGCCTTATCAGAGTTCGAGGTAGACTTGAAAAAGCTCCATTGAGTGAAGATACAAAGCATCCCATTGTAATACCAAACTCTTGTCATCTGACAAACCTTATAGTGGCAGATGCACACTTGAAGACTCTGCATGGAGGTCCGCAGCTAATGTCAAATTATTTGAGAACCGCCTACTGGGTCATAGGAGTCAGGACCCTAGTCAAGCAACATGTGCGCAAATGCGTAACATGCGCTAAACATCGCGCTAATATCAAGAACCAAATGATGGGTTCGCTTCCAACGGTCAGGTGTACCCCAGCACGACCGTTTCTACATAGCGGTGTTGATTATGCTGGCCCTATTAATATTAGGACAACGAAAGGTCGTGGGCACCGTTCGTACAAGGGCTACATATGCTTGTTTGTGTGTATGTCCACCCGTGCTCTACATTTAGAAGTAGTGAGTGACATGAGCACACAAGCTTTGCTAGCCGCATTCAGACGTTTTGTGTCTAGGCGAGGTCATTGTGCAAAAATATGGAGCGATAATGGCAGTACGTTTGTAGGCGCCTCCCGAGAGTTGCAACATTTGGTATCCACTCAGGCAGCGATTGCAGAACAACTTGAGGCCAACGGTACTGAGTGGCACTTCATTCCCCCCCATAGCCCTAATTTCGGTGGACTTTGGGAAGCAGGTGTGAAGTCCACGAAGTTTCACCTCAAACGGGTCATTGGTGATTCTACTTTGACGTATGAGGAAATGAGCACACTCCTCAATCAAATAGAAGCTTGTTTGAATTCGCGTCCAATGAGCGTCATGAACGTTAGTGATCCTGGTGAACCGATACCTTTAACTCCTGGACATTTCCTAATTGGAGAGCCAATAGTACATGTACCAGATAAGGAATATGAATGTACAAATGTAAGTTATTTATCACGGTGGCAATTTATTCAAAGGATGCTACAGTCATTTTGGAAACGCTGGTCCCAAGAATATTTGTCCAATCTTATGAACCGGTACAAATGGTCTTCAAAAATGCCTGAACCAAATATTGGTGATATTGTTTTAGTCAAGGAAGACGATTTGCCGCCAAGTCGTTGGTTGTTAGGTCGTGTAGTAGACAAGCATCCCGGTGCTGATAATATCACCCGTGTAGTCACATTGCGCACTACATCCTCTACTATTAAGAGGCCAACATCCAAAGTTTGTATTTTACCAGTTGCAGATCACTGAATTCACATAGATTTTAAGTTGTATATTTAATTTATAGTTGTTGATTCTTTTACACATTGTTATTTCAGAAGTTTAAGAAAATAAGTTGTTTTAGATTTACAAATGTTAGATGTTAAGTTTAGTTAAGGTAGCTTAATTTAAGGTTTTAGTTAACCTGAGATCAAAATGTCAGATCCAGGACTTAGTTTACGAAGGACAATCCTTCAGTAATGTCCTTGGTGGGCGGTATGTTAAGAACCATGCTAGTTCAAAACCCGCTCACACAAGATTATAGTTCAATTTTTGTAACTAGATGGCGTTGGCGTCGAATTAGAAGTCGGTGTTAAGATTCTCCGCCGTTTAGTTAGGCTCATGTCAATAAAGTTCAAAATGAGACCAGTATATAGTATCAGGTTGTTTTATTTATACTACACCTTACTTATATACACAATAAGATCTAAATTACATTACTGGGCGATCAACCTCGGCGTCCGGTAGTAAACAGTAAGTCTGGGAGGTATTATTTATGATTAGTTGCCTCATTCACTGTATTTCTATGCAAGGTGATACTTCTTTTTATAGTGAATAAACTTTGTATGTGTATTGAGGTATGTCTTTAATTTCAGTCTTTCCAGATATTTATGTATATATACCTTTATAAATTTACTTTCACACTGTTGGAAACTTTAGGTTTCATCTACAATCCATAACCCCTATAGTGGGGAACTGTGACGGATGACGGGTGTGACAAGCTCCACTTACTTTTCTGCCATTTATACCCAACCATCTGCACCTTACAGGACTTGATCTTGGCTGAACGACAAAGCGGTTCACGTGACCACATACTGTTCGGACAAATTTGAAGAGTCAATCAATACGAAAAGAAGGAGGATAGGGAGCTCTCCCTCTGGTTATGTACAGTGTGAGTGTACTCACCGGGAGTCCTCTGCAAGAATATCTGCAGGAACACGTTGTTGGGCGCGAGCTGGTGCAGCACGCAGCGCAGGAACTGGTGCGCCACGAACACCGCGCTGCCGGGCAGGCGGGTGTTGGTCTCTGCCTGCCACGAGTAGTTGCCGAGCTGCACCACCCTGTTTACAAACATTCCATTAGACAAGAAAACACCAACTTGAGTGGCAGTGGGCTGGGTACATTGCTGGTGGAACAAATAGTCAAAGGGGTCGAAAGTTTCTGTAGTGGCGACCGCAAACCGGCAGAAGAGGCATTGGTGGCCTCTTACCACGTGGGCCGCTGACACGGACAACTGTGACGCACACAATAGGTCGATATGGCGACTAACGCGGGGAGGCCTATGTACAGCAGTAGATGTCTTTCAGCTGAAATGATGATGAAGAATATGATGAACCCAAGAAAATTTCATAATCAATATCACCATCATTTGAGTCTCCAGACGTTTGGTTTTGTTCTAACTGCGCGCGTTTTTGAGCAGATTATCGCAGGAGTCTTTCGGCTGAACTGATATTGATGATGTATCTTACCTGCTAACATTGTGCAGCAGCTGCGGCAGCATGCCGGCGGCGGCGGCGGGCTCGCGGTGCACGAACGTGGCCAGCACGATGATGCACAGGCCCAGCTCCTCGTCGCTGTACTGCTCCACCGCCGTGCCGCATTCCGCGCCTGGTTCAACATGCGAAATGTAGGTTTTAATGCCAATTACAGACAGTAGCATATTTTTTTATAGAATTCCGTCCGTCTGTTAGATTTTAAATATTTTTTTTCTTTTTAAATACATAAAACGTATCAACGTTCAGGTGAGGGAGCTGGTGACGTCAGTTTTTGATAAGTGAGATAAGATAAGTGTATCAACGAGTGACATCACGCAAATTTTTAACGCGCTGTGTTGGTAATCTGATGGATTCATTTCATCCCTACAGATATTATGCATGATGATGATGTATGTTGGTTATTTCTTTTGTTACCTCTTGTTGCAAAAACTACTTGACGGATTTAGGTTTTTGGAAGTTTCACGTGATGGAAAGTTGTTATTGGTTAATTTCGCTTGTAGATCTTGATTTTGTTCATCATCAATTGTTCAACTCTGAGTTTAAAGAAGCGCAGCTTTAAGATAATGGGTTGACTAAACGCTATGTGGACCGGTAATCTAGTCAAGGAGCAATTGGAGGAAATGGCATAAGCTTAAATGCAGTAGCACGATCGAGTACACAGACTTGTAAATCGAAGAAGATACTCACATCGGTAGCACAGCTGGGCGTCGGGGCGGTGCGGCGCGGCGTGCGCGTGCGCCGCGCGCGCCCCGCCCGCCGAGTCGCCCTCCCACCAGCCGCCGCAGCCGCCGCAGCCGCCGCACTCTGCGTACGTACATACATGCTCACTCCTAACAAACACCCATGCCTGCAACTTGGGCTAAGGTATACCAGTAGTTTCCTGCCAGTGCTCGACCTTTGGCTCGGGAGAAGGCACGGCTCCTTGTCGTTTCGTGCGGCGCAGGTTCTTTCGGGGCATGGCTGCTTCGGAAAGTTCCTGTGTCGCATAGGCAGGGAGCCGGACGCTCGGTGTCACCACTGCGTCGACTGTCGGGAGGATACGGCGCGGCATACGCTGGCAGAGTGTGCCGCTTGGGAGGAGCCGCGCCGTGCCCTCACATCTGTGATAGGCAGTGACCTCTCGCTACCGGCCGTAGTCCGATCTATGGTCGGCGGCGAGGAGTCCTGGGACGCGGTGGTCTCCTTCTGCGAAACAGTTATCTCGCGGAAGGAGGCTGCGGAAAGGGAAAGAGAGATCTCGACCTCTCTCCCCGCCCGCAGCAGGCGCACCGGGCGTCAGAGGAGGACGTATGCTACCCTCTTCCGGCCCCCCTAACTGGGTCCAGGGGCGGCGGACTTGGGGACGTCTGTCGCCCCCCATTCATCCGGACCCGAGGTGGCGGCGCGTGTTGTTCCCGTGCTCCCCTCTCTGAAGTCGCGGAGGGAGTTAAACACCTCACTCCCTCCGCAGACGCGAGGTGGCACGCAGAGGCGGGCCGGCACCAGCCGGGGATTACGGATGTCGCATACGTTCCCGCGATCCCCGGCGTAGGTGAGAGATGGAACACCGGGTAGGTTTTAGTCAGTAAGAGTCTGACAGACCCCTCCACCTGCCCCAGGGCGGAGGACATCCATGAGGATTTCCCCCGTTAAAAAAAAAGTACACCAGTAACTTGCACGCCATATAGACATTCGTTAATCAAAACTTGTTATGCTACTTGTATACATTTACACTAATCTTTCGGTCCCTAGTTTTCAGGGGGAAAATCGCTTCAAATTAGCTCTATTTGCTACATTTCAATGAACGCATTCAGTTACCAGTTATCCTGTGTACGGCAAAGCTACAGTACTGCTTACATTAAGTGACGACCTGCTGATAACTTAGAGACCTAAATTTAACAGTTCATTACAGTCTGTTTAGCGTCTTTACATTAGGCCAACGGACCATTTTCTCTCGCTATTAATTACTAGCAGCGGTCCGCAGTTAAACCCACGTTGTTCCCATTCCCGTGGTAATAAGGAGTTAAAATATAGCCTTTGACACTCACAACTAAAGTAGCTTTCTATTGGTAAAAAAGTTTTCAAAATCGTTTCAGGAGATCCAGAGATTACCCGCTACAACCTCACAAAGTTTACCTCTTTATGATATTAGTATAGAAATATTGATAAGAAAATAATGGCAAAATGAACTCACCAGTATTATGTTGGTGCGGCGGCGACCCCGTCTGCGCCACCTGCCTCGCCAGGCGACGCGGAGACCTACATACACAAACCTTAACCTAGTACATATTTCTTATTTATTTTATTTGCCATGACTCGCCACACTTACACAAGACTTGGCCCACTGATTTTTAAAAGGTCAGTCAAAACGTACAGCTATTGCGTTCAGAATGCAAAATCAAAATGTCATTTATTCAAACTAGGCTGAGCGACAGCACTTTTTGAACGTCAAATTTTACATAAAGACAGTCGCCAAAACGCCCACCCGTCACCACTTCCTAGTGTTTTAGCTGGGAAGAAGAAGTGGCGCAACAAACTCCCCAGCAACACATCTGTCTGTTGCGTTTTAAGAACTTGAATTAATACAATAGTATGCAAAGTCAGTACATCGTTCGTGGTGCGAGTTCCGACTCATCATATTGAGACCTTCCTCAAGGAGGAGTTTTGGCGGAAGGGTGTCGTGTATCGGCGATTCCGCGGAAGGCTACGTGACACCGCGCAGCGCAACACGACGCCGACACTTCGTGTACAATAGTGTATTTTTGTAGTTTTTATAAATATGTATGATAGTCTGTAAGGTATGTTATGGGTCTTTGTTACCCGAAATAAATGATATATAATAATAATTATTATTACATGCCAAAGGTAGGAAAAAAAATCAATTATCCATCATGGAAATCATAAATCAATTCACTATAAAACATTGTAAAGAGTAGATTGAGTCAATTAAGTAAAAATAGATTGACCTATGTAGGGCATAAAAAATTACACAAAAAAAAAACAATTATATGCAGTTGTTGCTACCCGCATACGGGCCAGCAGAGAAGCTGCTTTTTTCCGCATGATAGCCCGGACACCATCAGCGCGCGCTTCAGCAAACACTGCTGAAGCGCGCGCTTGATTTACTAAGATGCTCTTTTAAACCGTCGTAGTCTTTTTTTTTTTCATTTTACATCGCCAAGTGAGTACATCATCAGTTATCATCATCATTAGTTGAAGCCACACATTATTAGGGATAACTCAGATACTAGTCTTCAGACCTCACTCAAATTTGGGATCACATGATAAGCACCAGCTTTCGAATGAAAAATAATCATCAAAATCGGTAAACCCAGTAAAAAGTTATGAGGTGACAAAAACAATACCTCCTTTTTTGTGAGTCGGTTAAAAATACTGGTAATCAGTTCAATTCAATTCAAGTGTTTATTGCAATCCACAGTGTACATATACAGGTGGTAGGTAAATAAGTTCGGTATTAATAAATTATGGACCCTGTCACAGCAAAATTTAAATAAGTAAGTAGGAGAGAGGAAGTTTGTTCAACAGCTTATCAGTTGGAAGCAGTTACATCCACTTAGCCTGGAAATATTGAACAGGATATTTATAGCACGTGGTGTACATACCTGGTGGTCTCTGAGGGCTTCTTGTTCAGGTCGTGGGGTCTGCTGGTGGGGGTGGGGGTGGGAGTCGCATCCCCCTCCGAGCGGGATGACGCCGTGTTGTCTGTTGAGTCGTCTACGCAAACATATTCCAAAATAGTTACACAATTCTTGAACACAAACGTTTTGTTTGGGTACAATGGCAGTTTTATCGCTGAAGGCGCTATACCGGGTTATTTGTAAAACACCAACAACCTCTTAAGGGGTCATTGTACTCATCATTATGAACAACTTTTACTATGGGGCCAAGTCTGAAATCGCGAAAAAAAAAAAACAGCTGTTCCCTACATTTATGTATTTTCGTATGACTTATCAAAATGTTTATGACTAATCAAATTATTTATAATTTGTTGGTGTTTTACATATAACTCTGAATACCAGACACTGTACTATACTGAAAGAACTTAAAATAAAAAGGGATAAAATAAAAAAAATAAAAAATTGCATTATCACTATCCGCCCCGGGCAGTGATAATGCAATTAAATACAGTAATTTCTGGGAGAGAGTATCAGGAACAACTTAGTGGAAGCCTTTTTGCCCAATAGAGGGTGACTAAACAGTTTTTGTGGTCGAAAGCATAAGCATCATCAACCTTCAAGGTTCCCACTGATGGGACATAAAAAAATATAATATGAACATACATTTTTGTGCTACAAACTGGTAAGATGCTTCATACCTTCAGATGGTTCAACGCAAATGTGCTCGCTACTTATATAAAAAGTTATATGGGTACTATCCCTATTTGTATCCGTCTCTGTTTGTCGCGGGAATGGTGGGCATCAATACGCTAGAGCTGCGACGTAAATGTGCGCTGTTGATGCACTACTACTTGCTACTGAACAATAGGATCGACGACGCTCGCACGCTGGCCCGCTGTTCACTGTTCAGTCCGGACCGCCAGCGGGTGTCGCGCGCCGGTGCCTCGCGGTGCCTGTTTGCTGCTCCGCCGTCACGTACCCTCACGGCTCGCTATGCCCCAACGGCGCAAGCGATCAGTTTACTGAACGCCCTGATTGCTCAGGAACCGGTGTCGATATATTTACGTGTACTCAAAGTTTTTTAGTTCTTAAGTATAATATAATGTTGATGGCTTGCTATACGCTTTGGTGCAAACTGTTAGTGTAGTAAGCAATTGATAAAAATAAATAAAAATAAATACCTGCTGGTAGACTTAACGCTTCCCTGACTCGGTCCACCAGAGCGTTGAATACTGGATACTGCTCTTTATTGGGCTTGGGACCGATTGGCAGCAATCTACACAGAAACATCTATGTATCGCTGAGTATAATCAGCCTTTTAACGTTCCCACTGCTGGGACACAGGCCTCCTCTCTAGGAGAGGGAATGGAGCGTAATCCACCACGCGGGCCCAGTGCGGGTTGGTGAATGTCACATGTCTTCGAATTTTTGGTTCTAGGACATGCCGATTTCCTCACGATGGTTTCCTTCACCATTTTGAGAGCAGTAGTATGGAATTAATTACACAAAGTAATGCGCCTGGCTGGGTTTGAACCCGCGACCTTCAATTCGTAAGTCGGGCCCGTCGGGGATTGTATGGACTTCAAAAGAGACTTGGACCTCTGAGTTTGTTTCGCTATTTCTTCTCAGGGTAGTCGGCTAGGAAACACCGGCTTCATCTAGCTTAAAAAAACCTCCGACACAAAAACCCAAGTTCCTTTTAAAATGTAAAAAAATATATAAAAAAACTCAATCTTGGAGTACCTAAGTATATATGTAAAAAATACGTCGCGTTGGGGGACCGCTCCAAACCTAGCAATTTAATTACAAATAATCTAATTACCTAACTAAGCAGCGCGGTTCCCCCAACGCGACGTATTTTTTTTTAAATTATTTTATTTTATATTTTTTATAAGTACATACTTATAAGAACACTCTCGATTAAGTCATCATCAATATTCTCTTTCAGTGCGCTTTCATTTGAGACCCCACTCGAGTATATTTGCAGACATTCAGTAATTCTTCCCAGCTTTCACCCCCCACTACTTTTAAATGGCTCAACCGATCTTCATCCAACATGTCTAAGAACACTCGCCCGTAACTCACCTTTCATACACAAAAAACTAAATTGAAATCGCTTCATCCATTCACGAGCTACGGAGCCACAGACAGACAGACAAACAGACAGACACGTTAAACTTATAACACCTCTCTTTTTGCGTCGTGGGTTAAAAATGACCAATAATATAGGACGTGTGAAAGTGTTATGTTTAACCTACTTACAAATAACTATAATTTATTATTTAACGCGCGTCATTATCATCAAGCGGCCATTGACAATACTACTAAACAAAATGTAACGCGTCAAATGTCGCCTGGCTTAAGGACTTCAAGATGTAGCAGTTATAGCTGGGCATTAAAAGTAAGTCAGGACAAACAATTTTCTAGGTACAGATAACTAAGTTTTCGTTCTTACCTTTCGGGGGGAGGTATATGGAAGGGCTGGTGCGAGTGTTGCTGCATCATGGGCGGCGGTGCGTTCCACGCGACCTCCATCTTGGACAGCGGAGACTCCGGCGACGCGTACGCATAGCCCACGTTTTTGGCTAGGTGCAACATAAAAATGCTTTTTAATTTTAGTAGATGTGTGAAAAAAGTTGGCTAGGAAACACCGGCCTCATCTAGTTTATAACGACCAAAAAGATTGACGTGTAAGTGTTAGAAAGAAAGAAACAAACAAATAAATAAACAAAAATAAAAATGTAAAAAATTGGTACAAAAAATAACGGACATAACTCAAACTTTGCAATTTTTTGGCAAATGAGCAAGAATTAAAATTTAAAAAAAATTTTGGTCAACAAAACAAATACTTCCCGAGACCTATGTGTAAGCTGTCCCTTTACCAATTATTTTCGAATTTTTTTTCGTCACTGCGCTTTAGAGTATGTTTTTTACGTTCAATTTATAGCAAAATTGTAAGTTACAGGAATTTTGAGTGAAGCCTCTATCATTTTGAGAATGCGATGTATGTATAGATTCAGACCCATTCATGAAAGCCACAAACATGCTCAAACAAGACACCAATCAGCAAAACTCCGATTCAGTGTTATTTACAACTAACAAAATAAATATCACTTACCTCCCCGCTCCGCCCAAAACAGGAGAGGTCATTAGATAAGTTCCCAGCAATAAAGCAACAGGTTTTACCTGGACTCTTGATGTGGTGCTGCGGCGGAGAGCGCGCGTGCGGCCACTGTCCGAACTGGTTGTCGCCGTTGGACGACGGCGCCGTGTCGGGAGAAGTACTGCTGCCCACTGGCACAACAACACAAATACACGAGAATATTAACTTTATCTTTCTTTATTTATTCATATATGTATGTACACACAATACAGGGCTATTAGTAAAACACCAAAAACCTCTTAAGAGGTCATTGTGCTCATCATTATGAGCAACTTTTACTATGGGACCGAACCTGAAATCGCGAAAAAAAATCAGCTGTTAAGTGCTGGAACGTATGCGAATCCGATTTAAATGTAAAACAAAAATTCAAAATGAATGAATGAATTCAAAATGAATGAATGAATTCAAAATGAATAAATGAATTCAAAATGAATGAATGAATTCAATATGGCAAAACATAAGAACTGTTTGGGAGGAGATAAAGTTAACAGCATCCAAGTGTGAGCAGTGGTGGCCGAGTGGTAACGGCCCCGTCTTGCGAATGGTAGGTCGCGGGTTGAAACCCAGCCAGGCGGCATTACTTTGTGTAATTAACTTCATCACCATTGCTCCCAAAACGGCGAAAGAAAACATCGTGAGGAAACCGGCATGTTCTAGAACCAAAAATTCGAAGACGTGTGACATTCACCATTTCGAATTAGGCCTGCGTGGTGGGTTATGGCCCATTCTCTGTCCTAAAGGAGGCCTGTGTCCCAGCAGTGGGAACGTTAAAAGGTACGTAATACGTCTATTATTATGAAAGTACCCCCCCCCCCCCCCTGCTTCTACGTAACGTCCCTGCAGTACCTACTCACTATAGAGAAAACTTTTTGTGTTAATTCAAAAAAAATATATAAATCTAACATGAAAGACGGCAATATTCGTACTTCACCATTTCTTTGTCAAGTGTGTTTGACTTTGCAAAAAGAACAGTAAAAATGAGGTTTGTGAATCTCGCCGGAGATATTTAATGTAATTGATTGCCTTACCGATAATCCTCTTCTGCTTGCCCAGTATCTTGGCCCGCGGCGACGCTTGCTGGTGAATCTGGTCCGGCCAAATCTCCACCGACTGGCCGCTCATCGGCGTCGATTTTCTATGGTAAATGACATTTATTATGCACTGATTAAAAAGCATCATATAAATACGAAATACATAAAATATTTAAAACATCCATACATAGAAATGACGAAGATTGATGATTGATATGATTTAGATATACATAAATATGGTAAGTATGTATACAGTCACGGCATCAATATTATAGGAAACGTGCACGGCGTAGACGATGCCATCTAGTGTTGCAAATCTGAAACTTTTACGTTGTAAATATTTGACCTGTGCTGCCACCTATACTTCCTGCACTCTCCGTTTAGGGGAACGCGCACGAAGTAGTTTAATTTAGTACTTGGTTGTTTCTTCGTTTTTTGAACACCGACTTCCGAAATTTAAGTTATTTTATAGTTATTGTGTTGTTCAGAAGTCAGTTTTGTTTCTTTTTTTTTATATAAAAAAGTTTTTATATTTTTCACTTTTTAGTGATGGCACCCCATTTAGCACAGCACTACCCATCACAGCGTGGAACCACAAAACAAGCACTAGCTTTCGAATACAAAAATACTCGTAATCATCAAAATCGGTACATCCAGTAAAAAATTATGAGGTAACACACAAAAGAAAAACAGTCGACTTGAGAACCTGCTCCTTTTTTGAATGTCGGTTAAATAGAATATTGTTATCTAGAACACTCACAGATTAGAAGAGTCGCTTCCTATGGATACGGACGAACTAGTTGACAGCTGATGGGCTGAACGGGATCCAAGAGTAGGCTAGGTGAATAAAACGTAAGAATTATTAACATCACCGTCATTTACATAGGTAACGCTTAACTTTCAAAATGCCAACAAAGAAGTTTTGTTCTAATCTCGATTACAGAGATCTCAATTTGGAACCTCATTTTCGACACACCTCAATTCTAAGATTGTCAACTCGACATGTTTCTTATGGGGTATGGAAAGGAAACAGATTATAGGGAACGTGCACGGTGTAGACTATGCCATCTAGTTTTGCAAATCTGAAACTTTTACGTTGTAAATATTTAAACCTGTGCTGCCACCTATACTTCCTGCAACCTCCGTTTAGGGGAACGTGCACGAAGTAGACTGTGCCATCTAGCGTTCCAAATTTGAAACTTATACCTAAGTAAAATATACTTGACATTGATGCGTCTGTGCTGCTACCTATAGTTTCTGCAGGTTCCCTATAAGTGGTACCCGATCGCCCGCCTATGTGACAGACAGCTGCAATATTGGAAACAATGCTAAATGTATCATAAACTCATAATGTTAATGGAAAAACGACTTATACATAACTAGCAGCGCCTCGCGGTTCCACCCGCGTAATTCCCGATCCCGAAGGAATATAGGGATAAAATATGTGTCCTATGTCACCCGGGGATAGTGTAGCTTCCCAACAGTGAAAGAATCTTTCAAATCGGCTCAGTAGTTTCGGAGCCTATTCAGTACAAACAAACAATCAAATCTTTCCTCTTCATAATATTAGTATAGACTAGCAGGTGTCCGCGGTTTCACGCGCATAGTTCCCGTTCCCGTTGGAATATGGGAATAAAATATGTCCTAAGTCACCCGGGGATAGTGTAGCTTCCAAACAGTGAACAATTTTTTCAAATCGGTTCAGTACTTTCAGAGCCTATTCAATGCAAACAAACAAATCTTTCCTTTTTATAATGTTAGAATAGAAAAACATAATAATCATATGCTTAATTTAAGATTTCCATACAGAATTCCAACTTAGCTCAGTATCTGCTAATCAGTATTTTTAGAATAACATTACATAATTATGATTAATGTTTTAATGAACAGGGCTGATGATTTCATTTTACCTTTTCTAATTCAACTGTCTAAGCGAAGCCTTGAGCATCTATTCTAACATATTGCTAGTATATACCAACTGAATAAACAATAAAATAGCATGCAAAACGAAGGCATTAATAATCTAATTCTTACGATTTTACTGAGCTGCGGGTAAGCGGTAGTAGTGGCGAGCGTTTCTACCTTTGGCGGGTCCTCGTAGTGCGACGGCTCGTCAAATGAACCCTGTAAGTATGGTACAGGTTAGTATGGCTGCTCTCAAAATGAGGAAACTGCCCTATCTTAGATATGCCACCGGAAAATTGCAAACGCCGTAAGATTGTAAACTAACGCGTGAAATTGTAAACTATAATTATGTTCTTATTAATACACAGATACATGGAAACTATTGAATTAGCATAGAATTTATTCTATGCAAAATGCCACCGGAAAATTGCAAACTCCGTAAGATTATAAAATATCTTGATAGATTTTAGACACTCGATAAATTGTCAACTGAACATTTGGAATACTTTTTTACGCATATAAATTTGATCAAAAGTCTATAATCTAACGATCAACTGGATCAGGAATTAAGTCAAGCCAAGCATTGAGAGGAGGCTCCTCCTTTTTTCTAAAATATGTAAACACTTATCAACAAATAAATAATAGAAAGAAGAAAGAAAGAAAAACTGTTTATTTGCGCCAAGCATGACGCACACCAAAGAATTTAAAAATAAAGCTTAAAACTTAAACAAAAATAATAGTTAAAAGTTGGGAAGGTATGCGTCACATTTGCGCAAAACGGCTGTCGCTCAGCATAATGCTGGGACTCTTGTACGAGACAAAGTCGAAGCGCTGATTTTCAGCGACAGCCGGCACCGACAAAATGACGTCTGCTGGAGCAGCCTATCCGGTCCTTACAGTGCGCCTAGACAGAACAGCAGTGGCAGAGTGCAAAATTAAATACAGTAAATGGATAGGAAAAAAAAATACGAAGTAAAGGATATAATAAGACATAGAAGTGCGTTACAACAGTACATTCTAGAAGCCCACTAACCGGCGCGGTGCTGCCGTGGACGGTAGTGTCAGATTTGTCGCTGGTCTCCGGAATGGCAATCAGCTCGCTCTCCGAAGACTCCTGCTCCAGGCTCCACTGCTGGTACCTTTGGGCATAACCATTACCTTTTTACACTGCCCATTAATTACCTTACTTTAAAGTTGCACAATCTTACTCAGTAACTTACCTTCTGAGATACCTCATACCAGTTTTTTTATTATTATGAAAACACCGAACATCTTATTTAGCATGGCGGCGTGAAGCGTTGACCTTTTTTATGTCTTACTAAACACACTTATATTACTTACAACTTTATATTAGATTCAATGCGCTTTTTTTCTACCGCGTTAGCCGGGTATAATCTAACATTTTAACATTCAATTCAATCAACAATTAGTGATCAACATAAACATTTGTTTCTCCTCAAAAAAAAGACACCTTGCTAAGTACCGGACGTATTTTAGTCCTTCGAGCCGGATCCAGCGACATAAGGATACAGTCCACCAGGTTTATTTACAAATAAAACATTTTCTTTACACTTAACAAAGCACACAATTAGACCACTGACGTGTCTTAGAAGGTAAAGCTGCTTGCAGGCAAGGTTTTGAGTTTTCATCGGAAACGACTTAATTTTGTGGCAGTTTTCGTTGTTAAAGTGTTAGACATGACGCGTGGTAGACCGTGGAGCATAATATAAAGATAACAATTTCATGTTTCAAAGTTTAATTTTTCAAATCATCAGTCAAAACAGTAAAACTAAAATTCTACAAGGTACAGTTTACTGTACTATTCGTGACTACAGAGATGGCATCATCTGTTTGCAAACCGTCGCCGAATTGTAAAAAACCGAAGGTAAATTGGAAAAGTGTACACGTACAGTCATTTGTTAGTAGGCTATGAAACTTAAAATGTTAGCGCAACTGTTACCGAAAATAATACATTAAAACATAAAGTCAAAAGGGAAGACCGAGGATGTTCACCATGCTCAGCACTATCACAACACTCTTCC
This sequence comes from Hecatera dysodea, assembly GCA_905332915.2. Taxonomy (NCBI): domain Eukaryota; kingdom Metazoa; phylum Arthropoda; class Insecta; order Lepidoptera; family Noctuidae; genus Hecatera; species Hecatera dysodea. The sequence continues at coordinate 17,113,161 of HG995309.1, read as the reverse complement.
CAATGTTAAAGCGGTGCCATTTTAGGGTTGAGTACCTCAAAAGGAAAAGACGGAGTCCGTGCGTCCGTCTGTCTGTCCGTAACCTTTATCTCAGGAACCCGTAGAGGTAACGAGTTGAAATTAAAACCATATACTCCTAAGAATACGGTTATAAATTCAATTCGTTACCTCCACAGGCCCTTGAGGCTGTGAAAAAATCAAACGTCTAAGTAAAAAAAGTTACGGCCGTTTATACCGTAAAAAACGTAAAATTCGACACTCTCAAAGGAATCATAATTTGTAAGGTTATTTCCGTTGTCCTAGAACTATGAAATGTGGCAAGTAATATCGTCTTATACAACTACTAGAAGTACAGAGAAAAATCTGAAAATACATTTGTAATCAAATCATAAAAAATGTAGTCTTTATTTTAAGTACGCAAGTAATAAGAGCTTGGAAAAAACTGCGATTGCACGGAACCCTCGGTGGGAGAGTTCGATTCGCACTTTTCCGGTTTGTAAGACCATAAGCCACATGTCGGAGCTTCCGAATTGTCCATTAACCAGCATTTTCGAAGATCTGCATTGGTATTGACATTGCCACCTACGGACTCATTTAACCCAAAAAGTATCGATGTTAGACACTTTTTAGATTAGCATGGGCCCGTAGACCTCTTCATCTAGATGTGTGCACATTTTTGTAACCTGATAAAATAAAAATCTGATTAAATAAACAATCATAAATGGATACTCACCTTTTTCAAGTATGTGCTTTTAGCGTGAATAAAACAGATGACAAATCACAGATATTTTTACTAAATATTGATCAGAAAGAAGAAAGAAAATTTTTGACACATACAGATACACACAATGTAAATACAACCCTCCAACCCAACCCCTTAGCGTAATTAATACAGGTAGGATATTCATCAATTTCCCTTAGGTATTTCAGAATCCGGCGAGCGCTTGCAAACAGAAGACTCCTACGTATTAAAAGGATAACAGTAATGATGAATACGACCACGTTAATATGCCACAAGACATTTTAGAAGTTCCCCGTCTTTATTGGGAGTGTGAGAGTAAATAAATAAATATATTTGTTGTAATTGCGTGTCTGTAGATAAAATTAAGGAAAAGGTAAGGTATATGATTTAATTGACATATTTTGCGATAAGACTTAATACTAACTTACTACATGTATTAATTGCTTAACCTAATAGAATTAATACAGTCGTCATATATGTATGTATATCCACCATGTCGAAGCTCTTCGAGAGACAAGTGCACGGAGCTTTATATCCTCAAATTCATAATCTTATTATACCTGAATTACTTGGGTTCGTTAAACGGCGGTCGACTACGACCTACTTTATGATTTTTACCAACTTTATTTTTGAAAATATGGACAAGAGTCCAGGTAGGCGCTGTGTACACTGATTTTTGGAAGGCTTTTCACAACGTGGATCATAAAATTCTTTTGGAAAAGCTCGTATTCAATGGAGTCCGAGGCAACTTGCTTCAATGGTTTGCATCATACATTTACAACTGGACACAAAGGGTCGTTGTTCATGGGTTTGAATCTGAGATGGGGGCTATTATATTTGGTGTTCCTTAAGGGTCCATTTTGGGGCCCTTACTTTTCATTACATAGATAAATGATATAAAGCATTATTTTGTTAATGCGAAATTTTGTATGCGGATAATATGAAAATCTATAAAGATTGCCAAAAAGTTGATGATTGGCTACTGCTTCATGAAGATCTAAACAGAATTAGTAACTAAATACTATATAGAAAACAAACTCCTTTTTAGGATTTCAAAATGTCATAATATACTAAAAACAAAAATAAACTAAATTTTAAGTATATATACTTTGAATAATCAAGTAAAATTAAGTAGAATCCGTTCGCGACCATGGCATAATTATATAATTACATCTTCATCTTCACAAAATAGTATAAAACAAAAGTCGCTTCCTGCTGTCTGTCTCTGTATGCTTAGATCTTTAAATACAACAGACTTTGATGCAGATTTTTTTTTAATATATATAATGATTTAAGAGGAAGGTTTATATGTATAATACATGCATAATATAGTAAAGAAATACTGATAATTTTAGAGGTTTCTAATGTGATGTCGTAAATAAAAATATTTTTTGCGCTTACATTGCAAACGCTGGCTGAACCTTACAAAATTTAGATTTAAATGTAAGTTGTTATTATAAGAAGGTTCAAGATCGAAGTTCTTCTTGAAATTTCAGTGGCATTTGCAACTGCAAATGCAACTGAAATTTCAAGAAGAACTTTGAACAATATATTAAACGAAGCCAGTAGTGAAACACATTCTACTGAAATTAAGTTCAGCACTCCAAAAAAAGGCAGACCATAAAGTAATTTCGTTTGGATATGGACGATTTTAATTATGATGTTGTTCGATGAATGGTGTATGATTTTCACTTACGATTTCATGAACTGCCAACAATAAAACCATTAGAAGCTAAATTATCGGAAGCTATTAATTATAATGGGTCTAAAAAGATGTAAAGAAAAATACTTCACGAGATGGGATTTCGGTTCAGTAAATGATAATCGAAAAGTTCTAATGGAGAAGTACGATGTAAGTCTCAAACTAATGGGATATCTCGATAAAATACAAAAAATTCGCGAATCAGGAAAAAATATCGTCTACATGGATGAGTCTTACATACATCCCACACTAAAGGGAAATCTTGGAGTGACGATAAGAAGAAAGGAGTAAAAAAGCCAATTTCAGAAGGTCAACGTTTCATAATAGTTCATGCGGGAAACGAAAAAGGCTTTGTACCCGGTGCCTTTTTAACGTATAACACGGACACTATCGGTGACTATCCCAATGAAATGAATAACAACCAATGACAGCCCCATTTCATGTCCAGACATATACTGTCCATGCCAGGTTGTCTGGAAGAGATCGAGGAATGATCGAGGAGATGCGATAAGACCGCCCATTGTATGTGTTTTAGTTTTAAGTCTACTTTTTATGTACAATAAAGTATATAATAAATAAATAAACAATAACTACGAAAAATGGCTGGTTAATCAATCAATCCCAAATATACTCAGTGATTCTGTTCTAGTTATCGACAACGCATCCTATCACAACAAATATGTTGAAAGATCCCCCAACTCAAACACCATTAAACAGGAAATGATCAACTGGTGTTTAACCAGTTGATCATTTCCACGAAATACCAGTTGATCTAAAATTAACAAAAACCCAGATTTACGCTATTATATGTCATCACAAGGAGAGGTATACAAAGTTTTCCGTGGACAAAGTCAGTGAACGCGAATAAAACATGGAAGCATTCCTAACTCAAAAAAATGACCCAAAGCACATTGCGCCGCGGTACCGATTGCGCCACTAACGTGTTTAGTTACACGGCCTATTCGTTACATGGTAATTTAAACCCAAATACTTGGGAAATAAGGTCAATTTTTAACTGTGCATCGTATTAGCAATAATTTTGTTGGTGTGGTTCGGCGAATCAGCGACGAGGTTTCGATGTGTGAGTTTGTTTGGATTTTTGGGTCACGATTCGCGCTTAGATCCCTTGTAGTAATGCTTCCGTGTTTTATTTGCGTTTACTGGGACAAAGTACTTGCCGAAGATGGGCACACTGTGTTGCGATTGCCACCATATCATCCGGAGTTTAATTCAATTGAACATAATATATGGTCTCAACTGAAATGTATGAATTTAACTACAGTAAAAATAAACCTTTTTCCACTCTTCAGCCCCGATCATGTTTACTTTTTAAGTCAACAATGACTGAAAAAATAAACATGATCGGGGCTGAAGAGTGGAAAAAGGTTTGCGATCATGCAATCAAACGTGAGAATGAATATAGAAGCATTCAACACGGTTTAGACAAATACACTGATAGACTAGTGATAAATTCGGCTGACAGTGACAGTGATATTGATCTCTTTCAGAGCACAGATAGTGAAATGGAAGTAATTGAGCAAGTAAGTATTTTTTTTTTGTTTAAACATGGTGTACATCATACATATAGCATGCAAGATAATAGTGAAATAGAAAGTTCTAACACGTTCAGCCGCATATCGAGGCGCACAAATTGGTAGAGAAGAGATGGTGCGTAAACCGTAATATTCATCAAAACTAGATTAATCATGACAATTTAGGTATAATTACATTTCAAAATATATAATTATTAGATCAAATTGATGAAAATGTCCAAATAGTCAATAAATAAAATAATAAGTCGGTAAAAATATGAATTTCTGTCATTCAAACTTTCACCATCTGCCTAGCCTTTTCCCAACTACATTGGGGTCGGCTCCCAGTCAAGCCGGATTCAGCTGAATACCAGTATTTTACGTGAAGCGGCTGCCTACCAGACCTCCACAACCCATTAACTGGGGAACACGGTACTTCTTGGCAAGACTGGTGTCAGATTTTCTGGCGTCTAACAATCCGTAACGACTGCCAAAGATCTCCTTATGACAGCCGGGACCAACGGCTTAACGTGCTTTCCAAGGCACGGAGAAGTTTCGTTATGTTAAGATGGTCACCCATCCACAGACCAACCTCAGCAAGCGTTGCTTAACCTAGAAGATTGACCCGTGCGGCTGTTATAATTTAGCCACGAGCTCTTCCTCATTCAAACTTTGAGAATTAGAATTATTTTTATTACAATGTCTCATTTTAACAATCGGTATAATGGTGTTTATTATGTACACTACAGCTGTAATTATTCAAAATAATTAAATACGTAAACATAATGTGAACATGATTTATTTTTATTTTAAGTTACCCCAACCTAAAGCCATCACTTATAGAAAAATTGGCGTATTTTATACAAAGAATAAAAATAATTATCAAAAGAAGCAAATCATGACTGTTTTAACAGTTCCTAATACCGGACTGTTTGTATTTCGTGCGACAGAGATAACGCTCTAGGAAGCCGAAATTAGCCGATTGTCTCTGTACCGAACTAAGCCGCGCGGTCCCCCAACGCAACGTATTTTTTTAAGAATTATTAATATATAGGTACTTAAGTACTTTCAGATTGAGTTTTTTTTATTATTTTTTAACTTTTTAAAGGGAAGTTAGGTTTTTGTTCGGGGATTTTTAATTTTTTTATTTTATACTTTTTAAAGGTACCTACATACTTATAAGAACACTCTCGATTAAGTCATCATCTATATTCTCTTTCAGTGCGTTTTCATTTAAGACCATACTCGAGTATATTTGCGGACATTCAGTTATTCTTCCCGCTTCTTCTTCCCACAACTTTTAAACGGCTCAACCGATTTTCATCAAACATATCTACACATACACTCACACGTAACTCACCTTTCATACAAAAAAAAACGAAATTGAAATGTCTTCATCCGTTCGCAAGGAGCGTTCTACGGAGCCATAGACAGACAGACACGTCAAACTTATAACACCCCTCTTTTTGCGTTGGGGGTTAAAAATAAAAATGAACACAAGAACTATGCTCCCAAGAAAATAAACCTTTAGACTGGCGTGCATAGTTCGATTCTAATATAAATAAAGTGGGTTATATAATTTTTAATTCAAACAAATGATTTCCTAGCTAAAAAATAATAATTTCTAAATGTAAAAAGTATATAATAATAAAATATAACAGTTTTTTAAATTCCTAAAATTTCACATAGGTTTTTTAGGTTACGCGCGACCGCTGTCGTTTCAAATACCCACACGCCCGCTTGAAGGTTAAATCCCTCCCCGACTTTTGCCTAAAGAGCCAGTCCACGCCGCTGGGCCACTAGCGTTAAATCCCCCAAATAATAATAACCTGATCCAGCCTGTCCCTTGCTGCCCTCCATTGATGACCCCGCTAAGCCGCGGCCCATGTCCCACAGGGGATGCCCTTAGCGAGCAGTCATTTAGCTTTTAAGTAGTTTTTAGCCCTGGCTGGGGGCCTTAAATTCATTTGAGGCCACCAAAGGATTGATCAGTTAAGCTTACTGCTTAACGGATCAATCCTGTGGTAGCCTTAGTGTGCCGAATTGCGAGTAGTCCAAAACAAAAAAAAAAAATATGGAAGGTTAAAAATTATAAGGCAAGGATTTAATTATTTTTATATAAGATGAACATCACCGTAGATATTGGTAAAAGTAAATTCTAATTAAAAAAAAAAAAAAAAAACAGTTATTCGGCTTTGTACCATCATCAGGTGTGTTTATCCGTGGCATAAAATTGACGCCTGATCTAAACACAACTAAATTATATTATAGGTTTACGGATCTAAAAAAATATCGTCCGATTTCTGACAGTCGTTTAAAGTTGACGGAGACATAAGGAAGTTTAATAATGTTAAATGCTTAATACATTTAAGTAATTTGCGACGCAAACAAATCTACAAAAACTTGCTTTTTGCGAATGGCCGACTAGAATTAGTTACTATAATATTTACGTTTCTATTTTGACGTTCAAAAGTGCCTTTTAATGATCTAGTTGAAATAAATGAAATAACTTGGACTATTTAATTTACTAGCAGTGCCCTTTTTTATGGGAAATCATCAAATGACTTCTCCCGCTCTGGGCGGAGATAATGTAGCTTTCCGTTGGTGAAAATTTGGTTACAATCGGTTCAGCAGTATCGGAGCTTATTAAATACAAACAAACAATCAAATCTTTCCTCTGTATAATATTAGTATAGATTGCCCTTTTTCAGATGCATTTTTGACAATAAGTTAGTTGACAGAGATGATATAAATATCAAAATATAAAGAATGTTTAAATACTACTATGGATGGATTTATTGCATAAGGACTCGCAATAATCAAACTTTATTGGTAAACAATCTAGAATGATACAAATGGTGTACTTAAGCAGGCAAAACATACTCTATGATGTACAATCAGTATTTAAACGTAGCATGTGGTTAATACTTTTATTTGCAGGGCAATCTTGACCAGAGTTGACTTATTTTATTTTATTTGGCAATGCAAGAGTTCGGCCAAGACAGAGCGATTTGGAAGGAGAAAAGGAGAAGCCTTTGCCCAGCAGGACACAAACATCGACTTACAAAAGCTAAGTGCTGGCTCGTCTAGCGTGGACATAGGTTCGAGGAAATTCGAAAGAAAATATTTTAATAAGAAGACATCCTTTATTTTTTTTTATTTTTTTTTTCAGTTAAAAAGAAACATTTACAAATAATAATGTACGTATTCAAGCAGTTACCAATATTCCAGATAGAGTCCTCAGAATGATAGGCGAGAGAACCGATACTTTTCTGCTCAGTAGGTTCACTGAACTCCATGTGTTGCGAAACCGATGAAAATAAAAAACAGAGTTCGTAATTGTGTTTTTTTTTTCCTTAATAAATGTTCCAGTAGCGGTTACCAATAAAAAAAGGAAGGGAAACAGAAGTAATTTAATCCCAAGGTTGGAAATTCATGAAAGTAAAGATTTTAAAAGAAGGTCTAGAGAGGAATATATTATACTTATTCATTTGAAGTTTGCCAACGTGCAATGGAGCGCAGTATACTTGGTGTTAAATTAACAGATCGCATTCGAAACACGATATTATGCTCAAAGACACAAATCGTTGCCGTGGCTCAAAAGACTGCTCAACTTAAATGGGACTGGGCTGGACGTCTGCCGTATGTCCATCGAGGGATGGGCCTATAAAACACAAAATTGGTGCCCTGAAATCGCGAGACGGGACCGCGGCAGACCACGAAGGAGATGACGGGACGACTTGGATGTCAGCCTTGAGAATTGGCAGGATGTGGCACAGGATCAGGAACAATGGAAGGAGTGGAGGGACGCCTTTGCCCAGCAGTGGGACATTTCAGGCTAGTTATAATAATAATATGTGAAGGACGGCACGGTTGACATATATCGGGCATGTCACCACCGTCCGGGAAAATCAATTCGCCACATTGTCTCTGACTAGAGATGGGCAATGTGTTTCTGCCCGGCAGGAAAATATGGTAAAAATCCGGCATTTTGGGCATAAATTTATTATTGCCCGATATATGCCCAATCGTAAGGCATAAAAATATGGGGTCGTAAAACGTAATTTAATATAGTTCTTCAAGTAAAATAGTATCATTAATGAAATAAAAAATAATGAATGTCAATAATTGAACACATTTTTATTTAAAAATAATAACATTTATATACTTTTCATGTGAAAATAGAGATACAAGAATTAACAACATAATTTTTATAATTCTTTTCGCAAAAAGAGCACTTCACGGAATTGTCTGGTAATTGATTATAGTGCCGCCATATAGTTTGATTTTTTGATCGTCCCATAGCGCTAAAACAACAAATATTTTTCTTAAAATAAGCACACTTAATTATGTATATGTATGTACGTAAGTTTATTTGTTGCTTATTTAACAATATTTCTTTGGTATTTTTTTTACAAGAACGTTTCTTAGGAACTGTTTATCTTATTGTAGGTGTATCAAAAATATGCAGAAGTTATTAAAAATGTATTACCTGTATTTATTTGAAATTATTATTGGTTCGTCTATAAAAGAAACACTTACCCAAGCAGCGGTAAAATAGCACAGATTTTAAAACTAATATTTGCATAAATTGGGTAAACGGAAGTCTCGAATGAAATAAAATATGCGGACGGTATCTGCAACTGACACAGGATGACTATCAATAAAATGGCGGCGCGGCGAGTGCGTGTGCACATCCCTCACCCCGCATCCCTTACCCCGCAACCGTCACTTGGTACAAGTCTTTTTTACCGGCGCAGCGTACTTTGAAACATTTATATAATAGGGATGTTTCCTGAGTAAAAAATATATGATTATGTTTAGTCCGTCAGTTAGATTATAGAAAAATATTGGACACGTATTTTTTCCTTTATCAAATCTATAAAAACTGACGAAGATACAAAGCATCAAAGATCAGGAGTGGGGGCTTGTGACGTTACGGCTCGGTAAAAATTGTAGCGAGTAGTGACGTCACACGAGTTTTCAACGCTCTGTATCGGCTTCATTTTTTGTTTACGTGAAAAAAGAAAAAATACGTGTCCAATATTTTTAGGAAATCTATCTGACGGACTAATTAGATTTTTTTAGTCAACTACCTACCCTATTCTTATGATATATTTTATATTTAAATAAGTATTTTAATAATTAAATAAAATGAAACTTAATTCATAAAATTATAATGTACCAAACCAAATAATCTTAACAGTATACGCATCCCTCGCCCTACACTCTTCTCACGATGCAAGTATTTTCACGCCGCCGCCGGGTAATTTGTAACATTTATGTTCGTAAACATGGTTTTGCAAAACATAGATTTAAATAAAATGTACAAATTCATAAAAATACACCTTTAAAGAATTAACTCTAGGTAAACTCAACAAGTTAGATCAGTTTTCTAAGCGAACATCATTTTCTTAAATTAATTTTGAAACAAAAAATATATGCCCAGATAAATGCCCAGGGACAGAAATTTATGGGCACTTATTAGGAAGTTACCCAATTTGCCAAAAATGCCCGGGCATTTGCCCATCTCTATCTCTGACTGTTTTCGTCTATCTAACGGAAGTACTTTCATAAGCACAACCTCGTAGCCAGGATTATCCGCCAGCAACTTCCTCTAAAATACTCACTTGTGGAATTACAGGTGCCGTACTACAGGTATGTGCCCGACCCAGTTCTCGGTAATGGCAATATCACTTTGTACTGGGATCGGTCTACCATTACTGACAGGACTATTGTTGCCAATAAGTCTAATGTAGAGGTGGTGGACCGAATCGACATACGTGCAATGATTGTAGACATAAACGTTCCACATGACGAGAACCTCGCGAAAGCCGAGAAAGATAAGCCAATCAAATATCGTGACTTGGCTCACGAGGTTGTTGACATGTGGAATGTGGACTCAGCAATCATTGTACCGATAGTCGTGTCAGCCAATGGCTTAATAGCCAAGAGCCTCGAACAACACCTTAGGAGGCTCTCGTTAGGCAGCGGGATCAAGGGCTTGATTCAGAAAGCGGTACTTCTGGACACGGCTCGCATTGTTAGGAGGTTCCTCTCTCGGGAGCCCTGACCGCCGGTAGCTTGAACCCTGTTTCCGATACCGGTGGACTTTTTTATATTTTTATATCTTTGTATATTAATATTTAAAAATGTAATTTATATGTGTTTAATATAGGAAAAGTAAGTAGTAAGTATAATAAAGGAAATCATCATTTGAAGTTAAAATTTGGGAAAGGACTGGCTTCCCCCTAAGGGGAAGGGGCCGCGCTCCTCCATCCGCACGACCCTGTAGAGCTCGTCCCAGACTGGACACTCTCCCACCGATTGTTATGAATTGTTATGAAATATTCCGCCGTGTCCCAATTGTGAGCTAGGGGACAAGGACGGGAAAAGAAATAAGTTAATTGAAAGGTTGGGAATTCATGAAAGTGAGGATTTTAAAAGAAGGTTGGAAACTCATGGATATGAAGATTCAGGTGGAGAATATACTTGGGAACTTTTGAGTTAAAATTTGGGTAAGGGTCGGCTTCCCCCTAAGGGGAAGGGGCCGCGCTCCTCCATCCGCACGTCCCTGTAGAGCTCGTCCCGGACTGGACACTCTCCCACCGATTGTTATGAATTCCCGTGGAATATTCCGCTCTGTCCAGACTGAGAGCAAAGGGACAGGGAGGGAGGAGGATACATAGAAATGATTAAATTTAATAGAAGGTAGGGAATTCATAGATATGAGAATGAAAGTTCATATACTTTTTGGTTCTGAAAGTTAAATAGGTAGTTGACTCGTGATTGGACACAGCGCATGAAGTCATTTTTTTGATAAGTTAAAATTAATGCTCGTTCTAGACTGGCCAGTCTGGAACGAACATTAATTTTAACTTTCATAAGAATTCATAACAATAAAAAATATATTATTGATGAAAATATTTATCTATACTAATATTATAAAGCTGAAGAGTTTGTTTGTTTGTTTGAACGCGCTAATCTCAGGAACTATTGGTTCGAATTGAAAAATTCTTTTTGGGTTGATTAGACCATTTATCGAGGAAGGCTTTAGGCTATATATCATCACGCTTAAGCCAATAGGAGAGGAGCAGTGATAAAGAATGTTTTAAAATCGGAGATTCCACGGGGACGAAGTCGCGGGCAGCAGCTAGTTGTTAATAAATATTCCGCCTTGTCCCAACTGAGAGCTAGGGGACAACGACGGGAAATAGAAAAAAGTCAATTGAAAGGTTGGGAATTCATGAAAGTGAGGATTTTAAAAGAAGGTTGGAAACTCATGGATATGAAGATTCAGGTGGAGAATATACTTGGGAACTTTTGAGTTAAAATTTGGGTAAGGGTCGGCTTCCCCCTAAGGGGAAGGGGCCGCGCTCCTCCATCCGCACGTCCCTGTAGAGCTCGTCCCAGACTGGACACTCTCCCACCGATTGTTATGAATTCCCGTGGAATATTCCGCCCTGTCCAGACTGAGAGCAAAGGGACAGGGAGGGAGGAGGATACATAGAAATTATTAAATTTAAAAGAAGGTAGGGAATTCATAGATATGAGAATGAAAGTTCATATACTTTTTGGTTCTGAAAGTTAAATAGGTAGTTGACTCGTGATTGGACACAGCGCATGAAGTCATTTTTTTGATAAGTTAAAATTAATGCTCGTTCTAGACTGGCCAGTCTGGAACGAACATTAATTTTAACTTTCATAAGAATTCATAACAATAAAAAATATATTATTGATGAAAATATTTATCTACTTATACTAACTAATATTATAAAGCTGAAGAGTTTGTTTGTTTGTTTGAACGCGCTAATCTCAGGAACTATTGGTTCGAATTGAAAAATTCTTTTTGGGTTGATTAGACCATTTATCGAGGAAGGCTTTAGGCTATATATCATCACGCTTAAGCCAATAGGAGAGGAGCAGTGATAAAGAATGTTTTAAAATCGGAGATTCCACGGGGACGAAGTCGCGGGCAGCAGCTAGTTGTTAATAAATATTCCGCCTTGTCCCAACTGAGAGCTAGGGGACAACGACGGGAAATAGAAAAAAGTCAATTGAAAGGTTGGGAATTCATAAAAGTGAGGATTTTAAAAGAAGGTTGGTTATGAATTCCCGTGGAATATTCCGCCCTGTCCAGACTGAGAGCAAAGGGACAGGGAGGGAGGAGGATACTTAGAAATTATTAAATTTAAAAGAAGGTAGGGAATTCATAGATATGAGAATGAAAGTTCATATATTTTTTGGTTCTGAAAGTTAAATAGGTAGTTGACTCGTGATTGGACACAGCGCATGAAGTCATTTTTTTGATAAGTTAAAATTAATGCTCGTCCTAGACTGGCCAGTCTGGAACGAACATTAATTTTAACTTTCATAAGAATTCATAACAATAAAAAATATATTATTGATGAAAATATTTATTGTTAATAAATATTCCGCCTTGTCCCAACTGAGAGCTAGGGGACAAGGACGGGAAAAGAAATAAGTTAATTGAAAGGTTGGGGATTCAAGAAAGTGAAGATTTCAAAAGAAGGTTGGAAATTCATGAAAGTTGTAAATTCGTGTCCTAACTGAGAGCTAGGGGACAAGGACGGGAAAAAGCAATAAGTCAATTGAAAGATTGAGGATTCATGAAAGTGAAGATTTTAAAAGAAGTTTTAGAGAGAAAGGTATAATTTTAAGCTTAAATTCGAATAAGGACTGTCTTCCCCCTGAGGGGACTGGACACTCTCCCACTGATTGTTATGAATTATCATGAATTTATCCGCCATGACCTGACTGAGAACTGGGGGAAAAGGAAGGAAAAAAGAAACGAGTCAATTAAGGTAGGTAATTTATGGATTTGAAGGTTACGGACAATATTTTCTTTTTGGTTCTGAAAATTAACTGTCATGATTTAGAAACAGAGTATGTATCTATCCCATGATACCCCGACTGACTGCTGGGGTACAAAGAAATCAGTAAATATAGGTAGGTAATTTATGGATCTGAAGGTTAAGGACAATATAATTTTCTTTTTGGTTCGTGCGTTGTTTTTGATCTTAGTATAAGTAAGTAATTTGAAAATCTCCCACCGATCGTTATCTATACTAATATTATAAAGCTGAAGAGTTTGTTTGTTTGTTTGAAAGCGCTAATCTCAGGAACTACTGGTTCGAATTGAAAAATTATTTTTGGGTTGAATAGACCATTTATCGGGGAAGGCTTTAGGCTATATATCACGCTTAAGCCAATAGGAGCGGAGCAGCGATAAAAAATGTTTTAAAATCGGGGATTACACGGGGACGAAGTCGCGGGCAGCAGCTAGTTAATTCTAAAACTAGGGACAAGGAGGAAGGAGGAGGGCGGAGGACGCATATAATTCATGGATATTTAGATTAAAGGACATAAACTTGATTGAGTTCTGAATGTTTAATAATTGTCTTTTGATTTAGACACACTGTTTTAATTATTTAGGAAGGGATTTTTTTTCTTTTTAGAAGAGGTAATGTGGTTAAAAAATTGTATGAAATTTGGTTCTATTGGGAGAGATAGTAGAAAGTTTTCTATTTTTCACTTTTTAGTGGTACCTAAACCCCCTCCCCTCCCCCCACCTAAACGGACCAATTACATTAGTGTAAAAAAACGCACTGCTCCAATGCAGAGTAAACTAAAAGGTCGTCAATGGAGACAATGTAGATTTTTTTTTAGATTTTTGTTGATTTTTCAAAAACCGCTTGTTCGATTTCGATAAAATTTTCATGGGACCATTTGGGAAGTATACTCTTTCCAACAAAAAAAGAATTTTTCAAATCGGTTGGCAAGCGACGGAGTTATGCGCAACAAACAATAAAAAAAAAACATACAAACATCCGAATTGAGAACCTCCTCCTTTTTTAGGAAATCGGTTAAAAATAGAAAGCATTCCACTTCCTTTTTTGAATAAAAATATATATATTTTACCCGCCCGTTTGTGGAATGCATTACCGGTTAAAATGTTGCACGGTCAAAAGTTAACAACGTGGAACGTTTAAAAATGTGTATCAAGTTTAGGTAAAATTAAATAAATAATATTAACAGGTTAAAGAAATAAATACGTTTTTGTACTGTACATTTGTTTGCGTAAAGTATTATTAAACAATGAATAAAAAAATATCTCATATATAACGTTGCGATGTTGCTCGAATCAATCAAAAAACATAAATTTAAATAAATTCGCTCCCTCAAAAATCGATGTTAAAAAATTGTATTATACTGTCCCGGTACTATGCTACTGCTACACTACTTTATCCCACCTAACCTAGGCACAGGTAATCCTAGGAGGATATTAAATAAAAGTAGGTAGTTCGAAGTTGGAACAATTTATTTTACTGAGAAAATATAGCTCGGTAGATGGGTCGTAAAAATGGGTTAGAGCCTATACAGTGATTAACCTCCTCCTGGTCTAGCACTCCCCTGACGTCACTGGCCGCTGCAGGAGTAGAGTGCCCGCGCGTCGAGAACAGGTCCAGGTGCTGGTGCAGGGTTCGTGGGCAGACCCGCTATAGTCCACCGCGGGGAAGCAGGAGATTAAAGTGGTACGTGAAACCCCAGTTGGGGTTTAATTCACACACACTGAATATGTTGAACAAGTCGAGGGAACGGTAGGGACGCCTTTATAAAGTTAAATCGCGCTCGCGACTTTAAACTCCGGTTAACTGGATATTCAGAAAATAGACGTGCGCTCGCCTCGGCAGCCAAATTCGTACTCACGGCGATGGCGTGGAAGCTAGAACAAAGGAATTCGTTCCGGGTGCCTAATATGCCGCTTGCTTAAATACGTGCGTGGTGTTAAAATGTAGCTGGCCAGAAATCTGTATTGATGCGTTCTTATTAGTTTATTTTGTTTTATTTTAATACTGTAAATAGTTTTGGTTTTGTAAATAATATAATTGTAAATAGTATTCTTAGGTTATTTCTATTTTATTTTTTTATTTTATTATACAGAATAAAGACAATATGTAACAATTAATGTTACAATACATTTTTTAGTTAGTAAGATTAACTGTATGTTATTGGCTTGCTATACGTCTTGGCGTAAGCTGTTAGTAAAGAAAGCAATCAGGTAGTTGATTAAAAAAATCGAATTAGTCCGTCACACAGTGTTTTATGAAGACCATTTTTCGGACATTGCTTTTTTATATAAAAAACTGATAGTTTTAGTTATTTAAATGCAGTATATCGTATCCCCATTTCACTAGCATGTGTAGTTTTTGAGATATAATTTTTTGAAAATCGTCTTTTTTTCAACCAGGAATTTAGAAAAAAAAAATTCTCTAAAACTAAACATGATACGCAATTGTGACCTTAGAGACATCGACGGCATTTTTTATGCTGCATATTTTAGAGTACCTACAAATAAACCTCGGAACTTAGTTACATTCAGACTTATACCAGGTTTTTAGTTTTTATTTTTTTTCTCGGTAATTCCGTCGTATTTGGAAAAGTTATAAAAAAGTAAGTTAAGTTAGTGTTGGTAAAAAATACACATGCTAGTGAAATGGGGATACGATATATTGCATTTAAATAACTTAAACTATCAGTTTTTTATATAAAAAAGCGATGTCCGAAGAAAAATGGTCTTCATAAAACACTGTGCGTCAGATAGATTTCCAAAACATATTGGCCACGAATTTTTAATTTTATCATGTAAACAAAACACAAAGACGACCT
Source organism: Hecatera dysodea (assembly GCA_905332915.2). Taxonomy (NCBI): domain Eukaryota; kingdom Metazoa; phylum Arthropoda; class Insecta; order Lepidoptera; family Noctuidae; genus Hecatera; species Hecatera dysodea. Next base: position 17,097,494 of record HG995309.1, on the reverse strand, counting down.
TTGATGCTTTTTATCTTTGCAAATTTTATTGATTTGAAAAAGCAAAAAACTTGTGTCCAATACTTTCCGATATGTCCCTTCTGGTACCTGACATACTATTCAGTGTTCCAGAAGTACGTGGTCACATTTCAGGGTGATGTTGGGTAGCTGATTTACATTAGAGAAAAATATCAAAACATGAAAAAATATCACGTATTTTAAAAAATGTGGACCACAATAAACTACTAAAAAGTTCCGATGAGATGACTATTCAATTATTTTTAGAAAGAAAAAATATATATTTGGTACATACAGATGCACACAATGTAATGAAAGAAACATTAATTTTAAAACATAACATTGTGTGACCCGCGGCTGCGCCAAATACATAGGTCCAGTTCAGCAAAATGCCGGACAACTAGGAGCTGCCTACCGCTGGTTTTCAACTGAACCAAACGATGAAGTCTACAGATGTAAATCAGTTGTGTAAGTTAATAAATAAACAGGTAAATAGATACGTAAATGTGTGGTGAACGAAAACTAATTATTTGGCGTCTTGTGATAAATAGGTTTGTGTAAATAACATGAAGTCATTGCTTCGGAACTTCTTGAGTCGTGTTGTCTGGTCTATTGCTTGAAAAAAAATTTTTTTTTTGTTTTAATGTATTTTTCACAATGTTTATCAGCTACCCGACATCACCCTGAAATATGACAAAGCACTACTGGAACACTCTGTATATGACCATGCCACCAAACGGCGCGAATAGTAGCAAAACATGCTCGTATTGAATTTCAAAAATGTATGAATATAAGAAAGGAACTGGTTTTTCTTTTATAAGTGTAAAATTAAAAAAAAAACGTTATAAAGTTTAAAAAGTGTTGGTATAATTAAAATTCGACAGTCATACTAATACCTAAAAGATTTGCACGCGATGAGAAATGGCAGCGATGTCGTGAGCCACTTCTATAAAAGATCTTGCATGCATGTATTATTTTAATCCTGTATGTATATACATGTTTAAGCAAATAAAATTTCTCATTATTATTCACTTACACAAGATCACACCTATATGTAATTCCTAAACAAAAGTCCATTTTTAGATTTGTAACTCTTAGCTTTGGGCCGAGGGTTTGTAACGTTTTTCCCTCACAGTTAAATAAAAGAGAGGAAATAGACGTACTAATATATTAAAGAAGAGCAGTTGACTTAAAACTAAAACCTTAACACTGTCTCTAGCTACCCCTACCTATCGCTCTCCATAAGAATCACAACACTGACACAAACTTGGAACAGCCTCTGGGCTCCCCGCCAGAGAGGCCAGGCAGCAGGTCCGAAGGCGAGGCCCCCCAGTAGGGCCTGCACGCGGGCTCCAGTACTTCCGCGGTGCGAAATCCGGTGGTGGTTCTTATTTGAACCCTGTAGTAACGCTCGGTGATGGTTTTCTTCGGATGGACTTCAGTTGAGCCCCGCAAATCCTTCCATCCCGGCTCCTCCACCTGTTCTCCCTTCAAAATTCCACACGTCTCTCTTTTTCTTCCGGAACAATTCAAAATTCCATTTAGTTAGAGTGCCGTGTGTTAGAGAGTTTATGGCCAGTATTCCTTTAATAAATAATCTAAGTCTGAGAGCGTGCATAAGAATTTTAAAAGTACAGTTTATAACATAACTATACAGAAGGAAAACAGAATATAGCATAACATCTTACATTAATCTATTAAACACAAATATAAAGTGAATTTTAGTATTTAAAATCAGTTAAACCTTTTTAGTAAAGCTATAGCGCAATACCTACATAAAGAAAAAAGTTACAGCTTGACAAACTCTGACGTAGAAAGTCACAACAATAAAAATAAACAACAAAAATATTAAAAGGTGATTTTATATCCAGTGAAATCGATTAGAATCAGCGCTTAAAGCATTCAATAACGAATTCCACTACTAATACAAGCACTTCATTAATTTCAGTATATGTAACTGTGAAGATAATCTAAAAGTCAAAGATAAATCATGTGAACATAATGAGATGATACAATGGATAAAAGGCATAAAATACCTAAAACGTAAGTGTTTAATAGTACAATATGATAGTATCTGCAGTATTTAAAGTACAGATACTATATTTCCCCATCGACCCCGAGAAAATTTTTGGTCTAGAACAAAAATTTTGTAAGGTTAAAGTTTAACAACATTCACTTAACTTACATACCTCATTCAAACACACAGACATCTTACGAAGTTAGGTCAGGTAGGATTCACATTCAATGATCACTACTCGACCTGTTAGTACATAACAGTAGGCTTATTTTCGGAGTCTGTTAGCCGCTCGCGTCGAAAACCCAAAAATATGTAAAAGTTTTAGCAAAGACTTATTTTTACGGAGTTGCCAGTCGCTCCGATCAACCTTTCAGTTGATATACTAATAGCAAAGACTTATTTTTACGGAGTTGCCAGTCGCTCCGATCAACCTTTCAGTTGATATACTAACTTGGAGAGTTAGTACATTAGAAGGTTAGGTAATAATACCTAAAAGCACTTCTTAATAGCGTATAAAACAAGAGTTATACTAACTTGGAGAGCTAGTAAATTAGAAGGTTAGGTAATAATACCTGAAAGCACTTCTCAGTTGTATCTGACTAGTTCAGATAAACTGTTAAAATTAGGAAGAGCCGGGATGGAAGGATTTGCGGGGCTCAACTGAAGTCCATCCGAAGAAAACCATCACCGAGCGTTACTACAGGGTTCAAATAAGAACCACCACCGGATTTCGCACCGCGGAAGTACTGGAGCCCGCGTGCAGGCCCTACTGGGGGGCCTCGCCTTCGGACCTGCTGCCTGGCCTCTCTGGCGGGGAGCCCAGAGGCTGTTCCAAGTTTGTGTCAGTGTTGTGATTCTTATGGAGAGCGATAGGTAGGGGTAGCTAGAGACAGTGTTAAGGTTTTAGTTTTAAGTCAACTGCTCTTCTTTAATATATTAGTACGTCTATTTCCTCTCTTTTATTTAACTGTGAGGGTAAAACGTTACAGTTTGGCGCCCACGTAAAATTATAGCTAGCCTAGCGATCTTTTCAAAATTCTAAAAAAATACTTCATCTAGTATATCTATATCTTTGGTATAATATTTTGGCATAAACTCTTTTCTTTTCTCTTGTTAGTTTCCTAGATAGGTTAATGGTTTATGAAATATTTTCTCTTTAGTAAGTAGGTACTCTTGGAATCCTCTCATAACCCTCTCAATTCTAGGAGTGACTTACTAAAACTGACCCTCTTTATTATAACTGATATTCCCTCTCACTTCCCTCTTTTGTGCTCTTTACGAGGTTTTTTGCTTTCTTATGGGAGTGACTTACTCATTCGACTTTTTATATCTTCTCACTTCCCTCTTACAATCTTTAACTTATTGGAGGACTTTGTGTTTATAGGAGTGACTTTAACTTACTCAGTTGACTTATAGTATTATCATACCCTCTCACTTCCCTCTTTGCTCTCTTTGGATTTTTATGGGAGTGACTCATGCTAACTTAACTTACATATTGTATTGATTTTCCCTCTTGATTTTGACTTTTGATTTTTTTTTGCTCACTCTTTTACTCTTTGGTATCTTGAATATTCATACATTAACTAATTGCTCACAACCTAGAACACTCATTTGTTTTAGATGTGGCTTTAAAGATGTTAAATCTACCAATTGTCCTAACTGCAAAAAAAACTAAGAACTCAAAAAAACTAAATAATGACTTGGGTAATAAAAACTTTAATCAATCAGACTGGCATGATTGGTTACAAACAATAAAAAATTTCTTTTCTTGTTATAAAATAAGTTCATTATACAATGATGTAGTTACTGAAACTACTAAACAAGTACTCCCTTATGATTATCTCTCATCAGAGCAAGAAACTATTGCTGATGACATGATTAATCGTTTTAAAGCTATATCGTTTGAAAGTAGAGGTGTACTTGGCCGCACTCATCTTATTAGTCATCATATTGATACTGGTGACACTCCACCAATTAAACAACGGTGCTATCGACTTTCTCCTGAAAAGCAAAAAGCTCTCATTAAAGAAGTTTATAATTATGTAAATAAATTCATCCTTAGTATTATACTCATGACTCATAATCTATATTTTCCCTTCTTCTAACTATAGAGTTGTTTTCGCTTATATGAACTCTATTAGTTTTTTTGTCTTTCTTTCATCTGGTTCTTAAACCATTCAGGAGGCTCTTCCTAATTTTAACAGTTTATCTGAACTAGTCAGATACAACTGAGAAGTGCTTTCAGGTATTATTACCTAACCTTCTAATTTACTAGCTCTCCAAGTTAGTATAACTCTTGTTTTATACGCTATTAAGAAGTGCTTTTAGGTATTATTACCTAACCTTCTAATGTACTAACTCTCCAAGTTAGTATATCAACTGAAAGGTTGATCGGAGCGACTGGCAACTCCGTAAAAATAAGTCTTTGCTATTAGTATATCAACTGAAAGGTTGATCGGAGCGACTGGCAACTCCGTAAAAATAAGTCTTTGCTAAAACTTTTACATATTTTTGGGTTTTCGACGCGAGCGGCTAACAGACTCCGAAAATAAGCCTACTGTTATGTACTAACAGGTCGAGTAGTGATCATTGAATGTGAATCCTACCTGACCTAACTTCGTAAGATGTCTGTGTGTTTGAATGAGGTATGTAAGTTAAGTGAATGTTGTTAAAAGTCAAAGATAAATCATGTGAACATAATGAGATGATACAATGGATAAAAGGCATAAAATACCTAAAACGTAAGTGTTTAATAGTACAATATGATAGTATCTGCAGTATTTAAAGTACAGATACTATAGGTTACAAATCCAACGTTCTTAAATATTAGGCCTTACACATGGAATTCTCCTAGTTTCAGTTCACTGCAGCGCTCGCTACTAGACTTTGGAGGTTGGGCAAACGAAACTCGTCACCAATCGCGCGAATAGTAGCCACACATGCTCGGTTTCACTAACACTAGGCCACGCCCGAATGTAATTCCTAAACTAAAGCGTATTTTTAAATTTGACACAGTAGGCTTTGGGCCGAGAGTTGAAAATCCAAAGTGCTATAATATTAGGCATTAAACGTGGGTTTCTCCTAGTGCCAGTTAACTGCAACGCTCGCTACTAGACGTCGTGTGAGAGCGTGGTACTTCCCCGGTCGAGCCAGCCCGTTAAGCGCTGTACTCACGTACGAGTACTTATTAATGTCAGTACATGTTGTAAGTACTTGTACTTGAGTACAGCATGGCTCTACCACTACACAGTGTTATTCGTTGGGATCTAATCGTATATTATTATTTAGGTAAATTGTGCTTGTAGCAGCCTAGTTCAATTGGTATCGATTGATGCAAAATCAAGTTATTTATTCAAATTGGACTCATTGTCAGCACTTTTGAACGTCAACGATTACGTAACGACCGCCGCTAGTTAAAAAAGTAAAAGTAAATCGGTACTAATTTGAGAAAAAGAATATTGACCCGTTCGTTCATAGTAACGTCTTCTTCTTCTTTAGTTGTAGTAAAGAGGCCACGAAAGGGTTAAGGATCGATTTAAAAGCGATCCCTTAATCAACACCGGCTCGCTAGTTCGTTGCTAACCTCTCAACTACCCTCCCCAAATATGTAGGAAATCAGGTTAGGGAACATACTTCAAAGAAAACGCAGTACTTGTGGAAATGGACAAAATTTACTACGGAACCAATTGAAATGTGTAAAATAAATCTGCTTTTCATTCAATAGAAATTTGAGTAATATCGTATGAAAAATTGATTCATTAAAATCAACTGAACCAAAAAATCGTGTAAGTAGTGACTTACACAAAATGTTTGAACCAGAAGATACTTTGTGATACTCAAGAATTGATCTTGTAGCAAGATTTACATTTTCATGAGTAGTGCCCTCTTTTAAAGTGTGTCCCTTCTGATACCTGCCATACTATACAGGGTGTTCCAGAAGTTTTGGTCATATTTGAAGGTGATGCTGGGTAGATGATATACATACATTTAGGAGACATACCAAAATATAAAAAATGTGACATTTTTCAAAAATATCGACCAAAGAAATGACTAGACGTTCCCAAAAACTGACTTTTCAATCAGTCTGATGCAGTTGGTGACATTAGATCTGTGATGGATCTAAAGTGCCGCAAACTGTAACAAACTTAAACAAACGTTTTTCTGAACGTCTTAGTCAATTTTATTAGTCAACATTTTGAAAACACAAGTTTTTATTTCGCTATATTTTCCTTCATGTATATCAACTACACAACATCAACCTGAAATATAACCACGCACTTCTGGAACACCTGTATATAAGGGGAGGTTGGGCAATCGGAACTCGTCACCAACCGCGCGAATAGTAGCAACACATGCTGGGTTTCACTAACACTAGACCACGCCCGAATGTAATTCCTAAACGAAAGTGTATTTTAAGATTAGTAACTCTTGGCTTTAGGCCGAGAGTTGAAAATCCAAAGTGCTATAACATTAGGCATTACACGTGGGTGTCTCCTAGTGTTAGTTAACTGTAAAGCTCGCTACTAGACGTCGTGTGAGAGCGTGGTACAGTCGGTGATAGCAATTAACTGACCCCCTAAAAATTAAACGAATTTGAACCTTTTGCTTGTCAGCAGTAAGACAACTGGTTCAACGTCTACGATCAATGAAATAGTTATTCGAATTTGATCTTTAATACGCAGTGTTAAGGTAGGTATAATCTTGAATATTATTTTAACTTGTAATATAATACGTAATTTCGATCGCGTTAGATATATTTCGAGTGGTCTAGTGGTGACTGTAGTGAGCTGACAAATCGAGGTTGTGAGTTCGTAACCAGCGTGATTTGACGCGTTTTTTTTTTCTGTTTTGTAAATTTATTTTAAGTTATAAATAATAAATTATAACTTTAGCAACAAAAAAAAAACGAACAGAAATAAAAAACCAAAATGGTGGTAATAACGATTATATTTTATAAAAAAAAATATTATAAGAATAACATAAATGATATTGATGACGACACGAAAATGATAATATTTACCTACTTACTATTTTACTAATAACGTTGTTAACTGCACTGAGTTTAATGTAGTGAATCAGCATGTTATAATATTTAGAAATATAGGTATATGTATTTCTATTTCATAACAATAACATCACCACATTAAATATCATTTTTTTTATTCGTTGAAGTTCTACCTACTATAAGTATATCAATTTGTTTTGTGAGTAGTTATTTTAGTTATAAGGTTTTTACAAAAAACTAGGTATTCGAAATACTTCGTTAGAAATTATAACAATAGTTAATTTAACACACACACTGACATACGTTAGTATTGTTTGTGACCAACACTGGTTACTCAAGTCATTTATAATATGCTTTTAATAGCGAAGTGGAGCACCATTTTTTTCTATTACTTGTTGCAAGCGGTCCCACATACCGCGCACCATATCCAACAACAATCACTTCCTCTCATGAATGGTTTTGGTCCAGGACGATCTTTTTGAATATTAAAACAACACGTCAAACCTTAGCCACAATCTGACTGTATTTCTCTGAAACAACACAATAAGCATAATTTTAGTAACGAATAGGTAAACATAATTTATCGATTAAGTTTGCAAAAATACGTTTATCAATTTAGATAATATAAATCAAATTAGACTCATAATGAAACATAGTTAATTGTCTATTATTCTACATTCACCGGCTTTTAAGCCAACTAACGAATTAAGGAATAACTATAATTATAAATGAAGCATAAACAAGAATACACTTACTGCTATATTAAGTTTCGTAGCAATCGTTTTAATACCAACATTCTCCTCATGCAAATAGATTATTTTGTATTTTAAATAATCACTCCACCCCATATTGGACACGACGATTAAACTATCAAAACTGATAACAATTAATAAAAAGGAAAAAGGCGTGGATTTTTACAATTGAGTAAGGCAAGGTAAAAATGTTCGCCGTATTCACTGCTATTTGTGCATAGAATATCTTGTTCAATTTATTCTTCTACCCCATATTCCTAATGTCATATCTGTAGAATACGCATATTGACGTCTAACTACCCACTTATTAAAATAGGTGAACAGTTATAAATAAATGACCTAATACCAATCTCTTAAAGCTCAAGTTTGCGTATCAACATTATTTATTGTTTCTGTTCAACGAGTAGTGTTAGTCTGATAAACTCATACATCATATTGAATAACGTTTAATGTTATAAGCATAGGGTGTAAAATCGAGTAATTTTTAGGGGGGTCAGATAATTGCTAACACCGACTGTACTTCCCCGGTCGAGCCAGCCCGCTATGCGCTGTACACATGTACGAGTACTTATTAATGTTTGTACATTTTGTAAGTATTTGTACTTGAGTACAGCATGGCTCTACCACTATACAGACGGTTAAGAGGCCACGACAGAGTTAAGGATCGATTTAATAGCGATCCCTTAACCAACACCGGCTCGCTAGTTCGTTGCTGACCTTTCAACTACACTCCTTGAATGTAGTAAAGCAGATAAAGGAACATACTTCAAAGAGAGTGCAGTACTTATGAAAATGGACAACTTGTACTTCGAGACAAATTCAAAATGTGTAAAAATATATATGCTTTTCATTCAATAGAAATTGAGTAATATCGTGTGAAAAGCTGATTTATAAAATATCAACTGTACTTTGGTACAGCTGGTATTTTATAAATCAGCTTTCGCAATATAAATAGCAGTGCGTGTAAATATTGACTAACACAATATGTTTGAACCAGAAGATACTTTGTCATACTAAAGAATTTATCTTGTAGCAAGTTCTACATTTTCATGAGTACTGCACGCTTTTAAAGTGTGTCCCTTCTGATACCTGCCATACTATACAGGATGTTCCAGAAGTTTTGGTCATATTTGAAGGTGATGCTGGGTAGATGATATACATACATTTAGGAGAAATACAAAAATATAAAAAATGTGACATTTTTCAAAAATATCGACCATAGAAATGACTAAACGTTCCCAAAACCGAACTTTTCAATAAGTCTGATGCAGTTGGTGACATAAGATCTATGATGGAACTAAAGTGCCACAAACTGTAACAAACTTAAACAAGCGTTTTTCGGATAGTCTTAGTCAATGTTATAAGTCAAACTTTTGAAAATACAAGATTTTATTTAGCTTTAGTTTCCTTCGTGTATATCAGCGACACAAAATCAACCTGGGCCCCAAGTCTGCTATTACAATCGTGTCAAAATGGTCTATCATTGATCTCATAATGGTCGATTTTGACAAATTTCGTAATCTACTAATATAAAAGCGTCATTATGACTTTCCAATGGTCAACCACTGACACTCCATTGAAAGAATGGTAATCTCGTATATCGATCGACAAAGGAATGACAGACGAATGCGGTAATCTGCTAAAATTTTGAGAATTCCTTTGATTAGTGACCTACCATTAGGACGTCGTTTTGCAATCATTTCTTTTAATATCTCGGTTATCAAAAAGTATTACGAGACCATTGACCGACCAATGATCGACCATTATGAATTTAGCAGATTACGAACTTTTAACAAAATGACATTGGGATCGTGTTGGAATGACAAATTTATAAAAATACCAGACTTGGGGCCCTGAAATATAACCACGCACTTCTGGAACATCTGTATTTAGGGGAGGTTGGGCAATCGGAACTCATCACCAACCGCGCGAATAGTAGCAACACATGCTCGGTTTCACTAACACTAGACCACGCCCGAATGTTATTCCTAAACAAAAGCGTATTTTAAGATTAGTAACTCTTGGCTTTAGGCCGAGAGTTGAAAATCTAACGTGCTATAATATTAGGCATTACACGTAGGTGTCTCCTAGTGCCAGTTAACTGCAACGCTCGCTACTAGACGTCGTGTGAGAGCGTGGTACTTCCCCGGTCGAGCCCGCCCGCTAAGCGCTATACTCACGTACGAGTACTTATTAATGTCAGTACATGTTGTAAGTACTTTTACTTGAGTACAGCATGGCTCTACCACTATACAGAAGGTCAAGAGGCCACGACAGAGTTAAGGATCGATTAAATAGCGATTCCTTAATCAAATCAGGCTCGCTGATTCGTTACCGACCTCTCAACTACCCTCCCCAAATATGTAGTAAAGCAGATAAAGGAACACACTTCAAAGAGAGTGCAGTACATATGAAAATGGACAATTTGTACTACGGGACCAATTTGAAAAACTGCAAAATAAATCGGCGTTTCATGTAATACAAATTATGTAATACCTTATGAAAAGCTGATCAATTAAGCGTCAGCTGTACCGTACATTTCGTGTTAGTATTGACTAACACAAAATGTAGTAAACAGAAGATATTTTTTCATATTCAAGAATTGATCTTGTAGCAAGTTTTACATTTTCATGAGTACTGCCCTCTTTTAAAGTGTGTCCCTTCTGATACCTGCCATACTGTACAGTGTTCCAGAAGTTGTGGTCTTATTTGAAGGTGATGCTGGGTAGCTGATATACATTTAGGAGAAATACCAATACATAAAAAATGTGACTTTTTCAAAAATATTGACCAAAGAAATGACTAGACGTTCCCAAAAACTGACTTTTCAATCAGTCTGATGCAGTTGGTAACATTAGATCAATGATGGATCTAAAGTGCCACAAACTGAAACAAACTTAAACAAGCGTTTTTCGGAACGTCTTAGTCAATTTTATGAGTAAAATTTTTGAAAACACAAGTTTTTATTTCGCTATATATTCCTTCATGTATATCAGCTATCAACAACATCAATCTGAAATATGGGCACGCACTCCTGGAATACTCGGTATATAAGGGGAGGTTGGGCAATCGGAACTCGTCACTAACCGCGCGAATAGTAGCAACACATGCTGGGTTTCACTAACACTAGACCACGCCCGAATGTAATTCCTAAACGAAAGCGTATTTTAAGATTAGTAACTCTTGGCTTTAGGCCGAGAGTTGAAAATCTAACGTGCTATAATATTAGGCATTACACGTAGGTTTTTCTTAGTGCCAGTTAACTGCAAAGTTCGCTACTAGACGTCGTGTGAGAGCGTGGTACTTCCCCGGTCGAGCCCGCCCGCTAAGCGCTGTACTCATGTACGAGTACTTATTAATGTGAGTACATGTTGTATAACTTGTACTTGAGTACAGCATGGCTCTACCACTATACAGAAGGTTAAGAGGCCACGAATGAGTTTAGGATCGATTAAATAGCGATTCCTTAATCAACTCAGGCTCGCTGATTCGTTGCTGACCTTTCAACTACCCTCCCCGAATATGTGGTAAAGCAGATAAAGGAACATACTTCAAAGAGAGTGCAGTACTTATGAAAATGGACAACTTGTACTACCAGACCAATTTGAAAATCTGCAAAATAAATCGGCTTTTCATGTAATACAAATTGTGTAATACCTTTTGAAAAGCTGATCAATTAAGCGTCAGCTGTAGGTACCATATATTTCGTGTTAGTATTGACTAACACAAAATGTAGTAAACAGAAAATATTTTTTTATATTCAAGAATTGATCTTGCAGCATGTTTCACATTTTCATGAGTACTGCCCTCTTTTAAAGAGTGTCCCTTCTGATAGCTGCCATACTATACAGGCTGTTCTAGAAGTCATGGTCATATTTAAAGGCGATCTTGGGTAGCTGATATACGTTAATTTCGACAAAAATATAAAAAACATGTAATATGTGCCATTTTTCTTTTCAAAAATATTGTCCAAAAACGACTAAAAAGTCCGAAAAAATGACTTTCCAATCAGTCCGAACCAGTTGCTGACATCATATCTGTGATTGAACTGAAGTAAATGCCACCAACAGAAAGAAACTGCTTGAAAAGTAATTTCTTTGGAATTTAGGGATTAGTCTTTTTTCTTGGTTCATATTTTGGATAAAATGTCACATTTTTTTGTTTCAATATTTTTTTCTAAATGTATATTAGCTACCCGTCATCCCCCTGAAAAATAACATCGAACTTCTGGACCAGCTGTATATAAGGGGAGGTTGGGCAATCGGAACTCGTCACCAACGGCGCGAATAGTAGCAACACATTCCCGTTTTCACTAACACTAGACCACACCCATATGTAATTCCTAAACAAAAGCGTATTTTTAGATTTGTAACTCTTGGCTTTGGGCCGAGAGTTGAAAATCCAAGGTGCTATAATATTAGGCATTACACGTGGGTTTCTTCTAGTGTCAGTTAACTGCAAAGCTCGCTACAAGACGTCGCGCGTCGTGTGAGAGCGTGGTACTTCCCCGGTCGAGCCCGCCCGCTAAGCGCTGTACACATGTACAAATACCTATGAGTGTCAGTACATGTTGTAAGTACTTGGACTTGAGTACAGCACGGCTCTACCACTATAAAGAGTTTAGGATCGATTTCAAAGCGATCCTTTTACCAACACCGTCTCGCTAGTTCTTTGCTGACCTGTCAACTACCCTCCCCGAATAAGCAGTAAAGCAGGCAAGGGAACATACTTCAAAGGAAGTGCAGTACTTGTGGAAATGAACAACTTTTGCAACGGAACTAATTCGAAAATGTTTTTCAAAATAAATCGGCTTTTCATTCAATAGAAAGTGAGAAATATCATAAGAAAAGCTGATTTATTAAATATCAACTGAACCAAGAATTCGTGTAAGTAGTGACTAACACAAAATGTTTGAACCAGAGGATACTTTTTGACACTCAAGAATTGGTTATGCAGCAATTTTACATTTTCATGAGTACTGCACGCTTTTAAAGTGTGTCCCTTCTGATACCTGCCATACTATACAGGGTGTTCCAGAAGTTGTGGTCTCACTGAAGGTGATGCTGGGTACTTGATGTACATTTAGGAGAAATAAAAAATGTGACATTTTTCAAAAATATCGACCAAAGAAATGACTAAACGTTCCCAAAAATAAGTCTGATGCAGTTAGTGACATTAGATCTATGATGGAATTAAAGTGCCACACACTGTAATAAACTTCAACAAGCGTTTTTCGGAACGTCTTAGTCATTTTTATTAGTATTTTTTTTAAAAACAAGTTTTTATTTCGCTCTAGTTTCCTTCATGTATATCAGCGACACAACACCAACCTGAAACATAACCATGCACTTCTGGAACATCTGTATTTAGGGGAGGTTGGGCAATCGGAACTCGTCACCAACCGCGCGAATAGTGGCAACACATGCTGGGTTTCACTAACACTAGTCCACACCCGCATGTAATTCCTAAACAACCGCATTTTTAGATTTGCAACTCTTGGCTTTGGGCCGACAGTTGAAAATCCAATGTGCTATATGATTAGGCATTACACGGAAGTTTCTCCTAGTATCAGTTAACTGCAACGCTCGCTACTAGACGTCGTGTGAGAGCGTGGTACTTCCCCGGTCGAGCCCGCCCGCTAAGCGCTGTACACATGTACGAGTACTTATTAATGTCAGTACATGTTGTAAGTACTTGTACTTGAGTACAGCATGGCTCTACCACTATAACGTTCTGAGACAGACAAGCATCGAAGTGAATTTAACGATAATAGGGTAGTTAACTAAGAAAATCTGATTAGTCCGTCTGATAGATTTCCAAAAAATATTGGACACGTATTTTTTCTTTTTTCACATAAACAAAAAATGAAGACAATACAGTGCGTAAAAAACTCGTGTGACGTCACTACTCGCAACAATTTTTACCGGGCAGTGACGTCTTACGCCCCCACTCCTGATCTTTGTTGCTTCTTATCTTCGTCAGTTTTTATAGATTTGATAAAGGAAAAAATACGTGTCCAATATTTTTCTATAATCTAACTGACGGACTAAACATAATCATATATTTTTTACTCAGGCAACATCCCTATTATTGTTGGCTATCCGAGTATTGTTAATAAAATAGAGGAAAACCTTCTAAGTAATCACTCAATACTCAAGAACTGGCATTCAATTTATTTATAGTTAAGTTATAGGTTTGAGAAATTGTAATAGTAAAAATATTAAAATCGTGTTATATTCATTTTGTTATTTCAGAATTTCAAATTATTATTTTAAATATGCGTTATTGATTTAATATGTTGTTGATGAGGAACCCAATCCTACCATGAACACTTCAACCCTTTGCGAGCTTTATCAAATCGAGGTGTGTCGTTATATTTAACCACATTTCTTGACATAACATATTATAAGTTTGTTGTTAAATAGCCGCGCTAACAGGGCCGTGTACTCATTTAATAAAGACTTGTCTGAAACTATACTTACTTGTACATATGTACCTAAGTTTAATTAGCGACATCTATGTCGCCTTATGCGAACTAAATACACAGCCTGCATCACGGTATTAAAGTTTACGTGCGATTTGAACTCGTGCAACTAGTCCAAATAACAACCATTATGTGGCCAACAGAGAACATCCGTCTGGTCAGCGGATCCTTTCATTTCAAGGGAGGTTTGCGAGACTTTACAACCTGTGTTGCAATAATATACAGGGTGGAATTTTGTAATGCCTTTCTTGGTTTCCCTTTCATTTAATTTATCATGTTTGTTAGAGAGATTTCCTCCTTATAATTGACCCTAACGATCGATGCAATAAAAGTACAGGGTATAATTTTATCAGATTTTAGCCGGTTCGATTCCCGGGTGTGGGAGAAGAGAATTTTCGAAAATCTTTGAATGCAGTATGCTTTCTATTCAAAACTAAAGGAATGTTTCCTTTGAGTAAAATTTTCTATCTGCAGTATAAAGAGTACTTTCCCTCCAGGTGGCATTACAAAATTCCACCGTGTATAAAGGGTTGACTTACTTGGCGGACTTGGCGGGCTCCTCCCAGTGCGTGTGCATGTGCGCGGGCGACTTGTGGTGCAGCTTGGGCTTGCTGCGCTCCAGCGGCGGCAGCGGGCTGGCGGCGCCGCGCTCGCCCGCACCCGCCTCGTGCTCCGTCTTCAGCGACGGCTGGCTCAGGTCTGCGAAGTGTGCGAGCTGTAGCTTCTACTGACACGAGCCACTTCACTGTCTCGCAACGGTATAATCTACACTAATATTATAAAGCTGAAGAGTTTGTTTGTTTGTTTGAATGCGCTAATCTCAGGAACTACTGGTTCGAATTAAAAAAATCTTTTTGGGTTGAATAGACCATTCATCGAGGAAGGCTTTAGGCTATATATCATCACGCTTAAGCCAATAGGAGCGGAGCAGCGATAAAAATGTTTTAAAATCGGGGATTCCACGAAGTCGCGGGCAGCAGCTAGTCTACACTAATATTATAAAGAGGAAAACTTTGTTTATTTGATTGTAATGAATAGGCACAAAAACTACTGGACCGATTTTAAAAATTCTTTCACCATTCGAAAGCTAAATTATCCACGAGTAACATAGGCTATATTTTATCCCCATATTCCCACGGGAACGGGAACTACGCGGGTAAAACCGCAGGGTGCTGCTAGTAGTAAATATAAAAGCTGCGGCCGAGGCTTATAATAGTTATACGAATGTTTAATAAGTAACGCCGCCATTTTACATGGGTTGCGCTGCCACAGATAATGTAGAATCAAAGATTGCACTATTTTCATCATATACAGATAAAAATGTTTTTATTAATGCACACGCTGTTGTTGCCGTAATGGTACCGCAAGATAATATTGTTTACTGACTAACCTCTAGCTCTAACAGTGTGCGGCATGACGATCATGGGCGGGATGCGCTTGCACTGGTGGTACTGCGCCTCCACTGTGTTGAGCACCACGCGCACCAGAGACTGCACCATCGCGCACACGCTGCCGCTGCCGTAGTGGTACTGAAACATACCCATCGGTTTAAGAAGAGTAGAGAAAGAAAGAAAAAACGAAAGGAGGAAATCATCCAAACGCAAAAAACGTTGTTCCACTTCTTAGGTATACTTTCACTGAGCGTGTAGGTACGGAGTGGAAATCCTTGCCGAAGATTGTTTCCTGATAGCTACAACCTGGGAGTAATTGAGTGAGAGAAAACTTTATTACAAAAAAAATACAGGCGACTTCAATTTCGGAAGTCGGTGTCAAAAAACGAAGAAGCAACCAAAAACACCGACTTCCGAAATTAGAGTTATTTTATACTTTTTTTTCATCCCATCACTTCATACAAAACTATGCTTTACGATAAACAAGTAAATATACATATAAATATTTTATATAAAAAATTAAAATATGATGTATACTCAAAATAATTTTATTAAAAAAAAAAATACAAGACAACAAAAAAGGCAAAGTCGTCTCTTCCAAATACATAAAAGCCTAACTTGAGTACCCAAGTGGTTGAGGCTGTGGAACAAGACATTTAGTGAAGCATTTTTTATCAAAGATATAATCTTCCAGATTATAATATTCTTGCCTATATAGTGTGCGTGTTATGCACGTTTTAAATTTTCTCTCATTTAATTGGAGAATATTGAGAGATATTTTGCTATAAAATTTTACACAAAAAGAAGTGTAGGTATACTTTAGCCAATCTGAACTGAGGTTGTTTTAATTTATTCCTATTTCTAGTATTAAAGTTATACCTGTCACTTGTCTTACTAAATATAATTATGATGATTTTTCCGAACATACATAATATTTTCATATATGCATTGACAAGGTACCGTCATGATGTTAATTTCCTTAAACAGTTTCCTTAGAGAATCGCGCCGGCGGAGATTGTAAATGGCTCTTATAGCTCTTTTCTGTAGAATAAAAATAGACTCTGTGTCTGTAGCCCGTCCCCATAGCAAAATACCGTATTCCGTCAATTGTCTGATGCAGATACC
This sequence comes from Hecatera dysodea, assembly GCA_905332915.2. Lineage (NCBI taxonomy): Eukaryota > Metazoa > Arthropoda > Insecta > Lepidoptera > Noctuidae > Hecatera > Hecatera dysodea. The sequence goes on along the minus strand of HG995309.1, from coordinate 17,080,723 downwards.
GCGAGACTCTTCCATTTAAAATAGATTAGTCTCGCCATATCTACATCTGTAAAGTGATGGATTTTTCTGACAGCATATGCTGCTGAAGTTAGTCCTGCAAGTGATGCTAAATGAGGTCCCCATTAGCCTTGAATCGAGCGTGATCTCCAGGAAAACTGCTTTTACGAATTCTAGTTTCTCTGTATTCACTACTGTTTACCCATTACTACTTTCAACATTCGGTAAAGCAAATCTAAAATACTTGGTTTTGTTGGTGAGTCATTTACGTCGTCAAGATTTGCGGAACATCTATTTATCTTTAAAATTTAGGACGGATTGTCAGCAAATAACACTATTCCTGGTTGTTTTTTTTTTTAAGATAGGGTAGATCTTAATTTACACTAAAAAGAGGAATGGACCCCATATTGAGCCTTGTGGTACCCCCATTTTTACTTCTAAACCCCATGAATTGACACCGTTTATTCAAACTTGCTATTGTCTGTCATTTAAATAAGATTTTACTTAACTAAGTGCAAGATTACATAGTCCGTAATGGTCTAGTTTTAAGAGCAAGGTTTCGTGATTAACACAATCAAATGCCTTGGAGAAGTCACAAAATATTCCTATGGCCCTCTTACTACGCTGCAAATATGTATTTTAGAAAGGTGACACCAGCGTCAGTCGTACAACGTCCTTTGGTGAAATTATAGGTACTGTTGATCGTGTAAGATTTTATTGGTGTTGTGATGATCATATGATTGAACATCACTTTTTCAAAGACCTTGCTGAAAACTGGCAATACGGATACATGTCTATAATGATTAGTGTATTTACTTTCGCCGGATTTAAAAAAAGGTTTACCCCTACTGTTTTTCATTATGTGATAATGTGCACACTTTTAACAGAATGTAATTACCAAATTTTAACAGAATCAGCTCAGTTTCGTAGAAAATTGGCATTGATAAACAGACAGAGAGATATGAGTGATCCTATAAGGCAGTCTTTCCCAAAGTGGGCGATAACGCCCCCTTGTGGGCGCTGCAAATCTCAAGGGGGGCGGTAAGAGACCCAAAAAGAAAATGGGGGCGTTGTGTAGAGGCTTGGGGGGTGATTTGTAATTTTTATATTATAGTGGTTTTTAAATAGGTGAAAAAATGGGGGCGCTAAAAATATTTATTCTCAAAGTGGGCAGTAGACAAAATAAGTTTGGGAACCACTGCTATAAGGGAACCCTAAAAAGGAAGGTAAAACAGCTACAGGTAATTTATGACGATTTAATATAATTTAATTGAAATAACAAGCAGAAAATTCATAGAAATATTTAAGGGTACAGCTTACCTTGTAAAGAACCACAAGCAGCGCCATGAGCCAGTGTCGCCGGACATGTGGCTCCAGCGCAGCCAGGGAGTGTGTGCTGGCCGCGCTGCACGCGCTGCTGCCCGCGCCGCAGCAGTACTGCACACACACACACACACAGTTATACCACTCGCACCACTCTTTCTAGCGCGACTCATACACACTCAACAGAAAACACATAATTCCTTATTAGATTTTTATGTCAATATAGCACTTCGCCCCTTTTGGGGTGAAGTTTCGTAAAATCCGTTATTAGCCGATGTCTACAACCTTAAGGTACCAATCAAATTTTAAGTTTGAAGGTGTTTGTAGTTTCTGTCATTTCGTTTTAATTTGACATAATTATGACTAGGTTTTCAGTGATTTGCCAAATTGGATGGCGGCGCATAAACAAAGTGGAGCAAATAGGTTCCGCGCAAGTAAAAACAGTGCCAATGCTCACGCAAGTACAGGAGGGAGGGGGAAGAGCTTTGCTTATTATCGCTGACAAGGAGGAGGTAATACTTGAGAGGCCACCTAATGAACATTTAGGACCCGCTACATATTTAAAACTTAACTTTAACATACCTTTCAATATCTTTTTGCCTAACACGTCAGGAATGTGGCACAGTCATCATCACTACATAGTATAAAACAAAGTCGCTATCCGCCGTCTGTCCTTATGTATGCTTAGATCTTTAAAACTACGCAACGGATTTTGATGCGGTTTTTTTTAATAGATAGACTGATTCTTAAGGAAGGTTTATATGTATAATACATGCATATTATAGTAGAGGAAACATTAGTATCTACATTGCACCCGTGCGAAGCTGGGGCGGGTCGCAAGTATGATATACATATACGGTATAGATGCAGACTTCTTCAGTAATTAGTAGGAATATTCCGCTTCAACGGATTGAAGCTTCGACATACGGATGCCAAAGCTACGATCTTGGAATGCCGTCTAGACATTTTAGTGCACCGAACTGCTAGCTGAACAGGGGTTGTTCAACTAACTGTTCTTTTAAGTCTGCTATTTTCATAAATTTGTCATTCCAACACGATCCCATTGTCATTTGCATTGGTCGGTCAATGGTCTCGTAATACTTTTTGATAACCGAGCTATTAAAAGCAATGACTGCACAATGACGTTCTAATGGTAGGTCACTGATCAAAGGAACTGTCAAAATTATAGCAGATTACCGCATACGTCTGTCATTCATTTGTCATTACGAGATTACCATTCTATGCCATTTCTTTCAATGGAGTGTCAGTGGTTGACCATTGGAAAGTCATAATGACGCTTTTATATTAGTAGACTAGCTGCTGCCCGCGACTTCGTCCCCGTAGAATCCCCGATTTTAAAACATTCTTTATTGCTGCTCCGCTCCTATTGGCTTAAGCGTGATGATATATAGCCTAAAGCCTTCCTCGCTAAATGGTCTATTCAACCCAAAAAGATTTTTTCAATTCGAACCAGTAGTTCCTGAGATTAGCGCGTTCAAACAAACAAACAAACTCTTCAGCTTTATAATATTAGTATAGATTACCTAACTTGTAAAAATCAACCTCAAAATCAATGATAGACCATTCTGAGACTATTGTAATAGCAGACTTGAGGCCCTGTTACACGTACCTGAAGCAGGAGTAACGTCGGCTCGGCGATGCTGGCGCCCATCACGTGGTTCTGATCCAGCACCTGAGGCAGGTTAGCCATGAACGCGTTGAAGATCGAAGATTGCCTTCATGGACAAATGGAAAAATACATCAGGCAAGTTACATAAGATTTTTATATTCGCAGAGTTCTTAAGTAACTTTTTAGAATTTAGTATAATTAAAAACGGTTCTTTCTTACGTGAGGAGTGAACGTTCTTAGGGATGAGTTACCTGATTATGAATAACTTTTGTGATAGACAAGTGCTAAGAAAAAAAAACTCTTAAAAAAAGGTGTGATAAAGTTTCATAGGGTTGACTTTATGGGCTATTGTATGAGTTCGGCACGTTATCAGGTGGTAAAACAAAATATAATGTGTAAGTAAAAATGGTAAAAAGGCACAAACAGTAAAACAATGGAAAAATTTAACGGAGTGTCTCGCGGAAAGTCGTTCGCTTTTTTCGATCACAAGTCTTCTTAAGTTTTTGGCGGGAATCGCTGGCGGGAGTATATTCTCGCCATCACCGCGCATAAGGCACGCTCGAGTATGGAGTTAGTAACACCATGCTACAAAAGTCTTTTTTCTGGAACAAGTCAAGGCATTTTTTTCACAGTCTAAGTGAGTAATTGGCATGACTGATAGTTAGCCACCGGACCACGTGACCATAGGTCTGTCTGCGATTGTAACATACCGAGCAGATGGGCCCAGACCTTATAAAATGATAATATTGCAATATGTACTTTAAGTGTCCGCACCGCTTGGGAGTCCCCCTGCCGAAGTCTGTTTCCTGACAATTACAACCTTCTACAAGTCAAGAGTGGATACGTAAGTCAAGCGTGCTCCATCGTCGACCACATCATCGCTGTCACCAGGTGAGATTGTGATCAAACTTAGCCTACCTCAGACATTAACCTCCATGGTTCTACTATGATATGACCAGTACGGATTGTATGGACTTTAACCTCTGAGTTTGTGTCGGTGTTTCTTCTCAGGGTAGTCGGCTAGGAAACACCGGCTTCATCTAGCTTAAAATGACAAGAAATATTGGGAGTGTAAAAGTGTTATGTTTAACCTACTTACAAAATAAATATTATTTATCAAACGCACGCCTATGAATTTAAAACAATGAACAATAGGGATGTTGCCTGAGTAAAAAATATATGATTATGTTTAGTCCGTCAGTTAGATTATAGAAAAATATTGGACACGTATTTTTTCCTTTATCAAATCTATAAAAACTGACGAAGATAAAAAGCATCAAAGATCAGGATTGGGAGCGTGTGACGTCACTGCCCGGTAAAAATTGTAGCGAGTAGTGACGTCACAAGAATTTTTTACGCACTGTATCGTCTTCATTTTTTGTTTATGTGAAAAAAGAAAAAATACGTCTCCAATATTTTTTGGAAATCTATCAGACGGACTAATCAGATTTTTTTAGTTAACTACCCTATTACCTTAGTGTAAATGGTGATATATGGAAGTACTTCTCCACGCAGTTGTATCCCAGCAGCAGAAACAGATGTTTTAGAACTAGCTCTTGAGTTTTAGACGATTGCTTGTCTTCCATTGGATGGGCTTGATCAGACCTAGATTGACAGAAATTTAGAACTTATTCAGAGTGTCAACAGATTTTAATGCAAACACTGTCTATTTTTCTCTTTGCATAAACATTATTATACTAAAAATAAATAAAAACTTACCTGGATAAGAACTGCATAAGAAGAAACACGAGTAAGTTTGTAGTCTCCCTGTCAGCTTCTTCGAGATCCACGGCTTTTGGCAGAATCGTGGTTAACGTGTCTTCCGAGCGACCGGATAGGGAGTGGAATCCATCTGTGGAAAGTACATTTCGTAAGACTAAAAGAAGAAAAAAAATTGCATTTTTTCTACTAGTTTCAGATTTATGTATACCTACTACTAAAGGTTTTTTTAATGTATAAAGGAACATTTTTATGCAGTGAACAAAATAATATGGTATCAGTAATAGAACATATTTCAATTAATTGCTGATTATTTTTCCGGCTTTAAATCAGGACTTATAGATACCAACTATTCGTCATAATAAAGACAGCGCAGCGCCAGCTGGCTGACGGCGCTGACGCACACGGCGGTGTTAGAGCGGGGGTGCGAGCCGCGGGCGGCAGGGTGGTGCCCGACAATTGGTCATCTTACTGACTAAAACTCACCCGTGTTCCTTCTAGTGCTCTTTAATTTCCAGGGCCGCGGTGACTCTTTCGAACAAATTCCGTAACCCGAGAACTTACTGCCCCTCATCACTACATAGTGTAAAACAAAGTCGCTTCACACTACAAACATAGAACGCAGTCACTAAAAGTAACCTATACTTTTAGTGACTGCGTTCTATGTTTGTATCGTTTAGTGACCGCGAGTTTTATGAGATGATGCGAGTCTATCTCAAAACTTACTCGTATACCCCGACTGAGATAATTTTTTGAGCGAGTGTGTGTGTTTGACAGCGATATTGGTTTGATATCTTGACACCTATCCTTCATGTACACTCAATCAAGAAAGGATACCTACTAATTTGAGGAGGGCTGATAAAAAAAATGAGCATCTTTAATCATTATCGATTTGATTTTTTTTAAGAATACCCAGATAAAGGAAATCGTGGGCCGTAATCCAGCACGCGGGCCCAGTGCGGGTTGGTGAATGTCACATGTCTTCGAATTTTTGGTTCTAGGACATGGCGGTTTCCTCACGATGTTTTCCTTCACCGTTGGTTGGAGAAGTATAGACACTCACCATGTGTGTTGTTGGACCTCTGTGCAGTGCCCAGCGGCTGTGGCGCCGCTAGCAGCTGTCCGAGGCCAAAGCGTGACGTTTTACGTTTCAGCAATGGCGCCGAATACTGGCGGGAATACACTTTCTCGCGTTCTGTGAAAACAAAACACTCAGTAAAACTAAAACCTTTTGGAACTCCACTCCACTCCTTTTTTCGCAAAAAGCAATTGACATCGCTCAGCAATAACAATTGCTCCGGTGATCAAAATTCGCAATATTGTGGAGTTTGAATTTAAATGTAGTTACCAAGAACGTCCTATAAGACCACATTTTATACAAACATGAATTAAAATAGAACCAGGCAAATTTTGAATACGAGATTCCATTTGTACTCTGAAAAATGAACAGCTGTTGTAAGAAAATCACCATGCACCAACGTTTTGCTAACAAATGACATAATAATAAATTATACCATTTATCCACCTTCACTTTTTCATTATAACTACTCACCGGTTAAGTTTCTTCAACAACCAACTGAACATTATGCTTACCAGAACCCTTACCTTTTTTTATTTTGAATAAGTAATGAGACAAGAACTTTAAGAACTCAATTAAGCATAACTGGGTTCCGCCCTTAACAGATGCAAGTTCAGGACGCGGGCTGAAGTTGTTATTTACAGAACTCGAGGGTCGGTCTTCAAGAACTATGGCCACCCGGCCATGGTGCGAGAAGACCGCTGATCGAGTTCTGAAGTGGAGACCGCGGAACGGCAAGGGTGGGGTGGAAATCCCCACTGCTATGTTATCCAACGTCCTTAAAGAAGTGGCTTGAATGAACTGGATGCGGAAAGCTGAGAAGCAAGTGTCATATAGCTTGAGAGGGGCCCATGTTCAACAGCAGACTGCGGCTGGCCGAGTTGTAGGTCCCGCTGTGGTGGTTCTTGAGGAATGCGTAAATTCATCGTCCAGCGATGGACTCTTTCTGTTCTCGAACCATATTTTGAGTGACTTTTATCAAAAAAATGTGAAGATAAAAAAAATCCTGCCATAATCTAACAAAAATACGTAAAAAAAAACAACTAGCTTTGCTAGAAACTATTATGGGTTATTGATTTTTAATCTGCTTAATATGTGTAATATTTGAAGCACACAAAAATTAATTTTAACGGAGTAAGGACTTAACATAATCGAGTCATATGAATGAATTATATTGAGCCATCGACTGGTTTTAATTATTTAAGAAACCAGGTGTAAATAAGGCAATTATTGTGACTGACGTAAAAAATGTAATAACAACAGCCAGTTATAAACAAAAGAACATGATGACTCACCGTGCCTGGTGTCAGGATGTGGAGGCATGGTGGCGGGCGCGGAGATGGTGCGCTTGTAGGGCCACTTGGTGCCGAACGACGCGCTCAGCGTGTTCACGTCGGTGTTACACAAGAACATGATGACTCACCGTGCCTGGTGTCAGGATGTGGAGGCATGGTGGCGGGCGCGGAGATGGTGCGCTTGTAGGGCCACTTGGTGCCGAACGACGCGCTCAGCGTGTTCACGTCGGTGTTACACAAGAACATGATGACTCACCGTGCCTGGTGTCAGGATGTGGAGGCATGGTGGCGGGCGCGGAGATGGTGCGCTTGTAGGGCCACTTGGTGCCGAACGACGCGCTCAGCGTGTTCACGTCGGTGTTACACAAGAACATGATGACTCACCGTGCCTGGTGTCAGGATGTGGAGGCATGGTGGCGGGCGCGGAGATGGTGCGCTTGTAGGGCCACTTGGTGCCGAACGACGCGCTCAGCGTGTTCACGTCGGTGTTACACAAGAACATGATGACTCACCGTGCCTGGTGTCAGGATGTGGAGGCATGGTGGCGGGCGCGGAGATGGTGCGCTTGTAGGGCCACTTGGTGCCGAACGACGCGCTCAGCGTGTTCACGTCGGTGTTACACAAGAACATGATGACTCACCGTGCCTGGTGTCAGGATGTGGAGGCATGGTGGCGGGCGCGGAGATGGTGCGCTTGTAGGGCCACTTGGTGCCGAACGACGCGCTCAGCGTGTTCACGTCGGTGTTACACAAGAACATGATGACTCACCGTGCCTGGTGTCAGGATGTGGAGGCATGGTGGCGGGCGCGGAGATGGTGCGCTTGTAGGGCCACTTGGTGCCGAACGACGCGCTCAGCGTGTTCACGTCGGTGTTACACAAGAACATGATGACTCACCGTGCCTGGTGTCAGGATGTGGAGGCATGGTGGCGGGCGCGGAGATGGTGCGCTTGTAGGGCCACTTGGTGCCGAACGACGCGCTCAGCGTGTTCACGTCGGTGTTACACAAGAACATGATGACTCACCGTGCCTGGTGTCAGGATGTGGAGGCATGGTGGCGGGCGCGGAGATGGTGCGCTTGTAGGGCCACTTGGTGCCGAACGACGCGCTCAGCGTGTTCACGTCGGTGTTACACAAGAACATGATGACTCACCGTGCCTGGTGTCAGGATGTGGAGGCATGGTGGCGGGCGCGGAGATGGTGCGCTTGTAGGGCCACTTGGTGCCGAACGACGCGCTCAGCGTGTTCACGTCGGTGTTACACAAGAACATGATGACTCACCGTGCCTGGTGTCAGGATGTGGAGGCATGGTGGCGGGCGCGGAGATGGTGCGCTTGTAGGGCCACTTGGTGCCGAACGACGCGCTCAGCGTGTTCACGTCGGTGTTACACAAGAACATGATGACTCACCGTGCCTGGTGTCAGGATGTGGAGGCATGGTGGCGGGCGCGGAGATGGTGCGCTTGTAGGGCCACTTGGTGCCGAACGACGCGCTCAGCGTGTTCACGTCGGTGTTACACAAGAACATGATGACTCACCGTGCCTGGTGTCAGGATGTGGAGGCATGGTGGCGGGCGCGGAGATGGTGCGCTTGTAGGGCCACTTGGTGCCGAACGACGCGCTCAGCGTGTTCACGTCGGTGTTACACAAGAACATGATGACTCACCGTGCCTGGTGTCAGGATGTGGAGGCATGGTGGCGGGCGCGGAGATGGTGCGCTTGTAGGGCCACTTGGTGCCGAACGACGCGCTCAGCGTGTTCACGTCGGTGTTACACAAGAACATGATGACTCACCGTGCCTGGTGTCAGGATGTGGAGGCATGGTGGCGGGCGCGGAGATGGTGCGCTTGTAGGGCCACTTGGTGCCGAACGACGCGCTCAGCGTGTTCACGTCGGTGTTACACAAGAACATGATGACTCACCGTGCCTGGTGTCAGGATGTGGAGGCATGGTGGCGGGCGCGGAGATGGTGCGCTTGTAGGGCCACTTGGTGCCGAACGACGCGCTCAGCGTGTTCACGTCGGTGTTACACAAGAACATGATGACTCACCGTGCCTGGTGTCAGGATGTGGAGGCATGGTGGCGGGCGCGGAGATGGTGCGCTTGTAGGGCCACTTGGTGCCGAACGACGCGCTCAGCGTGTTCACGTCGGTGTTACACAAGAACATGATGACTCACCGTGCCTGGTGTCAGGATGTGGAGGCATGGTGGCGGGCGCGGAGATGGTGCGCTTGTAGGGCCACTTGGTGCCGAACGACGCGCTCAGCGTGTTCACGTCGGTGTTACACAAGAACATGATGACTCACCGTGCCTGGTGTCAGGATGTGGAGGCATGGTGGCGGGCGCGGAGATGGTGCGCTTGTAGGGCCACTTGGTGCCGAACGACGCGCTCAGCGTGTTCACGTCGGTGTTACACAAGAACATGATGACTCACCGTGCCTGGTGTCAGGATGTGGAGGCATGGTGGCGGGCGCGGAGATGGTGCGCTTGTAGGGCCACTTGGTGCCGAACGACGCGCTCAGCGTGTTCACGTCGGTGTTACACAAGAACATGATGACTCACCGTGCCTGGTGTCAGGATGTGGAGGCATGGTGGCGGGCGCGGAGATGGTGCGCTTGTAGGGCCACTTGGTGCCGAACGACGCGCTCAGCGTGTTCACGTCGGTGTTACACAAGAACATGATGACTCACCGTGCCTGGTGTCAGGATGTGGAGGCATGGTGGCGGGCGCGGAGATGGTGCGCTTGTAGGGCCACTTGGTGCCGAACGACGCGCTCAGCGTGTTCACGTCGGTGTTACACAAGAACATGATGACTCACCGTGCCTGGTGTCAGGATGTGGAGGCATGGTGGCGGGCGCGGAGATGGTGCGCTTGTAGGGCCACTTGGTGCCGAACGACGCGCTCAGCGTGTTCACGTCGGTGTTACACAAGAACATGATGACTCACCGTGCCTGGTGTCAGGATGTGGAGGCATGGTGGCGGGCGCGGAGATGGTGCGCTTGTAGGGCCACTTGGTGCCGAACGACGCGCTCAGCGTGTTCACGTCGGTGTTACACAAGAACATGATGACTCACCGTGCCTGGTGTCAGGATGTGGAGGCATGGTGGCGGGCGCGGAGATGGTGCGCTTGTAGGGCCACTTGGTGCCGAACGACGCGCTCAGCGTGTTCACGTCGGTGTTACACAAGAACATGATGACTCACCGTGCCTGGTGTCAGGATGTGGAGGCATGGTGGCGGGCGCGGAGATGGTGCGCTTGTAGGGCCACTTGGTGCCGAACGACGCGCTCAGCGTGTTCACGTCGGTGTTACACAAGAACATGATGACTCACCGTGCCTGGTGTCAGGATGTGGAGGCATGGTGGCGGGCGCGGAGATGGTGCGCTTGTAGGGCCACTTGGTGCCGAACGACGCGCTCAGCGTGTTCACGTCGGTGTTACACAAGAACATGATGACTCACCGTGCCTGGTGTCAGGATGTGGAGGCATGGTGGCGGGCGCGGAGATGGTGCGCTTGTAGGGCCACTTGGTGCCGAACGACGCGCTCAGCGTGTTCACGTCGGTGTTACACAAGAACATGATGACTCACCGTGCCTGGTGTCAGGATGTGGAGGCATGGTGGCGGGCGCGGAGATGGTGCGCTTGTAGGGCCACTTGGTGCCGAACGACGCGCTCAGCGTGTTCACGTCGGTGTTACACAAGAACATGATGACTCACCGTGCCTGGTGTCAGGATGTGGAGGCATGGTGGCGGGCGCGGAGATGGTGCGCTTGTAGGGCCACTTGGTGCCGAACGACGCGCTCAGCGTGTTCACGTCGGTGTTACACAAGAACATGATGACTCACCGTGCCTGGTGTCAGGATGTGGAGGCATGGTGGCGGGCGCGGAGATGGTGCGCTTGTAGGGCCACTTGGTGCCGAACGACGCGCTCAGCGTGTTCACGTCGGTGTTACACAAGAACATGATGACTCACCGTGCCTGGTGTCAGGATGTGGAGGCATGGTGGCGGGCGCGGAGATGGTGCGCTTGTAGGGCCACTTGGTGCCGAACGACGCGCTCAGCGTGTTCACGTCGGTGTTACACAAGAACATGATGACTCACCGTGCCTGGTGTCAGGATGTGGAGGCATGGTGGCGGGCGCGGAGATGGTGCGCTTGTAGGGCCACTTGGTGCCGAACGACGCGCTCAGCGTGTTCACGTCGGTGTTACACAAGAACATGATGACTCACCGTGCCTGGTGTCAGGATGTGGAGGCATGGTGGCGGGCGCGGAGATGGTGCGCTTGTAGGGCCACTTGGTGCCGAACGACGCGCTCAGCGTGTTCACGTCGGTGTTACACAAGAACATGATGACTCACCGTGCCTGGTGTCAGGATGTGGAGGCATGGTGGCGGGCGCGGAGATGGTGCGCTTGTAGGGCCACTTGGTGCCGAACGACGCGCTCAGCGTGTTCACGTTGGTGTCTCGTGCAGACACGCTGAGAGCCTCGTGAGCTCGACGCACCTTGTACAGGAACCATTCCGAACTTGTCTCGCTGCTAACCAGTTCTGTGTGAACGAGAAGATATGCTTTTTTACTGTTGATCGTTTTTAAGGAAAAGTAATTGATAAAAAAAAATAAGTTGGATTCATTTCTTTTTTAGAAATTTCATGTGATGTGTGAAAAATATGTGCCAATTATTACCTAGAAGTGACTCCTGAAAAATTCAAGAGTGCTTGAGATGTATTTTATCTTTGTTAATTTTCATTGACTTGATAAATATATACATATATTACCTACCTGCATATTTTTACCTACCTTCGAAACCTGCCTATTGTGATTGAGTATAAGACAAAGCAAACCACTAAGAGCTTTTTGTGAGTCAACAGGAATATTTTTATTCAGTGCACAAACTTTGACAAATTAAACTTAAACAAGTTTTACTGTACACATTTTTCATTGTTTCATTTTTCAAGTACAAAAATATAAAGTTATCGTTAGCAAAAAATGTTTACGTTGAAACTGACTTTATGGTTACTCACCGTACGCCGGCGTGCAGCGAAGCGAAACGCGCTAAACTACCCTCCTATCAACCATGCGGTCGTGCGCTGGTATTTACATGGGTTAATATATTCTGGTCACTGATCATCAGGTTCGAACCAGAATTTATTAAGTGTGGGCTGTGATTTGAAGTTATTTGAAAATTAATTCCAATTTCGCCCGCATACTTTTATGCAATGCAGAAAATAAAACATTATGATCAATTACATTATAACACTTCTAAAAGCATAAAAAATTATGTTACTACTTAATGTATTATGTATGTACTTCTGCAATGAGGCAGAGATCAAGCAGTCTTTGAGGATATTTTGCGTTCCATGCGCTCGCATTCGAGGACATCCTACAAGCTGCTCGTAATTTTTTACCACTTAATGAATACCCTCGCACCATCTCATAAAACTCGCGGTTACTAAACAAGGTTTTTTTGCGGGAAACCGATAAGACACGACGCACAGTGTTTCGTCTAGTACAAGCTAGCGGGACAATATTCATGACGTCATTTCCAGGAATTCGTGATAACAACTTATAACCAACCCTTACCAGGTAAGAAATCCAAGAAATCACTTGCTTGTTACTTCAGGAAGTAATTTTGTGGAGGGGTTAATGTTAATTATAAAGGAAGCGCAATTTGCATTCGTAAATAAGTTGCATTTTTAGCACACTTGTGACACCCTCTCAAATAATTGATATTAAAGTGTAACGATTTTCTTGTGATGGATTCTACTATTGAAGGTATGTACTTACTATTTTGACTGGTTTTTAAAAGAATACATGTACTTTTTTGCTGTAATTAGAGTTTATAAGTATGTTGAAATAATTCCACATATTTTTTCTTATTTTCAAACTTTGAAGGGTTGCAACTTTTTTTATCCCAATGTATCCAGCTAGATTCTTCTGTATGTTATAATTACAACATTCAGGCGTAGTTTAATTTATTTTTTGGCTCCCGAAACCGCCCGTAGATAAAATAATTTACTTTCTTTCAGAACGAGCCATAGCTATGACAAAATGGAAGTTTTTCGAAGAATGGTTAAAACATGATAAAACTGAAAGAGCAAGTCGCATTTTGGATCATTTATGTGTACAAAATAATCTAGTAGATGCTTCTGAAGATTCACTTAGAAGTAGATTCACTTACTTTCAAAATGAAAATTTCGAGCCTATCATCAAAATTAAACGAAAAGTGGACATCGGCTGAGTGTACTAAGGATACACTTCTCATCAAAAATAAAAAATGTTTAGAAGGATGCGGAATCGAAATGTTAGTGTGTGTGAATAAGCCGTGCCCTTCTACATCATCGGGGGTTCGTTCTGTAGGGCCCCAGAAAACCTTTGATAAGTCATCAATAAAAACAAAAAGACGGAGAGTAGATGATCTTTTAGAATCGTGAAGTGCAAATGAATTAAGTACTGCAGCAGAATCAGCAACACGGAAAGAAGGACATCGAAGTGTTCGAAGTGTCGCGGCCGGTGAAATTTTAAAGAAAAATAAGTGTTCTGAAGTGAGTAGGCGATTGAGTCCAGACGAAGCTTTAGCTTATTATGTAGACTCTAAATCTACTTCTCACTCGTACAAACAGACGAGGAAGTGGTCAATGATACGGGACATCAAGTGTATCCATCCTTCTATAGCCTAGGTAAGTCCAAAGCTTCTTGTTGTCCTTCTAACGAAAATATTTCTGTGACTGAATCTCGAGCTAAGATTAAATTTCAGGCGATTTTAGATAAAACGGCTGAACGATTAGTTGAAGCTCAGTCGGAAGTCATTAGAAATGTTGTCTTGGACTATTATTGTATTTTATTTGATAAAGTGAATAAATAAAAACCTATTTTACACATATTTATGATTTTAATTTTTAAATATCCCGAGACATATTATATATATATATATATATATATATATGCATTTATACTGCATTTATGTATAGTGTCTTACATGCATACTAAGTATGTAGGGAATTATAACAATCAAGGATATCAGTAAACAAAACTAGAAAAGATGACTACTTCCATCTTGCATCCACACCTTTGGACTTAGAGAACACAGAACGGCGTAAGACACCTTAAATATACATAAACAATTAAAATAAGTAAAAAAATAATTTTGTCTCGCTAGCATGTACTAGACGAAACACTGTGCGACGTCTCGATAACTGAGCGTGCGGATGACCAACTGTCGGGCGCAAAACTGCCGCCCATAGGAATATAATAGACATTGTCCATATTTTGCTGATTTATAGACGGAAGAAAAAAAATAAAAAATGTTTGAACAAATAATGGAAATGTGTTCTTTTACTGATATTGTAGACGCCGGTACTGAGCTTCAAGTGGTTTATGACGGGGTGGAAGAATGAATTAAACAGATTTTTGATTCTAACTGGTATAATGACCAAAAAAATTACAAAAATTGAGAATATGTCGGTATGATTGAGGTATTACTGAGGTTCAACGATCTATGGGCGAGTGGCGTGACATCGCCGCTCGCGGCTGTTTTATTCTTCCGTGTCGTATGCGTGTGTGCGTGAGATGTTGGTGAGCGCACACATGCTAGGCGTTAACAGATATAATCACACCGAATTTGTTTGTGCACTGCTTAAAAAAATAATCCAGTATTATAACAAGCTTTTCTGGAATTATATAAAGTAGATAATTAAATATTGTGTAAAAAGATAAATAAAAACCGAGTGTTAGTTGCGGAATCTTGACTTGAAAAGCTACGACTTTGTGGGTGCGTGTAAGCTTAATAAACCATAGTGTAAATTGAAATAAAAAAGAAATAGCACCCCAAACTCACCAAAACTAATAAAATTCCCCAATTAGAGAAAAACAGTTCTGCAAAAGAAAAAGACACAAGAGGAAAAAAAGAAACAACAAAAAATATAGTTTAATGATTAAACGCCGCACCAAACATTGGCACATATTGGACAAAGATTCAAGATTCAAGATTCAAAGATTCAAAGCATTTATTTCAATTAAACCCTTTACAGGCACTTTTGAATTGTCAAGTCGAAAGAGGTGAAGCTATCTGCACGTTCCAAAGCGGAGATCTCTATGGAGAAGAACGTGCAAGAAACTCCACGGACACTCTTTTAAATCATGTTCTGTATTACATAACCTTGGTTACATCCTTGGTCGCTTATATATGTGAGGACAATGCAAAGAAAAAAAAAATAGAAAACTATAAAAACAATTCAAAGTATAAAGATTTTTTTTTTTTTATTATTATTACCAATTTAACAGGACAAATTACACACAGTCTTAAATATATATATATATCTTAATTCTAAGTAATACGAGCCTGAACTAGGAAATCCTGTGTTTCAGGCGAGAAGAACTAAAATAATTTAAAATTAACAAATAATCAAAAAGATTCTATAATACAATAAAAAATGTGTAAAAAATCTGTGTTATAGACAATTAAAAACTTAACTTCTAGATTCCTAACTAAACTAGGTCAAAAATTGTACAGTTTCTTAAATAATAAGGTACTTAAACTAGGTCAAGAATTGTATAAAAACAAAATCACCTTAGCACAGTCAGTAAATTCTCTGTATCATCATAGGACATTTTTTGAAGAGTTTCCTTAAGAATTCTCTTAGTTAACTTTATTCAGGCTATAAATGTTTGCTTTCGCATTCAATCTATTGTAGAGGAAAGGACCAAGAAACATATCGACGGTTAAAAGGAAATAGGGTATAAGCGACAAAAAGTGAAATGTTCAGGAGAGCCGCTCAAAGTTTTAAATTTTAGAAAAACTGACGTAATTTTGTTATTTATTAAGATATCGTGAAAACTAAAACAGTGATAAAATCAGAAAAAAATGGAGCATTTACCGGTATTTCTAGTTTTAATGATTTTACGCTATTTAAAGTGGTTTTTGTCGCTTATAACAATAGCTTTTAATTTTCCAGTGAGGAAATATGGTATAAGATACAAATGACAAAGTAAAATATTAAAGGATAAGAAGCCTAAGCGACATACTGATTTCTCACACAGCAAGGTAAAAGGGTATAAGAGACTAGACAGTTCAATAAGTGTTATAGGAAAAGAAGGATAAGGTACTTTTCACAGTGGTTGTATGGAAGCTAATAGAGCACAAGAAACAGTCGGCTTTCAAAACAATACCAGGATATAAGACATTAGTGACACACAATGTCGCTTGAAAGCAAAGGAAAAGAAGGATAATCAACATTTGGCATTGCGTGAGCTTATGGAAATATGGATGAAAAGACACCCCAAAAATAATGAAGTAGCGCAACCAACACGATCCTTCATCAGGATAAGAGCTAAAACGGGTATTACACTACACTGTAATTTTGTCCCTAACTCGTAAAATAGGGTGAAGTATTTTAAAAGTATTAGGGAGTCGATTTTCATACAAAAAGACTAAGGATCCTTAGTCTTAGGGGCCTGTTTCAGTATACCCCACCCGTTCAAGTGATTCTAATTTACACTAAATAGTAGATTTCAAAGATGATAGTTCCTCATTATAGTCATTTTCATGTCACCTACTTACCTATTTACTAACAAGCGGATAGTAGGATTTTTTTAAATAAAAAAGACATTGACATGACATGGACACCTTATGGTGTCCTCCCCCAAGCACATCCAGTACATCAGATGACCCGATTCCAGGGTTATCCTTGGAATCGGATCATCTGATGTACTTCCGCGAGGGAGACCAACAATCGCAAGGCGGCGTTGGGTTTCTGGTCAAGTCCATCACAAGTCCTATCTAACAACTTTTTGGAAATGTCAAGTGTGTCGAACAGGGTAGCGTACCTTATTGTGAAGCTCACCGAGAGGTATAGCCTCAAGGTAGTGTACGCACCAACCTCGACACACTCGGACGACGAAGTGGAAAATATGTTCGATGACATATCGAGAGCCCTCCACTTCACTACAAAGACATAGTACATCGTTGTCATGTTGACTTTAATGCCAAAGTGGGAGTACAGTATTGCTGCGAATAGGTAATAGGATACCATGGATTTGGAAGCAGAAATCATAGAGGGCAAATCCTCGTCAACTTCCTCGAACGGGAGGGGTTGTTCTTGATGAACTCCTTCAAGAAACAGACCCAAAGGAAGTGGACGTGGCAAAGCCCCGACACTATGACCAAACACATGAGATGTCGATCTCATGTTTGTTCATCATGAATGACAAGAGGCATATATTCAGAGACGTCTCCGTGATCAATAGGTTCAATACCTGTAGCGATCACCGACTTGTCTGAGGCTCTCTGAATATTAACTTCAAGGCCGATCGTCCGTCTGATGAAGTCCAGACTCCGACCAACTCTGCTCCAAACCATGGCGTGATCTGAAACGTTCCAGGCAAACCTGTAAAACCGATTCGCTGCCGTGGAAACCACAACAGACGTAAACCAGAACCTCTAAAAAGGTTACTCGGATCCTCAGGGAAAAGGGTACGAGATTCTGTGATATGCAGCGTAAGGGCAAGAAGTTCAAGCTTTCAGAAGGGACTTTAGGGCTAATGAAGGAATGACGTGAAAGCCCACCCGTCACTTCGTCGGCAAAGCGATTTCTAAACTGAGAGATCAACAAGCACGTACGACAGGACCTCCGGGGCTTCAATGCTCTTTTGGTTGAAAGAGCAATCGAGCAGAATCGGGGGTCAAAGGTGTTCGTACAGTCTCTTGGAAGAAGCCACCTGATGAAGTTGACCACAGCAAGTGGAGAAGTTGTTTCTTTGAAGCCAGTAGTTTTTTCGGAAGTGGAGGACTTCTATAGCCGGTTATACGCAACGCATGCATCTCGTCCTGATCCCAAAAATGAGGGTTCTAGAGCCACATTAACACGCCATTTAACCGAAGACCTGCCAGAAGTCCTATGGCATTAAGTCCGCTTTGTACAGTTTTTTTTTTACTAGTTCGTAAAGTTTTAATAAATAAATAAGTCAGTATTGGCGAAATCGAGATCGCTCTTGGGCAGCTTAAAAATGGAAAAGCCCCTGGAGAAGACGGCGTTACCACAGAGCTGCTGAAAGCTGGAGGTAAACCCGTACTGAGGGAGCTCCAGAAGCTGTTTAACGCTGTCCTGTTTGAAGGGAGAATTTCAGAGGCGTGGAGTAGAAGTGTGGTTAAGATAACCACACTTCTACTCCGTTTTTCAAAAAGGGAGACAAAACCCTATTGAAGAACTATCGACTCTTGAAAACAGCTTATAGACGTGGCTTTGAAGGGATATGCTTCAAAGCCTATAAGCTGTTTTCAAGAGTGATTATGAACCGTCTTGCGCGAAAGCTCGACAAATTCCAACTACCAGAACAGGCTGGGTTTCGGAGCGGATACGGCCGCATAGACCACATCCACACAGTGCGGCAGATTATACAGAAGACCGAAGAGTATAATTAGCCTCTGTGTCTAGCATTTGTGAATCATGAAAAGGCCTTTGACTCGGTTGAAATCAGGTCTGTTCTGAAGTCCCTGCAGCGCTGCCAAGTAGACTGGCGATACATCCAAGTGATGAGATGTCTCTACGAGGCCGCCACCATGTCCGTTCAAGTACAGAATCAGCAAACAAGTCCCATACCGTTGCATCGAGGAGTGAGACAAGGGGATGTTATTTCCCCGAAATTGTTCACTAATGCAATGGAGGATATTATGTTCAAGACGCTGAACTGGAACGAACGTAGCATTAACATCAATGGCGAATACTTGCGATTTGTAGATGATATCGTCATCATGGCAGAAACGCTGCAGTACCTACAACAGATGCTGAATGATCTGGCTGACTTTTCTGTAACATCAACATTGTTTCGCAGTAAACATTTTGACTTTGACTTTGGATAAAACCAAGGTCATATTCAACGAACATGTTCTACCAGAACCGATTGCGATTCACGGTGCAATTCTTGAAGTTGTTCAAAAATATGTGTACCTCGGGCAGACATTGCAGTTAGGTAGAAACAACATTGAGGGCGAGGTGAATAGAAGAATTCAGTTAGGCTGGGCAGCGTTTGCGAAGCTACGTCGAGTCTTTACATCGTCGATTCCACAGTGCCTAAAGACGAAAGTCTTCAATCAGTGCGTCCTACCCGTCATGGCATACGGAGCAGAAACGTGGAGACTGACGGCTCGTATGGTCAACAAGCTTAAAGTCACTCAGTGGGCTATGGAAAGGGCTATGCTCGGTGTGTCTCTGAAGGATCGCATCAGAAATGAAGTGATCCGTCAGAGAAGCAAGGTCATCGATATAGCCTACTGGATTAGTAAGCTGAAGTGGCAGTGGGCTGGCCATATTAACCGACAACCGTTGGGGTAAACGAGTTCTAGAGTGGAGACCGCGTCTCGGCAAACGTAATGTAGGACGTTCTACACTACGTTTGCCGAGACGCACGGTGGAGTTACGATTTGCGCAGGACGGCTGGCAGAAACTGGATGCGAGAAGCCGAAAATAGATCTAAGTGGCGTGCTATTGGAGAGGCCTATTATATGTTCAGCAGTGGACTGCAACAGGCTGTTGATGATGATGGGTAGGTAGCTAATACTGCAGCTAGCAGGTAGGGAACTTAAGAATTAATTACGAACACTTGGTATGTATCCGTAATATTAACATTTAAAAAGGTAACAAACATAATAGTAAATAATAAAAAGCTTATTGGGTATTGTAGTATAAGTGACGTATAAGTATGATTGTAGAACGTGGAAGTAGGTTATAATGTAGTTATAATCGACACCATGATATCTAATTTAATTTAAGTAATAAGATATTATCGACAAAACTGTATTTATATTGTACGCGGAAGTAAGGTATAACCAACAGTGTGATATTAAAATAAATTTAGGTAATAGAGCATAACCTGCATAGCTTCCATAAAGCACTGAATGGTAATAGGGTATAACTGACAGAGTAATATGAAAATTAATTTCGTATATAGGGTACAAGCGCCATAGCTATGTTAAATTACGAAATGGAAGTAGGCTATAAACAACGTTTGTACTTTGTGAGGGAAAAGCTTAAAAGGCATAAACAACCGAAAGCTCGACAACCTTATGAAGTAAAAAAGCATTACCGACAACAAACACAAAATAAAACATTTTTGGAGGGGCACAAGCACCTTTGTAGCAAAAATTACTTGAATTTTCGTAGGTTACGAAAACTAATACTATGAAAACGATTTTTTTTGCTAGGGCATAAACGCCAAAAAACTCATCGTAGAGCCATGAGAGTAAGCGCATTCGAAAGAGCGGAAAATTTTACGTAGGATGGCATATATAACTCATTTTTGACCAAAATGTCGCTTATGCCCTACTTCCTTTTAACCGTCGATATAAAATTTAGATGTGAAAGCATGTTTGGTATGGATTTGAGGACAGACTAAATCTTTACGTCTTTTGTTAGTAAACTCCGTGCTATATGTTAGATCTGCGTGCTGTTTTAATACAATACCCATAATAAATAACTGCCGGACTGTTAATACTCCACATTCCTTGTATAGGAGGTTAGTAGGGAAAAGGAAAGGGCGGAAAGTAGACACTTTGAGAATTGCCCTCTGAGCTCTCTCGATAGTTAGTAACAGTGTTTTACCCGCTCCGCCCCATGTCGTAATACAGTATGTTACTATCGATTGACATAGAGCAAAGTAGACTTGTCTGACAATATTTGGGTCTGTAATGAAGCGTATTTTTTTAAAAACATATCAATTTCCGAATCCTATTATTTACAGCCTCTATATGAGGTTTAAACGAAAGTGTCTTATCGATTATAATTCCAAGGTACTTTACTGTATCTGACATTTTAATTTTAGGACAAACACATTGGTAATTTGTGCTAGATGTGCAGTGATGAGCATACAATGTTGGGTTAGTGCCAGTTAGTTTTTGCTTGCGCATCGAAAACTTGACGTAATTTGTCTTGTCAGCGTTTAAGGTAAGTGAATTATTTTGAAGCCATTTATTAATAACATTGAATCCGTGTTGCGCAAACTTGTAGACATTTTCTTCTGAGTCAGCCGAAAACAACAGGGCAGTGTCGTCGGCATAACAAACGATATGGCCATGATCTAAATATAGATTACAGAGATCATTTATGTAAATTAAAAAGAGTGAGGGCCCTAAAATAATTCCTTGGGGAATTCCGAATGCTGTGCAATTTTCATCATCGCTGATAACATTCCCAATCTTGACACATTGCGTACGTTCTTCTAGATAGCTCTTAAATAGTTTCAGCTGAATTTCCCTGATGCCTATGGCTTCAAGCTTGCGCAACAAAATGGGAATAGAAACTGTGTCAAACGCTTTGGCGAGGTCCAGGAAGATTCCTACTGTGTGGTTACCTTTATCAAGTTCTTGTGCTAGATAGTCAGTCAGATGGTGTACGGCATTATCTGTAGACATTTTAGGTCTAAATCCAAACTGCCGCCTAGAGAGAAAAGATTTGTCCTCCAAATATTTATAAAGCCTATTGTTTATAATCTTTTCTAATATTTTAGACATAGTAGGCAGTAAGGAAATAGGCCTATAATTAGTCACTTGGTCTTTACTCCCTGATTTGTACACTGGGACAATAACAGCTTTTTTTAAGCACTTGGGGAACACACCTGTCGTTAAACATTTATTGAAAATGCAAGTTAATGGCGGTACTAAAAGGTCTTTGAATTGCTTGATAATTTTATTAGATATGTTATCCCAGCCAACTGCACTGTCTACTTTTAGACCCATAATAATCCTTTCCACTTCCGCCTCGTCAGTATCTAATAACACAAAGGATGATAAACTAGTGCTAGATGTAAACAATGAGCTTGTTAGGTGCTGTGATTGTCCCTGAATTTGTTCAGCTAGACATTTGCCCACATTAACAAATAAATTATTTGTAATATTCGCAGATGCTAACTGTGATGAATGTGCTTGTAATAAACGCGAAGAAGACTCATTCTGTTTTGAATTATACGTCACATTTTTAATAATTTTCCAGATCTTTTTGTTATCTGTACCGGCCTCTTTTAGTGCAGTGGTATCGTAATTGCGTTTTACTTTTTTTAAGAGGTCGTTACAAAAGTTACGATATCGCTTATATGAAATTTGCAATATTAAATTATCCGGATTAGCTTTAGATTTCATATGCAGTTTATCTCTATTTTTCATACAACGTATAAGACCAGCCGTAATCCATGGCTTTATGTTGCAATATTTGTTATTTAACCGAAATGTGACCGTGTTTTTCCGAATAGCATGTTGCACTTTCTTAATTAGGTACAGCATACAAAACTGCGGATCAGCGGAATTGTAGACTGGGTCAAAATTAATATTGCGTAAATCTTCTTCAAGTTTGTGTAAATTTAATTTAGTGACTGTGCGAGAGGCCACATTAGGTAATTTACAATTAAGAATAAGTAGGTTAGCACTGTGATCGGTTATTGTTGAATTAGTTACAAGAGTAAGTGCAGGGAAATTGGTTTTGAGCATTATATGGTCCAAGCAGGAGCCACTTTGATGTGTAGGAAGCGTATGAGCGGGAAGCAAACCATGGAACGCGCATAGGTTCAGATACTCCCCAGCTGAAGCGTCTGCACTTCCAGAAAGGATATTGCAATTAATATCTCCAGTTAAAATAATATTTTTGAAGGATGATAGGTTCTGCAAGGTTTCGTCTAGAGAGTTAGTGAAATTGTTTAAATTCGTAAAAGAAGGAGATCGATATACAGCTAATATCGCAAACTCTGCTCCGATTTTAACTAACAATCTGCTACAGTCGTGCATATTTGGTTCCACGACTGACACATTTAGATGATCTCTTGCATAAACTATCACCCCATCGTTCTGATTGGAAATTGAGTTACTCTTATACATACAATACCCCGGAATTTGTGGTATGTTATATTGTTTAGCAAGCCAACATTCAGTTAGGACAATAATGTCACAATTTACGTCTAGACGTTTCAAAAAAATGCTAAAACTATCAAAATTCTTAAAAACACTGCGAATGTTTTGGTTTAATATGGTTAATGGACTAGTATAAGAGGAGAGAAAGTGTTTGCACTGTTCAACGTCATAAACTTCCGATTTAGATACAGAGAAATTATCTATGTCACTAATTAGATTATTAATCATATTAAAATATTATTAACAGTAAAGGCCAAGAAGAATCGTAATTTACGGCGCTCCTAGGCGTCTCCATAATCAATAGAGTTAATGTACCTATTTTCTGCCATAATTTTCGCCGGACAGTCCGCTGCACCTGTCTTATGATTGCTTGGCTTTTTGAAGTGCAAGCAAGTAGCGCATTTCGGTTCCTCTGCTTTTTTAGTGCATTCTTTGATGGAATGACCCACCTCACCACAGTGGCCACACATGTAGGTGATCTGCCGACATGATTTAGCCGCATGTCCGTATTGCTGACACTTATAACAACGTGTGACTAGGGTGAAGTCTCTCACAGGGCAGGAAGACCAATTAACAAATACTCTGTCTTTACATATTAGGGCTTTACGTATCTGTGCAGATACTTCAATTACGAAGTTACATGTGTCAGCATCCTTCTTACCTGACTTGTGGCTCAGCTTAATGGAGGACAAAAAAGTGTCGAGGCTGCAATCCTGAAGTTTTTCGGCTAGGTTTTGATTGAACAAACAAGTAAAAACTTCTTTGTCTTGCATGGATGAGGGCACTCCGATAATTACGACTCTAGGTTTCCTTTTCTGAGTTTCGTCGACTGTAAGGCCTGAATTTGAAGACTGCATTGATTTCTTTACCTTTTCGATGTCGTCCTTGCTTTCAGTGCTAATGATGACACCGCCATTTTTTGTCTTGCGTAGTCCTCTTACTTGAATTTTCATCTGTTCTGGGCATATAATTTTTTGTACAAGTGACTTTGTCTCCTCACTAGACTTCAGTTTGTCGTTGGGATAGATGGCCACTGAGCTTAAATTTGAGGGCTGAATTTTGTTGGTACCTTTCTTCACCATATCGGCAAAGGAAGATCCCGTATTTTGATCAATGGAGGCTCCAACTTTCATCTTAAGTTCTTGCAGTTGATGTGACAGATCTATTTGGTCTTCAAGTCTTTGTACGGTAGAGTTCGCCAAGACTGCTTTCATTTTGACGGACTGGTACTGGACCGCCATCTGGGATGTGCCGTGACCAATTTTTCGACATAGGGCACTTATACGCATCTTTTGTTCCGTATGTAATTTGCCCTCTGATGCAATAGTGCAAACTTCGCCTAGACATTGTTCGATAGTCGTCATCCAGGTTTGTATTTCCGGCGTAGATATCACTGCCAGTTCGTTTCTTTGGTTAGGCGTCTGAGGGTGAGATAAGAGTGCGGGCACGGGTTGGGGTGCAGCTGTGGGCACGGGAGTCGCAGGTGGACTCCGAGCACATCGGTCACCCCGACTGAAGGGGCTGCTTGCCATTGTGACACAGTTATTGACTTCGTAACACTTTACACATTTTATTTCGTTACGTAAGATAACTAGCAAATATTATGCCTACGTTTCACAAATATTATCCGGCCAGCAGGTAAAACCAGGTCACGATTCAGCGAGTTTTTATTTATTAATTTTATAATTCTTCGGCACGTCCGCTCACAACAAAAGCCAGATATCAATCCTCGATTAAAACAAGTCAGTGGCAGTTAAGAGATGACCAGTCTCAACCGACGGCGCCCGTTCACGAACATGACGCATGTATTGGCACCATTCAGCTCAACCATTTTGAAGGGAACCGAATGATCCAACACACGCGCCACCATCAGCGAAACATTTGAGCGAGCATGACATGCTCTCAACTGCCATTTTAGTTCAAGTCACAAGGTAAACTATAACTTATAACATGTAAATGGCTCCATGGTACTCACATTTACAATATTTGAAAATAAAATGCTTCTACATTATACAAAACTATGGTTTACAAAAACCAAGCAACTACAAGTAAAAAAAAGAGAAATTATTTATCATCAAACTAAAAAAAAAAGAATAAATAAATGAGATAAAAAAAGGCGAGCATCTCTTCCAAATATAAAATCCTAACTTGTTTAAACTTGAAAATGAAAACAATATATCTAGTTTTAATTTCCGCGAATATTAGTGGGTTGCAGGTATGCACCTCCCTCCCGCCCGCTATATTATGCACATGCAAGATTACTGGGCAAATGCAAGGATTTTAAGCACATGCAGGAAGGCAATGCAAAACCCAACACCATTACCGACACGTGTTTCGCCTCTCCACGAGGCATCCTCAGGGGACGTGTTGACTCGCTGACCGTTGAGTTGCGACTGGAGAGGCGAAACACGTGTCGGTAATGGTGTTGGGTTTTGCATTGCCTTCCTGCATGTGCTTAAAATCCTTGCATTTGCCCAGTAATCTTGCATGTGCATAATATAGCGGGCGGGAGGGAGGTGCATACCTGCAACCCACTAATATTCGCGGAAATTAAAACTAGATATATTGTTTTCATTTTCAAGTTTAAAATGGATTTCCGCAAAGTAACGCCTGACTCAATCAATTTTACTAACTTGTTTATCCAAGTGGTTGAGGCTGTGGAGCAGGACCGGCATTTAGCCAAGCATTATTATCTTCAATGTAATCCCCCAACTTATAATATGCTTGCCTGCATAATGTGCGTTTAATACAAGTTTTAAATTTCGTTTCATTCAGTTCTAATATATGGGGAGGAATTTTATTATAACATTTTAAACAATACCCCATGAAAGATGTGGCTACTTTAGCTAGTCTGAAACCTGGTTGAACTAATTGATCCCTATTTCTAGTAGCATAATTATGTCTGTCACCTCGCTTACTAAAGAGATGTAGATTAATTATTAAAGACCACATACAACAGCCAACATCCAACAATATTGGTCCTTACAAACTTACCTCTCAAATTAGAAAAGTCAATGGTTTTATTGGAGTTAATCTGTGCCTCCAAGAACAGAGCCTCGAATCTGTTGAGGAAGAATTCCCAGGTCAGGATCTTGCGGTCGCTGAGCGTGTTGTGCAGCTGGTAGATAGACTGGAGGATCATGGGCCGGTCCACGATCACCAGGTCGAACTGGGTCTCCAAGCAGTACAGGAGTAACTGGGGAATAAGTATCCCAAGATTGTTTATGAAGTACATATATGTACATATACAGTATATTAACTAACAGAGGGCGTTCCCGTTAACCGTCAATAGTATAGCATCCATATATGATTAAAAAAATATTACCATTCAAAAACAAAATGTTTTTTTTTTATATTAAAATATTCACTAAAAATGTTAAATTGATACGTCAAAGAAACTCTGTACACGCGTACTTGCCGGTTTGGGCATTGCTACTACGAGTACTATTCCGCGCTACAATTTTGATTTTAAACAGGATGTTTCGAATCTATTGTCAATTCTTTTTTTAAATTCGGATTATTTTATGCTTATTTTTCTATTCTGATATTTTTATTTTAATCTGTTAATGATATAGATTAACGAATTTAAGGGAACGCCCTCTGTTATTTAACATACTGTATGTTTATCGCCGGATAATTACATATTAAAATATCGCGTGAAATTGGTCACATTTTTTTTATTTGGATGGAATTAACTCTAAACAAAACGATTTTCTCGTATTTTTTTGAGTAATTATAATCTAATAAGATTAATTACAATTTTACTGAGTCTGTAATTTTCCGGCGACATCCACAAGCTTTAAAAACATATCGGTAAAGAACGATGTTGAAGATGATGAAAAAGACACACAAATTGTCACTTACGAAATTAATTCCGTCCGTCTAACAGGAGGAACGGAAGAAATACGTAGGTGACAACTTGAGTACCACCGAAGATCTGTGAATGTTGAAAAATAATTCATCTGCCTAGCCTTTTCCCAACTACATTGGGGTCGGCTCCCAGTCAAGCCGGATTCAGCTGAATACCAGTATTTTACGTGAAGCGGCTGCCTACCAGACCTCCACAACCCATTAACTGGGGAACACAGCACTTCTTGGCAAGACTGGTGTCAGATTTTCTGGCTTCTGACAATCCGTAACGACTGTCAAAGATCTCCAAATGACAGCCGGGACCATCGGCTTAACGTGCTTTCCGAGGCACGGAGAAGTCTCGTTATGGTCACCCATCCATAGACCAACCTCAGCAAGCGTTGCTTAACCTAGAAGATCGACCCGTGCGGCTGTTATAATTAAGCCACGAGCTCCTCTAATGTTGAAAAATAATTAAGATTATGAACACATAAAGATGAAATGGTGAGTTGAAATGATGCGTTCAGACGATGACAGACACACAAAACATTATTTCGGTATATCCTTCCTCAGATGAAAACATGAGATAGAACACGCCGAAGCAACATTTTATGTGGCACCGATGATCTTTAAATGCTGTGAAGTGTGATTTACCATAGATTAAAGAGGAATGAAAAATGATATTGCGGTAGGAAGTTGAACTGAAAATAAAATTATGTATGAAATATGAGAATTACATAAAATGAGAAATGAAATGAATCGATGGAATTACAGTGGTTTAAGAAAACCACTGTCACAATCATGTGTGCGTTTATATCCGATCTGCAGTTGAGCTTGAGCGTAGTAATAATACACGTAGCATCACACAATGAATATTTAATAACTAATAATACTGGTCAACAAAAAAAGCACTTTTGTGTGCAACAAGAAATCTTTTAACTAATTGTGTGAAGAATATCTTTTAGTGTCATAGAACTGAAATTTAAAACAAGTTGACAAACTGTTTTCCTGTCATATGATTTTGAAGTGAAGCTTTGAGGCGAAAACTGAAGTTTTCAGGCGGTTCTTATTTAAGCACATTAATAATAGGAATTGTTGCAAAGGAATGTAAAAAATTGATTGGAAGGAAGGAGAATATACTTAATCAATCAAAAAATCGTAGTAAACTATGATAAATGTGTTTGGATGGCTGTTTGTAACTCAATCACGCCAGAACGATTGAATGGAAATGGATGAAATTTGACACAGAGATAGATTATTCTGGAATACCACATAGACTATTTTTTATTCCGAGAGTATGATCTCTTGGGATAATTTTCTATATGCGAGCACACGCGAGCGCATTTGTAGAAGCTAGTGTTATATTTTGATGATGAATTTTTTTTACCCAATATACAAATGAAGTTGTGGCTAATTTATAGACTTACATCAATAGCATTGTCGTGTACAGTCCCGATGTACAGCGTGGCTCGCTGGGCCACATAGACGTTGATGTCATCCATGCTGGAAATCAGGTAACAGAACGCGGTGGCCAGGGCTGTCTGCAGGGGGAGGCTGGTCTTTGTAGGTGAGCCGTCCATGAACCTAGTCCAAGTGCTTTGTCTTAGTTGATAGATCCTTAATGGTAAGATCACTAGGTTTAATTTGAAAATGAAAATAATATCTAGTTTTAATTTCCGCGAATATTAGTGGGTTGTTGGTGGGTGGGTTGGGTGGTTTGTGGGTGGGGTGCTAATATTCGCGGAAATTAAAACTAGATATTATTTTCATTTTCAAATTTAAAATGGATTTCCGCAAAGTAACGCCTGACTCAATCAATTTTATCACTAGGCTTAATTTAGGACAGCAATTATTCATTTTTTATTAGGGTAGTCGACTAAAAACATCGAATTAGTCCGTCAGATATATTTCCAGAAAACATTGGACACGTATTTTATCTTTTTTTACATAAACAAAAAACGAAGATGATACAGTGCGTTCGAAACTCGTGTGACGTCACTCCGTGCTTTGATTTTTACCACGCCGTGACGTCACAAGCCCCCACTCATGATCTTTGAAGCTTTTTATATTCGTCATTTTTTATAGATTTGATAAAGCAAAAAATACGTGCCCAATATTTTTCGATAATTTAACTGACGGATTAAATAGAATCCTATTTTTCTTCCTCAGGAAACATCCCTATTATAAGTAAGCCTTGATTTATACAAGGTCTACATATCTACATTTACTTATTAAAATTGAGGGCACGACAAAAACAGTTGTCGATGTTTGTTTAGGGTTTGGGAGTGTGGTGCTGTACAGGAGAAAACTATGAAGACAGACAATAATTCAGGAGAATATTAAGTCATGAACACATGATTAAGTATGTCATTACTAACGTGGTCTTGAAAATTTATTCCTGTGATGTTTCCTGAGTAAAAAAATATGATTGTATTTAGTCCGTCAGATTATCGAAAAATATTGGACGTTTATTTTTTGCTTAATAAAATTTTTTTTTTGGAAATCTACCTGACGGACTAATTAGGTTTTTAGGTGTATGTAGCGTGCTCACCTGATGATAATGGTGACGCGCTCGACGGCCGTGAAGCGCACGTGGTAGTCGTGGTGGTGGAACTGGTCGCGGATGAGGTTGCAGAAGACGTCGGCGCCGCCCGCCAGCGTCACGCAGTGCAGCAGCACAGCAGATGTGCGAGTGCGACGCGTTGTATTGTGTTAGGTGTATGTAGCGTGCTCACCTGATGATAATGGTGACGCGCTCGACGGCCGTGAAGCGCACGTGGTAGTCGTGGTGGTGGAACTGGTCGCGGATGAGGTTGCAGAAGACGTCGGCGCCGCCCGCCAGCGTCACGCAGTGCAGCAGCACAGCAGATGTGCGAGTGCGACGCGTTGTATTGTGTTAGGTGTATGTAGCGTGCTCACCTGATGATAATGGTGACGCGCTCGACGGCCGTGAAGCGCACGTGGTAGTCGTGGTGGTGGAACTGGTCGCGGATGAGGTTGCAGAAGACGTCGGCGCCGCCCGCCAGCGTCACGCAGTGCAGCAGCACAGCAGATGTGCGAGTGCGACGCGTTGTATTGTGTTAGGTGTATGTAGCGTGCTCACCTGATGATAATGGTGACGCGCTCGACGGCCGTGAAGCGCACGTGGTAGTCGTGGTGGTGGAACTGGTCGCGGATGAGGTTGCAGAAGACGTCGGCGCCGCCCGCCAGCGTCACGCAGTGCAGCAGCACAGCAGATGTGCGAGTGCGACGCGTTGTATTGTGTTAGGTGTATGTAGCGTGCTCACCTGATGATAATGGTGACGCGCTCGACGGCCGTGAAGCGCACGTGGTAGTCGTGGTGGTGGAACTGGTCGCGGATGAGGTTGCAGAAGACGTCGGCGCCGCCCGCCAGCGTCACGCAGTGCAGCAGCACAGCAGATGTGCGAGTGCGACGCGTTGTATTGTGTTAGGTGTATGTAGCGTGCTCACCTGATGATAATGGTGACGCGCTCGACGGCCGTGAAGCGCACGTGGTAGTCGTGGTGGTGGAACTGGTCGCGGATGAGGTTGCAGAAGACGTCGGCGCCGCCCGCCAGCGTCACGCAGTGCAGCAGCACAGCAGATGTGCGAGTGCGACGCGTTGTATTGTGTTCGGTGTATGTAGCGTGCTCACCTGATGATAATGGTGACGCGCTCGACGGCCGTGAAGCGCACGTGGTAGTCGTGGTGGTGGAACTGGTCGCGGATGAGGTTGCAGAAGACGTCGGCGCCGCCCGCCAGCGTCACGCAGTGCAGCAGCACAGCAGATGTGCGAGTGCGACGCGTTGTATTGTGTTAGGTGTATGTAGCGTGCTCACCTGATGATAATGGTGACGCGCTCGACGGCCGTGAAGCGCACGTGGTAGTCGTGGTGGTGGAACTGGTCGCGGATGAGGTTGCAGAAGACGTCGGCGCCGCCCGCCAGCGTCACGCAGTGCAGCAGCACAGCAGATGTGCGAGTGCGACGCGTTGTATTGTGTTAGGTGTATGTAGCGTGCTCACCTGATGATAATGGTGACGCGCTCGACGGCCGTGAAGCGCACGTGGTAGTCGTGGTGGTGGAACTGGTCGCGGATGAGGTTGCAGAAGACGTCGGCGCCGCCCGCCAGCGTCACGCAGTGCAGCAGCACCGGCACCGCCACCGAGCAGATGTGCGAGTGCGACGCGTTGCACACGCTCCACAGGCTGCCGGCACACGCTACTCTTAGGTCCCCACCTTACTGCCCCTTTTTTTTTGTTTTTGGATGGGACATCATCATGACTTCTCCCGCTCTGTGTGGAACGGGGATCGGACTCTTACTGACGTTTGACGACATGTTTGGCGCAGTGCTTGAGCGATTGGCTGCTGCGCTACATGTCGCTGGTTCGATCCCCGCACGGAACAAATATTTGTTTGGCCTACAGATAGATGTCGTCTGGCTGTTGATGTATATGACATTGCGTGTTTGTAAACGCACCCACGACACAGGAGAAATTCCTGTTCGTCCTAGTGCCCTTTGCGTTCCAGCGCCGCGGTGACCCTTTCGAACAAATTCCGCAACCCTGGAACTTACTGCCTCTCATCACTACATAGCGTAAAACAAACTCGCTTCCCGCTGTCGTCTGTCCCTATGCATGCGAAGACCTTTAAAACTACGCAACGGAGTTTGATGCGGTTTTTTTAATAGATAGAGTGATCCAAGAGGAAGGTTGATATGTGTTATTGTAAGCGCGTGGGTTTCACGACTTACTAGGAGCGCGTTTGGGAGCGCTTGGTAGCGTGTAGTCGTCGGCAGTAGCGGAGCAAGAGAGCGAGAGCGCAGCTCGCTCGACGCAGACGCGCTGCGGGGTATGTAGGCGGCGCGGGGTGCGCTCTAGTGATGGGAAGCGCGGTTTAGGCGATTTTCTGGTCGCGTAGTGTTGGCGCGAACATACTCCGGGGCCGGGGAAGTCAAGCAGGGGAGCGTGGACGAGGAGACCTTGGCGACGAGAGCTTCTGTCGTCGTTGATGCTGATGAAGTTGCGCCATTGGCGCTTATGCAGAACTACAGGTGCAGGGACGTGTGTGCACGATGCGGGAAGTAAGTGGCAGTGCGGCGCTGTATGCGGCGGTGCAGTGATGGGAAGCGCGGTTTAGGCGATTTTCTGGTCGCGTAGTGTTGGCGCGAACAGTTATACATGCATAATAAGGCCCGGTCGGCGCAATGGTTGAGCGTTCAGCTGCTGAAATACATGTCGCGGGTTCGATCCCCGCATGGAATAAATGTTTGTATGGCCTACAGATGGTTGTTCCAGGTCTGGGTGTCTTGTGTATGTGAGTTTACATGTTTGTGAACGCACCCACGATACAGGAGTAAATCCTAGTGAGGAGCAACGTCTCTTTAAAACAAATACTAATAGAGATTTAATACCAGCAGTGCACCCGTACGAAACCGGGGCGGATTACTAGACATTTCATATACTGGGTTCTACACAACATCGCCCGTAACAAACCAACTTATTTCTATGGCAGGCCTCGGGGTAAAATTTTCTAAAAATCTCCCATAATTTCTACATTGAAGGTCTTATCTTAAAAAAAAACTTTTTACAAAAAAATACAACCGACTTCCACAAAAAATCAAAAAAGTACAAAATAACTTTAATTTCGGAACTCGGTGTTTGTGGTTGCTTTTTCGTTTTTTGAACACCGACTTCCGAAATTAAAGTTATTTTGTACTTTTTTGATTTTTTGTGGAAGTCGGTTGTATTTTTTTGTAAAAAGGTTTTTTATTTTTCACTTTTTAGTGGTACCTACACCCCCTCCCGTCCTCCACCTAAACGAACCAATCACATTGGTGTAAAAAAAACGTACAGCTCCTTTGCAGAGTAAACTAAGAGGTCGTCAAAGTAGACAAAGTACATAATTTTTTTAAAACCGCTTGGTTGATTTCGATAAAATTTTCATGGGACCATTTGGGAAGTATACCCTTTCCAACAAAAAAGGAATTTTTCAAATCGGTTAACAAGCGACGGAGTTATGCGCGAACAAACATAAAAAAAAAATACAAACATCCGAATTGAGAACCTCCTCCTTTTTTAGAAGTCGGTTAATAATATTGTAAAGAGAAAAAATTGATTGCTTTTTTGTTTGCATTGAATAGGCTCCGAAACTACTGAACCGATTTGAAAAATTCTTTCACTGTTGGGAAGCTACACTATCCCCGGGTGCCATAGGCTATATTTTATCCCCATAGTACCACGGGAATGGGAACTGCGCGGGTGAAATCGCGGGGCGCTGCTAGTTAAAATGAAACAAAGGGGTTTGTGTACATTTTGCGTCGATAAAACTGCCAGTAACGAAACTTGGATATTATAAAAGTACAGAATAAAGCGATTAAATGTTATTATGGACGCATTCCTCTAAAACATATCGGAACAGAGATGTATGGTTTTGTATTGCTCGTTAAAATCGAAAAAGTTATCATGCTCTATTGCTCTGTTTTAGGTTCCTGCTGTATTGTCTTGCTAACTCAGGAAATAATAAATCGTAAACCTCACCAGTCTCAAAAAATCAACTCGGACATTACTCTCGGAGAGGGAGCTACCCGAACCATCCATCCACCACGGGCCCAGCGCTAAACCTAGGAATTCTCCTCACTTGGAATTTCTCATGTATCGTGGGTGCGTTTACAAATCTATACTAATATTATAAAACTGAAGAGTTTGTTTGTTTGTTTGTTTGTTTGAACGCGCTAATCTCAGGAACTACTGGTTCGAATTGAAAAATTCTTTTTGGGTTGAATAGACCATTTATCGAGGAAGGCTTTAGGCTATATAACATCACGCTTAAGCCAATAGGAGCGGAGCACCGATAAAGAATGTTTTAAAATCGGGATTCCACGGGGACGAAGTCGCGGGCAGCAGCTAGTATTATATACAAAGATACAAACTAACATACACAAACAGCCTGACCCGAATAACAGCTGAACGGGCACAAATGGCTCTAGGATGCTCTTGATGATTCACTACAGGACAATCTCATTATATCTTGACTTAATAGTGCCTACTTGAATTAATGGTCCAAATTAAGTAAATAATCTGACTCTTAAGTTTTGACTTTTACCTTTTCACTTTTACTTTGACTTCTGACTATCACTACTGACTTTTACTTTTCACTTTTACTTTGACTTCTGACTATCGCTACTGACTTTTACTTTAATTTTTACTTTGACTTCTGACTATGGCTAATGACTTTTACTTTTTACTTTAACTTTTGTTCATGGCTAATGACTTTTCTCTTTTACTTTGTCCTCCTTTTCCTTTGACTTGAACATAGCTTTAGTTAGCCCGGTAGTATGGTAGTCCAGTACGTACTTGTCAATAAGCAGGTTCTCCTGGCACCAGATGAGGAAACCGCGGTGGTCCGCGAGCGCGTCCGTGCTCAGCACCAACACTTGCAGGCACTGCAGCAAGTGGTACAGCACGTCGGGACGAGACGTACTCTTTAGCTCCTGAAATAAACATACTTGACGTAGAGAGCAAACTGAAACTGCAGTCTTAATATTCTTTTTAAGTTCAGAAATCTCCCTCTCTCTATCTTTCAGAACTTTAAATCAAATTTATTTTTTTAGAACATTCGTTTATGGATGAAATGACTTCTCCCACTCTGGGCACATTGGGAGTGTCAGGCTCTTGTAATGTCGTCATATCTAATGGCATGACGTTTAGTTGTATTTCGAAAGGTTTACATACGTAGCCGAGAGTATAGATAGGATTGAGAATTTAGGTGTCGCGCGTTCAAGCCCAGCTAACACAAGTTTTGACTTTTTGGAAATTTAATTGATTCAAAACTTGATAATTTCTAACAGTATAAATAACTTGTGAGTTTGAGGGACACAATGGCGCAGATCCTTGTCGGAGACATAAGTGTGTCACTTGTAGCTAATTTTGGAAATCTACCGCCATTATAAAAACTAAATAGCCATTATAATACTAATACTGTCTAAAACCCACCCGTGATACTCGTAGTGCCCGCCGCGTTCCAGCGCCGCGGTGATTCTTTCGAACAAATTCCACAATCATCTTAGCACACCCACATCTACGCCATAAACATGCCATGTAACATCGCGCAGCATAAAGAACTGACATACCTGTAAAAGCTGATGTATATACTGCAACTCCTGAGGCAGTTCTTCAATGCAGAAGTGGAACTTTCCAGCTGATGTCGGCCAGAAGTTAGTCATGTCGTCTTCTACTGACTCTGCCATGTTTTCGTGGTCACCCAGAAGATTCGGCGTCGAAACCTATATGAAATAATTTTATTTAAATGGTTAAGTTACAAAAATAGGCTTGAGATGGAAACCCCATCGCGCGATGGTTCAAATCCAAGTTCAGAACCAATTTCAGGACCCAAGTCTATATATTTGTCATTCCAACACGATCCCATTGTCATTTTGCTAAAAGTTCGTAATCTTCTAAATTCATAATGCTCAATCATTGGTGGGCCAATGGTCTCTTAATATTTAGCTACTAGCTGTCCGCACAACTTCGTTTGTGTCACATTTTTCATGACTGCTCCGCTCCTATTGGTCTTAGCCCGATGGATGCCTTCCTCGATAAATGGGTTATCTAACACTGAAAGATTTTTTCAAATCGGACCAGTAGTTCCTGAGATTAGCGCGTTCAAACAAACAAACAAACTCTTCAGCTTTATAATATTAGTAAAGATTTAAAGCAATGACTGCACAATGACGTTCTAATGGTAGGTCACTGATCAAAGGAAGTGTCAAAATTTTAGCAGATTACTGCATACGTCTGTCATTCATTTGTCATTGTGTACGAGATTATCATTCTGTGCCATTTTTTTTTCAATGGAGCGTCAGTGGTTGATCTCTTGAAAGTCATAGTGACGCTTTTATATTAGTAGATTACCAAACTTGCAAAAAGAAACCATTATGAAATCAATGATAGACCATTCTGACACTATTGTAATAGTAGACTTGAGGCCCAGTAGGTATAGCTGTCTCTCGTTCAGCCTCTTAAGTATCTTACTCTTCTAAATAACGTTTTTAAGTAATAGAGCATGGACGAGTTACAGCTAAAACAAACGGAACAAACAAAAAAAAAAAAAAACAATTTAGCGATCCTTACAATAGTCGCATATGATGTGTAACATCTTACATCTCACCTTGGAAATGAACAACATTAATGCTAAAGTATTATATATCTTCTATAGTAGAAGAATAATTCGAAATGAAAATTTTATTTGATTTAAATTACAATTGGAGTAATGCAATTATTTTAACCGACTTCTTAAAAAGGAGGAGGTTCTCAATTCGGATGTTTGTATTTTATTTTTGTTCGCGCATAACTCCGTCGCCTGCCAACCGATTTGAAAAAATATTTTTTTTGTTGATGAACATTTTATCGAAATCGAACAAGCGGTTTTTTGTTAATTTCAATAAATGATAGCAAATCTGTTGGGATAGCTGAAATCGCATGTTTGTTTATTGTTTACACCAATATATACAACGTACGCTGAGCTGGAAGTGAACCACTAAAAAGTGAAAAGTAAAAAACACCTTTTACAAAAAAAAAAAACAACAGACCAAACAAAAAAATACAATAAATTAACTCTTATTTCGGAAGTCGGTATTCAAAAAACGAAGAAACAACCAAAAACACCGAGTACCGAAATTAAAGTTACTTTGTACTTTTTGTTTTTTTTTTTGTTTAGAAGTCGGTTGTATTGTTTGTAACAAGTTTTTTTATTAAACAGTTCCTTTTTTGAACCAAATCGGACTTCCAACCCAACGAATGATCGTGCACGGTGGTAGTACTGCGCACGATCATTAGTCAAATCAAATAGCGCGCGCTTCCCCAGCTTCCTGTTACACACTTCCGTCCTATTGCACGAAACGAAACCACTCCCACAGTACAGGAAGAGGAGAGATTGCATGGCGAGAGGAAAGATGTTACACATCTATCTACTATTTTTTAAGTATTTATTAACGTTCACATTGGCATCTTATCTCATAAATACCTTTCCCTATGTCAGGTTGCAACACTGAGATACAAATGTGGACATTGCTTAAAAATTAATACTATAGGGATGTTTCCCGAGTAAAAAAATGATTCTATTTAGTCCGTCAGTCAGATTCGACTATCGAAAAATATTGGAAACGTATTTTTTGCTTTATCAAACCTATAAAAGAGGACGATGATAAAAAGCATCAAAGATCAGGAGTGGGGGCTTGTGACGTCACGTCGTGGGAGAAATTATAGCGCAGTGACGTCACACGAGTTTTCAACGGACTGTATCGTCTTCGTTTTACAATGTTTTTTATCTGACGGACTAATTAGATTATTTTAGTCAACTATATAATTTATGTTCAAAAAGAGATTTTCGAAAAGAGATTTTTCGAAGTTTTTAGTTAGGGCCAATCCATAAATTACGTCACACAAATTTCATCATTTTTACCCCCCCCCCCCCCCCCGTACTTTTCACAGCTGGTCACATTTGTGAGACTACCCTCCCTGGTGTGAGATCACATTTTACAATTGTGTTCTTATATTTGTTCGTGTTTTACTTCAACACTTATATTACAATAGATTTCGAAATGTGACGTCACGAAATTTAAGACCTCTCCCACCCCCTTGTCACACAATGTCCCACTTCGTCGTCCCCCTCAACGTGTGACGTAACTTACGGATGTCCCCTAAAGTAGTGAACAGAGTGAGTGATGCAGCTGGAGCAGGCAGACTCACGTCGGCGGTGGCGGTGGCGACGTCGGTGTCGGTGAGCGTGACGGTGTGCGCGGTGGCCAGCGGCGGCGCGGCGGCGGGCGGCAGCGACGCCGCCATGTCCAGCTGCTCCGTGATGGTCTCCACCGTGGCCGTCATGATCTGCGCACCACACGCCGTCAGGCCTCTCCCAACACTACGCTCCACGTTCGAAGCTCTCGGGACTAAAGCTGGCTTCTCAGTGACTTCTACTGCTATTTTACAGCGTGATTTTTCTACTACTAAATACTTTTTGTTTTGTTTCATTAAATACTATTACATATAATAGGGATGTTTCCTGAGTAAAAAAATATGATTCTATTTAGTCCGTCAGTTAGATTATCGAAAAATATTGGACACATATTTTTTGCTTTATCAAATCTATAAGAATTTACGAAGATAAAAAGCATCAAATGTCAGGAGTGGGGGCTTGTGACGTCACGCCGTGTTAAAAATCATAGCACGTAATGACGTTACACGAGTTTTCAACGTATTGTACCGTTTTCGTTTTTTGTTTGCATGAAAAAGAAAATAATACGTGTCTTATATTTTTTGGAAATCAATCTGATGGACTAATTAGAATTTTTTAGTCAACTACCCTATTGCACTTTCAATGTAATAGAGCTTTGGTATATTTCGGGTAGCTCTAAAGTTCTAAAGTTATCTTTTGATCAAAAATGTGGTTTTAGACTTACCTGTATTGTTTCGATTCTAGATTTAATTATATACATTTATATGTATTTTAAAATTCAACAAGTACTTCTGGGTAAAATACACATTTCACATCATTTGCCTAAAACTTGATTAAATTACTAAAACAATACTGTATATTAAACAACAATTTTAAAATAATAATAATACCATAAAAATCCTAGGGATTTTTACGTTTGTAATAGATATTTACCAAGTGTTGACCTTGATAATCGTAATGCTATCACTGTCGTTGTCCAATCTTTAAGCTTCTTAAAGTTATAAGTTTGAGCTACACGATAACTGACAAATGCTTGCACTTTATGAACAAGTTCACTCAAATCTGTGTGGTACTTTCCTCAAAAGACCACTTCAGACATCAAACTACATGGTTCTCATATGATTTGACCAGTAAAATTGTATGGACTTCAAAAGAGACTTTGACCTCTGAGTTTGTTTCAGTATTTCTTCTCAGGGTAGGCTAGCCTCATCTAGTTTATAACGACCAAAAAAGATTGACATGTAAAAGTGTTATTTACAAAATTACAACCTACTTACAAAATAAATATAATTTATAATTTTTTCCAAACTACGACAACATCAAACTACTGACTCCACCGTGGTATACATTAGGTACTAAGCTATAATTTATTTTCTAAAACTACATCAGCTATTTATATTATGTAAACACAGTGAAGTCCTAATTAAAGGCCGATTTCATACTGCTGGCTTTTTCGTTTTTATCTTCAAACATTTAGTTTTTTAATTAAGTGTATTTTTTTTCAATACTAATTAATTTACAGGGGTCATTCAAGTATTACGTAAGCATTAAAGCGGGGCGGGGGTGTTCTTGTATTGCTTATTTTTGATGACATGGGGTATGGGGGGATCCGGGATGTGATTACGTCATCAACATTGGTTTATTTAATTTTTCAGATTTTAGTCGATTATGGTTTGAACACATGGCAATCCAGCGAGCTCTTACCACTGGGCTATCAACGCCCTAATAGCGAACTTAATTTCAGACTGTAAATTCTAGACTTATTAACTGCTGCTTAATGACCCAATAAGGAAACCAGAACAGATTCAATGATACTTATAAATATGTTTACGTAAGCATGGGGAGGGGGGAGGGAGGGTAAAGGCTTTGCCTGAGAGCAAAAGCTTTAAAATGCTTTTGCTGACGAGGGGGAGGGGGCGGTCAAAAGGTCAAAAATTCTGCTTACGCAATACTTGAACGGCCCCAAATACACTTCAAATAAAAATAAACTAAAATCCTCCAAACTAGAATGTGGCATAAAAAATTCGTCCGCATCACTATCGACTGGCAGTGAGCCCAAAAGAGTTTTCTAATCGATATATTTCTTTGAGTTATGGTATAAAATTGGCCTTTTCTAACACCAATAAAACAAATCACGTCCACATATGAAAAAGCACAAGAGTTAGGTAAGACAGACGCTTTGCTTCGGAGATGTCTGACATAGAATACAAACATTATTTATTCCCTGCTAAAGTAATGGTACTTTTACACATCTTGGTAATCGGTATGTCAGCTAACATAATCATGGAGATTATAATCTACTAGTAGCGCCCCGCAGTTTCACCCGCGTAGTTCCCGTTCAGCAAAACAATTACATTTTATATTAAACCTATGTATATAAATACTAGCTGACCCGGCAAACGTCATTTTGCCAAAAAAAAACTTAGGGGTGGACCACTTGTAACATTTAGGGGGATGAAAAATAGATGTTGTCCAATTCGCCACCCTAGCCGATATGCACGCTAATATTCAAGAAAATCGGTCGAGCCGTTTCGGAGGAGTTCAACCACAAACACCGTGACACGAGAATTTTATACATAAGATTATAGAGAAAGAAGATTTGACTGTTTGTTTGCATTGAATAGGCTCCGAAACTACTGAACCGATTTGAAAAATTCTTTCACTTTTGCGAAGCTATACTATCCCCGGGTGACATCGGCCATATTTTATACCCGTATTCCCACGGGAACGGGAACTACGCGGGTTAAACTGTGGGCCACTGCTAGTAATTAATCAAATTAATATTTGATGTTCTTGAGTACACACTTTCGTATGTACCTTGAGATTTAACTACAACTACACTTGATAAATACCTCTTTTTTAATTAGAGGTGTGGAAACAATAATTCCACAATCTCAAAATTCTAAAGATCAGACAATCTTAATCTCAAGTTAATGGGTCGTGGAGGTCTGGTAGGCAGCCGCTCCGCGTAAAATACTGGTATTCAGCTCCAGTTTGACTGGAAGCGGACCACAATATAGTTGAGAAAAGACTAGGCAGATAATAAGTCTACAATAGCAAAAGTACCAATCACTGTTCAATGTAAAACACCTCCTAACAAAGCTAAATAATATCCAGTGACATACTTGAGCGTCGCCCGAAGATTTAGTGATCGTGGCATCCGAGCCCACATCGCTTATGAGAGAGAGTTGCATGAAATGAACAAACTATCCACTACGTTACAATATATTTACTAAGACACATATCTGTCTGGCCGACCATTGTGCTCACTGTAGGCTGGAAGAGTTTAGTTTAAGGATGGGAAGTTACTGTGGATGAACTATGCTAACACGTACAAAAACGTTAAAAATTGTCGTGCTTCAATAAATCTGAAGTCTCCTATGAACCAGTATCATTGATATTTGAACTATTTTTTAACCCACATTGAACTTCAAATAGTCTATATACAGTGTGAAATTTTAATGGT
This sequence comes from Hecatera dysodea, assembly GCA_905332915.2. Taxonomy (NCBI): domain Eukaryota; kingdom Metazoa; phylum Arthropoda; class Insecta; order Lepidoptera; family Noctuidae; genus Hecatera; species Hecatera dysodea. Next base: position 17,039,754 of record HG995309.1, on the reverse strand, counting down.
TGTTTTCCCGAAGCGAAATGAGTTTGCATCGGTAATACAATCGATTTATATATATAAAAAATATTAGACTCCATAAATGGCAGATTAACAATTGTGATAAACAAAACTCGAAAGCGATTTGAACCAACAGTAGTGCATCGCGCGATATGTAGGTACGCGGCGGTACGTGCGTCTCATGTAGGTATCTACCTACGTTATGTCTAGTGCACTACTATTGATTCTCGCTTTTTCGTGTTTATGAAAACTTTTTTAATTATTTGAAAAAAAAACATTTATTTTTTTTAGTTTAACTTTGTGTTTCGATAGTACTACTGATGGGCAATCGTCCTGCCGCGGGAAAACAACCATTAAGATTTCACACTGTATAATAGGCTCGTGGCTAAAGAATAACAGCCACACGGCCCGATCTTCAAGGTTAAGCAAAGCCTGCCAAGGTTGGTCTGTGGATGGGTGACCATCTTAACATACCGAGTTTCCTCCGTGCCTCGGAAAGCACGTTAAGCCGTTGGTCCCGGCTGTCATTTGTAGATCTTTGGCAGTCGTTACGGATTGTCAGAAGCTAGTAAATCTGACAAGAACTACCGTGTTACCCAGTTATTGAGTGGTGGAGGTCTGGTAGGCAGCCGCTCCACGTTAAATACTGGTATTCAGCTGAATCCGGTATTACTGGAAGCCGACCCCAAAATAGTTGGGAAAAGGCTAGGCAGATGATGATTGAGTTTCAAATAGTCAATATAATGTACAGGATTGTTTTTTAAGCAGTGCCGATAAATTGGATGATTCTATATCAGTAGTAGAACACATTTCATTATTTGTTCAAATTTTGTATCCTGCTTTTGAACCAGAAAAATATGGATACTGTCTATTCTTCATGACAAGCCGGCTGGCGCATACAGCGGTGTCAGAGCCGCGGGCGGCAGGGAGGCGCCCGACAGTTGGTCATCGCACGCGCAGCTGTCGTGACGTCGTGTCATATCATAGTATAAACAGGGGAAGTAGGTTATCTTCATACAAACGCACCGCGCGCGGCTTGTATGTGTGCGCCATAGTATCTATGCGTCGCCGCACGCACACTTTAATAAGTCTCGACCCGTTTCTCAGTGCGCCAGTCGGGGCTAACACTGCACGAGGTTCGCGCGTCACCGCTGAATAAATAAAAAATGTCTGACAGTCGCAGGAGAACGTATTGCTGTGTGTTTGGGTGTCTCAATAATTCATCGATTCCAGAATTATCTCTGTTCAGATTACCTAATGAACAGGAAAGGTAAGCTAGTCACTTATTATAGCATATAATTTTTACTTGATGATGAGATACCTACTTACTTATTTTTATTAGTTTTCTATCACACAGAGAAAGTAGGTAGGTAGGCCTAATTTCCTACTAGAATATAATTTAGGTAGGTACTTTTGATCTATCAATTGATTTGCCGCTATTGCTTTGTTTACGTTTAGTTATGCCGATTTCTCAGTATTGTAAGTATAGTAACTAAGTAGGTAAGTACTTACAGTTGTAAAATCAAACCATTGTTGAACTTTATTGACTAATGATCACTGAATTAGTTATACAGAGATGTGTTAAAGTGACAACCCTAAGACAATAGGCAATTATATCACGAATTAGGCCGGAGATAACCTACTTCCCCTCTTTATACTATGGTCATATCGCTTAAACCATGTTTAGTAACCGCGAGTTTTACGAGATGGTACGAGTGGATTCATTAAGCCAGCTCACAGAATGTCCTCGAATGCGAGCTTATGGGATCCGTAACACCGCTGTCCATAATGAATGGACTATTTTAAAAGCTACTCCAAGGAAGTACTTGACTATAATGCAGAATGCATTAAGTAGGTAGGATATTTTTAAGTACCATAATTTAAAAAAAAAAATTACCATAAAAAATAAATAAAAAAAAAAACAAAACAAAAAAACCATAATTAAACCATAATTTAATTGATCGTAATGCTTTATTTTCTGAATTTCGATGGTCCGAAGCACATGAAAGTATGAGGGGAAAATTGGAATTACTCTTCAAACTTCAGATCACGGCCTAAACTTAAAATAGTGTCATTCGAACCTGATAAAATCATAGACCTACGTAAATACTAACTACCCATCTATCAGTCGTGCGCTCCAATTCTCTTCGCTGCGCGCCGGTGCGCGTCGTGTAACCATAAAGTCAGTTTCAAAGTAAATATTTTTGCTAACGATAACTCCATTTTTTTGTTGTACTTAGACAGATAACATGAAAAACACGTGTTTATTAAAACTCGCTTCAGTTTCATATGTTAAAGTTCGTGTACTGAACAAAAATATTCCTGTACATCTATTGTAATAATAAGTTAGTAAACATAGAAAGTTGATGCCAGTGAGCCCGAGCTGAAAAGCTCCGATTCGCGGAGTTTGTCAATGCTGAATTGCTGATGGTCGCAGATAAATTTTAGGGTTGGTAAACCAGCGTTAACAAGTGCTCACAAGAGCTGACAAATTCGTAATTTAGGTTCGGCGTTGTTTTGGCTTGGTTCATGTCATCAAAGAAAAAAAACTTCAAGCACCTTATGGTACGACGCTGAATATGGCTAATGACGCATATAGGAGACTTCACAGCAAAGATCCATAAATTGTAACTATTATAAAACACACACAGTAAACACCCATCATACTAAATTAGAGCTCATGCAAAATTTTAAAGTACAATTAAAAAACATCGAAGCAAAAATGTAACTTAATTCAAATTTTAAAACCCTAACTCCATTATTTTACCACAGAGAAAGAAAAAATTAAAACAGCAATAAAACATGTTTTTTTTGTATGAGCCAACAATGAGCGCAGGTCAGTCCGCGCGCGTACCGCCAGGCGTACGTACATGAGGCATGTGCACGAGCACGCCGCCCACGGAGCTGCGCTCGGGCAGCGCGTGCGCGCCGCACACCAGCGCGTCCACCGACGCCGCCGGCGTGCCGCCCGACTTGCTGCGCTCTTCCTCCGCCTGCGCCTTCTTGTGGCACGCGGGCTCGCCCCACATGTCCTCCAGCGACGCCTGTTCCACATGTTTGTAAAAAAGTGTTCTGATTCCCTGAATATTACTGATTGTTTGGTGGATATTATAAGACAAATCGACAAGTCATAAGACAGTCAAATTAACAGACTGATTGACTGACCACCAAACTGACTATTAATCTGACATCCTCCCATACTGACAGTGTATCAGAGTGATAATGTATCAGAATGATAATGTATTAGAGTGATAGTGTATTAGGGTGATAATATATCAGAGTGATAGTGTATTAGGGTGATAATATATCAGAGTGATAGTATATCAGAGTGATAATGTATCAGAGTGATAATGTATCAGAGTGATAAAGTATCAGAGTGATAATGTATCAGAATGAAAATGTATTAGAGTGATAGTGTATTAGGGTGATAATATATCAGAGTGATAGTGTATCAGAGTGATAATGTATCAGAGTGATAGTGTATCAGAGTGATAATGTATCAGAGTGATAATGTATCAGAGTGATAGTGTATCAGAGTGATAGTGTATTAGGGTGATAATATATCAGAGTGATAGTGTATCAGAGTGATAGTGTATCAGAGTGATAATGTATCAGAGTGATAATGTATCAGAGTGATAGTGTATCAGAGTGATAATGTATCAGAATGATAATGTATTAGAGTGATAGTGTATTAGGGTGATAATATATCAGAGTGATAGTGTATCAGAATGATAATGTATCAGAGTGATAATGTATCAGAGTGATAGTGTACCAGAGTGATAATGTATCAGAATGATAATGTATTAGAGTGATAGTGTATTAGGGTGATAATATATCAGAGTGATAATGTATCAGAGTGATAATATATCAGAGTGATAGTGTATCAGAGTGATAATGTATCAGAGTGATAAAGTATCAGAGTGATAGTGTATCAGAGTGATAATGTATCAAAGTGATAGTGTATCAGAGTGATAATGTATCAGAGTGACAGCTTATCAGTCTGACAGTATTTTAATTGTCTAAATATTAGCTATTGACTAGTGGATAATATAACACTTATAAATTGACAGACCTTCAAACAGTCAAACTAACAGACTGACTGACCAACAAACTAATATACTATCAGACTGATTGACTGTCAATCAGGCAATGTATCAGACTGACAGCCTATCAGTCTGACAGTGTATTAATTGCCTGAACATTAGCTATTGATTGGTGGATATCATAAAACTTACAAATAGACAGGCCATTAGACAGAAACACAACTGAACTGATAAACTATCAAACTGATCGACTATCAATCTGACAGTCTAGCAGACTGACAGTGTATCAGACTGACCGCCTAGCAGACTGACTAGCGATCAAACTGACAATCTAGCAGTCTGACAGGGTATCAGACTGAAAATCGATCTATCACACTGTCAGATTATCAGACTACGTTTCAATCAGACTGACGGTTAACCAGACTACTAAATTTACAAGGCTGAAAAACTACCCAACTGACAGTTTACCATACTGTCAAACTGACAAGCTACGCCATAGACTAGCTAAAATAATATCAAATTGACAGAGTGAACTATCAAAATAACAAACAAACATATAACTCACCTCCGGCATAGGCTTGGGCTTGTCGGGCACGAGCGCGCGCACCAGCAGCACGGCTAACTGATGCCACAGCGCCGCCGCCTCGCAGTACGAGCACGCGCCCTCCGCCAAGCACACGGCTTCAATCATAGCGTACTATAGCATAGTCAGCCTTTTAACGTTCCCACTGCTGGGACACAGGCCTCCTCTCTAGGAGAGGGAATGGGCCGAAATCCACCACGCGGGCCCAGTGCGGGTTGGTGAATCTCACATGTCTTCGAATTTTTGGTTCTAGGACATTCCGGTTTCCTCACGATGTTTTCCTTCACCGTTTTGAGAGCAGTGGTGATGAAATTAATTACACACAAGTAATGCGCCTGGCTGGGTTTGAAACCGCGACCTACAATTCGTAAGTCGGGACCGTTACCACTTGGCCACCACTGCTTCAATCATATTACATTATTTTAACTTATCTACTCATAAGTAATTAAAGCAATTCTATATTTTTTTAGTTAGACTATTTTTAGACATGTTGTCTTCGCTCAAAGTATAAGATTCACTTAATAATGAGTCTTTAAATATCAAAACTAAATCATGGCAAACACACACACATTTATAAATCATACAAAAAAAGACAAATTAAAATTTAATAACAATACAAATAACAAAAGTGATTGTGTGAGTATACATATAAAGGAAATGCATGTCGTGGTTGCGGCAAAAAGGCTTCTACTCAGCATAATGCCTTGCCGTGAGGACTCTCAGCAAATACATTACTTATTGTAAAATAATGTGTGTGTGTGTTCTACTCCTGTAAGATCTTTATTAATCCACACAACCATGTTTAAATACAAATAATATATTCCTATTGAATATACGTTACGCAACATTATTACAAAGAATACGCAAGACTCGTATAACTCACCATGTTCAATAGTGTTGCTCTGGTTGGACTTGAGCATCAGACGCAGCAGCTTGGTGGCCTCGCTGCTGACGTTCTGGCTGTTGATACGCCGCTGTTGGAGCTCCATCTTGTGACACATTTATTTATTCATCAACTTACATCTACCGTAACAGCTAACCAATGCGGTAAATGCGCCTTAACCTAACTTAATTGCTAACCTTAATACTTAACTTAATTGTTACCTAGAACTGATATCTATCTATAACTAATTAAAAACAAAGCATTCCTTGTGAATTCATCCAGAGAAAAATGGAATAAGTCCGTCTCACTCGCTATGAGATTAGAGAGCTATAGATATTTCCTGAGTAAAAAATATGATTAATTCAGTCCGTCAGTTAGATTATCGAAAAATATTGGACATGTATAATTTACTTTATCAAATCTATAAAGTTTGACGATAATAAAAAGCCTCAAATATCAGGAGTGGGGGCTTGTGACGTCACGTTGTGGTAAAAATGTAACACGTAGTGCCGTCACACGAATATTCAACGCACTATATCGTCTTCGTTTTTTGTTTACGTGAAAAAATATGTGTCCAATATTTTTTGGAAATTTATCCGACGGACTACCTAATTAGATTTGTTTTAATAAACTATTAACATCTTAAACTACTACAGTTATCTTTCTCATACTATTTTTATTAGATCCACTTTAAAAAATTGTTAAATTTGATTCGTTGGTCTACGCTGCAAATTCTGGGACACGGACATAGCGCGCACTACATCTAGTTGCCGACATTGCGCACACTACATCTAGTTGCCGACATTGCGCACACTACATCTAGTTGCCGACATTGCGCACACTACATCTAGTTGCCGACATTGCGCACACTACATCTAGTTGCCGACATTGCGCACACTACATCTAGTTGCCGACATTGCGCACACTACATCTAGTTGCTGACATTGCGCACACTACATCTAGTTGCCGACATTGCGCACACTACATCTAGTTGCCGACATTGCGCACACTACATCTAGTTGCCGACATTGCGCACACTACATCTAGTTGCCGACATTGCGCACACTACATCTAGTTGCCGACAAGATAGATATACACACTTGTTCACTGAGCGAATTCATAAAAAGTACTTTACGCATTTTGTGTTATGGGTATTAAATTGATTAATTTATTGTATTGGTGTTGTTGTAATTAATTTAATTGTATCGATTCTTATTTTTAAATTATTGTTTTTTCACTGTAATTATAGCTGTATGTCATAATCATAATCATTAGCTGTATGTATGTAAATAAATTTAAAAGAAGTATCTGACCTAAATTTGAAAATGAAAATAATATATCTAGTTTTATTTTCCGCGAATATTAGTGGGTTGCAGGTATGCACCTAAAATGGATTTCCGCAAAGTAACGCCTGACTCAATCAATTTTTTTTTTTTTTAGTATCTGACCTGTTTGAGCAGTATGTCCAGCATAAGAATGCAGCACGTGAGGTTCTGCGGCTTCATCTGATCGTCCTTGTCTTTCTTGTCCTTGTCGTCGTTTGGAGACTCCTTCGATTCCTTAGGTTTTGAGCCATCTGTGTGAAAAACGTAAATGCGTGTTTGAGTTTTTAAAGTGTGCATGGCATTACTAACTCCATACTCGAGCGTGCGTTATGACCGCGAAAAGCGAACTACTTTTCCGCGAAACGCTCCGTTTCATTTTTCAATTGTTTTACCATTTGCCCGGTTTGTGCTTTACTTATACATCCATTATATGTTTACCTCCTAATATCGTGCCGAACTCACTAAATAGCCCATAAATGCAACCCTGAGAAACATTGTTACAAGTGTTAATTATTTTTTAACACTTGCCCTAAAGGTTAGAAAAATCTCGTTACTCCTAATAACTTCATTTTTTTCAACTTGAGATAAATTAATTTTATTAGAAATGTTTCAAAAACATTCTATGTGGTAACTTAAGTTGGAAAACGTTAACTTAACATGTTATTTAATTTCAGATTTCTACGAACCAATAGTTTCGGCTGTGCCTTATCTCTTATTCATACAGGAGCGGTAGTTTTATTTATATAATAATATAATATTAGCTAACGTTGCTTTGCCATATAAAATAAAGAAAATATTTAAGGGTCCCCTTTATCATTTAGGGGTATGAAAAATAGATGTTGGCCGATTCTCAGATCTACTGATTATGCATACTTATAAATTTCACAAAAATCGGTCTAGCCATTTCGGAGGAGTATGGTAACTAACATTGTGACATGAGAATCTAAATATATAAAACTCAAAAGTGACTGACTGACATAGTGATCTATCAACGCACAGCCCAAACCACTGAACGGATCGGGCTGAAATTTGGCATGCAGGTAGATATTATGACGTAGGCATACGCTAAGAGAGGATTTTGATTAATTCTACCCCCAAGGAGACAAAATAGGGGATGAAAAATTGTATGAAACTTTGTCAATTTTAAACCGATCGGGCTGAGAGTTTCAAAATCGGGGGTAAAGTAACTATTCCACGCGGACGATGTCGCGTGCAGAACCTAGTTTTATATGTATATAAGATGTACATTGATACTTAAATAAAGAAAGTGCATACCAAGTGTAGGAGGTTTAAATATCTTCTCGGGCAGGTTGACGACGCAGTGGCTGAACAGGTCGAACAGCTGCGACAGCGGGATGCGCACGTCCAGCATCGAGATGGTCTGCGGGACAAACACGTTTCTAACTACTGCCCCCCCCCCTCCCCCCCCCCCCCTAGCCAAGTTACAACCGTTTCGTGTCGAATTCCGTTCTCCAATCGGTAACGCCTCGGTGTCAGCAACTGTAGGAAACGATAAGTTGGTGCCTGAGTCGGCCGCTCGTTCTACAATGTCTTTAGAAAAACGACCTATTCTTTAGTCTCTGGCGAGCGTTCCTACAAACGTCAAACAGGTTAAAATTTAAATGCTTGAATCGTTAAATTTAAACATTTTAACAAAGGATGTAGCGTTGAACATTGTAGAAACGATAACAATTTATTCTATCATTTTAAACGATGTGAACTTTGCTACGAATTTTCTATTCGTCTGTTCTAACCACGTGACTTAACGTTGAGATGATTTCATTCTCATACATTTGATTCGTTTTCGACTAGCGTTAACGATTGCAGATTATCAACTTGGCTAAGGGGGCTGGACTACACAAATATTATATATACGGTTAAAGACACATGTTTTCGAGTATATTCGAGGATAGGGACAAGTCCCTATCCCTCAGTCGTCCTGGGACAATCTCCCGCTTAGTTAACGTGCGCTTCTTACTTTTTAGTAATAAATAATAAGTATATCTTTTCTTTCGGGTAACAAAGACCCATAACATATATACCTTACAGACTATCATACATGTTTATATAAAAAACAAAAACATTACACTATTCACCACCTCACACCTCTGAATGCGTATGTGTGTGCAGCACGATCCACCGAGACCTCAGGAATGAGATTGAGGGCCAAGGGGAGGGAAATAAAACAAAGCTTCCAGGGGCTTCCGTTTCGGTTCCTTTTTCTTCTAGTTTTTGCCTCTTCGACGGCTGTGTTACGACTTCGGTGGAAGTCGCGAAGAGCGGTCACGGGGCTGTGTCTGAGCTGGAAATTGGCTCGCCTTTTATATGGCCCGACTTTACCTTAGCGAGGATCGTGTAATTTGGGCCCTTTTTGCTAGTTATTTTTACTTTGAGCCGAAACCTTTGGAGCCTTTATTTATTCAATTTTTTTTCAAAACCCTCAACAACTTCATGAACTTTTTTTTATGTATACTAATATTAGTATAGATAAAAAAAACAGAAAAGTTGATGTGACAAATTTTTCACTTCATAATTTTTCTTATACCTATTAAAAAAAGCTTTAATTTAATTTTAGTTGACAGTTATTTATTGTTAATTAATTTAGTTTATTTTTTCTTAACATTTGAAATTATTGTTTAAATTCTTTTTGAATATTAGATATCTTTCTAGCCTGTAAATGACGTGCATGCCTGTAAGTGGCTTGTTCACACAGGATTCTTTTGTGAAACATATATGCTTGTCGTCATATTAGTGAACAAGTCGTTGATGTGCTTATCTATACTAATATTATAAAGCTGAAGAGTTTGTTTGAACACGCTAATCTCAGGAACTACTGGTTCGAATTGAAAAATTAGTTTTGGGTTGAATAGACCATTTATCGAGGAAGGCTTTAGGCTATATATCATCACGCTTAAGCCAATATGAGCGGAGCAGCGATAAAGAATGTTTTAAAATCGGGGATTCCACGGGGACGAAGTGGCGGGCAGCAGCTAGTACAAAATAAACAAACAAATCGAACCTGGAACCACTCGAGCACGGGCAGCACAGTGTCGGGCGTGGGCGCGCTGCTGACCTTGAGCGCGGCGAACTTGTACAGGTTCTTCTCGTCCACGCCCACCATGGCGCCCTCCGGCTCCAGGATCTTGCCCAGGGGCACCTTCAGCTCCATCAGCTCCTGCGAGTTTACGAGATATGGCTGTCAAGTGAAGGAAATGAAATATCATAGCCTATAACCCTCTCCAAGATCCCATCTATCTTTGTTACAACATTCATCAAAATTGGTTGGGCGCTTAAAGAGTGAACGCGTCAAAAATAAACTTAGTTTCCTTTATTTAGTGCCCAAGAAATAGGGCACACTAAATAAAGGACTTTTTGATTTCTTCTAGTGTCAAAAAAGAAACAACCAAAAACACTGACTTCCGATTTTTTATAATAGTTTTTTTTTATAATTCAAACGCAGAAGGCGTTTGAATTAAATTAAATTAAAAAAAAAAAACTATTTTTATTTTTCACTTTTTAGTGTTAGTACCCATCACAGCGTAAGTGTAACCAATAATAGATTTCCGCAATCCCGGAAGATTTATTATAATTTATTGAAAATTTCCTTTTCCTATCTCCCAATTTCTAGTTTGGTGAAGATCTTATGAAGGACTTCATCAGATCTTCACCAAACTAGAAACCGACCACCTCTAAATACTACTACTTACTAAATATTACTAAAGAGTGGGCGTTTTGTAACGTTCGTAAAATGTCTTTAACTAACTTTTTAGACCAATGTATCCTGCTTATGTGTGTAAAGTTTCATTAAAATCAGTTTAGTCATTTCGGAAAATAAGGATTGAAAATTTGTATGAAATGTCGTACGGCGTATACGCTCTTAAGAATTTTTTAATAGTAATTTATAAATTCATCTAAATAAGTGTAATAATATTGATATAAATCATTTTAAATGTTTGCATGCCGATTGGTAAAATGTGGCTGGGCTCAATGTAATCTTAAGAACTATTATGTATTACCCATATTTGCAAAATAACATTCTATTCTATTCGATTCTATTCTAACTTTATCCGTTCTCGTCACTCCACTATATCTATCTCGTAAAATTCGATCAGAGTATCGAGTAAATGATAATGATAAATGATTTATTTTTTGTAAGTAGGTTGTAAAAAACACTTTTACACGTCAATCTTTTTTGGCCGTTATAAAAACTAGATGAGGCCGGTGTTTCCTAGCTGACTACCCTGAGAAGAAACACCGAAACAAACTCAGAGGTCAAGGTCTCTTTTGAAGTCCATACAATTGTACTGGTCAAATCATATGAGAACCATGTAGGTTGGTGTCTGAAGTGGTCTTTTGAGGAAAGTACCACACAGATTTGAGTGGACTTGTCCATACAGTGTAAGCATTTGTCAGTTATCGTGTAGCTCAAACTTAGAACTTTAAGGAGCTCAACGATTTGACGATACCATAACTTACCTTTTCAGGAACATCGGTACAGATGGCTTCCATCCAAGCTGGCATGATGTAGTCCCAGATGGACTGCGTGATGATGCCGTAAGGGATCAAGCAGTACAATCTGTAAATGATAAATTATATTTATTTTGTAAGTAGGTTAAACATTTCATCAATCATCATCATCAACAGCCTGTTGCAGTCCACTGCTGGACATAGGCCTCTCCAATTGCACGCCACTTAGATCTATTTTCGGCTTCTCGCATCCAGTTTCTGCCAGCCGTCCTGCGCAAATCGTCACTCCACCGTGCCTGAGGACGTCCTACACTACGTTTGCCGAGACGCGGTCTCCACTCTAAAACTCGTTTACCCCAACGGTTGTCGGTTCTACGACTAATATGGCCAGCCCACTGCCACTTCAGCTTACTAATCCGGTGGGCTATATCAATGACCTTGCTTCTCTGACGGATCACCTCATTTCTGATGCGATCCCTCAGAGACACACCGAGCATAGCCCTTTCCATAGCCCGCTGAGCGACTTTGAGCTTATGGACCATACGAGCCGTCAGTGTCCACGTTTCGGCTCCGTATGCCATGACGGGTAGGACGCACTGATTGAAGACTTTCGTCTTTAGGCACTGTGGGATCGACGATGTAAAGACTCGACGTAGCTTCCCAAATGCTGCCCAACCCAACTGAATTCTTCTGTTCACCTCGCCCTCAAAGTTGTTTCTACCTAACTGCAGTGACTGCCCGAGGTACACATATTTTTGAACAACTTCGAGAACGGCACCGTGAATCGCAATCGGTTCCGGTAGAACATGTTCGTTGAACATGACCTTGGTTTTATCCAAGTTCATCCGTAGGCCGATGCGTACAGAAGAGTCAGCCAGGTCATTCAGCATCTGTTGTAGGTCCTGCAGTGTTTCTGCCATAATGACGATATCGTCTGCAAATCGCAAGTGAGAGATTTACTCGCCATTGATGTTAATGCCACGTTCTTTCCAGTTCAGCGTCTTGAACATATCCTCCATTGCATTAGTGAACAATTTCGGGGAAATAACATCCCCTTGTCTCACTCCTCGATGCAACGGTATGGGACTTGTTTGCTGATTCTGTACTTGAACGGACATGGTGGCGGCCTCGTAGAGACATCTCATCACTTGGATGTATCGCCAGTCTACTTGGCAACGCTGCAGGGACTCCAGAACAGACCAGATTTCAACCGAGTCAAAGGCCTTTTCATAGTCCACAAATGCTAGACACAGGGGCTGATTATACTCTTCGGTCTTCTGTATAATCTGCCGCACTGTGTGAATGTGGTCTATGGTGCCGTATCCGCTCCGAAATCCAGCCTGCTCCGGTGGTTGGAATTCGTCGAGTCTTCGCGCAAGACGGTTCGTGATCACTCTTGAGAACAGCTTATAGACGTGGCTTAGAAGGGATATGGGTCGATAGTTCTTCAACAAGGTCTTGTCTCCTTTTTTGAAGAACAAGACGACCACACTTCTACTCCACGCCTCTGGAGTTCTCCCTTCAAAAAGGACAGCGTTGAACAGCTTCTGGAGCTCCCTCAGTACGGGGTTACCCCCAGCTTTCAGCAGCTCTGTGGTAACGCCATCTTCTCCAGGGGCTTTTCCATTTTTAAGCTGCCCAAGAGCGATCTCGATTTCACCAGTACTGACTTCTGGCAGGTCTTCGGTGAAATGGCGTGTCAATGTGGCTCTAGGACCCTCATTTTCGGGATCAGGACGAGATGCATGCGATGCGTATAACCGGCTATAGAAGTCCTCCACTTCCGAAAGGACTGCTGGCTTCGAAGAAACGACTTCTCCACTTGCTGTGGTCAACTTTGTCAGGTGGCTTCTTCCAAGAGATTGTACGAACACCTTTGACCCCCGGTTCTGCTCGATTGCTCTTTCAACCGAAAGAGCATTGAAGCGCCGGAGGTCGCGTCGTACGTGCTTGTTGATCTCTCGGTTTAGAAACCGCTTTGCCGACGAAGTGACAGGTGGGTTTTCACGTCGTTCCTTCATTAGGCCTAAAGTCTCTTCTGAAAGCTTAGACTTCTTGCCCTTACGCTGCATATCACAGAATCTTGTTCCTTCTTCCCTGAGGATCCGAGTCACATTTTCGAGGTTCTGGTTTACGTCTGTTGTGGTTTCCACGGCAGCGAATCAGTTTTCCAGGTTTGCCTGGAACGTTTCAGATCCAGCCATGGTCTGGAGCAGAGTTGGTCGGAGTCTGGACTTCATCAGAAGGACACGTTCGGCCTTGAAGTTAATATTCAGAGTGCCTCGGACAAGTCGGTGATCGCTACCGGTATTGAACCTGTTGATCACGGAGACGTCTCTGAATATATGCCTCTTGTCCGTCATGATGAAGTCGATCTCATTTTTGGCCATAGTGTCGGGGCTTTGCCACGTCCACTTCCTTTGGGGCTGTTTCTTGAAGAAGGAGTTCATCAAGAACAACCCCTCTCGTTCGAGAAAGTTGACGAGCATTTGCCCCCTATGATTTCTGCTTCCAAATCCATGGTGTCCTACTACCGATTCGCAGCAATTCTGTACTCCCACTTTGGCGTTAAAGTCCCCCATGACAACGGTGTACTGTGTCTTTGCGGTGGAGTGGAGGGCTCTCGATATGTCATCGAACATATCCTCCACTTCGTCGTCCGAGTGTGTCGAGGTCGGTGCGTATACTTGCACTACCTTGAGGCTATACCTCTCGGTGAGCTTCACAATAAGGTACGCTACCCTGTTCGACACACTTGACATTTCCACAACGTTGTCAGATAGGGACTTGTTTACCAGAAACCCAACGCCGCCTTGAGATTGCTGGTCTCCCTCTCGGAAGTACATTAGGTGACCCGATTTCAGGGTTATGGTGTCCTCCCCCTTTCTTCGGACTTCACTCAACCCTAGTATGTGCCACCTAATTTTCCCAAGTTCCACCTCGAGTTGCGCCAGATGCGAGTCAAGCCGTAGCGTGCGTCCGTTGTACGTCGCCAGGGTCAGTTTATTGTTGTGGTGGCCTCCCGTAGCCCGGAGATTCTTGGCACCCCCCGCCCCGCCGTTACCGTGGTCGCCACCATGACCAGGAATAGCGGGACCACCGGGAACTGGGGGCCGTGGCTTTTTGTTCTTCTGCATTTGGAGGTATTTGCCCATAATCGCCACGCTGGGCAGGCGGGTTGGCGATCGCAGGGGGCGTAGCTTCTCGCACCGGTGACGCTGCTGCCCATCACCGGCCTGTTACATTTAGCTACGCCTATTTGATGGATATACCGCCATCGGTCGGTCGCCAGAGCCTCGTTCGTCATTCAGCAGGATGCACCACGTGCAGGTGAGGTTGGCTTGGGGCGAAGGATGGTAGTTTGCCCCTTACATCCCCTATGTTTAGGTTTAGGGTTAAACATTTACACGTCCAATATTCCTGGCCATTTCAAGCTAGATGAGGCTGGTGTTTCCTAGCCGACTACCCTGAGAAGAAACACCGAAACAAACTCAGAGGTCAAAGTCTCTTTTAAAGTCCATACAATGCGTACTGGTCATACCATATGAGAACCATGTAGGTTAATGTCTGAGGTAGCGTTTTGAGGAAAGTGCCACACAGATTTGAGTGGACCTGTCCAGACGATGCAAAAATTTGTCAGTTTCCGTGTAGCTCAAACTTAGAACTTTGTGGAGCTCAACGATTTGACGAACAATACCAAAGTAGGGACATTTGAGTAGGCTGCAAAAAACCAGAAAAAAAAAAAAAAAAACCGGACAAAAAAAAAATAAAAATAAATAGAAAAATAATATAAATAGAAGAGATAAATGACTCAAACAACCAGAATAACTGAAATGAGGCCCTAATATGGCGATCTACATAGTCCTCACATTCACAATATGATATATGAGAATCATGCAAATTTGTGTTTGAAATGGTCTTTTGAGGAAAGAACCACACAGATTTAAGTAGATTGTCCATTCAGTACAATTATTTGTCAGTAGTCGAGTAGCTCAACAAACAATAAGGAGCTCAACGACCGATGTAAAATGATAATAAGCCGTCGTTTATTTATATACATATAATATGCTGATAATTATGCTGTGATTTCAGCACAAGAATTAGTAAGAGATTTTGTAGGGTAATAATGTATAATTTTATTTTTTTATTATTAGATGTGTTTACCTATTGAGTCCATCCTTTAAGTGATGTGTCTTGGAGGCGAGGTTGTCCCAGTGGCCGGCCTGCCTCGTGTAGTGTGGCGGGTGAGGCAACAGACACGCCACCAGCACAGATCTGTGCGTCTCTGCTATGTTCCGTAGCCAACCACAGACATGCTCGCATTTTAGTTTTTCTACTGTGTTTGCGGTTTCACCTGAAATTTTAAAAAAACCGCCTCTAGCAACTGACTTAGAGAAAACTTTTATAATAGGGATGTTTCCTGAGGAATAAAAATATGATCCTATTTAGTCCGTCAGTTATGATTATCGAAAAATGTTGGACACGTAGTTTTTGCTTTATGGAATCTCTAAAAATTTACGAAGATAAAAAGCTTCAAAGATCATGAGTGGGGGCTTGTGACATCACAGCGTGGTAAAAATCGTCGCACGAAGTGTCGTCACACGAGTTTTCAACGCACTAGATCGTCTTCGTTTTTTGTTTACGTGAAAAAATAAAAAATACGTGTCCAATATTTTTGGGAAGTTTATCTTACGGACTTATTAGATTTTTAGGCAACTATCCTATTATATATGTATATTTCCCATGCTCCCCTCTCCTCGCGCCGGACCATGGGTTGAACCAGGGCCGGATGCTCAGGTCACCGCCGCGGCGTTTCTCCACCCACGCAGGTCAGACCTCCACTGTATGCTCCACCGTGTCTTCCAGGCTTTCACCGTTTCCTCACAATCCTACAAACTTACCAGTATAAGAGAACGAAGTAACATGGAACCAATGGAACAGCACGGACAGCAGCCTGCCCAAGATTTCGTCCGGAGTGTCCGGGTTAGGAGTACACAGCCCCACCATGAGCCAAACTCCGTATCTACGATCGAAATATACCAGTGTTTCAATATTAAGATCTCTGTAAAACGGTATAATAATTGTACAATAAAATAGGATCATAATGTCCAGATAGGGTTAATAAAATAAAAAATAATTCTATAATTTATTTATTTCAAGGAAAACAGGAATTTAAAATACACGAGAATAATCATCATCGGCGTATCACATATGCGCTTGATTGACTGCGGGGCATGTGCGGGGTAGGCCTGATTGAGCCTATTCATTAGTCCTTCGATCCGGATCTGGTACGATCATTGAATCGGGACTTTATAATTATTAGTGGACTATATTAAAATACGTGTAATACCATAACTTACATAACAGAGAAAAGAAATGCCCGCAACAGAGCGAATATTCATTGGTCCTTCGAACCGGATCCGGTGCGACTAATGAATCGGGATATAATAGTAAAATTAGTGGGTTGGATACCATAATTTACATATAATAGAAAAGAAATGCCCGTAGCGGAGCGCCTATTCATTGGTCCTTCGAGCCGGATCTGGTGCGACCAATGAATCGGGACTTCATAATAATATTAGTGGACTGTATTCAAAATAGGTTTAATGTCATAATTTGTATACATAAAAGAGAATAGAAACGCCCGTAGCAGAGCGCGTGAGTGAGCTGAGTGGTGTGGCGGGCGTACAGCGAGCGGCCTGGCGCGGGTTCGGTACCCCGCGGTTGCCCCGCAATTAATCACGCGCATATGTGATGCAACGACAATCATAGTTCTAACTCGTCATACTACAATCTATTTCTAGTTCTTAAGCTATACTATAGCATTTTTTTTTCCTTTTAAAATAGAAAGATAAAATGAACTAAGGCCTTACCTTCCTAGTAGCTGTCGATCTTCAACTGAGATGGGATCAGGCAAGTCTACACTGAGCGGAGGCTTCAGTTGTTCCGTCGAGCTGTCAGGGTCTTCCATGTTGATGGGCTTTGCTTCTTTCAGAAGACTGGTCAAGAAAATTAAACATTTTATAGTTTTTATCATTTCTATATACTCGTAATAATAATATTATTCATACGGCCTTTCGGAACCCTGTAAAGGTTCCGAAAGTCCGTATGAAAAAACGGAACCCTTATGAAGTCAGATGTGTATCTATTTGTTTTTTTGTCAGAGCCAATATCCTCCGAATTAACTTGACCAATTATGGACCTCTGTGACCTCAACACGGGTTTGTACAATAATATAAAAATCATGAGTTTATGAGCCAATTTAGAAAGTCCGACTTTTGTGGCGGCTGTTGTGGCACTGCTGGCAGTACCTGCGCGCTACATGTTAGTTACCTTATGATAGCCTCGACGAGGTTGGTCTGCATGTCGCTGTCCATCTGCCAGGCGAGCGGCAGGCGCGTGTGCACCACGTGGTCGCCGCCACGCCGGCTGTTGTGGCACTGCTGGCAGTACCTGCGCGCTACATGTTAGTTACCTTATGATAGCCTCGACGAGGTTGGTCTGCATGTCGCTGTCCATCTGCCAGGCGAGCGGCAGGCGCGTGTGCACCACGTGGTCGCCGCCACGCCGGCTGTTGTGGCACTGCTGGCAGTACCTGCGCGCTACATGTTAGTTACCTTATGATAGCCTCGACGAGGTTGGTCTGCATGTCGCTGTCCATCTGCCAGGCGAGCGGCAGGCGCGTGTGCACCACGTGGTCGCCGCCACGCCGGCTGTTGTGGCGATTGCCGTGGCACTGCTGGCAATACCTGCGCGCAACATGACACGAGATGACCATCAAGGGCCGACATTCATCGTTAAGCGACGCTAAAGTCGGACCGCGAATACATCAGACCATCTTAACATACCGAGAGCCCTCCGTGTCTCGGACAATATGCTAAGCTTTTAGTCCCAGCAGTCATTCACATGTCGTTATAAGTCATGAACTCTGACACCAGTCTTGCCTAAGCATATGATATGGTAGGTCGAATAAACACAAAAACCACCGGAGCGATTTCAGAAATTCTTTCACTATTATGTGTGTTATGTTCCATTATGACTACACTTACAAAGTCAACTATTTCTTGACCTGGAACTCTAATTATTACGCATGTTTTGTCGATTCTGTTTTGGTCAATATAGGTAACGCTTTGTTTTGCCTACAACAACTACACTTGTTATTAAAGCCAACTTTCATGTCCAATAGCTTTTTTTTTTTGGGACATAATATGACCGCACAGTATACAAAATAATGTATTTTAAACAAATACATTATTTAAAAAAGAAAACTGTAAATTTATGTTTGTATGGAAAATTTAAAATGGGTCTAATTTAACTGTACCACTATTTGTCGAAAATGTTTTCAATTAACTTTTTAGACCTATGTATCTCGCTTATGTGTGTAAATTTTCATTAAAATTGATTTAGTCATTTCGGAAAATAACGACTTGAAAATTTGTATGAAATGCCGTACGGCGTATGCGCTCTGAAGTCACTGTCTCTAGCAGCACTAATCCCTTAGTAGAAGAGGATTCGTACGATAAGGCTCAGCTCCATGCACGGCCTCGAGTCAAGTTCTTGTATGCTCTTGCAAATTATGACGCCATAACTGAAGAATGGATCGTGGCAATGGATCGGTAATTAGAACGCGTATATTTTATTGGACCCTTGAGGTAGCTGCCAAGTTCTTTTACAACACAATCAACTTTCTTCACAATATCGTATCTGGAGCACATGTCCAGGAGAACTCAGTTCAACGTTTGTACACTGACTATAGCAAATGTTTTGATCGAGTGGATCATGCGCTTCTAATGCATAAACTATAACTGGCTGATGTGAGGGGTCTTTTGTTTAGATGGTTTTCATTATATGCACAGAACAGATGCCAGACGGTGGTCCTCAATAGGTATATCTTGAGAGTGATGTACATTCCGTCGGGGGTTCCCCAAGGGTCCTTACTGGGGCCTCTTTTGTTTAATATTTTTTACATGACATTGCTTCTTGTTTCATACACTCGAAAATTTTACTGTATGCGGATGATATGAAGATTGTTAGTCAAATTTCAACCACTGAGGATGTACGCTTGTTACAGGACGATTTGGACAGGTTCAACGATTATTGCGCTAAAAATAGGTTAGATTTAAATATTTCCAAATGTTGTGTATGTAATTTTTTACTCGTAAGCCATATCCTGTTAAATATGATTTTAAGCTATAGCATACCTTAATAGTCAGAGTCAGCGTCATCACTGATTTGGCGCGCAAATAGATAAAGTAGATAGCAAGGCTTCTAAAGCCTTGGGTTTTATGTTTAGACTTTCTACTGATTTTACGAATATTAAGACACTGAAAATTCTTTACTGTGCGGTTGTCCTAAACCACCTAGAATAATGCTTCTCAAATTTGGAATCCGAATAATATAGATCAAATCTACTACAATAAATAAACTTTAACTCTAACTATATAAGTTAAAATAAACTAAAATCCTCTTAACTACAATATGGCATCATAAAATTCTCTGGTCTGGAATTATAATATTAAATAAAAAATCTCTCTTATATATAAGAGATATTTTTAAAATACACTCAATATCGCTTAAAAACATTTCTTCCTAACTATATGAGTCGGTGTAAAAGTTTTCATATTCCGCCTCTACAAGAGCGAATGAAAATTGCAGATCTAGCTTTCCTGTTTAGCGTCATGAACGGATCTACTGACGTCCCTGAGCTGGTGCGTAGGATTGGACTTCGTGTACCGTGTGCGTTTCTTCGTAGTTCGCTTCTACTTCATGTTTCTCAAGTTAGAACTACAGACAGAAATCGTACATGATAAGAGCTTGTCGTACGTTCAATATGGTGTGTCAGGATGTAGTGCTTAATGTGTTTAAAAAAGTCAAGAAAACTTTGGTTTCGTTTTTTAGTATAGATGGAGGTACTTGAACACTGTTTTTTTTTTTTGGAAAATTTTTATTTTATCTTTTTGAGCGTGATTGAACTTATTATATATAATATTCATTCTACATACAGGATGTCACGCAACTCAACGTCAAGCAGTATAGCCTAAGTGTTAACTTGTAAATGGCCACATATGGTTACTTTCTATTGTAATGTATTAGCTGTAAGATTACCTATCTATACTAATATAATAAAGCTGAAGAGTTTGTTTGTTTGTTTGTTTGTTTGAACGCGCTAATCTCAGGAACTACTGGTTCGAATTGAAAAATTCTTTTTGGGTTGAATAGACCATTTATCGCGGAAGGCTTTAGGCTATATATCATCACGCTTAAGCCAATAGGAGCTGAGCAGCGATAAAGAATGTTTTAAAATCGGGGATTCCACGGGGACGAAGTCGCGGGCAGCAGCTAGTAATTAATAAAATAAAAAAAACATAGTTGAGAAACAGATGAGCAAATTGACTGGGGTTACTAATACAAAGGTTAAACTGAAAAATATATCCGTTCATCATATAACTTTGCACAGGTGATTATTCCAAATCCTCAATTAAAATCCAAAAATCTTTTTACGGTTTATATTCTCTAGGCAAAACCCATCAAGAGACGATAAAAATGTACTTATATTACATCGAAGATGATCTCTCTCTATCTTCTGTCTGAGATTTCAGAATTTTGGAATAATCAGCCCTCGTATTACAAATGTAATATCTGACCTGATGGGGTGGTTGCCGTTGTAGCTGGCACACTCATTAGAGAAGCAGATCGAGTATGCCGCCTTGTCAGTCGACCGACAGTTCTGGAACAACATTTTTATTCATACATTCATTGGAGATGATACATCTCTGTATACCCCGTTCACGATAAGATTAGACATTGAAATACATCTTTTTTTACAGTCCGTTCAACCGATTTTGACTTCTATTGCGTTAGTGGCATGACACATAGCAGCTGCAGTAAACAGTTGGTATTATAATCACGTTTTTTCTTTTAATGCCATCCTTATGCCTACGGAATAGAAGTAAAAATCGGTTGAACGGACTGTAAACAATTTTGTTCACATGTCTAATCTTATTGTGAATGGAGTATAGATCTTAGCCATGGAATTTGAACTACTGTTAGATCACTCTGCACGATAGAATATTCTTTTCGCACCTTTAGAATTAAAGGGGCTTAACTCAACATTTATGTTACTTATAATTTTATTTAGCTATATAATGAACGTAGAAAACATGCTCTAAAAGCCAGTTATGAAAAAGATTCCGCAATATGACTGGGAAAGAGGCAGTTTATACATAGGTCTCGGGAGATATTCGTTTTTTTTACCCAATACTTTTTAAAGATTTTAGAAGAATTCTTGCTCATAGTTAAAAATTTCAATTTTCGAGTAAAGTCCCTTTAATTCTAAAGGTGCGTTTTAAAATAAACACTTATAATGTTCTTTCACACAATAGATATGTCGCAGCAAACTGGCTCAATCAGCTGTTGAATTTGATATCTAACTTTTTCATTGAACGGCGCCATTTAATCAGCGGCCTAAATGACATCCAGCCAATGAGTTTTTACAAAATTAATTGAATATAACAGGGTAAACGTGTGACGAAAATATTTAAATCTGGGAACTCTTAACTTAAACAACGTTAACGTATCAATACCAAACAAAACTGAATCAAACTCGGCTCCTGTCATAGACACATCTATCTCTCATGTAACAGACAACGGATCGACGCATTTCTGACATATTCATGAACATTTAATGGAATAAATACATATGTAGCGTATAAATTGTTTACCTTATTTTCGCACACCATCGAGACCTGTTGTTGAGGATGCAGGATGTCGAAGAAACGCTGGTTCGGATGCTCTCTGAAATGATAGAAATATTTCATTACGGTCTACCTAAAAACTATTATGATTTTAGCATAATCCGCCTTTTAGCGTTCGTTGCTAGGACACAGGCCTCCTCTCTAGGAGAGGGAATGGGCCGTAATCCACCACGCGGGCCCAGTGCGGGTTGGTGAATGTCACATGTCTTCGAATTTTAGGTTCTAAGAAATGCCGGTTTCCTCACGATGTTTTCCTTCACCGTTTTGAGAGCAGTGGTGATGAATTTAATTACACAAAGTAATGCGCCTGCCCGGGTTTGAACCCGCGACCTACAATTCTTAAGTCGGGGCTGTTACCGCCCGGTCACTACTGCTCTCGCGTTGGTCCCATACTTGTAAAGTTATTCACAATGACCCCTTCCCAGTAAAGTCGGGCTTTTAAAAAGGCGGGCTGTCGCACGCGAAGGTGACGCTGATGTAGTGCTCTAGTGTGGCACGTACCTGTGTATCTCATTAGCGCACTCGATGCACAGGTACAGCGGCGGCGGGCTGTCGGACGCGAAGGTGACGCTGATGCAGTGCTCTAGTGTGGCACGTACCTGTGTATCTCATTAGCGCACTCGATGCACAGGTACAGCGGCGGCGGGCTGTCGGACGCGAAGGTGACGCTGATGCAGTGCTCTAGTGTGGCACGTAC
Organism: Hecatera dysodea; assembly: GCA_905332915.2. Taxonomy (NCBI): domain Eukaryota; kingdom Metazoa; phylum Arthropoda; class Insecta; order Lepidoptera; family Noctuidae; genus Hecatera; species Hecatera dysodea. The sequence continues at coordinate 17,017,008 of HG995309.1, read as the reverse complement.
CTGTGTATCTCATTAGCGCACTCGATGCACAGGTACAGCGGCGGCGGGCTGTCGGACGCGAAGGTGACGCTGATGCAGTGCTCTAGTGTGGCACGTACCTGTGTATCTCATTAGCGCACTCGATGCACAGGTACAGCGGCGGCGGGCTGTCGGACGCGAAGGTGACGCTGATGCAGTGCTCTAGTGTGGCACGTACCTGTGTATCTCATTAGCGCACTCGATGCACAGGTACAGCGGCGGCGGGCTGTCGGACGCGAAGGTGACGCTGATGCAGTGGTCATAGCACACCTTGGCTGCTTCAGCTGAGCCCGCGTTCGGGCACATGTCACGCTGGCACAGGAACGGAACCAGGTCGTCTGGAATTGGGAATGCAGATGGTAACTTCAGCATTGAAAAAATCTGAAAATTATTTACTGTGGTATTGAAACTCGGATTTAGATAGAACAGAGATGATTAATCCTTATATCCACGATATTGGAACAACTGCAGGCAGCACGCAGGTAGGCAGGGTAATATGCGAAGTGTTGAGCACAAACAATTGACTGCAAAGTGTATTTCGAAAAATGTTTGAAAGTGGGTATACAGTAGACTTTTGGCGTAATGAACGTTGACCATTTTTGAGAACAGGAGTGGGCCCAAAATTGGTCCTTGATTGACTCCGAAACGCGTATGATAGTATTTCATTCATAAAGGCCAATTCCGGTTAATTGCTGAAGATCGTAGAAAATTAAACAAGAAGCTGCAGCAAACCTGGTAGAAACACACGGCTTCGCAAGCAGATTGTCATTATTGACCGTACCTAACGCTTTCCGAAAGTCAAAGAACTACGTTTTAGACGATAGAAGCCACTTTTACGTTTAGATATGTAGTCGACTAGGATATGATGTGTGTTGTATACCTATGTAACAGCCAATGAAAGATACTTACTGGAGAACTTGCACAGCAGTCCCTTCCTGTCGAACAGCTTGGCGTCAAATGGCGGCCAGTAGTAGAACAGCAGCTTGGCAGCAGACAGCCTTGCGCCCCAGGTTCCGTATGCAATGACGCAGAGGATGTCTTTCACGACTGACTGCTTCATAGACATCAGGCATTCTAAGAGTTGGCAGTGGTGGGCTGGAAGGGATATAAACATGAGCTTCAATCTCGATGATGGAGACCCCTAGGCTACAAGTGGAACGCAAAAGACAAGAACCATTTACGTATTGACATTAACGCAATAAAATGATTCTACATCTCCAATTATTAAAATAGAAAGACTGATCAACGAAGAAGGTTTATGTATATGATTGGATCCCTTGCAAAGCCGGGGCAGACAGTTAATGTAGTAAACTTTGTACAATAATTAAAATTGATTAAGTTCAATTAAGTTTCAACCCTGGTTTGAAAATATCTGTTAAAGCATCATGATTTAACTTTTTCACAAAGTGTGCGACCACTCATTTTCTTCAGTAAATAAGATCGAAAAAGTTTTTTTACAAAAAAAATACAGCCGACTTCCAAATAAAAAGACTAGAAAAAATAACTTTAATTTCGTCAAGAAGTATTTGTAAAGACTTTTTCACGCTTTCTAGTACTTCATTATTTCGTAATACACCACAGAACAGTTACAGGAAAAGATAATACGCAATTTTGTTTACTTGGATGACATATTTGTCGAGCTATTTTGATTTAATAACCAAACTACTGAACCGCTTTGATGTCTTTTTCTTTCAAATTTATAGGGTGTTTTGCGTTAGTGGCTGTTTAAATTGTATCATTGATTTTAATTGAAAAGTAAAAAACTGTTGAAGAAAACAATTGAAAACCACCTAACTGCTAACCAAACTGCTAAACAAACTCAAGCTTTGCTTTAATAAAATTCCAACTCTATTCGTACGAACAAGCAAAAACCTACCCTAACTTTAGTACAATAAAGCACCAATACCATTGCACGAACCAGCTACTTAAGTCCCCAAAGGGTGAACAAACTCATAAATCATTTTTACAGTCGCTCTTGTCACCGTTAGATGGCGCTAAAAGCAACACCCATATTGCAGCAGTGTAACGCTAGTATCGCCATCTTCTGAACGCAACAAGAACTCACATACCAGTTAAACACAATGTTTTAAATCGAAAACTAGATGGCGTTATAGAGCAATGCGGTTGTGAATTTCTAATGGTGACAGTGAATACGTACATCGGGTATATAATATATTTTGTGGCTTCAAGCTTCAAAGTTCTAGAGCGGAGGCAACGGTGGGTGCGAAATTTAAGACGTAAGAAACTGCCGCTTGCATCCATAGTGCCGGGCGCCACTTGCGGCGTCCGCGGCAGCTAACTTCAAATCGCGCAGTAGTAGCGTTCTTCTTTTCTTCTTTCTTTTAAATACGTATTGTCATGTGGGTACTCGTATTTTGAACTATACTGCTGCAGTACTCATAATTTTATTTGCTGGTTATCGATTTCACTTTGACTTTGTTTCAGTCAGTCGGTGTTTCAAGATACGATTTCAGCTTGGTTTCGTATAAATAAATCACAACTCCTTTTTGTATATGTATTATTATATTATTAATATTAGGTTGGGAAAAGAGTCTTTTCGCTACACTATTTGTATCTGGCTGGTTTTGGTATCATTGAAAGTTTAAAGAACGTAATTCCAAATTCAAATTTGGAAAATGTTAATAATTTTATTAATGTAATCGAATACGTGCAATGTTTCAAGATGAGCGTGTTGCTATTAATGTGAAGCATAGTTGTTCCAAATTATAACTAATGAATCTTTGCATGATCGAATCAGAAACAAGAAGATACATTGGCTTGAATACTTGTGTGACGTCGCCACTCGCTACAACTTTTACCACGACGTGACGTCAACAGCCCCCACTCTTGAGCTTTCATGCTTTTTATCTTCGTCGTCAAAGCCAAAAACAGGTGTCCAATACTTAATAATCTATATAATAAAATTTATAAATGCATGAAAATATCGTCTACATAGATGATATTCTTCTATGATAATAATAACTAAATAATTATTTTCCTGAACTTGTCATATAATGCAATTAAGGTTTAATGATAACCTTTCAAATATCATATATCATATCACAATTTGCTACAGCTCTGGGTACGAAATACATAATAAAGTGGTCTTTGAAGCATTGATTTGGAACATGTTTTTAGTAAAAAGTGAGTTGTGACGCTTTGATAGATGTAAATATACCAGTTTGTGACATGCAACTACATAGTTGCATTTCAACCTACCACTAATGTTAAGGTCTGAGAAACCGCATGGTTTCTCAGGCCTTAACATTACTGATAGGTTCAGGCACTTAATCAATAGGTGCGAAGATCGAGAAGAAGGTGCTGAGACCAGAAAATGCGAAAGATGATAAAGCAAAGGTTAGTCTGACACTCGCGATGAGTGGGAGTGAACGTCACATAATAGGGTGTAGTACTTCGAGAAAGGTTTGGCTAAATTCTCCCAAGAAAGCGATGCTGGTAATGTGATTGATATTGCGTAAATTGTCAGAGGGAGGAACATCTGAATACCTCTTTTGGCGCTGTAGACAGACTGAGCTGAGCTTGTTCGACATAAAGGAAGACACTGATATACAGGATTATTTTTTTATTCAGGACACCAACTTTGGCAAATTAAATGAAAACGCGTTTTAATAAACACGTTCTTTTCATTTTGATATGCCTTATTACAAAAAAAAAGTTACCGCTAAGGAAAGATCTACAAGTTTCCTTTGAAAGTATCTTTATGAATACGATTTCTGGTTCGGGTTTAAGTGAATTAGTTCTCTTAGGTTTAGACCGTGATCTGAAGTTATTTCAAGAGGAATTCCAATTTACCATCAAAATGCAGAACGTAAAGCGTTATGATCAATTCAATTACGGCACTTTCAAAAACATAATAACATAACAATTTAAATTCTCTTCTTAGTGCATTATGCATAGCTACCCGTGATCGAGAAGTCTTTGAGTTGTTGCTAATGAAAATACCAATTTTCATTAGGGGCCGAGGGGTTACTGATGCTCGTAAATTTCTACCCCTTACTAAATACACTCGCACCATGTCATAAAACTTGCGGTTACAAAACTGGGTTTTACTCCCTGTGGTTGCGAAATGCCAAATTTCACTGAGGCTTGCTTTGATAGGGATCAAAGCTAGCCAAGACTAAAATTTGATATTTCGTAGACCTCACGCTACACCAGCGCCTCTAGCGGTGAATACAAACGCGATAGCTCTCATTGGACTTCGAGATACAATAAGACATAAACACGGCTTATCTGGATAGATGAGGAGATCGGCATGCAGGTTTCCGAGCTATTGAGAGAGAGTTTAATGAAACTTATGAATTGTGAGAAAGAAGGTCCAATAGTCAAAAACGTGTACAAATCCTTCACCTCAGTGTGATTAAGTCACAATACCATTGTACGAACCAGCTACTTAATTACCCAAAGGATGAACAAGCTCATAAATCATTTTTACAGTCGCTCCTGCAACACAATACCACACTGCGGCAGTACATCACTAGTAGCGCCATCTACTGAATGTTACAACAAGTCAAATACCAGTTAAATAGACCGTACACTAGATGGCGCTATAGAGCAATGCGGCACTGAGTTTCAAATTGTTGCGGTGAATACGTTCATCGGGTACATAAAATGTATTCTAGCTTTAAGCTTCAAACCGGGTGACGTGGTAGCAACGGCGGACGGCAAGATATATGAAACGTAAGAAACCGCCGCTAGTGTTCGGTGTGGTTGGTGGGACGTACGGTAGCGCAGTTCATAGCGCGCAAACGATTCCAAACGGTCATTGCGGCCATACTGACAGTATCAGCTAGCAAGTCGCGGCAGATAAAACAAACCAGCAAATATTAATCGCACATAAAACACGTTTCATGCAAAATAAGCACTACTTTTCAGGTATTGAGTTTATTCTGTACCACGATGTAGTGTGTCCTCCGCGAAAGTTTATTTCTGATTTGGTGCCGTATTCTTTCGATCATTTTTACGTTTCGTATAAATTAATAAGTCAACACTCCTTTCATCATATTCATATTTATATTAAATTCGTGCACTGTCACGATAATTTAACACGTTTTAGGGCAATATTGAGTCTAATAACGCCAACGAATATTCGTCAATTAATAATGTAACCTCTGGACAAAACAACGAAACGCGCCTAGACGCTACAACGACTCGCGACGCATTGCAGATAAACTGCGGCACGCAGACCCTCCCGCAACCCCTCCCTCGCCCACCCACGGAGGCCTAACATTTTCTCTGTATCAAAGGGCAAAGAGAGGGCGCCACTTATCAAAAAATACCGCAATAAAATAGTGCATGACAAGTGGCGCCACCTACCAGTTCTTCCTACGACTCGTGTATCAGTTTGAAATTATGTGCTTGCCAGCTCAACTAGATGGCGCACCACTGCAATGCGGCATTACTATCTAGTAACGCTATGTTGGGTTCAGTACATGGAGTTACTTGGTAACATGACAAACAAATCCGATTTCCGGCGGCAGAAATTCAGACTCTATATAAAGAACTACCATAAGCATCGTCATAGCAAAATGAAAATATGTATGTTATTTGTTTGGCTCATTTACTTAGGAGAAAAGACAACACCTGAATTAAATTTACTCACTCAGAGGAAATTTGCAGACAGCAAATGCTACATATTGCAACTTTACTTGTACAGGGTGGGCCATGAATTAGTTAACAGTATAGTCCGCACCGCGCAAACGCAAGCGGTGCGGGTCGTAGGGTGAGGTCGAGCGGCTAGCTCGTTCTCGGAAATTTAGTCGTAATAGATCCCTTCACTGGAGCGCAGCGCCCTTTGCGTGAAGAAATTTTATTTTAATAATTTTTCGCCTACTACAGTAAAGCGCGTGTTTTGCGTGGAATGTCATTTACACGAATTAAAAAAGTTCCCAAGTTCAGTTTTAATAAATGAATGGGTGAACAAGTGCGAGGAAACTGGATCGACACTGAATATAAAGAAAACTGGCGGCCCACGGATTTCACGAAGTGAAGAGAAAATTTGTAGCGTTCACTTAAGTTCCAAGCGATCCTGATTTATCCACACGTGAACATTCGCCTGTGTGTTTGAATGTTGAATCGCTTCTGAAATTTCAACAATATCTTATTTACCGATGAAGCCACCTCAACTGAAGCAGTAAAAATCCTAAAGTCAAACATCAAAGGCCCCTTCAGTCGCCCAAGATAACGGTACGGGCAACAATTTCAGCCAGAGGAATCATTGGGCCCTATTTCTTTCAGGATTTACTCGGTTGTGCGGTCACTGTTAATTATACCCAATATAATATATAACAATGCTAAGAGAATTTCCGTTACCACAGCTACAGGAACTTGCTGTTTATAACCGGAATACATGGTTCCAGCAAGACGCAGCAACTTGTTACACCTTTAATGAGCACTTGCCTGTCAATAGAGATAATATTCCCGGAAAAACTCATTTCTCAAAAAAAAACACAACCACACTGCGGCAGTACATCACTAGTAGCGCCATCTACTGAATGTTACAACAACTCAAATACCAGTTAAACAAATCGTACACAAGATGACGTCATAGAGCAATGCGGCACTGAACTTCAAGTGGTGGCGGTGAATACGTTCATCGGGTTCATAAAATGTATTCTAGCTTCGATCTTGAATCCAGGTGACGTGGTAGCAACGGCGGGCAAGAAACATGAAACGTGAAAAACCGCCGCTTGCATTGATTGTGGCTGGTGGCAAGTGTAGCAGCCGTGGCATCGAAATTCAAAGCGCGCAGTAAATTCAAACGGTTCCAAACACTCGTTGCGGCCATACTGACAGTATCAGCTAACGCGTCGCGGCAGGTATAACAAACCCACAAATACTAATCGCACATAAAACACGTTTCATGTAAAGTCCGCATTACTTTTCAGGGTTTAATCAATAAGTTATCACTCCTTTCATTACATTCGTGCACTATCTCGATAATTTAACACGTTTTAGGGCACTATTGAATGTAATTACGCAAACGAATATTCGTCTATTGTTTTTTGACAAAACAACGAAACAAGCGTAGACGCTACAACAACTCGCGACGCACTGCGGTTAAACTGCGGCACGCAGTCCCTCCCGCAACCCCTCCCTCACCCGCCCGCGGACGCCTAGCACGTTCTCTGTCTCAAAGGGCAAAGAGAGGGCACCACTTATCAATAAATACCGCAATGAAATACTGCATGACAAGTGGCGCCATCTACCAGTTCTTCCTACGACTCGTGTATTAGTTTGAAATTATGTACTTGCCAGCTCAACTAGATGGCGCTACCACTGCAATGCGGCATTACTATCTAGTAACGCTATGTTGGGTTCAGTACATGGAGTTACTTGGTAACATGACAAACAAATCCGATTTCCGTCGGCGGAAATTCAGACTCTATATAAAGAACTACCATAACGATCGTCATAGCAAAATGAAAATATGTATGTTATTTGAAATTTGACTCATTTACTAAGAAGAAAGTCAAACCTGAATTAAATTTACTCACGCAGAGGAAATTTGGAGACAGCAAGTGCTAGATATTGCAACTTTACTTGTACAGGGTAGGCCATGAATTAGTCAACAGTATAGTCCGCACCGCGCAAACGCAAGCAGTGCGGGGCGTGGGGAGAGGTCGAACGGCTAGCTCGTTTCTCGGAAATTTAGTCGTAATAGATCCCTTCACTGGAGCGCAGCGCCTTTTGCGTGAAGAAATTTTATTTTAATAAGTTTTCACCCACTACAGTGAGATACGAGTTTTGCGTGGAATGTAATTTACACGAATTAAAAGAAGTGTCAGAGTTCAGTTTTAATAAATGAATGGGTGAACAAGTGCGAGGAAACTGGATCGACAGTGAATATGAAGAAAACTGGCGGCCCACAGACTTCACGAAGTGAAGGGAATATTTATAGCGTTCACTTCAGTTCAAGGCGATCCTGATTTATCCACACGTGAACGTTCGGCTGTGTGTTCGAATGTTGAATCGCTTCCGAAATTTCAACAATATATTATTTACTGATGAAGCCACCTCAACTGAAGCAGTAAAAATCCTGAAGTCAAACATCAAAGGCCACTTCATTCGCCCAAGATAACGGTACGGGCAACAATTTCAGCCAGAGGAATCATTGGGCCCTATTTCTTTCATGATTTACTCGGTTGTGCGGTCACTGTTAATTCTACTCAATATATAACAATGCTAAGAGAATTTCCGTTACCACAGCTACAGGAACTTGCTGTTTATAACCGGAATACATGGTTCCAGCAAGACGCAGCAACTTGCTACACCTTCAATGAGCAGTTGCCTGTCAATAGAGATATATTCCCGGCAAAACTCATTTCTCAAAGAGGCGACATTCTGTAAGAACCCTCCCATCCTGACCTGACGCCAGCCGATTTCTTTTCATGTAAAACAATACCACACTGCGGCAGTACATCACTAGTAGCGCCATCTACTGAATGTTACAACAACTCAAATACCAGTTAAACAAATCGTAAACAAGATGGCGTCGTAGAGCAATGCGACACTGAACTTCAAGTGGTGGCGGTGAATACGTTCATCGGGTTCATAAAATGTATTCTAGCTTCGATCTTGAATCCAGGTGACGTGGTAGCAACGGCGGGCAAGAAACATGAAACGTGAAAAACCGCCGCTTGCATTGATTGTGGCTGGTGGCAAGTGTAGCAGCCGTGGCATCGAAATTCAAAGCGCGCAGTAAATTCAAACGGTTCCAAACACTCGTTGCGGCCATACTGACAGTATCGGTTAGCGCGTCGCGGCAGGTATAACAAACCCACAAATACTAATCGCACATAAAACACGTTTCATGTAAAGTACGCATTACTATTCAGGGTTTAATCAATAAGTTACCACTCGTTTCATCGTATTCATATTACATTCGTGCACTGTCTCGATAATTAAACACGTTTTAGAACACATATTGAATGTAATAACGCAAACGAATATTCGTCTATTGTTTGTTGACAAAACAACGAAACACGCGTAGACGCTACAACGACTCGCGACGCACTGCAGATAAACTGCGGCACTCAGTCCCTCCCGCAGCCCCTCCCTCACCCGCCCGCGGACGCCTAGCGCGTTCGCTGTCTCAAAGGGCAAAGAGAGGGCGCCACTTATCAATACATACCGCAATGAAATACTGCATGACAAGTGGCGCCATCTACTGGTTCTTCTAACGAGTCGTTTCAGTTCGGAGCGATGTGTTTGCCAGCCCAACTAGATGGCGCCACCACTGCAATGCGACATCAGTATCTATTAACGCCTACTAATGCCGCATTGCAGTGGTGGCGCCATCTAGTCGAGCTGGCAAGCATCAATAGGCCGTGGTAACATGACACGCAAATCCGATTTTCGGCGGAAATTCAGACTCTGTTTAAAGAACAAAATGGAGTTTGTCGAGTTCCATTTCCATCTTTATTGCGAAATAAATATTTTGTGAAATTAAATGTAATGTGTTAAACCTGTATAATGAATACTTTATTACACACTGTTTTTTTTTTACACTTTCGAGTGCTACGGGAGGCATATGGTCATATTTAAGTTCCGATCTGTGCCGGGCAGTCAACTGTCCTTCCTTTGCGCACTGTGCTGAGGTAGATTGTCGAAGTTGCTGAGGACGTTTATCAAGAGCATGAACTTGAAAAGAAGTACAGTAGAACGCCGATTAACCGAATCGGTCGAAAGCGTAATATAAAAAAATTAGACCAAGTTATTTTATAAACGTAATTTATTTAGTCATTTATTTATAAAAGTAAATTTATAAAATTGATTGAGTCAGGCGTTACTTTGCGGAAATCCATTTTTAATTTGAAAATGAAAAATATATATCTAGTTTTAATTTCCGCGAATGTGTGGGTTGCAGGTATGCACCTCCCTCCCGCCCGCTATATTATGCACATGCAAGATTACAAGGCACCCGTAGTAGCCTATACAACAGACATGATTTGTTTGCAGTTTTTTATGGATAATGGTAACGAAACCCTTCGAGCGTAGGTCCGACTCGCACTTAGCCAGTTTTTTGTTTTGCATAGTATTCGCATGGTTCGCAACTGCAATGGATAAACATAAAGACGGAATGGTAAATCGCAATTAAAAGCTGCTACTAAAGGAAAAAAGCTGTAAAAAAAGCGGAAAAGAGCTGTTCAGTACATTTTGTCAAATTATGCAAACAAATGCAGGGGCAGTAGTTGATAATTTTTTCACGATATCCGGTCTAGTCCCACTGTAAAAAAATACATATTGATGGATTATCTCTTGACTCCAGTGTAGGTCACAGGTGACAGAGATAAAGTCGACGATGGAATGAGCTTACCCAGAAGAAGCCTGTTCACTCGTAACTTTGAAGAGATTAGGGTTGAATGCGTTCGGAAACACAGACATAGGTAGAGAGTTCCACTCCTTTGCTGTGTGCATTACAAAAGACGATTGAAAACGCTTGGTTGGCACCAAGCGTTTACAATCGTCTTTTCAATTCTACGTATAAGGAATTAAAAGAAAAACTATGATAGCCAAGTAAGACTTACCTGTTACCAAGTAGTAGTCGACTAACTGATAAAAAGTATGTACATGGATAAGTAAAAATTTCGTAATACTTCAATAGAAAATGGCTTGAAACTAAGTACTAAGTATTACTTAGTAATGTTGCTTTAGAGTAAAATTTTTCTAAAATTACATAGGTAGGTAAACTATACTTTTTTATTTGGGGTGTAAGCAGATAGGATCAATCGCTAAGAGATAGAACATGAAATAAAAAACATGATGACATCAAATAACAATATATTATTCGTCATGGGTGTCATTTTCATGAATTTCGGGGTAGCTGCTAATAAAAGTATACTCAAACATTACCGTGGCTTTCAAGACGGTTATCTACGGAACCACGCGTGATTCGAAACGCACTTGACTGGCATGAATACATTATACAACGTGTTGTTTTGCATCCTCGTCAAATTTCAGGAGGTTGTCATAAAATACATAAATAATCAATTGAAAGTACGGTACCGGTCAATAACCAATAAGCGCTGCTTTTTTTTGTTATTGAAATTTAACAGTATTTCAGAATAAAATCCCGAATACCACAGAATCAGGCGCCTACGCACACAGCGACAATGCAGCTGTGTGCGTGAGTGTCGACGTCTTACCTACGAAATGCTAGTTCGTACCTACGGGCTACGTGTGCGATCGTGCGATGACCTACGGCGACCAGTAGCAATAATTTTACCTAATTTTATTTCGGAAATCATCTACTTTATTGTCATAAATTTCGCTTGATAATTAACTCATTTTTAAGCATCATTGGAATACGGAAATCTTACTAATTACAGTAATACTACTTAGTGCGCCAAAGAAAAGTTCAATGACCTGTTATCAGATGATTATGAAAATGTTAGTTTTGCTTTATTGCTATTCAAAGTTTTCGTAATGATTTTGTTTTTATTTGTGGATTAAATTGGTTGATTTGAAATTTTCCTTCTTACTTAACGGGCTTAGGACCGGCAATAATACCTACCTACCTTAGTTGGTATGTAACCGATCTAGGTACCTACTAAGTCAAAAATGTTTTCTACGTTTGATGGAAAGGGAAAGATGATGGTGATACTTTCGAATCTTAGGTATTATTGAGTCACTTAAAAATCTGAAATCGACTTATTTACAGTAGGTAATAAAATTGATTAAGCTAACAACGTATTTACAAAATGAACAAATAAATAAATTACCTACCTACTTATGTTACCCGGAGGTATTGTTCAGTTTCCATCACCACACTCTTGGCACAGTCGACCACAATGTAGCTGGTTTTCTTTCAGCCTACGTAAAACTAACACCTTCGTTTTTAAAGAGTCGAAAGCACTAATAATCCTTGCACGTAATTTTGTTACACTTGTCACTTTTTACGTCTAAACTAACTTTTTAACGTCTCCTCACAAAATAAAAGTTAAGAGGCCACAGGTCCTCCGCGACCGATCCAGTAGTCAAGAAACCTTTCACGCTTCAGTAGGCGCCACACTGTGGTGTGGTGCACTCCAAAGCGGTCACCAGCCTCCCGCGTGGTTGCCCGTGGTTCTCATTGGAAGTATTCCAGGATGTCTTCCTGCAAGGCGACAGGCAGGCCTACGCTGCTGCGTGCTTGAGCAGCATGACGCTCTGTGATGGGGGTTCCCGATCGGGAAACATTTCCGTGAACATCCGGATGGCTCCACGTAGGCTGTCTCCACTGATGGCATAACGGCGGACCATCTCTACCAACTCGACATTGGAATAATTGTCCGTCATCCTGCACTTTGTACCCACGTCTGAACGATGTACCGAGAAAGGAATTCGCAAAACGCGCGCACACGGCGGCGAAATTAAAGAAACTGTTGCTGTTGGATCAGACGCCGCGCCGCGGGGCGGGGGAGGCGCGGCTAGGCGGTAGGCGCGTGCGGCCGTGCGCGGGGGATTAGGTACCTACGAATTTGTCGAATGATCGATGTATTGTTTGCGTTTGTTTGTGTGTGTGAAAGCGCAGTTATAAGGCTAGGAACAGACGGGCCGCATTTAAATACGTCTTGTTCACACGGATTTCCGTAAATAGCAAAAATAAATTTAAAAAATACCTACTCATTTTATTGTTGATTTGGGTCGAGAATCATTAGCATAATTACGTCCGTGAATTTGACGAGGATGCAAAACAACACGTTGTATATGCATTCACATTTAATCTTCAACAAAAAAAAATCACCACAAGACAAATGGAGCAATGCGATATTAAATGATTATCTACCGTTCCTGCAATGAGATAATACATATGTAAGGGGCCATTCATAAATTACGTCACACGAATTTCATGATTTTTGAACCTTGGGGGGCGCATGGGGACATGCTTGTCACAGCTGTTCACATTTTTGTGTTCTCCCATTTTGAAATGTGACGTCACGAAATTTAGGAACCCTGGAACCACCTTGTCACACAATGTCACACATCGTCGGCCCCCTCCCTCCCCCTTAACGTGTGCATAATTTATGGGTGGCCCCTAACAAGAAAAAAAAGCGTCAACAAGTGGCGCCATCTAGTGATCGTCGCAGTAAGACATTTTTGATACATCCCATTTTTCCTGTGAAGACACCACAAACCACTAAAAGCCTTTATTTTATGACATATAAATAAAATAAAATTAATAACTGAAATAAAAGCGCATCAATGTAACGCATAAGTAGGTACTGTTAAAGATTTCCATTATTTTAATTGCAATAGAAGTACACACTAGTTAAGAATTTCAACTCTCTACCTATTCTGTTCTTGAAATACAGCCTGCTGATGGACGGACGAAAAGCGGAGTTAAGTAACAGGGTTCCGTTGGTTACGTTTTGGATACGGAATCATAAAACCGGCAAAATGATTTTACTGTGTTCGTCATTGTCAGGACAAGAGTCATTTGAAAGAAAATAAAAAAAAAAAACTCGTACGAAGCCGGGGCGGGACTAGTATTTCAATGAATTCAAACATTTATCTAATACTAGCGACCCGCCCCAGCTTCGCACGGGTGCAATATAAATACTAATGTTTCCTCTACTATAATATGCATGTATTATACATTTAAACCTTCCTCTTCAATCACTCTATCTATTTAAAAAAACCGCATCGAAATCCGTTGCTTAGTTTTAAAGATTTAAACATACATAGGGATATAGGGACAGAGAAAGCAACTTTGTTTTATACTATGTAGTGATCTGTCAACTTTAAACGATCGATACTGAACAGTGTATTCAATCCGTTTAACGTTAAATGTACCTTTTTCTTTTTTGATGGGAAATCATCAAATGACCCCTCCCGCCCTGGGTGGAGCGGAAGGGAGTGTCAGACTCTTACTGACTAAAACCCACCCGTGTTCCTCTTGTGCCCTTTGCGTTCCAGGGCCGCGGTAACTCTTTCGAACAAATTCCGCAACCCTAGACGTTAAATGTACTTAGTGCTTGGAAGTGCAAATGGGCTTTAGTTCTTAATTATCTAGCACTTACCCGGATTGCTTGAGTGCTGGAACACCATCATGATGATGGCGGCGACCGACTGCGAGGCCTGGCTCTCTTCCTCCATACCGGCGTACTTGCGAGCTGGATACAACGATATAATCATTGATTTGTGCTTTGTAATGGATCGACTGTACATGAACAAAGGAACTTTTTGGAACTGCCACCGTTTCAAAAATTTCTTTTTGGAAGACTTTGTTTCCAACTTAAAACGGTTTTGAATATCTGACCACCTTTGTATATCGATAGTTGGACGGAAGGACAGTCAGACCGTGGAGGCTTGAATAATATAGTTCTGTTACTCGTTCTCTCTCGAGTGCGGAACCTTAAAAACTGGTTACCCAATACAATTACAAATTTAAAAAAAAATTACAACAAAATACATTAAATCGTATTATTTTTTAATTTATGTATGGTATGGTCTATTTTACACGGAATTCTTTTAAATGAAAGCAAGATGAAAATATTGCATGTTCCCTATTGCTACCACTACCAGACACTGCATCATCATACCCTAAAGGAGAACCAAGCATATCAACTATCAATACTCACTGATAGTAAAAGGCAGGATGTAATATGAGAGCAGATGCAAGATCTCCTGATGGAGCGCCACCGGGAACATGGCGACGCAGTAGGCCACCAGGAATGGAAGGTTGTCAATCATGTCGTACTCCAGGAAGGGCAGCAGGCAGCCCAGGCACTGCAGGATGGCCTGACCGAATGCTGTTGAAGTATGAACATGTTACAATTTGTTTCACTTTTGAAGTAAAAAGATAGATATATTGTAGATACTAGCAGCACACCGCAGTTTTACCCACGTAGTTTCCGTTCCCGTGGGAATATGGGGATATAATATAGCCTATGTAACGCGGGGATAATGTAGCTTCCCAACAGTGAGAGAATTTTTCAAATCGGTTCAGTAGTTTCGGAGCCCATTCAATGCAAACAAACAATAAAATCTTTCCTCTTTATAATAGAATAGAATCAAAATGTTCGGCATAACAATATCTATTAAGGTGTTATGCACATGTGTTGTGTTGTGTGTTGTGTTATTCGATTTATGATCCTAAGAACGTTATAATAAGGCTCACTTTACAAACAAGTGTGTTAAAATGAGCAGTTACATTACTATCGCACTAAACGTTCCATGACTACCATAAATGCACGTACAAAAAATACTCAAAATGATAAGACTATTGAAACAAAAGATGACGTAATCATTCTTCAATTTCAACCTAAACTATTACATCATCAAATACTACAAAACAACAGAATAAAAAAGAAAAGAAAAAGTACAAAATAACTTTTATTTCGGAACTCGGTGTTTGTGGTTGCTTTTTCGTTTTTTGAACACCGACTTCCGAAATTAAAGTTATTTTGTACTTTTTGTTTTTTTTTTGTGTAGAAGTCGGCTGTAGGTTTTTTTATTTTTCACTTTTTAGTGGTACACCCCTTAAACGTTTAAACAATAAAGATGCTCTTCCATCGCACACAATTTTATTTTTTCATTTTGCATCGACAAGAGGGAATGGGAACGTCGTCCATGTAAACTAAACCATTCATCATCTATACTATACTAATATTATAAAGCTGAAGAGTTTGTTTGTTTGTTTGTTTGAACGCGCTAATCTCAGGAACTACTGGTTCGAATTGAAAAATTCTTGGTCTATGTCTATCGAGGAAGGCTTTAGGCTATATATCATCACGCTTAAGCCAATAGGAGCGGAGCAGCGATAAAGAATGTTTTAAAATCGGGGATTCCACGGGGACGAAGTCGCGGACAGAAGCTAGTTAGGGATAATTCAAATACGAGTCGTCAGATCTCAATCAAATGGGACCACACGACAAGTACCAGCTTTCGAATATAAAAATAAACATCAAAATCGGTACACCCAGTACAATGTTATGAGGTAAAACACACAAAAAAAAAAGCACACATATTTATTTTTTTGTGTGTTGCCTCTAATTCACACGTGGTAGAAATGAAACCTTCATTTTGGCTTCAAGATAATGAGACGAAGCGACATTAAAAAGAGACAGACACATGAATTTATGTGTCTGTCTCTTTTTACTGTCGCTTTTTCGTTTCATAAACTTTCAAATCACAACGGCGCTAAAGAAGTTTTCACTTCAAAAAAAAATACAGTCGAATTGAGAACCTCCTCATTTTTTGGAAGTCAGTTGAAAAATGTAACTATACTTACGGAGCATTCCATATTGCAGATGTGGTGTGGAGTCAACGAGCCCAGATAGTGCGTTGAACAGGCTCTTGTAATCCAGGTTAGGATACAGTCCCATCCTCTCACTATCATTGTCAGCGTCCCGAAGCATCTCAAGTGGGGAACGCGGGACATCTTTGAGAACGCCTGGAGAAATTTTATAGCAATCAGTGAAAGGCTGACAGTTAATAAGGATATCCTAAAGCTTGTAGGCGCCCCGGCTCCTTAAAATCTATATAGGAAATTCTAAAGAGCTATTTTGTAAAATAATCTAGCATTCGTTCACGTTTTTAAATGAAGATCTAGCTATGGATCTTCTAGATAAGATATATATTGTAGAAGACTATACTCCATTCACAATAAGATTAGACATTCAAACAAAACTATTTGCAGTCCGTTCAACCGATTTTTACTTCTATTCTGTTGGCATAAGGATAACATTAAAAGCAAAAACGTGATTATAATACCAACTGTTTACTGCAGCTGCCAATTATCATGCCATTAACGCAGTAGAAGTCAAAATCGTTTGAACGGACTGTAAAAAAGATTTATTTCAATGTCTTATCTTATTGTGAATGGGGTATAGGTTAGACTGCAATGTAAACCGCTCCATGAAAACATTCAGAAGATGACGTGTTCTACTTACAGAATTTGAGTTTAGAATTCACTAATTAGTAAACAAAGAAAAACGTTTATTTAGGAATCGCACAAGACAAATTACACAAAAAAAAATTGAAAGCTAATTATTAATTTTAACCAGTGCGAGGTCAAAAAAGGTCCCGATATCTCAGCATATGCTACAAAATAAAAATGAATACCACAGCGCTGACGTTCCGATAGGGCCTGTGATGCCACGGATACACTCACGGAACACATAGGTACCTACTAAAGAGAAACTATTTCAACTAATCAAGTTATGCCTGTTGCTTCGCTTACTGAGGTTACCGCTATTAAAGACTACTACTGAGATGTTACCCAGAAAAACTGGCTTAATCAGGATACTTACTAAGAAGAGTCTGAGAGAAGTACTTGACAGTGTTGGCAATATCTGTGCCAAGAGGCAAAGGCTGGATGTTGTGTTGCAGCCGCAGCTGGGCGTCATACAGGCTGCGGATCTTTGCTGTAACTGTATACGACGACGCTATAGAGTTATAGAGTTAGTATGCTGGCCTTTTGGTCTTAGAGTCTAATAAGGAGAAATAATTCGTAGACGTATCAAAATAAAGCTGATAGTTAAACTGTCTGCTGGACGGTTAAAGGTCATGGCACATTATACCGGCACCGCAACTGCACAGCGGTGACAGCATGCTCGCGGACGTCGCGTAGTTAGCGAGCGCGGTGCCAGCTAGCCGTAGTTTAAATTCGAGGCAATCGACGCTGTCCTGTAGCTGTGCCATTGAGGTGCCGGTATAATGTGCCTTGACCTTAAAACTATTCCATTACTGTTTAAAATTTGAGGGTCAATTCTGGTCTTAAAAAGCATTCGAATTAAAAGTCGCAATTTCATCTGAGCGATACGACTACGCTATAGAGTTGATGGAGTTAGTATGCTGGCTTTTTGATCTTAGAGTCTAATAAGGAGAAATAATTCGTAGATGTATCAAAATAAAACTGAGAGTTAAACGGTCCGCTGGACGGTTAAAACTATTCCATTACTGTTTTTTTTTTAAAAGATCAGTAACTAAACCTGTATATAGAAATCAATCAACACACTGTAGTATAATCTATGGTTAACATCAAGAATTTTGACAGTTGAATTTTTCCCGCTCAGTGACTTGGATGGTGAGACCCAAAAGTAATGTACCTAATTAATACTGTGCTAATAAAGATCTGGCAAACAATACACACACACAGACCGACAAGTTTGGCTTTGTCTTCTACACCCAATATTGTCCTATGGAACAGGACTAGCATGTAAATCCCAACATTCATGTCTTGAATATAATCATCTAGCTTGTAGTATGCTTGTTTACAAAATGTGCTTTTAACATAGGTTTTAATTTCTTTTCATTTAATTCTAATATGTCTCAAGGTATTTTGCTGTAACATTTCTAACGGACTGATGAGATGTTTTCAGTAAAATACCCTATTGCCTGTTGTGGTCTAATCATATTTTGAGAAGTAAGAAAACAGCTATATAAATACATGTGTGTATTCTGCACAGCTGGTGAAAACTGTGTGGTTAATTAACGAGTATCAAAAATATACTTGTATAATTCGGTATTACCTTAATTGGTGTTTTTTATGTTAGCTGCATTACAAGCCCCCCACCTTTGCCCACCTGCCCCCCAACAACCCCTGATCTGCCCTGAACCTGAATACCTTCCTTCAACTCGAGCAGTAGGTAAGTCGCAATGCGTCTCAAGAAGTCAGCTTTCGTCACCTTAATTTGTTAGCTAAATAACAGCTCAGCAGCGACTCCTTTTGACCGCTAATGTCTAACCTCGAGCGAAAAAAGCATAGAAAAGTCTCGAAGGTTCTTGACTTTACTAGTTCTGCTATTCGATAATAGATGGCGCTAGTGGTAACGAATGCAGCTATCTTACTTAATTGTGGCGCGCAACAATAACATCGGTAGCATCAAATACACATAACACTCAACACACACACGACCAGCGGGCGTAACATGAGGTGTTAAAACGTGAGTCTTCCGAGCGAGAAAAAGGGATGGAGCTATATAGGGTGTATAACTCTATCCCTCTTTCTCGCTCGGAAGACTCACGTTTTAACACCTCATGGTACGCCTGCAGAGCACGCTCGCTGCACAGTAGAAAATTCATATAACAGCGGCGTGCAGGGTGCTGCATATTACACCCCTCTTAATTAGTTCAACCCACCATCATTTTCAAAAAGAAAACAAGACACGAAAGCTTCCACTGCGAAGGTTTTAATATAGAAGCTTAAATAAACAAAATTACAAGCCAGGGCCCCAAGTCTGCTATTTTTATAAATTTGTTTTTCAACACGATCCCATTGTCATTTTGCTAAAAGTTCGTAATCTGCTGAATTCATAATGGTCGATTATTGGTCAGTCAATGGTCTCGTGTTCTTTTTGATAACCGAGCTATTAAAAGCAATGACTGCACAATGACGTTCTAATGGTAGGTTTCTTCATTGATCAAAGGAAGTATCAAAATTTTAGCAGATTACCGCATACGTCTGTCATTTATTTTAAATTACATATGTAGGTACGAGATTACCATTCTATGCCATTTCTTTCAATGGAGTGTCAGTGGTTGACTATTGGGAAGTCATAGTGACGCCTTTATATTAGTAGATTACCAAACTTGTAAAAATCAATGATAGACCATTCTGACACTATTGTAATAGCAGACTTGAGGCCCTGCATATTTGTAAGGGCAGCCATGCGTGGGATCGTGTTACATCAAAATGAAGGGTTCATTATTAATGAAATCCCCTTCAAAACTTTATGAAATGCAACTCTCAAAGGGCCGTGTGCATCAGATTAAATGTCATAACCAAATAATTAGATGGGCTACATAAGGGTGGATTACCATTAGTCACTGACAAACAATCCCTTTCCAAAGAGTGTAGTTTGTTTTTTGTGACTAGCAACTCTCAAAGCAAAATATTGTCTGGTATATATCGGCCACCCTCGTACCGTTCTATGTGCCTGCTTATTGCATTTAACTGAAGCGTATGTACGCGCCCGGCGCCCCCTCTGGTTATTATTACTGTTATTTGATACAAAGCTTTAATAAACTCCGCACTTTTGCTCCATGCCAGACAAGTAATGTGTGCTTCAATAACGGATTTTATAAAAATCACATAACAGCCGCCATATTTTTGCAGCAGCATATTTAAGTAGTTATTTACCCTGGCATCATGGGTTTTAAACTAAGTTATTTTGACACCGAACCTAATACTGAACCTGATAATCCACTGACAGATACGTTGTCCTGTATCATTTTGATATAAGATGTCACATTGACAAGTTATGTCAAATTCCGTTTCCGGTTCCGGTTTTGGACGTAAATTGACATTATGACGTCCCCAAACATATTTCAACTTTTCGCCTCTTAGTCAGTTCTTGAAAATAAAAGACTGTTGTAAGCGCTATTATCGCTTAAAATCATTATTGCCCACCCTTCAACGCTTCCAATGTGATGAGGAAATTGAAACGGCGGCCATCTTTGAATGTCTCAAGGTGACGACATATCCAGTTTCCGACGAAGTGTTCTAGGTAAGTCTACATACAGTTAGGATTTTTGGCAACCAGAGGGCTAATTAGTATTAATAGTTAACGTTCACGTGTTGGTCGCAATCAGTCAAAAAAGCCTTAATTACCATATTTGAACAGATTGCGACTGAGAGCCTAATGCGAACTTTTCTTAAAAAATAATTAATTCGAACAAATTATATTTGATCTATTGACATGACACAGTGAAAATCGAAGTAGTTAAGTGAAAAAAGCAAATTTAAAAGTACAGAACGGAAAGGAGCGCCGGAGTGCGCCGAAGACGTTCGAAAAACGTTAGATTTGAGGGATTTAAAAGGTAGAGATAGAAGAAGAGAAGTAATTCTGATTCAGAAGATAAACTAAACAAAACCTAAGTTTTGTTAGTTTGTTTTTTGTCCACAAAGTGCTCCGATATCAATTCTAAAAGACTCACAGATGTTATTTATTGTAAAATGTAATGGACTGAATCATTTTATAAAGTGTAGGTACTAGCAGCGCCCCGCGGTTTCACCCGCGTAGTTCCCGTTCCCGTGGGAATATGGGAATAAAATATAGCCTATGTTACTCAGGGTGAAAGTAGCTTTCTAATGGTGAAATAATTTTTGAAATCGGTCCTGTAGTTTTTGAGTTTATTCGTTACATACAAAAATACAAATCTTTCCTCTTTATAATATTAGTATAAATAGGTACTACTATACAATACATAGTACCTACAGGTAATAACAAGACAACCTCGACACACGGCAGCCACCCTACATCTCCGCCATCTCTGATAAATCGATATACCTATCTACCTTCCTTTCTACACCCCAGTCTAAAACCTACTCTGTAGTCGACGTAAGTACCTACCTTTCTTTTTTTGGATATGAAATCATCAAATGACCCCTCCCGCCCTGGGTGGAGCGGTAGGGAGTGTCAGACTATTACTGACTAAAACCCACCCGTGATCCTTCTTGTGCCCTATGCGTTCCAGGGCCGCGGTAACTCTTTCGAACAAATTCCGCAACACGTAAGTACCTACCTACGGTTGCTGAATTGAAACGCAAAGGGCATTAGGAGCAATACGGATGGGTTAAGTCAGTAAGAGTCTGACACTCCCTTCCGCTGCACCCAGAGCGAAAGAAATCATTGAATGATTTCCCATTCATTAAAAAGGTAGACTAAGTACCTACAATTTGATCATGAATGGTTTATAAAGAGTATTTTTATCTTTCCTGACTTAAGACAGCAGAATTAAAAATAGTTCGTAAATCCAATCTGTCTTAGGAATCCCAATTCGAAAAAAAAATCTCTCATAGTGAAAGTCTTCAACTTTCAAACTAAATCTAGTTGTGGAAGTGTTTCGAAAATGTTATTTTTAAGTACGATATCGCCTACCGTTGGAAAAACCGCCATCTGTGTTTATACCAAGACGGCTTTGCCATTTCCTAGTACAACGTGTTCAGGGTCCATAGACAATATCAAGAATTCTAGGCTCTAGCTAGATAAAGTAGCTTTACCAGCGACAACGATTTGGGTAGACCACGTGACCTTTCAATTACACATCGATCCCATACATATTTGATTCTCCGAAAACAGTTACCGCTGATAAGCTGTTACTAAGTATAGAGCCTCATAGCCTCTAGACACAATAGTAACTGGCTATAACTGTTATCTGAACTCAAAAATGTATGGGATCGATATAGTAGGTACTCGTATTATGTACGCTACCAAAGTCACGTGGTTTAGTCAAACTTCGAAAATAGCTTTCACCGACCAACACGCACCTGCGTGGTTACGAAACGGTTCGTTAATTTAAAAAATACTGTTGAATGATATTTGAATCTATGGAAACCTCGAATTTGAAAGTCGGCGAAGTCTTTCAAAAGCGCTATTTATAGCGGGCACGTTTTACATGAACGAAGGAACGAACGAAATTCGAATTCTTTCCGTTAGGACAACACTAGGGTTTTAAAACGTCTAGATTTTGAAAAATACAGTTCACAGCCAGTTTGTTTAAATCTTTTTTTTATCTTATCGTGTTTTTTACAATAGGTATGAACTAAAAATATTTCGAACGATTGTAACGCAGGACAACGCACTCAAAAACCGTCCACCCTCAAAGCCGCCATTTTAAGGGCATCGATTCGTAAATAAATACCTACCCAGATTAAGGAAACCAAGAAAAGAAGGGCAAGAAATCGTGGGCATAGGTGGTCAGACATTCCGAACCTTTATGTTAAAATAATCTTACTAATAAGTCTATTCCTATTTGGAAAAGGTACAAGTCATGTCAAAATCTTCGAACGACTTTAAACCTCAAGATTTCGCGCCTAAAGGAGGAGAAGCACGCATGCGTCACTTACGTCAAGTGTCACTAGAAAACATAGAGCAATGCTCCGGTCAGCCGGTGGCCTGTGTTGCTCTATGCTTGAAAACAAAGAGCTGAGATGTTCAAAATAATCCTAATCTGTTTCGACTTTGAAAAACCATGGTGTAAAAAGCCTAATTAATTAAATATCTCAAGTATACCAATCAAACATTAACCTCAGCAATAAAAAGCAAGTCTATACCTACTTATTTGGAAAACATATCTGTCATGTCAGTCTTAAGATTTCGCGCCTAATAAAAGAAGGACGCATGCGTTGTTTACGTCAAGTGTCACTTCAAGACAAAGAGACAAAAACTTCAGTCAAAAACATCCTAATAAGTTTCGAATTTTGAATAATCAAAGCATATATATATGTAGCTAGACTAATTAATAAAGTTTCGGAACTAATGGCAAGGTATTACATAAGAGCTATGTCCCGCTTCACACTGCAGCGTATTTAATCCGATGCGGCACATGCGGCAGAGGCGGGGCGAAGTCTCCCGAAAGAGCCCGAAGGGCGCGGCCCACGCGGCACGACGGCACAATCCGCGGGACGCATGCGCGGGCTTGACTATCGATCGGCGTAGCCTTCGCGGTAAGGGTGAAGAGTGCGGGGGAAACCCCGCTTTGTTCTACCTCCTACTTTTGAAATAAAAATAGATTTTTGTATCGATTTTCTGTTACGGAATTGGTTATAGGCTTTTTGTCTGAAGGCAAATGGTTTTCTAAATATTGAAACGAGCGTTTTGACAGACACTTAGAATTTTATTGCAAATTGAGTTTTTTTTTTATTATTTTGATTTCTAAATTGCAAATATTCGAGTTTTTAGATAAACAGTAATGGGATAGTTTTATTTAAGACAGCAAAACTAATCTTGTAAAAATTTTGATTTGAACATTTTCTAAACCTGGTCTTGCCATCATTGGCAATTCAAGAAAAACAATAGAATACACAGGTAAAATAAAAAAGCAGCATTCATTATATTATTTTATTTGCTACACAAAGATACATCATGCAAGTAACAATACAATCTACCATCAAGTACATTGACTACATTTTCAATTATCACATCATTTTAAATTTTCTAAAACAGACATCAAATCTAATTCTTACAATTTAGACATCAAATCTACTACAACAACAATCACAGATTTATATACAATTTGTATCAGAAACCAAGCAAGATCTCAGAAAAAGAATTCTTTCAATTTCCCACAAATCCATTTGAAAAGCAGTTTTATTCCATCAAAGTAAGGCTCAATTTTCATTAACTTGACTAGCTGGCTAATTATATCATATTTTAGGGAAAATCCTCAGTAATAAGAGGAAGCTATTTATAAAGTCTTGCTGGTATTCTGATACACATTTTGACTAGCTGGCTAATTATATCATATTTTAGGGAAAATCCTCAGTAATAAGAGGAAGCTATTTATAAAGTCTTGCTGGTATTATGATACACATTGTATTATAGATATATTTGAAGCAAAAAAATATTTCAGAGGGCCGGCAGAATCATGAAGACAGTTTAGTTGAATAAGCTTTTTTAATATGTATCTATAGAAACAAAACATTTTGACTTTAAAATTATCTTCTATCAGAGAGCCAAGATATGGTACACAAAAAGATTTTTTAGACATTAAAGTACATACTTTAATTTTATTAAAATTATAGTTAATTTTATTTCTCTTTACAAACTAACAATGTGCAAGATTGACAAAGGGTGGGTATATTAATACAAGATTCATTTTACGTTATTCAAATTATTAAAAAAAAAATTTTTTGGATGTATTTTTATTTTGGAAAATTTGGACCGACATATACATTACATACATAAAAACACATAGAGGCAGGACGTTTACAAACATACATATACATACACAGGAAGATAAGTACAGGCATAGAGTATACAGATAGATATAAAGGACATAAGACAGATAAAGCCTCCCCGGAAACCCCAAACCTGGATAAGCAGCGGGATGGTATGGACAGATATATACTGGTTTAGGCAACATTTTAGAAAGGTGAGCCACACAAACAGGAAGCCTGATTCTGTTAAATTACTTATTTGATCAAACTGCATTAAAATTAATTATTTAAAGACACTTCATGCAGAATAAGTTAATATTAATACCTAGTAGACTTCCCAAGTACACCAGCAAAGCTGCAACCCGCTCCAAATTTTCAAGCTGGTGCACCAAAAATGATAAAGTCAACGCGACTTGCTAGCTAGGGGCCTGCACGGATTGTGAGCCCCAGCCAAAGGTGCCGCAGTGAGGCGGGGAGCCCCTCTCACCTGCGCGCATGCGTGATAATGGCGGCGGTGTTGCCAACCGTCGAACAAACTTAGCCACTTTACCAGTCAATCTACGTAACACAATAACTGGATACCCCATGACTAGACTGGTTTCTGACTGTCAAAAACCTAGAAATGACAGCCGGAATCAACGGCCTTAAAGTGCTTTCCGAGACACACAGATTAAAAAAAAGAATGAAAGATGTCTCGGTATGTAATGGATGTTCACCCATCCACTTATCTACCTCCGGAAAAGTAGCTTAACCTTTAAGATCGACCCGTGCAGCTATTATTAGGTAGGTACTCAGTGGCTCTTCCATTTTGTACCAATTGCAAAAGTACATACATATTTACTCTAATGACTATTCTGCCTTATTAACGAAAACAGTATTTTTTTAAAGATTTTAGACCTTCATATTTCAAGATTATTTTATTCATCTACTACCTACTTTGTGAAATCTCCCGCTACAAAGGTAAATGGCAACACTACGGGTGGTATCGATTAGGGCGCGGTCGAGGCCGCGCTGCCACGTGGCTGTTTACGTTACCATCCGCCATTTTATCCTCACCCACCATTTTCTAAGAAATCCCGGCGCTCGATTTATGAAGAACTTGCCCATTCTCACTAATTAAGAAACATTTTAATAAAGGCCTAAATATTAATGCACTGTTACCACTGTTCAATTTTGACAATTTTTTTTGTTTTTATTGTGAAATGGATTTGCTCTTGACTCTAGTCTAGGTCACAGGTGACAGAGACAAAGTCTACGATGGAATGAGCTTACCCCGAAAAAGCCTGTTCACTCTAACTTTGAAGAGATTAGGGTTGAATGCGTTCGGAAACAAAGACGCAGGCAAAGATTTCCACTTCTTTACTGTTCGCATTATAAAAGATGATTGAAACGAATAGCTACAAGGTAGGGATGGTAACCTACTGACAGTGCGTATAGATGTCCTATGGTAGAAGAAGGACATCTCAGCGTGTGGAAATTTGAAAGACGAACAATGCGCTTTTATTTGGGAGTACGGTAATACCCCGCCAAGACGTTGTGGATCTGTGCTTTTAGAGTATCAGACCCAAAGGGTAAAACGGACCATATTACTAAGACTCCGCTGTCCGTCTGTCTGTCCGTCTGACACCATGCTGTATCTCATGAACCGTGATAGTTAAGACAGTTGACATTTCACAGATAATCCTATACTTCTTCTGTTGCCGCTAAAACAACAAATACCAAAAAAAACGCGTTTTTATGCCGTTTTTATAGATAATGGTACGGAATACTTAGTGCGCGAAGTCAAAAGTCAAAACGTTTATTTCAATTATGCCATTAAACGGCACTTTTGAACGTCATCATTAAAATTTATCATAATCGAGTAAGTAAAGAAACGAATAGGTACAACTCGCACTTTGACAGTTTGGACGGTTATTTTATGTTTTATTCCAACGTCATTATGTCATTAAACTAATGTTACCCGGAAGCTCAAAATTTTACTGGACAAAACGCGACAATTTGCAATGTCCAAAGACACATGGCGGCGTTGGAGATCGCAAATTATGTATTTACAAGTAGCGCCCGCGGTTTCACCCGCGTTGGTCTCGTTCCCGTGGCAATACGGAGATAAAATATAACCTATAGACACTCCACAATAACGTAGCTTTCTATTAGAGAAATAATTTTGAAAATCGGTTCATTAGATCCAGAGATTACCCCGTACAACGTCACAAACTCACAAACGTTACCTCTTTATAATATTTGTATACATTACATTGTATGCATCGATTGCATCGAGGGTGCAAAGAAAGTTGGTTTTCAAGCCAATTTAACGATAAGTTTATTAATCAAACAAACCCGCGTATTGAAATATTTGAGACATTTTTATAACAGGAGAGTGATAAAAATTTCGTCAATGTTGTTTACATAATTCGATGAATATATCGCACTGTTAGAATTAAAGGGGCTTAACTCATAATTCCTGTTACTTATAATTTAGCTTTATAATGAACGTAAAACACATCTCTAAAAGCCAGTAATGAAAAAGATTCTGCAATATGACTGGGAAAGTGTCTCGGGAGGTAATTGTTTTTTTTTACCAAATACTTTTTAAAGATTTTAATTCTTGCTCATTAGCCAGAAATTTCAATTCATTAGGTCCTTTTAATTCTAAAGGTGCGATATGTGAGTCAAACAAAATACATAATAAATTAGTCGAGTAAATTTCTTTTACGATGGGGCCAAGAAACAGGAGAGCCAATAGATCAGTATATCGATTACGATTATTGTGCAAAAACTGAAACTTCAAAAATTTTGTGGTTGTGTGTGTATTGTTTTAACCAACTTTAATACAGGAGGAGGTTCAACTCCGGCCGATAGATGAATTGCAAAATTATTTCTAGTTCGAAAGAGGTTTATTAAATTTCGTAAATATCGGAGTTAGATAAATAGACATGGACAGGTACTTCGATGATACACCAGTGTCCTCCCCTATCTCAAAACATTGACATTTTAATATGAAATGTAGGTAAAGAGACTGAGATATTTTTACATCTGACAATCAAAAATATAAATATTTTACTATAATTTTGACTGGACTTGCGAAGTTTGCAAGGCGCACAACGAAACCAAAATGTTTAGATTATTTTTTGTTTTTACACAGCACGGCATGGAAATAGCTGGAAATATACTAAATACCGTTGAGTTGCGACTGAATGGTCGGCGAGTCAACACGTCCCCTGAGGATGCCTCGTGGAGAGGCGAAACACGTGTCGGTATTGGGTTGGGTTTTGCTTTGCCTTCCTGCATGTGCATATAATCCTTGCTTTTGCCTTGTAATCTTGCATGTGCATAATATAGCAGGCGGGAGGGAGGTGCATACCTGCAACCCACACATATTCGCGGAAATTAAAACTAGATATATTATTTTAATTTTTCAAATTTAAAATGGATTTCCGCAAAGTAACGCCTGACTCAATCAATTTTATTACTTTGTGTAATTTATTTCATCACCACTGCTCTCAAAACGGTGAAGGGAAACATCGTGAAGAAACCGTCATGTCCAAATTTGGAACAAAAATTCGAAGGCATGTGACATTCACCAACCCGCACTGGGCCCGCGAGGTGGATTACGGCCCATTCCCTCTCCTAGAGAGAAGGCCTGTGTCCCAGCAGTGAGAACGTTAAAAGGCTGAGTATGCTATGCTATGCTATATGATATTAATTTAATGTTAGTTTTAAGGTCCATATTTGTTTTTTTTTTTATCTACGCTTACTGGCACTCACGTAACATTGTTATAAACCTATTTGTGTTTCCTGTGTAAGTGAATTTGTAATTCTTTTGAGAAATAAATATCATTAACCGTAGTCTCTCATATAACATATTGTGAATGTGGGGACTATGTAGATCGCCATATTAGGGTTTTATTTCAGTTTGTCTGGCAGTTTGAGTAATTCTTGCGGCCTACCCAAATGTCCTTACTTTGGTATTGTTCGTCAAAT
This sequence comes from Hecatera dysodea, assembly GCA_905332915.2. NCBI lineage: Eukaryota > Metazoa > Arthropoda > Insecta > Lepidoptera > Noctuidae > Hecatera > Hecatera dysodea. Next base: position 16,988,402 of record HG995309.1, on the reverse strand, counting down.
CGTTGAGCTCCTTGAAGTTCTAAGTTTGAGCTACACGGTATCTGACAAATGCTTGCACTGTCTGGACAGGTCCACTCAAATCTGTGTAGCACTTTCCTCAAAAGGCTACCTCAGACATTAACCTACATGGTTCTCATATGACTTGACCAGTACGGATTGTATGGACTTTAAAAGAGACTTTGACCTCTGAGTTTGTTTCGGTGTTTCTTCTCAGGGTAGTCGGCTAGGAAACACCGGCTTCATCTAGCTTAAAATGACCAGAAATATTTGACGTGTAAAAGTGTTATGTTTAACCTACTTACAAAATAAATATCATTTATCATTTATCATTTATCATTTATCAGTTTGTTAGTAGGTACTTATGGCTTGCGTGCGAGAGAGAGAAACCTCACGCCCCAGCCGCCGCAACAGAAGAAGACGCCCCGGGCGTCGGGAAACGCAGGGCGATTCCCGGCCACCGTAGGCGCGGGCCTGCGGATGGCGAGCTACGGGTGGCTCGCCGTCCGATAGCAACCAGGCCCGAGTCGACGGCGCGGCGCGTCGTGTTCCACGCGCGCCTCAAAGAGCCATCAGTAACGAAGACGGGGCCCTATAGGGTCAGTGCCTGCTAGGGTTGCGGAATTTGTTCGAAACAGTCACCGCGGCCCTGGAACGCAAAGGGCACAAGAAGGATCACGGGTGGGTTTTAGTCAGTAAGAGTCCGAGACTCCCTTCCGCACCGCCCAGAGCGGGAGAAGTCATTTGTCAGTCACATACTATCCCCGGATGAAATAGGCTATATTTTATGCCCATATTCTACACACACATACATCACATAAAAAAGGTACGTATGGTTTAAATCTTGCAACTGAATTTTAAAACAGCCCTCACTGATTGAACTAAAATGCATACACGTTGGATTACAATAAACGGTTAGCTACTCATTGTAAATCCAATATGGCGGGCTCCCAAGGAGGGCGGGCCAATATTGTTTTAATGCAACCCCAGTCCCCTACGGATAAATTAAAGGGGTTGCTAAGAGGAATACGAAAAGCTTGTTTTTAAACAGTTTTGTAAATCTATCTACATACATATTACTCATTTATAAAGCTGAGGAGTTTGTATGATTGCTTGAACGCGCTAATCTCAGGAACTACTCAGGTCCTATTTGAAAAATTATTTCAGTAGATAGATAGCCCATTTATCAAGGAAGGCTAGAGGCTATATATCATCACGCTACGAACAATAGGAGCGGAGCATTAATGAATAATGTGACGCAGACGAGATTGCGCGGGTCAGCTCGTCAGATATATGTATGTATTTTTTTAACATGTTACTTGTATAATATTATGTCTCAGAGATTAATTCTCTACGTCGGCGGATTAGCGTTATAAACTAAAGTTTTCGTGCTACGAGCGCGTTTACGCATTTGCTTACTCAAGTCTCGATCACTTAAATTAAAACTTAAATTTATGAGAAGCTTTATTGACAGTTTCAGGGCTCACATAGAGTTGGATTTCGAATTAAGTTGAAGTTTACATTTTGGAACATGGCCCATAGAAAAACAAAACCTGTGAAAACATAAGAAAGTACAGGTGTTCATTAAAAAAATAAGCCAAACGATTCGATAAAAGGTCGCACGATCTCGTAATTGTGTTTTTTTTTTTCTAGGAGGAAAATCAGCGCCGTGGCTGCTCAGCATGGCACAGCGTTATGCTGAGTGAAATCCTTTTTGCCACAACCACCACATTTGCTTTATATGTATTATGTACCTATTTAATCATATTTGTTACTAGCTGCTGGCCGCGACTTCGTCCCCATGGAATCCCCGATTTTAAAACATTCTTTATCGCTGCTCCACTCCTATTGGCTTAAGCGTGATGATATATAGCCTAGAGCCTTCCTCGATAAAAGGTCTATTCAACCCAAAAAGATTTTTTCAATTCGAACCAGTAGTTCCTGAGATTAGCGCGTTCAAACAAACAAACAAACTCTTCAGCTTTATAATATTAGTAAGTATAGATTTAGTTTTTAACATTACCTTTTCTAATATAATTTAGGGACTTCTTTTAAGCATAATCAGCCCTTTAATGTTCCCACTGCTGGGACACGCCTCCTCTCTAGGAGAGGGAATGGGCGGGCGCCGCGGCTGCTCTATCGCGGCTGCTGCCCAATCTTGGGGGGCCCAATGCCTCCTGCCGGAGGCTCTATGGGGGGATCGTGCGGTCCATGGCCCTTTACGGGTCACCCGTGTGGGCGAACACCTTGTCGGCCAGCAACGTCGCCATCCTGCGGAGACCGCAACGGGCGATGGCCGTCAGGGTGATAAGGGGGTACCGTACGATCTCCTTTGAAGCGGCGAGCCTCCTTGCCGGATCGACGCCCTGGGATCTGGAGGCGAGAGCCCTCGCGCTGAGATATCAGCAGCGCGAGGAGGCGCTTGGGCGGAGTGAGCTCCGCCAGATCGTAGTGGCAGAGTGGAAGGAACGACTTGCGCAACCCAGCGCAGGGCACGCCACAATAGCGGCGGTAAGGCCCGTGATGGAGGAGTGGCTGGAGAGGCGTCATGGCGCCCTCAGCTTCCGGCTGACGCAGGTACTTTCCGGACATGGCTGTTTCGGGAAGTACCTGTGTCGCATAGGCCGGGAGCAAACGCCCGGTTGTCACCACTGCGCTTGCCCCGAGGACACGGCCCTGCACACTTTGCAGGCGTGTCCTGCGTGGGCGACGCAGCGTCGCGAGCTAGTCGCTGCTGTCGGTGGTGACCTCTCGCTTCCGGCCGTGGTCCTGTCCATGGTCGGGAGCGAGAGTGCGTGGGAAGCCGTCGCATCCTTCTGCGAGGAGGTGATGGCGACCAAAGAGGGAGCGGAGAGAGAGAGAGAGGCAGCTGCCACTCTCCCTTCCCGCGCCAGACGCACCGGGCGCCGGAGGCCGCGCCGCGACGATCTCCAGCCGCCCTAGTGTGTGGCCTGCGGGCGCTGGGTTAGGGGACCTACCGCCCGATCAGTAACAGGCCCGAGTAGGCGACGCGACGTGTTCCACGCGCGCCACTCAGCAGGACGTGGGGCTAGGCCCCACAAAAGAGAGGTCCGCCAGGGGCTGGCGGACCAAGACCTGCCGGGGTTGCGGTGCATGCTTATGCGAATCCCGTGACCCCGGGCTACGGTCAATGACGGAACACCGTGGTGGTTTTAGCCGGTAAGAGTCCGGCACACCCCCCCGTCTTCCCCAGACGGGGGATAGTCCATGAGGATTTCCCCACGATAAAAAAAAAAAAAAAAAAAAAAAAAGGAGAGGGAATGGGCCGTAGTCCACCACGCGGGCCCCGTGCGGTATGTATATCATGCCGTTTATCGTAGGATTTCTCTTAACTGAATGCCGCAATTACCCAAATACAGTTATTATAAGTATGTCTTCTTTTTTTTTTTTTAAATCGTTGCCCTACACTATTTTTCAAATTTACATTTCTCTTGTATCGTGGGTGCGTTTACAAACATATAAACTCACATACACAAACAGCCAGACCCGGAACAACTGTCTGTAATCTATACAAATATTTGTTCCGTGCGGGAATCAAACCCGTGACACGCGGCGCATCAGCCGATCTCTCAACCACTGCGCCAACCGACGCAACCAAAATTTAATGAGGGGCGTTAAAGTATTAGAATGCCAGTCATCCAGAATTATTTAAACGAACAAATTTGATGAATAGTTACAGCATAAAAATATATTACAAAAACAAATTTTTGTGTTGAAATCGGTTATAAGAAAAAAAATTGGAAAAGGGAACACATTTAGCAAGATGGCGTTAGAGTGCACTAAAAAAGGAACCATTTTTGGGCATAGCCCTTTATCGCGGCAATCGGAGTCTTTTGATATGTCCTGTAGAAATTGTACATGATACTAATAATTCACGATGAGTTTTAGTTTTGGGGGGAACTATTTCTATACTGTTGATAGGTGCAAAATTCCAAAATTGGTAAATAACTATGTTATTTAATTAAACTCTAAAACTGTTTTGAAAAAGTGAAATGCTTAAAGTTTTTTGTTTTGTTTTTGTTACTGTTGAAATTTATTTAAGTACAGATACCTAATACATATTTTTTTAGCAAGTAATGGGTTTTACTTAATATGTTTATTATTCTTATTATTATTTTTTATACATTGTGAACTGTATTTTTGTTATATGTTGAAGTAATTGTCATCTGGATTCTGGACCTAGCTTTTATTACACTACGATTTAGACAGTCATTTTAATTGTCATATTATTAACATTAAATGAGCAATAGAACTAGTAGAAGTAGATTCTTCACAAAATAAATTCAGATATTCAAAAAACATGTAATGAGCTAAATTAAAATGGGAATTATATTCTATATATATATTATTGAATTTGTATTATAAACATGATACAAATTCACACAACCCTAACACACAATAATGCAGTTTGACCACAGATTAACAGAATCAGGAAACACATATAAGTAACATTTAAACATCAGCGGGATACTCCACTCTGAGAACTAAACACACACTGTATACTGAGAACATTCTAGGATACAACGGGGCAAGATGGAGACACCAACACCAAATTACCCTAGGGAACACACATGAAACCTAGAAGGGAGATAGGGTCGCCATCTTGAAGTATAATGTCTTCTCGGAAAATTACCCTAAAAACTAAAATATAAATATAAAAAAAAACTAAGTTCATGCATATGTTTACATTAAATTCCTTAGCTTCATTGCAAATACATAGTTTGTATTTTAAAAATTGCAAGCAGCACTTTGTTCAATATGGCTGAATGAAATATGCTGTGAATTTTATTCCAGATTCTGTGAAGTTTAAAAACAAATCTGGAAAAAAAAATCTAGGAGGCAAATGCATTATATAGCTGAATTGGTTAATTCGTCGCAATGGAAAACAACAAGCGCAGGTGCCATAAAAAATATTAAGTTTGATAACGGAGTTTTTCTCAAACTGCTTGTTGAGACATTTTTTGCAATTATGTTAAGATTTCTGTGGATTAACTGTGCACTTTAATTATTTATATACATAGTGCAAACAAATATATTCAATACAAGATGAATGGATGCTGCACAATACCTACGATAATCCACCATTTTTTTTAAATATTTTTTTAAGTCTAATTTAATATTATGTAATGTACAGAAATAACATCTAATACACAATTTGCTATATAAATTAAAATAAAACTGCAATGGCAAGCACAAAAAAAAACAAGTTCATTAAAATCTGCTCTCCGAACTGCACTCTACTAAGAAATTTGAAGTTAATCACCGATTTGTGTAAGGAAGTGTCAACACAAGATTATTAGTATATCACAATGACTAAGAGACATAGATGGCAACCCTTAGAGATGAGGGGGCAAGGCAAGCTAACGTGCCAGAACAAAAAGTGCCACAAAATTAAACAGCTCGCTTGTACGAGCTCACCTTTCAAGCCCAGCTCAGATTCCGAAACCGAATACTGCATGATATCCTGCGGCCCCTGCATTGGTTACATATAAAGCACTACTCAACGACGCCCCTGATACAACTCTGAAAAACAAACGCGTTAATTTCCATGCAAGGCGTTCACTGAATTCAATTAAAGCGCTATGTTAGTAATTGAGATACTTACATGCCGCTGCCCGGGTTCCCATGTTGATGAGCTGGATCTTGAAACTGCCCTGCATTGGAGCACCGGGTAGAATGCCCCACTCACCGAACTGCACTCAAATCAATAAGGGCCGGGCCGGCCGACGAATGCAGGGGTTGGGCGCCGCTAGGAAGGGGTAGTTCGACAGAGACAAGACCTGAATCTAGATATCCTATCCCCTTCAGGCAATTGGCTATCGACCGGTTTATAGCGGGCCGCGCATGGGTAATTTACGTCAACATTGATATTTTTATGTCAATTTAATACGTCAAATTGATGATGTCCGGTCTAGATTTATGCAGATAGTGCATCCGGCATCGATAACGCACTTTTTTATTTGTTATTTACAACATTTTTCTTATATTCAACCAAAATGGTTAAAAGAAATCTTTAAAAATAATAACATTGCAAATTATGAAGGTTATGTTGCTATTTTTTGATGATATTAAGCAGAAACAGAACAATAAATAGAATTTAAAAACAGGGAGATTGGTATTTTCACCAAATTGAAACACTGAGTTATTATTTGCACTGATTTATATGTTTTATCGTCCAACAAAATCCGATTTACAAGCCAAGGCGTGTATTTTCCTCTTATAAGAATCTTAGTTGACCCGTTTTCACAGCTGTCACTCGAGCTGCGCGCGAAACACTGGTGGCTGAACGGGGTTGGGGTGGGAAAAGTGGTATGGGGTAAATGGCGCGAACATTCAAATATGCAAATGTCAAATAACGTAATAGTTGGGAAAGGTTATGTTGTGAATAAATTACAATAATCAGATTTAAGACTTCTAGTAGATAGGCCATCAAAAAACTCTTTTTAATTGTTTTGTGGTCATGCTGTGATGTTCTGTACTGTATTTTGGTTAGATCGTTTTAGTTTTTGTTTATTTTGAATGACGGGTGATGGCAAAGATGTGTGTTGCGAGATAATTTATTCAATGAGAATGACCTGAGAGAATCGGATGTTAGATTGATTTTATGAAGAAAAATTTCGAAGACACGGTTGGCACAGTGGTTGACCGATTGGCTACTGCTCTACGTGCCGTGGGTTCGATTCCCGCACGGAACAAATACCTATATATGCATGACCTGCAGATAGTTGTTCCGGGTCTGGCTGTTTGTGTATGTGAGATTATATGTTTGTAAACGCACCCACGACACAGGAGCAATTCCTAGTGTAGGGCAACGTTTTTCAAAAGAGAAAAAAAAATTATGATGTCCCTTGTTGTGTTCATGTTTTGCCGGATTTAAGCAATTCAACAATGTTTTCAATCATTTTGTGAGGTTGATTGATTCTAACTCAGACATAAAACATTGTAAAACGTGGATCATTCACGTGTCTTATTTTATGTTCAAAAATCTTAAATCTATTGGATATGCACGAAAAGAGCATTATAAATTGAAAAATAATTTTATTGACACGATTAATATCACAATAGAATCTATAATACAATATAATACCTACAATCACAGTGTTCAGTGCGTTTCGCATCAAACAAATTTAAAATGTCTCTGAGACTCCATTCATCTACAGATTATTATACATTATCGCTTATTGTTTAGGCCTAAACTCGTAACTACATAGTAATTATTTGAAATACAACTTAGTTAACATTAGTTTGGGACCAGCCCATAAATTTAGTGCTTGCGATACAACACAACTGTGCATGAATGAAGTCCACGACTCCATTTTCTAACTCTACACCCTAATTACACCGATAATAACAACAAAACCTCATAATATTAACATAATTATGTTTTTTATCCTAAGTAAATGACGGTGTAACTTTTTTCTAGGTAAAGCAAAACGTAAAAAGTATATCACCACTCTAAAAGAATTTAAGTCAGCCAGTACAGCGGGCTACCGAGCTATATGGTACAATCCACACTGTAGTTTATTGACTTGTGTATACAGTGGCATTGAAAGTAAACGGCAGCCATTATATCATCAACGGTCCATCGCGCCGGACAGGGCTTGCTGGAGCACAAGCTGCTGCGCATTTATCAGTTTCTTTAATTCCCTCACTTCCTGAGTCAGTTGCCGTACATTTTCCGACGTTTCATCCAACCTTGCCTGCAGACTTCCCAACCCTGAAGAATACCCATACTCTCTGTAACCCGAGTCATTGTTGTTCTCATATTTCTTGAAACACGAATACGCGCCTGTTGTTGATCCGCTTGAGGATATTGTGTGACCATATTGTTTCCTCATTTTCGCGATGTCGTAAGCAGCCATCATTATGTCTCGAGGAAGTCGCTTCTCGCTCGGGTTTAAAGGTTTGACGCTCAAAACAACTCTGTAAGCTTGTGGTGATACTAGAGCAGAGGAATGGAGGATTTTTAACAGGCATTTTGGGAGGTAGCCGTTAAATAAGGCTAGTTCCATGTAAGATATCAGTTTCGTCTGTCTGACCAGTTTAGAGAGACCCGCGGTTTTTCTCAACCCCTGAATGTCGTGGACAGCTATACCTACTAATAGGTTCATAAGGACTACAGTAACAAACATTAAAAATAATACATAAGTGATTTGTGCGGAAAATTCTAAGAGTACAGGAGGGTCGTTACCATCTGGCTCGTTAAGCAGTAGATCCAAATTTAGCTCGCCAATCATCATAGTCAGGACGGTTATAAAGCCCATGAAAGGGTTCGCAAATGAGGAGGAGTCAGGAAAGATGACACAGAAACTTATAGTAAAGCCGATTAATATACAGGAGTAGGCCATCAGCAATTTGGCAAATTCCTTTTGAACTTTTTGGTACATAGCGACGTAGGTCCCGAAAACAGGTAGTTGTCCAATCATCATCATTAAGTTAGTCCAGCCAGCCAGCACCGCGAACGCGCCTACGTGGTTCTGCCAGGTGTACGTGATGTTTGTGTAGATGTACGATATGAGAAACACGCTGACAATCACGAACCATTCGATAATATTCTCGGATTGCATTAAATATTGTTTCACAGTCGAGTAGCCGGCTATTCCGTAAACCTTTCTGAATATCTCAAATATCGTGATTCCGGCTAGCACCCACCATTGCATTTCTATTACAAATGGATTTTTCCGTAACAGGTCTCCGAGTATGGATTGTTTTTGACAGAGTTCCTGCTCTTGTATGGTTTCCTCCATATCTTTACTGCCGTTGTAACAGTTATGCGCCAGAGCAGTCAACACATACAACGTTAGGCACAGAACAAAAATGAAGCTTAGAAACAGTCGGGCGACGTAATATTTACGTATTTTCTCCCACTTTATGTAAAGGAATGCTGAACAAAGTGGATGGAGGAGGACCTCTTTCTGTCCCTCGTCGACAAATGTGTTCAAGTAACTAATCTCCCGCGGGTAACAATGATGTAAGATGCTACGAAAGTCGAGCTCCAATTCGACCTCTCTATTGCTCGTCTGAGAGTGGCGCAGCGTGATCGCACAGTCCAATTTTCTTGTTACCATCGCTAGAGACGCCGGCGTTTTTCTAGCTATTACATTAAGCGCCGAGTTTCCTTTTTTAGACCTCGTCGTGACGTCAGCGCCGTGGTAGATTAACGTCTCGACGCACGCCGACAGCCCGTCGAGGGCAGCCAGGTGCAGCGGTGTGAACCCGTACTCATCCTTCTGGTTCACATTGGCTCCCCAACTTATCAGCGTCTCAATAATATCGCAAGCGCTGTCAGACTTTCCTATAGCGGCGTGTAGTGGGGTCCTCATGTCGAAGTCGTTGGCGTTTGGCTCGGCGTTCCCTTTTCTTAGCAAGGACTCTACACACTCTAAACTCGATGACCGAGCAGCCAGGTGCAGCGCCGTAAAACCTCGGTGATTCTTTAAACTGGCTTCAGCACCCTTAGACAGCAACAAATCCACACATTCCACAAATCCACCGTCAGCTGCCAGATGTAACGCAGTGGACTCCCTGTCGCCGACACGCGTCCGCACGTTGGGATCCGCGCCGGGCGTCTCGAGCAGGATCGTGAGGCACTGGAACATTCCTAAATCGGCCGCAAGATGTATAGCGTTGGTGCCGCCCGGCTCAATTTGATTCACGTCGACACCGTGGGATATAAACAATTTAAGGCACTCCACGGAGTTGGCTCGCACCGCACAATGGAGCAGGCCCCCTTCACAGTTGACATATTTCACGGCAGAATGTACGGATGCGCCGCGACTGATTAGCAAATTAGCCACTTGCACTGAGTTCCCGAACGCGGCACAATGGAGCGGGGCGAAGCATCTTGGCATGTAATTGGGGTCTGAACCGCAAGACAGCAGGTAGGTAGCGCATTCCGTGGAGCCGCTGAAGGCCGCAACGTGCAGTGGAGACAGACCTAGGGCATCGAAGTATAGTGGGTCAGCTCCGGCCTCGATCAGCGGCTGTAGAAAGTTGGCAAGTTTCAGGAAGGCTGCCCAAAACAAGCATACGTTCTTTTCGGCCTCTGTAGCGGTTGAGAAAGTAGTGGCAGCGGATTCTGCGGTAATGACCCCGGTCTCGAGCTCGTCAAGTAATCGCAGACGTCCGCCGACGGCGCGCATCTGCTCGTGCGCGCTCTGACGTAACGAGTCTCCGCAGATGTGCGCAGTTAGGTCGAGGGGTGGTTCTTCGAAGCTGTCGTACATGTTGGGGGCACTCTCGGCGGGGGGCGAGGAGCCGGCGTTAACGTACTCGAGGTGTCCCATGGAGGGGTAGGCTCGTTCGAGGGACTCTTCGTCAAGCGGGGGATGGGGCTGGTGTTGGGTCCTGGCGGGGGAGGAAAGTACACGGGAGACGCGAGGCCGGCGGTCCATGTCGGCGCGCGGGAGGCTCCGGGGGCGGGCGTCATCTTCGTCGGGCTGTCGGCGGCGCGCGAACCAGCGCGCGGGCAGCAGGCGGCGCGTGGCGGGCATGCGGGCGGCGACGCGGCACTGAGCGCCGATCGCCGCTATTATGTGCCAATTGTGACCGCACATGAATCGCGCACCTTTTCGTTGTTAGGCTTGTTGCAGACGAGGATACTTTGGGCTGCGGCGACTGACAACGATAACGCCGTCTTCATAAAAAGTTTAGTTTTAAGAGTACTTTGTTGAACGCTGCTGATGTATTTCATGAAATCAGGTAGGAATCATATAATATAATGCAAAGCAAACTTGCGCATGCGCAGGAAGTCGTACTTTTCTATGAAACGAAAAAGCGAGCATTACTTACTTTACTTTAACAGGTGTGTGTGTGATAGCTGTGGTTTTGTACTATTACATTTACTAGCAAATTGTTTTATTATTGGTCTCATGGAACAGCCTAAACCGGCCTACCAACCAAATAGGAAGAAAACTGTCCTATGAAAATTAAGAAAAAATAAATTATGAAAATTTTTATTTATCGTTTTTTCATTGTAGGTATGTATCATTTTTTTCATTTTTGCACTCATTCACTTTGTTAAAATTATTATTTTCTTACAGAAGACGTACTAAAATGAAATATATAAATACATAAAAAAATATTATTTTCTTTAGTGTATCCATGGCATCTTAGGACCAAAGAATATAAACATAATCTGTTTAGGACCTATCAGAATACCATACTGTGTCATTTTTTTTTTTTTATTTAGCAGCAATGTTGAGATGGGCACCTTTTTGGGCTCGCACTTAAAAACTGACACTGATAGCTTTATGTTACTAATAATTTAATTTTGCTATTAGTTTTAATTTCTTTTCGCTTATTTTTTCTGCAAGTTCCAAATAAACATCTTTCTTTCTTTTCTTTCAAAGAACAGAAACCATATGTTAGGTACTTATCACCATCCTCAAGCCTGTCTCTTCTAGACGGTTTATCCTCAACATAAACCTTCTACAGCAGGGTCTGAAATGAATCGGTCACTTGATCGCCGTCGCCCGACCATCGCTCCTCGCACAACCAGCCTACATCCCATCAACAATACCCCTGACGAATGTATGTACATATTTACTAACATTTCCCGCGGTGATATCATTGTGGCCAAGTCTTGATCTCACAAGATCTCGGTCATTACCGCCACTTACAAAAAACGTGCCTCTTAGGATAACAAGACGCCATTGGAGGTTATAATCTGTAGAACATGTGAGTCAGGACTCTGGATCAACTGGAATTGAATGACTCATTGATAATTTCAGGATCTATTTGGCAGTATCAGTGTTTGTATCTGGCACGTGCTTTTGGCAAGCTATTTCGTCCAGTGGCATGACTAGATAAGTGCTCATAATACCCCATTTTCTAGCATACGTCATTTACTTGATGAGGCGGGAATGACTGTGGTTTTGCCATAGCAGAGTGAAGATCAGCCAAAAGTGATGATGATATTAAAATTTAAGTTATTTGACTTACATTTTAATATCATCATCACTTTTTACTGTATCAGTTGACGGTAGGTACAACACAGTGTACTCTTTTTTAATATAAAGATTGACCTGGTAGATAAGGACTTGTACCTAAGGTTCAAATTAAAAAAACATATTACATAGGGCATTGGACAATTTGTTAAGAATTCATACTGCTTGACTTATTGGATCTTAAAATTGTGGCATATTCGGCGACTGCTGGAGTCGATGATTTAACAGAGGAACAACAAAAAAATCTGGGACCTCTTACTATACGTATCTCTTCACTTTTTTACATATATACATACATATGTTGGACACAACGATAATTCCCAAAGTGCCAAAACCTTGAAGCCCTAAAAAGTTATAGGCCAATATCCCTACTATGGCTTATTTATAAACTGTTTGAAAGATTACAGATAAATCTCCTTAATGAAGCTGGTGAGAGCTGAAGATTATGCCCGAGCAGGCTGGCATATAACAATACAAAAGTATTGTTCCGGCGAAGTCCTCCGACTGAGTACATAGGGGATGGTTACGAAGATCAAAAAGAGATTTTGCTTTTTGAATTTGTGGACCTGTCAGCGGCATACGATACTATAAGTAGGTATAAAAAGTTTATTTCTAGAGACTGTGCTCTAACTGCAGATACAGACCAGTGGTAAGAGTTAGTCAACATTTTGAGCGAAATATTGCATAATGGTCGTTATCAGGTGTGCTTCCAATCAGCAGCTGACGCCGAAAAAAATCCGGTGTCTCTCAAGGCAGTGTGTTGGCTTCCATACTGTTTAAATGGCAGATTACAGAGAGCACATCAGGATGAGCTGAATACCTGAAGTGAGGGAATCTGTAATGAGCAGTGAGTGGAGAACGGCTGCCAATGATGATGGTAGATATACTTTTCAGGTCGAAAACTAATCCAGAAGAGCATACTTTCTTAGGTTGGCTCGATAAATTTGAATATATTTTTGGTTTTGTTCTCCTCGCTATACAGAAATCTTTAGTAGCACAACTCTTATGATCTTTAGCTCAACATCATAAACCATATTGTTATCAGAAGATCTGGGTATTTACTATGACGTCTTAGTACTAACACGCTTATTAACAATTCAGCAAAAACTGTGCTTAGGATTCGTGCGAACGGAAACAATTAACGTTCTTTATAAACAATGGTCTATTAGACACTACCTCTATAGTGTGCAGGTACAAGGTATATATACATTACCACTTGATCGCAATGTGATTGAGTATTGTTAAATTACTGCTTAAGTAAACATTAGAATATTCGTTTAGAAGACAATGGTAAAAATATTGTGGAATCATTTACGGAGCCGTCGATGTATCAAAATCAATGTACAGCATCTACTATCTAGGCACAATAGGTAAATCTGTAACGTTTCATCTTCAACTACGCTAGGGTCAGCCTCCAGCCTAATTGATGCAGCTTGTACGCCTCAACCATCAATCAGATCTGTTCGATTATCAAATGTTTAGCCTTCCGAGTTGATGTAAGCACCGCTTGCCGAGGTAAAGGCCGATTCATGCAAGCGGCTATTATCGCTTAGCCAAAAGCCCTCCAGATTCAGCAGGTTAGATAAAAGTACAGAAAAGGCAACACTAACCAACATTCTAGAAGCGACCATAAGAATTGAGGACATCACAGAGATGACAATCTTCTGAGAAGCATACTCTGCGATGGATGTATTACAGGAAAAACTGGAAACGAACTGATGAACCGCCCGACGGCTTTGAGTCAAATTTAAATGTATCATGGCATGTTGATTTCGAATCGTAGAGTATAAACCTGTAGTAGGAACCATTACTTCTTTCTACTTATTGTACATTCAGGATTGGCAAGTTTTTCGACTCTTCTAGAACATTTCAATCATGGTCGAAAATCGCCGAATGCTGAAGCATCAATTCACAGAATTGCATGAAACGAATTCTTTCAGTGGATTCGATTACCCTTGCGAATTGGTGTCGGGGCGGATTTCCGCAAGAGCGAGCGCACACAAAGCAGCATGGTTGAGTTTATTGTGTGACCAATGGCTGTGAACGGAGAGGCTTGGTCATCTCATGGTGGCACAATGAGGGTCAAAATACAATGGGCAACATGGAGTTCAGGAGTTAAGGTATAATGAAGATTAAAAAATGATGTACATACAGAGTTTTCAATTCACATGTTTCATACAAAAGTACGTCGCATGCAAAGCCATTCTTTTTTAATAACTTGGTCGACTTTAACAAGATGATATTAAGTTCTATTGTCGATGGTCACGGCTTCTATATTATCTATTAATTACTAGCATTACTATTATATCTATACTTAGCATGTGATGGTTCCAGTGCTGGGACAGGAGCGTAAGCCTAACTCAGGAACTTGGAGCAGGAGCGGAGTTTGGCTCCAGTATCCCATCCTCTATTGTCTACTTGTGCCAAGTTTAATCTAATTCCGTTTAGCCGTTAAGAGGTGATGACGTCACAAACAGACAGAATAAAATTATTCTCGCATTCTATATTAAAGTATGGATTGACAAGTATGAAGGCCTGTCCCTGGTACTACATACCTAGGTCAACAGATAGGTATTTATCTAATTAACCCTACTTGTGTTATCCTCATCTTGTCAAATGTACTGATACTACTCGTATCTATAGTAAGGCTCACTGTACTTGTTTATTCACACGATTTTGATACCCTTTTTATATGGATGGGAAATCTTCAAAAGACTTTTCCGCTCTTGGTGGAGCGAAGAGGAATGTCAGACTCTTACTGATTAAAAGCCACCCGTGTTTCTCCTAATGCCTGCCGCTTTGCAAGGCCGCTGTAACTCTTCCCAACAAATTCCGCAACGCTAGCAGGCACTGATCTTATGGAGCCCGTCTTCTTTGCTGAAATTTCTTTGAGGCGCGCGTGGAACACGACGCGCCGTCGACCCGGGCCTGGTTGTTATCGGAAGGTGAGCCACCCATCTCTCGTCATCCGCAAGCCCGCGCCTACGGTGGCCGAGAATCGCCCGGTGGTTTCCTACGCATGAGGCGTTTTTTTTCGTTATTATGATATCCCTGCAAAAAGTTGTTAATGCTTGTTTATTATTCACAGACTTATCAAGATGGGAAGAAGTTTAAATAAATATATTATAATGTAGAATACATTGAATCTTAGTACAAGTTACCATAACACAAAAAAATAAGGAACTTCGTTCCATAACTTATTTTCGACTTCTTTTCAGACAGGATCTGATTCTCAGCCGCAACTGCCGGTTAAAGTAAAGACGGTTTACATTTTTAATTTGCTTTTGTAATATCGTCCTTAAGCAAACAACTCCGCTCAAGTACTGTTTAAGTTTTGCCTAGGTTTGGTTGATCGCCAAGTAGTTTATGTCAGTTCGATCGGTGACGAAGAGTTCTATCCACCACGTTCAAATTTTGTGAAATAACTGGCAAAAACGACTTGATCGGCGTTACTTGCTAAGGGACGATATTTAAATTCCGAACTTGAGCTACCTACACTTTGTCTCATTATTCCCCTTTTATCAGCTGTTTTTAATCAAATTCATGTTAAATATCCCAAACAATACTGCCTGGCAGTCACCATATTGCAACAAAAAAAAAACTGGAACAATTTTATTTCCCCTTATTTGAATGATGACCGTTGGTCCATATCTAAAATAATCTGATGTTGGTACTTGATCAAACGACCGTGTCAAAAATTCAAAATACTTCTTATACCTAATCAAAAGAGTTCATTTTGCATTAGCGTTTATTATAAAGCAAAAGTATGAGATTATAGGTAACCCTTTCAACTAAATTTCTCTCAGCAGATGGATGAGAAATAAGGGCGGCTGAACGAGACTAGTATTACATGTTTACATGGGGTGTTTCAAGGCCATTTTCAACAATATTTGCGACCGTTTTATTTGATAATGATCCATCGTATTCAAAGGATCTTTTGTATACTTTTTGCAGGGCTATTGATATATAAATGAAGTCTTTTTAATGTACCTACCTATTATACTATAATTAGGTATACCGTATACATCTGGTTTTGATGAAAGCTGCCGCAACGCTTTGTGGTACGCAAAAGTGATTCACATATAAAAGAGACATTTTATTAGCGGTTTGTACGCAGTAACGTTTAAATAGTAGGTACTGAATCTTCGTTGACAGTTTTTAGAGTATAGCGAATGTATTGCGAAGTTGGTATTTTAGTTATTCAATTTTATTTATTCTAAGACTTTTAGAAACAATCTGACAATGAGAATTAGGTCAATCACAGCCTAGCCCATTAATGCTCGAAGACATGTGACATTCACCAACCTGCACTGGGCCCGCGTGGTGGATTACGGCCCATTCCCTCTCCTAGAGAGGAGGCCTGTGTCCCAGCAGTAGGAACATTAAAAGGCTGATTATGCTATGCTTATAGCCTAGTTACCAACATCACAGATAATATAATACTACCTACACTAAAGCCAATATTGGACGACACGGTTGGCGCAATGGTTGAGCGATTGGCTGCTGCGCTACGTGTCGTGGGTTCGATTCCCGCACGGAACAAATATTTGTGAGGCCCATAAATAGTTGTTCCGGGTCTGGCTGTTTGTGTATGTGACATTTTATGTTTGTAAACGCACCCACGACACAGGAGAAATTCCTAGTGTGGGGCAAGGTTTTATATAAAAAAAAAGTGTTATTACAGACAAACTAGAATTCTTCATTAAAAGACAGTTCTACAAACCTACTATTTTACCTAAGTGTTTTAGATGGGAACAAGAAGTGGCGCAACAAACTCCCCAGCAAAACACTACCATACAAAGGCACTTTCATACTCCATATTTTAAAAGTGCTTTTGCGGCTTCGCCCTCGGTTATTTCTAAAATGATATCCCAAGAGAACCGAAGTTGACATGTAAGTATGTCATCATTTCCCTGCCCTTATCCCATGTTACTTGGGGTCGGTGCAACACGTTTTATTCTTTCATTGTGTCCTGTCAACCGTCACGCTATCACTAACTCCCTTTTCTTTCATATCACTCCTCACACAATCCATCCATCGTTTCTTTGGCTGATGAAGTAATAACAAATCATCATCTGCCTAGCGTTTTCCCAATAATATTGGGGCCGGCTCCCAGTCAAACCGGATTCAGCTGAATACCATTATAAGTAACTGTTGTAACCCATTTTAGTTTTCGATTAACACTTACCATTGATACCAGTTCTTCCCCTACTGCTATTGGATTTTCTGAGAAGTTTTCATACTTTTTAAGTTGCTACACGGTTTCTGGATTCAAAGCAGGTATATATGAAGTTCCGCAGCCTCTAGTCACGCATTGATCTGATACAATCCAAATGGTATTAACAAATTTCAACATCAATTAATTTCGCATCAACTACCACTGAAAACTTTTCCCAGTTTGCTTTTAGAAAGTTCAATATTTCAGACCATGAGCCATACATTGGAGTGCCCCAAGTTCCTATGCACCTGTACTATTACCTTTGGGAGATTTAATTAATGCCACAGCACAAACGCTGCAATTAATAAAAAATCGAAAGAGTTAACCATCGTTTCGAAAAGAAGAAGTATTATACGTAGAGCGGCTGCCTAACAGTCCTCCACAACCCATTAACTGGGTAACACGGTACTTCTTGGCAAGACTGGAGTCAGATTTACTGGCTTCTGACAATCCGTAACGACTGCCAAAAATCTCAAATGACAGCCGGTACCATTGGCTAAGCGTTTTTAACCTTCAAGGTCGACCCGTGCGGCTGTTATGATTTGGCCACGAGCTCTTCATTATAATTAAAACAACAATGTTTTGTATAATTCAAATATTTAATGTTATACAATTTGCAGCTTAAACACATAGAGAATGTACATATGTATCGATATAGTTAACATAATTACAAGTAGGTGCAATCACGAATTAATGAAGTACAGACAAGACTGTTAGGTGACGCGAAACATTATTTAGATGTACAGAATAACATGTGACAGCAAAATAGCTTAAATTCTATAAAACTTTATGGTTTTCGTGTAAAAGATGATGAATTTATGTAAATTTTGAAAATAACATAATGATTGAAGTACAAAATATGAGAATCATATGAGATCCGTTAATAATTTTTATTAGATATCATCTAATCATAGTATTTAAGCCATTTTGCATTTAAACGATAATAATATTTTATTAATCATACACATTTTTGGATGGATTATGTTTTTCATTTAAACTAAAATAATAACTATTAAAGCTAACCATTAAAACGTACTAAAGTATAAATTAAAAACTATTTACAAAATATTACAAAAGTTTTTTTTTATTATTATTTTCATTACACAAAACATTAATCGTTTATTAGTAAAAAAATATTAACTCAATGGTATTCTTAAATATTATTGTTTCTGTTTTAAATGTACTTGTTGCGAACACAAGACAAATATGACATGGCACTATATAGACCGAAATAATGTGACAAATGTTAATACTGTGACAATGTCGAAAATGATCAAAACATGTGCTTCTGCCGACCCACAACCCTTGCGAGCCGGCGTGAGGATATCAAAAGCGTGCAGTAGCCGACTCAGAACTGTGCTGAGTCGCTTAGACGTTTTGGAGATGCTGCATACACATACTGACAGACAGCGTGGTAGGAGACTATCGCGCTGGTGCCAATAGGAGCCCGCACTAGTGTAGGTATGTCAATTTCTCTCGTCTCTTCGAGTCTCCTAAGACTGTTAAGTTGTTTTCATCATCTTATATCATAGAATTATTTGGCCATTTTTCTTAAAAGAATCACTCAGGCACACTCAAAGTTAATATTCTAATTCCCATGAAGTTCCCCTAAAGGAATTAACCCACCGAAGTTAAGTATTGTTTATTTATGAGATATATTATTAAATGAGGGTTTTAACGATAGTTGTACATTACATTTATATGGAAAAACAAATACACATTGATAACAGCATAAAATACCTTCAGGATTTTAACAAAATATCAATATTATAACTAGTTGATTCACACTTCTTTCTTCAAAGTCTTTGGACCAGCCCCAGTTATGTATTTTTTAACAAATCCTGTGATTTCAGTCAATTCCTAATCCACTTAATAACACATTTAGAGATTTACATTTTAGATCAGTAGGTAATAGTTTCATACCAATAATTAAGCTTCAACTTTCAAAACGTAATGGTGACGGTGAGACAATCCATAAATATCAAGACTTTTGATGTTATTTATCGACTGTCTTCAGGAAGCTTAGTCTTATATCATACATTTTGAAGTCCAAGGCCGATTGCCGCGTTTATTTCTCACATCAAGCGTAGCTTTTATGTCACACTTCACTTAACTGCCCCAATGTGGCACTACCACTAGTCCATCCATTGCTACGTAGGATGAGCACTCGAAGAGATCACCCACAAACAACTGAACGAAACATCTCATTGTAAAAAGTCAAATGAAGTGGACATGAACTCAGCTGCCAATTCATTCAGTCAAAATGCACTGACGGTCAGTCTATACTAAAACATATCACCGTGAAAGCTTGCATGGAGTGGGGCTTGAAGTGAACTGGCATTCCGCCTGGTTTGGTTTGACACCTCATTTCTTGTTCCTAAGCCCGCAAAGTGAGACTTATACTGGATAGCACTGCAGTTCAGTTCAAGCTCAGTCTATCTACTTTTCCACGTCGAGATGTTATCAGACGTGAGCAGCGCTCTAGACGGCGGAGTACTTGCGGCCGTCGTCGGAGGAGTAGCAGTGCTGGCAGTGCAGCTTGTGCATGCGCACGCGCACGTCGGCGCCCGCGCGGCCGTCGCCCAGGCGCGCGCCGCACACCGCGCACTAGACGGCGGAGTACTTGCGGCCGTCGTCGGAGGAGTAGCAGTGCTGGCAGTGCAGCTTGTGCATGCGCACGCGCACGTCGGCGCCCGCGCGGCCGTCGCCCAGGCGCGCGCCGCACACCGCGCACTAGACGGCGGAGTACTTGCGGCCGTCGTCGGAGGAGTAGCAGTGCTGGCAGTGCAGCTTGTGCATGCGCACGCGCACGTCGGCGCCCGCGCGGCCGTCGCCCAGGCGCGCGCCGCACACCGCGCACTAGACGGCGGAGTACTTGCGGCCGTCGTCGGAGGAGTAGCAGTGCTGGCAGTGCAGCTTGTGCATGCGCACGCGCACGTCGGCGCCCGCGCGGCCGTCGCCCAGGCGCGCGCCGCACACCGCGCACTAGACGGCGGAGTACTTGCGGCCGTCGTCGGAGGAGTAGCAGTGCTGGCAGTGCAGCTTGTGCATGCGCACGCGCACGTCGGCGCCCGCGCGGCCGTCGCCCAGGCGCGCGCCGCACACCGCGCACTAGACGGCGGAGTACTTGCGGCCGTCGTCGGAGGAGTAGCAGTGCTGGCAGTGCAGCTTGTGCATGCGCACGCGCACGTCGGCGCCCGCGCGGCCGTCGCCCAGGCGCGCGCCGCACACCGCGCACTAGACGGCGGAGTACTTGCGGCCGTCGTCGGAGGAGTAGCAGTGCTGGCAGTGCAGCTTGTGCATGCGCACGCGCACGTCGGCGCCCGCGCGGCCGTCGCCCAGGCGCGCGCCGCACACCGCGCACTAGACGGCGGAGTACTTGCGGCCGTCGTCGGAGGAGTAGCAGTGCTGGCAGTGCAGCTTGTGCATGCGCACGCGCACGTCGGCGCCCGCGCGGCCGTCGCCCAGGCGCGCGCCGCACACCGCGCACGTGAAGCACCACACGTGGTAGCACAGCGACAGCGACTCGATGATCATGGCGGCGCCGCGACCTGCCGGAAGTGCACGATAGTTAGGCCCTCGCCCACGGCGACTTGTCGCGCAACAGCATTGCTAGTAACGCCTGTTAGGCCCCTAGGCGACTTTTTGTAGCGATGCAGTCGCGATGCTGTTGCGCGTTGGCATCGATACAGACGCGAAGCTGTCGCTAGCTGTGTGCCGTCACCCACGGGACCAGATTCGGTCGCGATACAAACGCGATTCGGTCGCGATACAAACGCGATTCGGTCGCGATACAAACGCGATTCGGTCGGGATGCAGTTACGACACAAAAATAAGGCCCCTCGCCCACGGCGACTTTTTGTAGCGATGCAGTCGCGCGTTTAGCAAACGCGCGACAGCATCTCTTCTAACGCGTGTTAGTCCCATTTGCAACGCGCTACTAACGCACTACTGCATCGTGATTGTATCGACACACATTTGCAACGCGCTACTGCATCGTGCTTGTATCGATACACATTTGCAACGCGCTACTAACGCGCTACTGCATCGCGATTGTATCGATACAAACGCGCGACCTCGTCGGACGTGACAAATGTTGCCTCAACGAAGTCCATCTTGCAACTTTACTGATTCGAGGTATTTTTGTGTCGTAACTGCATCCCGACCGAATCGCGTTGGTATCGCAACCGAATCGCGTTGGTATCGCGACCGAATCGCGTTTGCATCGCGACTGAATCTGGTCCCGTGGGCGAGGGCACACAGCTAGCGACAGCTTCGCGTCTGTATCGATGCCTACGCGCGACAGCATCGCGACTGCATCGCTACAAAAAGTCGCCGTGGGCGAGGGGCCTTAATCGCATTTGCAACGCGCTACAGAAGCGATACCAACGCGCTACAGCATCCCGACTGTATGGATGCAAACGCGGGACCGCGTCGAGCGACATCGGGGAGAGAACAGAGGGAGGTTGACGTGAGTGGAGAACCGAGCATCAGTGCAACACACTTTGTCTTCTTACGTAAAAGCAGAACCAAATACAACGTGACTAATGTTGCCTCAACGGAGTCCGTCTTGCAAGTGTGGCATTTTTGTGCCGTTACTGAATCGCGTTTGCATCGCGACACAAGCGCGACAGTATCGCGTTTGCATCGCGACAGTACCGCGTTTGCATCGCGACAGTATTGCGTTTGCAGGTTTCAAGCAGGTTTATTACTAAATTTAGCGCATCATATACTTTGATCCGATAAGACGCATTGCATTTGTTGCAATTTTGACAGATCGAAGAGTAAGTTAAGTTTCAACATCAAGTTTCGTCTGTGTATCTAACCGGCATCGTTAGATAAGTGGGCGGAGCATGCAAGCCCCAGACGTAGTGCGTGTGTGTGCGAGTGTGTGAGTGTGCGAGTGTGTGAGTGTGCGAGTGTGCGAGCGTGCGAGTGTGTGAGTGTGCGAGTGTGCGAGTAGTGCAGGCGGTCGTACATTCGTACCTAGTTCCTCCCCGCAGTGCGAGCACTTGCGCCGCCCCGACACCGACAGCAGCTTGTCCTCGCGCTTCGTGTCTCTGCACAGCTGCTGCTGGCTGGAATGTGGACACGGAACATCTTCAGTATAAATGCTTCAGTAATAATAATCTTTATTTTATCCAAAAACATCATCACAAATTGATATTAGGTTTAAAAATATATTTAAAGTTTATGTTGCTAGGATATACATGTATTTGAGAGGTAGTTTTCGGTCGATGTTTACACCGATCAACAAAAACTTATTTCTAATACACATTGTTACATGCAAGTTCTTCCAATTTAATAGACAAGTGTTTCTAGATTTGTTGCCTCATTTTCTCTTCTCAGCAAAAACATTAGGAAGTAGTGATGGGTGGGCTTTTTGGGAGGATTATCTTTATTTAAAACTGTCATTTAAAAAGTTTTTTTTTGGGTGGGAAATCATCAAATGACTTCTCCCGCTCTGGGCGGAGCGGAAGGGAGTGTCAGACTTTTTCTGACTAAAACCCACCTGTGTTCCTCCTAATGCTCTGTTATTCACAACTAATTCCTGCACCCGTCTTCTTTGCTGACATTATTCAAAAAGTACTGGCTCATAGCCTTATTTGAACAAATGGCTTTTGATTAATATGTCAGAGATAAGAATCACTCATTTTTTTAACAAAGTTCAGTACTGGAAATATTATATTTCATAACATTATCAGCCTGTAATTTGCCCACTACTGGGACACAGACTTCCTCTCCTTAGGAAGAAGATGGCGTTCACTACAGGCACTTAGACACAGACCGTATAGCTAGATTTTTTTTTAACACTATTACACAGCAACTTCTGAGAACCAGAATTAACAGTGTGGATACATGTCTTCGAATCTTTGGTTGTGGGTATTTCTACAATGTTTTTGTTGAGCGTTTGGAAATCTTTGGCAGTCTTTACGGATTGTTAGAAGCCAGAAAATCTGACAGCAGTCTTGCCAAGAAGTACCGTGTTCCTTAGTTAATGGGTTGTGGAGGTCTGGTAGGCAGCCGCTTCACGTAAAATACTGGTATTCAGCTGAATCCGGCTTGACTGGGAGCCGACCCCAATGTAGTTGGGAAAAGGCTAGGCAGATGATGTGTTTGTTGAGTTTTTTGAGAGAGATAGGTATATTATAGTATGTAGTGACCTGGTGCTGAGCGCGTGCGTGGCCAGCAGCGGCGCGGGCGCGTCGTGCGCGTACGAGTGGCGCTGCGCCGCGCGCTGCTCCGACACGCGCCGCGCCTCCGCCTCCTGCAACCATGGACGCAAGCACTCAGTAACGGGGAAATCACATTAAAGAGGACTCGACAAAAAGCTCTAGACAAAAACGTTCATCAAAATACTCATAAGGTATGTAATTAATTAATTGAGTAAACTCCATACACTGCGACTTTTAGTCATTTTTGATACCTGTAAGTAATTATACCTTATGTGCTTTACAAAACTTACATCGCTGTGTGTGCGATTTGCCCACGCTACCTTCACACAGCGATGTAGGTTTTGTAAATTTACACATAAGGTATAATTACTTAATCTACCAACTGCTGCCAGCGGCTTTAATCGTGAACATTGAAACCTTTGGGACTTGCCCAGGATGAAAGATATCTTGTTTTTTCAAATGTAAAATCTAAAGCTCTCCCAGATAATTAGTAATTAAATGCGTTCCTGCAAATGGAGCTTAGTCTAGAGCTAGTTTGCAACCGTTTTAACCACGATAACTTGGAGCTTTTTGCAGTTATCGAAGTTTGCAAAGATTTTTTTTTCGAAATATTCTCTCACAAAGAAAAACTCGTGTGAAATCT
The DNA here is from genome assembly GCA_905332915.2 of Hecatera dysodea. Classification (NCBI taxonomy): domain Eukaryota; kingdom Metazoa; phylum Arthropoda; class Insecta; order Lepidoptera; family Noctuidae; genus Hecatera; species Hecatera dysodea. The sequence continues at coordinate 16,964,399 of HG995309.1, read as the reverse complement.
ACAGCACTCTGAATAGTCAACTGATTCTTTTTGGATGAATCATGAGCATCTTCAACCTGAATACAAAAATTCATAAATGATTTGGTGGTGAAAATGTAACAACATACTTTCTCAACAAATATTAAAAACCAACAAGTATCGACCAGTATTTAGTGAGATTTGTTACCTGTATGAGCCAATGCTGGTTGTAGTTGTAGTTGGCTGGTTTCCTGTTCCGCGCCTGCATCCAGTCGGTGTTGGAAATCAACTTCGGTGTGGGGGCCGCGCTCAGAGCCTGGAATTATACAACACAAGGATTACCCTTTTGTGGTTATGATTGAGATCATTATTAAAAGAATAACAGCCGCACAGGTCGATCTTCAAGGTTAAGCAACGCTTGCCAAGGTTGGTCTGTGGATGGGTGACCATCTTAACATACCAAGTTTCCTCCGTGCCTCGGAAACCACGTTAAGCCGTTGGTCCCGGTTGTCATTTGTAGATCTTTGGCAGTCGTTACGGATTGTCAGAAGCCAGAAAATATGACACCAGTCTTGCCAAGAAGTACCGTGTTCCCCAGTTCATGGGTTGTGGAGGTCTGGTAGGCAGCCGCTCCACGTAAAATACTGGTATTCAGCTGAATCCGGTATTACTGGAAGCCGACCCCAATATAGTTGGGAAAAGGCTAGGCAGATGATGATGATGATAATTGAGATCATTATTATCAACTTCAGACTAGAGATGCCATCAGCTTTTACGAAAAATCGAAATCGATCGAAACCTCACGCTCCAGCCGCCGCAACAGTCGGGAAACGCAGGGCGATTCCCGGCCACCTACTGCGCGGGCCTGCGGATGGCGAGCTATGGGTGGCTCGCCGTCCGATAGCAACCAGGCCTGGAAGCCTAGACACGTCGTGTTCCACACGTGCTTCGACGCTGACGAAAGAGTCACCGCGGCTATGGACCGCGGCGTTCACTAGTAGAAACACGGATGGGTTTTAGTCAGTAAGACTCTGACACTCCTTTCCGCTCCGCCCAGAGCGGGAGAAGTCATTTGATGATTTCCCATCTATACTAATATTATAAAACTGAAGAGTTTGTTTGTTTGTTTGTTTGTTTGAACGCGCTAATCTCAGGAACTACTGGTTCGAATTGAAAAATTATTTTTGGGTTGAATAGACCATTTATCGAGGAAGGCTTTAAGCTATATATCATCACGCTTAAGCCAATAGGAGCGGAGCAGCGATAAAGAATGTTTTAAAATCGGGGATTCCACGGGGACGAAGTCGCGGGCAGCAGCTAGTCTAAGATAAAAAGGGCCGCGACAGGGCGCGAACACGCGCGTTACGACCTGGATGCCGGATGGCCTGCCCCCAAAAGAAGTGGCGCAAAATTGAAACCGCTGGAAGGAATGGAGAACTTTGCCCAGCAGTGGGACGGTATGGGCTAGTGACAATAATTACCTGCAGCGTATGCCTGGTCATGGGATGGTAGTTGGCGTTCCCGTTGGCGGCGGGCTTCTGCCTCAGCTGCACGTTCGCGTACTCCACCGCTGAAGGCACGCGGCTGCTTCTAGAAACATGGTGACGTCAAATTAGAGATGAATCACTTCGATGTCTCGTTACGTCCTGTGAAATCTGTTTGGCGCGAAATTGGCACAAAGATCTAACTAGTGCCACACACAAAAAAAAAGAACTGTTTATCATGACGCCACCTATATTTACCAATGGCTTAATCTATACTTTTACTAATATATAAAGCTAAAGTGTTTTTTTGCTGGAGTTATCTTAGGAAGTACTGGTCCAAATTGAAAAATTATTTCAGTGTTAGATTATATAGTTAGTTAGTTGTATAGGCTATATATCATCACGCTAAGACCAATAGGAGCGGAGTAACAATGAAAAATGTTGTTCTCTCTCTTCTGACTGAACTTTAGATTTTTTTTGTATTGTAATCTGAAACCAAAGCTAGTAAGCTAAGGTAAAAAATAAGTAACAAAATTCTTTTTATTTGCGGTTGCGCCTGCCACAGTGAAGCCTTTTTAACCGACTTCAAAAAAAGGAGGAGGTTTCTCAGTTCGACCATATATTTTTTTTTTAACAGAGAATGCCTCGTTGCATTACGTCCGCTTACGTACCAGTACATATAAAGTTCAAATAAATAAACACACACTAACCTCATAGTGATTTCCCTCTCAATAGACTCGCGACTCTTCGGCTTGGGCGGCAGCACCGGCTGGGGCACCCTCATGACCTGACCGCGGACCTCCTTCCTCTCATACAACACCCTCCGGCTTTCCTCCACGCCGAAATGCCTCTGCATATGCTCCTCCGACACTATAGGCTTCCTCTTCTGATCAGCCATCCTTCCATCCACCATCCGTTCATCCACCTGCCTTTCAGGTACAGACGGGGGAATGGATGGGAAATTCTCGTTTAGGAGTAAATTTGGCATTGAATGTCTATAGTGCGGATTGTTAGTCTTAGGTCTGTTCAGTGGTGGCTTTTCAGGCGACGAAGGGATGGAAGATATGTCTTGAACAGATTTCTGGATGATTCTGGTCTGGTCTCGAAGCAGGTTCTCTCTTTGTCGACGTAGTTCTTCCTGTTCCAGTTGGAGCAGTTCTCGTTCGAAGCGGAGGACTTCCTATTTTGGAGTTAGAGATTGTTTAAGAGATTTTTTTTTCTTTTAAAGTATTTTAAGGTAGTGTAAGGTCCTATAGTGATGTTGGTATTTTTATTTACATAATATATTACCTACTAATAAATAAAGCCGCGATAAATAAACGCGCTAATCTCAGGAACTACTCGTCTGATTTGAAAAATTATTTCAGTATTAGATAGTGGGCTATCTAACACTGAAATATACTCACTGATATATCATCACGCTAAGACCAGTAACGTAGTGTAAGGTCCTATAGTGATGTTGGTATTTTCATCTACATAATGTGTTACTAATAAATAAAGCTGTAGAGTTTGTTGAACGCGCTAATCTCAGGAACTACTCGTCAGATTTGAAAGTCTTTCAGTGTTAGATAGCCCATTTATCGAGGAAGGCTATAGGCTATACATATATAATCACGCTAAGACCAATAGCGTAGTGTAAGGTCCTATAGTGATATTGGTATTTTTATTTACATAATATACTAGCTGCTGCCCGCGACTTCGTCCCCGTGGAATCCCCAATTTTAAAACATTCTTTATCGCTGCTCCGCTCCTATTGACTTAAGCGTGATGATATATAGCCTAAAGCCTTCCTCGATAAATGGTCTATTCAACCCAAAAAGAATTTTTCAATTCGAACCAGTAGTTCCTGAGATTAGCGCGTTCAAACAAACAAACAAACAAACAAACTCTTCAGCTTTATAATATTAGTATAGATTACTAATAAATAAAGCTGTAGAGTTTGTTTGTTGAACGCGCTAATCTCAGGAAAAAAGGACTGATTTAAAAAATATTTTTGTGTTATATACCCCATTTTTCGAGGAAGGCTATAGGCTATATATCATCACGCTAAGACCAATAGGAGCGGAGCAGTCATAAAAAATGTGACACAAACGAAGTTGCGCAGGTCAACTAGTAAAATATACAAGTTTTAGTGTTTATGTATAAGGTTTGTTAACTTAGGTATAATTTATTTTTATTTCCCATGGTATGTGATTGTATTTTACAAATTAAACTTAATTATTGTTAGTATATAGACTTCAACTTAAGAATAATATAGGACCTTACAGCGTAACTTAAATTGGTTAATTGATTTTGTTGATTAGTAAAACATGTAATTTTAGTGACATTAAAAGTGCAAGGCTTAAAGCTGGCGTGGATTATATCACATTGATTACATTTCTTTAGGGTAGTAAGTATGAAAGTTATGAGAGGAAACTTCGGTTTCTAGGATTTTCTAAAGGCATAATAGGGTAGTTGACTAAAAAAATCTGATTAGTCCGTCTGATAGATTTACAAAAAATATTGGACACATATTTTTTCCTTTTTTCACATAAAAAAAAATGAAGACGATACAGTGCGTTGAAAACTAGTGTGATGTCACTACTCGCTACAGTTTTTACCAGGCAGTGACGTCACACGCTCCCACTCTTGATCTTTGATGCTTTTTATCTTCGTCAGTTTTTATAGATTTGATAAAGGAACAAATACGTGTCCAATACTTTTCTATAATCTAACTGACGGTCTAAACACAATTATATATTTTTTACTCAGGCAACATCCCTATTGTTATTATAGATATAGAGTAGACAAAATAAAACAAAAATTACCCTCGGTTCGGGTAAATTTTATTTTAAGAAGCAAAAAGTACAGCCATGCTATCCTTTTCCTGTATTCAACAATTCGTTGTGTTTGCGATTTAGATTATCTTTATACAGGGTGAGTTTTGTAATCGTTTTTTTTTACACTTTTTATTCAAGTAGGTACTTGGCGTAATTGAATAAAAAAGTAGTCACAAAATAGCGATACATCTCGCTTGTATTCAGCAAAAGGTAAGGCAGAAGTGTAGGAACAGCGTAATCAACTGTCTTGCTTAGGGGCCATCCATAAATTACGTCACACGTTAAGGGGGAAGGAGGGGGGCGACGAAGTGTGACATTGTGTGACAAGGGGGTGGGAAGGGTCCTAAATTTCGTGACGTCACATTTCATAATCTAAGTGTTGAAGTAAAACACGATCAAATACACAAAATTGTAAAATACGTGACGTCACACCAGGGAGGGGGGGGTCTCACAAATGTGACTAGCTGTGACAAGGACGAGGGGGTGTCATAACTGCAGTGCTATTCTGTAAGAACTCAAGTGCGAATTCGATTCATATCTTATTCTCGATTACACTTCGTAACTCACCTGAAGTGAAAAGTATTTAATATTCTGACTGTAAAGTTAAGTTCGCTTCACCTATGTTCTCACTTAGTGGCGCTAGTGTAGTTTTCATCAAGTTACAGAATACCAAATACAGTTTTCACCGCAGAATCAGAAGTGAGAACTGGAGTGAGTTCTTACAGAATAGCATTGCTGGTCACAAATGAGACCAGCTGTGACAAAAATGATGAAATTCGTGTGACATAATTTATGGATGGCCCCTTAATAGACATTTACCCTATGTTTCAATGTATCGTGAATCGAAGTTTCCCCTCTAGATGTAGGTATGTAAGTGTAAAATGTCATTCACCTTAGTGTGGGCATCTTCATACGCCCCGTCGGGACAGTCGTCGTTAGTTCTCGCCTGAAAGGACGCCGCACCACGCATTGTTATTTACATCACAACATGGCGACCGGTGACAGGAACCACAATATTTATATTTTGTACCAGACTACGGCGAAGCATAAAGAAGGATTAAGTTATTTGTCACAAGGACTTTGCCTGTGAATAAACTGTAAGCCTTGCAACGAATAAATGCATTGACAGTAAATTTAAGTCTTGAATCTGGTCTTTGAGTAAAGATTGATTGCCATAAAATCAAGTTGGTAAACTGTAGGTACCTACATCAGTTTGTTGTAGGCAATTGTCTTGCTTACCATTGCAAAAGCAAGTAAAATGATTAATTAACTTTTAAATGTTTGAAATCAGATACAATATGGTGTGTAGGCATTTTCCATTTAAATATTATGGTTCCAATGTTAGACGGAGGTTAATTCCTTGAGCATGTGACAAATAAACGTTTTTATGATGAATTCTTTCACAATTTATAATGACGTGTTTTAGCAAATTACTAACAAAAAAAAGTGCATGACTATTATTAAAACCAATTTCAAAATGCATGTTACTTGGAACATAGAATACTGTTGATACATAAAACATGCAATAACCTCTTTTGATATACTATTAGGTACGAGAGGTTTTTTTTTTTTCAGTAGGTACCTATTGTACTAAATATGTATAAGTTTCAGTGCATCATGCCAGTGCATTCTAAATCTAAGTTATATTGCAGTGAAGAAAATAAAAGGCAAATTTTAATTTAAAATAAATAATATTTATTTAAAGAATAAAGTAGTATACATACATAATCAAGAACTACTTTTGTGACTAATTTAGGTGCTTCTGCTAATTCTTAAATTTTAATAAAAAAATAAAGTGATTCTGGCGAAAAAGCGTTAATAAAAAGCAAAATAAATGTGTTAATGGCAGCATTATTATGTTTTAAATACCACGTATTTTACTTACATTTAACAAAAACTAAAACATTAAAAAAAAATAAGGAACTACGGATTTTGCTTTGAACAATCTAACTATTTTGAACGATTGTACTTTTTTGTACTTTAATCTAAACATACACCTAATATTAACTTATCTTTACGAACACTTTTTGCCTACCACCTACACAATCTAATCAATTTTGATTATCATTTTGTTTTCAGTGGTATTTAAAACGACGTAAATTAATCACATCATATAAATACATCCTTACATCTAGTGCTTGCAAAGCATGTACAGTGCTAGCCCCTATGGTCACAGGCGTGAACTTAGCTTAAGTATTACCAGTAGCAAAGATATAGCCGCTTTTGCTTTCTTTTTATATATGTATATATATATATATATATCATATAATGGATAAAATAGAATTTTAAACCAATAAAAAAAAATGAAACTAAAAAATATACCTTATCTTTATTCCAATTAACAAAAAATAAATACAAATCAAATAATTCTTGATTGAGACCGATTTAAAAAAAAAGCAAAAAATTGTTCTTGGTTCCAATTGAAAAATGAAAGTTTGTCAAATGCAATAATTACATCATTGACATTGTAAATTAGACAAAGCGAAAGCGGCTGAAATATTCTCCCGCCCAATTTTCTAATCACCAAAGCGGAGAATTCGAGAACCGACCAAATATATCTCCCAATACAAAATATAGCTTACAAAATATATTAAAGAGATCTACTTTTGTATATTGCGACAATGATACATGCTGAAGATTTTAGCACAACAATCACAACCATATTTCCTTGAAATAAGGTTGATTTTTCATGAAAATATAATCTCAACATGCATACTAGTCACTCTACGTAAAGAAATATGAAACAACGCTTAAGTAGGTAAATAATATTTTTTAATAAATAATAATATCTTCTAAATAGCATTTCATTATGATGAAATGAAGAAGAGTATAAGATAGCGATAATGCTTGATTTGACACTAAAATTCTTTACTAAATGATTTTGTTAAACGGTGCGAAGTTGACCATTGAAAACCAATTTATTAAAACCACCACCACACAGGCTTATGTATGCTTTGGAGTCTGCAATGAAAAACATAAATAATAGAGCTATGTTCTTAATAAGAAAAATAAACTATTATTTTATAGCATCAATATTTTCATAGCAGATTCCTTTTTGTGCAAATGATGTCGATGAAATGTAGTGTCAAATCAAATCGTTCACCCGAAGTAAAAAGGTCGACCAAAAGTGCAAACGTAGACTATTTAACTGTACAATTTTAAGATATTTAATTTAATAGTAGATAGTATATCTCTGAGACTTATCGTGTAAGCAAAAATATGTGTCAAAATTCTTTTAATATGTTAGGACAAATATAATCATGATTATAATCCATGTGATTTCACATACTATCTTGTCCGATAAATATTTGATCAATTAATTACTCATTTGTTTTATCAATGGATCCATTAGTAAATGTTGTGATGTGAAGCTACTTTTGGACTTTAAAACAACCTTTTCACTAATAAATCCCGTAATAATCATGTAGGTAGTACATACATATATATACATATAATCAGTTTAAAGTACCTGCTGCTGTTGTATAGTTTTGTCGAGGCTCTCGATCTTGTCCGAGGGAGCCTCGCTCTGCTCGCTTAGCTCGCTCAGCTTGGAGCTGAGGTTCGTGGAGAACGTGTCTTGTTGCTTCTTTGCTGATTCTTCCTCGTCAGATGTTACTGTTACGTGTGTGTAGGGCTGGAATTGAGACGATAGCTGGATTAGGATAGCTTTCAATTTTGCTTTTTCGCTTTTTGTGGTTTAAGTCAGTTAATTAATTTATTTCTATTGTTTAAAGGCACTTCTAAACATCACCATTTACAGACAAAAAATTAAATAAAGTGACTCCAGTTGTCTAGTATTCTATCTTTCGTGGATGTAATAACTTGGCTAAATGAAAGATACTTTTTGATAATAATAATAAAATCATTTTCATAGATAAGCTATACAAATATTTTCCCTAATCTATTTGTTAATTTCGATTATTAATACAATATTTCCTCATTACTGACTCATTGGACTGGTCTGTTAGATGATTCACTCATAGACTTCATAGTAAAATTAATTTACAGCACTATTATGGCCATTATCTACCAAGATAAATAACTTTATCAATAAACATACTAGGTTTTTATCCTCCTATGGAAGTTTTACAAGTGTACATGATGGACTTTAAGTTTAGGGCAAACATCCGTACAGATTTAGCCACCGTTATCTGACATATCGTCGGCTTACTGCAAGAACTCATTAAGTGACTACACAAAACTTTGAGGAATAATTTAATAACTTTAGATTGCGCGTTTTAAAACTACCACAATGTTTTATAAGGCATCTAATGGAATCATAAGGATCTTTGTTATCTGATAAAAAAAAATAATAATAAATAAGTAGGTAATAAGATGATTTCTCAAAGTTTTTATTGCCTCTAAATGAGTTCTTGCAGCAAGCCAACGATATCTATACTTATAATAAATCTGTAGAGAGGTCAATTCTGTACAAGGAATATATTTTCAAAATAACTATCGGGGGGTGATTAGTGATCGATACTGGTGCCAAAAATGCAATCAGTAAATTTTTTGTCTGTCTGTCTGTCTTTCTGTCTGTCTGTCTGTCTGTCTGTATGTTCTTTATAGAAACAAAAACTACCTACTCGACCGATTTTAACGAAACTTGGTGCAATTATTCTTCATACTCCTGGGCAGGTTATAGTATACTTTTCATCACGCTACAATCAATAGGAGCAGAGCAGTGAAGGAAAATGTTGGGAAAACGGAAGAAGTTACTCCATTTTTTAAGCTTCCGTCGCGTGTGTAGCCTTAATGGTTAAAGTTACATAGAAATCATGTATTACGGAAATGTTCTACATAAAATTATCTAAAAAATATCCCGAAACAGCATGTCTATCTTTTGTCAATTTTAAACCGATCGGGCTGAGAGTTTCAAAATCGGGGGTAAAGTAACTATTCCACGCGGACGAAGTCGCTGGCAGAAGCTAGTGTAAATTATTATCAGCAGAAAATTCTGAGTCATAAAAAGAATTATACTAAATGGACATAATTATGTGATTAATTATAAGGTTTTGAAATTCACATTCTTGACCAATGGACCTAGAATATAAGGATTTTTTTTTTTTCAAATTAACGTGGAAACCGGCAGGGTATTGCTTATGTTATTTATCATCAACATTATTTTAGCCAAACACGCGCCCATTATTGGACATAGGGCCTCCCCTATGTTATGATATGTTACTGACAGAATTAAAAACATTCTCAGACTAATTCATACTACACACATGGTCCATTACTGAATCGCCGTTCCCGTTCCCGTGGGAATATGGGGATAAAATATAGCCTATGTTACTCAGGGTGAAAAGAATTTTTGAAATCGGTCCAGTTGTTTTTGAGTTTACTCGTTACATACAAAAATACAAATATTTCCTCTTTATAATATTATTATAGATGTAGAGGGAAAGCTATACATTTAGTAACTGTAATTTATTATTGCTAGTCATTATGCACACAGTTATTAAGTCCAGGAACGCATTATTCAAAATGAAGCAGCCCACAGAATCAAAGCAAACAATTGAACCCATGAGCATTAAATGGTCTCACTTATTCATGCCTTGACCACCTTTCTAAAATATTGTTCAAGGCTGCGAGGCTCCATCTAGGTAGCCTGTATTGTTTTCAGTTTATCAGATAACGGAATCTGTTTACTATTATCTCATTGTGGACCTAAAATGCTGATTTTATGAGAAAGAAATCATGTATAATTGGTGGTAACTTATTTGTGTGCTAAAGGGATATTGAGAATATGGTAGATCACACCGCCATTTTTAGGATTCCGTATCCAAATTGCAAAAAACAGAACCCTTATGGATTCGTCATGTCTGTCTGTCCGTCCGTATGTCACAGGCGTTTTACTCGGAGACTATTATAGCTACATAAATGAAAATTGATAGTTAGGTGTAACCTGTTAACCGCTATTCAATAATGCTGTAATATTATGGAATAACATATATTTAGGGGTGGCACTCCATACATGTAACCAAGGGATGCAAAAATAAATTCCAACAAACATAATCGTGTGGTGTATCATTGGATAGCTCTTTCCAAATGAAAATATGGTTTCTAAAAAGTTTTTTATTTAAGGCAATAGTTTTTGAGATATGTGCTTCCGAATTCGTAAAAAATGTGTCCCCCCCTCTAACTTTTAAACTATGAAGTTGAAAAATCTAGAAAAATTGAGCAAATAGCACTTTACACACACTACCAACGAAAATTGATTTAAACATCACAGCTTATATAATTTAGAGATATGAGATTTTAACAGTGAACTACGGAACCTTTCGCTATGCGTGGTCCAACACGCATTTGGCCGGTTTTTTAATGCCAAGGTATAATGCAATGGTCACCAGTCTGATTTCAAATAACTTCAGCTTTCTAATTATAGCTGTGGCCTCTCAATATGTATAATACAGTCGGAGCCAAAACTCGCTGATAATTTTTGTCTGTTGAAATACCTATTTGAATATTTTATGTATGTTACAATTGGAAAGATTTCATTTAAAATAACTTGCAGCCTGATTCGGAACCAAGAATTTACTAAGAACATTGCAAACCCTAATTTAAATCCAAATTCTGGCAGGTTTTCTACTAATGGCTTAATTTAGCAACTACTGCTGGTGTCGCCGATTGGACTTGTTTTTAAAAAGAAAAAATCAAACATACCTCACTATTCTGTCTGCTGTGAGGATTAGAAGTCTCGGGAGACGAATGCCCTTTATACCAGGCCTCAGCCGAAGGTCCTCGGTCCACATCCACGCCAGAATCCCGACTCTCCCTCAACTTGGCGTCCATGTCATGAGATAAGGTCTTCTTGTACAGAAGCTTCTCGATCTTCGTCTCCTCTTGGAGGAAGGAGGTGATGTCAGGTCTTGGTGCCAGGGTTAGGTCTACGTCCAGGTAGCTGTCGTCTTGACCCTCGATGCCGAGGAAGCTGGTCCGTTTGTTCCGGATTTCCTTCTTAATGCGGCGGGCTGAGCTTGTGTGTTTGAAGTTGCCCTGAAAATAGTGAATGAAACATTAGAGTTAGCAATTAGTTTATTAATTTGTGTAATGTTCTAAGAGTATGTGCAACCACCATTAGAGTTAGGCACTTATTTTATTGATTTGGTGAAAGTATCTACCACTTCGTTCCGTGATTAATTTAGAGAGAAATATTATATCCCTCCGAACCTCATATTCAATTGGCTGTTTGTGTATGTGAGTTTATATGTTTGTAAACGCACCCACGATACAGGAGAAATTAGGTTTTTTTTTTGCAAATATTAACAACGGAATACAAACAGTAACTTCTGTAGTACTATTACGAAAAAACTGAGCAAGCACTTATTTTGTTGTCGTTATAACCAGGTCTTAAAAAGTGAAAAAATAAATAATTTCATCATTGTCACTTGTAGGATTCAAAAATCAACTCTAGATAAAAATGACATGAACCAAACTAACACCTCTTAATAATTAAATGCTCTACTCACATTGCCCAGCAGCTCATCATCAGCTCCATCATCAGTCGGAGGTGGAGGAGGCTTCTCCTTCGGAGGCTCCAGCACATTAGTAGGCATATCCAGAGGGAAGGCACTCTCAGTCCCAAACGCCGACGAGTTCTGGTAGAAGATATCCATGTTCTCATACAACGGGGTCACCGCTATCTTCTTCTCCATAAAATCTACTTCTTCCTTCTTCTGTATTTCTGTCTCGTCCATAACAGCACTGTCTTCTGAGTCTAGTTCTTTGAATGCCAGTTCTAGAGCATCCAGGACCTATGGAGATGGTAAAAGTTTAAGGTATTGTCTGTGGTTTGACGGTTGAAACACTAAGATTATTTAAAACAAATGCATTGTAGAAGCATTGCTTTGGTGTAAGCATAAATACTACGAACAATTTAAGAGAATTTTTAAAACATTAATAAGACTTTTATTTGTTAAAAGTTTAACGAAGCAAATACTTTTAAAATTACAGCAAAAAAAATGTATAATGCAAAAATGTGCTTCTACAGTGCCTTTAAAGAAAATTAACACATAATAAAAGGCTATATTTTAGAGGAAGCTAATTCCAATAAAAAACAAACGACAACACATTTAGAAAGAAATCAATCGGAATTAGAAAAACAAAAAACGATTCTCTATGAAAAAAAAAACAATTAAATATAAACTTTTGTGAACTGCAAGATTGTTTCAAAAATATTTTACAGATTAACTAAAAAAAAAACTGGAAAGAAAATACGGAAGATTTTTAACACACAAAAGTACGAAAGATGCATGCTGAAAGCGTATTGGTTAGATGCAAATGAAGTACATATGAAGCGACACCCACTACTTGAAAGTATTCTTACCTGGATCCCATCACCATGTTCTTAGAAATATGTATTTAAATTATACTGTTCGCCTATACTCTGAGAGAACTTTTATCATACTGTGTCATGATGAGCTGATAAAACTGTTTGTCTAAGATAAAAGTAGGAAGATAACATTGTACTGATTTTATAACTATTATAATACCATTTTGATCAATGATTGCGTGGTAATTATGATTATATATGGTTATTTATAATTGATACTTGCACAGATAATATAATATGGGGAACATGTGTTTAAATAAACAAATAAAAATCATATAAAATGTATGGAGATATAGGTAGTACCAATTTAGAACTTGTGTGTGTCTGTTATTGTACAAACAGAAACAGACAAACAAAAGAAAGAGCTAAACAAGTCTCAGATAAGGCTTAAAACAGACTGGTATTTTTTAACAGAAAAATATTTCAACAAAACTCAAGGTCAATAATATACTTCTTGAGGACAATAATAAATGAGTACTATAACTACGTACATAAATAAAACTCATACAAATAACTATGTAACATGTATTTTGATATAATGACATTTACATATCACGTTATTATAAAATGAATAAATACTGGGGTCTACGCTAAATGTGTATGAATAAGGTTTCTATACAAAACTGTGTGACGGTACACAACCCTGTATTTCTAAGGGCTCGTCTACACGAGCTACTTTGTCTTGCGACTATTTTGTCGCCGCGTTTAGTACCGTTATTCACTGTCGCACATTGAAGACTTTTTATAACATGCACTTTAATGATTGCTAAAAATATATTCAACTATAAAAGAGTGTTAATAAATATAAGACTTGCGTCTGTTTTAGTCTGCTATGTGCGACTTAAGAGGTATTTAATAAACAGCGACACTTATTTAAGTTGGTCTTACGTGTGCAGGAATCCTAAAAAATGTGTTTTTTTTTGGTTTTAGCACAGTTGAGATAGTTTAAGGTATTAATAAATGGGTCTTCGTAACACAGGTGATATTAGTGATGACTGATTGGTGAGATCAATTGATCACAAATATACAAGAAATATGACATCCATGGCGACTCTCATCTAGGCTTGCGATGCAATTTATGAGAATGATATGGATATGACTAAGTTTCTACGTTAAAATGGTATGTTAGGCCATTTTTTTTGCTTGCTCATTCACTGCTACGGACTCATGATTTGAGAAAAATTGACTTGCGACAATTCGCATAAAGCCGAGCCAAAGTGTGATCTCATCTTTATTTGTTTTAAAGATCGGCCACTTCGTGTCATGATTAAAATATCTGGCTTCGAGGCAAAAAAGTTCAAGTGAATTTTAAAGTATTATTTATCTATCACTGACATTATCTACGCAATATAAATTGACGTATGATCAAGTAGTCCATCGGCGAAAAGTCGAATGAAATTTGCCCATTTGAAGCAACCCTTATCTACTCATGCTACTGAGATGACGTGACGATGATCCAACGCTAATCTAAACCTCATCGGCTGCTACAGAATTAGTCAAAGTTTTTGTCGTAATCTTATTGTTAATGAACAGTATAGTTTTCCGTCTATTCGGCTCAATACTACGTTTAGTCCGCTTCTCCCAAAACGGGTTTTCGTCCTGCGAGCTACTTACCGCCACTTCCTCTTTGTTAGCTGCAATATCACGAGCTTGATGTATATCTTTAATACTTATATGATTATGATTAGACGAATTATCTAATTTAACAAGTGAACACTCAGATGTACAAGATAAGTCGGGTATATCGTTACTTTTTAGCGATTTAACTGAATTTTTTGGTGAAATGTTAGTAATAGTTGTGATATTAGAGACAGTTACCATTGGCATGCTGTTAGTAGAATTAACATTGTTAGTAGTCCCGGCACCGGCGTTCATATTGTTGCGGATTTCATTCAGATTAAGATGTATGGTCATTTTGCCTTCGAACACCACTGTGTCACTGTCGGACCCGGTGGAGACAGGCTCATTCAAACTTACACTGGTGTCCTGGTTTTCCAAACTTTTAAGAGTGTCTTCGTCATCTTTGTCTAGTTGTATCTCAGTAACTTCAGTCACACTTAGCTCTTCAGGCTGAGAAACGCATTGAAGATAGTTGCTTGCACTGTCTTCGTCAGTTTTGATGTCTTGTTCTTCGGTTTCTTCAACAATTATGTCTTGGATTAGTTGGATGGGTTCTGGCATCTTGTCCATGTCTTCGATCTTCGCATCCATAGCTGTTCCGTCTTCGTTTGACGACTCGTATTCGGAAACTTCTACCATTGGTTCTCCGACAGGGGAAGCCACTTGGGTCAAGTCAGCGATATCATCAGCAGGGGCGCAAGAATCTCTAGCAGTGTGAATGCCACTGTCCTCAGTCTCAATGTCACTTGGAACAGTGTTGTTCTGCATGTCTGCGCAATCGAAATCCTCTAAGCTTTGAACTCGGTCAAATGAATTGGGAGACGATTGTCCATTGATGTCCAGACTGTCCAAAGAGCGGCAGAAACTTTGCATTTGACTCTCAATTCCAGACAGGCTCGATTTTAGAGAGCTGTCCATCATTGATTCTTTAACTTCCTCTATCTTGATTTCAATGTCTTTGTTGTGTGCCAACTCTTCTTCAACTGATATTTTTGGTATCTCCTTGTTTTTGGCCGCGTCGAGACAAGACAAGCGTTCTTTCAAGCTCATGGACACTTCTTTGACTTCAGTTTTGGTCATCTTTTCCTCTTCAGAAGTTTGTGATTTTAAGCTGGAGAGGCGTTCTTTCAGAGATCGTGTATTGCTCAGATCTCCGTTCGATAGCCTCTTCACCTTTTCAGGTTCTGTGGACTTCACTTTCTCAAGCGAAGACAGACGTTCCTTCAACGGTTTCACTTCTGTGGGTAACTTGGTCAAGTCGCTGGTAGACTTTTGCACGTGCGTCTCTTCTGTGAACTTTTCTAAGCTGGACAGTCTTTCCTTAATGGATTTTTTATTCGCAATTTCAGGTAGTTTTGGCTTCAACTGTGACTCTTGTGAGTTTTCTCTTTCAAACTGTTCCCTTCTCTTGTGTATGTCAACTTTTGGTAAGTCTTTCTTCTGGTTGTTGTTCTTTTTGTCATTAGCTCTCTCTTGTTGGAAAGAAGAGAGTTTCTCTTCAATTTTGTTGCTGACATTCGTTCTGATTCTGTTGAGATCGCCATTTTTCTCTGGGGACTTCTCTTTGAAGTTGTTGTTGACGACTGTTTTGACGATGTTGCTGTTAGTCTGTGAGATGATTCTGGACTTATAGCCCTCGATGGCTCCCTCGTAAGTGTACTCCTCAGGCTCTGGGGAGCTGATGGTTGTGGTCGTGCAAGTGTCGTATTCGTTGGCGCTGGAGCCAAGCTTGCGGTTTGTGTCGCAGTTCGACAGGTTGTCGACATCTGAATGATTCTTATCCAGGTCGATACCGTCGCTCTGGAAATGGAGAATTTGACTATTAAGTAATGCTGGTCACGACATAACAAAGCTTTGTTTACATTTCTTATTTATGAGTTGCAGTACGTTTAAAAGCGAGTAAATATTAAGTTACTTGCTGAAAAAGTTAAGGTTAGAATCAGAAGAAATGATTTGCAGATCTCAAAACAAATAGATCATCATGAGACGATGTTCATGAAATAGACATAGCAGCTTGGCTGGTTTTGTCGTAAAATAAAGGTAATCATAGGAATACTTACAGCGAGGCTATGCGTATCGCAGTCTTCGCTGAGACTGCTCTTGGTGCTGGAGGTACCGATCCCGAGGTCGCTCAGGTCGTGACTGTCGTCTTCTGTGTAGAGCGCGAGGGGGTTCCGCCTTCTGCGGCCGGCACTGCAAAATAAGATACAGAAGAGATTAGTAGTGATAGCAGATAGACGAGGGGTCTTACGTTTTTAAGTAATTCTGAGGTGAGTTTTGTGATGATTTATGACATGTTTGCTGTGTTAAGTCTTAAGAAAATTGGTTAATCTTCGAAATTGTGTGAAAAAAATACATAATTTATAATAAAACTAGCTTCTGCCCGCGACTTCGTCCGCGTGGAATAGTTACTTTTCCCCCGATTTTGAAACTCTCAGCCCGATTGGTTTAAAATTGACAAAATTTCATACAAAGTTTCATCCCCTATTTTATCCCCTTGGGGGTAGAATTAATCAAAACCCTTTCTTAGCGGATGCCTACGTCATAAAATCTACCTGCATGCCAAATTTCAGCCCGATCCGTTCAGTGGTTTGGGCTGTGCGTTGATAGATCACTATGTCAGTCAGTCAGTCACTTTTAAGTTATTATGTATATTTAGATAATACGTTTAAAAAAAAATTAAGTAACAATATCTATATAAAACAAACATTATTTATCTTTTTAATCATTTGGATGTTTTCGCCACACGACATCGGAAACGATCATGAGCAAACTATGCGGTTGACTTTAATAGTCACCACATGGCTTCTGCAAACAATACCTACTGAGATATCCAGCAGATATATTCCCAGAAGCACGTGTACCTATAATTAGGGGCCACTCACACCGGCTGTCGCCACTTCTCGATTATATGCGTCCATTAGTCAGGTCTCTTAGTCACTGGGAGTACATCCTAGATAGTCTTGTGACTATCTGTTCCGAGAATCGAGGTGGGACATGTTTGTGTTATGATTTTAGTGCGTATTTTTAGAGCTGTGTTTGTTTTTCGATAGCCTAAATTTGTGAGAGTTATGGTAATGTCTGTTATCTCGTGTTTAGTGCCTAACAGGTTAGTGATTTTGTTTGATTAGGAAATCTACGAAGTGTTTTTATTTGTACTGCGTACAACGGGCTACGCTATTTATAACTTGGTAATGGACTGTCAAATAGTCTTCTTCAAATATAATAATAAAATACATACATATTTATATTTTAAGCGAGTGTATGTTGACTTCATAAATTGTGAGTTTTGTAATACAAAAAAAAAACGAAAGACAAAACGAAAATTGAACAGCAATCCCAGAACAGCACACCTATCAACGAATTAAATAAACACCGCGAAACAAACGAAAAAAAAAAACTTCAAATAAAGTTAAACATTTCTAAAAACCAGTTTATTATTCAAGGTTCCATGATGCAACATCACAAATCACATCATTACGCTCATGATATAATGAATGAAAAGTGAAAATATATCCGAACGAACGAACGAACTTTCTTCGTAACACTTATGTATTTGAATAGAAAGCCGTTAAAATGGCGGCACTGATAATGTTATGATTTACGACGGATTTGCGTGAGATAAACTCATGTTCTCTGATTTGTATGTTATTCGGTTTGTCATGGGGACATTGACCTTAACAGACCATGGGAAATGACTGAGTAATTATCATGTTTTGCGAGAAAGATCTGAGTATGCGCCGGCGCCGCGTCGTATGCGCGTGAAGAGAGTACCTAGTAATGTTTTCACTATTAATGTTGTTTTTTTTTTCTTATTGTATCTGAATACTATTGTGTCATATTTAGTGGAAGTTAATTCTTTCTATATTTCTTTGTTTTGCAGATTCCCGCCTTTCATGTTGTCATTCATTGCATTAAGAACAATCGTCATCACGCCAAACATGAATGCTGGGAATATTGAAGATTTTTCTATTTGATTTGTATATAAATTTGAATGTGTTGTAATTAGGGGGTATGTTTATAAAACGCAAAAGACAGTTCAACAACCTTCCCAGATTTTCCTTTAGATCAGTTTAGAGTGTGCGAGACCTCAGCAAGACGTGACTCTATATCATCTAGGCTTATCTTAATTGGTATAATTACGCTTACAGTTTCCCGCGGTGCCTGCTTACCCTCTGGGGGAGATTGGAGAACAATCAAGCGTATTGCTGTCGTAGGCGAGAGATCGGCTGTCAGGCCTTATTTGTGGACTGTCAAATTAATTAGGAATGTCATAACGCGATACAAAGTAGGTATCTGTGGCCGTACTACGAAGTGCCAATGCTATCATGATTCAGTGTGAGGGAAAGTGATAGTGCTATTCGTAACTCCGTCTCGCTCTGACATAGGAATCATGATGGATTTAAGACGTAATTGTAGGGCTGCTGTTATGGACTTTTGGTTTTTGTTGCTCTAAAAGTTCGTGGTTAAATAATAATAGCCTCATTTCGATCTCTAAGGTAAAGCAACGCGTGCCAAGGTCGTTCTGTGGATGGGTGAACATCTTCTCATTTTCATTCATTCGATTCATTCATTCATTTTCATCATTCATACGAGACTCCTTCGTGCTTCGGAAAGCACGTTAAACCGTTGCCCGTTGGCCACGACTGTCATTTGTAGATCTTTGGCATTCGTTGCGGATTGTTAGAAGCCAGACAATTTCAATACAGTATTGCCAAAAGTACCGTGTTGCTACCCAGTTAATGGATAGTCTGGAAGGCACCCGCTCCACGTAATATACTGATATTCAGCTGAACCTGGTTTGACTGGAAGCCGTCCCCAATATATGTAGTTGTGAAAAGGCTAGCGAGTTCTTTAAAAAAAAAATATTCTCAGATGGATTTGCTCTTGACTCTAGTCTAGGTCACAGGTGACACAGACAAAGTCTACGATGAAATGAGCTTACCCAGAAGAAGCCTGTTCACTGTAACTTTGAAGAGATCATTGTTGAATGCGTTCGGAAACAGACGCAGTCAGAGAGTTCCACTCCTTTGCTGTGCGCATTACAAAAGACGATTGGAAACGTGTGGTGCGAATTGATGGAATAGCAACAAGGTAGGGATGGTATACAATACAATATAGTTGGTAAAAGGCTAGGCAGTTTATGATAGCAAGGGCGTTAAGCAGTTTTGGTGCTCATCCATTCTTTGTACCTAATAGTTTCCAAGTTTATTTCTGCCACCATAGATAAGTAAGGTCACTAAACAAAAAACAAACTATAAATCACTACGAAAGTTTATTCGACAGTCGCTTGAAGAATGAAATATTTGAGAAACTAATAAGTAGTTACGGCCTGTCTCCAATAAATCAAACGACACATTTCTTTTCGCCATAAATCACATTTAAAAAGATGTTTGAACACGTCAAGACCATCCCAAATTGTATTTAAAGTCCGGCTTTCACGTCGAAAACTCACATTCTAACTAATTATGACATTTCTCCGTCGTAACATTTTTAAAACACAACACCACGACAGCATTTCATAGGGCTATCTCAAATGTTAATACCAATACTTCACTGGTGTAGGTACCTAAGTCCTATATAAAAGGAATAGGATAAGTCTGAAACTTGGGCCCGTAGGTCAGTGTCTGCTAGGGTTGCGGAATTTGTTCGAAAGAATCACCGCGGCCCTGGAACGTGGCGGGCACTAGGAGGATCACGGGCGGGTTTTGGTCAGAAAAAGTTTGACACTTCCTACCGCTGCACCTAGAACGGAAGAAATAATTTGAAAATCCCCAACAATAAAAAAAAACATATTACAAAAAAATACAACCGACTTCTACACAAAAAAATTAAATATTTAATTATTGATAAGTATTTAAATTGCAATGCCCTATATACCTATATAATACTATAGTTACCTTGTTGTAAAAATCTTTCTATAAAAATTTTCGTAAATTTCAGGTTATACTCAGTATCTTTCGTCCACTAAAACCAACGAGGCAGTCATGCTCACACTACCCAATTACAAAATTCCAACTAATAATAAAGAATTAAAATCTTAGAAACCAGACCGTGTCTAAATACCAGAGGTCGACCATTTTGTGACACGACTGACCTTTTTTTTTTTTTTTTTTTTTTTTTTTTTTGGATGGGAAATCATCAAATGACCCCTCCCGCCCTGGGCGGAGCGGTAGGGAGTGTCAGACTTTTACTGACTAAAACCCACCCGTGCTCCTCCATGTGCCCTTTGCGTTCCAGGGCCGCGGTAACTCTTTCGAACAAATTCCGCAACCCTAGCAGGCACCGACCCTATGGGGCTCCTTCCCTGGTGCTGACGGCTCCTTGAGGCGCGCGTGAAGCACAACGCGTCGTCGACTCAGCCTGGTATCGGACGGCGAGCCACCCACGCTCACCGTCCCCAGGCATCAGCCACTGCGCAATAGCACAGCGGCCGACTTGTCTCTGGAGGAGGCCACGATGGGACCATTACTGGCACTCCATCTCGGCCCCCTCCCGAGAACCAGGAGTCGCAGCACCCACAGCAGTAGCGGCAGAAGCGGCGACGGAAGCCGCGGCGGCGGCAGAGGCGGCGGCGGCGGCGGACCTCTTGCCCTTGGTCGGGGCGGATGGCGCGCAGGCCCTTCCCCCAGCCCAGTGCTCGGCCGGCTTGCCAGCAGCCGCACATGCACTGCAGTGCGGCGTGGCCTTACACGAGCCGGCCCGATGACCGGGCTGACCACAGCGGAAACAAAGTCCGCTGCGGTCCACCTCCGAGGGGCACATAGCTCCCGTGTGGTTGCCCACATGGCAGCGGTAGCACCTCAGAGGTCTGGGTTCCAGCAGTTTTACCCGCGCAGAAACCCACCCCACCAAGAGCCTTCGACCCTCCGACACTGTTCTGGCCGCCGTCACGGGGCAGCTCACCACAAGGGTTTGCATGCCCGTGTTGTCAGGCCGGAGGGTGCCCGCCTTGACGAGCTCGGCAGAGCACCCCCCAGTCCTGGCGACGGCGGCCACAACCTCCTCCTCCGTCACGGAGTCATCCAGGCCCACTATGCGCATGTCAATGCACCTAGTCGGCCTGGACACTCGGACCTCGTCCGCGGGGAGGACCTCCTTCAGCCTTTCGGCCAGGGCGTCCGCGAACGGTCCGCTCTCCGCTCCGGCGAGCTCGAGCTTCCGGGCACCGGTCAGGGTTCTCCTGATCTCGATGCCCCCGGTGATGCCCAGCTCCCGGAGGTTCACCGCCTCCTTCGCCCGCTTCATCAGGGCGAGGTACGTCACGCCCCTCTGTTCCGCTTCCGGCTGCAGTGTTAAAACTACAGCCGCGGACTTCGGGGCGCGGAGCCTCGCCGCGATGGCGTTGGCCTTCCGCCGCTGCCTCTTGGCCTTGCTCCTGGCCGCCTTTTTTTGTCGCCGCTTCTCTCCGGCAACCTGCCACTCGGCCTCGGCCGCAGGAGGGTCCGAAGGTGGCGGTGGGGGCGGCTGCGGCGCCACTGGTGCAGCAGCCTTAGCCACTCCCCCTCCAGCCTTCCTCCTTCCCCTCTTCGCCGGGGCCGACTTGCTCGTCGCCGGCGTCGCAGGCGCCGGCGTCACAGGCGCTGGCGCGGCTCCCGCCTTGGCCTTCGCCTGGCCGGACGTTCCCGGGCCAGCAGCCAGCGCGGCTGCGTACGAAGCCGCCTTCTGCTGTCCCGGGGGCCTCTGTGCCGCCGCCAACGGGGGACGCCGGATCATGTCCTCCAGGACGGACACCTGCCTCCGGAAGGGAGCCAGCTCCTGCCGCACCAGGCTCCGCACCTGGCTCAGCACTTGGCTCCCCTCCAGCGCCGCCGGACTCGGCCCACCCTGCGGCTCCTCCGAGGCCGCTCTGGCCATGCCAGCCAGGTCCCTCCGGAGCGACTCATTCTCAGCAATGAGTCGCTCCGTTACGGCCGCGAGGCGGGCGACCTCCGCCCGCAACTCTGTCGCCTCTCCGGACCCGCCGACGTTGGCCGCCGCCGCCGCCATAATGGAGGCTTTGGCCGCCGTAATGGCCTCCCGCTTGGAGGACTGTTTCCGCTTGAAGGCCACAGCGCGGATCGCGGCCTCCACGACCTCCGCAAACTGGGCCTTCTTCTCGTCGACAGTGGGACGCACCTCTCCCGGGGACTCCGAGTCGTCGGAGTCGAGAGTAGGCGGAAGAGTAGAGGGAGCCCTACGACCGCTCCCTCCAGGGCGACGCCCCGCCTCCACCAACCTCCCGGCCCGACTCTCCACCTCCCGGGTAGAGGGAGCCAGCCCCCTCCCCGCCTCACAGCCCCTGCCCCGCCTGGCGGTGGGGATCTTGCGGGCGGAGGCAAACTCGCCCTCGGAGGACGACTCCTTGTCATCCTCCCGTCTGGGTCGCTTGCGGAAGAACTTCTCCGCAGCGACCCCCCCTCCTCTGTCTCCAGAGCCCGCCGAGCTGACCGTTACTAGGTCAAGTCCAGAGCCAGAATCTGACCCTGCACCTCCCCGGCGCTCAGGCGAACTCCCCGCATCACAACCGAACGCCATCAGCTCCTTGAAGGAGTCGGATCCGGATGACGTCGATTCTGAGCCTCCTCGGCTCTTGTTGCCACTGGCAAGCGGAAGACGGTTGGTGCCCACCCCAGAGTACGGAGGGCAGCCCGCCGAAGCGGGGTGGGATTCCCCGACCGCTGAGCAGTCGGGACCCACCTGGGGACTCATTTTGCAATCGTCTTTTTTTACTCATTTTTTCCTTTTAGAGGGTGCGGTCCCTTACTCCTCCGCCCTTTCTCCATCACAGGGCCTCTCCTCCCACCCGCTCACTGCCCTCACAGCCACGTCTGATGAGCAGACGCGTACCAGAAGGCAGCGAGCGGGATTCCTCGCGTGTGTGTCTCTCTTGGTCTGATCCCTCACTTGCGACCTTCCGGCATGAGTGGCTCTACCGGGAAAGCTCGCAAGATCATTGAGACGCTCAAGCCCCACCACGACGACAACGTGGAGACACATTCGGTGGGGTGACACGACTGACCTCTGCTTTGAACTCACACAAATGACCGTAATTTCATCATTACATCACACGACAAAATTATTTTAGCGGAATAAAAGTTTCATTTGACGACCACGTTCTGAGACGTTAATTTGTCTATGTTATTATTTCTTGGAGTTTATGGGTAGTTAAAGTTTACTTACTGTTGCTTGTAGATTTAATATGGGAAGATTAGAAGTTTCCATAATTACTGTTGTATTTTCTAAACATGGGTCTTTCAATTACTGTTTCAAGGTATCACGCGCTGTAAAGATACGAAGCGATAATATGATTCGATTTTTAGGTCTGTCCGTCTGTCACCAGGCTGTAAACATGAACCATGATAGACAGTTGACATTTTCACAGATGATGTATTACTGTTGCTACTATAACAACAAATACTAAAAAACAGAATACAATAAATATTTGAGGGGGGCTGCCATACAAGAAACGTGATTATTTCCCCTTCGTGTGCGATTCCTTATCGCACTGGCCGGTTTTTTATTGCAAGCGCGTTTTCATTCAAAAATGTTTTATTGTCGCGTCGTGACTATCTGCGGGAGCATTCAAAACAAATATTGTAAGGTTGGAGACCTTTGAAAAATTGAAATTATGACCGGCCAGAACGAATGCGTTTCGTTCAGAAACGCACACCGTTACAAAAATCGCTATTTGAGCATAAACACAATACAATAAAACAATTAAAAAACCCGATAATCAAGTAATATTTTTTTTTTTTATCAACGAAAATATTAAACGACCCATTAGAAAAATATTAACAGGTAATTGAATACAGATATAGAAACTATTTAATTTAAGATAGAAATGAAATTCCTCGCGTTTGCCATTTGAAGTGAGAAACGAAGTGAAGATTGTTACTTTGAAATTGAATTTCTCGAACCAGAGGCAATAAAACTTCAAACACGCCGTATTACTAGTATTACGGAAATTCTATGAAAGTATCCTGGCTAGAACCAAAATGGCATAATCCTATTACTGGCACATAATAGAAAAAAAGCCGAGAGTACACTGAAAACAAAGTAAAACGGATTTAATAATCTATACTAATAATATAGAAAGGAAAGATTTGTATTTTTGCATGTAACGAATAAACTCAAAAACTACTGGACAGATTTCAAAAATTCTTTCACCATTAGACAGCTACATTCACCCTGAGTAACATAGGCTATATTTTATCCCAATACTCCCACGGGAATGGGAACTACGCGGGTGAAACCGCGGGGCGCTGCTAGTAACTAATATAACTGCAAAACGGTAAGATTGTAATCCCTTGGTATAATTTCTATAATTTTATTGTAAGGAAGCGGTAATCTCTTCCCCACAAGACCTTCTTTTTAAGGATAGGAAATCATCAAATGTTTCATCAAAAATTTCAGACTGACTAAAACCCACCCGTGTTCCTCCTAATGCTCTTTGCGTTCCAGGGCCGCGGTGACTCTCTCGAACAAATTCCGCAAACTTGGTACACATAGATATAAATCCCTATTATCTCATTCTGACTACCTACTAACATATATTACCGAGTATAGCGAAAAATACTCTGGAAGATGCTTTATGGATAATTAGGCAATGTGGTCTTTTTTTTGTGAGTTATATCGAAAAAAAAAAAAAACAATGATGGCGACTTTAGTTCCGAATTCGGCCTCACACCTATCCTATCCTTGTACATCTGTACCTCAGACCATTGAGATACTGTATTTTCACATTTAACACTGAGATAATCTCTTATTAGGAGTAACTAATGTGTTTCCGAACACATTCAACCCTGATCTCTTCAAAGTTAGAGTGAACCGGCTTCTTGTAAGGTAAGCTCATTCTCATTCCATCGTCGACTTTGTCTCTGTCACCTGCGACCTAGACTAGAGTCAAGAGCAAATCCATCTGACAATAAAAAATAATTTAAAAAAATTGCTAGACGACATTTTGGAATAATCCAGTTCAGTTTTGAAATTCAAGCAAAGCTAACCTTTTGTGTTGCTATTCCACAGACTACAGCTCATTTCCTTTTACAATTCCCACATGAAAGAGGGGATAATTCCCCCAGGATCGACGGCTGCCTCGCGGTGCGCGTGCGCCGAAGCACGAATCGATTTAGTTCGACTATTATGTATCGGAAAAATCTGTGTTTTTTCATCATTTCTTACTTTAAGAAAGTGTAATACGAGTTCTTATGTTCTTAATTTGATCATGCATGTTTGATATCGGGTTATGTAATAGTAGACGTATGTAGCGTTGCCAGGCGTCCGGATAAAGCCGGACATAGTCAGGCTTTTTAGTTGAGTGTCCGGCCAAATTAGACGGCGCGGCGTCCGGCCTGTTCGGAAATTTGATAGGCTTTTTAAATTTAGGCATTTTTCGATCACCTTGTATCGCTTCCTACGTAACGCGTACTAATACTATTGCAATTATTGAAATTAATACTAAATGAATGATTGAATGATTAATAATAATGAAGACTGGCTCACTAAATTTGATTTTTGTTTCATTAGAATTCAAGAACATTTTATGGTTCTTTTGCAGCATAGTTTCAGACTATAACGTCATAGATGTGAATTAGCAAAACTATGAACAAGACATCTTTGCCCAATTGAGGGATAGACTAGAGCAGCAAACTTTGGATGAAATAAAGAACTATTCAAAGGAATGGTTCCTTTCCCCCAACAGCAGTGAAAAGATCTACCTTGTTTTTAATTTTTAGTTCACTTTTTCCAATGGATTTTTTAAATTATTTTAAAATATTTTTTTTTTGTTTCATATCTTTTTTGCTATGTACTAAGCAAGCTTGAGACAATGATAGTAGTATACGTTGTCGTAATTTTCATGATATCAGTTAAGCCGTTTAGAAGTCATGGTGGCATAAAGAAACTCACAAACATACATACTACATAGATGAACCCTGAAAACATAACACTCCTTTTTTTGGACAGTCGTGTGAAAATTTAGGAAAATGGAACTTTCCTCATCTATACTAATATTATAAAGCTGAAGAGTTTGTTTGTTTGTTTGTTTGAACGCGCTAATCTCAGGAACTACTGGTTCGAATTGAAAAAATCTTTTTGGGTTGAATAGACCATTTATCGAGGAAGGCTATATATCATCACGCTTAAGCCAATAGGAGCGGAGCAGCGATAAAGAATGTTTTAAAATCGGGGATTCCACGGGGACGAAGTCACGGGCAGCAGCTAGTCAATCATAAGGGAATAACAGTCACATGTGGGAACTTTTCAACAACAGCTTCGTGTATAGTAATGCATTAAAAGAGAAAAACCACTCAAATGCGCAAACAACAGTCAATTAGCCGTGGCCACACTGCCATGTCGTCCATAAAACGTAACGACACACGTACGACCACGTGACGTCAGGTATTCGTGGATTTTTGCACGATATGCCACTTGAACGCATTCCGGAAGATTTTGGCCATGGAGTATGAACAAAATGGAGTGCTAGATGAAGGAGAATCTTTACTTATTTCCGCAGCGAGTGTGAGACAGTTCTAGAAGTAAGCACCAGCTGTAAGCGGCCTCAGGTTAGGTATCAAGTATAGTCTAGACTGTGTATGACTATCATACCGTACTCATAAAGGATCTATAAGGGATTGCCTTGTGCGATAAGACCGCCCATTGTACACGCGTATGAGGAGTACAATAAAGTACATATATAATAAATAATAAGCATAACTATTGGGTACATAATAGTAGGTCTGGCTTTAATTTGCTCTTGGCTATTGTAGTCCTGGAATAACATATTAAATCTCTAATAAATATGATTGTATTAATATTTTTGTTCCGATTAAAGTGTTACTCCTGCGCTTGATCTCGGCTTTACCCGGTATGCTAATCTCCATTTATGTTGACCATCGTGACCAAAATTCTATGTTAGGATTCGTTATTTCACCAGAAAATATTTTAACATTGTTACTGAACTGGGCACTGTTCATGTGATCAGTAATAGAAAATCAGCGTCAGAATCCGTCCTTTTTAGTGCAGCCATGTGACACACACTTAGTTTTTGTCATACCCATCTTTTTTATTTTTATATGCATGTACCGTGCATGTTTCACGTATGTAGCATAATCAGCCTTTTAATGTTCCCACTGCTGAGACACAGGCCTCCTCTCTAGGAGAGGGAATGGGCCGTAGTCCACCGTGCGAGCCCAGTGCGGGTTGGTGAATGTCACATGTCTTCGAATTTCTGGTTCTAGGACATGCCGTTTTCCTCACGATATTTTCCTTCACCGTTTTGAGAGCAGTGGTGATGAAATTAACTATACAAAGTAATGCGCCTGGCTGGGATTGAACCCGCGACCTACAATTCGTAAGTCAGGGCTGTTATCACTTGGCCAACACTGCTCCGTATGTGCTAAATAAATATTATTCTTTCCTTCTTTTTATTCTATTAGCATTCCATGTAGTGATTACTCTGCGGTATGAATGTTTGAAAGGGGAGTGGTGTTAATGTGGGCGTAGCTATTAAGTTTGATAGACTTGTAGGTAATAGATTAGTCTGTCAGGTTATAGCTGCTGTTACTAAGATGAAGAAGTGTTTCCGACTTCGTGGACTTTCAAATTAGCAATAAAGATAAAATTTAATTTGTGACTACCATTTCGAATCAGGGGGGGCCTTAAACATCGCAGGAAATCGTTAGTAAACTCACATATCTTATTCCGAAAGGACCACAAGTATACAGGGTCTCGTCTAGGGGATGTCGGGTAAAACTACATGATTATTTTATTAGGTCAAAAATTCAAGAATGATTAATTTTTTTGACACGGTAATAAGTTTCGTCTGCGCAGTCTGTCACAACAAGAGCATTCCTTGTCCGAGCCAGTGGGAATGTCTCGAAACATGAGCATTGTGGAGTATTGTCAGCACACTCGTGATTATGTCGCAACGATACGTGCGCCCGCGCAGCCGTGTGACAACTTACAACTTCATGTACTTGTCTCGACGGTACGTGATTCTGAGGTACATTTTTAACATTCTGATCGTGAGAGGATTTTCCGTGATGACTACACTTTACTTAAACAAGATATCAGAAAGGTCTTCGAGAGGAATTGATTTTTGAGGACCAAAGAGGAGTCGAAACTCTTTTTTCTTGCCTTCTTAATTTGGGCTAGATTATCGACTACAAAACTATAGACTAGAAAACTAAGTGACAGACCAGTAATTTTATGTTCTAGACACATTTTTTCATCACGAAGACTGCACTGACTTGATTGCTTACTCCTAAATTGGAAAAACCCATATCATCAATAGGTCTCTAAGGCAAAGATAAAAAACAAAACCTACTTACCATCCCAGCAGTGTCGGGAGGCGACTTTAACTCAGCCATTCATACTTTATATGATAACTAACCACATTTTTTCCTAACACCGTAAAAACTAGGCCTACTTTTCTGCCGTACCGTCGTGATATATGTACGTGCCCTTATGTACGGGGACATTAGCTTTCGAGCCGCACCCACGTCTTTAATTGGCAAGCAACCGGTACGGCGGGGACTTATGGGAAGACGCTGTGTTTTTTGTACACAATATTCCAGTAAGACACATGCGATGTTGTGGACTAGGACTTATGGCGTCAGGGTTGGCAGCAGTGGCTATGTTTTTGAAGATGGAACGACAGTCAGCTGTTTTGGAACAGTCAAATCTGATGTCGAATATTTTGAAATTCGAATGATCGTCATTTGTTTTGGTAATGCACTGGCTGGTTTTGAAAATGGAGATTCCGATGTAAATCAATAAGGTGTTTATAAAGCTACGTGATGAGATGACAGACTGTGCCTCCAGTTTTTTTTTTCTATTTTCCAAAACTTTTAAAAGAGCTGTTAGTTTGCTACTGATAAAGCTAACATGGGCTCTTGACGAAAAGAAGAAGAAAAAGATTGCCAACTCCGCATTTTGGACGTTTGTTGTTTAATTTTATTTTATTTGGAATCGCTAATAATTAATATAGCATATAATACTAAAATTGAAATATTAAATTAATCGACAGCATTATTCGCACAAAATAGGTAAAAATATATCCATCACGCACTAAGGAACAGCATAAAAAACAATTAATTAAAAAAAAAAACAAAACACTGAGTTTTCAGACGGAAACAGAAAAATATAGAAATACGCCGAATTCTGACGATGCTTGCGGACTTTGAGTTTTGTATTTCACCATGATTTGTAAATTTGTAATCAAACAAGATCGCATGCAATCAATCGATTCTCAAGAATTTGCTGACGTCTGTACACTTGCATCTTTTTATAAACATTTCATTGATATGAAATACTGCACGTACGTAAAAGACGCAAAGGTAGAGATATCAATTCAGGATAAAGAATTGACATCAAGACAGGGCTTAATCTTGAGGATTGTGAAGTTAGAGATATCCGTCTTGTTATCAGGTAATGAGTTATTTAAATACGCTTATAGCATAACAACATCGCAAACGCAAGATGGAAATAGGCTCTAGAATAGTGACAATCTATCAAGGATAGTGTCGCGATGGATAAATGATAAAAAAGTAACAAACTGGATTGACAAACTGTCTCAAAATGTCACGAGATCAACCCCATCTATTTCGGCTGATGGAATAAAAGTCTTATAGCTGGATTTATTTTTCTCTTCTAAGCATTGCCTCTAAAAACGGTGTAAAAGCGACTAACTACATAAGTTTACCAGTTTAACTTGTTATAATTTTTGTCTCTCGACTGAAAGATACAGTTACAATAACGTCGTCGATTTTTTAAAGTAATAACTTGTTATTGTGTAGTGCCAGCCCTACCCCGCATGCCTAACTCCAGCCGCGCGACCAGTAACCGCGACGCAACCCAGTCTAATGTGAACAGTCCTTAACGCTAATGTCTGCCGGTCGTTTTGTCTATACTTCGCGTTAACGGCAGTTTCATTATTCATAACTTTTTTAGTCGATCGCCTTTGCGACAAATGTGTCTACAAGATCTTTCTCTATGACTGCTATGATGGCTGTGTGTGGCGAGATTGAGATAAATATGGTTTATGATTATGATACGAAGCGGAATATATTCATGTTTTTTTACTTAAGAGTGGTTGCCATAAAAGATCGTCGTTTAAAAGCAATTAAGCCAAATAAATAAAAGTCTACATTTTTATGATTGGACAAAAATATATTTCCATGTTTGAGGCTCGCATGTTTTCCTGATAAACCATTTCGTATTTGATGAAACCACAAAACAGAAAACAGGAATTCAAGCCGCGAGGCAAATCATCCATCAAATATTCCATACAATTGCACCTTCAATCCTCCAATAAGGAAACAGCACACAAAGATAGGCGTTAACTTTCCAATATTTACTACTGACACATTTGCAAGGAATGCACCTATAAATATACCAGTACATTGGTTCCAGCACACATTGTTATCTAACATTTATCAGACAGATAAAACAGGAATTAAATTGCTGAGTGGTAGACAAGAGCCGATAGCTTTGGATCGAGCAGTTAATTTATATTTGAATAGCAAATGAATTGGCTGATAGGTAGAAAATATTACAGATGGTAATGTATGTAAGTGGTCTGCAAATAGGATCTGAAGGGTTTACGAAAGTTGTTGAAGAAAGTGTCGATGTCAGGACAAGTATCAGTATTCATATTTTAAGTGTTTGTGCTGCTGTAGAGAATGTTATGGTATATTGAGTTGAGACAAGGGTGCTGCAAAATTCCAGGTCTTACCTGGATATAAGAATCACAGCACAGACGACGGAATAATTGGTACTGAGGTATTCAAAGATGAGAAGGATTATGATAAAGAGATAGGTCAAATAAAATCTAAGTCTAATCTAATGAGGGTAGACTTAAGAGGCTCATAAGCATCTATGATTTTTGATAAGAGAGAATTTACTGTATCGCAAGATAAAAATTAGCTTTGTTTTCTTTTTAAAGCTAGGAAACAATGGAAAAAAGATGATAAAATTTAATGAATCACACTAATACTACTAAAACAAATTCTCAAAGAGAAAAATGACACTATATGACGTGGATTATAATGTAATAATAATGAAGATACTAATCATGCAATTCAAACTTTACCCAAAACACATACAGCGGAAATTACTCTGTCAAGCATACGCAGTAATACGAACCTCATTCAACTGATCATAAACACAGGTAAATTTCTACCATATTCCAAAAATCATAAAGCATAATTTTGCTTATCAAGAACAAACGTCCTCAGTCAAGATATCATATGTACAGGTAACAGTTGTGAGCGTTCAGGAGACAGGTTGCAATACGATATGGTAGGTGTAATACAGTACTGGCTAATTATAGTGATGTAAGAAGAACTAGATGGGGACTTGGGTGTGAATCATTCGGTTATCAGAAGGGATTTACGATTATTTTAGTCAAAATGAGAATCAGACTTGACCTTCATAAAAGGTCTTAATTTTGTCATTAGAACTATATCTAAAAGAAGGATTTATTGTCCTTCTAGGCAAAATGAAACTCAAAGAGGTTGATTACATTGAAGGTCTTAATTTTGTTACTAGAACTATCTCTAAAGCTAATTTAAAGAAAGGATATATGGTCTTTTTAGGCAAAATGAGAATCAGAGAAATTATTTGCATTTAAGGTCTTAATTTTACCAATGGATCAGTCTCTGTTGCAAATTTAGATAAATTGAAAATGTTAAATAGGGACAAAATACTGACGATGATGATAATGAACGAATCTCACATCTAGGTTCTATGAATAAAACAGACCAACTAAAGAACATAGATTCATAGGGATTTTATGGTTCTCTACAGTGTCAGCTAAAGAGTAAATGAACCTGACGAACTAGGAAGAAAACATCCAGTCAAGTTGTTTAAATCAAATAATTTCCTTAATTACCAATGCAACACTTCAGCGACAATTTAGAATGCTAAATAGTTCGCGGACACCTTTAAACATAATAGAGCGACATATAACTGTAGATCTTGCTGTTTAATCAAACCACGACGGCATTAGACTAGTGACAGAAACGTAAATGAGGACGAAAAGAAGAGGGTTCCATTTGTCAAAATAAAATAACTTTTCCATGACCTAACCTAATGCGTAGGCAGCAAAACAAATAAAAGAACATCAAGTAACAAAAGCCTACAATGTATCTTAATGACTATAAAACAAAGGTTCACCCACGCAGCGCTTAATACTGAGGTCGTGATTTATGCCCACGCTAGAGACTTAGTTTGGGCTTACAACAGGATAAGGTTGGTACAATTTGCAAAGATCAGATCCAAGTCATTGAGCGCGGAAATTGTCTATTTCATGGTTTGTATTTGGCTACGGTAGACGACGATGGTGATTTAAGGTTTCGTAAGGAGCTTATGGTCATTAAAGTACATGGATATTAAGTTGAAATCATTGCAAGATAGTTACTTAAGAGCTGAATGTCTGGCAATGCCAATTTATCCGCCTGATATAAAGAAGACAAATCTGTTAATACTGATTGTGCTACCTAAGATAAGGAGACTGCATAAGGTAAAACAATAAATAAATATAAAAATGCTCTAATAATAACATTGCTTAACGGCAAAAATAAGTGTGGTGATTGAACTTTATCCAAATAACTGATTCATAAAGACCACAATCTTAGGAACGCTAACTACAAAACTTTCCTTCAAGACTCCTTATTCTCAATTGCAAAAGGAATGGACTATTATCAAAGGGATTGAAATACAATTCCTTCTAATCTCGGACTTACAAGATACCGCTGAGAAAGCTGATGAGAGCTACGGAACAGACTCTTGGGGCACTACTGTTAATGTGGGCAGATTAGATAGTGCTTAACATAACAATAAACTCTTTGAGAAAGGAATTACATTGTTACAATTGTAATCAGTGGACGATAAATTAATTAGTGTTAGTTGCTAAATTGATAGTATAGTCTTTGTTTAAGTGGAAGCCGACTACAAGGTTTCTAATTAAAATAGTATAGGTACTGAGATGACTAAAACTGATCTTAATTTCATTGTTGATATAGGACAGTGAAAGGCCAAAGCCTTACATTTTTTGGAAGGAATGAAATGAAAGAAAAACGAAGTGATATAAAAAATAATGATAGCGTGACGATTGCTAAAAGAGATTGGGAGAAGACAATACCCTGTAACTTGTCATCAAACGACTTTTTCAACTCTGGTTGGTACGGAAGGGAGGCTCAAACTCTTGACGACTACAACCCGTGTTCCTCCCGATGCCCTTTGCGTTCCAGGGTCGTGGTAACTCTTTCGAACAAATTCCGCAACCATGGTAGGCGATGGCTTACGGTCTAGGGTACAATAATGTTGATGATGACTTGGAGAAAACGATTATATCAAAATAAGAATTAACAGAATGAAGTATTGCTAAGCATACTGTGGTAATATTGTCAAAAGCCAGAAAATCTGACACTAGTCTTGCCAATAAGTACCGTTTTCCCCAGTTAATGGGTTGTGGAGGTCTGGTATAGTTGGGAAAAAGGCTACGCAGATGATGAAATGCCATTTCAAAGTTATTCTCAACCCAACATATCGCATCTAGATAAAACACTGAAACCCATTAGCAGACCTCATTATTACGGAGTTCGCAAGGGCCAGTACCTGCCAGAGTTGCGGAATTTGTTCGAAAGAGTCACCGCGGCCCTGGAACGAGGCGGGCATAAGGAGGAACACGGTTTGGGTTTTAGTCAGTGTCTGACACTCCCTTCCACCCCGCTCACGGCGGGAGAAGTCATTTGATGATTTCCCATCCATAAAAAAAGACCTCATTACTACATTTATTTACAACTTTTCAACTACCTATAAACTTCTTAAATAGACTTCTACACCACAAGCCAGCACAAAATCACTATGGGTACTTAGCTAATTCAAATTTAACGTCTGTTGGTAAATTAGGATTACTAAGTACTATTTATTAGGAGAACTAAGTACCCATTGGTGGTAAGTAACACGTACCGGTCGGCAGAAGCTACAATTACTCAACACGAACTGGTGCATTCTTAGAAAATATACTCGTATTTGCGTGCTGTGAAAATGAAGGCGCAATGAACCACTGCTTGCTGCCGATCGGTTATGAGCTAGAAAATATCTAAGCAATACTAACTCTCTCTTGTATCTGGCTTCTGATGTGTTTGAATAATCATTTCCTCTGTAAATGCAATTTTATAAATGATAGCTAGATAAATATGCAAAGCCCCGTCTGAAGTTTAGGTGATCGGGTTTTTTATACGGCGTTATAAATTGATTCCAATTATTTCAGGTCTCAAGCATGAGTTACCAAGTGACTGTTACAAAAGATCTTGAAAATATGGACATTTATTAGAAAACTAAAAAGCATTTACTACGTTATGACTTTTTCCGCTCTGGGTGGAGCTGAGGGGAGTGTCAGACTCTTACTGACTAAAGCCTACCAGTGTTCCTCCTAGTACCCTTTGCGTTCCAGGGCCGCGATTACTCTTTCGAACAAATTCCGCAACTGCACTTACTACCCTCTAAAATCTAAAAAGGTAACTATAAACCTTTAGCAGAAAGCTAACAAACCGAATCAACGGATATAAAGACAAAAAGCATCCATTCCTTAAACCAACAAGGAACCATCTCAACGCTTCGATTACAATCTCTATTAGATACAATATCGACAATTACAGCAATCTTCCTGAAATGGGCAGAAACATTTACGACTGCGTAAAGCAAAAATATCAAGTTGGATGATACAAAAATGACGTAAAGTCTTTCTCCATGGCGTATGGTGTTCACGATCTAGGAACACGGGCTGTTGTGTGGGACTAATAAGGAATTCATTTTATCGGTGCAAGCTAGGGACGACAGCGTTTTGCGGAAATATATTGTGACGGAAGATGATACGAAAGTTGGTATTTACGATGAGGAGTTTGATGTTGTTTCACTGATTGACAAATCTTTATAAGTCTATGCTTTAATGTGTACAAGTAATCAGTTTTAAGCATATATTATGGTTGATATAAATCATGAAATAAGTCAACACTCCATACTGTTTATGACATAGTCATTACGTCGATAATGTCGTAATTTATATCACCTAACACTTGAGATATTTCCTCTCTTACTTTACGAGTGTCTTCATTAAACTTGATTTGACGGATGGATTTTTCGACGACTTGAATCTGTCTAGTTTCTGTACCTTCCTATTTCTTTTTTTTTTAATTTGATGCCTTACTAACTTATGTATGTTAAGTACTTCTTATACTATCATTAAGGAATTCTAGCTTAAACTATAATTATGTACGAGTATGCATGTCAGTTTTGTGACACAATTTTTGTTCATTTAATTTTTTCAATCAGCTTGTTGATTCTCTTTTGTCAGCGTTATCAAAACTCGCTAAATCTTATCCCCTGCACCATGCAACTCCTTCCAAATAAGGGTAACCCGCGTTCCAATAAGGCGTAGTATCATAACACCATGCTAGCCACGGCAAGTAATGCCTTGGTTTATGGGGGGATCGCACGTAAGAACTGGATGTGCATCGTTCAGGACATTCCCGTGACTTGCTCTGAACGTGGGATGTTGAAGAAATGGCTAACTTCTAGATACATAGGATCGTTTGCTTTTGTTACGATGTTTGATTGCTTTCGAATCTATAGTTTGGAATGAACTTAATATTTTAACTTACAATACGATAGTAGAAATTCTTAACTATCAATGCATAATGCATGAAAATACTCAAGGTTTTTATGTTATCTTTATGTTGAATACTGGTAAAGTAGTTTTGTGCTATTGTCGCTTTGTATGTATGTCTAGGAACCGCTATCATATCCTATTTTTAATACTTCTCTGATACTGTTCAGTAGTACTGAGATGAATATAAACAGATTAGTACCTATAGGTAAAGAACAGACCCTACCTTCATACATTCTTTGCAAATAAAACATTCTATTCAATTCTAATCATACACACATATTCAGGCCCCTTAAACAATAAAGTACCTCAACTTGAGCAGTGGTGGCCGAGTGGTAAAAGCCCCGATCTACGAATTGTAGTTCGCGGGTTCAAACCCAGCCAGGCGCATTACTTTGTGTAATTAATTTCATCGCCACTGCTCTCAAAACGGTGAAGGAAAACGTCGTGAGGAAAGCGGCATATCCTAGAACCAAAGATTCGAAGACATGTGACATTCACCAACCCGCACTAGGCCCGCGTGGTGGATTACGGCCCATTCCCTCTCCTAGAGAGGAGGCCTGTGTCCCAGCAGTGGGAACGTTACAAGGCTGATTATTAACTTGAAACTGTGGCAACAGGAGTACTGCTCTCGTGAAAGTGGCATGTCTCTATCAGGCATCACAATTACTGTGCTTACACCCCCCGAGCTAAGCGTAATGATAGTGTTTATTTGGAAAGTGATGCCTGAAGGTACTTACAACACTTTTGCATAAAATCATTCCGTTTGAGTGAAAATTGCTTGCACTGATTTTTTATTCCAATTAATTGAATTGGGTAACTAATTATGAGCTACATTTTTGTCCAGAATATTTATGTCGTACATAGGCATGTACGACATAAATATTCTGGACAAAAATGTGAAGAACACATTCCCTAACAAGCTACATAAATAGATATTTGGTCTAATTATATTACGTTAGCAGCACCTTTTTTTTGGATGGGAAACTTCAAATGACTTCTCCCGCTCTGGGCGGAGCGTAAGAGAGTGTCAGACTCTTACTGACTAAAACCCACCCGTGATCCTTCTTGTGCACTTTGCGTTCGAGGGCCGCGGTGACTCTTTCGAACAAATTCCGCAACCCTAGCACGTTAGCAGCGGTTTCAACCGCGTAGATCCCGGTCCCGTGGGGATACGGGGATAAAATATAGTCTATGTTACTCATTGATAATGTGGCTTTCCATTGATGAAAAAATGGTTTAAATCGGTCTACTAATTACGGAGCTTATTTGGTACAAACAAACTAATGTTTCCTCTTTTTAATAAACTAGCTGACCTAAGGAACTTCGTTTGTGTCACATTTATCATGGCTGCTACGCTCCTACTGATCTTAGCGTGATGATATATAACCTATAGCCTTCCCCGATAAATGGGCTATCTAACACTGAAAGAATTTTTCGGAAATCGGAGCAGTAGTTCCTCAGATTAGCGCGTTCAAGCAAAACAAACAAACTCTTCAGCTTTATAAGTCCCTTACAAAATCGTTCCTTTCCTTCAAAAACTGTGTTCTCATTTTACAAGACAAGAAACTTCGCCCCTCTATTAATTCCAATAAAAAAGCCCTTTAAACCTAGAACATGTCTGTTAAAGTCTAAAGCGCCCACGTCAGTCAGTCAGTCCGTAGCGATTTAGCCATTTAGCCAGTCGATTTAGCCATTTAGCCAGTCGATCGAAGTCGTGCATCGTCCAACTTTCTAGAAAACAATTAGCTATTTACTTGTTCCCTATTTGTAAGACCTTTTAGTTTCCGTGGGATTGTGTAAACTGGAATTATGTTGGAATAGGAAAATAGTAATGGCCGATTGAAATATCCGCTTAAGGGTTTATAGCGACTGGTACACTGTTACATGGTGATTTGGACAGAAAGCCGTACTGCCAATAATTAATTGAATTCAATAAATCTGCTTAGGGGCCGTTCAAGTATTACGTAAGCAGAATATTTGACATTTTTGACCGCCCCTCCCCCTCGTCGGCAAAAGTAACCAAAGCTCTTACTCAAGGGAACATACACTCGGGATAAAATGTATCCCTTTGTGTTGTTCCAGACTAACCTACTTCTCTTCAAATTTCATCGAGCTCTGTTAAGCCGTTCTGAAGTAATTAAGTATTAGAATAAGTTGAAAATGTTTAACCGACTAGCAGCGCCCCGCGGTTCCACCCGCATTATT
The DNA here is from genome assembly GCA_905332915.2 of Hecatera dysodea. Lineage (NCBI taxonomy): Eukaryota > Metazoa > Arthropoda > Insecta > Lepidoptera > Noctuidae > Hecatera > Hecatera dysodea. The sequence continues at coordinate 16,926,320 of HG995309.1, read as the reverse complement.
CCCGTTCCCGTAGGAATACGGGGATAAAATATAGCCTATGACACTCCACAATAACGTAGCTTTCTATTGGTGAAATAATTTTGAAAACTGTTTTAGTAGATTCAGAGATCCCTTACAACGTCACAAACTCACAAACGTTACCTCTTTATAATATTATAGTATAGATGATTACGAGCGACTTTTCCTTTCAAACAAGTCATTGCCTCAACGATTGCGTTCATAAAATCGAGATCACTTGCTCTATCAATACAATCTTCATATTGCTAATACCACGCTTTTTCACAAACACGAATATCTAAGAAAATTGTGAAATTCATCTGTCGTGGGACTGATGACATGGATTATGCTATCAGACGCTCCTATCACTAGCATGACCAACATAATCTGATCTCCATGCCAATAAAACTTACATCACACGACAGATCACGACGAAATCCATGTTCCACATAGATTGACAGCTACGACAACCGACTATTATCTTTAGCTTGTTGAAATAAAGTCGGTTTTGAAATGCTCATCAGAATAATTGGTTAAACTAAATTAGTATTGCAAGGGTTACGATATTTCGTCAAAGATTATGTGTTAGTTTGTAATGAACGTTTATTTTGCTGTCAATCTGAACCAACGTTAATTTTCATGCTTGTCTGCAGTTGAAATTGTATGATCTACATTGAATTGCTGTTTATGCTTAGATAATAATGAAGGCAGGTAAAACATCTAAATTACATTGCCCAAGTACCTAGTTTACTTGAGAAATCCAATTTAGATGTTTACAAATTTCCTACAATTTACGATAACGGAGCTTCAATTTCTGTGATTGCTTTAATGCCTGAAATAATTATCTATAACCAAAATTAAACAAAATTTAAATTAATTCGAACTATACAACTTAAAAAAAAACTCCTAAACTAAATAAACGAAAAATAATCTTAAATATGGCATCGAAAACTCCGACCGTATTGCTGGCCACTGGTAATGTACCCAAAAGGCTGGCAGCATTGCAACGTTGTATGGCAATGCTTATCCTTTTTTTTTTTGGTTGGGAAATCATCAAATGACTTCACCCGCTCTGGGCGGAGCGGAAGAGAGTGTCAGACTCTTACTAACTAAAACCCACCCGTGTTCCTTCTTGTGCCCTTTGCGTTCCAGGGCCGCGGTGACTCTTTCGAACAAATTCCGCAACATGGTAATGCTTATCCTTCATCCAAGGTAAATACATACGTAATTAAACACAAAGGTTCACACCAAATCAATGACGATAAGTATAACATGCATGTAAACGATACGACACGACCGACAAGGTTCCACGACCCCATTGTGGGCGCGGCTAGGGTGACCACTCGACCGGGACGGACTCTCCTGGTTTAATTTATTGAAGATTGTGATACATATGTCATTGGAAAATTGAAAACGCCGCCTTAAAATTGTAAAATCATCATCTGCCTAACCTTTTCCCAACTATATTAGGGTCGGCTTCCAGTCATACCGGATTCAGCTTAATTACCAATATTTTACGTGGAGCGGCTGCCTACCAGACCTCCACAACCCATTAACTGGGTAACACGGTACTTCTTGGCAAGACTGGAGTTAGATTTACTTGGTCCTGACAATCCGTAACGACTGCCAAAGATCTACAAATGACAGCCGGGACCAACGGCTTAACGTGCTATTCGAGGCACGGAGGAAACTCGGTATTTTAAGATGGTCACCCATCCACAGACCAACCTTGGCAAGCGTTGCTTAACCTTGAAGATCGACCCGTGCGGCTGTTATTATTTGGCCACGAGCTTTATTGACAATCGATATCAAGATAATATCAGGAGTATCGAAAATCATTTTGGAATGTTGTCTTTACAAAAAAACAAATATTTACTACTATTTCAGAGCCACCAAGGAATACGACAAAAAAGGCCATATTTGTAATTACTTTTTCCCACTCAACCAATGAATCACACCAAAAAATGATGTATTAAAATAATCCTAAAAACCTATCTATGGTTAAAATAACGTAAAACCATTCCACATTACAAACGGAACTCTAAAAGAGGAAAGGATGCGGTTACGGTGTCAATAAAAAGCGAAAAGTTTAGATCGTGTTACGTGTAGTTGCGGTCTCTTTGCCATTACGTGTTTGAACCAAGATTTAAACTAACACACGTCTTTTTAATCGTACGCGTTGTTATTTTAGTCCGAGGTTTTATTTGACGTTTGCCGCTCAATAGACAGAAACAAAAATCTACTACCAAGTTTCAACTAACCGGCAATTTTTCAGCGACAAAATATCTATATCTATACTAATATTATAAAGAGGAAAGATTTGTATTTTTATATTTTTGTATGTAACGAACGAATAAACTCAAAAACTTCTCGACCGATTTCAAAAATTCTTTCACCATTAGAAAGTTACATTCACCTTGAGTAACACGGGTTATATTTTATCCCCATATTCCCACGGGAACGGGAACTATGCGGGTAGAACTGCGGGGCGCTGCTAGTGTTAAATAAACTGTTATTGGATCTTGAAAATGGAAGCTGCTTGCGTGAGTTTGTTTGTTCCGCGTCCATGCTTAAATCGCTGTACCAAAATTAATCAAAATCGATTGATTTTGTACAGAGATAGATGAGACCTTAGAGGCGGTAATATTCTACTTTAACGCGATCGTAGCCTAAGCCAAAAGCTTGTTTAAGATGAAGGGCAGATGACGCGGTGATAAGAATCAAGGTAGTTTTCCGTACTAACAGTAAATGTTTAATATTATTCATTTAGCAGACAGCGAGTGACATCATGTATGATCTATCGCTAATGTTTATCTAGTTAGGTCATCTATAGATTATTATATTTACTAAGACCTGACTTCTATAATGCATTGATCGCGCAAAACAATCAAGATTTCCGCTAAAATCTTCCATTAAGGATATTTGGATAGGTATGACTTCGCGAAGTGGTTTATTCAGCATGAGGTCCAAATTTTAATTCCCAGGCACACCAAATTTAAAATAGATAGAATACTCTTTATTATGTACACGATACAAGTTACAGAAAATATAGACAAAGAAAACATTACATAAGGTGACACAATGGGCGGCCTTATCGCTAAAAGCGGTCTTTACAAGATAACCTTTGGATGGATTTGAAAGAGAAAAGGAAATACAGTACTATAGGTAGTCTTAGGTGTACTAATTTGATTAGATACTGTTTCGACGTTGTCGACTTCTCGATTGTTTTTCTGGTGTCATGGTGGCTAAATCGAGTGGAGTGGAGCAGCTTTCCTTCATAAATGTCTCATAATATAGGCATTTAAATTCTTTCCTATAAACAGATTTATAAGATTCAATACTAGCCATCGTCATTCCCAAGATGTGCAATTCGTACCTACACTACCTACTTCAAAGTAAATAAGTGGTGTTATAGCCAGTCTCTTCAACATTTCCCAACACAACATTATGACCTAAGTATTGGTATTGTCCTTTCATAATTACAGATTGGTCTCACTACATTGGAACACCGAACACTGATGTTACGTATAATTACAAATGGCGGTGCTACGCCGAACAGCTGATGTAACCCGAAGACAAGTAGGCCACGGTTGAAGACTGTGTTTCAAGATTTAGAAAACATTTCATTTACATAGGTCTTCTCAGACCATTCTGACACTATTGTAATAGCAGACTTGGGGCCCTGATGTTCGATGGTGCCGAAAAGTTCTGGAGTAGCGACCGCGTACCCTTACGCAGCATTGGAAGGTGGAGCGATGACCTGGTGAGGGTCGTATGTAGCCGATGGATGCGAGACGCACAGGACCGGTTGTTGTGGCGACACGCGCGGGAGGCCTAGGTCCAGCAGTGGACGTCTTACGGCTCATAATTATGATGAATGCTCTTATGTGAGCTGGTAAGCCTCTGTTGGGCAATGGTTTTCAAGACGATGGTGACCCTTAGATATTTTGTGCCCAGTAGGTGACCAAGTTTATAGCGGCATCAGGGGCATTCATTAGGTCCTCAATGGGGCAGGTGTGAGAGCGTTTGGAACACTCCAATAAGTGGGCCATATTTTGAAGAAATAAATAAAAAGAAAGATAAAAAGAAAAGAGAGAAAAGAAAGAAAAGAAAAGAAAGAAAGAAAAGCAAGAAAAGAAAGAAAAGAAAGAAAAGAAAGAAAAGAAAGAAAAGAAAGAAAAGAAAGAAAAGAAAGAAAAGAAAGAAAAGAAAGAAAAGAAAGAAAAGAAAGAAAAGAAAGAAAAGAAAGAAAAGAAAGAAAAGAAAGAAAAGAAAGAAAAGAAAGAAAAGAAAGAAAAGAAAGAAAAGAAAGAAAAGAAAGAAAAGAAAGAAAAGAAAGAAAAGAAAGAAAAGAAAGAAAAGAAAGAAAAGAAACTATTTTGGACAGAGGCACCGCAATGACATTCAGGGTTACGAGACCTAATTGTGTGCCCAACCGATTGAGCGCTTTTAATAAAGTTCACATTCAGATGGCTGGTGCTCCTGAAGTTTCAAGAAGTCAAGTGGTGGAGGGTGCTGTTCTTTTGCAAATCCGTAAGACAAAATTTGAAAAAGAAATGCTGTCAAAAGTCTAAATGTTTATTTCATTTAGGCCATTAAACGGCGCTTTTAAACATCATCTTTACAAGTGAACTACTGTCCATTCGCAAAGGTAGATTCACATTTAGAAGAACGGACAAGAAAATCCATAGTTACTCTCCACAGTTCTCAGAATGTTCTGATTTAGTACAGTTTCCGACGGTGTGATGAATGAGCCACAATGTAGCTGTACTTACTGGAACGTGAGCAAACATCCTCTAGTTTTGAAAACTATCGCCAATTATGTGTGGCTCGCTAAACGGTACACAATGCTTGGTTGTGGATAGGAAACGGAACAAATTCTGGTACTTCACATCGGTATTTTAGTCAGCATTACGTCAAATAGCGGCTACATGCACCAGAGGGTTAAGCATATTTGTGAATACGACATTACTTTTTATGGTATGGAATATGGGAGAGTCGATTGCCCATATACGAGTATAAATATAGTTGTGTAACTGATACTGCGATTTATTTTTATTACAAACTAGCAGCGCCCCGCGGTTTCACCCTCGTAGTTCCCGTTCCCGTGGGAATACGGGGATAATATATGTATAGCCTATGTTACTCAGGGTGAATATAGCTTTCTAATGGTGAAAGAATTTTTGAAATCAGTGCAGTAGATTTTGAGTTTATTCGTTACATATGTGCAAAAATACAATTTTTTCCTCTTTATAACATTAGTATAGATTCTAACAATAGTTAGCTCGACCTGTTTTCATCATCTGCCTAGCCTTTTTCCAACTACATTGGGGTCGGCTCCCAGTCAAGCCGGATTCAGCTGAATACCATATTTTACGTGAAGCGGCTGCCTACCAGACCTCCACAACCCATTACCTGGGGAACACGGTACTTCTAGGCAAGACTGGTGTCAGATTTTCTGGCTTCTGACAATCCGTAACGACTGCCAAAGATCTCCAAATGACAGCCGGGATCAACGGCTTAAACGTGCTTTCCGAGGCACAGAGAAGTCTCGTTATGTAAAGATGGTCACCCATCCGCAGACCAACCTCGGCAAGCGTTGCTTAACCTAGAAGATCGACCCGTGCGGCTGTTATAATTTAGCCACGACCTGTTTTATGGATGGGAAATCATCAAATGACTTCTTCTGGGCCGAGCGGAAGGGAGTGTCAGACTCTTACTGACTAGAACCCACCCGTGTTCCTCCTAAGGCCCTTTGCGTTCCAGGGTCGCGGTGACTCTTTCGAACATATTCCGCAACCCTGGCAGGTACTGGCCCTTGCGGACTCCGTAATAATGAGGTCTGCTAATGGGTTTCAGTATTTTATCTAGATGCGGTATTTTGTATTGAGAATAACTTTGAAATGGCACTTAATGATTTCTACAATTTTATGTGTTTTTTTTTGACGCAATCATGACGTCTAATTCCTCCTAAAAGCCCTTTGCGTTCCACGGCCACGGTGACTCTTTCGAACGTCCCCGACCTCGGATACAAACCTTGGTTCCATAATCACTTGTACAACCACTACACCAAAAGTGTCACAAAGAAAAAGGAAGCAGTGGTTGAAGCAGCAAAATCCATAAAGTACATAGTCAAAAACTCAAAAAGTACTTACAATAAGCAAAAACAATAAAGACCTACTTATTATTTCGGGGAACATAACAATTTCCCATTTATAAATGATCCTATTACAGTTTCACTTGTTTAATAAACACGCAACAACGTGTTACTATAATATTTTGGGAACAATAGAACAACAAACTTCTTTGTATTTAACGTTAGCCGAGTAGCGATAAACTAGTGAATGAATGTTTTATATTACTCATATTTTGACTATTTATCAACGATTGTCGAAGGTTAATGACGTAACTCGCTTGTTAGAAATAATATTATTATAAACTTATTCTTAAGAACTTAACAGACATTCTTCTTTAAAAAATGGGTGTCGCACTGCATCTGACTGTGGGTCCTTCAGAGGCAGATTCTTCTGTCTCAGCAGGAAAAGGCATTCATTAGACAATAACGTTTGAAATTCAGAACACATAAAATTCCTATCACATCTCAGACTTTTTTTTTTAAACAGTTTCCTATCCTGCTTACTATCCTAGTTTTCCGTGCATTGAGTTACAAAATATGCTGTTTTAAAATTACCTCTCAACAACCAGAAACAATTCAAAATATTTTAATGAGTTGTTTAGCTTCTCAAATTGTTTGAAGAACGGAAATCCGGATATTATACCATCGGAATTGTAATTGAAGTCGATCAACTGATCGATTCTAATCGATTTTGGTATTACAAGTATTATGTAAGATATAATTACGATAAAGACACCTCCGTGGCTCGGAAATCACGTTAAGCCGGTTCCGCGTGACATTTGTAGAACTTAGTCAATGGTTACGGATAGTTAGAAGCCAGAAAATCTGACACCAGTGTTGCCAAGAAGCACCTCTTATTTTTCTTTTTTTTTCTGGATAGGAAATCATCAAATGGCTTCTCCCGCTCTGGGCGGAGCGAAAGGGAGTGTCAGACTCTTACTGACTAAAACCTACCCGTGATCCTTCTAGTGCCTTTTGCGTTCCAGGGCCACGGTGACTCTTTCGAACAAATTCCGCAACCCTAGCAGGCACTGACCCTATGGGGCCCCGTCTACGTTGCTGACGGCTCCTTGAGGCGCGCGTGGAACACGACGCGCTATCGATCCGGGCCTGGTTGCTATCGGACGGCAAGCCACCCATAGCTCGCCGTCCGCAGGCCCGCGCCTATGGTGGGCGGGAATTACCCTGCGTCCCGACGTCCGCGGTGTTTTTGTACTGTTACCTTTACGCACCCTACCTGGCAGATAGGGCCCTATAGGGTCACCTATAGGAACCCGTCGGCCAAGAAGTACCCAATTCTAGGGTTATGGTGGTCAGCTCAATCCGGTTTGATTAGAAGCCGACCCCAATTTGTTGGGAAAAGGCTAAGCAAAATGATGACGTAACATTTATTGGTTTATTTCATCGTAATTACAATTGGATTGCCATTCCGATGAGTTTAATTAAAGATTGATAGCAATGTCAGATTGGTTGTTTAATAGCATGATTAAGTATTGGTATGGCGGCTGTAGTATCGTTAAAATTGTTTGGTTTTGGTTTGGTATTACATAAGGAGATTGCCTTTCTGCAAATCTGAAGCAGAAATAGAGTGGATATTTTGTTGATGTATAATATATGTAAGTGATGGCCGCCGTGGCTCGCGCACAATGGTCCAAGATCTGGACTAAGTGTAAAAACCAAATCCCAGAATTGAATAAACGGATATTTTGGCACTATATTGTGACGATGATAACCTCCTTGACTGCGAGTCTGGCAGACAAGTTTGTCGATAGAACTTTGGAAGTGTCTAGCAAAAGAATAAAGAGTATTTTGAATAGGGATGTTGCCTGAGTAAAAAATATATGATTATGTTTAGTCCGTCAGTTAGATTATAGAAAAATATTGGACAGGTATTTTTTCCTTTATCAAATCTATAAAAACTGACGAAGATCGAGAAAGCATCAAAGATCAAGAGTGGGAGCGTGTGACGTCACTGCCCGGTAAAAATTGTAGCGAGTAGTGACGTCACACGAGTTTTTTACGCACTGTATCGTCATCATTTTTTGTTTATGTGAAAAAAAAAATACGTATCCAATATTTTTTGGAAATCTATCAGACGGACTAATCAGATTTTACTAGTCAACTATGAATACGGAAAACTCCAGCCATGCCTTGCTGCGCTTGCGCATGTTGGTACTCTCTCATGTATGTACTTGTAACCCGATCAGACGCGCCTTGCTCGCCGACCGAGACGGACGTGTAACTTACACCCGCTCCCCCGTCACACACGAAAGTCGATTTCCTTTGGGGGGAAATCCGACCTCAGTTAAGATTTATCATTATTTAAGGTGTAAGATTACTGAGGGAATTGTTAATAGGTTTTCTTTTCGTATTGTTTTGGAAGAAATAGGGAGGAGTCAGCTGTCAACCAGAATACTCAAGGGTATTCCACTTGGCAGCTAAACCAATCTCTCATCTTTCAGACCAGCTCGAGCGTTAAAAGAATGTGTTTCTTATCCTCCCTATTAAAACAGGAATGTTAACATACCATACGCGACATATATTTTAGAAGTCAGTATGTTTAGTTACTGAATGAAATAGATAAACTTTGAAGTAAGAAATTCAAAAAATGAACGAGCCATTTTCCGATTTTAAGTCGCCTTCCACTGACCCCGAACCATCGCGTGTTAACAAAATATAATTCCCATGTCAGTAATAACCAATAAGATACGAAACAGAACATTCACATAGTTAAAACAACTTTATTTTCTGTGCTCAAGACCGCTCCCAATTGATTTGGTATAACTGCCGAAACAATTGATTTGCAATGGCCTGGATTTGATTCTGTGTATCTTGGCACGTTGATTTTAAAGCCATTGTATGGAGAATTGTATGCATTGCTGATTTTGTACGGAAGATGGCTTGTGCAAGATTTAAGTGAAGCTGTTGGGAAGATGGGATATAGTTTTCAACATTTTTTTAGTTTGCAGTTTTGCTCTCAATGATTTTCTTGGCGAATCTGATGAATTAAAAACATCACGTAACAGTTTGTTTGTCATTCGGAAGGCTTGTTAAACAAAAATTTATTAATGAAAAAAAAAACAGTTCTTCAGTTTGTTTCTTTAATGTCTTCTTTTTAGAGGCATTCAATTATTTTTGTAAGCAGTGGTGGTCGAGTGGTAACGGCCGCGACTTACGAATTGTAGGTAGCGGGTTCAAACCCAGCCAGGAGCATAACTTTGTGTAATTAATTGCATCACCACTGCTCTCAAAACGGTGAAGGAAAACATCGTGAGGAAACCGGCATGTCCTAGAACCAAAAATTCGAAGACATGTGACATTCAGCAACCCGCACTGGGCCCACGTGCTGGATTACGGAGGAGGAGGCCTGTGTCCCAGCAGTGGGAACATTAAAAGGCTGATTATGCTTTATGCTTATGCAGCGGAAAGATGACCTCTGCTGGACAAAGGCGTCTTCAAATTTTGCCACATATACAGATCCTGTGCCAGATTAGTTACCAAATATAGAACTTCTATTTGAA